>BSBM01002204.1:1770000-3085000 GCA_027924585.1 Larix kaempferi | reverse complement strand
TGGAGCTAGTCATGTGTGGACCTTCAAGAAAATTCTAGAAGGACCAAAACCCTAACCCTAATCGGGAGTTGGGGCATGCAAAAACCCAAAAATTAACCCTAGATGGCTATCGAGTTATGTTAATACTAGGTCGTCAGGAGAAGAAGGGGGTTTCATTATTTTCATGTATTGCATTGTTCCATAGTTGAGAAACAACATGGGAGTGGATGTTAGAGCAAAAGAAAGGAGATAGGAGATCCTGTAGTAGCCATTCTGGCCATAGAGTCATAGGTAACTCCATAAAGAGTACCATTTCCTTTGTATTTGCAATTTGACATAAAGAGCAAGGCATAGTCCTCATTTGTGGCTAGTTTTTTCTACATATTGGGTTTTCCCAGGGTATATATTGTGTTATTCTATGGATTGTGTACTTATTTCCTCTAGTTATTCTTGTTTCATTTCCGGTTATTTGGTATTCAATAAAAATAAGCTAATAAAATAAGAACTAAGTTGTAAGATCTGTTGTGAAGAATTGTTCTAGTGGAATATCCACAACAATTTACATATCAATGACACTTGGTTATGTAACCTTGTTTGAACTTGGATGCCAAAATTAAATACCACCATAGTGCTAGAAATTGGTGCCAAGAAAATATGGCCATCTTCTTCTTTTGATCATGACTACCCTGTTTAACCTGCAGAACAAGTCCATGAGTATCCAAGCACTTGATTATTCAAGAACTAGTAGACAAAATGCACTTGAGTACCAACATCCTCATCTTCATCATCAAATCCATGCTCTTCCTAAACAATTCTTGCAAGCACCCTAAATAAAGATTTTTGAGTAGCATAAAGAGGATTCTTCCTATTCTACTTATTGTTAAATAGCCCTACTCACCCCAAATAACACCTAATTAGCCCTTAATTAACCTATGATCATGCATAATTGACCCCTACCTAACCCCTAACAAAAACCGATTACCCTTAATTAATGCCTAATTAACCCTACTTACTCTTAATTAGTAGGAAGTAGACTTAATTACCCTTATATGCATTGAATTAACTACTAATTAACCCCTAATTAAATTTTGATTAAATCCCAATTGCCCTAAATAACCTTTAATTAACCCCTCATTGATCCTTGACACCTAATTAGCCCTAATTACCTTTAATTATCCTTTGATTACCCATAATTACCTTTAAATACCTCAAATTAACCCATAATTAGCTATGAATTAACCTTTAATTAAACTTACTTACCCCTAATTAACCCATAATCACCCATAATTGACCCCTACTTAACCCCTGATTACCCATATTTAACCTTAATTATTTTAATTAACACTCGATTACCCCTAATTGATCCCTAATTTCACTTACTTATCCCTAATTACTAGAAGTAGCCTTGATTACGGCCCCCATCCCCATTTGAGCCCATTGTCCCACATAAGAAACTTATTACTTAAGGCTAACCACAACACTATCTTGGTTTTGAGGGAGCCATGCAGCTTCCATAAATGATCCTACCACCTTCCTTCTCTCCTATGAAGTTCACCTCTACTTTAACTTGATAACCTAACTTTATTGTAAACTCAACCTATACTATATTCCTTGACCGATATAAAGTATCCTCCACATATTCCACTAGCTTAATAAAATTGGAACACAACTTGCCTATAAACCTATGCCATTCTACCACCATCTCCCCATTCAAGCCAAGGTCTCCTTTCAACATCCAACCCTGTCTTCCCCACACACGGGAATTATAGACCTTTTCATCATCTAGAAAGAACCTTGAGGGTTAAGGGATCCAATAAGTTCATCAAACAATTTGAACACATCATCTACATCGGCCCAGGGATCATCCCCAATTATGACCTTTTTTCCATTACCTATCCTCCAAGTGGCCCACTTTCCCACTAGTGGAAAAGCTTCCACCAATGCATTCCAAATGTTAGAGCTATTTTTATGGATTTCCTCAACAAACTATACAATTATTCCTCTCAAATCCCATTTAGATACTTTGATTGCATCACTCTACCCCGTATAGAAGTGTTATGAGCGAGTCTCCAGAGACTACGTGCTCCAAAACGATTGAATACCATTTGACCAAAGGAATACTATTCGTTATTTTGTTTCTCGTCCATAGAAAATGGAAGCATAATTTCTTGATTTTGGATAAAATAGCTTATAGGATCTCTGTGATTGACATCTAGAAACTGGAATGCTTTCCATAATAGATTTAAGAAGGACAAGGCACCCTCCATGTGAGAGATACATGTTTCCAAGAAAGAAACACAAGCTTTAGTTTTCTTGAATAGCCAGATCCAATCTACAAAACTATAAGAGTTATCCTTTAACATAAATCCCATATATTTAAATTCCCGCATCCATCTCTTAACGAGGAAAAGGGAGAGAGTGATCCAACCGATTCAACACTTCATCTAAAAGAGATTTATACAATAAACATGACTTCGCCATATTTATCTCCATACTTGTTGTCAAATCATATAGGTATAAAATCCTTTTGAGCCCTTGGAAATCCTATGAATACCCTACACAAATTAGCAGGACGTCGTCCATGAATAGGATATTAGTGATGACATCTATCGGGGTTATACTAAATCCACTAAACTCACCTTTGGATCTAGCGTCTTTCATGAGTCTGCTAAGGCCCTCCGTCACTAGAATAAAAAGGAAGGAGGATAATGGACACCCTTGCCTAAGTCCGTGGGAGGCGCAAAAGAACCTGGATACCAGATAGTGAATCAATACTGCAAAGGAGACTGATTCAATACACCCCATTATCATGACGTATCTGTAATCACATCAAATTAAACATTAATTAAAACCATAATTAACTTTGAATTAACCCCTATTTATCCATAATTAACCCTTACTTCACCTCTAATTACCCTTAATTATCCTCTATTTTGTGAATATTTGGTTGATCTTTGATCTTTAATTCTTTTAGATGTCGAAACTTGAATCACTAAGACAATTCAATCACATGAAATTCATACAACCATAAGACAAGATATATCCTGGGGAAAATCCTCAAAACTATGGGAACAAAAACCCCAACAATTCTTCTTAGTAAAATATAATGGATAGCAGAGAATGCTTTCTTTTACAACATAGTAGATTGCTTTCGGAAGATAAGAGATCACCAAACACTCTTGGTGAAGATACAAAAGCAATAGAGAAGAGAGATCAATCTGAGAAGCGCCTTGCCTTCAATAATAATATATTGCACACAAAGAGAAGCTCCTTGCCTTTAAAGGAGAAATAATTCCCTTCACACTGAATTCATCAATCCCGTATAACATATTTATACATTCTTCTCTTCTATTTTTATATTCTAACTTCCTGATGAACTCGCCCTCAAACTGGATGTATCAATCTTGCATGCAGAAGTGCACCCCACTTCTCATGCAGTGCTTTATCACACTGAGTTGTCACTTAGGATGAACTTGCCTCTTAACTGAAAGCTTTCCCACTTAGTTAGGTGGCTAACTTAAATGTCATCACTTAGTTAACTAGATCTTCTTTGTTGTCACTTAGTTAACTCTCTTTAACTGATTCTTGATAACATCATTGTAGTGATCAATTTGAGTTCTACTTGATTTATTGAAGTGTCGTCTTTTAGTTGAACTAAAGTGAAGACACTTTAGTTAAATAGTCTTTCTTATTTAACACTTAGTTAACTAAAATCATGCTGATTGTTTTACTTGAAGTGACCATGGTGAGTTCTTTAGTTAACTAAAACATATCTTTAACTGATGCTTTAACATAAGCATTGATTGAGGCATACATTGATACTTAACTGAAGCTTTAACAATTCGAGTTCTCTTTAATGGGCAATTTCGAATTCTCTTGATCTCTATGGTTTATCTTTTATTTCTTTATCTCTTATTGCATGGTCAATATGCGCTAACTTTAATTATCCATCGCATTACATTATACTAAGAAGAATTATCAAATGTTGTGATCATATTATATTATTTCAGACCAAATGATCACATGCTAAAGTAATTCATTTTAGAGGTGATCAATCTCTAAAGGAGACTTAATAGCAATTGGTTATCATGGTTAATAATACATCACACAATATTAAATGCTTTTAACAAGTAAAGCATGACCTTTATATGGAAGGTACACCTCTATACAGGAGGTCCATCCCATGGATACCTTTATACGGAAGGTTCACATGAGAATCATGACTTGACACACACAAGTCTGGAGCCTTGTCCAACAAAAGTTTACAACATCATTACTTTGATCTGATTACCTCTATATGGGAGGAATGACCTTTACATGGAAAGCAATCAAAATGATCACCTCTATACGAGAGGATCAATCTTGGCTACACAAGATTGGTTTGGAGAATGTCTCCTGATGCTGTACATTTAATACTCCCTCTTAGCAAGGGAGGCATTCTCTGCCATACCAAGCTTGTCTCAGAAGTACCTGCACTTTATCACTAATAGAGGCTTTGTTAACACATCTGCAATCTTCTCATCAGTAGCAATGTACTGAAGTTTCATTGTACCTTTATGGACCATGTCTCGGATGAAGTGATACTTCATTTCAATGTGTTTCGACTGTCATGAAACACTAGGTTTTCAGAAATCTTGATGCAACTCTGATGGTCACACCTAATAACTATAGGCTCAATATTTTCACTGAACAACCCTGCAAGTAGCTTTCTGAGCCACACTGCTTCTCAGCAGGAAACACTAGCTACTATGTATTCTACTTCGGTAGTGCTCTGGGTTATGAAGCCCTGCTTCCTGCTAGACCAAGATATCATAGCTAATCCTAGGCTATAACAGTAGCTGGATGTACTCTTATGGTCCACAATGCTTCCTCCCCAGTATGATTCTGTGTAACTAAGTCACATGACTCCTCCACTGGAGGCATATATGAGTCCATATTAAATTGTACCTCGAAGGTACCTAAGCACTTGCTTAGAAGCTGTCCAATGTTTGTGCCTCAGATCAGACATAAATTGAATCAGAATGCTCACGGCATAACATATACCAGGCCTCGAATGTATCAAGTACATTAGCGAGCCTATAAGCTATCTATACAAAGTGGGATCTACTGAATCTGATCCATAGCCTGACTCATGAAGTTTCCTCAAATTGGAAACCATTGGTGTAGTCATAGATTTGCAATCTATCATGCCAAACCTATGCAATATATCCACAGTGTACTTCCCTTGAGATATGAAATTTGCATCTCTTCTTTGCTAGATCTCAAGGCCAAGAAAGTAGTGCATTAGAGCTAAGTCTTTCATATCGAACTCTGAGGTGAGATCCCTCTTGCACCAAGCAATCAGATGTTCCTCTCCAGTGAGAAACAAATAATCAACATACAAAACCGATATAAACGGTTGGTTCTTCACTACTTTGAAGTACAAATTTGGATCATCTTCACTTTTACATAAACTCAGTTTATGAAGGTAGCTGTCAATTTTGGAGTACCAAGCCCTAGGGGCTTGCTTAAGCCCGTATAGAGCTTTCTTTAGCTTGCAAACATGGGACTCCTTCCCATGCACCAAAAATCCTTCAGGATACTGAATATAAACCTCTTCCTCAACCTCACCTTTGAGAGAGGCTGTCTTCACATCCATCTGGTGAAGTTTCCATCTTATAACAGATGTAAGTGCAATCATTGCTCAGATTGTGGTGTACCTTGCCACAGGGGCAAAGGTCTCATCATAATCGATGCCTTCTTTCTAAGAGAAACCTCTGGCAATGAATCTGGCTTTATACTTCTCAATGCTACCATCCGCAGCATGCTTTATCTTGTAAATCCATCTGGAAGTCATAATGGACTTCCCATCAAGTTTGGAAACAACCTCCCAAACATCATTCTTCATTATAGAGTTGTACTCTTCTGTCATTGCATCTTTCCAAACTTGTTGCTTTACAACTTCTTCATACGAGGATGGTTCTGAATCATTGATGTGACTCATCAGTGCAACATACCTTGAATATCTGCCAGGTTGCTTGCGCTCTCTGGATGAGCCTACTAGTTCTTCATGTTTCTCTACATTTTGTAACATGTCTCGGCACCAAGCAGGTCTACTTTTAGTGGGAAGTTCATCAGGTGACCTCTCAACCAGTTCTACTGGTTCTTCAGGATCTAGTGAATCTGAGGCATCTTCTAGTTTCTCCCTCTCAGAATCTGAAGGGGTAGAATCAGACTCAGGATTCTCCATCTCTAAATTACATTGAATCTCTTTTGATATTTTGAAAGCAACTTCCTCGTGGAAGGTAACATCTCAGCTGACTTCAATGTGTCTCTCACCAGGTATATATATTCGATATGCTTTGGATGACTCGCTATAACCCACAAAAGTGTCTTTCTTTACAGAAGGCTCCATCTTTGTTCTTTTTCTTTCGGTACATGAATGTATACTAGGCTCCCAAAGATCCTCAAGTGTGATATGTCTAGATTCTCACTAGTAAACACTTCTTCTGGTGTCTTCTCATCTAGAATGGCATGCGAGCTTCTATTCCGGATGTACACAGCTGTATGGGTGGCTTCTGCCCATAATGAGGTAGACATATCTTGGTCATGCATCATGGTTTTTGCAACTTCACATATGGTTCTATTCTTCCTTTCGGCAATCCCATTTTGCTGAGGGTTGTATGGTACTGTTAACTGTCTACATATTCTTGCATCACTACATAGCTTATTAAATGCACGTGAATCAAATTCACCTCCATTATCAGACCTTAATGCACGAATGTGCTTTTCTTTTTTATTTCCAACTCTTTAAATTTGCTAAGAGTTTCACTTTTAGACTTCATGAAATAAATCCACGACTTCCTAGAAAAATCATCCATGAACAATACATAATATAAGAAGCCACTCAAGGAGGGGGATGACATGGGACCACATACATCAGAATGTATTAAATCTAAAGTCCCTTTATATTTAGTAGTACTGTTGGAAAACAATTTCTTAACATTCTTTTCAAGTGCACAAACCCGACATACACTATCATGTTGAAAACCAAATGCGGGCTTACGTTTTACCATCTTTTGAAGTCTGTTGGCACCCCAACAACTTCCCCTTTATTTTTCCAAATAAAGGGTTCCACGATGTAAATTTTGTAAATACTTAGCTTTGATTTTGTTTTTATCTTGCTTGATTCAGCTAGTTGTTTGATGATCTCCTTTGGACCCTTGGCTTTTTGTGTTGTCTTTTCTTTGACTTGCTTTTCATGGAAGATGATTTTTCCAACATCATACTCATGCGGTTAATGGAAATTCATGGTCATTTCATTATTGCGTCATTTTATCGACAAGTTATCTTTTGTCGCTTGAGTCCTTTTGTCTTCTGGTGGTTGAACAATGTTGGCATGCCCCCATTTGAACATAGCTGAATTGATTTGATATATCATTTTGAAAGACTTATTCAATTTTTCTAGCTTTAAAGATATAATTAAATTTTTTCCTATTATGTTGTTTTTATTTTAATTTTTAGTTAGTTTGAATATCTTCTTTAAGGCTTGATCACATCTAATTTGGTCTACATCTAACAAGAACATATTTTTAGAGACATACATATATTTTTTAATTTGAAATAAGACATCATTTTTATTTATAAAGCTAATTTGACAGATTGTGAATTTCTTCATTTTTCATTGAAAATTTGATCTTACTAATTAGTTTTGAGTATATATGTTCAAAAGGTTATTTGCTTACTTAAAATTGTCATCAATCTTTTGGGGGGTTAATTATTAAGATGGTAATTTAAAATAACTTTACATTATTCTTAAACCATCTTATTTAAGGTCATAAAACCCTTCATAAAGATTAAGGATTCTAAAAATGATTTTAGATTAATAATTTGTCTTTATAATCATGGTAAAAGCAAAATGCACTCTTTCCTTAGATGGAGTATATGTCTCAAAATATTTTTTTGTTTTTTTTAAAAACATTTTATATTTAAACTTTTAATAATGTCTTTATGTCAATATATCAAAAGAATAAAATATTATTTATTGAAAAAAATTGTAGTATTCTACTTACCTAAAACATTTATGTGAATTCACATGGGAGTTCCTTTTTCACTTGCATTTATTCAATTTATTAAACAAAACTTGCACATTGAAATTGTAATTCAAACTTTTATCTAATTTACATGTATAAGGAAATTAACCAAAAGTTTGATAATTTTATAATTCATGACTTTGGCTTTTTTTTTTTCAGTGATATGGAAAAGCCATTCTCCATATGGATTAATTTTCAAAGGCTTAATGTCATCAATGATGACGTAGACGTATTCTTTATGTTGTGCTCTAACACATTATAAATAAAATCTCCATCAATTATTGGGAACAAGGGATTGGATTGAGTTAAAGTATAAGAAAAATGCAAGATATCATTTACATCATTCATTTTAGAAGGCACGATTTTGATGAAGAGGTTGCGATATTCCAGAGCATCCATCAACGGTCATATCAGAAAATGCAAACCTGTGGTGAATTTTGGAATCAAAAGAGAGAATTCTTTATCATTCTGCTTTTCATGATAATTTTACGAAAGTTTTGATATTGGTTGTTCTTTCTTATACTTATTCGCATAGTTATTCAAGAATCATTATTTGATATATATATATATATATATATATATTTGAATGTGCAGGTTTGCCAAAAGATTCGCATAAATTTTTTGAGGTTCCTTAACCTGACATCATCAAGGATGAAATTAAAGGATTAACGTCGTGAAGGAATTATTGCTCTGCAAGAAGATCATTGGAGTTAAATTTGGTTAGATTTGTGGAGGCAGTAATAAAAAAAGATTAAGGAGTTGAGATCGTTGGTAATCAATACAATGATACATAATCATAATCGTTGAGACAACAGTAATCTTGATGCCGCCGGAATGCTCTATCTTCTGCTATCTCATCGAATTCTGTCATCACTCCAGGAGGCTAATTTCGGGCTCCATTTTCTATCAAACCGTGAAGAATCGGATAAAACCATCGAGAACCCACTTCCCAAATTGGGTCCTTAACCCCTAGCTGCGGGCCGTTTTTGAAATTTCTCAACCTATATGGAGAAATTCGTGCCCGAACAGAGGTGAGTTTTCCAGAATTTGGTTGCAGCCGGTTTGGTTTTTTGTTGAATGAACCAGAGTTTTGGGGATTAGATTCTATCCTTCCCCACTGTCTTTTACATGTATAAGTTCGACCTCAGAGGTCTGGGTCTGGGTCTGGGGGAGGAATCGATGGAGCTGAGGGAAATTTCACTTTTGAAAACTCTGTCGCGTTTCTCTGCTGAGGGGTTCGAGTACACAGTAGAAGTCGTTAGAATCGGAGTTGCAAATCTTTAATTCTGAACAGAGTATTGATGTGAGGAGCTCTCATGGTCACACTGCTGTGAACCTATTTGATGAACTTGTATCATTTCGATTTGGTTTCTTCAAATATATAGATATTCTTTAGCTCCATTGTAATCTCTTCTGTCCATACATATATCTTGTGCTTATACTTTGTTATGAAGCTTTGATAACTTTATGTGTTCAAGCACTGGCAAGTCTAGTCTGTGATCTTTATAATGTTTTGATCATATTGTAGTAAGTGTGGTTGTGCAACTTGGTCTTGACATTATATCTTAAAAACCTCCTGATTGGATGTCTATCTGATATAGATATCTTTTTAGAGTGGTTATCAATTTTTTTCTCAGATTTTGGATATTGCAAAAATTGCTATTTCTGTTACAGTTATATATTCTAGATATTAATAATGATTTAAGTTATTATTTCCCGAGTAGTAATTGATAGTTACTTTATATTAAAGTGTTTTACTTTATATTATTACATGCTTTAAAATATTTATTTTCACAAAGTAGCAAGATTAATTCCCACAAACTGCTCTTGGCCAAGATAGGTTAGTTTAGCTTTTAGAATAGATAATTAGTTGTAGCTTCATTTAACAACTGTTAACTAGTCAGTTCTTTTTAGTTAGTTAGATTAAGATGGATAGCTTGTTACTTGATAAATCGTGGTTAAGAACAACCGTTTAAAACTTAAATACGAAGACTCTCTTTTACAGAGCAGAAAACTGAAGGTAGCAGGACCATAATCCTGCGAGAGTTAGCTATCCCAAACCTATCGGGGGCTGCGTTAAGCACCTTGTGTGGGCTATCTCTCCATGGTTGGCCTATGATAGAAAATGTGGCCAACAAAGTCCCGGTAGCGCTTTGTAGTGTAGATGTCCAAGCCTTTGGTGCCATAGCTCGCATAAGATGATAGTATGGTGAACTATATCTTGAATGTACTTCCTGGGTACCTTATAGAGTCCTCCCTCTCGAACTCTGATCACATAAGCAGATTCTAGGCTTTTGTTCTTCGACCATAAGAGTGCTTTGTTATCCATGAGGATAACTCGGAAGCCTTTGTCTTCAAGAACTGAAACTGAAAGGAGGTTCTTCTTCAAGCCCGAAACATATAGAATGTCCTCCACATGTAGAATATCATCGGTGCTCAGTTGGAATGTGGTGGATACAACTCTTTGGATCGAATATGTTGAGTTGTCCCCCAACTCTACCATGCATGTGAATTCTTTCTCCTTTAGATCAACAATGGCACTCTTGTAACCAATCATATGTTTGGATGTGCCACTGGCAATCAACCATGTGTCTGCACTTGTGATGACGGATCCCAAAAGGGATGAGACAAGATAATACTCCCTTCTTGTATCATTTTCTTCAGATGCATTCTTTTGAGTGATTTCATTTTCTATGGAAATAGAAGCATCAAACTTTCATTTCCGCTTTGCTTTGCACTCTCTTGAGAAATGGACTTTCTTGTTTCAATTGAAGCATCTATATTTTGACTTGTCAAATACTTTGTTGAAATCCTTCTTCTTTGGATGAGAGAACTTATTTTGGAAGAAGGGCTTCTTTCCTTTCTTCATTCTTTCCGTGAGGGCAAGGTTTTCTTCTTTGATGCACACTAACTTGCTCTGGATTCGCCCCTCTAGTTGGAGGCAGTCATGCCACAACCTTTCGAAGTTAGGTTGTACCTCTCGGCCATTTACCGCAACCAAGAATGTCTCCCATGAGGACAGGAGACCATCAATAGCGGGTTGGAGAATATCATCTTCATCCACCACTACTCCAATACTAGCAAGTTGATCTCTTACCTGAGAGATATTGGTGAAGAAGGAGGCCATTGTCTCATCCGTCTCCATCTTTAAGTTTCAAATCTTATTCTTCAATGCCCTATTTTGAATCGGGGCCTCCTTATCATATAGATTAGTCAATGTATCGTAACATTCTTTTGCTGTCTTCAACGGTGTGATCATGGGCATCAAGTTATCTTTTACTGAATCATAGATGATCCGTTTGTCCTTAGCTTGATTCTTCTTGAAGTTGATGCGCCCTACATTAGATGTAGGCTCCTCCACCACAATGGATACGTATCCATCCAAGTCATGTTCCTCTAGGATGTTGAGAATCCCATCCTTCCAAATGTTGAAGTTTGAGGTGCCCTCCAGACGGTCTTTTGGTCATATAGAGACTGATGCCATAGTCTTCAAATATTGTGCTCAACTTCTTAGGATCAACGTAGGCTCTAGCTGCCATGCAAAACTGAGCTGCTTCACGCCATGAGCTCTGATACCATGTGAATATTTGGTTGAGCTTTGATCTTTAATTCTTTTAGATGTTGAAACTTGAAGCACTGAGACAATTCAATCACATGAGATTCATACAACCATAACACAAGATATACCCTGGGGAAAATCCTCAAAAGTATGAGAACAAAAACTTTGGCAATTTTTCTCAGTATAATATAATGGATAGCAGAGAATGCTTTCTTTTACAACTTAGCAGATTGCTTTCGAGAGACAAGAGATCACCAAACACTCTTGGTGAAGATACAAAAGCAACATAGAAGAGAGATCAATCTGAGAAGTGCCTTACATTCAATAATAATATCCTGCACACAAAGAGGAGCACCTTGCCTTCAAAGGAGAAGAGAATTTGCTTCACATTGAATTCATCAATCCCATATAACATATTTATACATTCTTCTCTTCTATTTTTATCTTCTAACTTCAGGATGAACTCACCCTCAAACTGGATGTATCAATCTTGCATGTATAAGTGTACCCCACTTCTCATGCAGTGCTTTATCTCACTGAGTTGTCACTTAGTATGAACTCGCCTCCTAATAGAAAGCTTGCCCACTTAGTTAGGTGGCCAACTTAAGTGTTGTCACTTAGTTAACTAGATCTTCTTTGTTGTCACTTAGTTAACTCTCTTTAACTGATTCTTGATAACACCAATGTAGTGATCAATTCGAGTTCTCCTTGATTTACTGAAGTGTCATCTTTTAGTTTAACTAAAGTGAAAACACTTTAGTTAACTAGTCTTTCTTATTTAACACTTAGTTAACTGAAATCATGTTGATTGATTTACTTGAAGTGACCATTGTGAGTTCTTTAGTTAACTGAGGCATATCTTTAACTGATGATTTAACAGAAGCATCGATTAAGGCATACATTGATACTTAACTGAAGCTTTAACATTTCGAGTTCTCTTTAATGGTAAATTTCGAATTCTCTTGATCTCTATGCTTTGTCTTTTATTTCTTTATCTATTACTGCATGGTCAATATGTGTTAACTTTAATTATCCATCACATTACAATATACTAAGAAGAATTATTAGATGATGTGATCATATTATATTATTCCAGACCAAATGATCATATGCTAAAGTAATTCACTTTAGAGGTGATCAATCTCCAAAAGAGACTTAATAGCAACTAGTGATAATGGTTAATAATACATCACACAACATTAAATGCTTTTAACAAGTAAAGCATGACCTTTATACGGAAGGTCCATTTCTATACGGGAGGTTCATCCCATGGATACCTTTATACAAAAGGTTCACATGAGAATCATGACTTGACACACACAAGCTCGGAGCCTTGTCCAACAAGACTTTACAACATCATTACTTTGATCAATTGCCTCTATATGGGAGGAATAACCTTTACATGGAAGGCAATAAAAAATATCACCTCTATATGGGAGGATCATTCTTGGCTACACAAGATTGGTTTGGAGAATGTCTCCTGATGTTGTACATTTAACATATTTACCCTTAGTTACCCCTAAATAATATGATTTAACCGCTAATTAACTCTAGATTAACCCCTAATTTACCCTTAATCAATCCCCATTCTCCCATTGTTGACCCCTTCTTAACCCCTAATTACCCTTAAGTACCCTTAATTAACACTTTATTACCCCTAATTGACCCTTAATTAACCTCTAATTAACATTAACGCTTAATTAACCCATGATCATCAACAATTGACCCTTACTTAACCCCTATTGTCTCTTATTAACACTCAATTACCCCTAACACAACCTTAATTAACCCTTAATAACCCTACTTACCCCTAATTAGTAGGAAGTATCCCTAATTACCCCCTAGTTAACTATAAATACCAAGAATTCACCACTAATTAACCTTAAATCAACTTTGAATTAACTCCTAATTACCCCTATTTACCCTTGATTACCCATAATTGACCCTAATTACCATATTTGAACCTTAGTTAACCACTTAATATCCCTAATTACCCTTAATTAAAACCCAAATACCCCTAAATCCCCAAATTAACCACTAATTAAATTTGAATTAACCCCTAATTAACTCTTAACTAACACTTGATTACCCTTAATTAACCCTAATTACAATGAAGTAGTCCTAATTACCCTTAAATACCCAAGATTAACCACTAATTAACCTCTAAATAACTCCTAATTAGCCATACTTAGCCCTAATTAATCCTTAACTAAGCCCTGATCACCTATAATTGACCCTTGTTAGCCCCTAAGGACCCTTCACTACTTCTAATTAACACTTGGTTATGCTTAATTAACCCTACTTATCCTTGATTAGAAAGAAGTAGCCCTATTTAACCCCAAATACACTTAATTAACTACTAATTAACACCCAATTAACTTGGAATTAACCCTTAATTAACCCCACTTTTTCCAAGGAATAACCTCACAAAAAACCCTCCAAGTACTTCCCGATGATTTATGGATGGTAAATGGGGTAAACCGTTGGCCTTAATTATGGTGCCTAACCCCGAGGGGATAAAGAAAGAAGAACCAGTAAGCTCCCCTACTTTGGATGGAGAGATCTCATGTCTAGCCCATGAACACTTGATCTAACCCTCAGAGATCCCTAATTAACCCTGCTTACCCCTATTAACCCTTAGTTAACCCCTTATTACCCATAATTGACCATTATGAAGAGGGTTCCATGGCTATGATGGCTGAATGAGATGCTTGTAATTCCTTGTGGTGATAAAATTGGCTAAGCATGATAGTGTTGGTTCCTTCGTTTTGAAGTGGACTAAGGAAGTAGCGAAAGTAGCGGAAAGCACCATATATTGCGGAAGCAAGGTAACAACCACAACCGTTTTGGACCCAACGCACAATTATAAAAGGAAGCAGAAGAAAAATGAGAGAGCCCGTGAGAAAGATCAAAACTAAGAAGATCTGAGCATTAAAAGAGTCAACTGCAGAACAAGATATCCAGATCTGTGTTATGGGTTTTTGGGGTTCGATTGTATCTAGCAACGGGTAATACCATGGTGATTGTAAGGCCTGGGGTTGTGATATTTCTACTGTAACGAGGATCCGATAATATAAAGAAATAGATTGTCTCCCCCCCTAAATTTTGTGTTAAACACGTATTTGTTATGTTTCCACATTTATCTCTATGATGTTTTCTTTCTGCTTAACAATATTTGTTTTGATGGATAAATGATGAATCTGTTTGAGTGTTATTGTGATATGATGAATGTTGTTGTAATGTTGATTGTTGTAAAATCCCATCGCAACCATACAATTAATTAATCCCTACTCTATGCTGGTCTTGGTTGTGCTCCGGGTGAGATCTTCCCCCTTAAGGGGATTGAAAATTCCAGCACACTAGACTACAACGATGCCCTTTTGTTGGCCCATGCACAAGAACCTTGGTCTCCATTTTGCGCCAATAAATGGTTCCATTGTCGAGACCCGGTTCTTAAACATGACTCTGTTAACTGTATGGCTGAATCGGTGATAACAAGTTAGATTCAGGATTGGTGGGAAAAGAAGCTTGAGGAAGTTGGTCTACGAGGGTGGGAAGTAACAAATTTCAGACATCATCTTTTCTAAGGAGGATCATTTTTAGATTAGTACGAAGTATCGTGGGTCGAGCTTCCAGTAAAGCTATCATATTGGTTTTGGTAACTCGCGGAAGCACCTGAGTATCACAATAGATAGAGGAAAACTGTGGTTTGGAATGTAAGAGATATGATCCGGTTAAATAAGATTCACCCTGTTATGGAGAAAAAATTCCTATGCCTCGGGGCAGACCACAACAGATAGATGACTACCAGAAAATAACTCAATTCCCAATTCAATGCTATTATAATGAAAATGCTAAGATATGGAGAATAAAACCAACCTTCAACCGGATGTTCGAAGTAGATCCTTGTTGAGCTTTCAATCTCTACACTTGAACCTACAGATTAGTCTCAACAACAAATACAAGCAAGTGCATATAATATGTAAAAGATATTAGCATAATCAATAACACGATCCATGATATCATAAGCAAATGTAACCCAATGTAATTTAAACAACATTCACAACATCAATTGGACGAGAAAATGAGTATTTCCATTAATAAATAACAAGAAGTACATGATACGACCTCTTGCTAGCAACCAATCTGAACCAAGAACTAGGACTCTCCACTTGTGCCTCCACCACTTCAATCCCCCATGCAATGGCAAACTCAAACTATGAAAGGAGTTTGGTAGGTGAACATAAGGAGTTCACAACAACAAGGATCAACGAGTGTAGACTCAAGTCATGGCAAAAATCCACTAGAGTTATGTTGCTCTCTCTTTCTCATCCCTTCCATACACCATAAGAGCTCAATATATAGCCTTCCAAAGGTAAGTGAAAGGTTGAATCGAGTTGTTTCGAGGTATATGGAGGGCCAAAGGTCACCCTAAGACCGTTTTTTGGGAGTAAAAAGTAAATTTTCTACTGTTTTTACTATGTAACTTGATGTATGCGGGCTAATTAGGTGTAGCCTGTGTGTACGCTGGCTATAATGGAACAACAAGCGTACAGGAACAAAAATAGGGAAACTTGGTTCCTGAAGGGAAAATAATGGATCTGAGTTAATAAAATGAGTACTGAAGGCCAATCAATGCTGATGCTCACAAGGTGGAAAATTACGCTGTAACACACCCCTAACTAGGGCTATTGATTTTTGGATAGAAAGCACTCTTTTTGTCTATATTTTGGAATTCATGGTTGAAAACAATCAATCCACATTTAAAGCTGAAGACGAACTCAATAGAGGAGCTTGCAGAAGACTGCTAAAAGAAGTTCCCCTGTGGATCAAGACTTGACTAGTGGAATTTAGGTTTCTGCCTCTAGACTAGATTAGAATGGAGGAGTAAACTCCTCGCGCCTAGGTGGTAAATTCAGGGTGATTTTGCTACATTGCGGAAGTTAAATCTATCATCAATGGAGGGGATTGACAACGAGGAAGCTATGATTGAGTGAGCAGAATGAAGAGTGACGATTAAAGAAAAATGATTGAAATACTAGTTAAGAGAAGCAAGGAGGAGAAGTGCACAACTGGAAGAAAACATACGGACTGGGAAAGCAGTGAAGAAAACCAAGAGGAGCTATGTCAAATGAAGCAGAGAGACGAACTGACTAGCACCAAATTGAGAGAGAAGGGAATGAAGGTGCTAGACAGTCCAGTAAGAGGAAGCTAGGAGGAAGGAACAAGTGGGAGGACGGATCATGAAGACCAATTGTCACGTAACAAAGTGCTTTATCATACACCAAAATCAACCTTGAACTCAGGAGGATCATCAAGAACAGTTAGGTTATGCGAAAAACAAAATTACTCTAGAAGGTGAACCCTTCATCGAAGAAGAAAATAGAAGCAATGAAGCTAGAAATCCCTTGACTGACCCCTAGGCACCCTTGCAAAATTTGGTAACAAGTTCTCAACATATTGTTTTACAATTGCCTTTTTATAGTTAGATGAACAATAGTAGTAATAGTTCTGAGAGATGCTCACTAGTAGGAGGAAGCAGCAGTAGTTCTCAGCCATGTAGCAGTAATTTTATTTCGCAACTAGGAACACAAGGGTTTGTTTTAGTAAGTACTTCTGTTGCACCAATGGCAGGGGTACCAGTAGGACCGCCCTTAATATTCCCAGAGTTTTGGGGGAACATAGTATATGATGCATCTCAACACCGGATTCTTTATGAGGCAATATGGAATGCTAGGGCTACTCTAGTGGCATATAAGTTGGTGTAATTTTAGATGACCCTCCAAGGAAGGGAATTACAGTGGTACATGAGACTGGTCGAAAGGAAAGTCCCAAACTCACCAGCTCCTACCTTAGCGAAGACCAAAAATCTATTTCTAGATTAATTTGCATGGCCAAAATTAGAACAACAGGGTGTTGCAGAATTAATAGAAATAAGGCAAAGATACGGAGAATCCGCATGGGTGTATGCACAATGATTTAGAGATGTGCTAACAAAGCTAACATATATAGCACATGAAGCTCACCATAAGGAGTGGTTTATTTAGGGACTGTTGCCTCTCCCAAAGATACACTTATTGCAACAAGTAATAGACTCTCCCTAGACTACATTGGAGCAAGAAATGAATATTGATGCTATGGAAAACTATCCAGACTCAATGGGAATGGGAGGAGGAGTGGCAACTTCATCATCAATTGGTGAAATAGCACAAGTGCATTGCAAGTTAGCAGGAATTACTGAGAGACGCTAGGACCGGTTGAATTCACCTAAGGCACAACGACTGCATGTATGGTGCATTGGTTTTCTAACAGAAGGACATCACGCCTAAGAATGTACACAGATGTGAAGAGGGCAAGTTCCACCAGGATGATCGTTCAACACCTGGCCTAGTGTAATAGTTATGCAAGCCAGTATGGAAAACCCGTTTCCTTCTGTAGGATGACCATCATATCCATAACTTCCAACTAGGCCTCATAATGACTAATGTGAAATTTGAAGTCATTTAGTCATAACCTACAACTCTTTCCTCTATTCCAGAAGTACTCAGCAGTACCTAATGCGGATTTTGCGAATCTACTCCACACAATATTGAGAATTGTAGAGCTTTAGATGCCCTTATAGAGAGGCTGGACTTATCTATCTTTCGAATAGCCGATCAATCCCAAGGGACATGAGAAGAAGGAAGAGGAGCAAGGTTTAGGGATGGAACATGAGGAGGATTTAGAGTCAGACAAGGAGGTAGTCGCATAGGGCCATTACGTTTCTATAATTGTAATGAAGTGGGTCATCTAGCCCGAGATTGTCCTTTTCCCAAAAGACTGTGGTATACCTATTACCGCACCAACACTCATACAATAAAAGGATTCCATGATCTCATTATGAAATGCGAGGATCGCGCAAGGAGGCCATCCAATTTCATAAACTGTGAACCACGAGAAGAGAGAACAACAACAGGTTTTGTTGTCAGCCGGGAAGGCGCAAAAGCTGGGGCAGATCAAAGAGGAAAAAAACCCATGGTAATCCAGAAGGCAACTCCTAAGATAACTAAATACGTCCCAATACAACAGAAGGAGATATATAGAGAAGCTACAAACATGTTTGGTCGAATACCAACTCCGCCAGCTCGAGAGGGTCCAACATCACATCAACAGTGTCGACCGGATAACACGAGAGCTAAGGGCGAGGGATCAAGTACTAATTAGACAAAAGATTACGTTTTTATGTGGTTTCACTTACTTAAAGGAATTATGGCAGATGAGAAGGCTACTCATAAATTGTGAGGTATGCTTCACAAACTGACTGATGTTGTGGACAATGATGAAGAAATACATGCATCACTCCCAGAGCGGAATATCCAATTGGTGCAACAACGATGAAGAAAGTGAATGGCTCACGAGTTCTATCTGAATGCACAAGTACATGGTTATGATATAAAAATTTGATGCCGGACCTCGGTTTAGATGTGAACATCCTACCAAATAAGCCTTGGGAAGCAATGGGTTCCCGAAGCTCGTTTATTCCCCAATTCAGTTGTGTATGGCGAACTTGTACCGTATCTTCCCCATTGGTTTCCTAGAGAATGCTAAAGTAGATTTAGGTGGTGTCAAGACAACCATAGACTTTGAAGTCATTGATATCATGGGAGACACAATCCCTTATCCAACATTGCTCGGTATTAATTGGGCCTATGATAACTATGGCATAATAGATTTAAATAATAGAATGAGGACCTTCGAGGTGGATGGTATGAAGGTGACTTGAGCATTATATCCATACCAAGGTTCGGGGTACATTGAGTTGATTTAGGAGAACATGGAATTATATATTTTGTATGGGATTTATACTATGAACCCAGGACAAAGAGATGATTATGTGAATCCAACTGTAGAAGGTTCTGCAAGTTGGCGAAGTATTCATTCCTTCGACAATGACTCTAAGGATGCTTGGGACAGCAGACAAAACATACATCGTGAGATCTCATACAGACATTTCCCAATGGTGAAGTTTATTAGGTGGATCGACGTAGAAATTAGTTAAGCACCAACATATGATGGAACAAATAAAATGATACATTCTTACATGAAATGGAATCCACAATAGAGGAACAATACCATATGGATGTATTGGATACAACTCTTAAAGGCACCCCTGTGAGATGGTGGGAAACATATAGAGATGATTTACCTAACTGGGATACCAAACATCTTACCATGATGATTAGGTTTAATCCTCCCCTGCATGCTAACATGGCCAAAGAAGTATACATGGGGGAGTCTAACCCTTATCAACATATCAAACTCTGTGAGCACCAGTGGGAATTATGAGGCTTACAACTGCAAATCTGGGTCCACCAATTTTTCCATGAGCTTGGCCCTATCCCGAAGGCTTGGTATCTGCACGAAAATATGAGAAGACAAACTGATCGTTGGAAGAATTTGTGTGCAAAGTTTTGTCAAGACTTTTTATTCTATGCAACAAGCGACACGATATTGGAGGCATTAACCGTTATTAAGGGTACACCATTTACCAACTAATTGTGGGAGTTAAACCACTCATACATATGCCCAATACATCAAGAATTGGTAGAATTCCATGTAGAGATGAGATAATCTATATGTTGCGCCAAAGTAGAGCAAGACAAGCCAAAACAAGATGGAGTTGAACAACTGCAACACCTCCAATTCAAGGAATCAGAAGGGTCCTGACAAGTTCAACACACCAAACTTGAAGATACTAGAGAAATATATACACAACCCCCACAACTAAAGAAGATCAATATCGAAACTGAGGATAAATCGAAGATGGTAGCAATTGTGGATTATTGGGACAATCAAGCAATCTCAAAAATTGCATCTTTTATAAAAGAGTATGAAGACTTGTTTCTGCAAAGCTTCACAGAACTTAAGGGAATTCAAGGAGACCTAGGAGAAATGAAGATCGTATTAAAACTAGATGCAAAGCGTATCAAGCATCATCTATATTAGCTAAACCCTTGGGTCAAACAAAAGGTTAAAAAGGAAATTGACCGTATGCTGAATGTTGGCTTAATCTCCCCAGTTGATGAATCTGAATGGATCAGTCCCATTGTGATATAGAGTAAGAAGGACATCGAGGATATCTAGGTATGTGTCGATTACCGCAGTCTAAATGTTGCTTGCGTTCATGACCCCTTCTCAACATGTTTCAATGATGAAGTGTTAGACCAAGTGGCGATAAAAGAAGCATGTTATTTCATAGATGGCTTCTCTGGATATCACTAGCTAAGGATCGCGAAAGAAGATAAGAAGAAGACCACATTTAGTATTGAATGGGGCTCTTTTGCATACAATGTTATGCCATTTGGACTCAAGAATGCGCCGACAGTATTCTCAAGAATAGTCGTAGCTTCTTTCCGTGAGTTCCTCCACAAATTTTTGGAATTTTATTTGGATGATTGGACAGTTTACAGTATGCTCAAGGACCATGTTTCTCTCCTTCGACTCATGTTGGACCGTTGCAGACAGATGGGGATTTCATTAAATATGTCGAAGTGCATATTCTGTGTGCCCTTTGGTAACTTGTTGGGGCATATTGTCTATAAAGATGGTGTGTTGGTCGACCCTACAAAAAATGTTTCTATTGTAAATCTGTAGATGCCAACGATAGTAAAGCAGTTGCGATACACATTGAGTCATACTAGCTACTATTGAAGATTCATCTGCAACTATGCATCCATTACCGCACCTCTAGAGAAACTGTTAAAGGAGACTGAGCTTTTCCAATGGAATGAATATTGAGAGCAAGTGTTCAACACGCTCAAGGAGAAAATGGTAAATTCCCCAATCCTTGCATTTCCTGACTGGTATAAGGAATTCCATGTTCGTGTAGATGCATAAGGGATCCCCCTGGGAGTTGTACTGGATCAACCCAGTGAAGGTGAAATGGATCATCTTGTGTATTTTGTTAGTAGAAATCTATCACAAGCAGAGCACAACTACACAACCACATAATAGGAGGGATTGGCTATGATCTATGCATTACAAAAATTCCACCACTATCTTTTGGGAGGACCTTTCAAGTTCTTCACGGACCATTATGATTTGAAGTATTTGGTAAACAAGTCGATATTAGAAGGGAGAATTTGTAGATGGTTATTGCTATTCCAGGATTTCTCATTTGAATTTATTGTGAATCTCAGGAAACATAACCATGGATTGGATCATTTGTCTTGCAATGGTTTTGGTGAAGTTGGTGGCCTGGTAGATGATCAACTAGTAGTTGTTGCATTATTTAAATTGGAGGTTGTTCCAGATCATCTAGAAGACATTTCACCATTCCTCACTATAGGGAAAACTCTAGAAGAATTTTCTCCCACACAGAAGAGACACTTAATGGTAAGAGCAACGAAATACCAACTGATTGTGAGAAAACTATATAAACTGCGGAATGATGGCATCTTGTGTAGATGTGTGTTGGATCATGAGCACAGAATCATTTTATGGGAATGTCATGCTAGAGTTGCGGGAGGATACTTTGGCATAAATGATATAGGCTAAGAGGTATTACAAGCTAGACTGTGGTGGACTACATTATTCAAATATGCTAAGGAGTACGCAAGGAAATGCAATGTATGTGAACACATTAGCTGACCATCGTGCAGAGATCAACTTCCATGGAATCCAGTCCGAGTGCTACAACCTTTTGAGAAATCGACAATTGACTTTGTGGGACCGATTCATCCACCAACAAAGCATTCGAAATCTTGGTACACTATTACTGCAACATATTATTTAACCAAGTGGGATGAAGCTGCAGCCATCGAAGTCTGCTCCGCAAAAGCGACTACTCAATTTATTTTTGAAAACATTATAACTTGCTTTGGGTGCCCAAGAAGCCTCACGGGTGATCAAGGAAAACATTTTTTTAACAACACCATTGAACAATTGACAACTGACTTTCTAATTCAGCATCATAAGAGCAGTCCATATCACCCTCAAGTGAATGGAACGGTCGAAGCATTCAACAAGATTTTGGAGACATGTTTGCTTTGCAAACATAGATGACTGGGGCAAGTAGATTCCATATATGCTATGGGCTTATAGAACTAATTCTAAGAGACTTCACACATAGACTCCTTTTTAGTTGGTCTATGGGAGAGAAGCAATGGTTCCAGCTGAGTTCATTGTTCTGAGTCTCTACATTGCAAACAAAACCCAGATAACAGAGAAGGAATCCATTGCCGAACGTCTTACATAACTAATGGAACTTGAAGAAACTCAGTTTCTGGAAGAATATCACATAACAATAGAAAAAGGAAGATAGAAATCCTGGCATGATCTCCATATCAATAAGAAACAATTTGCTATAGGTGACAAGGTGCTCTTGTATGACAACAAGTTCATGAAGCATCCAAGAAAGCTAGAAATGCATTGGTTAAGACCTTTCTTTGTTGTGGAAATTAAAGATTCGGGCATGAGGAAGCTTGCGCAAATTGATGGTATTTTGCATCTTGGATGGGTCAATGGTGCACGCGTGAAGCCCTATGTCACCGATTAGTGATTTCACAAGAGGCCACTCCTGCTTGTGGGAGTGCGTTAGTTAGGAGTTAGAGTTTGTTTTTATTTCTTGTCTTTAGTTCAATTATGTTTCTTTCCAAGTCTTCAGTTTGGTCCACAGTTTATTCCAGTTGCAAGTTAGTCAACACCATTGTGGTCGGTGAGGGCCCACCTTCCACTCTATTACCACAAATAATTTATAAAACAATACAACTACCTCCATATCATTTATGAGTAGTAGTTACCGAGCCTTTTTAGAAGACGCTTGCTCGTGTGAGTACAATAGTAGCATATATGGTGCATTTATAGCACCAATCCATGATGTATCTCCATTAATGTAGTAACTTGACAAACATTCATTATTTAAGGATGGCGATTCCTTATCTATTGCAGAGTGTGAGAATTTGTCAAACTGGTGCTCTCAGGAAGCCATAAGCCCATAATTAAGTTTATCTATCAGTGTCGAGCGTCTATAATGGGGAAGGTGTCCACAACGAGAGATGCATCTAGCAGGGCCCCAGCTAAGTAGAAAGAGGTTGCAAAACCAAACCTTGCAGAAAGTGTGTGTCTCCAAGCCAACTGTGCATCTATTAAAGCTTACAACCCAAGACAATTATTCTAAGTTGCAACAACTATATCATCTCACATATTCAAAAGTTCAGCAGTTAGAGTAGTAGAAATCTACCTGTCCTGACAAGGAAAGAGCTCATGAGTTTATATATCACATAAATGAATTGATTAGCAGATGGAAGACCAAGTTGAATGAGTTCGTAGAATTGCAAAAAAAGGATTTTGTGCAGGTACCAAAGTTGGCTCCTTTGTTTGAAATACTAACAGTTGAAGAAGTTTAAGAGTCAGTCACGAAGCAGAGTTGAATCAAGGGTGAGTCAACCTTTGTGGTCGAGGCTTGTTGGCTCCTTCGTTTTGAAGTGGACCAAGGAAGTAGTGGAAGTAGCAAAAGTAGTGGAAAGCATTGAAAGTTGTGGAAGCAAGGTAACAACCACAACCATTTTGGACCTAGTGCACAAGTATAAAAGGAAGAAGAAGATGAAGAGGAGAAGAAAAAGGAGAGATCCCATGACAAAGTTCATATCTGATAAGATATGAGCATTAAGAGAGTCAACTGCAGAACAATATATCCAAATATGTGTTATGGATTGTGGGTTTTTGTAATGGGTTTTGGGGGTTTTGTTTTATCCCACGACGCACAATTCTGTAGTGAATGTAAGGCCCGAGGTCATGATATTGCTACTGTAATGAGGATCTGATGATATAAAGAAAGACATTGCCCCCCCCCCCTAAATTTTGTGTTGAACATGTATATGTTATGTTTTCGCATTTATCTCTGTGATGGTTTCCTTTTGCTTAATAATATTTGTTTCGATGGATAAAATATGAATATGTTTGAGTGTTATTGCGATATGACGAATGTTGTTGTAATGTTTGCTATTATAAAACCCCATCGCAACCATACAAGTAACTAATCCATACTCTACGTCTGTCTTGGATGTGCTTCAGGTGAGACCTTCCCCCTTAAGGAGATTGAAAATGCTAGCACACTAGACTACAACGACACCCTTTTGTTGGTCCATGTGCAAGAACCCTGGTCTTCATTTTGCGCTAATAGATAGAAAATGGGTTAGGATGAGAGAGAGAAAAAGAGAAGCCTGTAGTTGTTTCCTTTTCCCCGGTGGCCTCATAAGTTGGCTTGGGGATGGTATCTGCAGCAGGTCCTACGGTTGGGTGGAAAATCACTCTTACATAGTCAGCTTCTTTGATCTCTTTAATTTATAAGATAAGTGTTTATTGTTGTCTATGAATATGCAAAATTATGTTTGTTTCTATTATGAACAATATTGTTATGCATGCTATGTGTGCGAATATAGTTGTTAATTACATTGTATTTTATACTTATGCACTTGCACATCCATTTCTTAAAATTTAGGCACTCATAGGAGGATTAATTTAGTTTTGAATTTGAATATGATCCTATGTGGGGCAAAAAATTTAAATATGGATTTCATAACTACCCATTTAGAGGTTTGAAAGCCAAGGAGGGATGTTCCATCCCCTCATTTTGAGGATGGTACATAGGGTAAACCCTATATTCTTAAAGGTATATCATATATATCTCATCAACATAGTCTCATTGAGAGCAAACATGTCACAAAGTGGGATTTGAACCTAGGTGGGAAGGTAACAACTTTTCCTCACAGCCAATTGATATAATTACCCTAGTTGATCCTTAATTACCCTTGGTTAACCCTACTTACACCTAATTACCAAGAATTAATCCTAATCGCCCCCTTATTACCACTAATGACCCCAAATTAACCACTAATTAACCCTTAATTGCCCTTGAATTATCTCTCATTACCTCTAATTACCCTTATCCTTAATAATCCCTATTTTGTCAGAACTATAGATATAACTAAACTAGCTTACCTGTCTTAGCAATCAATAACATATCAACATAAATAAGAACATAAAGAGAACAAGGAAAATAATACACCAGATATACATGGTTCACCCAATTGGGCTACGTCCACGGGAAGGGTTGCATCTTCCATTAATATGATAAAGATCTCAAAGATTAGATGGCATCCTCACATATGCATCACATCAAGATCCATCATAAAATGTGTGTACAAATGGCATACACAACATGTGATGTGTGATGAATTACAATCAACAGATACCCAAAAGGGTCTCCTTCACCTCTCTTATATACCAAGAGGTTTGGATTACAATACATCCCATAACACATGTGGGATAAAATAATTTCCTCCTCTTTATATAGAGAATGGTTACAAAGGATATAATTACAATGATGCATGTGAGATAACTCTATTTTATAACATTAGAGTTATTTTATGCCTTTAAAAGATATTTTACCAATATATCACATAAGTCATCATTACATTTTCTAACACTTCCCCTTAATGCTGATTGGGAGAAAGAATACAAATGGAAAGAAACACACCAACATCCCCCTTGATGACAACTTCCAGAATGCTCCATAAGATGCGAATAAAAAACACTTCGCCTCATGGATTTGATGAAGAACAACCGCTTCTCACTGAATCATGAAATTGCACACGAACCAGGTTGTATGATGAAATACCAACAACAAGATACCCGGATCTAAAGAGAAACCTTTATGGCTATTAGATCCAACAGTAAAATGTCGAGAACATGTGACACAATCCAACAGCAAGGTGCCTAGTTCACCACAAGAATCATCACAACCATAACTGATAACTGAAGAACTCTGATATAATATCCACACCAGTGTACATATACTTTCTGACGACTGATACAACGGAACATGTGGCTAAGAACACCACAACGGTGTACAAAATCCCAGATGGCCAATACAAATGCGGATAACGGACATTCTTCCAATCAAGGTACAATATAAATATCTGTAGAAGACCTCAAACATCGAAGAAACAAGACCCCAATGGTCTATACATCGAAAATGATATCATACAGATGAACATCATGACTTGAACAGTAGAACATGGATGTACATCATACAACATTACTGAAATATGATAGAACATGATAAAATTCAACATTACATTCCTTCTTAAGAGGAACAATGTTGAAAAACCAGAGATCCGCAACCATCATATGCTTAAACAAGGAAGGAATAACATAAGCAAGCTATCCCACAACATGGATAACGAATCTGCACAAAGGAACTTCCAAGAATAAAGCATATAAAAACATGATAAGCCCAAAAGACATGAGATATGATAAAATGACATTGCTCAAGAACATATAAATAAATGCTGTCGCTTCTATGCAAGACCATATAAATTTGTGCAAAAGACTATAAAAAAGGATATGACATGATATAAAAGATAGAGGAGCATAAACATGAGTGAGCATAATAGATACCAAGATAGAATAATAAGCCAAGATTTCACTTAAATATATGAAAAAATTTAGTCATCAAGCGACTAATCTTAAGCATAGGTGCATTTCTTATTAGCATTATGTTAATATGCAAGAGATGAATGCCTTGAATATGTCAATGCTTCCATATATGAACGTTAGAGACAAGAAACACATGTCAATGCTTCCATATAGGAACGTTATAGGCAAGTAGGAACAAGATAACATCTGCAATCATAAGAATAGAAATTCCACTGCAACAAGAACAAGGTGCTCATGACAAATATTTCAAGATTATAAGATTGCTCAAAACCATATAAATATTGAGTAAAAGATGATCGAAATAAACATGACATGATATATATGAAAATAAATCAAAATGTTTAATACGATCAACATATAACAAATTATGATAAACTCATGATATCACTTATAAAAAAATATGAAATGACAAGTCACTAATGGTTTTAATCGCGGGTTCATTTCTTGTTAACACTATGTAAGTATGCAAGAGATGAAATGCCCTGGAAATGTCAATGCTTCCATATAGGAATGTTAGAGACAAACAACACATGAACTAGATACAATCTTTGCAATACATGAAAAAGAAACTATATCTCAATTAAAGAACTTATGACAAGCCAAAAAATAGGATCATAAAGAGATTTTACATAGATTAAAAAATTGATTTTACTCAAGAAATTAATTAGCAAGAGCATATAATGATCATAAAGAGATTGCTTATAAAAACATTGAAATTTCTTTTACACAAAGGTCAACAATAACATATAAATAAAACAAATAATGATCACAAGATAACACATATAGATTTTTAATTACCATGATTAGAAGAGTGAGGCCATGTTAGAATATTGAACAAAAAATTGATCAAATAAAACAATAATATCACTTATAGATATGAAAATATAGCCATCAAGCAACTAAGTCCTAAGCATAGGTTCATTTCTTGATGTCACCATTAACAAACTAGAGATCCATGCCCCTGAAAATGTCAAAACATCTTCCACACAAAGCAGGTTAGAGACATAAACAAGAATAAGACAACCTCTGTAAACATGATGAATAAGAACATAAGCCCTAATGCAAAGAGATCAAGAAGCTCATGACAAGAATTTCAAGAAAAAAAATGAATAAAAAAATGATTTTTCTTACCAAAACCGAATCCCAACAGCTGCTAAAAGAAGGATTCGTCACTCTGTAGTAGAAAATTGAAAGCAGAAAAAACGTAAAATGACCATAACTCAGTCAATATTTCCTGGAATTTGTATTATAACCTATTTTCGGAACCGGAGAAGTTGTTCTGCATCCACCCTCACAACCAAAATAGAAATCTGGGCATCGAATTAAAAAATATTTGCTCTGTAGTTCGCGCGGCCGTTACCAAAAAAACTTGAAAATAACTAAATTTCAAATAGTGACATCTCCACCATCCGAAATCCAAACGAGACGATTTGTTTTTTGAAATTGAGTATTTTTGCGAGAGGAACTCATATATACAATTTAGTTTTTAAAAATATGCATAGAAATTGTTAAAAAATGATTTGAAAGTCACCGCCCAATTTTACATTAAACATTTCTCCACAAGGGTTAGGGTTTGAAAGAGAAAAAAATCAAATATGTAGAATAAAGCCTAGATATGAAAAACTATCACATGGGTATTACAGATCGGGTCACAAAATCACAAAATATAAAGAGGCCAAGTAAAATCATGAGCATATGTTGCTTAAAAATAAAAATAAAAAAATTACCGAAGAAGGTAGAGCATAACAACCTGCTCTGATACCATCTCAAAACTATAGATCTAACTAAACAACTTACCTATCTTAGCAATCAATAACATATCAACATAAATAAGAATATAAAGAGAACAAGGAAAAGAATACACCAGATATACGTGGTTCACTCAATTGGGCTACATCCAGGGGAAGGGTTGCATATTCCATTAATATGATAAAGATCTCAAAGATTACATGTCACCCTCAGATATGCATCACATCAAGCTCCATCATACAATGTGTGTACAAATGACATACATAACATGTGATGTGTGATGAATTACAATCAACACATACCCAAAAGGGTCTCCTTCACCTCTCTTATATACCAAGAGGTCTGGATTACAATACATCCCATAACACATGTGGGATAAAATAATTTCCTCCTCTTTATATAGAGAATGGTTACAGAGGATATAATTACAATGATGCATGTGGGATAACTCTATTTTATAACATTAGAGTTATTTTATGCCTTTAAAAGATATTTTACCAATATATCACATAAGTCATCATTACATATTCTAACATATTTAACCTCCTTTATGCATAATTGACCCCTACTTACCCTTGATTAACCCCTTATTACACTTGATTAACCCTGGTTACCCTTTATTACCCCTAAATATCCTAACTTAACTATTAAATAACCCTTAATCAACCCTACTTACCCCCAATTAACAATTAATTTACCCTTGATCACCCACAATTGACCCCTACTTAATCCCTTGCAATTTTTTTGGGGAAATACTTCTTATAGGATCTCTTTAAGCTGCCACACTATGAGAGAGGGGCATATCTATGCATCAAAGCCAACCAAGACTTGTACCTAGCTTGATCCATCTCCACTCATGGGGTTTTGAAGTTCTACATGTAAGTACATGCCTAATCACCTCATTTCTTTCCATGTTAATTACCATTAATTAACCCATGATTATCCCTAATTAATCCTTAATTAGCCGATAGTTAACTCTACTTACTACTAATTACTAAGAAGTAGCCCTAGTTATCCCTAACTGCCCTGAATTGACCACTAATCAACACCTAATAACCCTTCTTACCTATAATAACCCCTAATCAACTATGATTATCTATAATTGACCCCTACATAGCCTCTATTTACCCCTAATTTCCCTTAATTAACCCTAGATTACCCTTAATTAACCCCTACTTAACCCAACTTACCCCTAATTACTAGGAAGCACCCATAATTATCCCCAAGTGCCCCAAATTAATCACCAATTAACCCTAATTAACATGAATTACCCCATAAGTGACCCTACTTACCCCTAATAATTCTTATTTACCATTGATTACCCATAATTGACCCCTACTTAACCTCTAATCACCCTTAATTACCAATATTTAATCCCCAATTGCAAATAATTAATCCCCAATCACCCCTAGTTACCCTTAGTTACCAATAACTAACCATTATTACCCCTAGTTAACCCTTAATTAACCCTATCGACCCCTAATCAATCCCTAAATGCCTTGAATGACAACTAATTAACCTTGAAGAAACTCCTAATTAACTATACTTACCCCTAATAACCCCTAATAAACTTTGAATTAATGCCTAATAATTAACCCCTAATTAACCCTACTTACCCCTAATAATCCCTAATAAACAAAAAATTAACTAATTGTACCTACTAGTGAAGTATTGAGATGAAAAAGGGAAATCAATAGGTCTCCTCCTTACGATAGTCACCTAAAAGTAACACTCTTTATGCTAAAAATCCAATAGATTTAAAACACATGCATTTTCTCTCGAGCATCAAGACATCATCTAGGTTATATTTTAAATCCTTCATTTCTTTGCAAACTGCTTTGTAGTTTACTCACATCAGATAAATTGTGTTATGTATTTAGGATTTATGCCAAGGTTTTGGGTTAAAGGTTTTGGGTTTAGGCTTATGTAAAGGTTAATGATATTCAAATTAACTATTTGGGAAAAAGGTTAAGGGTCAAGTCTTAAGGAAGAAGAAGATTCGAGAATTAAGGCTTAAAGGTTGAGATTTAAGGTTTACGTGTTAAGATTTATAAATTGGTTTGACTAGTTCTTACAACATTGTTGAAAAAAGAAAAAATGGTGTCCCACCCAACCCAAACCCTAAGTTAGAGTTATATCATGATTCCCCCTCACATGCATATTTGAACATTTAAGGTTTGAGGAGGTTTTTTGTTCATTTGAGCATTTAGGGTTTGAGGAGGTTTTTTGTTCATTTGAGCATTTAGGGTTTGAGGAGGTTTTTTGTTCATTTGAGCATTTAGGGTTTGTTGGTTTGTTCCATTCAAAACCCTATTTTTGTTTTGTATCTCAAGTTGGATTGGAAAAAATTCTCTAGTTAATGCTAAAAATAGAGAAGTGACTTTTGCCATGATGATTCCACCAAATTGGATTAAGATCCAATGCATTGGGTGATATTTGCAAACATTTTACAATCACTTATCAGAATAAAACACAAAAATTGACCAAGCCACCATGATTTTTTTTTTCAAATTCCTATTATGAAAAAGTGACTGCTTTTGATCTTTATGTTAATTCAACCCAGCTCCTCAGTGTTGTCATCAACCATGGTTAATGGGAACAAAATACTATTATAATTACATACATATTTTTGAATGCCATATGCACAAACACATTTATCACTGCTAGATCTATCAAGTTCACTAGTGAAATTCTTAGTACTATCCTTGACACCTATTTTTCTATCTAAAATTGGAAGAGCATTCTTAGAAAATAAATGCTCGTGGTTAAGCAAACTACAAGTACTCCATGTCATCATTTCAACCTAACCATTCAAGCCAAAGAAGCACCTTCATTGGATATGACTTAGTCATCAAGTTCTATCACACGATGAAGTGGTGACACTACCCTTAACATCATACCCATTTGGACCTATGATTGTGGCATCAAGTTCAATTTTGGAAATGCACAATTTGAGCTTGTGGCATATTAAAAATAATCTTGGCCACTAGTTTGCATATGCGGGGAACCTGATTATATATGTTTCAATGTTGATGTTTAGGGGTAAAATACAACTACTCCATTGATGTTTAAAGTAAAATAGTTATTTTATTTGATTTTAACTTCTTTCAACATGTTAAGTAAAATAAACAACATTTTATTTTAAGGATTAGATGCTAGATTAAATATATTGTCAGCTTGGTATGAAATTCCCAATATGTACATTGCTTGTTTGTTATTCCACAATTTTGATCAATTAATACTTATAATATTATTTGTGATGTAGATCAAGGATTAGTATAGCTATTCTTATGGCATGATTCACATTGACCTTGCCTCTATAGAACATTATATTGCACCGATATTAAATGTGAGTTTAGAAATCTCAATGTTCTCATTTATGGTGTAAATTATTATATATTAATGGCTTAAATTGTTCATGTGGTGATATGTTTTTTTTTTGTAAGTTAGTATCTTATATTATATTAACAAGAAAAGTACAGTAATATACATCCGAAGATTGCACTCGGCTTTGAAAAAGGAGAGAAATGACCATGCATAAACCGTAGCAACCATTACATCCTTCATATCCAAAACATATATAACCGTACAGAGATGAGTGTCATAACCAACTTTCTAAATGCTATAAAAAATCACATCTAAACAAACCACTAACAGTTTCTGTCGGGCAACAAAGAATTCCCAACATCCTAGAAAAATTCAGAACATAACGAAAACAAGAAGTGACAAAAATCTACAGGAGAATGGAACCTTCGACCACAAAGAAGTTGATAGAAAGATGCCATAGCTACTGCCAATCTGGAGATGTACTGGATGCAATGCGATGCCTCTTCTTTGGTGGTTCAGCCTTGTGGATAGGGATATTCTCCATGTCGCCTTCTAGTGCATGCCCGCCTGTCATTTCTTGTAACCTACCTAGAACTAAAGACATTTTATGTTTTGAAAAAAAAAACATTATCTTAAAATTTATTGTAAAGTTTTATGTTGTTGACCAAGGATGGTCAAAGATGGCTGTAATTGAATATTTTATTATTTAATAAATAAAAGAAGAGAAACCTATCCAAAGAGGACTGTTGAAGAGTGTTCACTGACCCACTAGGAGTAATGATCTAGTGTAGAAGGAAAAAATGACAAATGGCAGCTACAACATTCACTTTCTAGCTGATGCAGGAGGCATCTTCCCTAAAATTGTGGTCATGTTCCCCAAGAAAGGAGGAACTAAGCAGGTAGCTCATTTAATTTAAAAACTGACCCAAAGACCTAGGTAAGAATATATCCATCGAATGAGCAAGAGGCTCACACAATTACCTTGTGGATTTGTTGCATACTGAAAAGTTAAGCACACAAGAGGGATTCGATGAGGGGAAAGCAAAAGTGAGATTTGCTGGCAGGCTGGATCAATGTTTCTGCTGATAGAAAACTTGTAATTGCTATGGCTGTTAATAATGAACTACTGAATGATATCTAGGTTAGAAATAGTGTATTGAATTCATGTTTAAAGATATGCTAGTATTTAGATTAGGATTTATTTAAGTTCCTAGATTAAATGTCAAATCTATGTTAGTAGGTTTTCATGATTTTTCAGTAAATTATACATAGCATATGCAGGTAGATAAATAGTAGTATAAAATCCGAATGGCTAAATTAAACACATAGTATTTTTAATACAGAGTGTGTGTGTGTACAAGAGTTCATACTCATACTCATCGTCAAAGGCTCATAACATACTAAGGAAATTGATGAGTTAGATAATTTCTAAATCATAATTGTTTTCTTATAAAATCATTATAATCGAAACTATCCCTCCATTAGATACACATTATCATCACTTACACTTGTGTATTATTCACTTTACATACAACTAAGATATATAAAAAGCTTAGAGCCTATTCTTTTTTCTTTCGATGTCTTTTAAACAATGCTCAAAACTTCATTTAAATTTAGAATCTCAAGCTTAAAAAGATTAAAATGCAGACTCGGTTGTCGCTGTCAAACCTTAGCCATTTTCCATATAAAAATTATAAAGGACAAAGATAAAACGCATTAGTAAACAAAAAATATTTAATTACCAAATTTAGCATAGATCTAGGGTTCGAGACCCATAACAGTTAAAATACCAAAATATACATTATTCATTAAAATATTGGGTTGCCTTTTTAACAGGACGAAACCCCAAGTTAAAGGCACTTAGCCCAGAAATTACACAACACAACCACGTTGATCTCCAAGGCTGTCAAGTATGCCTTAGGGATTTTAAAACATAAACCTAACCCTAAATTACATCAATGTTGTTCTTCTTTATTTTCCATATGGCATTTAAATTACAAACCCTAAAATAATCGAATGTTGGAAGCATTTAAATAACTAGAGTTTTAAGTATATCATCGAATATATATAAACCGAGTTACATCATCATCATCAACAAATCCGTAATGGCATGAAGGAATTAATGAGTTACTGTGTAATCGAAATCGTATTCATATTTAGGGATTTTCCCAAAATTGTTAATAAACAAATACATTAACATTTCAACAAACACCAGAATCGGGAAAAGAGGCAAAACACTAACAGAGTCGGAAGACTTATCAATAGAGATGCATATAATAGAAAACCAAATTATAATTGCCCATATAAATGTCGAAGGGTCAAAACTGAAACCCTGATAATTTATATTCATCATAACGTTGGGCGAACTCCAACTAAGGGCTTTAAGCCATAAAATTTGTACAATACAATAACACCATCCGGTCATTATAGAGTTTCCATCACAACTTCCTTAAGCAAACAACATAACCCTAAACATAATTTTAATGACAACATAACTATTCTTTTTACAAGTCGAAAGAATGCCAAAACGTAACCAAAACAACATTAACATAGGCAACTTGAACATGGTCTTCCAGGAAGGCCCGTGGCTTACCAAAGCTGCACCAACCACTGAAGCCTTCCACTTTATCTTTCTAGGTTGGAACTCACGACCAGGAATAGAGCGAAACCCTCCTATCATTACAAAACAAAACTGGGCATTAAAAAGATTGTTTACATTTCATTACAATAAATAAAAATATTTTTGAACAAATTTAGGCTTAATGCCGAACTTTTACCTCTGCGAATTTGTGGCCATGAGTACGAGCTACCTCTGCGTGGAAGCTCTTCGCATGGACACAAACAAACCAACAAGCTACCTCTACGTGAAAGACCTTCCAACAACCAAAAAGCTAAAACTCTGTGTGGAGTTCTCCACAGCCATGGCGGCCGAGAGCTCATCTCTCCAAAACAACACGAATGAACAACCGGTCTACGATACAACCTTTTGCTAAGGAGTTAGGGTTTGGCCATTAAGTGGATCCAAGCTGCCATCCACTACAGTTTTAATTCTTACTCACACACTATATTTTTTGCATACATTTTAAACCTCAACTTATTGCCATCGAATTCATAACTAGATTTACCACTTTGACTATAGTTGCCTGCTCACTTTTTAGACTAGGAATATTGCCATCATTTATATAGTTAAGATACCTTTTGTCTATAGTGATAATCAAGGTTAACACTTTCCTTTTGATGCTTTAAAACTCTCAGCTAGGGTATCTTATAACCTTAGTAGGCTAGTTTTTAATCTCCAACCCAAAGTGTTATTAGTTGGAACCTTACCTTGAACAAGAATATCATTTCAACATGCATTAGCTTCATGAAAAGCTAAGTAAGCCCAGGGCCATCACAAGAACGCCCCTTCAAACAAAAAGAACGTAATCAACATCTCAAACATCAAAACTAAGAAATCAAAATACGATTATCTTAGGACGTACATTTTTATTTAGTTAAACGTCAACGTCAACACAATAAGAGATCGACTATTACATTCAATGCTAAAAGTACAACGTCGGTCTTGTAACTTGAAGATGAACAAGTTAAACTTACACTTCATAAAAGTAATGTCATTGAATACAAGTATACATTCAGGCATATATTAAGATAAGAAGTAAAACTTAAGCATATTCTAGATCTGTTGGGTAAATATACCTTATACGGAATTTTTTATTTTTATGGATTTTTTAGTTGTTACATTTCTCCTCCAGTAGAAATCCAAGTCTCCTTGTTCTTAATGTGCATGGATGTAGTGGGATCCTTCTCCTCCTTCTTTGGCTTAAGTGGAGTCTAAATCATCTCCTCCTCTGCACAAATCTACGGAGCTTCGCTAGTGAAGTCCGGAAGAGGGATATTACAAATTGGATGCTATATCCAAGCACCAGCCTACAATCACTTGCACTTTGCAAGCAATATCTTGAAGTTTGGTTTGATTTTCATCTCCCAAGCTCCAAATATCATTACGAATATCAAACACCTTCTTTGTTATGGTGACCATATGGCGTGCCAAAGCTTGATTGCTAATTTCCATGCCCTGGTCTCTACGTGAACCGCCACGACAAGATGAAGCATGTTGACGCTCTCTCATCATCACTACACTATTAATCAACACACCGACAAAGAGACCTCTGTAAATGTAGAGCTTGGGGAATTATGGTGAGTCCTGTCTCTCCAAAGGATGTTTAAACCATACAGAACTGCCATGAATGCAATCAGTCTTGTCTTCGCAATGATCAGGTGCAAATTAAATGTTGACAAGCTAGCTTGCAGTGATAGAGGGGTGGTGGATTAAATGCAAATTGTCCTCAATTATTTTTCCCATGTGAAGGCCCATCCCATCAGGGACATCACTCTGAATCCGGTGATCAATCACGCCTTCATGTGGTGATATGTTGATCATGTACACTTAATTACTTTAGTTCATAATCGCATTCTATTTTTGATTAATCGTCCATGATGTGAATTGGGATCTTGTATATAACTTAATCACTTCCACACTTCTATGAGATTTTAACACCATAAGATTTCAATAGGTCATGTTATTGTTTACAATAGTTGTAAATGTCACGTTGATCCAGACATGACCAAAGTATTTTCTTGGTTCAATGCACTCTAAGCTATGCAGTTTGGAAAATCTCTCATAGATTAAAGAATAATGCACAATCTTTATGATCCTAACCCTGGGCCAATTCCTTTTTTGTTGGGTGTTAATTATCCTATTATCCTTACTCCTCTTTGTTCAATGTCGATTATCTTATACCCCTTGTTCATCATTCTAATCCAAAAGGAATATGAAGCAACCTAAGTTTATGCATTATGGTTTATAGAATCATATTGAATGTTATGGATGACAAACTTAAGTGCCTTCAACTCAAAATCATCTCAAAGAGTATGATGGTTTTGTCACAGGGCGATAAATCTTGGATGTGGTTATAGTCCTTCAATAAAAAATCCACGCACTCAAATATTAAAAGAAAAATGGGAATGATTAAGAAGTTATATATTATAATAATAATAATAATAATAATAATATCTTACATTGTTTTTATATTATGAAATACCATGGGCCTTACATGATTTTGGTCACTATTAGGTTTAGTGGGTAGTCAATTGTATTTCATTCATTTTTAAATTAACTCCCCTTAATGGTTCACCTCTCTAACCTTTATAACCCTTGGTTTGGGATTTGATAAGGGTACCATTTATCTCCACATATTTTTAGCATTAGTATGAGTTATTTCTACCCTAAAGAGTCAGAAGTGTATTGTAGGTATTGAGTTGACTAAGTCTAGACCTAATGCCATAGTTATAATTCATGAATGATACAATATTCTTAAGGAAAGCTACAATATTGAAGCCATATATTTAAAAGGTTCCCTTAGCATATCCCTCAAAGATTTTGGTTGTGAAGTGAATGAATCCAAATCCAAGATCTTCTTCACCAACACCCCAACTCCTCTGCAAATCTATATTAGTGGACCACTCCATTTCCAAAGGGAATATTCATCGATAATTTTTTTAGAGGTTAATTTGCTTAAGCCGAGACCTAGAAAGATTACTTATATAGATATGGTTGGATGAATTGAGAAAATACTTCAATGTTAGGCATTTAATTGTTTGTCTCTGGTTTCTTAGGTAATGTTAGTCATTAGCTGCTTGGGTAACATTTGTCACTAATTTCTTGGGTAACTCTTATTAAAGAGGCGCTAGAAATTATACCAATTCCTTTTTTGTTGAGTGCCAATGGTCTAAGAGTTAAGGAAAAAAAATTGTAGTTAGGATAAACACGCTTTAATTTGTTGTATCCATCCAATTAATCAACATTTAACATAGCACCAACAAACATGCAACCATCTGAAGACCAGTAACTGCTTCATCTTATGTTTACATCCTAGCACCATCTCAAGCTTATTTGATGAATCTATTAAAATATAGATTCAATAGCCATTGTGCTCAATTGTTTCTAGGCAGTATGCCTCCACTCAAGACATAGATCAAGAGACGGGTCCATGTTTGTCAATGCGACTCACCCCATTAGAGGCATGAACGTAAGGATGAAAAATTGCATGATTTAATTCAGAATAGTTGTCTCATACTAGACTTTGGGGTTTTGTTTGACTTATGTTTTGTCCTAGAGGAGTCGTCAACACCTAAATACACCGTTTATAATTTCGCTAAGCTATGCATAGGGTTGATGATTGTGACTGTTGTGTTATAAATGTAAAGCATATCTTACATGCAACAAATTGTTTGATTCACATCACTTTATAAATATTGTGTACTCTACACTCTATCAGTGCATTGTGCATGGGATATGGGCTTGGACTTTGCCTCTTGGATTGACGTGGTAGATGGCTTGTGAAGTGGTAGGGATCAATCACGTGTCTAACCAATAAAGGGGCTTGAACCATATTTTTGGAGGAAACCATAAAGAGAGGGATTTGAATTGACAACTAAGACTATGATTTGCAAAGGTTTGTAATTATAAATAGGTTTGCATGGTATACAAAGGGAAGGTAGCATATAAAAATTATGCACGAGGCCAAGGGCCATCTTTTTTTTAATGCAAATGTTGATCATAAAATTCAGGCTAGTCTTATTTGCAAAGGTTTGTGATTTGAAATAGGTTTGCATGGTATACAAAGGGAAGTTAACATATAAAAATGATGCACAAGGCCAAGGGTCATATTTTTTTTAATGCAAATGTTGATCATGAAATTCAGGCTTGAGGCTTGGGATTCGACTTGTGCCTGGACTTGATGGTGAAATGGATGGGGTTCAATTGTGAATTCCATTAGGTGGAAATGATACATAGGGATGAGCCTATTTTTGATAGGAAAATAATACGTTAAGGTAGGGCTTCAAAGGTGAGAGGCTAGGATCTTGGCTTCAATCACATGCATGGAAATGCATAATGGGATAAGCCTCAACATTGTTTTTATAAAAACAACTATAATAGTGACCAAGGCATAATAGTAAAGATGACATAAATCCATGTAGAGATCTAGGCTAAGGGTGCCAAACAAAAGTACTTGAATAAATGACTAGACAAGGGCATTAAATATTTTAGGTAAAAAGTTTCAAAAAATTAGGGTAGCCTAGAAAGCTTTTTCAACTAGTATATGTTGACCAAAATGGTGATCAATAGGCTCTTCATAGCTTTCTCATTGTTATTAGTGGAATGTTTTTAAGATTCCTTTCCTTCCTATAACTATATGCTTAAACTCAACGATTGCTATTTCCTAAATTGGTGTCACAAATTGAAGCCAAAAACAACCATTAAGACTAAAGGATAATATGAAAACAAATCTCCCTCAATGCCCCACATGCCCCATGTTGACAAATTCCAAGTCCCCCAACCAAGGGGGAAAAATCACTTCTCTCTAATGCAAGGAAGTGAACATTGCATGTATTTTAGCTAACCATATCATGCTGGGCAGAAATGACCCTTATTGGATGTGATTCTTAGACATATGTGCCCTTGGTCGAGGCCTTAGGCATAAATTGTGTTAAAAAACTCAATAATCATCATTTTTTATTTTTATTTATTTATTATTTATTATTTATTATTATTATTTATTTATTTATTTTACTTATTTATTTTTATTTTTATTTTTGTGTAATCATAGAGTTTAATTATCACATAAGGTACAAATTTTGAATTGATTTGTTGTTGCATAAAAGAAAACAAAATGGAACCCATTGATCACATAAGATGGGACGACAAATTAAGAAAGGGTTGATTGCAAATTTTGTGAGTACTTTTCGTTTCCTTAACATTTCATATTTGTTGTGATATTTTTATTTTAATTAATTGATAATCATCCATAGATGTTTTCTACCAGGTGTTGGCATATAAAGAAGAGCTATCCAAACATTTTATTGACATTGGCTTACATATTTGTGAGTGTGTGTTGGAGTATCAAGGGTTAATTGAACAATTTGGTGGATTCTATCCTCCTAATGATGATCCCATCACGTGGCTTGAAACTTTGGGTTAAACAATCAAAACACAACATTCTGAGAATTATAATTTGTAAGTAGCTACATTGTTTTACTTATTTTATAACTAATGGAACAACAATAATACTTTAATAGTATCTATTCTTTATCATGGCATATAAAAATCACAGGAACAAAGTATGGAGTGGAGCAACTAGAAGATATGTTGAGAGATGTCTTGATGAATGAATTCAAAAGATTGTATTGTTTATGAATAATATGTATATTATACTATTAATTTAGATAAGTCATATAATTTATCCCTATGTTTGTAGATAGAATATGAATAGGTAGAACAAAATTAAGCTAATCAACAAAAGATTGCAAATAACCCAAGTACAACATCCCTTACAAGTGATGGAAATTGATGCATGAAAGTACCTTGAGAAAAGACAACAATTTGAGTGAATGATGATCAATATAATTGAATTTTACAAGTTCGATATTTTGAAATGTTTGTCTGCAGTATATAGATATTTTGTTTAATGTAGATATATTATCCCATTTGGTATGACAAGAAGGTTGCCAATAATTTTAACAATTATATATTGGTATTTTTTATTAGCATGGACCTTAATGTTGTCCCATTTTATATGATGAAGGGTCCTCTTGTTGCTGCAACATTTCCCCCCAAATTTTTGCAAATACTGGGGCCCCTACTTTATTTTTTAAGAGAAGGTAAGTTTTCCTAAAAGTCGAAGACATCAAAACCTTTTCCTTACTTAGTTTTTCTTGAGAAAACCTTTTGCTTGTTTCTTTGAGTTTGATTTTGTTGTTTTGGCCTAAGCAAAACTCATGACTTTAAGCCGTAATGGCGGAAGAACTCATCCAACTCTTCCGCAACGGCGGAAAAATTTGGCTAAGTTAAAACATCGGCGGAAGAACTCGCCAAGTCCTTCCGCAACGGTGGAAGAACTCGCCAAGTCCTTCTGCAACGGTGGAAGAACTCGCCAAGTCCTTCCGCAACGGTGGAAGAACTCGCCAAGTCCTTCCGCAACGGTGGATCGCTTCGCTCCGGTTTTGAAGCTTCACTTTTTCGGATAAACTCGCTGAGTTTCACCAAAACGGGTGGAAAGTTTTAATTGAGACTTTAACTTCATCGTTTCGGGAGAGTTGCGTCAGCTCTTTCGGACCCTTTTTCCACAAAATTTCCCGCAACTTTGGGAGAACTTAGCCAATCTTCCCGCAATGACGGATAAACTCAGCTAAGTCATTCGATTCGCGGCTCAACGCCTCTCTTGCGGTGAAATACATAGCTCCAATTTTCGGAAGAACTCGGCTAAATTTCCCGCAACGACGGCCCAAACTCGCGAGTTCTCGCCGAAACTTTCGAAGATGTTAGCCAAGTATTTCCGGTTTTGACGGTAACACTTAAATGCCGAATGTGCCGATTTGACCCTGTCCGTACGCCTAATAAACCCGTTTAAATTCTTACAACCACCCTATTAATGGCTCGCATGTGTCAAATTCCTATAAGTAAGGTTTAAACCCCGTTAAGTTTCATTGTTTCAATTAGTTTGAGGCTTGTGTCCATTTTCTGCTTAAGACGACGAGCATCTGCTCCAGGCTTGCCGGCTTCGCAGCAACATTATCACCTCCATACATGATCAAGTTCTATCAGGTTGGTACACTAAAAGCCTTGTATCTTGATTTGTGTGGTTGGTTTTTTGTCTTTGAGGTGAGCGCCCTAGTCATGGTTCTATTTGTTTCACCCAAGCCAGTTAGACTTCACGGTATGTTTCAGTTTTATTACAACCGAGGCCGACCCGCACCCCTATCCAGCCAAGCCTAGTTTCGTTTTCATAAGAACATAAAAGTTCAGAGTTACTTGGGCCATAATCACCTATTCCATAGTTGTTAAGAGAGTCCACGGCATGCCTCTGTCCCATTCTAGAGGTTACTAGCTTTGTCGAGACAAGGACCGGTCTCGTCTTTCCCCTTCCGGGAAAGCATTGGTGTCGTTCCAGGTCATTTTTTTCACTTCATATCTTTGTTTTGGAACAATTTTCTATCATAAGAATTTGTTATTGTTGTATTCCGTAAAATATGTTTGAACACGATGTCATACTCAAACGATATTCCAGTGATCATAATTATGAGTTGAGAATATTATCTTATACCCCTCTGCATGGTTATTGGATAGGTTTTAAGTCATCATGGCTAAAGGTGGAAAAAGGAAGGCTAAGACGATCGAGTCAGAGTCAGCTGGCGTTGAGGCAAGGATGGAAACTTCGTTCGAAGACACCAAATGCACTACAGGCGTTTCCCTAGAAGTCAAATGGGGAGACATATATCATATGATAAGAGACCAGGACATCCCAGAGGCCCTTCTCGAGGAAGAATACCTATACCAGAACATCAGAACCTCCTGCATATCCAAAGCAACCACACACCCAGAGCTTTTCTCGTGCTCGGCAATAATTGGATGGATCCTGCAGCACGCAAATGCGGAGACAAGGGTTCTTTCGGACAGTAAAGGGGAATATTTTGCGTCCTTTCATCCATCTTATATTGCAGCAGCTTACAAGCTGCCCTGGGCTCAACAGTGGCTTGATGATGAGTGGCTAGGAAAAATCAAGATGGACAATCTAGAGATGGCCAGATAGTTGTTAATCATAGGCAAACAGATCAGGAAGAAGGATAGTGAGGAGTACAAAGTTCAGAATCTAAGGCCTTCTTTCAGGATGGTTGCCCTCATGCTTAGAAGAATCTTTGGTAGGCCCGACGGTACTGTTTATATGCTCTAATGGGTCCCCATAATCCACTATGTAGCGTTCAGAGGAACAATTTTTAATTGGGCTGATATTCTCTCAGACAGCCTATCATCAGCCATAATTACTCCACAAGAAGGGTTGGTGGTAAAGAAGCCAGAATTTTACATGCCATTCTACTTGATAGACTGCATTGTGGCGAAGTGCCCCTTTCCAAAGCTAGGATGCAACTGGAACCAGGCCGACACCCCGGTACACACCGCTTATAAACTCTTTTGGGCTCAGAACTACAAAAGGCACTACCAACTCATTTGTGAGGAATTTATCATACCTTTATATGAGTTAATGTTCAATGAAGAACCTAACTGCTTGTTTGAGAACGCCATGGAAGTCCTGGAGAACTATGGTGATTTCTATTTTTCGCCAGAAGGCACCTACATAAGAATGTATGGAGTCTCTAAACCCCCATATATCCTACCCAGGTATGCTACTGACTACGTAGTCCACAAGGAGGCAGTAAGACAGGTTTTCCTTGATGGAATTGGTAGTAGCTTGTATAAGGCAAAGAAGGCCTCTTTCCCTCCTTTATCTTTTTATGTTGGGGATTACAAGTTTTCAGGGATTGCAACAGTAGAAGAATATATCGCAGAACTGAGGGATTTTCACTTAGGGGAGAGGAGTTTTCACAGGAATGATCGGCGAGGCAAAGCTGCAGAACATTGCCAGGAGATTCATGCTCATTTTCAATGTGCTCACTATTATGATGAGGATGAAGAGGTGTATAGAGGGGTCAGTAACATGACCAAACTACAAATTTGCCGACTTAGCAAAGTCAGGGCTAGTTCTAGCTCCGGTATTGGCAAAGAAGCAGAAAAGCAGCAAGAAAAGGAAATAGCAGAAGCTTCTAAAGCTCTTTCTAGAGAAGAACAAAGGCTTAAGAGAGAGGCCGAGAAAATACAAAGAGAAGTTGTTGAAAGAGAAAACAAAGAAAAAGAGGATGAACTTCGAGAAGAAGAAGCTCGAAGGGTCCAAGTGGTAAAGAAAGAAGCTCGAAGAGATCAAGAGGAAGAAAGAGTAAGATTGGAAGGAAGTGCCAAACAGGAAGAAGATGAGAAACAAAGACAGGCAACAAAAGAGGAAGCCCAGAGAAAAGCGGAGGAGGAAAACAAATTGAAGGAGGATGCTAAACCAAAGAGCCCAAACATGCAAGACATGGATGTGGACATCCACGTAAGAGACCTCCCGCTTCTCCCTTTTACACCATCAAAGAGTAGTATGGTGTCCCAATGGGATAGGTTTGCTTATAACAAGAAGAGGAAATCCATTGTCAAAGAAACGGTGACCAGAATGAGAGACCTTTTCAACCAGATATTGTCACCAAACATGTAACCACAGTCATGCAAGGCACTCAACATGCACACAAACTCCCGACATCTATTTCTGTGGCCTCTGTCCAAGCAACTGTCGACAATATTGACATGTTAGCAGATGAGTTAGAATTAGAAAAGGGGAGAGCTCGCCATCTGCAGGAAAATATGGTCAACGAATAGAATTACTCAAATTTGATGGTTGTGAAATGTGACACCCTTGTGTCAGAGAAGGAAGAACTAAGTAGAATATTGCAGCATTTGGAAGCTGAAAAGAGAGCTTTGGTGATACAAATAAGGACCCTGGAAGTAGAAAATAATAGTCTTGAAAGTAGGAACCTATAGCTGGAGTCCGAAAAATTTGATACCACTCAGCAGATCGATGACATAAAGGAGAGCATAAAGAAGTTGGAAGAAAGCGGGGAATTGCTAGAACAACAATTAGAACTCGCAACTAGCAAGGTTGGTGGTGATCTGGGTCCCTTTCATGAGCAGGCTTATGAAATACTGAAGAGGATACATGGGATTCAAGAGCTCATAACGGAGGAAGTTTGCAAGTTAAAGGGAGTGGTGGCCAGAATCAAAGAAATAAATGCTAAAGCCACTAGGCGTAGGATAAAATATGTACGTATTAGTGAGTACATTAAGAGGTAAATGGAATGGAGAGAAGGAAAGTCAGGATTCCTATAAATTCTCCCTCTTAAATCCATCTCTGGTTTCAAAGCAGATATCCGCCTCTTGGGGTTTTGCAAGGATTTTGGAGTGAAGCTAAACGAAGTGGCCATGGTCACTCTTGAACAGTGTGGGAATTTGTATTTTAAGATACGAACCACCCAAGAGAATTAGCAGATGATAATTCCCCAGACTCTAGAAGAGTTTCCAGAAAAAGTCCAACGTTTGTTTGATCTAAGGGATGGGCTAAGTGTTAAAATTGATTATGTAAGGAAAGTGGATGCTTTGACAGCTGAAGACCTTTACCATTGGATTGGCTAGGATGCTATTCACGCACATCTTGTGAAAGAAAGCCTCCAGGCTATAGCAGCAGAAGTCGTTGATCTTGAAGAAGAGCTTGCCAAGCATGAAGTTTCTCTGAAAACTATGCTCCCTCTTGATGCAAACAATGTCATAAAAGAAACCAGTCTCTGGGTGAGACATATAGGAGAAACAGACAGGGCACTGACAGCAGAAGCACATCAAGTATCAGCAGGGGAAGCATGGGCATCAGCCTCAGTGGAATTACTAGCAGCACCAGTGGCACAAGTTCCAATAGGAGTACCAGCTGTAGTAGAAGCGCCCGAGTTAGCTAAGGCGCCAGCTCAGAAATGATCTACCTTTTGTTTTATCTGTTGATTTATAGCCAGCACGCTCTCTTTCAGCCTTTGTATATTTTAATTATTAAAGTGACATTTGGATCTCTTTCCCATCCATTTTGTAATATTGGCGGGCTTTTATTCTTTTTTGTAAATTGGACACTACAAGACAAATTAAAAGAATTTGGAGAGTTAGTGTATAGGTGGCAGCTCTTGGAGCATTTTGTAAAGCTATATATAGCTAATTAGAGAAGGATAGAAGGAATTTTGGCAGGTGAAAGGACACTCTTCTTGTGTACGTGAACTATTTCTACTACAAAAAATAAGAAACCATTTTGGCCTGTGAAAGCTGGTGCAACATTTTTGTCTGGAACTGTGATGAATGATGGCTGAACTATTTCTGCGTTTTTCATATACATTTAGTGAGATCATTCCTAGCTTTCTGTGAACTACTTCTCTGCTATGAATGATCTTATTTCCTTTGCAAAATTTCTATGCTTTATGAGCAATGGGATGTTTCAATTAAATCAGAGTTATCTTTGATATCATTCATATTCCGCTGGAAATACATTTATCTGATTAAATGGCTATCTGTTAAATCTATTGATGTTTCTTTCAGTCTATTGCTCATACCTTCGATTTGCTCCTTGCAAGGATAGGTTTAATTAGCTTAAATAATTTAGATCAGATCTATCTTATTGCATGCATTTAGTCTAGGGCACTTTCATATCATTCTTTAATATAAAATACATAAACGGTGGATCGGGCCGCAACCGGTGAAAGCAAAACAAATATTTTAAATCTTACACGGTAGTCGGAACCATTAACCGGATGGATTCCCCACACCAAATGGTGAGCGATCTAATTGGGATTGCTCACTGGGGAGAATCCCTTGCTGATTGATGCTGTGATTTTCGAGGCATCAACAGTTTTTGGCGCTAGAAGGAGGGCCACTAGTGCATGGCTGGTAGAATAGATCCTTTTGTTAGAAATTTTTCCACTGAGAACCCATTTGAAACAGCTATCCTAGACATTTCAAATCTGGAATCAAGAAATCAAGAAAATCTTAACTCTAAGACAGAACAGCAAGAAACATTGTATGCTGTCCCTTTTGAAGAAGTAAACCACTTCAGAAGACATACCCGTTCCTACGTTAGAAGTCTAGGAGGATTAACTATTGTTCCTTTGCTGCCCAGAATAAGAGCTCCTAGAAAAAACCCTCAATGCACTAAAGATTTCGTTCTAGTTCAGAGTCTAGAAGAATTATTGGATCTATCTCTAAAAGAAATCACTGAACCTTTTGACGAGGTTAGACCCAAAACTCCCACAAATCAAGAACAACCGCACAATCCGAGGCACACTCCTCATAACTCACCGCCGCACACACCACCACGTTCTCCACCAAGAGTCATGGCTGTACCTGCATGGAGAGCAAGATGAGCGTTGAATTTAGTTTGGTCGTTCCATGATTTGCCCAAAAACCCAGAGAAGGTTTTGCCTAAATATGACCCTGGGAAAGGAATTTCTGCTGAAGATCATCTTAAAAGTTTTCATTTAGCTCTGAGTCTTCTTAATGTAGAACATGAAGATGCAGTCTACCATCTTTTTCCTTATACTTTCGAACCCAAAGTGTCTTCCCGGTACTTTAGCCTACAGACTAGCTCAATAGTAAGTTGGGAATATTTTGAAAAATGTTTCTTAAAGAAGTATGGAAATCAAAAGACAGTAGCTACTGTCATGAAAGAGTTGTTATCCATGAGAATGGAAAAAAATGAGAAAGTTCAAGAGTTTAATCAAAGATTTACGACATTGTTAAATAAATTTAGTGACGTAACAAAGCCTGCCGAGGAATGCTTGGTAGAATATTATACAACTGCTCTTAAACCCCCATTAGCAATGTTTGTCAAAAGAACGAAGAAGATTACCCTAAGAGAAAACTTTGAAGAAGCCAAGAAGGTAGAAGAAGAGGCCGACAACATTGCCAAACATGCTCTCGATCTAGAAGTAAAGCCAACAGCCATTAAAAAACCTTTTTTATTAACTAGGGATAAAGAAGAACCCGTAACAGATTTAGAAAATGTTATAAAAATGGTGCAAAAAATATCTAATAAAATTGTAGATCTAGAGAAAGATAAGGCAGCTAGCTCTTCAAGGCCACCTTTCAAGCCATTCTATAAAAAAGAAGAAGAAAATACACAGCCAACCCTACCGATAAATAATTCTGCTGTGCTAAACTTAAATGAAATAGGCATGGACCACTTCTATACCTTTCATCAAGAACAACACAGAAAAAAGCTGTCCATAGTGGATTAAATCAATGAGTTTGGTAATGAATCAAATGTTAGATGCACAAATATTTGAGAAAATAGATCCTTAGCAAGAACGAATTCCTGAGCGGGAAGATTCCGTTCCAGACACCACAATGATCCTTTGGGACTGGACTCCTACCCAAGATACGTCTTTTGAAGATCTTGTTGACGAAGTACAAGCAACATCTATTAATGTTACTGCTAGAAGTAAAGGCCCGCTGCTTGATCAAACAATAGATGTGCCTAAAGCTAAATATGCAAATCAAATACCAAAACAGCACATAACTGTCATCCCACCCCAGCCTAAGTCAATTCCAGTAGTAAACTCCGTAGTGACGAAGGAATCAAACGCAGAAATATCCAAACAACCAAAAGTTTCTTCAGACAAAACATAAAATCAACCTAAAGTTTTGAGAGAATGTGACATGGGATATGACATAATCGAGGATATTAAGAAAGCGAAAGCTAATGTTTCTATCTTTGATATGTGTAGCCTGCCCCAACAGAGGAAGAGGTTAATGGAAGCTTTTGATCCACAAACAAGCATTTCATTAGAAAACACTGATGAAAACCCAGAAATTAATGAAGCCAACATTGGCGGAAAATCAAAATCTCATACTTTGCCTTTTCTCTTAACTTTTGAAATCTTTAATCATAACGTGCATAATTTCCTGGTAGACTTTGGTGCTAGTTCGAATGTCATGCCTTTGTCTATCTGCAAGAATATTAACGGATAACCTATCCCATCCCCATCTCAAATCATACAGTTAGATAGAACCGTTGTCAAAGTCATTGGTGAATTAAAGGATGTGCTTATTAGACTGTCAGCTGATTCGACAGTGTGTCAATTCATTGATATAATGGTGGTCGATATTCCTGAAGCTTATGGTTTAATTTTGAGTAGAGATTGGTCTGCGAAGCTGAACGGTTACTTTGCAACGGATTGGTCCCATTCATGGCTACCTTATCAAAATAGGCAAAATCAAATCAAAATATTAAGAGAACCTCACATGAGACAAAATGTCACTTAGTTAGAGGAGAAGAATGAAGTTGTAGCTTTCTCATCTTCAGTTTTGGGAAATTATTTCTTAGAAATCGAACCCGAAAATTATCAATCAGAAAATGTTAGCCATGATTCAAACAAACAGTCCGATCTCCTTCATTTTTCACGGACTGATGATATCGATTGTAACATAGTAGATTTAGTCACTAACTTAGATAGTAATAGCACTAACTTAGTTAAGGAAGAAATAACTTTTTGGACTCTCTACTTCGATGGCTCCAAAACTCAAGAAGGATATGGAGCCGGTTGTGTTTTGATTGACCCCAATAGAAGTAAACATTTTTTATCTTGTAGATTAGAATTCGAATGTACAAATAATACTGCTGAGTATGAAGCTCTGATCCATGGATTAAAAAAGGCCATTGGTTTGAATGTCAAATATTTGAAGGTCTTTGGTGATTCAGAAATAGTTGTCAGGCAAATAAGGAATACAATTCATTGCCTTTCACCGCACTTAAAAGGATATCAGGCTGAGGTTTGGGATCTGATATCATATTTTGATGCTTTCAATATTAATTCTACTACTAGGTTGAAGAATGTCGCAGCTGATTTGTTAGCAACTTCCGCTTCCAGATTAGTGCCTACTAATAACAAATGTTCTATTGAATTAATTTTCAGGCCTTCTGTTCCAGATAACATCACAAACCTGAGGATATTTGATGATGATGATCAGATCATTAGTTTCTTAACAAATGAAGATGTCTTCCAAGAGGCCATATTAGACGAAGAACAGCATGACTCAGATTTACAAAATAAAAATGTTGTAAAGGGAAACTTCATGCCTAAAGGCGTGAGAACTCTTGAAGCTTATTTGATTTACAGAGCAAGTTCAGAAGACCTATAAATGCTAAAATGCACAGCTCATACATGCAGCATGAGTTAATAAATTTGGGCACGGAAGCTGAACCAAAATATATTAATCTTGGTAAGTGTTGTACGTCAGGCGAGATAAGTAAATTCATCAAATTGTTGCAGCAATATAAAGATGTGTTTGCTTGGATCTACGACGATCTGAAAAACATATGATACCCGCATAATCCAACACATAATACCAATGAAGGAAGGTGTCAAACCTTTCCATCAACAATTAAGAAGGATGCATTCGACACTCGAGCCTTTAATTCAAAAGGAATTGAAAAAATTGTTGGATGCCAAGATTATCTTTAAAGTTCGACATTCTGAATGGGTGGCTAATTTGGTTCTCGTGCGGAAGAAATCGGGAAAAATTAAACTGTGCGTAGATTTCCAGAACTTAAATAAAGCTTCAAATAAAGACAACTATCCTGTGCCCCCAATGGAGCAAATTTTGCAGATGGTATCAGGATCAGAATCGTTCTTCCTACTAGATGGTTTCTCTGGTTATAACCAAGTGCTAGTAGTGGAAGAGGACCGACTCAAAACCACTTTTCGTACAAAGTGGGGAACCTTTGCATATCGAAGAATGCCTTTTGGCTTGATAAATGCGGGAGCTACTTTTCAGCGAGCCATGGACATTGCCTTCCGAGGATTGGTCAGTCAATGTGTAGTAGTTTACTTAGATGATGTGATAGTTTTCTCAAAGAAAAGGGAAGACCATATTTTCCATCTGAAGCAAATCTTTGATCGCTGCAGGAAGTATGGTATCTCTTTAAACCCTAAGAAAAGTATTTTCGCTGTTCTTGAGGGAAAAATTTTGGGTCATATCATTTCAAAGGAGGGAATCTCGATAGATCAAGAGGGAGTGCAATCTATCAGCAAAATTCCGATGCCCCATAGCAAGAAGTCTATGCAATCATTCATGGGCACCATAAATTTTGTTCGAAGGTTCGTACCCGACTTCGCTCAGATCATTAAAGCTTTGAAACAAATGGTCAAGCAGAGTGTACAATTTAAGTGGACCGATGCAGAAAAGGTTGCATTTAAAGAAATCAAAGCCGCTATAGCTAATGCACCTTCTCTAAGAAGTCCAGATTTCGAAAAGGATTTCATCTTGTACACCTTTGCTTCTGATAACTCTCTCGCAGCTGTGCTCACTCAAAAGGCGGAATCAGGAGATGAATACCCAATTTCTTTCATGAGCACTAGTCTGCAGGGCGTTGAACTGAACTACCCTGTGGTAGATAAGCAAGCATATGTAGTTTTCAAAGCGGTAAAGTAGTTCAGGCCATATATTCTAAAAAATAGAACTAAAGTCATAGGTCCCCATCCCGCTGTCAGATCTCTCTTCATTCAGAAAGAATTAGGAGAAAGGAGAGGAAATTGGGTCACTGCTCTTCAAGAGTATGACTTGGAATTCAAACCATCCACTATTATCAAAGGTCAAGGTTTATGCAAATTGCTTATGGAAAATCTAGCTGACGAAGAGCTAGATTGGAGGAACGAAGCCGAACTAAACATGATTGATGTATGTCCAATTTTTACAGCTCCGGAGTCCTGGTACAGGGACCTAGTGCATTATTTACAGTCAGGGTACTTGTCAGAGCACTAGAGTCCGAAACAAAGAAGAGCTCTCCGTCTTAAATCAGTAGCATACCAAATTATTGAAGGAGTGCTTTTTAGAAAGAACTATGTTGGCATTTTCCTCAGATGTCTGGAGAAAGAAGATGTGAGCAACGTGGTCAAAGAGTTACATGATGGCCCTGCTGGGGGACATTACTCTGGAGATACTACAACTCACAAAATTCTTAGAGCTGGATACTATTGTACCACTCTTTTTAAGGATGCTCACACCTATGCTAGAAATTATGACGTATTCCAAAGAAGCGCCGAAAAGTTACCAAAAGCAGCAGGACCCTTGCAGTCAGTTATCATCTCGGAACCATTCGAGCAATGGGGTATAGATATTATTGGCGAAATAAACCTAAACTCCTCGCTGCAACACCGGTATATTCTAACAACCACATATTATTTTACAAGATGGGATGAGGCCGTTCCGCTACATAAAGTCAATGAAGATACAATCATCAACTTCCTGGAGGAAAATATCATAACCAGGTTTGGGGTTCCAATTTCCCTAGTCTTTGATAATGCACCTTATTTTTCGTCAATGAAGATTAATGAATTCATATATGAGAAAGGAATTAAACTCCATTATTCAGCCAATTACTATCCCCAAGGAAATGGATTAGCTGAGTCTACCGATGAAAATATCATCCGAATCATTAAGAAAACCGTAATTGAAAATCAGAGAAACTGGCACATATCCCTCCCAAACGCCTTATGGGCAGATAGAGTTACTCCCAAGAATTCCTTGGGTGTCTCTCGATTCACCCTAGTCTATGGCAAGGAAGCCATCCTTCCCCCGAATGTTTTACTCCCATCCTTGCAATTGGCCCAAGCCTCCTGAGGTTCTAGCAGTCAAGCCCTCCAATCTAGAATTGATACCCTGATAAAACTTGAAGAGTCACGACAAAAGGCCAAGGACCAATTCCATCATCACCAAGACATAGTCAAACGATCGTTTGATAAAAAGAAATCTAGTAAGAGAAACTTCGAAGTAGGTGACTTAGTGCTGAAATGGGATCACCAGCATGAAGGAAAGGGAATGTACACAAAATTTCAACACTTATGGGTTGGCCCATACCAAATTTATGAGAAGCTTGGCCCTTCGACTTACAAACTGAAATACTTGCAAGGGGAGGAAGTAAATCTCCCTCTCAACGGCCTCACCTTGAAGCAATATTTCACATAAGTCCTACGTGGTTTTTTGTACATAAATAAAATGCTGTCTTTTCTTTTCTGGTTTGTTTTTCTTCTATTTCATTTTTAGTCGCTTTTGATCACCTTTTAGTCTACTAGTTAGCTTGATTTGTTTTCTTTGTTCACTTTTCCCTTTTGTTTGAATCCTTTGTTTAAATAAATCTAAGCTCAATTTTGGTGTAGCTGAGAGTTGAGAATCCAGGAAAATTCAAAGGGATGGTCATGAAGAAGCTCACCGATAAAGGAAAAAGATATGTATAACTTTGTTTTCACTGAGTGGTTTCCAGGAATGCAAAGATACTTTTTCTGTGTGGTCGATATATCCCTGTCAAATAACTAAAATTCAGCATTTCCTACTGACTATCTTAGGGCCCCATTCACTCTAACATTAATGATTGCCTCAGGAAGTTCACTATGATGGACCCATGGAGAGGAAGCATGTCTCACAGATGTATGGTACTTTAAATGATCCCATGCTGTAAGTAAAAGCCAAAAGGCTTATATCAAGGAGTTTGTTTTTCAGAAACTCTTGCATAAATCAAAGCATGGCCGAGGGAAGCAAATAAAACTTTCAAATCAGAGAAGCTTCTCAAATAAGCCAGCGCAGCAAGGTTCTTCTCCGTCCGTGAAGCATATAAATAAATGAATCTTTTGCTCACACAAAAGGACACTAGGGATTGAAGAACCTATATCAATCATTGAAAGACCGAAGAAATTCATTTATGGAAGGCTCAAATGACAAAAGTCGTGAATTAAAGAAACATCTAAAAGGATGCAAAATAGCATGGGAATGAGGAACAAACGAATATGTCTGTGAGATATTGTTACGATCATGTGGAGTCTTATAACGGCAAGCTTTTGAAAGGAAATTTTTTAAAATAAACCTCACAATTTCGGCCCCTAGAGAGTGATAAGGAAAGTTGAGTCAAAGTTGCCTTTTCCTCATCACCATTATGATAAGAGTGACCACTGCATTCTCAGGAGCTGAACTATGAAGACATGTTGTTGCCAACACTCTGTAAGTTTTCTGACCATGAGATGAGATTGTTTCAGAGATCTGTGTTCGCCAGCGAATCTCCATTTGTTGTTGCTGCAACATTTTCCCCCAAATTTTTGGAAATATTGGGGCCCCTCCTTTATTTTTTAAGAGAAGGTAAGTTTGCCTAAAAGTCGAAGACATCAGAACCTTTTCCTTACTTAGTTTTTCTTGAGAAAACCTTTTGCTTGTTTCTTTGAGTTTGATTGTTGTTTTTCTCCTAAGCAAAACTCATGACTTTAAGCCCCAATGGCGGAATAAATCATCCAACTCTTCCGCAACGGTGAGAAAATTTGGCTAAGTTAAAACATCGGCGGAAGAACTCGCCAAGTCCTTCCGCAACAGCGGATCGCTTCGCTCCGGTTTTGAAGCTTCACTTTTTCGGATAAACTCGCTGAGTTTCACCGCAACAGGCGGAAAGTTTTAATTGAGACTTTAACTTCACCGTTTCGGGAGAGTTGCGTCAGATCTTCCGGACCCTTTTTCCACAAAATTTCCTGCAACTTCGGGAGAACTCAACCAATCTTCCTGCAACGGCGGATAAACTCAGATAAGCCATTCGATTTGCGGCTCAATGCCTTTCTTGCGGTGAAATACATAGCTCCAATTTTCGGAAGAACTCAGCTAACTTTCCCGCAACGACGGCCCAAACTCGCGAGTTCTCACCGAAACTTTCGAAGACGTTAGCCAAGTTTTTCCAGTTTTGACGATAACACTTAAATGTCGAACGTGCCAATTTGACCCTGTTCGTATGCCCAATAACCCTGTTTAAATTCTTACAACCACACTATTAATGGCTCGCACGTGTCAAATTCCTATAAGTAGGGTTTAAACCCTGTTAAGTTTCATTGTTTCAATTGGTTTGAGGCTTGTGTCCATTTTCCGTTTAAGATGACGAGCATCTGCTCCAGGATTTCCGGCTTCGCAGCAGCATTATCACCTCCATACACGATCAAGTTCTATCAGGTTGGTACACTAAAAGCCTTGTATCTTGATTTGTGTGGTTGGTTTTTTGTCTTTGAGGTGAGCGTCGTAGTCATGGTTCTATTTGTTTCACCCAAGACAGTTAGACTTCATGGTATGTTTCAGTTTTATTACAACCGAGGCCGATCCGCACCCCTATCCAGCTAAGCCTAGTTTTGTTTTCATAAGAACATAAAAATTCAGAGTTACTTGGGCCATAATCACCTATCTTATAGTTGTTAAGAGAGTCCGCCGGATGCCTTTGTCCCGTTCTAGAGGTTACTAGCTTTGTCGAGACAAGGACCAGTCTCTTCTTTTCCCTTCCAGGGAAGCATTGGTGTCGTTCCAGGTTATTTTTTTTCACTTCATATCTTTGTTTTGGAAAATTTTGCTATCATAAGAATTCGTTATTGTTGTATTCCGTAAAATATTTTCGAACACGATGTCATACTCAGACAATATTCCAGTGATCATTTTTATGCATTGAGAATATTATCTTATACACCTCTGCATGGTTATTGGATAGGTTTTAAGTCATCACGACTAAAGGTGGCAAAAGGAAAGCGAAGACGATCGAGTCAGAGTCAGCTGGCGTTGAGGCAAGGATGGAAACTTTGTTCGAAGACACCAAATGCACTACAGGTGTTTTCCCAGAAGTCAAATGGGGAGACATATATCGTATGATAAGAGACCAGGACATCTTGGAGGCCCTTCTCGAGGAAGAATACCTATACCAGAACATTAGAACCTCCTGCATATCCAAAGAAGCCACATGCCTAGAGCTTTTCCCGTGCTCGGAAGTAATTGGATGGATCCTACAACACGCAAATGTGGAGATAAGGGTTCTTTCGGACAGTAAAGGGGAATCTTTTGCGTCCTTTCATCCATCCTATATTGCAGCAGCTTACAAGATGCCCCGGGCTCAACAACAGCTTGATGATGAGTGGCTAGGAAAAATCAAGATGGATAATCTAGAGATGGCCAGAAAGTTGTTAATCGCAGGCAAACAAATCAGGAAGAAGGAGAGTGAGGAGTACGAAGTTCAGAATCTAAGGCCTCCTTTCAGAATGGTTGCCCTCATGCTTAGCAGACTCTTTGGTAGGACCGACGGTACTGTTTATATGCTCCAATGGGTCCCCATAATCCACTATGTAGCGTTCAGAGGAACAATTTTTAATTGGGCAGATATTCTCTCAGACAGCCTATCATCAGCCATAATTACTGCACAAGAAGGGTTGGTGGTAAAGAAGGCAGAATTTTACATGCCATCCTACTTGATAGACTGCATTGTGGCGAAGCACCCCTTTCCAAAGCTAGGATGCAACTAGAACCAGGCCGACACCCCGGTACACACCACTTATAAAATCTTTTGGGCTCAGAACTACAAAAGGAACTACCAACTCATTTGTGAGGAATTTATCATACCTTTATATGAGTTAATGTTCAATGAAGAACCTAACTGCTTGTCTGAGAACGCCATGGAAGTTCTGGAGAACTATGGTGATTTCTATTTTTAGCCAGAAAGAACCTACATAAGAATGTATGGAGGCTCTAAACCCCCATATATCCTACCCAGGTATGCTATTGACTGCGTAGTCCACAGGGATGCAGCAAGACAGGTTTTCTTTGATGGAATTGGTAGTAGCTTGTACAAGGCAAAGAAGGCCTCTTTTCCGCCTTTACCTTGTTATGTCGGGGCTTACAAGTTTTCAGGGATTGCAACAGTAGAAGAATTTATCGCAGAACTGAGGTATTTTCACTTCGGGGAGAAGATTTTTAACAGGAATGATCAGCAAGGCAAAGCTGCAGAACATTCCAAGGAGATTCATGCTCATTTTGAATATGCTCACTATTATCATGAGGATGAAGAGGTGTATAGAGGGGTCAGTAACATGACCAAACTACAAATTTTCCGACTCAGCAAAGTCAGGGCCAGTTCTAGCTCCGGTATTGGCAAAGAAGCAGAAAAGCAGCAAGAAAAGGAAACAATAGAAGCTGCTGAAGCTCTTTCTAGAGAAGAACAAAGGCTTAAGAGAGAGGCCGAGAAAATACAAAGAGAAGCTGTTGAAAGAGAAAACAAAGAAAAAGAGGATGAACTTCGAGAAGAAGAAGCTCAAAGGGTCCAAGCGGCAGAGGAATAAGCTCGAAGAGCTCAAGAGGAAGAAACAGTAAGATTGGAAGGAATTGCCAAACATGAAGAAGATGAGAAACAAAGATAGGCAACATAAGAGGAAGCCCAGAGAAAAGAGGAGGAGGAAAACAAATTGAAGGAGGATGCTGAACCAAAGAGCCCAAACATGCAAGACATGCATGTGGACATCCCCGTTAGAGACCTCCCGCTTCTCCCTTTTACACCATCAAAGAGTAGTACGGTGTCCCAATGGGATAGTTTTTCTTATAACAAGAAGAGGAAATCCATTGTCAAAGAAGCGGTGACCAGAATGAAGAGACCTTTTCAACCAGATATTGTAACCAAACATGTAACCACAGTCATGTAAGGCATGCAACATGCACACAAACTCACGGCATTTATTTCTGTGGCCTCTATCCAAGTAACTGCCGACAATATTGACATGTTAGCAGACGAGTTAGAATTAGAAAAGGGGAGAGCTCGCCATCTGCAGGAAAATCTGGTCAAAGAACAGAATTACTCAAATTTGATGGTTGAGAAATGTGACACCCTTGTGTTAGAGAAGGGAGAACTAAGCAGAAGATTGCAGCATCTGGAAGCTGAAAAGAGAGCTTTGGTGATACAAATAAGGACCCTGGAAGCATAAAAGAATAGTCTTGAAAGTAGGAACCTACAGCTGGAGTCCGAGAAATTTGATACCACTCAGCAGATCGATGACTTAAAGGAGAGCATAGAGAAGTTGGAAGAAAGCGGGGAATTGCTAGAACAACAATTAGAACTCGCAACTAGCAAGGTTGGTGATCTGGGTCCCTTTCATGAGCAGGCTTGCGAAATACTGAAGAGGATACACGGGATTCAAGAGCTCATAACGGAGGAAGTCTACAAGTTAAAGGGAGTGGTGTCCAGAATCAAAGAAATAAATGTTGAAGCCACTAGGAGTAGGAGAAAATATGTACGTATTAGTGAGGACATTAAGAGGAAAATGGAATGGAGAGAAGGAAAGTCAGGATTCCTAGAAAGTCTCCCTCTTAAATCCATCTTTGGTTTCAAAGCATATATCCGCCTCTTGGGGTTTTGCAAGGATTTTGGAGTGAAGCTAAACAAAGTGGCCATGGTCACTCTTGAATAGTGTGGGAATTTGTATTTTAAGACACGAACCACCCAAGAGAATTGCCAGATGATAATGCCCCAGACTCTAGAAGAGTTTCCAGACAAAGTCCAACGTTTGTCTGATCTGAGGGATGGGTTAAGTGCTGAAATTGATTATGTAAGGAAAGTGGATGCTTTGACCACTGAAGACCTTTACCATTGGATTGGCCAAGCTTCTATTCACTCACATCTTTTGAAAGAAATATTCCAGGCTATAGCAGCAGAAGTCGTTGATCTTGAAGAAGAGCTTGGCAAGCATGAAGTTTCTCTAGAAACTATGCTCCCTCTTGATGCAAACAATGTCATAAAAGAAACCAGTCTCTGGGTGAGACATATAGCAGAAGCAGACAGGGAACTGGCAGCAGAAGCAAATCAAGTATCAGCAGGGGAAGCAGGGGCATCAGCCTCAGTGGAATTACCAACAACACTAGTGGCACAAGTTCCAACAAGAGTACCAGTTGTAGTAGAAGCGCCCGAGTTAGGAAAGGCGCCAGCTCAGAAATGATCTACCTTTTGTTTTATCTGTTGATTTATAGCCAGCACGCTCTCTTTTGGCCTTTGTATATTTTAATTATTAAAGTGACATTTGGATCTCTTTCCCGTCCATTTTGTAATATTGGTGGGCTTTTATTCCTTTTTGTAAATTGGACACTACAAGACAAATTAAAAGAATTTGGAGAGTTAGTGTATAGGTGGCAGCTCTTGGAGCATTTTGTAAAGCTATATATAGCTGATTAGAGAAGGATAGAAGGACTTTTCGCAGGTGAAAGGACACTCTTCTTGTGTACGTGAACTATTTCTGCTACATGAATAATAAACCATTTTGGCCCGTGAACGCTGGTGCAACATTTTTGTCTGGAACTGTGATGAATGATGGCTGAACTATTTCTGCGTTTTTCATATACATTTAGTGAGATCTTTCCTAGCTTTCTGTGAACTACTTCTCTGCTATGAATGATCTTGTTTCCTTTACAAAATTTCCGTGCTTTATGAGGAATGGGATGTTTCAATTAAATCAGAGTTATCTTTGATATCATTTGATATTCCGCTGGAAATACATTTATCTGATTAAATGGCTATCTGTTAAATCTTTAGATGTTTCTTTCAGTCTATTGCTCATACCTTCGATTTGCTCCTTGCAAGGATAGGTTTAATTAGCTTAACTAATTTAGATCAGATTTGTCTTATTTCATGCATTTTGTCTAGAGCACTTGCATATCATTCTTTAATATAAAATACATAAACGGTGGATCGGGCCGCAACCGGTGAAAGCAAAACAAATCTTTTAAATCTTACACGGTAGCCGAAACCGTTAACCGGGCGGATTCCCCACACTAAACGGTGAGTGATCTAATTGGGCTTGCTCACTGGGGAGAATCCCTTGCTGATTGATGCTGCGATTTTCGAGGCATCATGATGCTGATTGATGCTGCGATTTTTTGATTCCACTATAGTCTTTGGTGTTGTAAAATGTTATGTTCCAATGCTTTACATATGTATGATTTACATTATTATAATGAATATAGGTGTAGTAAACTTATATATTTGTTTAAAGAATAAAATACATTAATACAATGATTATATCTAAACACATTATACAAAATCAATATTACTATAAATTATTAATTTTGCAATGATTAATTGAGATTCATTAAAAAAGAAGAAGCTGCATTTCATACTCACAACGTGAAAAAATATGGGAGTGAAACATATCAATGTATTTTATTCATTTGAACTCAATGATGTATTTCTTTCCTATTTACACGCAAGTGTGCTTAAATGGTTGTTACACATTGGTGTGATATGCATGCAAAAATGCAATGGTTCTTATTGCTATGGTAAAAGCACAAGTGATCCCAAGTAAAATAACAACATTGTTCCCTTATACTATATTGTTACCATTATCGTTACTATTATCATTATCATTTACCAAGACTTTATGGTGCACAAGGACATACACACACTTATGCTCAATTATATATAATCCACATTAGTGCTTAATCATATCATAAACATTTATTCTCCCAAAATATATTATATGCATTAGTGCTTCCAAAATATATTATATGTACCGATGTGTTTGTTAGCAAAGATTTTTTCAATTTTTTTCCCAATATTGTAACAATAAAAACTCCTACTAAAACCTATACTAAGTGGTGTTTTCCTTGTAGTGGCATCATATAGACATGGTCATCAAATGCATGATGGAAGGGAGAGACAATAAAATAAATGAAAATGGATTTGATCCAATCAAGGGACAATGAGAACATGTTGACCAAAATAGAGAGGGTGAGTGTGATGTTGACGAACAAGACTTTATTTGAATAAAGAACTTGCATACTTGTCATTTTTTAATGACTTGTATCATGTAAGAACTCATAAATTAGTTGTTAATTTTATTTCATAAATAATGCTCCAATTTCTCTTTTCTATCCTAACCTAGGTTGTGGATTTTGTGAATAATTTTCCACAATAAACAAGTTACAATGTTTAAAGTTAAAGTGAATTCATGTAAAACTATTGAATGCCAATTTCTCTCTTCTCCCCTAACTCAGGTTGTGGATCTTGTGAATAATTTTTCCATAATAAACAAGTTACAATGTTTAAAGTTAAAGTGAAGAAGTTCATAAAATGCACTGATTCACAGTCATCAATTTATTTATATGGAACCTTATTCAATTTTGCCTTAAATATTTATGAAAAAATACAACTTTGCAATGCAATCATTGTCATTACTTGTTTTTATTTTGTTGCATCTCTTTAATCTTGATGCATTTAACAATGCATGTCATAGATATAATAATGCACATAAAAAATAAAATGTTGCATATTAATCTTGGATTTATACATATTGGGGAGGCAAGTGCGGGTGGGGTGATCTTCGACCCTGGTGGAAATATAGTGAAAACCTTTGGTTGGGGACTTAGAATAGGTACAAATAACCAAGATGAACGTTATGCTATGTTTCTAGGTTTAAAAATGGCTTTAGAAGAATAATTTCACCCTCTATTTGTGATTGGGGTCTCCATGATCATCTTGTCTCAAACAAGAAATGGTCAGATCATTGCAGACCCTCTAGTCGGTCGTCTTCATAATCATATTTTAGGTATCCTCCCACGGTTTCAATCAATCATTTTTTTTCATGTCAAACGGTCCTTGAACCATATAGCAGACAACTTTGCAAACAGAGCATCCCTTATACCTCAAGGGGGGCTAATGTTAGATGGAGGAACAATTCATAATTATTGGGTTCCATAAGGTACTAATTATGTCATTATTTTTTAATTGTTTCTTCAAGTGGAGGGCTTCTTCAAGCCTCCACGACATATGTTTCTTGGATATAGCGAATGGGGAGGTGTCCTCTCCTCATGACAACAATGATAGCATTTATTATGGTAGCTTGCGCATTAAGGAGGTCTGGATCCTTGTTTTTGGCACTCTTTCCTTCCCACCGCATGAAGGCCCTGTGTTAATGCATTGCTTCTCCAATAAGAACTCGACCTTGAAGGTTATTTCTGGTACAACGTTTTGGGTTTTTTTTTTTTTTTGGAATGGTGGTAGGGAATGCGGTTTCTTCAACCTTCTCTTTAGCTCGAGGAGTAAGGTTTCCTGCTTTGGTCTCTTTTCCTTTACATGTATTTCATCTAGGATCTACTTTGGCTTTCAATGGGGAGGTTTGGGATATTGGACTGGATTTGTATTGTGAAATTCTTGAGTCTGGGTCAAATTGTGGTTGGAATATCATTTGATTTGACAGAAGGGAAGGTTTTGGTCTGCTTTGTTTTGGTTCTGTTATTGTGTTTGTTGAATTTGTAAATTCTAGAGTGCATATTATTGGGTTTGCTAGAACAATTGACTATATAGAAATCCTCTTGACTACGGATCTAGACAATACGTTCGAACTTATAGAAGATCAAGTGAATTCTGCTACTTCTAGTATAAATGAATTTAAAACTCATCTCAAGTGGATGAAGGATAACCGCTTGGACCAAAGTGTGTAGATGTATCAGGAGCTTAATGGTAATATGGAAACTCGTTTTAATAGTTCACAAGCAGAGGTTAAGAATTGTGAAGATAAGGTTACAGACATGGCAGCTTTAGTATATAAACATGAAGACCAAATTGGTGGGTGTTTTTCTAAAATTGATGAGAATTGTGTGGATCGCAATGGTGATGGAACCTCAGTCCTTCAGTCAGTAAGAGAGGGATCTGAAAAGGATGGAGCAAATTCTGGAAAATGTAGTAATGAAGAAAATAATTTTGTAAACATAATTGCTACAGAACAGGACAAGGAAACCGAGGGTAATTCTAATGACGGTTTAGAAGATAAAACATAGTATGATATAGAGAATGGATCTACAGGACATATGGAGGTTGACTCTTACGATGTTGAGGTCGATATTGATGATGAAACTACATGAAATGAAGACAAGATCCTAGACAGTGAAGAAGATGAAGAAGACCTTCTTGAGCAGAGAGTAACCAATGATTCCAACAATTAGCTTGTTTATCATATGCTCTTTTTTTCTGTTTTGTTACTAGGACAGTATGTGAAAGTTTACAGTTGTCTAGGTTTTTTCAAATTTTGGGAGGTTGATAGCTTCATTTGGAATACTGTATATGTCAGTGTTACTTGCAAATTTGTTTTTATTACTCTGATGAACTCTATCAGTATCTTTTTGTAACACTTTGCTGAATCTGTTCATCCTTTTTTCAATACAAATATAACCGTTTTTGTTAAAAAAAAAGCTTGGATTTATACATATACACATTAAAAAATAAATGCAAAATATTGAAATCCAAATACACATTCTAGCAACTTGATATTGACACTTTTTAGAGCAAAATATTGAAATCGAAAGACACATTATAGAAATTCAATATTAACACTTGGAATTAAAATTCACAATTTAGGAATCGAAATTGACACTTTCAGATTTTGAAATTCACACTTTTGGAATCGTAATTCAAACTTTTGAAATCCAATTTTTCAATTTAAAAACATTAATATTCATGCTTTTGAAGAAGAAATTCACTGTATTTTAGTCTAGATTATTACTTAGTAGTCCAAATTTAATGAAAATGTCATTGAAGCTATTTATTGGACATTAATGAAAAGGAATATAATAAAATATGTAGCTCATTGTCTAGAATTCCAAAGAGTTAAGGTAGAGCTTGGGCACACATTGTAATGTACCTAGGGAGGATAATATGGATAGTAAGGAAGCAATTGGGACCCATGCCCACATTTCATTAGAATGGATGGATGCCTATTCTTGGTACCAATTGGTTACATTTCTTAGTAGATCATATTGTATGGCTTCCTCCCATGCTTTGATGATGAAACATGTGAAGGGGATTGGAATGCAATGTACCTCAAGAGGATAATATGGGGTACCAAGGGAGGTACCCAAGGGGATAATGAATGTAATGTGAATAGGTCCACTTGATAGTTGGTGGGTAATAAATATGCTCATTAGGTATTTAAGATAAATAATATAATAATAAGGGTAGTTGGTATAGGAATACTCATGAGATAGTATAATTACATGTGAGTATCATTGCATGGGGCAAGTTGTATGTTGGATGTAATAGTTGTAACAGGCACGGGCTCTGAAATGATCTGTTCCATAAGGAATATTTAATGGTATAAATTCCTTAAATCGCTGGAGGTCCAATTGTATAGTTGGATCTTGGATCTTAAATATTATGAAATCTAAAACCTGCAATGAACAATCAATTCAAACTATGTAAAATCTGAAAACGAAATTGTAAGTGAATTAATTCAAATGGTATAAAACTAAAAACGAAATTGCAAAGGAAGGAAGAAAAGAAATACGATCCATAGGATGGCCAGCCCCGAGGATTAACACAACACAACTACATAAAAATTATGCACACGATCAGGTTTCCGGAAACCAATTCTTCATTAAAAAAAAGAGACTGAACTACAAAATGATTAGCTTAATTACAAAATCAGATCTTCACTATCTGATCATTGCCATTCTCATCCATATGCATCTCTATTTATACAAGAAAATAATGAGCTCACAGATAGAATCAGACTTCGAAGCTCTTGCTCGTTCAACAAAACAAATTATTAAACTGAGAAGACCGTCCGTAACCCTAATTATGGTAACATCACGTCTGTTCGGGCACATTTTTCTCCTTGTCTATTAAGTAATTCGAAAAACTGTCCGCAATTAGGGGTAAAGGATCCCATTTGGGAAGTGGGTTTTAAACTGTTTCTCCATATTGTTTACGGTTTGCTCACAATTTTCTCCCGAAATATGCCTCCTGAAATGATGACGAGAATGCCTGGGCAGTCCGTCTTTGCAACTGTAAAAGAAATCTGGATTCCTGGGATAATTGATGCCAAATTGTTGCATGAATTACTTGCTGGGTGCTAGGTTTAAATAATGGCTGGGTTTTGTTTGCTGAGTCACACGATCTTGTTTCTTGCCTCCTTCACGAGAGCTTTGTGTTGAAAGACCCGTGCGTTGATGCGTTTAAGTGAACGCCTCCTCCTTTAATCCAATCCTCCATGCATTCAACCTGCATCAAACAACATAGTATTAAACGCCTAAAATCAAAATTTATAAAGAATCATAGTATTAAATATCTTAAATGTAAAACCATGTTATTTATTAAATGGCCGGGAATGAGATATATCAAAAGTGACATATCACGTTACTTTAATTAAAATGAACTTTGAATTCAAATGACTTTTTAGATATTTCAATACTAAATGACTTTGTTTAATATTTTGTTTGTTTTATAATTTAAACAATTCTTTAATAACCTTTTGATATTTTAACCATTTGTTTAAATTTTAAAACAATAATAAATTCTATCATCAAATCACACTTTTGATTTGCATGTGTAGGTATACGGGCTCAGCTAGAGCCATAGAACAAAGGTAAGTAAGTTCATCATGGAATAGCTAGCGAACAAATAAGAAACATGCTCCAAAACATAATCAAACCAAGTGTGGAACTCAGTACCAGATGAAGGGTCGGATGGAGTACCAAAATACTTATTATTTGCACAATATTGCATTTAATACATCAAAAATAATCAATTAGGCTTCTTTTATGTTTGATAGTTTAAATTGATAAAATAAAGTAAATAATAGCTTCATTAAACATAGATGTACTAAATTATGGGTGCATGAGCTAGGAAAGTGGCGAAAATGAAGTCATGAAAATGGACAATTTCCGGAGCCCAACAATGAGTCCAACTATTGAGTTGCTTTATATATTGAAAACACTTCTAGAGCGCACGATACACATTTATGAAAGAGACACCATGAGGAGAATAAGAGCATCTTGTGTCAAACACATATTTATGGTGGTGTTGCAAATGTCATAGGTTTCCATGTATATATGATTTCCATCAACTAGGTGGATATACTTATAAATTTTTATTTTTGGATGCTTAGTTTGGACTGTTGGCCTTGAAGAATATCTTTGTAAGTTTCTTTTAATTTTCATGTGTAAATAAAACAATATGGATGGTGATATTAAAATTATAACTTTTTCTTATACTTTCACTTTTCACCTTACCTTATAACTCTTTGCATATACATGCACTCTATTCTTGGTAATTGTTGCATGAAGAATTTATCAAATCACATTCAATTGTTAAAAAAACAATTTAGCAGTTAAGAACTATAGATCATGGATATGCAAATAACCATAAGTATTTCAAGCATCATATTGGATTAACATCCTCTAACAATGTATTAACCATCAATCAAGATGCTAATTGGAGGAAGGAATTATAGGGACTAAGATAGGGGTTAGCTTAAAAAACTAATTGTTAGGCATATGGGTTAGATGCAGAGGTAATCATGGCTCCAAAGCATAAGAGAAAACTACACACCATTCCACATATTAGAATCCTAGGTGAAAAAACCATTTTGAGATCTCATGGGGAGATGACCTCTATATTTAAAGACTGGTTGGAAATTCAAGGCCAAGCTCAAAATGAAAACCATAGATAGGGACTGGAATGAGAGTTGGAGCAGCAAAAGAAAAAGCATGATCAAGACCCATTTCTAACACCAATAAGAGAAGCACTCCCCTATATATTATGAAGGAAATAAAAAATTCCAAATTACTAGAGTTCTTAGGGAAAAAAGAGGGAAGAGCAACACAATATTGGGTGATAGGTGCAAAAAGAGCACTCAACTTCAAGGCATATACTACCATCGATAACTTAGGCACAAATATCAATGAGCCTCCTCAAAGGGGATTCCCTACCATGGTGGATTAATGAGGAAGCAAAGTTACATATTACCCCTATGAAAGTGACTTAGGAATTATTTGATGAAAAATTCAAAACCAAGTACTTGTTAGAGGAATATAAACATCAAAATTGGTGCATTCCATGCAGTCAAGAAGATTGGTAGAAGTGTATGAGGCATAATTTCTTTCATTAGTTCATCATGTGGATTACATGGCATATTTTGATAAAATAAAAGTAGAAAGGTATGCATGGACTTGATCCCCAAATCCAAGCCAAGGTGGTGATGTGGAAACCAACTACCACGACAAAAACAACAACTCTAGCTAGGTGGGCCCAAAAGAGGGTTAATATGGTAGGACAATCATCCAAGGATAGATATATCCCCTTCATGAAACCTTCTAGAGGAGGGGCTAGCAGGATAGGTGTATGTAGATATGGCTTCTAAGGAAGGAAAAACAAGGTAGTCAGGGTTTCCAACATAACATCCAAAGCACCACCCAGGGGATGAAGGAATCAACTCCTCACCCATGGAAGAGGTAGATGAAAATATCATAATGGGAGAGGTTAGGGTTTGATGACGAACACAACCAAATAGATTGTTGGAATTGTAATGGACCCCACTACAAAAGAGCTTGTGTATCAAGTCAAGGCCAGTCACCGTAAGGGAAAAGCTAAATGGGATCAAGGTGAGAACCAACATCGAATCCATGTAGCGGTGATCAATCGCCAAGCCGAGCATCGAGCCACTATGGTGGAATCCGGCAGTATGATTAAAAGTATTCCCCTTTCTATTTTAAATGATCCTAGTGCAATTGATAATTTCACTTCCCCTTATACATTAGTTAGATGTGGGTTGGTAACTCAAGACCAGAACGATTTTGAACTAGTATAAATGGATTGTAGTGTTAAGTAATCAGTAGGTCCCTTGGTCAGGAACTATATTGTCAAAATTAGGGATTGTCACCAAGATGAATCTGAATAACACAACTTTAGGAGTGTATGATGTAATAGTGGGAATGGATTGGCTTGAATTCCATTGAGCCTTGGTAGATTGCTACCAGAAAAAGGTTCACTACCAAAATGGTATAGGTAAGATTGTAGTGATTGAAGGGATCAAGAGATAAGTTGCTTTATGATTCATATAAGCTAATAAAGTTAATAAATGTATGAGGAAGGGGTGTATGATATATGTAATCAATGAATATAACAACCCTTCTACAAAGATAAATCCAATATTAGATGAGTTTGAGGATGTCTTTCTCATTGAGTTGCCAAGATTTCCCTCGATGCAAGAATTTGATTTTTCCATTCCTTTGAAACTAGGGATAAAACCCATATTAGAAACTCCTTACCATATGATTGTCCCAGAACTTAATGAGCCGAGTGTGCACTTCACAAAAATTATTAACCAAGGACTCATCAGTCCTAGTGTGTCTCCTTGGGTAGAACCAACAATATTCGCGAAAAAGAAATATGGGTCCCTCAGGATATGCATCAATTAAATAAACTATTAGAAATAGGTACCCCATGTCTCGTATTGATGACTTATTTGATCAACTAAGAGGTGATTTTGTGTTTTCCAAGATCGACTTAATATCTGGGCACCATGAATTAAAAATTAAAGATGAATACATACTGAAAACCACCTTTAGGACCAGGTTCAACCATTATGAATTTATTGTGGTACCATTTTGGATGAAAAATTCTCTTACGACATTCATAAGTTAAAGGACAATGTATTCTGTAAATACTTAGTCCGATTCGTTCAAGTGTTTTTAGATAACATCCTCATCTACTCACATAATGAAAGGGAGCATTAGGAACACCTAAGGTTGGTGATTTAGTGTCTCAGAGAACATAAATTTTATAGGAAAATGTCTAAGTGTTATTTATTCCATAAATAAATTCAGTACCTTGGACACATAATCAGCGGGGGAGGTATATCGGTTGATTCTAGTAAAGTTGAGGCTATAATGAATTGGCCATCTCCTAGGAATGCTAAGGAAATATGTATCCTTATGGGGTTGGAAGGGTACTAAAGAAGGTTCATGGAAGGATTACATTGAATTACATATCCCATTACCTCTCTTCAGAATAAAGGAGATGAATTTGAATGGACACATGAATGTGAGGAAGCATTTGTAGAACTAAAGTGATGATTAACAAGTGCCCTAATATTTAGAATGCCAAACATGGACAAGCATTTTTGTGTTTGTACATATGCTTCGGGTCAAGGCCCGAGCTCAGTTTTAATGCAAGAAGGAGGAGTTATAACTTATGTATCACATAATATCAGGAACCATGAAGTCAATTATACCACTCATGATCTAGAATTGGCAGCAACGACGATGGACCTAAATTTATAGAGACATTATGTCATGGGATGCCAATTTGAGTTGAAAAATAATCATAAGAGTCTTGAACATATTTTAAACCAAAAGGACCTCAATTCCCAACAACGACATTTAGTAGAGAGTTGGTTAGTGAGTATGATTTCCGAGTAACTTATATCAAGGGCAAGGAGAATACGGTGGTTGATGCTATAAGTAGGAGGCCTGGGATTCACTTAGTGATATCCTTAAAGGTAGACTCGAGAGACCAAATTGTGAGTCACCTTTCTCAGGATAATTGGTACTAGCAGGTAAAGTCCAATTTGCAAATAAGAGTACCAAAGGGATCTAAATTTGAAGGGTACTCTTTGAAAAACAATGGAATTTTAAGGTCGAGGAAGGGGGGTTGGATTTATGTCCTTGAGAATGGGGTTCTAAGGAGGTTGACAATGGAAGAATCCCATAGAGATCCGTACTCAACACACCCAAGAGTAGAGAAAATGCACACTGATTTAAAACAAATGTTCTTTTGGGATGGAATGAAAGAGGATACAATACAGTTTGTGGTTTGATGTCTTGAATGTTAACAGGTTAAGGCTGAATAATGTCACCCTGCAGGCCTTCTACAACCACATGATATACCATAAACTAATGGAATATTATTTCAATGGATTTTGTTGAAGGATTTCCCCTGATGCCTTTGAGACATAATTGTATCATGGTGATTGTTGACAAGTTAACTAAGAGTGCTCACTTTATTCGAATTAGGAGCACCTTTGATGCACTATCCATTGCTCATATTTTCCTCTATGAATTAATTCATTTGCATGGATTGCCTTGTAAAATTATCCCAGATAGATATATCTAATTTACTTTCAAGTTTTGGAAAAGTCTTCAAGCAACTATGGGTTGTTGACACAGTTATGTCGATAGGGGTTCACTTCGCACTACTGTCAACAAACACCAACCAAACACCCTTAGGCATCGACCCAGAAAGGTTTTACCCTTTCCAACAACACTCGCAGAGCGAGTGAGGTCTCTTCCGAGATGTCCAAGGGGTGCTACAGGAACCACGTTTCCGCAGTAGGGAGAAGACATGCATTAACCCTTACTCAATCGCTATAGAAACCAGATATCTTTCCTTTGCATTATGATAACACGTAAAGTATATATTCAACATGTAATCAACATTCGCATTACATATTAATCGACAACACAAAAAACCTTAAATACATTGCAGCATTAAGATAACATTCATCATTCACGAAATAGTAATACAAATAGAGACATAATCGAACATCCTCATGCATTAACTCATCTCAAAATATGCGGTATAACCTTTGAAGGAACAGTTCCAAGTGACTTATCGCGAATCCATATGCACAGAACAAAACTTACCGAAAACAGGAAAGTACATAATCTTTGATTCTTGCTTGATATATTGATTGATTCCTTGATGACCTTAGGCTTACAATCATGGTTCTATTTATAAACAACTAAGTTGTTACAAAATGGTCCAAATTACCCATTCTACCTAACTAAACCATAACTTGCGCTTTCGTCAGCTTCATTATTCTCCGCGAATGATCCTTTCTTCCGCAAATACCCTCTTTGTTGCTGTCGGCTTCCGCACTTTATGTGCTCTAACCCTGTGCCAAAAAGCCCCCAACACAAACTTGTGGCTCATCCCCGAGCCACCTCAGCTGGACACCTCTGGTGCTACTCTAGTTCGCTGTTGTGTACTTCTCAAACTCATCCTCTAGTCTCTTAATCGTTGTCATGTGCTTCTCGAACTCATACTCCAGTCTCTCGAAACCTTCATCATCTATCCGTGCTCGGCCATCTATTTCTCTCGACCTTGGATTTTGATTGGACAAAATTTCATCGACATCACCAAAATATGAAACAGGTCGGACGCTCCGTCACATCTATTTCACACATTTGATCATCCTTCGTTGGGGCTGATGTGCCCTTGCTCTTGGTGTTTCTGTGGTCGGAGGGACCATGGTTCTTCCAAATCGTACAACTCGCTTAGACATCTCGGGTGATACTTCATCTCTTTCTTTCAGGGTTGTCTGCGCATATTCATTCATCGATTATTCATGAACACTTGTTGTCTTTTCCCTTAGTGCACCCTGGGTGCTTCTGCTAGAAATGAAATGCGCCATCATGACCCTCTAATACCTTGCAACTTCCTAACTTCCCGACCCTTTTATATTTACTGCTTGACTTTGTAACTTTGTAGAGCCGCACCTATGGCTTAATAACTCTTCATAATGCTATTTGCCCATCTACTCTATAACTTAACTCACTCGGTTCTTGTTCATCATGGAATATTTGGGGAATGATTACCAAGTCATTCATCGAATCTTTCCCGGATTTACCAAATTCTACCATCAAGTGAGTCATCATCCGTTGTCACCGCCTTCCATCGATGCTTGAATGCTATAATATGGTCTGATTTGACTTCCACGTGCTAACTATCTACAAACATCAACTCCCGGTGCTTACGCTTTTCCCTGCGATCGACATATCTTCAATGTCTTGTTCTTCTATGTGTCTGTTTCTTTTCCTTTTTCTGCTATCAATAGACCTTCAATGTCTTGTTCTTCTATTTTTTTTAAACTGGTGCGAAACTTATTTTAGTCGCCATGCGCCTGGTTATGGAAATAGGGTTTCAATCGGCTTCCATTCACTAGATTTGTTATTAGAATCCCATCTAGTTTTTGTAACTGTACTACACCTCTGTCAGTGATAAAATTTATAATATAAGGGCCCAACCAATGCATCTGGAGCTTACCTGGATGCTTCGCAAACTTACTGTCGTATAGAAGAACCATATCTCCACCCGAAAGTGCTTATCTTTGACGTGGAGATAGTCCCAAGCTTTATGTCGATCCTTTTCTACATGTTTCTGGAATCTTGCAATAAACCTATCCTCATCAAGCTGTACTAATTGCGCCAACCATTCTTCGAGTGCTCCATCGTCGCTCATTCATGTGGCTGCTATGATGCGGATACTGGGGACAATGTATTCCATTGGCATCACTGCTTCCTGTCCATAAACTAACTTGAATGGTGTCTAGACTTGTTATCGAACAATCTAATCGAGAAGACGCGAGCATGATCTCCCTAGTCCAAGTGGATCTAGAACAAGTGAGAACAGAACATAAAACTACCTTCCTAGATCAATTAGAGATCAAGGTAATTAGATGCCCTACCTTCAAATTCGTAGATATTTCTCCTCTTCGTCGATCCAAGCTCCGTGGTTGTCAGATTCGTAGCTGCAAGACCTGTCAAAGCACATAGAGACAAAAAAAGCAGTGAAAGTACATCTAAACACTAATTGAACCAAGTAAACAGTTAAGGAAGTAAACTATAAACATCATCAATACAAGGACATTTATGGAAATAGATTATATTACTGTAAAAAGAGTGAGAAATACATAGTAGAGTGATGATTACAACCCAAGACTTAACGCTGCAATCTTCCTCCAACAAGCCAAGCCAATGCCTCCAAAGGAAATGTATGCCTCCCAAGAGATGGATAGGGATCACCTAGGCTAATTCCACCAGCATGTAAGTGCTATAGACTTCCTCCCTTTGGAATGGAGAGGAGCTTTGTATTTATAAGACCAAGTGGATAGAGTAGGTTTAGGATCACGGGGAGAGGACTACTGGATCCTCCCTTGCGGTTAGGGAACCGTAGGACAGCTCACCTAGGAGTTAGTGATAGAGAGTCACCTCATCCATCTTCTAGAATTTGCTCGAAAGATACCTTTATCCAATTTAACCAAACCCGATGGAAGCTGCATGGGGAAAACCTGCGCCTGAGAGGGACAACGCAGGCCACATAAAGGAAAACTGAGCCATCGGCGCAGTCTGTCAGAATACAACCTGCGCCTGACCTAGTTGGGCGCTTCTTGCTAGAAGGAAACCTGCGCCGACCCAACTAGAAATTGTGGACAAAGGTCAAAAAATTTCCCTTAATGATTACTTAATCAGGGAGAATTCAGGGATTAAGGCATTGCTTTGACATGGGTCTCATGTTGACGAGATTTAGGTGTAACAGAATGCCCCCCAAAGCATGAAGCTGGAAAAACAAGACAGGTGAAGTGATTTGAAAGATGGATGGCAAGGACTTGTTCGCTGGAAGATGTTTCTACAGTAAAATTGACTCTGAGACACCAGTATCACATGACGCATATCATGGCTGCTGACCAATACATTGTAGATCCATGGTAGTAGGGACTGAATGAACAATATCATGGCTACTAGACACAATCGCAAATCCATGACGAGATGATAACACAACCACGACCAATACAAAGTGGATCCGTGTAATATAACTCAAAAAATCTCCATCACAACCTGGGAAAGATATGATTTTCCCTAGGGTCTTCAAGACGAACCCGCGATGATACGAATCTATCCATGTGATTATAATGTTTTGGATTCGAACATGGTAGAAACCACTTGATTACCAGTCATTGATGTATACCGTTAACAAGTGTGAGAGAAATCACCATTGATGTCAATGATCCCCAAGGTATCATAGTACATGTCACCGAGCATGAATAAATGAGTTGAGGTCGAACGCTCAATGAAATATTTCAATCAAGAGCCAATGATGTAAATTCATGTTGAAAGCGAGGTAACCTGCCATTAAGGCATGCAGGCCCAAGGTACTTGAATGGTTTCTAGATTCAATCCCCAGATGATGTGTTGAAGTTGACAAGCATGAATCAGTCGAAGGAGGGCTATGATGAATCCCCCATCATCGACACAAAACTCGATAAAAGATGTTTGAATTATATCAGACGGTAGAGTAATATGCAAGATTGACTCAGGGTAGACCAACATGATGGAAGGTGTACTGACTGCAGATGATGAGTAACAAACATCTCTTGAACATGGGCATGGCATGAATTGGCAGTATTGATATGACGAGAATGACACTGACCCCCAATGCAACTAATGATGGAAACATTCTTTGGATGACCCAAAGGAGTGACATGACTCATGGAATCAACAGGAATCGAAGACAAACGGATTACCCAAGTACTGAATGCAAATGCAAATGAATTCCATGTTCAAGAGAAACTATGTAATGCCATAAATTATAGCGTAACAAAAAATCTCCCTTTTTTCCCCATCATGATTGATGAGTGCCTCTCTTTTTTTTTAACAAGCTTGAGGAGGGTAAACAGATGCTCGATATAGCTCATCCCATGGACGAGTCCAATCCCAAATGTTTTACGAACCTAGGATAGGAGGGGTTCGTCCCATGACGGGCCCTTCAATGTTAAATTTTAATGACTCCAAAGAAGGTATACTCAACGTCATTTCATGTTTAGAGAGTCTGAAAAGAACTAAAGAAGACTCCAAAGGTCCTTTTTCGTAAGGTTAGCCTCTTCACTTGGAAAAGGGTAAAACAACGTGAGAGAGGACTCTTCTAGTCATGATTGCATGGAGTATTCCTTTTTCGTAAGTAGTTCCCCTTGGTCCGAAAAAGGGGTAAACTATCACCAGAAATATGATCATTAAAATACTTTTACAAGCGTAAATGTATCAAGTTCGCTTGGCGATCTTTTCGTATTTCGAGAGCCTAAAAAGAGATTAAAGAAAGACTCCGAGGGATTCCTTTTTCCTGGAAGTTTAACGAGCTCGAAAAAGTGATAAACTATAACTCGGTGACTTATTCTCATCGTTTTACGAGCACGAGAAAGAACAAAGAGTCAACTCAGTGTCATTAATAATTGAATTTAACGAGCGAAATAATAACATAAATACGCTCAACGAGTTGTTCATACCTGATAATACGTGCAAAATGACCACAATCTTGAAAAACAGTATTAACGAGGTACTTAACTTCACCTGCAAGCTCCGAAACTAGGTCAAAATGATTAACCGAGTATCAATAATTCCAACTATAGTAAAATAACCCACAATGGAATAAATTAAAAAAGGAATATGCTCTTTTTTATATAAAATGGGGTAAATAGTGAAAATCAATTACTATTGTTTTTTTACCAAATTGGAGAGGTGAGAAGTGCCGTTTGGATCCATTTTTCCTTTGCCGATTCTAGGAGTTGTGATCGACCGTTTCGAGTGTCGTTAGCGACATGTAACCCTAAACTCAACCATTTAACTTTTTAGCGGTTTAATTTTTTGCTTTTCTTCATTTTTGTTGGGTTTTGGACATGGTTGGAGGGAGATATTGCGCTCGGCGCCCGGCGCAGTCTCCCTTTTCGGGAACTGTGCCGCAATAGCCCCAACGCAAATCTCAAGCTGAGGTCTTGCATTGGCGGCTCCTTGTCTGTAAAGATGGGTTGCACCGGTGCAAGTACGCTAAGCATGTGCAAAACCTAACCATGAAGAAGTATTTTGGATGGGTTGAAAAGGTTCTAAATATGTTCTATTGGCTTTTTGGATAGGATTATAGCGACCAAAAAGGTCCTCGAGTGGCGAGAACACGAGCACGAGCTCGACGAACCTCAAGCAGAAAATGATCCCCAATGCATAGTCACAATGAGGAATTGCAGCTTGCTCAAGTACTTTCGAGTGTCGGGCATGAGGGCCCAAGTTCCATTGTTTTCATATCTGGTCGTATGCTGGGACCCGATACAACAACACTTTTAGATTGGTGAGCACACTTTGAGTATAGATGTTGAGGACATCTACTCTCTGACAGGGTTGACCCGACGGGGAAACCCTGTGTCCCTGACTGGATCACGGGGGGGTGATCACATTGTGGAGGACATGATTGTTCAATAGTGGAATCCAGGCACTTAGATGGTCGGTGGGAAGATTCCCATCAAGGATGTACGAGATTGATCTCTCCGTATTGTGCTCTTTACCATCGTGAGGGTGGCCGGTAGTCGATCTTCTCATATGGTGAGCAAGTTGCAGATGATGTACGCTGAGGAGTGTATGGATCCCACTATATTCAACTGGTGTGAGGGGCTCCTGACCAGTCTATGGGATCATCTAACCAAATTTCGGCGCGAGGCGCTGAATCAATTTGGTTATGATTCAGTGGTGATATCATTCATGCTGGAGTGGGTGCCGCACTTATGCCCGCATATAGATTTGGAGGATCAATATGCTCGAGATCCTCACATGAGGAGGTGGTCCGAGGTGATGGCCCGCCATGGTGGCGGGGGTCCTATTATTAGCTTTAGTACAGCTTTCTTCACATGGATGAGGGGACAGCTCCTCATGGTGGAGGACTACACATATGATGGGACGAAATTCAGAGGGGACCCCGACCTGGTGCTTCCTGAGGGAGCACAGTGGGGAGATATCGGTAAGAACAACTACTGCTTGTGTTTTTTCATTTTATGCATTTATGATTTTTTTTGGAGTAGTGCTGACGGTTTTTACATTTTTCATGCAGATGTGGGTTCGGTGCAACTGGTTGGAGTCTCTCTTGCACGGAGAAGGGTGGTGCCAAAGATGGGCCCTGCTGCTCGAGATGCCATTGAGAAGATGGAGAAGGTCAAGGAGAACCTCCGTAGGATGACACTGGATATCCCAGAGCCAGGTGTCCATGACTTATCCCGTCGCTACCAATGACTTACAGTTGGGGTATCTTTGCGTTTTGGCACACTGCTTCGAAAAGTGGCGAGGGCCATGATCTACTATCATGAGCATCGTAGGGAATAGGATCATGTTTTATATGTATATACTGAAATATTATGAGCTTCATTTTTGTAGAGAGGACTCTTACTGAAAGCTGACATGCTTCATATTTTTGTATCAACACTACCATTTTTGTACTTTGTACCGATTTTATATATACAGACACTATTGGCGGATTTTATACATATTGTGTTCTATTGGTGATTGATGGGATCTTATTTACATGTTTTGCTTATACAATGGATGATTTACATGTCAATGTCTGTTTTTGTATCTTATGGTTATCTTATGTGTGTGCAATGTACCAATCTAGAATGAAATTGGCCATAGCATCAGAAACAGTGTTCATGTCTCATGGAATGTGCAGGTATTGAACATATTCAAAGGACCTCTCCAAGAGACAAACTCGTTGGAAAAGACGGATCAAAGTGGGGTCACGGATAGCATATATCCGATTAAGATGAGAAACCACTAGTTGTGAATCTAGATGAATTACAATGTGGTCCATTCCCAAGGAAAGAGCATCGGTTAGGGCTCCAACCACCGCGTGATATTCTGTGACGTAATTGGTTGCGTATCCTAGACAATTTCCTCCTGAGCTGATAAGATTTTCTGTAGGGGAATAAAGTACCCAAGCTACCAAAGCAAGGTTACTGGAATTCCGGCTGGCGCCATCTGCGAATCCATAGCAGGTTTCCATTTGCACACACAGACAAAACATGTTATAAGTAGAGAAACAAGATCTTGCACACTAAAACAAAGCGTCACACCACACAAAACACACACCATGTACAGTATATACAAGATACTTATGCATGAAAAATTCATGCATAGTATCTCTTCAGGTATATCCCATTGCGAGGATCTCTTAGAGATATTCCATCGTAATCCTCTAGCCCATATGCTCCCTTCTCCAACACATGTTTCACAATGTATGGCCCATGCCACATGGAATCAAACTTACATGCCCCCAGCTTATCATACCTTTGGTCATATGTGAGGAACAAATCACCTTCGTTGAAGATACAAGGTTTAACCGAATTATCATACTGAGCTTTGATGCGTTTGTTATGTGCCTCATCGGTAAGAGCAACATCGCGGCGAGTATTGTCGAGTTTTGCTAGGTGAAGGAAGCATTCCTCCTCGACAGTGGTGTTTGGAAGAATCTCAACTACGATTTTGAGAGATGGAATCTTGCACTCTATTGGTAGGACTTCCTCCAATCCATAAACTAATTGGAACAGTGCGAATCTAGTGGCAGTATTGACGGAAGTCTGGTATGCCCATAGTGCAGAAAAGAGCATGTTATGCCAGTTTTATTTGTGTGTACCCACAATGCATTGAATCATGGTTTTCAAGACCTTATTGATGGACTCTACTTGTCCATTGGACTGTGGGTAATAAGGAGTTTAGTTTCGTGGCGAAAACCTAGTCCGAGGCTCAATTCATCTACCATGTGATTTTGGAAGTGAGATCCGTGATCGGTGACTATGGCTTGTGGAACTCTGAACCACGCAATGACATGATTAAACATGAAGAGTGCAACAGTTTTTTTTGTCTTCGTTGTATGTACTCGGCCCATTTAGTAAAACAATCCATGGCTACTATGATGTAACCATGCCCCCCAGCCAAGGTAGGCTTACAATGCATGAAATATATGCCCCATTTAGCAAAGGGGCTGACGACAATAACCAGGTGTAAAGGGGATGGATGAGAGCGCTTTTTAGATTGAAAGTGGTGGCATGGGGGACACTTCTTAACGGACTCAATGCAATATTTAAAGATGGAAGGACAGTAATATCCCGCGCGTAGTATCGACTGGGCCGTAGCCATCCCAGAGAGATGATCGCCACAAGCCCCAACGTGATAGTCATTCAGTACGTGTTCAGCCTCCTTGTGTGTTAGGCAATGTTGAAGAACATAATCAACACCATGATGATACAAGGTATCACTGATAATCAAGTAATACTTGGTGTGGTGGAGTACACGACGACGGTCGTCACAAGACAGTTGGGGGTTGAACTGTTGGGTTTGAATATATAAGGTTGTATCTCCATACCATGGGTATGACGTGCCGATGAGAAACAATGACTCATCTAGAAGGGAATCATTGGGCTCAGATACTAAATCAACAAAGGGAAGATCGCAAATGAGTTCCACAAATACCAAAGATTTCTTAGACTTGGCCTTCTCGAAGAGGAGATCGAATTCCTGAAGTATCACGATCCAACGTGAATACTTTCCCCCAAGCACCTGATGTGTAAGGATGTCGTACATGGGGTTCGAGTCAGCAATTATGGTAGTGGTGCAGAGTAGTATGTAGTACCAAAAATTTTGGACGACAATAACGACCGTGAGAGCGAGTTTCTCGACATGCGAATAATGGGTTTCAGAGTCAATAAGACCTTAATTAGGTAATAGATCACATGTTCTTGGGCGTTATCATCTTCCTGGACCAATACCATGGCAATCATGGTGGCGGAAGCAGAAAGATAAAGGATGTAATCCTTATAGTAATTGGATGGTTGGAGCATAGGGGCGTGTGTAATGGCGTGTTTCAAACTGTCGAAGGATTGTTGCGCTTGGTCGTCCCAGATGAAGGGGACGTCCTTCTTTAGTAATCACATATAGCCCTGTGTCTTCTAAGTGAAATTACATATAAAACTCCGTAGGTAAGTTGCCTTCCATTGTAAAATTTGTAGTTCCCTAATGTTAGTAAGAGGTGGGAGAGCAACGATGGATTCCACCTTCAAGGGATTAATACGGATCTCGTCTTTTGAAATGATAAAACCTAGGAGGTGTCCAGAATCGAAGCATAAAATACACTTGTGAGGATTCAGACAGATGTTGTATCGCCTGCATTTGAGGATTATGGCTGTTAGATGGTCAATGTGGAACTCGCGATGCTGCGAATGAGCAGGTAGATCGTCAAGGTAGGGCTCCACAAAGTCCTTCACATCATGAAAAACATACGAGATGGCCCACTGGAATGTAGCACCAGCAATTTTAGAACCAAAAGGGAGTTTACGATAAGCAATCGTACCCCAAGGATAGATGAAAGCGGTCTTGTGTTGGTCGGCCGGGTGGATCTCAATCTAGTTGTAACCCGAAAATCCATCCATAAAGGAAAAGATGACACTTTCGACACAGTTTTTGATGATCTGATCGATGAAGGGAGTGGGGTGGTTGTCCTTAGGACAAGCCTTGTTCAGATCCCTATAATCGACACATACTCGGATGGTACCCTGCTTCTTAGCCACAGGGACAACATTGGAGACCCATTATGTTAAAGGAATAGGGTAGATAAAACCGACCTTCAAGAGATTTTCAATCTCAGCTTTAATTTCCACATTTTTTTGAGGGTGCACTAGTCGTAACTTTTGGCGGACTGGTTTAGCGTCGGGATAGGTTTTAATCTCATGCGAAAAAATAGCAGGATCTATCCCGGGAATTTCCTCGTAGGTCCAAGCGAACACGTCGCATAATTGTTTGAATAAGGCCATGTATGTGGCGATATCTTTGGGAGAACAGTTCTGGCCTAAACGAATATGTTCCACGACACCAGGGGTAACCGATATGTTAACCGGAATGGTGGGCTCAATGTTTTCCAAGTTTCCCTCCATGACCGCATGGTAGGCGAGGATCGGTGATGTTAACACAAACCTAGTCGACAGGGGTTCCCAGCATTGTCGACATCCAAACCACCACGATCTCTCTGAGCATCGGCCCAAATAGGTTTTACCCCGTCCAACAACACCTGCAGAGAAGATGAGGTCTCACCCGATTTGTTCAAGGGAAAGTTGATGGAACCATGTTTCCGCCGAATGAAGGAGGATGATACGACTTGATTACCCAACTTATTGCAACATTTTTGGGATAGATCTAAGCATTTAACTTAAGCATTATTCATATTCATGGCATCATTCAACAAAACAAGTCATAATTGTGACATATATAACAATAAAGCATTAACCACAACAAGGAAACATCGCATCATTCACATATTCATATACTTAAATGCATTACCATAGATAAAAAGGGAAACACAGGGATAACTCTGTCACATCATATTAATTCTACAAAAACCCAGATACAAAATATTCAGTCTTCAGCATTGGATCAAGATCTCACAGATGGTTCAACAATCATACTCCGCAAAAGACAGATATCTCCAGATCTAAGATAGACAATCCAAGATGATTCAATACTTCAAATCTATGTCTATTTATAGGCTTGCGCCTTTACATTTCTTGTCCACTTTCTAACTACTTCCTAACCGACACTTCGAGCAAATGACCCAAAAACCCGCATACTTCGGTTCAACAGTCCCAAAATTACATAAAATATCATCATTTGCGATTGACTTCCCGCCTTCTGTGGTATCTTTGGCCTAGCATAGTATCCACGATGTTGCGATGCTGACTTGTCCAAACCGCTTGCCAATAGGCCCCCAACACAATCTTATGGCTTGCCCTCGAGCCACGCCATGCGAATAGGGTGTATGCGGTGGTCTTGACTTTGAAGTCCTCATACTGTTGGTCGACTTCCATGATCTGCTCCTTTACTGCCATAGCTAGTGCCTGACTGTCGATCACATCCTAAGGAGATGGATGCTCACTCAGCTTCACCGCAACTTGTTGGTGACCTTCCTGTACAGCCTGGAGTGTTAACACCCAAAAAGTGCTCACTACCTCATCTACCCCATTACATGACTCATTTGTCCGTATTTCCTACCATATTTACCTTCATAACCCTAAAATCCCATTAAAAAGCCTCCAAAAGACCACAAAACCATCAAAAAAGCCTCCAAAAGGCTAAAAAACCCCTTTTTCCCCAAAAATTATCCAAAATTCCTCCAAAATAGCAAAAACCCTCTAAAAAGGGAATAAAAAATATAAAAAAGGAGGAAAAAGAGGAAAAAGGAGGAAAAAACCCTATACAGCTGACCTAAACCATATGGTTCCCAAAAACATGGGCCAGCACTCCACCACTAAAAATCTATAAATAGGTGATGGAGACCCCTCATTTCATATCCATAGTCAAATACAACCTTACTCTGCCAAAATCACTCTTGAAACCCTAGCTCACCCTTGAGTGCCCCTTTTGGCCCATTTCCACCCTTTGGAGAAAGAGAAGGAGCAAAGTTGGAGATTGGAGCAACCCTCTTGGACCATTGCAAGAACTTTACCAACCTTCACATTGGAGGTATAATCTTTAATACAAAAAACCATTTATATTTTATGTCTTTGTTATGTTTATTAATGCTCATGCTAGTTTAGAATATGTATTGCTTTAGTACTTTAATTTAATGTTTATTGAACTGCTACTAAGGAGTCCATTCTACTTAGTAGGTGCTCATTTGCACAAGCTAGGGTGAAAACCCTAGCTACAGTTTTGGCGAGTCTCCTTGTGTTCCTTTGAATTTCTGGTTATAGTTTTTAAAGTTTCAAACGTTTTTAATTATCTACAATATTTTTATGTTCGGAGGTCCCTTTCGGCTGTTGTAAACCGCATCTTTTACCCCCTGTAGTTGCGTTCCGATCACGTCTTTCAGGCCTTTACCTACGATCCGACTGCGACTCTCAGACTGTTTCTGGCGGCCTACCGACTGTTTTCAGTCTGTTACCTGCGATCCGACCGCGACTATTAGCTTGTTCGGGGTGATCCGACTACAGCTATTCACCTTTTTCACGCGTCCCGACTGCGGCTTTCAGCCATTTTCCTGCAACCCGCGTGCGCCTGCCGGCCCTTTTCCCGCGTCCCGACTGTGGCTTTCAGCCATTTTATTGCAAATTGCCTGCGCCTGTCGGCCTTTTTCCCGCGTCCCGCCTGCGGCTTTCAGCCATTTTCCTGCAACCCGCCTGCGGATTTCGACCTTTTTCCTGCGTCCCGCCTGCAGCTTTCAGCCATTTTCCTGCAAACCTCCTGCGGCTTTCGACCTTTTTCCCACGGCCCGACTGCATCTTTCGGCAAAAATCCCGCAACTTGTCCGCGACTGTTGAGCTGTTTCCCGCGGTTCGACCGCCCAGAATTGCCACAGACCCGCGGTCTGTTCTCTGCACTTTTTTACTGTTTTGAACCCAGCACTTTGCTACACTATTTTCTGCACCTGCACAACCATCTGTCCTACCTGTAGCCATACTTCCCTACAGCCTTTTCTGCAGTTTTATTTCTGTTCCCTTTACATAATAGTTTTTTAAAAATTTCAGCATTTTACTTGAAAAAGAGAAAATTTTGCATTTCAAAGTTTACATTCTGTCTTGTTATTTTTAGTTAGAAAGTTGCCCCCCTTGTGGCACTTTTACTTGGGTTCATCATCTCACACGCACACACTCTATCACCTAATTCAGGTGAGCCTTAAAAAACTACTTAACACAACCAACATTCTAACCCCACTTGGGGAACACATAAGAATTTTTGTAGTTAGGTAGGATCGGGGGGATAGGCATCCAAATAACACCCCTCGGTTGCTTACACTTGAGACATAGCTGTTGTCTATTAGGGAACCAAAATCCCCTAGTATTTTTTGGCACGGTCACAACCAGTTTATCAGAGGGCCTCCCCCCTAGGATGGTTGAAGTCGCCAGACTGGTTCCGGAGGCCTGAGTGGAATACTGCAATCCATTCAGTAACCGAAGGCTACCTTTCGCAGTTCTTGGGGTATCCCTGTATGGGGATACTGCGGTGATAGAACCAAACATCAGATTCACCTTTTCTGGACGTGTCATGAATGAGGTATCTTAGTTTCCTTTCTTTTAGGATTGACTACCCGGTGTCCCTCCCGGTAGGGGGATATCTTTAGCCACTTGGCTCTCCTATCCATATTGTCTGACTTGGATTTCATCACCTTGCAGAGGATATGTCTAGTTGAGTCAGAATACTATTTAGTTAGGTATTTGCATGCTCCCTTGCCTCCTTTTGGTCTAGTGAGTCCACTATTTTTATTTTTTAGGAAACCTGCTGCTTGTTGGTATTCTGACCATTTTTGTTGATACTCCACTTATTGTAGCACAACTATTACAGTAAGTGTTTTGATTTGGTTGTTGGCCTGAGTGCCATATTTTTTGAGCTCTCCTTTGGGACACTCGGTTGCATTAGGGTTTTTGAGCTGTTTTTCACTCAACACAATCCCCCAGATATTCGACACCATCTGTCACCATTAAGTCCCCGAGACATTCTCGGCGCCTCCGGGGTGAGCCCCCACAGCACGGTTCACTTGACACCACCCGTCATAGACATAGATCTTCATCACTTGATACCACTCATCATAGATCTCGAGCTTTGTCACTTGACTCCACTCGTCAACGGCATAGAACTCCGTCACCCGATCTAGACGCCCCCTATTTTACCTCTGATTCTGAGGCAGAGTCCGAGAACTCCATTTACACTGCACCAACCAGCCCCATGGCTGGCGTGACTTCCACCCCTTTCTTTGTAGGGACCATTGGTGGAGCATCCACCACCACACTAGCTACCACACCTGCTTTGGGTATGCCCTCGATGGGGCCCACATCTACCATTCCGATCACTACATCCATTCCAGTAGCTGGAATACCTATTTCCACTCCATCAGTGACTCACACTACCCTTGGCGGTGCAGGACCGTCCCATACTACGTTCATCCCTACACTTGGGGGCAACCTCCCAAACCCTGCCCCTCCACTTGGGGGCATTGGCCCCAACATGGCCCAACCAACTAGTATGTCACATCCTTCTACTAGTTTTCCATTCATGGCTAGCCTCAACCTTCTTGACCTAGCTAGACTGACTAACGATCCCATCAGACACGACCCTACGTGGCCTCACATGCCCACCAAGCTTCCCTCCGACATCCCTAAGTTTGAGGGCAAGGCAGGTCAGGACCCCCAGAACCATATTATGTCTTTCCATCTATGGTGTTCCTCCAACTCCATAGTGGACGACTCTGTCCGCCTCTGTCTGTTATAGCGCACTTTCATTGGCTCTGCAGCTAAGTGGTACATCGAGCAACCCCATGGGACCCATGCCACCTTTACTTCCCTTGCCTCTACCTTCCTGCAGTTCTTTCAGTTACCTGTCCGTTATGACGCGGGAGTTGAGATCCTACTGTCTTGCAGACAGAACACGGCTACCCACATCACTGACCACATTCATGAGTGGCATTGACGCCGCAGCCTCTGCAAAATCAAGTTAGACGACCGTATCTTCTTAGATTGGTTTCTAAAATCCCTCCTTCCTGTCATTGCCAAGGATGTGGCATCCAAACGACCCCAGTCCGAAGAAGAGGCCATCCTTAAATCCCAACAATTTGACCTCATTTACACCTAGTCGGGTTATCTATATACCATCATACCTGACGCCCCTCGCAGCGATTCCTCCCAAATTGATGCACCGGGGGCATCCCATGCCGTAGATGGCATCATTGGCCGTGTTGCCTCGCATCCCCAACCCTTTTCCATAGCACGTTCTAGCCCTGGCCCCGACCTTTCGCGGGCTACATCTCAATTTGGAGCAACCAATTCGTATGTTCCTATGACACATCACCACCATTCTCACGGACCCTCATGTCCACCTCAGTGCTTTGGTCATGCGTCCCGTGTTTATGCCCCCCCGGTCGCACCTCAGCCATATTACCACCCACATGCTGCACCAGCTCCTGCGTCTTCTCAAGCCTAACGTGCTTATTACTCGCCACAGGCAGCCCCTGCGGCAAACCCACAACCCGTTCCACAAACATATCAGCAACCCCCACAAGGTTCAACACCTACGCAACCTCCACCTACTTATTATCCACCGCAGCCTGCTCCCGCACCTGTACAACCCCAGAACCCACCTGCTGCCCAAGGGCAAGTTTACGCCCAACAGAATCCGCAGCAGAACCAAAACAACTAGTGTCATCAGGGCCAGCAAAACCGTGGCAAAGGCCGTAGCCGTGGGAACAACCCTCCTCCAGACCAAGGTGGTCAACCTCCCAATCCCCCAGACAACAATAATGTGACCCATGCCAACCAGAACCCTGATCGATCGCCCAAGCAGGCCAAAAATCCTAATTTACGAACAAACCATCCTTGTTCTATTTGCGGGGTCTATGGCCACTACACACATGCTTTCCCACATTTGGAGTGAGCTTGGCAACTCTGTGCTGATGATGCCCATCGCCAAGGGCATGCGGCTCCTCAAGCGCCGCCCAACCCCCCACCCACTCAGCAGCAACCTTTGGTGCTGCAAAACCCCTTACCAACCCAAGGCGTAGTGAACACTCAGCCATTGGCTCCCCCTCAAGGCAACGCGCCACCACAACAATAGATCACTTATGCCGCTCCTGATCAACCCATGTTTGACTCAGGTACCCACCACTTGTTAATGATGTCATCCGCTGATGTCAACCTCCAAACCCGTCGGAACCAATATGGATCCACCCCTGAAGCCTCTCCCGCTGACAAAAACACTAACGCTCATCCCACTGATCAGACGTTACGTATACCTCTAGCTCCACTCGATGGTTCCTCTAAATCACCTTGCTTCCCACTTCGTCGCATCAATAATAATCCCCATGCTTGCGCTGCGTCAAATTACAACATTGTAGATGACTTAGCCCAATCTCCCGCAGCCATGTCCGCGTTAGAAGTCTTAAAAAACTATCATTCACAGCGCAAGACTTTGCTCTCCGTCATTGGTGCTATTGACCCAAATGATTGACAACTGATGGCATTCGATTTGGACCAGTCTGAACCACGCCTGCCTTCCACTTTAGCATTCCAAGTTTCTGTTTCCATTCGGAATCTTGTCATCCAATCTGTTAACACCCAAAAAGTGCTCACTACCTCATCTACCCCATTACATGACTCATTTGTCCATATTTCTACCATATTTACCTTTAGAACCCTAAAATCCCATTAAAAAGCCTCCAAAAGGCCACAAAACCATCAAAAAAGCCTCCAAAAGGCCACAAAACCATCAAAAAAGCCTCCAAAAGGATAAAAAACCCCTTTTCCCCCCAAAATTATCCAAAATTCCTCCAAAATAGAAAACACCCTCTAAAAAGGGAATAAAAAATATAAAAAAAGGAGGAAAAAGGAGGAAAAAACCCTATACATCTGACCTAACCATATGGTTCCCAAAACCATGGGCCAGCACTCCACCACTAAAAACCTATAAATAGGTGATGGAGACCCCTCATTTCATATCCACAGTCAAATACACCCTTACTCTGCCAAAATCACTCTTGAAACCCTAGCTCACCCTTGAGCTACTTTCACCCTTGAGTGCCCCTTTTGGCCCATTTCCACCCTTTGGAGAAAGAGAAGGAGCAAAGTTGGAGTTTGGAGAAACCCTCTTGGACCATTGCAAGAACTTCACCAACCTTCACATTGGAGGTATAATCTTTAATACAAAAAACCATTTATATTTTATGTCTTTGTTATGTTTATTAATGCTCATGCTAGTTTAGAATCTGTATTGCTTTAGTACTTTAATTTACTGTTTATTGAACTGCTACTAAGGATTCCATTCTCCTTAGTAGGTGCTCATTTGCACAAGCTAGGGTGAAAACCCTAGCTACATGGAGTGCCACACTGGTTTTAGTCACAAACTGACCGCCAATATCCTGGAACTCCTCCAGCTGCGCATCGCGCTTCTTCTGACGCTCATCGGCCTTGGTGATGCGCTGCTGCAACTCTTTTAAGTCTGTGAACTTGGCAACCTACTCCATTGGAGGCATCGTGTGTATCATCATTTTTAGTGTCGCCAACTGCCCCTCCACCTCCTGCCTGAGCTTGGTCAACTGATCAATCTGCTCATCCTGAATAATGCGTCCCCAAAACTGTACGGTGTCTGCTGTAAGTTTTGTCATTGTTGTTTCTAGCTCTGCAATGTGTGCTGCCGCCTCTTCAATGGCACGCTTGCATTCATCCACCTGCGCTTGGGGCGTGCCAAGGTTCACCAGGACTATTAAATCCTCATTATCGTGCTGCAGCTGGGTAATGACATCCCCAAGTTGCTGCATGCGTTGAATCACGTGGAATGCTGCGGTGGGCTCCAGCACATGGTGACAAGCCTTAGCGATGGCTGCCTCCACCTGCACATTTTAATCCCACAAGGTGGCCTTCTCCATAATGAGGTGATCTTGTGCCTGCTTTAATTCTTCGATCACTTGAGCCTTCTCAGCTCGTTCTTTCTTGATGTCCTCTTCCAACTCATCCACGGACTGGTGTGCTGTAGCGACCCTCCTTGTTAACTCTTGAACCGCTTCCTTAGTAGCTACCTCGCTCTCCTGCAAGCACAGGCACTTATCGTTGATCTCATGCATCCTGTCCGCCATTTCATGGTTGGAAACCATCTATATATTTGTCAACTACTTCTCTGGCAGCGCATTGATGTTGATGGTCAATTTCTCTAACAGCTGCAACAAAGCTTTAAAAGCCTCATTATCAGTCACAATCGCAGTGGGGGGAATATCAACATTTCGGACTCGCGGATCAGTTCCGATTGCACCAATTTCCCGCACCGGTGCGCCTTCTGGTGCCTTCTTCAAGACAATGTCGCACAAGGAATCTAGGTGGGCAGTAATCTCATGGAAACCTTCATCCACCTTGTCTGTCATTGCTCGAGCTGCCCCACTAGTTGCATTATTGAATGCTAGTAGTAGTCAGCCGAGCTGCGCCTCCAATGATAGGGGGATCCCACTGATTGTCCCATGTTCATAGTGTGCTTTTGATCTGCCTTCTTCTAGCGTGCACTCCTCATCTGAAGGAGTCTGCAATGACTCCTGGTCTGACTCTTGGTGAGGCAGGGGGTCCATCACTGGCACATCTAGCGGCATCCCTATGGACTCCTCCTCCTGCGCAACCGGTTCATGCCAGTCGATCGGCCAATCATCAATGATCGCATCTAAGTCTTCATCGGATAACTTATAGGGGGTCTGCAACCACTGCTTATCTTTATTGCGGCGTGCTTGCACATGGATACTATGCGGGCCAATGACAAACTCGGAGATCCCTTTGTACTTCTCAACCGTTGTTTGAGTTAGCCATAGAACCTGCGCAATGGCCGACCGCAGTGCTTCCCAGTAGAGCCAAAAATACGTGGTGCACTCCCTGAGGCGGTTCGATTCCTACACCCACCATAAGTTTTGGTAGCATGCCCCCTTTTGATCTTGCACCGCGTCCACCTGGGCCGCCAACGCATCCTCCGTCAGCTGGTTGAGCAGAAACAGGGACCAATTTACTTGCACGCCTTCCGCACAGAGTTCTCCGCATTTGACAACCCTTGAGTTTCCTTGGTTGGGCCAATTGTTCCGAACGATTTTGGTATCCAGGATTCGCACCCCAATCTTAACTGCAGGCTCGTTGATGGTGTCGAGGCGGTAGGCTGGTCCGTCTTTCTGCATTTTATATTTCTTTCGCAATCTGGCCGCGAGCTTTTTGCCTTTTTTCTTCCCGTGAAAGTATTGCGATGGGTCGACCCTGACCTTGGGAAACCCTGTGATTTTAGAAATCAAGTCCATCGTGAAAGTAACCTGCCGGTCCAACCATAGAATGCCGCCATGAAAACAGGCCAACAACAGTTTCATTCAGGCATTGGCTTCCGTCAACTGCCTAAAGTGTGGCAGGTTGATCAACCCCAACAACCCAGCCTTCTCCAAACCGTGCACCCAGTCATGTGGAATGCGTGGCGTCAGTCCAGTCTGCCTTGATGCTTGTGGCTTAAAGGGCTCCATCATAACATTTTCTAGTGCCAGCAAATCATGATCATCATACCGCAGCTACATCAACGCAGGCACAATGTCGGTGGTGCAGCTCATACCTGGTGGAATCGCTAGCATTTTGATTTGGTACCGCTAGTTCTTCGTAGGCTTCCTCGGCTGCATCCCAAGTCGACATGGAGGTCGATAGCCCAGGATATCCACAACAAAGACGCCTGCTCGGACTGCGGACTCCATAACACCATAGCTCGATGGGCTCACCTCAGGGACGCCTTCCGGCACTTGGGCCATGGAGCGGGTCTATCGCTTCTCTGGTCGCGGGGAGCTAGGTTGCGTCCCCGCCCTCTTCTGGCGCACAACGAAAAACAATCCCATCGACATGCTAGCAAATTCTTGTACAATATTGACCTCCTCTTCAATACTAACGACAAGGATGGGGGAGTCGGCTTCTCTTGAAATCTCCACTATATCCGGCTCACCCAACATGCCGTATTCAATTCCCGCAATGCCAACAAATGGCTTAAGCTTACCCCACTCACGAACTTTCCCAACGTGGCTCAACTGCACTCTGCAACACAACACAACCTTGCACAATTCAGCAATGGGAAACTGAATCCACTTGTTACAAACAGGTGCCTTCCGACCATCCTCGACCGGTTCTTATAGCGCCAAATTCGATCCCTCGTAATCATGACTAAATCACGCATTAATTCAGACCAAATCTTGTATTAATGACCCAAATTCGTCATCAATCCTGTCATTCGATCGGTCGGATCCGCCATTAATGCTCATCATTCGAACGAGCGCCGTTAATTAACTATCTTCAACTTTCAGCATTTATTGTTGATTTGACTCGATCGCGATCCTACCATTGTCACGAAATTGCTCCCAAACTATGATGCAAGAACTTCTACTTGCGCATTCTGTTCTTGCCAATGCGCCATCCTGCCATCGATCCTTCCTGCAATTTTTTTTTTTTCCTGATGCAACTGAGGCATCGCGCTGCTTCGAGCCCGACCTATAGGGCTTCAACCTGCTACCATTGATCAACTTTGGGAGCATCGCTCCGTCTAACTGCTGCAACTGGAATTCCCCGCCTGAAGTAATGCTACTGACACGATATGGGACAAGCCAATGCATCTGCAACTTCCCTGGATGCTTCATAAACTTGCTGTCATACAACAACACCAAGTCATTCTGCTGAAACTGTTTGTTTTTGATGTGGTGATCATGCCAAGCCTTCTATCGATCCTTCTCCACACTTTGGTAGAACAATGTTATCGAATAAGAAGCGCGCTGCGGTTGGAGTGGTGCAATCTATGACTGGTGCCGCCTCCGCCCATCTTGTCAAATAATCTGTCTCTGTAATAATGTATCTTGCACCAGTGTGCTTCCCAGGTGGGTTGATAGGGCCCACGAAATCCACTGCCCATTTATCAAATGGCTGCAGTGTCACTTGAGGTTGTAGGGGCATCTCATCCCTCCTAGAGGGTTTCCCAGTCCTTTGACAAACATTGTAGGTCCACACATAATATGTTGCATCATTGTGGAGTGTGGGCCATCACAGCCCTGCGCGAAGCACCTTCCTGGAAGTCGCACAACTGTTGTAGTGCCCACTAGATACACCTGCATGTGCTTTTGATAAGATATGCCCTTGGTCATGAGGCAAAATACAATGCCTCAAGATCTCATCTGATCTGAGTTTGTATAACTCGCCTGTAATCAGTTGGAAATCTGCGTCCTTGACCACCAACTATTTCTTTTGACTGGTTGTAAATCCCTCCAGTGTGGTACCTGTCGCCAGAAACTAAATGATCTCTTCATAATATTCATCAACTACCTCAACCTTAAACAGCTGCGCATCAGACAACCCATCTTCAATGTTGGTCAGCTCCTCTCCTGTCTCAATCCGCGACAGATGATCTAGGCCTACGTTCAAACGTTCTGGCTTCACAATCACTTCAAAATCAAACTCCTGAAACAGAAGTAGCCAGTGACATATTGTCCCCCCCAACACAGTATTATTGACCATGTATTTCAATGTAGAGTGGTTTGTAAACATCTTAAAGTGTCCTCCTAGTAAGTAGTGCCGAAACTTCTGCAGTGCATAGACCATCGCTAGACATTCCCTCTCTATTGTGGTATAGTTCCTTTCTGCAGATGATAAATTTCGACTGGAAAATGCGATGGGGTGATCCAGATCCCCTTCCCTAGGTTGTGCAAGTACCACTCCCAACGCGATCGATGAGGCATCGACATGGACATGGAACTCCTTGCTCCAGTCCGGAAATACCAGTATTGGCGCTGAAGCCATCTTAGCCTTCAAAGTTTCAAAACTACCTTGACATTCAGGACTCCATTGGAATACCACATCTTTCTTCAAAAAATTCTCCATAGGGTTTGTGATGGATGCATAACCCTTGATGAACTTGGGATAATACCCAGTGTACCCCAACGCCGCTCTCAGCTGCTTAACGTTAGTCAGCGGTGTTAAGCTCAGAATGAGTGCAATTTTTGCTGGGTTGACTAACAATCCCTGCTTGCACACAATGTGACACAGTAATATGCCAAATGGTGCATAGAAGATGCACTTCTTCAAGTTCAACGAAATTTGATGCTGTTGACAGTGCTCCAACATCAACCGTAGATTCGCTAGATGATCGTTGATCAAACCGTAGATGGTCCAGTCATCCATGTACACCTGCAAAAATTTCTGGATGAAATCCCGGAAAGCGGCAACGTCAACCCACGGAAATATCGCAGGTGCATTCTTGAGTCCAAATGGAATCACTGAGTACTGAAAACAACCCCATTCCGTCACAAAAGTTGTCTTGTGGCAGTCTTCTTTCACGATGCAGATCTGATGATAGCCAGAGAACCCGTCCGTGAAAGAATACATCTCTTGGCCACCCACGCCTCAGAGCATCTCATCAGTAAATGAGGTCGAAAAGGGATCACGCAAGCAGGCGTCAGTCAATATCCGCAAATCGACACAAATTCGCACTTCGCTGGTCTTCTTGTCCTGCACCACCATAGTACTGATCCAGTCCGACTCCTCAACCGGTTCATTAATGCCAACATATAACATGCAATCAAGTTCTACCTTGACCCTCTCCTTATGGCGTGGATTCAGTCGATAGGTGCGCTTCCTAACTGGTTTAGCATCTGGTTTCAACGGAATCTTCATCTCCCCCAGATCACTCAAGATTCCCTTCATCTCAGAAAAATTCATAGGGAACAGGTCTTGGAATTCATGTAGCAAGTCGGTGACCTTTCCCATCATCTCATCATCCCAATAGTCCCCAACATTCGCAAACTTTGGACTGTCCTCGGTCCCAATGTTGACATCACGGAGCTTCAGTGGTTGACTGGTCGGATCACTTGGTGCATCAGGTGCTACAACATCGCGACTTCCTTCAGATTCCATAATATTGACATTCCGTGGATCATCACCATCGTTTGGCCCACTAGTGATATTATAACATTCCATCATGGACTGCATCGTGCAGTGCACATGTGGATCCGCAAGATATGCCACTGGAACAACCTTCAGAACCACATCGCGGATGAGCTACAAGGCATTATGGACATCCGGATTGGCATCCGCGAAGCTGAACTTATGAGTAAAACAAACTGTCAACTCGAACCAAGTAGTAATTTCTCCTCACAATTCAGCTGCAGTATACCATGATCGTGACATCTTGTCTAGTGTATGGATGAAGGCATGGACCCACTCATCCTTGGGTCGCGATGCCCACAACATTTGACATTCCATCAAATGACTGCTAGGGTCATTCTGTCCATCGTATTTTCATGTATGGTAAACTTCGGTGTCGCCAAAGCGAACCGTTATCAATCTCCTGCATTGTGACCATCCGTCGATTGATTTCTTGTGTGTTGCCCACCAGCGTGCTGGAGCAGCCTTCAACGCTTCCTCTAATGCCAATAGTCGCTGTGGTTTTGAAACCTTTTCTTCGAACGCTGCGAGAAACTCGGACAAGCCGAGAAACCCTTCGTATACTGGCGATGCAATAGTCTTAGTTGCAACACAGCATAATGACTGTGTGACTAATCCACACTTGCGGAGCGACACCTCATGCAAGTGATTCTGCCAATTTTCTAACACGTCATTAGAGTCAGAAGATGCAGAGCTGAAGCTATGCCACCCAAGCTCACCATCGGCAGTCGGATGAATGTAATCTTCTGAAATATTGAATGCATGGTCCCATCTGCTGGGATCTTCATCTTTAACCGGTTCAATATATCTGCGTCCCTCAGCCGGATCCAATGGGGCAATGACTCTGAGATCACGGTTTTCAAAAGTCATCATCTGCTTCTTAAAGTTAATAACTGCTACACTGTCGTTAGCCCATCCAATCCCCAACAACGCAGGATAGGAGCTTCCTCTTTCAACTACTTCGATGACATTGAAGTCGACACATGTCTTCATTCCCTCAATGTCCACCACCAGACGTGGAACTCTCCCAATCGGGGTCACCTTGGCCTGATTAGCCAGCCGAAGTTGTACAGGAGACTCCCCATTTTCTGCCAGGCCTGCTTGGTTAAGATGTTGACATTCGAACCAAGGTCCAGAATAACTGAATCAACTTCATAATCCCCAATTTGAATTTTCATACACATCTCCTTACTTGTCTTCCGTCGCTGTAAGTAATTGACTGCAGATTCTTGCCATCCCCTAGCCGGTCGTTGCAACAATCCTTCGATCTCGGCAAGAGCATCAGGATCCCTTTCTAGCGATAAAAAACTCTCAAAAAATTTCTACAAGGTTCCAGACTGTCGCGATGGACCAGCCTCTGAAGTGGCGTTAAAAACAGGAGGCATGTCACAAACGATGGCCTTACCTTGATCCTTGTCCATCGCCTGTTGCGCCTAAAAGAATGCATCACGCTCGGAATCAATGTCAAACGATACCTTCTTCTGTCCTGCTAACTGGATAATTGGATGTGGGCTATCCCCGCCTGTTGTTGCACCTCCCTGAGTGATAACTGCGACAACAACATCTTGTGGCCTTGGCTCTGCAGAAATTGTAGCAATGGTTGCTCCCTGGGTCTGGTTTGGCGGATTCCCAGGTTGATTCACATTCTGGTTAGTATTCCGATTCGGATGCTGGTTCTGATTCTGCGCTGATTGCTGCACTTGATTCTGCACTGGTTGCTGCACTTGGTTCTGGTTCTGTAGTTGCGGAACATTCCCCGCTTGCCATCGCGCAATCAACTAGGGACAATTTTCCACTGTGCGATCTGTAACAAAACAAAACGTACACTGCGTCTGTAATTGTGGGAAGTCTCACTGGTAGTGTCCCCATATCCCACAGCGATAACACTGAATAGGTCCTCGACCTCCTCGTCCTCCTCCGCGACCAAATCCTCCGCCACGTCCTCCTCGGAATCCTCCCTGTTGTGGCTACTGCGGTTTATTAAACTGTTGTTGCATAGGATTCAATTGCATGCCTTTCCCTTACTTCACATACTGGGGTTGTTGAATGTACTGTGGCTACTGTGGAGCCATCTGCATTGGAGTATATTGCGGCATAAATTGCTGTGGTTGTTGTTGCGGTACAAACTGCACCTGTGGTTGAGGTAGTGGCTGGGCTACCTGTAGTTACAGTTGTTGTACAACACGCTGGTCGTCCTTCACATAGAATGCATCGTACGTTCTCTTTTGAAGCAACCCATATGCACGAAAATATTTTTCTTCATGTCCCACAGATTTACAGAATGTGCAATACAGATTCATCGGCTTTGTAACCATCTTCTGCATGTATTGACATTTCTCATGGCGGTGCCCATAGACTTGACAAATGCGACACCGCGGCATACCACCACCATTCAACGGGTTTGGTGCCCCTGAAACCAGATAATCGTCAAAGTTTGAGAAAATTTCCTTAGTGTGCCCCTCTTCGCGACAACGTGTACACCATACTTCTTCTCACTGTTCCTTGCCTTCTTAAGATCTTGTAGCTGTATAGTCAGTTTAGCCAGCTATGTCTAAATCTGCGACATCCCAGCTGCGTTTTCCATGATCGACGATGCTTCTAACCGCATTGCGATTTCCAAAGCTTCACTAGGCGTTGTAATGTTCTGTTGCATCAGCGGTAGACGAATATGCGAGATTAATGCTGCAATGAACCATTCTTTGTGTTGGACAACACTCATGTCAAAGCTGACCCTATCCATCATAGTTTTGAATCGCTGGTCAAAATCCCACACCGTTTCATTGGGATACTTCTTAATCTCTTTTAATTCTGTAATATACTATGCTTCAGACTTGGGTTTTTTGAATTCTGTAATCAATCCTTTCTTGATATCATCCATCATCTTCTCTGGAGCTCTTGTAGGGACTAGACCAAACTTAATAAACTAGTCTAAGGCACGACCTCAGAGAGTTGTCGCTAATTGTCCTTTCTTAGCATCATCATTAGTAATTTGCTTCACGGTCCATACTGTAAGTTTTAAACCTTAAAAGTGAAGTACAAACTTATATCGATTCTTAAGCATTAACAGAAAATACACAATGGCACACACATTACACAGAGATTTTCACCTGGAAACCCTTAACCGGGAAAAACCAGCAAAACTTAGAGCCGCATAGCTCCTTTTTCATTATATGTTTATTTTACATGTAAAATACAATAAATGGTATTCTGCAGCATCTAAAACCCTAATTCGTTTACCCAAATTAGGTTACAACCCTAATTCCTTTTACTGGAACTAGTGCCGTAGGGATCGTGTTGTACAAGCAGCGACCATGTGAAGAGATATAACATACCCAACACATACTGCCTCACATAAGAACCAGTATTGTTCAATATTATCTATTCCGTTTCCATGGAACATCGAAAACTTTGTATCCTTGCACGTCATCCTGGGCTTCCTTCCTGCAGTTGCTGAACTACTAGCAATCAAGTTTTGTTGACGCGGTGGTGTCGAAGTTGTGTTTCTTACTGGTTGATAGATAATGAGCGGAGGTGTGGGCACGTTGTTGTTGGGGTTTGGTCCTGCCGGTTGTCCTTGTCCGGACTGTGAGGTTGCTTCGTCCCATGTGGTCTTCCTTCACGGCCTTGCGGTTTGATCGCAACAAGACCTTCTCCTGTCCTCTGCCTCTTTTCCTATCGAAACCTTGCTCCTCCTCTCATAAGACCACTCTCTTCCTTGGCTTCACTCATAGTCTCGTCATGAGCTGCACCCATCTACCCCTTATCATTCCATGTACCGCCCCCCACTGTCGCAGTACCCACGACCTCCACCCACCAAGGTTTCTATTGATCAAGATGCATCTTCAATATGCCCTTCTCACAAATGAGCATCTTAATAGACAGCTGTAGCGACAACAGAAACCTCCCCCAGGGTCCGCGGAAGAAATATCTTTCAGCTTCACTATAGGATTTGTTCGTATCAACTGCAAACTTAGTGATATAGCCTTCCAATATGCTGTCAAGCCAAAATTCGAGAGCCTGCGACGCTTTGTTGTCAACTTCTTGCAGCTCCTGGATCAGTTCAAGGGTCCAGGTTGTCGGTTCACCACCTTGGAAGTTCCTCTTCTGAAAAGTAAACTTTGCTAACCACTCGTACAGGATGATGGGGAAATCGTACAAAAAATATTCGTGTGGACAATCATGAATATACTTTGCTAACCACCAGTCTGTCGTCAGCCCAAGGTTCTTGTTCTCTTTTTCAGCGAACTCTTGTAGTTGTAGGTCAAACCATCTTGGATCTTTGGTTTCTTCGTATGCCACATATCCTCCTATCACTTTGCACACGGTCCTGACAACGGAACCATTTGTTAACAAAAGCTGAGTCGACAGGGGTTCCCAGCACTGTCGAAACCCAAGCCACCGCAATCTTCCTGAGCACCGTCCCAGACAGGTTTTACCCCGTCCAACAACACCTGCAGAGAAGATGAGGTCTCACCCTAGATGTTCAAGGGAGAGTCGACGGAACCATGTTTCCGCCGAATGAAGGAGGATGATGCAGCTCAATTACCCAACTTATTGCAACATTTCTAGGATAGATCTAAGCATTTAACTTAAGAATTATTCATATTCATGGCATCATTCAACAAAACAAGTCATAATTGCGACAGATATAACAATAAAACATTAACTGCAACAAGGAAACATCGCATCATTCACATATTCATATTGCGAAATGCATTACCATAGATAAACAAGGAAACACAGGGATAACTCTGTCATGTCATATTAATCACGCAAAAAAACAGATACAAAATATTCAGTCTTCAACATTGGATCAAGATCTCAGAGATGGTTCAACAATCATACTCCGTAAAAGACAGATATCTCCAGATCTATGATAGACAATCCAAGATGATTCAATACTTACAAATCTATGTCTATTTATAGGCTTGCGCCTTTACAATGCTTGTCCACTTTCTAACTACCTCCTAACCGACACTTCGAGCAAATGACCTAAAAACCTGCATATTGCGGTTCAACAGACCCAAAATTACATAAAATATCATCATTTGTGCTTGACTTCCCGCCTTTTGCGATATCTTTGGCCTAGTGCAGTATCCATGATGCTGACTTTTCCAAACCGCCTGCCAACAGGTGACTGGGGGTAGGGATAGACATCTGGTGTGAAAATGCTTGTGATGTTGTTGTCCATAGAATCCAATGGGGGTAGGAAAGATGATCGATGGTGGAGGTCTTCCCATGGGGGGTCGTCTGCACTCATAATCTCCATAATGGACTCATTAGAATGAAAAATTCGGAGCAGAGGATCTGGTAAGGATGACGTCCACTGTAGGGAACAAAATGTAGAGGCCACGACCAAGTGGTCCTCAGGTGCTGACTGGATAGCCTTGTAAGTAAGTTCAGCGGGTGAGAGAGGCATGGTGTCTCCAATAAAATGCATGGTGGCTTCATCGGGTACAAGCCATTGATCGGTGGAGTTGGAAAAAGATGGAATCATGGAGGAGATCATGTTCACCGTGGAAACATGGTTAGGGGGATACAGAGATGGAAAGACACCCATAAGAGATGAATCTTTTATGAGGCCGATCCCCACGCTCTCATATGGCTACGAAGATGTCCTAGCAAGGGGACATTATCGCCAAGATGAGTAGCGGTCTCCGGTTTACAGAAGTCTAGTTGGTCGACAGTGACAATTCGGCCTTGATGGGGGAATTTCACTATGCGGAAGACAGATGACGCAACATTAGTCATGGTATAAAACCAATTACGACCAAGTAAGAGATTATAATCCAAAGGGGCTGCGACTACTTCCACGTTAATGGTTGCAGTATTACCCCCAACTCTATTGCCAAGGTTTGTAATATCCCATGGGGTTGAAAGCCACGACCGTCAAATACTTTCAGGGTAGTAGGAGAACGGTTTAACTTAGAAGAACTGATGGCTCTCCAATAGGATAACGACATGACCGAGGTAGAGGCACCTTCGTCTAGTATAGTACGATGGATTTTCTTCCCAATGACCTTCGTAGCAACTTGGAATGCCAGCTGATGGGAAATCCTCAGTTTGAAATACTCAAGTCTCAACGTGATTGTATTCAAGGAATCCGGATCTATCACGCCAATGGCAGTGAGAAGAGTCTTGCGTTTATTGGGACATTTCTTCAAGACCTCTAGCGTCGACATGGCACAAGGGTCTTGCGCTAAGTCCTCTACGATGTTATAGTTCCGATCTGCTTGAACATTAGGATTGAAAACTGCTTTGTGAATCATGCTCTTAGGCGGACGCAACACTGATTCTAACGAAGGCTTCTCAATGGTGAGAGAAGCTTGTGGTACGGTGATATTAGGAATAGAGGTGGAATCTTTTTTCAGTATTACTTCCGACGGGTTCCTTCAGAGGGACTGATTCGTATGAACGCGAGTCTAGGTTAACCATCTCGCTACGCATCATGAGAACATGCGCGGTGGATGGTGTTTCTCCTTGAGAATGAGAGGGTTGAGTAATAATTTGTTGATTTTGGGTGGGGAAGGGATCATTGAGAACTACGGGTGTGAAGTTTCCCTTAAGAAACTTCCACACTTCATCTCGGTGGGAACATTCTTTGGAGAAATGGTCACCACCACACAATAAACAAGGATACTTGAGCTTCCATTTCTGTTTCATGTCTTTAGGGGGGCTCTTATGCTCCTATTGGTTGGAAGGTTTATTGGGTTTACCTTTGTTCTTCTTCTTGCCACCGTATTTCTGAGGTGAAGTTGATTGGACAGAATTCACCTCTTCAGTGGGAGCAAAAGTGTGTGACTTGGTGGTGGTGCCTCTAGCCTGTGGTGACGATGGGGAAGAACCATGGTGGTTCGACGATCCACCAGTTTGAGTAGAAGGCTGGGAATTAAGGGAATTGATAATGCCATCGGCCTGAGGTCCCTTGGGTGGTTTTGCAGGATCTTATGTAGTGCGGGGTGCATCCGAAACAATGTCATATAACGTTCCAGATTAAGCGTAGACAAGGTCTAAGTAGTGGGCACAAGCGATAGCCTGTCCTCGGTGACGGCCCCTCCCATAGCTACATCTCTAGCTATGGTGGGTAAAAGAGACATCGTAAACCAGTCAGCTAGTAATTGGTCTGGAATAGGAGCCTTAATGAGACGTCATCTCCTCCGCCACTCATGGATATGATCGAAGATATGAATTGCGGTAGTCTGGCGAAGAGAAGTCAACAAGTCCGTACCAGTTTCATAGTGGATGGGTAACTGGAAATGAGTCAAGAATGACACAGCTAAAGAGCGAAAATCAGGGAATGAGTGCAGTGGTAATTCAATATACCACTTGGCAGCTGGGCTGGTGAGGGTCCTTCGAAACAACCATAGACGGATCGAGTCGTCCATCAAGGAATTGGATGAGCACCATAGATGGTATGTCATCACATGTTTTTTCGGGTCTTCACCAGGTTTTCCATCAAATTTGGGAATATAAGAGGGTAGCTTGACCAGAATGGGTGGCCAATTATAACTGTGTAGGATGGGATCGTTGGTCAGACGAGACAGGTCGGGTAGGTCGAAAGTAGCCAAAAATGGCATCTCTTGGTTCGGTTGCAGATACTAATAGTATTGATATGAAATATATGGACTAGTAGGACCTTGAATCGACTGATTGTAAGGTGTTCCCGTTGGGAATTGGTCATAAGGGGGTGGACTGCCTAGATTTGGTGGTGGACCATATGTAGGTTTGCCGCAATTATAGGGTGGTTTGTCGCCAGAAGGTGGGGGTCCTCCACGGCTGGAATAAGGTGGACCTCCTTTGCCGCCAGAATAGGGTGGGCCACCGCCTCCAGAATAAGGTGGGGGTGGGACTCCGTCACCGGAATGGGGTGGGCCTCCTCCACCAGAATGGGGTGGGCCTCCACCGTCAAAATAGGGTGGACCACCGCCTCCAGAATAAGGTGGGACTAATCCATAAGGTGGGGGTCCACCGCTAACAGAAGGTGGTGGTCCTATGCCTCCGTCGCCAGAGTAAGGTGGGCCTCCTCCACCGGAATGGGGTGGGCCTCCACCGCTGGAATGGGGTGGGCCTCCACCTCCACCAAAAGGTGGAGGTTCTCCCCCTCCAGAAGGAGGTGGAACGAATGGTGGTGGGGGTGGCGGGACATGAGGAAAAGTTGGTGGGGGTCTGATTGGTGCAACGTTATAATGTCCCCATGGAGTGTATGGGTTTCCTGGATAAGGTATCCTATGGAGTACGTTTCTGGGATTGAATTGTCCTAACACAAAGTTAAAATGGACTGGATGCACTTGAATCCATGGTGGTTGATTTGAGTTGGATGTACCTCCACCATGATGTAATCCCATGGTGGATCCCACAATGGGTAAGGAGCTTCCAACGGAATGACCGATCGGGAGTCCTCCACTCGCACTATGGCTAGAGAACAGTGGTTGCCCCCCAGTAACAATGTTTTGACCACTTATGGATGGTTGACTCATAATGGGTTGTTGATTACTTACTATTGGAGGAACAATACTCGTGATAAAATTAGGAGGTAAAGAGTATCCTCCCCGCGAGTTTTTGGGTGGGGGAGGGGTGGGTAATGTGCCAGTAGTAGCAGGAGGGGTGTTGGACTATTGTCCTTCAACATTTTCAGTCACTTGGGGTATGGAGCTGGTCTTCTGATTAAGAGGTGTACTCGTAGGAAACGAGGGTTGACCGGGTTTGTAAGTGGTCACGTTATGTATGGGTGTTTCCGGTGAAGCAAGAGATAATGAATGAATTGGGGTATATTGACAGCAAAGATGAGCCATAAATACAATAAATGGATCAAATCACAAATAGAGGGGGCGCACTCACTAAATCGCCCAAGGGGGACATACCACATGGCAAGTGACTAAGACATGTGATAAAAGAACATGGTGGGGCTAGGAGGTAATAATATCCTTCACTAACATGTCCCCATGGCACAATAATAAATAATATGACCATATAACATCATAAAGTGACCATAAGACCAAATCGTACCCCCTAAAAAACATAATAAGATATCAAAATAATACCTCGGAGTGTGGGTGGACCCCACTTAATGTTGCAAGCTGTGTCGGAAGGCGTGGGATGCATGGAAAAAATACTCTAAACAAACCTTGTGCCAATTCCTTTCCTCAATTTCCCAAATCGATTTCCTCAGTGACCATTTCTTCCATTTTTTATCCTTAGAAAATCACCTGTAAAATAATAAAATGCCTGTACCTCTCTTCCTGGTGCCCCGGGAAAAATTCTGAATGCATCAAAATGTCTAGTATCATGGTAATAACAAGTGGTTGGATGCCATACTCCCTCTGTAGTTCCCTAGGAGAACCAAATAAATCTCAGAATGTGCCGACACGCCATTTTATAATGGCAATTATGCAATAAAGTGATAATCTAATTGTAATATCGTCTGAAAGTGCCTGAAATTGATATCTGAGTTTTCCAATGGATTCATAAGGTCCAAATGTAGAATATATGAGTACTCATACACCATGTGACCACCTGGATAATCATCTGTAAGCTCAACCATGTCGGGACAAACTTATAAAATAATGGTCTGTAAATAATAATAATAATAATAATCCATCAAACCATCATATGAAACTTGTGTCTAATCCATGGAACCATCAAGTGGGAAACATAGGAACACAAATAATAAACCTTGGACATCATTGGTCCAACTCATCCCGGATCTTGTGGTTTACTTGGTCAAGCTGGGTTGACCTCGTCAAAATTGATCAAAATAATGAGCCAGGCTCAAATTGACTCATGTTGCAAGTGAAAATGGATAATATATGCCCCTTTAATTATTTCACTAGCAATACTAAAGTATTAAGTAGCATTTCACTGGCGATTAAGCAATTAATACATCAAATATCAGTCCATAATCAAAACAATCAATTAATAAGAGAAAGACCCTCAAGTGTATACTCATTTCATGGACGTGACCATTTTGCTAGGAATGGGTGAAGGTGAAAAATGCAAGGCTAGGACAAGGGAATGACTTTACAATCTTCAACGATGTGACACTTTGGATAAGGGAAAAAGGGAGAATCACCTAAGCATATGTTGGACAGAAAACACACAAGGAATGGCGGTGTCTCACAAATGGAATGAGTTGATTTGATGAGTGTCTATTCAACTTTTAGCAAATGTCTACAACTCACATCCAAGCTTGAACCAACTCAGTGAGGATATTTTCTAGAACCAACGTGACTGGGTGCATAGCTAATCGTAACTTGAGGTTCTAGGGGACACTTAGAATTAGTTGTCCCTTACTCCATTTCACATACCAACCTGTAGGATCCATGAGGAATTAATAATTACATTTTAATTATGGCCAACAATATTTACATTTAGCATGTATTTATCCACTGCTTTTTAGGCCTCATGACCCTTTGGATTTTGCATGTGCTTTGAAGCACAACTAATTGCATATTTTATCTAGGGTGCTTTACATTTCATTCCATAGCCCTCTTTCATTGTGCTAAGAAGCAAAATTTTAATTTATAACCATGTGCTTTCATATAAGATATAATAATGAGTCACATATGCATGTAATGATGGTAGTACATTTTGCTTGAATTCTAGCTAACACAACTCAAGAAACTAGGGGGATCATCCACAATCAGGACCAAACACTGGGGGCAACCGACCAAAGAGTTCAAGGATTCAAATCCAAATCACCTAAGATCAGGAACCAACACCGACAGGTTCTCTTGGTCCAGAAGGATCAAGACTTCGGTAATTTATGTTGCACAACTCAAAGCTAAGACACAAAACAATAGGGAATCTATCCAACATAGAGGCAAAACTGGGGAAGTCCTCCATATCACAAGCTGAGGTGTAAGTAAAGGTAAAATGAAATACAGGAGAGAACGAATGGATGGGGAAAGTGATACATGATGACATAACTAGCAAGCCATAAATGGTGGGAATGACCACGTCCATACTACTTAGGAGGGTAAAACCAATGAGTATAAACAATAAATTCTTATTCCGAGTAATTAGATTAGTCTCATTCCAGACAGTCAACCATTAACCATATCCATATATCTATCTATCTATCTATATATATCGCCAAATCATGACCACTAAATACCTAGTCAAGCTACTACGATAAGCAAAAGAGCAAGGTAAGCATATCCAATGCACAACCGTATACCTGCTAGGTCATACACTTGTATCCATCATCTGGACCATCAACCGTCACTGGAACACTGTTGTTGTACAACTATGGGAACTATCACACTGCTCTGTATGGAAGAAAAATGGTCACCACAGTCATCAAATCTGAGGTCATGAGGCTCAGTCATGGCACAAGGTTTTCATGTCTTCTTTGGGGATGCTCAAAACATGAGTAATCATCAAAAGTATTGCTCATCATAGGTTGATATCATAAAAAATGTGTAAAGTACTGGCTCAAAAATATACAGGAAACTGCTCTGCAATCATGGTATCCCCGCTACTATGGATGTGATAACATCTGGTCCCTAACACTCATTGCATCAATCATAAATCCTGCACCCGATATATCTGCTTCATCATCAAAATGTACCTATTCTTGCGCACATGAAAGAAGACACTACCCGAGCAACATGTATGGTATAAAAATAAAATACTGGAACTAAAATAAAATTTTAATCTATAACAGAAAATCAAATTTTGTTACATTATTAAATTCTAAAAGGATATGCATGAAAGTAAAATGTTGATCTAACAACTAACAAGTTTTATTTTGATGCAGGGAATAAGGAAAGCTTACGAAAACAACAAGACAACAAATTCCACACTCACGCAAATTCAATAAAACTCAAAAAGGCTCACGTGATACTCAACACTCAGAAAAGAAAGACACCAAAATCCTATTGCTCAAGTGAGCTTATTCAAAAAACTTCCTACCCTAATATAACCAGTCAGACAAATGGTAAGTAAAATCATAAAGCCATTGCAACCATTCATCAAACAGATTAATGATTTTTCCTTGATGTTCTTTAATAAAACAAGTCAAGATTGGATTAAAGATTAATGAATTTGATAGCACAATCTTCCTGACTTGTTCAAAAATTGAAAAAAAAATGGAATGGTGCAAAATGAAATCCTTCCAAGGTACAAATTGACTAATGCAAACATCCTCCATCAAAATAACAATAGGATCATAGAGATTATGCAAATTGTTGTTTAAAATGGATGGAGGGAAAACATATGGCGCATGATTCAATTCCTTTTGACACAAACTACTTTCCTCATTCACTTCTCTCACATATTCAATTTGGTTCTCCCTGGGATTGATGATGGAACAAGAAACAAGTAGGGACAAATTAAATCTTAGAAGACGAAAAATCAAAATCAAGCCCACTTGTTGCTCAAAAATGGAGAAATGATGAAACTGATCTTTATACACCCTTCCTAGCCACCAACAAGAAAAATTGATAGGTTCAAAAACGTTATTCATCAGGATAACTAGAACGGGAAATGAAGCACTTTACCATTAACCATTTGAGGCTAATAAATGATAACTTTGTATGTCAAAATTTGATTTGAAGTTGAAAAAGGAGAAAAAGGTTCCACGAGCAGGGATGGGAGGGTGGATTCAAAAATAAAATCTTGATTTGCATCACCTGAGATTTCCAACCCTGACTCTTTAGAATATTGAATATATTTGACGAAGGTATCATCAACATCATATAGTTTAGGCTAAGATTGACCATCTTCTCTTATGCATACAACTAAAGGGTTTTGATTTGAAAAAGATACTGTATCCGAATTAGGCAGAACAGGAACAAAGTCTTCATAAGCATTAAAGTATCTATCCTAGGATGACATCGACATGACCGATATTTGGTTTTGAACAATATGACTTTCAATCATACCAACATCATCACATTGCACTTTTGAGGCCTCTTCTGAAAATCCCTCACAACCAGATGAACAAGGATTTCCTTTGATGATAATGTAGTCTTTATCAATTGAATCATACATTAAGTTGGAGTCCTCATTTACACCTTTAGAAGAAGAAGAAGTTAAAATAATTCTTTGTACATTCTCTTTGGAAGAAATTTGAGGTCTAAAATGGGCCTTATAAGTAAACGAGCCAACCATAATTTCTTGATGAGTTGGAATTCAAGAACCAATAGAATTTCAATAAAATGAGTCAACCATAATGGTTGACTTGAGATATTTGTCATTAAAAAAACTACTTTTTTTGTTCGTATTTTCAACATATCTCCCTTTGTTTTTACTCAAATTTCGAGCAGGAGCACTCATTGGATATAGAATTTAATTCATCATGACATTTTTCATGTATTTCTTGTTTTTGGGGCAGCAGGGTCCATCAAAAGTATGTAGTGTGGGTACTTTTTGTATGCGGAATTAAATTTCGCATCCAACGAGTGCTCCTGCTCGAAATTTGAGTAAAAACACGAGATATGTTGAAAATACGAACAAAAAAAACAGTTTTTTTTCTTTCTTCCTCCAAAATTAATAAATATTATTTTATTTCTTTAACTATTATTTCATTATTTTAAATATTATTTTATTATTTTCCTTATGAGGCCCATTTTAGACCTCAAATTTCCTCTAATGTCAGTATATCGTCTTGAGATTCAAAAGGATGATTAAGAATGTAAGACATAATTTTCGCCCTGAGTGAAGGGTATTTCATCAATTCTTCTCGGAGATACACTTCAAAGGAAAACTCATCCAACTGAGGAGTTTGATTCGAGGAATGCTCATAATATTGACTACCAGTTTCATCTTCATCATTATTACTCGCAAGTTCAACTTCATCAAAATAAATTGGGAAAAAAGGGGCATCTCCGAACGTTGTCAATTAAATTGTTATTTGATTCATATTATTTATCGTTTCAACATTGGGATCAGAAAGGGGAAGGTTTTGATATTGAATTTGGTTTAAAGAGTATATATCATCATATTCATTTTCCCATTCTTCTAATAATTTTTGTTCAAACATGTCATATCCGAAAATGCTATTGGTCATTAAGTTCAAGAACCAGAGCACAGTTGTTCCTTAAAAAGATGAGACCAATAGTTTCATACTTACATCCTCATGGGTTATAGATAGTTTGTTAATAACTTCCCTAAAGAGGTCAAGGTTCCTTTTAGTAGATACCTCATAACTTCCATTTAATTTAGGAAAACTTTCACAGGATTGACGAGGGATCTCATGATGAGGATACCCAACAATTTTTGAGAATTCAAAAACTTTCAATCGGCCGAATGTCCTTGGTCGATCAGAATTAGCCATGGATGGCAATTACTATAAAATTCAGGAGTTCAAATGCAAATTGATGCACCCCATGGGCTTTAGATATGATAGGATCGATCACCGATGGATTCACATTTGTGGAGTCACTAGGTAAACTATTGATCTTGTTTACCGAAAGATATGTCGTTAAAATAGCGGGGAGAGATGAGTGAAATAAGATTGCTACGTATAATTTAATGATGTAAAATGTAACCACAAAAAATAATACCGGATACGATAAGATATGAAATATGCACAGACACTCGTAGAGACCCGAGGTAAGCTCGCAGACACCTGAGGTAAGCCTCTACCTCCCCGGCAATGGCGCCAAAAATGTTATCACACAACTTAAGAGGTATTCCTATCCAGGATGGAAGAGGTGTTAGGAAACTGAAGAGGTGACCCAAGAGGGCCTCAATTACCAAGGAAGATCAGTTGTCACGCCAATCGAGGAACTCTTCACTTTAGATCAAGTTGACGAAAGATCAAGGGGGAGAACCTAGCTAGCTAATGAAGGCTAGCGAATCTACTCTAGACACTCTAGAATGATGTAAAAGGAGAGAGAGAGAGAGAGAGAGAGAGAGAGAGAGAGAGAGAGTAATTAGATCTATATATAAGGAAAATGAGTGGTAAATGGAGTTATGGATTGTTTTATGAGGCTTATGCAAGAGTTAAATGCTCAACTGAAGGATAAATATGCCACTAATGCAGTTAAACAAGTAGAGCTAGATAGATCTAGTGTTGATCTAAAAGATCCAAATTAGAACCACCTATGATTTGGTCAAATTAGAGTGAGGTGGGGACCACTTAGTGAAATTAGGATAGGATAGGAACTAAAAATGTTTGCAAATGATAGCTCTGGATTTTAGAGGACAAATTAGAAACACCAAAGTGACAGATATGGAAAGATGACTAAAAAATCACAAGTGCGTCCTCCCCTGGAGATGGCCAGTGCTTGGATTTGAGGGAAAAAGAGATTGGAATTCCAACAAACTTGGTCTATAAGATTTATTAATTATTTTAGAAGTGTGTTTTAGTTATTAATCCCAAATTATCGCCAAATCTATCAGATCTATAAAACGAGGGTTTTAACAATGAGGGTTTTAAATGACAATTGGGTAGAATGGATGAAAACCAATACGTACCTTGTATATATTACCTCAAATTCTTGCGGACGCCAAGTACATTGATGATCATTTCAATTAGTTACAATTATGAGTGACATCCAATTGATTTCAAACTAAAAGGTGTAGATCCAAGGAGGAAATATGTCTTCTTCACCCGCAAATTCAAACAACCCAAGTTAGATTTAATCCACAAATGAAAGAAGAAATATGCATGACATATAAAAGAGAATAGATCAATGAAAAAATCACAATTGAACACTCCGTGAGAGATGAAAATGATTTTCCCAAGAAGAGATGGGGAAACCCCACAATCGCCCCTCCAAGCTATTTGCACCCTGCAAGAGATCAATTCGGCCTCCATGGAAAATATGATGAAATTTTATGAAACTCAATGAGATGTCTAAGAGAGAGGCATTCCAATCATGTATAAGAACATTCATCAAAGCATAAGAAATAGATCTGCAAAATAATATTTTATTCCAAGAATTCCAGATCCCAAAGGTTCCTTTGCAATGAGGGGGTTCTCTTCCTTCAATAGGAATGAGAGATTCCAAAACCCTTTTTGAATGAGTGGTGGAGATAAAAATATATAACAATAATAATTAATGACTAAGATGATCTGTAAATACAATACATGGATCAACTCACAAATAGAGGGGGGTGCACTCACTAAATCGCCTAAGGGGGGCATACCACATGGAAAGTGACTAAGACACATGATAAAAGAAAATGGTGGGGCTAGGAGGTAATCATAACCTTCACTAGCATGGCCCCATAGCACAATAATAAATAATATGACCATATAACATCATAAAGTGACCATAAGACCAAATTGTGCCCCCCTCAAAAACATAATAAGATATCCAAATAATATCCCAGAGTATGTGTGGACCCCACTGAATGCTGCAAGTTGTGCTGGAAGGTGTGGGATGCATCACAAAAATCCTATAAACAAACCTCATTCCAATTCCTTGCCTTAATTTCCCAAATCGATTTCCTCAGTGACCATTTCTTCCATTTTGCTATTCTAAAAAAATCACCTGTAAAATAATAAAATGTTTGTACCTCTCTGCCGGGTGCCCCGGGCACAAATATGACTACATAAAATTTTCTGGGAGCATGGTAATATGGTAATAACAAGTGGTTGGATTCCATACTCCCTCTATAGCTCCATAGGAGAACCAAATAAATCTTAGAATGTGCTGACGAGCCATTTTATAATGGCAATTATGCAATAAAGTGATAATCTGACTGTAATCTTGTCTGAAAGTGCCTGAAACTGATATATGGGTGTTCCAATGGAATAAGAAGTCCCAAATGTAGTAGATATGAGTACCGATACACCATGTGACCACTTAGATAATCATCTATAAGCTCAACCATGCCTGGACAAATAAAAATAATGGTCTGTAAACAATAATAATAATAATCCATCAAACCATCATATGAAACCCGTGTCTGATGCATGGAACCATAAAGTGGGAAAAATAGGACCAAAAATTATCAATCTTGGAAATCATTGGTCCAAATCATCCCGGATCCTGCGGTTGACTTGGTCAAGCTAGGTTGACCTGGTCAAAACTGATCAAAATAATGACCCAGGCTCAAACTGACTGATGCTGCAAATGCAAATGGATAAGATATGCTTGTTTAATCATTTCACTAGAAAGACTAAAGTATGAAGTAGCATTTCACTGGCGATTAAGCAATTAATACATCAAATATCAGTCCAGAATCAAAACAATCAATTACTAAGAGAAAGAACCTCAAGTGTATACTCATTTCATGGACGTGACCATTTTGCTAGGAATGGGTGAAGGTGAAAAATGCAAGGTTAGGACAAGGGAATGAATTTACAATCTTCAACACTGTGACACTTTGGATAAGGGAAAAAGGGAGAATCACCTAAGCATATATTAGACGGAAAACACACAAGGAATGGCAGTGTTTCACAAATGGAATGAATTGATTTGAGGAGTGTCTATTCAAATTTTAGAAAATGTCTATAGCTCATATCCAAGCTTGAACCAGCTCCGTGAGGATCTTTTCTAGAACCACCATGACTGGGTGCACAACTAACCGTAACTTGAGGTTCGAGGGGACACTTAGAATTAGTTGTCCCTTACTCCATCGCACATCCCAACCCGTATGCTCTGTGAGGAATTAATCATTACAGTTTAATTATGGCCAACAGTCTTTATATTTAGCATATATTTAACCATTGCTTTTTAGGCATTATGGCCCTTTGTATTTTTCATGTGCTTAGAAGCACAACTAATTGCAGCTTTTATCTAGGGTGCTTTACATTTCATTCCATATCCCTCTTTCATTGTGCTAAGAAGCACAGTTTTAATTTATAACCATGGTCTTGCATATAAGATATAATAATGAGTCACATATGCATGTAATGATGGTAGTACATTTCGCTTCAAGTCTAGCTGACACAACTCAGGCAACTAGGGGGATAATCCACAATCAGGACCAAACATTGGGGGAAATCGACCAGAGAGGTCAAGGTTTCAAATCCAACTCACCTAATCTCAGGAACCAACACCAGTGAGTTCTCCTGGCCCAGAAGGATCAAGGCTTTGGTAAGTTCTGTTGCAAAACTCAGAGCTGAGACACAAAACAACAGGGAATCTATCCAACATAGAGGCAAAAGTGGGGAATTCCTCCATATCACAGGATGAGGTGTAATTCAAGATAAAACCAAATACAGAAGAGAAAGGATGGATGGGGAAAGTGATAGGTGATGCCATAACTGAAAAGCCATAAATGGTGGGAATGATCATGCCCATACTACTTAGGAGGGTATAACCGACGAATATAAACAATAAATTTTTATTCTAAGTAATTACATCACTTTCATTACAGATAGTCAACCAATAACCATATCCACACACACACACATATATATAGATAGATAGATATCGCTAGATCATGACCACTAAATACCTAGTCAAGCTACTAAGATAAGCAAAAGAGCAAGGTAAACATATCCAATGCACAACCGTATACCTGTTGGGTCATACACCTATATCCACCATCTGGACCATCAACCGTCATTGGAACACTACTGCTATACAACTCTGGGAACTATCACACTACTCTGCATGGAAGAAAAATGGTCACCATAGTCATCAAATCTGAGGTCAAGAGGCTCAGTAATGGAACAAGGTTGTCATGTGTATTTTCGGGCTGCTCAAAACATGAGTGATCATCAAAAGTACTACTTATCATAGGCTGATCTCATAAAAAATGTGTAAAGGACTGGCTAAAAAATATACAGGAAACTAATCTGCAATCATGGTAGCCCGACTACTATGGATGTGATAACAGTGCCTAATGTGGCACCTTACACTAATATTCCACTCTTTTATAAGGTTTCCCATTTCTATTTCATAATTTGTTGTTCTCCTTATATTTATTAGTTTTAAAATTTATTTATTATTAATTAAGTTTAGCTTGATTTCTCATTCATATATATAATCTTATTACTTTTACTTATTGTTTTCATAATCCATTTTTATCATTCAGTTAAATATATTTTATTTTATTTTGAATGAAGTTTAACAATATCCATTTATCCTCGGATATGGGTGGGAACAAATAAAATCACCACATATCCCCTCTACCCTACGTGTGAGATGTCTAGCAGGGCAGACGATACATGTGGCACAAGTAATAACAACGGGGCTTGCATGTCTTATCAAGTGAGCAATTGTTGACACATATCTGTCGACATGGGTTCACTTCGCACAATTGTCAACAAAACGCAACGCAATATCCCATAGATATTGGCCTGGAAATGGTTTAGCCTTTCCAGCAACACCCGTAGAGAAAGTGAGGTCTCACCCGAGATATCTAAGGGGGGCTGCAGGAACCACGTTTCCGTAGATATCGGATAACATGCATCATTCACATTCAATGTAATCCAGAGATCGACATAATCATCATTTGTATCAGAACATGATTAGTCAGATCTACGCAATAACAGATTATAGAAACATATTTATCTGATCTCAGATACATAACACTACTATGAAATTACAGATTCATTCATAAACTATATTTAACCATGCTGCGATAACACACATTCACTTATAATGCGATAACACATATTTAATCACACTGCGACAAGTTAAAGGAGACAAAGACATATACAAAATGATCCTTCTCATTACTCATCAGTCTGTCTTATACATCGCAGAATCAGGGATACACATCCGCAGAACCAATACCAGGTCAGATCCACAGATCAAAATCAAGATGAAAAGGACAAAAGATGTCGAAGGTCATATCAGATAAGATACAATCAGATGCGATAAAGAAAGATGCCCTTAAGCTTACAATGATACTCCTATTTATAGGCTCACTTGGCCATTACACTTGGTCCACTTCGCAGAGTGACTCATTAACTAATTAACTAATTACTAACTACTCTACATTATCCACCTTATTTCACTCCACGACTGGTCCTTTTACCCTTGTCGATGTCCCTTCCGTCCCTGAATGTACCAAAACTTGTGTGCCTTAACCCCGTGCCAATAGGCCCCCAACACAAACTTTTGTCTCGCCCTCGAGCCACCTCAGCTGGATGTTGTTGGTGCATTCACCTGCATTTTGAATTAGTTGTAGGCTACCCTAATCTAGTCGATATCTTTCTTGGTCATGGATTTCAGCACTGTGTAGTCTTCAACTTCTTGCTCTATTAGGTGCTCCCCTCCTGTCTGTTGCACTTTCTCCGGATTTTCCTTTATTTGTGTCATTACTGGCATCACTTCGACTGCCAGTTGCTCTGCTTTCGTCTACAACTCATCCAACTGTGATGTTCCTCTTTGTTGCCTCGTTCGTGCCTTGTTGACATGATGTTGTAACTCTTTCAATTTTGTCGCCTTTGTCATTTGCGTCAGTAGGATCATATCCTTAAGTGATCCCCTTAATGCCTCTAATTGCACCTCTGCCTCACCAAGTTGCACATTGAGCTAGTGCAACTGCTCGTCTTGCACGAGACTTACCCAAAACTGCGACACTTCTTTCATGATGCTCTACACTTCTTTCTCCAATTACATGATCTCTGTTGCGGCCTCCTCGATGGTGCTCTCCCTTTATTCAACTTGCTCTGGTGGTGTGCTCGACACCACCCTTTTCTGCAATTCCTCATTCTCTTTCCGAAGATCTGCGATGACTATGCCTAAACTCAATGCCTTAGCTTCCGTAAGCATGTATTTTCCTATTTATGGTGCGTCTTCACATGCCATGGATATGGCATGTTCCAATCTCCTTCTATCCTCCACCTCCTTTTCCCTTTCATTCATGGTCACCTCTTTTTCTCTGCGAAGGCGTTCAACATCCGCTTCAATGCTTCGTACTTGCCGCTTATAAGTGACCATTTGATCATGTACTAATGCTTCGCGGTCATTGATCTCTTCGCTCACCCCAGTGGCAATGCGATGAAGCATAAACATAGGCATCATGTTTAAGTCTATGTTGATGGTGTCTAGTCCTCGCAATGCAACATCCAAGTATTCATTTCTTGTTGTGATCGCACTAGGTAACACCTGTACGATCCCTTGTTGAGTACCGATATGCACATCGACCCGACGCACTTCTGATGCACTTGGATATGCGATGACTAGCCTTGAAAAGATTGCAGGGGTGTTCTTGAGACCAAATGGAATAACTGTGTACTGAAATCATCCCCACTCTGTTACGAAGGTGGTTTTATGTCGATCTTCTTTCGCAATCCTGATCTGGTGGTATCTTGAGAACCCATCTGTGAATGAGTATACTTCCTTCCCTCCAACACCTTCAATTACATCGTTAGTAAAGGGTGTAGGGAATGGATCATGAAGGCATGCATCGTTCAAATTCCTTAGATCGATGCAAATCCTAATTTCGTCGGTCTTTTTATCTTGGACGACCATTGGGATGATCCATTTTGACTCTTCGACAGGCTCAATGATCCTTGCGTCCAACATCTGCTCTATATCAGCCTTCACCCGCTCCTTATATCTGGGATTTAGTCTATACGGTCGTTGTTTCACTGGATTAGCATTAGGTTTAAGAGGGATATTCATCTCACCCAGGTCCTCGAAAATGCCCTTCATTTCAGAGAACTTCGTCGGGAACAAATCTTGAAATTCATGCAGTACGGTGACCTTTCCAATTGTTGAATCATCCCAATAGTCTCCAACACTAGCAAACTTGGTATTTTCCATTGACCCAATATTGACCTTCTTAATTTTCAATGGTTGTTGGAATTTGTCGAATGGAACATTTGGTGCTTAAATATCACGACTTCCTTCTGACTCTAGGACATCGACGACTCTAGGATCTTCCTTGTCATTAGGTCCTCCGGACACATTATAACATTCCATCATCATTTCTAGTGTCGCTGTCCACTGTGGTACCATGGGTCTTTCAGTCGAAACTGTGTCGAGTACATTTTCGCGTATTTCCTATAGTGCACTATGGATGAAAGTATTCTCATCAGTGAAACTGAATGTGTGACTGAAACTAGTGGTCAACTCTTCCCATGTAGTTGTTCCTCGTCGCAGTTTTGCTACGATGTACCAGCTCCACGGTTCTTCATATAGCATATGGATGAACGCATGAACCCATTCCTGCTGCGGCCTCATTCCCCATGTGATTTGACACACTCCCAGATGATCCCTTGGATCACCCCTTCCATTATATTTATTCCCCTTGTAGCATTCACTCTCCCCAAATTTGACTTCCATCAATTGTTGACATAGTTTCCAGCTCGTTATCGATGACTTGTGTGCAACCCACCACCTTGTTGGAGTAGCCTTCAATGCTTCTTCTAGCACTAGTAGGCGCTGTGGTTCTGATATCTTGTCTTCAAAATCGTTGATGAATATTTCCAAGTTAGGTAATCCTTCGTATGTCAGCAGATCACATATTTCTTTTGCTACCCATCTCAACAACTAAGTGATTCGTGCATACTTCCTGAATGATACCTCATGCAACCGATTCTGCCAGTTTTATAGAGCCTCATCAGAGTCTAATGATGCCGAAATGATACTTCACCACCCCAATTCTCCATTGGCGGTGGGATTGATGTAATATTCTAAAACATTGTAGGCATTGTCCCATCCTTATGTGAACTCATCTCTCATTGGTTCCACATATATTTTCCCTTCAATTGGATCAAGTGGGGCAACGACCCTCATGTTGTGGTTCTCAAAAGACATCGTCCTTTTCTTAAAATTGATGACAACCTGATTTTCCATTGCTTAGTTTATTCCCAACAGCACAGGATATGGGCTTGTTTTGTCGACTATCTCTATGACGTCGAAATATGTGTATGTCTTTAGTCCTTCTACTTCGACATCTAGATGAGGAAATCGACCAATTGGTGTAACCTTGCTCTGATTTTCCAATCGAAGCTGCATAGGGTACCATACCAACTGCAGCTTCCCCATCATTTCCCATGTTTTCTTGGTTAGGATATTCACATCCGATCCTAAATCCAAAATGATGGAATCTACATCATATGCGCCAATATGGGCATTCATTCTCATTTCTCTTCCCGTTTTCTTCCTATGCAACTGGTTTATTGTCCTATCCTGTCGCCCTTCCTCCCGTCAACACAAGAAGCTAGCTATCTCTGGCAGATTATACTGCGATTGATTATACTACGACTACAGTTGATTGTACTACGGCTGATTATACTACGGTTGTGGTTGATTATACTGTAGCTGTAGTTTATTATACTGTGGTTGCGGTTGTGTAGGAGGTTGCTTGTCTCCCTTCATGAAATAAGTATCTGCAGTTCTTTCTTGGAGCAAATCATATGCTCTCTAGTCATTCTCCTCATGCTCGACAAATTGACAGAAGTTACAAAAAATATTAGTTGGCATCGACACAACCTTCTATAAGTACACACATTCCTCCGAGCGATGTCCCCTTGTTTGAAAAATTCAACACCAGGGAATTCCTCCTTGATTGAGCGGATTTGGTGCACCAGATTGTAAATATTCATGGAATTTAGGACACTAATCCTTATGATGTCCTTCATACTTGCATAGACTACACCATACTTCTTCGCGAACTTCCTTTCCTTTCTTAATCTCTTGCAGCTGGATAGTCAAATTTGCTAGCTACGACTGGATATGGCTCATGCTAATCCCTGTTTCGCAAATCAGCAAAGCTTCGAGATTCATTGTGATTTCCAATTCCTTCGCCTAAGATAGGATATTTTTCTATATCAATTGCATTCGAATATGCGGTATCAATCCTGCAATAAACCATTCCTTATCTTGTATGTATCTCATCCCAAAACTAACTTTAGACATAAGAGTTTTGAATCTTTGATCAATATCCCATACCGACTCATGAGGGAATTGCTTTATCTCCTTCAATTCTGTGATATACTGCGATTCTGATTTTGGTTTCCTAAATTCGTCGATCAATCCAGCTCTGATTTCTGCGAGAGTTTTCTATGGAAGCCCTGTAGGTACTTGTATAAAATTCATGTACCAATCCAGCACATGACCTCTGAAGGTCGTCGCCAATTTTCCTTTCTTAATATCGTCATCCTGCACTTGTTTTACTATCCATACTGGTTCACATAAGAACCAGTATTGCTCAAGATCCTCAGTCCCATTACCTTGAAAGAGAGGCAATTTTACGTCGTAACCCGTCATCCTTGGTTTTCTACTGGTGTTTGTAGATCCGCTACTCTTACTACTATTCTGACATGTGGGAGAACCCTGCGAAGAGCTTGTGTTTCTTCCTCCAAAGTTTGGCAAAGTGCATGGGGTTGTGGGTATGCTGTAGCTTTGGGTTTGTCTTTCCTCAGGTTCAAGGGTATCCTGGTTGTCCTCTTCATCGTCGTAGGGTCACTTAGTCCCTTGTGGTCCCGTTTCATAGTTCTCTGCTTTGGTTGCACTAGGACTCTCTCTCTCTCTCTCTCTCTCTCTCTCTATCTTAGTCCTCCTCTTCTTCTCCGGTTGGAACCTCACCCCACTTCTCAGGCGACCACAATATTCCACAGCTTCCCTCTCAATTTTTTCATAGCTCATATCCATCTACCCCGCATCATTCTATCAGACCCGCATTTGCGTAGTACCCAAAGCCTCCGCACACTCAAGCTTTACTTGTCAGAGTTCATCTTCAATATCCCTTTTTCACAAATGAGCATTTTGATCCACAATTGTAGCGACAATAGATACCTTCCTCTGGGTCCCTTAAATAACTTCCTTCGTGCATCGCTGTATGATTTAACTGTGTTGACATCAAACTCAGTAATGTATCCTTCCAAAATTCTATATACCCAAACATCGACAACCCTTGAAGCTTTGTTGTTAACCCGACTCAATTGTTGGATCAGTTATGGGGTCCAATATTCAGGCTCACCTCCTTGGAAATTCATCTTCTGAAAAGTTAGTTGCGCAAACCATTCGTATAATAGTATAGGAAACTCGCAGAAAAATACCTCGTGGATATCAGAGTAGATGTACTTCTGCAACCACTCGTTTGTCGACTGTCCAGGGTTTCGATTTTATTCCTCGACGAATTCTCGTGTCTTTTTATGGAACCAATCTATGATCTTCGGCTTTGCTGGATGCCACAGCATGTCCTCTCTTCTTCGCACTAGGTTCCTGGTAACAAAACCATTTATTGACACATATCTGTCGACAGGGGTTCATTTCGCACAATTGTCAACAAGACTCGACACAATCTCCCATAGATATCATCCCGAATAGGGTTTATCCTTTCCAGTAACACCCGCATAGCGAGTGAGGTCTCACCCGAGATATCCAAGGGGGGATACAGGAACCAGGTTTCCACAAATATTAGAGAACATGCATCATTCGCATTTAATGCAATCCGGAGATCGACATAATCATCATTTGTATCAGAACATGGTAGTAAGATCTATGCAATAACAGATTATAGAAACATATTTAACTGATCTGAGATACATAACACTACCGCGACATTACAGATTCATTCATAAACCATGTTTAACCATGCTCCGATAACACACATTCAATGTTCACTTATACTGCGATAACACATATTTAATCACACTACGACAAGTTTGTTATTTTTTCATCATTTAATTCAATATGATATAGGATCTTAACTGAGAGAACAACATGTACAACATATCAAACATAGGAGACAAGAGACACAAAACATTTCACTGGGGAAAACCAAGAAGGTGAAAAACCCCGCAACTTCCTCAGAGATAGAATGAGCACCAATACAAAGATCACAAAGATGAATACCCAAAAGATAAATGTTTGCAGAAGCTACTCCTCCTCCACTTGTGCACACTCCTCCTCTCTCTCACTAATGCAAAGTGAGTGAGTGAGTGAATGAATATAATGAGAGCGACACAGTCTCCATTTATACAATGAATTGACTTTCCTTTTACTCTAAGTGGGCAGACCTCCCTTAGGAGAGTTTAATAACCCATTACCACTTGTCACTGGGCCGACCCCACTAGGGTGGTCTAATAACCCTTTGACCCACACTGGGAAAACCCCTCTAAGGTGGTCTAATAACCCATCATATATAAGTTGTGACACTTACAATAATACTTGCGACACTTGCAAATACAAATGACGATACTTCCAACTGGAGGAATAATACATCTCCATTGGGGATCCAATAAAGTACAAATGTAATACATACAATGTACAAGTGAATATCTTCCGAAGTTACAAATACATCAACACTCCCTCTTAACTAGGAAGGTATTATATTGACACAAGTCTTTAATACATATAAGCACAAGTCTTCAATACTGGAGCTGGACCATCGTCACTGCTGCTGTACTTGTCATCTCGATCACTGGTGCTATCTCTCAATTCTTCTCATCATAGTAAGTTCTACAGAGCCAACCTTTTTCATGCTGGATGTAGGCCTAGCCTCCTATAGGTCTTCATCATCTCTGCGAGCGTGCCATCTTGTGGAATTCTCAGGGCTGATTACATGCGTCAAAAAAACCTCGAAACAACATCCTAGGACTTTTACGAGATTACTTCTCAACCTATCAAATCTCCCAGGATCTTTTACATGTGACCTTCACAAAAGATTAAAATAGTATCTTGCAACCTGCAAGATCTCTAAAGAGCATCCTAGGATCTTTTCCGTGCCTAGCAAAACCTGTCCGGATATCCAGGATCTTTTACATGTGAACTCACAAAACCTTAAAAGAGTATCTTGCATCCTGGAAGATCTCTAAAGAGCATCCTAGGATCTTTTCCATTCCTAGCACAACCTGTCCGGATCTCCAGGATCTTTTCTATGTGACCCTTGCAAAACCTTAAAAGAGTATCTTGCATCCTGCAAGATCTCTAAAGAGCATCCCAGGATCTTTTCCATGCCTAGCACAACCTATCCGAATCTCCAGGATATTTTCTATGCAACTGCACAACCTGTCCACGGCCATGAAGTATCATCCTTATACTCATGATCCCATTGATCATCTTCTTCGCATGGAGCATCATCCTTATGCTCATGATCATACTAATCATCATCATACAGTACATCCTCCTGATGCACAACATCTGGAGCATCGACCTGATGCTCATCACATATGATCATCCTGATCATCATCATACAATACATCATCCTGATGTACAACATCTGGAGCATCTACCTGATGCTCATCACATATGATCATCCTAATCATCACCATACAATACATCATCCTAATGTACAACATCTGGAGCATCGAACTGATGATAATCACATATGATCGTCCTGATCATCATCATAGCATCGTTCTGATGCATATCATCTGGAGCATCATCCTGATGCTCATTACACACGATCAACCTGATCATCATCATAGCATCATCCTGATGAATATCTTCTGGAGCATCGTCATAATCACGTCCTAATGCTCATCACACATGATAAATCTGGTCATCATAGCAATATTCGGAGCATCGTCCTAATGCTCATCACACAACTCTTACATCCACAACCATGGGAAGGATCCTCCTACCACCATGCTTAGAATGGATCCTGCAAATGTGTCCCATCACTTCATCCTTGAAGTATCTTCTATCTGAATAACACCAAGCCTCTCTCTGAAGTACTCGAAATTCACTTTGGCTAGTGGTTTGGTCAACACATTTGCAATATGCTCATCCATCGCAACATACTAGAGCTTCACTGCTCCTCTTTGCACCATATCCCTGATATAGTGATATTTGATCTTGATGTGCTTCGACTTGTCATGGAACACCGGGTTCTTTGACAACTTCACACAACTCTAGTTGTCACAATATATACAAGTAACATCCAACTGGAGATCAAATAAATCAGACAGTAGCTTCCTTAGCCATACCACATCCATACTGCCTCACAACTGACCGAACAAGATATGACATACTCTGCTTCAACTATACTCAGTGCTATGCAGGATTTTTTCCTGCTAAACCAAGAGATCACACCTGATCCCATACTGAAGCAGCACCCCAAAGTGCTCTTCCTATCTGCAACACTGCCTGCCCAATCTAAATCAACATAACTCTCCAGGTTAAAATTTTGATTCGCATCATACTTGAGCCCATAATCAATCATACCCTTCAGGTACCTCAGAATATTCTTTACAACAATCAAGTGAACATGTCTAGGATCCGTCACGAACTATCTCAAAGTGTTCATCACAAAGAAAATATCTGGTCTTGTGTTTGTCAGGTACATCAAGGACCCAATCATCTGACAATACATTGTGGCATCAAACAATCCTGATGAAACATCACTCAATAGATTCAGGTTCGATGCCATAGGTGTGGCCATGGTCTTGCAGTCCATCATCCCAAACCGCTTCAGAATCTCTACTGCATACTTCCCATGTCCAAGGAAGATTCCATCTGCACTCTGCCACACCTCCATACCTAGAAAGTAATGCATCATACCCAAGTCCTTCATCTCAAACTCGGGAGCAAGCTTCCTCTTCGTGTCAGAAATCAATCTATCCTCACCTGTCACAAACAGGTCATCCACATATAGTAGGAGTATCACTGGATTTCCTTCCTCAACCTTGTAGTAAAGGTTGGAATCCATTTTACTCTTGGTAAAGCCCAAACTAGTCAGGAAGCTGTCAATCCTGTCGTACCATGTCCTGGGTGCTTGTTTCAAACCGTACAAGGCCTTCTTCAATTTGCACACATATGACTCCTTGTCATGTGTCTCAAAGCCTAGTGCCTGCTCCACATACACTTCCTCTTCAACTACACCATTCAAGAAAGTTGTCTTGACATCCATCTGGTGTATCTTCCACTTCATTACTACAGCTAGAGCAAGTACTGTTCTAATGGAAGTGTATCTGGCTATAGCTGCAAAATTTTCTTCATAATCTATCCCTTCTTTCTAGGAGAAGCCATGAGCCACAAACCTTGCCTTGTATTCCTCTATGTTGCCATCTGTAGCATGCTTGATCTTATAGATCCACTTGGAAGTCATAACAGACTTCCCCTCTGGTCTTGGGACCACATCCCAAACATCATTCTTCATGATCGACTGGTACTCCTCGATCATGGCATCCTTCCATTACTGCATCCCAGATCCTGGGAACTTCAGATTCTTCAATATCTTCAATAGGTAGTTTTCTTGAACTTCGTTGCTGGAACAAATGTCGTTGTTGAGTCTTCGTTGCTTGTTCTTCGAAACAAGTGTCTCTTGTAGGTGATGGTACACTGTCTTTCCTATAAGATAAGTTCAATTGCATGATTAGAAACATATCATATATTTCAGAACAAATTCTTACACATAAAGATATATGTCATACAGTCATGCAATTATCTTAGCCAATGCTTCAATACAACATTTATCCATATCCCGTAACTTTCTAGATGCTTTCCATCTCTACCAGAACATTGTTAAGAGTGTGCACAACTCCCAACATGTTAGCAAAGAGGTTTCATTCTAGATAAGTAGCAATGGAATGTTGTACAGTACCATAGGCCACTTACCCACTACTTGCATATTAGTAGTATCTTGTTCATTAATGCAACTTTTCTAAAATGCATAATATAAATCCTAAATCTAGGAACATAAGTATATACATGACCGAACAACATCATTTAAGTAATCATGACAATTCAAATACTTATCTTTGTTTGGTTGTTGGGTGGACTCCCTCTCGATCTTTGCTTCCTTGCAAGAAATACTGGAGTGTGCTCCCTCTTGATCTTTGCTTCCTTGCAGGAACTACTGGAGTGTGTTCCCTCTTGATCTTTGCTTCCTTGCAGGAACTACTGGAGTGTGATCCCTCTTGATCTTTGTAATGTCCCCCATTTTGACCCTTGTAATATTCGAGCTATAATGTAAATATTGTATGCATATTTTGTATGACTCCTAGAGTGGAGCTCAAGGCCAAGGCCCCACTAGTGAACGCTTGATATTGAAGAGGAAAGAATGTTGGTATTAATTAACCCATGTGCTAGTGAGCCATGGGAATTGTAAATATGCATTTTAATATAAATGCCCACAACTAGCTATGCAATGCAACAAGAGATGGGGGCATGATATTACAAGGAATTGGGAGGGAAATATTCAAACCCTTGAGCCAATGGTGTTAATCCATGTGTCAATGAAAGAACCCATGAACCACCAACTACCCATTTTGGGTTATGCACCTAATCATTTAATGCTTCCAAGAGTTGGTTGAGGCAGTTAATGCCTTGGGGATTAGGGAGGTATGGCTATCCAAATTCGAGTATGGGAAAGCCACCCTCATGGAAAATCATGTTTTTCCTTCTTGGGCGAGAAAACACCCACAAATTGCCTTCCCAATCCATTATTCAAGACCATACTTCACTCTCTCACGTTTTTGGAAGCTTGCTGGGCATTTTTGTTGAAGCCTGCTGGGCGTTTTTGGCTTGCTAGGCGTTTTTATCTTGCTGGGCGTTTTTGTTGAAGCCTGTTGGGCGTTTTTTGGCATTGCTGGGAACTCATTTTTGTGTTGCAGACCTGTTGGGAAGGAGAGAGCACGATTATGGGGTTTGTAGAGACCATTGCTGCTCTTTGAGTGCCCATGGATGTTTTCTGAAAATGAAATTGCCTTCCAGGGTTGTTTTCCCATTTTCCACTTCGTTTTTGGGTTGCCCACGTTTTCCATCCATACCCAACACCTGGGGTTTTGCTGTTATGTGTACCCATGCCTAGTTTATGAGTTTCTATGTGTAGGATATTGTTGGGGTTGAAATGGGTTTCCATTGTTTTGGCTTGAACTTGAGTGGAAGCATCCAAAATTGAAGAGGGTTCAGATTTAGCCTGATAAACCCAGCAGTGGTCTGGCTTGGATTAGATCCAAATGACTATTTGGCTGTTTGGCTGTGTATGAGTTTGAAATCCCCTTTTTCCTCGTAGATATCATGCCCAACTCGGGGGTGGCCTTCGGACGGACTCAGTATATGCTGTCGAAGAGCTTACGGTTGGGTGGAATGTTGCAGCGACATAGCTAGTTGCTTGGGGAAATTGCGAAAGGAAGATAAGTGTACTCTGTCTCTGTATTTTGCATCTGCAATGTTTAATTAAATGACTGTTATTGATATATTGAATGCATATGAGATTGTGTGTGTGGATGAGTTATCTCCGCTGTGCATATTTGTTGAATTTACATTTGCACACATGGGTTTTTAATTGTATAAATTATAATGCATGGCTAAGTTTGCTTAAAAAGTCCCATAGATTGGCTTCTAGTTCCCTCCCTTTCCTTTGGTCCAAGGGTGGGCACATTACAATCTTTGCTTCCTTGATTATTTGTCTTTGAACTTATATCCATCCTGGACCACTATTCATGCTTAAGTGTGCACTAGTGTCATCATTGTGTCATCCTCAAGATCTCGTACATAATCATACATGCATTAGTATAATCTCAATACTATCAAAACATTATGATTCTAAATATGTATTGTCATATACACAGGTAAATTATCACAAGCGTTAGTATTTCAAGGTTTCAGGGAGTACTTCTTTTACTCATGCATGTTCTTATTTGACCCTAGGACTCTTTTGGTTTGTTATATCATTACTCAAACTAAGAAGCATAATATGCATAAACCCACGATTATTCAAACCTATAACTTCATGAATAACCATTATCAATCATACAAAGTATACTTATATAAGATCTTAACACAAGGTAGGATTCTAACTTGATACAGAAAAGACATACCTGGATTATCATGTTTGCTATTTATGTCTAACATACCTAAACAATGTCTTCTTTGTTCTCTTTAATGATTTAGAGACCTTGTGCTAGTAACCTACACATCTCATAAGTTAAGCATTGTAGAACCAAATTATATATACCTCGTAAGTAGAGATTCTATGTGATCAATAACTATGGATGAGTCTTTGTCTTCATGTCACCATGGTCATATGTTCTCGATCTATAACTTGATTTGTCTTTCTTGATGTACCTTTCATGTTAGCGGACAACATCATCCTCATACAACACCACAGTGCATTAGTACAATCATAAGTGTCATAACCCTAATCAATGAATGCCTTCTATCATTCACATGCATTCATATTTTTACTAAGGTGATAAGACAAATCTAAAAATTAATCAAGATTTTACTAACCTCAATTCATATGAAGACAAACATATCATAAAATTAATCATGAACAAATTTCAAAACATACATGTTTCTCCTCAAGTTATACCTGTTGGGATTGCTTGTAGTCTTATTTTGTAAAGCCTTAGCCTCATCTCTCTCTGGAACTGGAACTCCATCACTTATATAGGTGTCCAAATCATTCTCTTCTAGGATTAACCCGATCCACTTTGATTTGTTGAGACTGGATCTGGAGCTGGCCAGGGTTTGACAGAGAAACCCTAAAAATCCAAACTTGGAATTTCAAACTTCTGTCTGGACAGGGAGATGTAGATGACTGAGGCGAGAAAGCTGGTGTACTCAGATTTTGAAAACTCCAAAATTGACCCCTCAAAATTGACCTGCGAGTTTCGGATCTGCAGCTTTTGTCAAATTCTGGTTTTCTGGTCAAAATCCCGAACTGGGGTTTGATAGAGCTCGGGGTTCTACCCGACCAAAAAAATTGATCTTGGTCTCTAAATTTCGATTTTGATGAGGAGCATCCAGCCGTGGTCTCATATTCCAAAAATTTCAACTTTTGCAGAAACCCTAATTTGCCGTAGTAGTGACAAACCAAAAATGAAAGTGCTCAGAATCCAATTATGTTTGGACAGAAATATATGCCATATTGTTTCTGATGTATCTACGAAATTTTGGATCCTCGGGGTCTGAAACTTTGGCCTTTGGTAGACTGACCCGTCATCTTTCCAACCCCATGGATCTGAGCTTTAATGGATTCTCTGAGAGAGAGATATGCCAAGTGTCGCAATCTGACCTGTTTATGGGATAAAATAGTATAGCTAACTTGTACGGAGTTCCATGTGTCACTATTTAAACTTTGGCCTTTGAAACCTGAACCTGTGAAACTACAGTCCATTCCCTAACTGTCACTTTTTACGGAATTCCATTTGGAGTTCCCTATCCCAAGATATGACCTTTTTTCCTAAGTCACCTGTTTAGGAATGCATTCTGGAAGAGGCAGAAACCCTAACTTGTACGAATCATGTCTCACAAAGTACAACGAATCTGAGGCTGATATTTGGCCACAAGGTACATGAAGATTTCATCTTTGACTTGTAAAATTTTTAGATCTTGAACATTCGCCAAAACGGAGTTATAGCGAAAGTTCCACGATGAATGGTTTCTACTATACCAAGCCCTACATTCCAACTTGTCGCAAGTGCAACAAGTGTCATAAATGACATATCATGCATTCCTTCAGGCTAGCTATGATACCATTTTATTTTTTCATCATTTAATTCAATATGATCTAGGATCCTAACTGAGAGAACAACATGTACAACATATCAAACACAAGATACAAGAGACACAAAACATTTCACCGGGGAATTAAACCAAGAAGGTGAAAAACCCCGCAATTTCCTTAGAGATAGAATGAGCACCAATACAAAGATCACAAAGATGAATACCCAAAAGATAATGTCTGTAGCAGCTACTCCTCCTACACTTGTGCGCACTCCTCCTCTCTCTCACTAATGCGAAGTGAGTGAGTGAGTGAATGAATAGAATGAGAGCGACACACTCTCTATTTATACAATGACTTGACTTGCCTTTTACTCTAACTAGGCCGACCTCCCTTAGGAGAGTCTAATAACCCATTACCACTTGTCACTGGGCCAGCCCCACTAGGGTGGTCTAATAACCCTTTGACCCACACTGGGCTGACCCCTCTAAGGTGGTCTAATAACCCATCATATATAAGTTGCGACACTTACAATAATACACTTGCAAATACAAATGACAATACTTCCAACCAGAGGAATAATACATCTCCGTTGGGGATACAATAAAGTACAAATGTAATACATACAATATACAAGTGAATATCTTCCGAAGTTACAAATACATCAACAAAGTTAAAAGAGACAAAGACATAGACAAAACGATCCTTCTAATTACTCATCAATCTGTCTTATACATCGCAGAATTACGGATACACATCCACAGAACCAATATTAGGTCAGATCCGCAAATAAAAATCAAGATGAAAAAGACAAAAGACGCAGAAGGTCAGATAAGATAAGATAAAATTAGATGCAATAAAAAAAGATGCCAAAAATATTCCCTTAGGCTTACAATGCTACTCCTATTTATAGGCTCACTTGGTCGTTACACTTTGTCCACTTCGCAGAGTGACTCATTAACTAATTACTAACTACTATGCATTATCCACTTTATTGCGCTCCGTGACTAGTCCTTTTACCCTTTCCACTGTCCCTTTTGCCGTTGAATGTACCAAAAATTGTGCGCCTTAACCCCGTGCCAACAACAATGAAGGGGGCAGTTTGATGACAATGAGATTACTTACGTAGGGAAGTGGAACATGAATACAACAACTAGTTTTGGCTCACAAATGAAAACCATTATGAGGTATATTGACATGATGAGGATGAATGGTAGTTGGTCTATGACTGGTCACCTTACCTTCAATGTTGTCACACTCACTCCTTTTTTGTGGGATCATTTGTTGGTTCAACACTTTGTTCTAGCAAATAATAAGGAGGTTTCCCATTGTGTGTGGGGTTTGTTAATAATATTGCTTAAGAAAGCATAAAATAGTGTCTCGGCTTGCATTCACAGGTTGGATCTTAGGGATAGTATAGAGGGATTTCAACATCCACATGATGCCATGGTTAATACAAGGAAAATAAACAAGGGAATCACCAGGAAGGTGGCATGAGTGTGGGAGCTCTACCATAAGGAGATATCATTAAGGGCTCAGAAGGTCATTGTGGATGCTAAAGATTGGGTTGAGTAAGAGCATGAATTTCTAAATGTGGAGGAGATTGAGGAAGATATGGGTCATTGGGTGCAATATGAGGATTCTAAGTCTCGAGAAATGAAATTGGACAAGATTGTAATTCTTTACTAATAGATGAAAAAACTGCATATAAAGCTCTTATGGATGGTTGTGAGGAAATGAAATCGATTTTGTTGCAACTTGATGAAACCCATAAGCAAATTTGGGAGGTAAATACCATTCTCTACCTGGTTGCCAAAGTGGTGAATGGGCTAGGGGCCAGAATCAATATGTTGGAAAAATCCACCACGGACATTTTTTTCTAGGTGAAGGGTCCTACAGGACAAACCAATAAAACTCCTCCAGAGGCAGAGGTGTCGGTCGTGTCTATCCCTGATGAAGACTATGTTTGTTTCTCTGATTTTTTCTAGTTTTTTCATGTTTACTAATAGTTCTTGTAGTTTGGTTAGAATTTTTTCCTTCCTTAAAGGATTTTTTGAAATCAATAGGATATTTTAACACTGGTTGATATGACTTCCCAAAGCCATTTAAGGGAACCACGTGGACAAGTTATTCTTATGTGGCTGGTCTGGTTTCCCTAATGACAAACCAGCCAGATGAAAACTCTATCATTTTTTTTTTGGTAATATAATGCTAATTAGCTTACTAGAAGAATATAAATATATATATATATATATCCTTTTATGACATCTTTTTCCCCCGCGAAAAAAAAACATACTATTGTTATTCATAAACTGAATCAAATAGTACATGATGTCAACATATAGAATGCTGTCTTCTCAAAATTCATGATCAAAGCTAACTGCTTCTTTCATTATCAACAAAAAACAAAAATATTACAAATTCCAAGATCCCAAAAAATAGATCCAAAAGTCTTTAGTGTATAAAGTACATAGTGCCAGAGTCTATTGTTAGGAACCCATGTCAACCCTTCTATTTACTTTGTTAGTATATTGTTATTGGACGCATATGCTTTGTAAGTCGTCCTGTAGTATTTGTTGATCCATAGTTGTATTATTGTTGTTTGGTGCATATGCTCTGTAAGTCGCCCATAGTATTGTTGATCCATAGTTTGTATTGGCCCATGGTTTTGACCCATAGTATTGGCGCCTAGACTTAGTATATAAGTGTGTGTTGAGGCCTATGAAGGCACCGTGAAGTTATTTGTATTGACCTTGCTCAAAGGAGGTTGCCCCCTCGAAGTGGTATGAGATCAATATAAAAGTGATTTTGAGTTCTGTTATTTCTGTTGTCTTGTGTGTTTTCATTAATTAAATATTGTAGGTTCTTCACATCTGGTATCAGAGCACTTTCTTGGGCTCGCTGGGTGAAATTTCTGCCAAAATTTTTTCCCATCTGTTGCAGCTTCGGATCTGGGAATAATCCTTATCCACTTAACTGTGGGAATTACTTAGGCATAATCCCTAAAACTCATTGTGAGGAGTACCACAGGAACCCCAAAGTAGTTGGCCCATTGAGAGGACCTGCCAGCGAAAAGGGAAACGACCCCTACCTGATTAACTAGTTCCCAGCCGTGAGGTAAACCAAGAGCTGTCGTTTGTGGCAAAGCAGTTATTAGTTTTACTTGAGCCGTGGAGTGAGGGGTACTGCCCCAATACGCAAGCCGTCAGACAACATTGGTGGCTAAGTGAAACCCCTGAACTGTTAAGAAGCCGCACATACCTGGGGTCCATATCTATTTTTAGCTGAACTGTTGCCGTGTCATTTCAGATCCATTCTGAAAGTCCTTCCAGATCCAACCGTTTCAGATCTATTTCAGATCCAACCGTTTTCGATCCAGTCGATGCCGTTTCAGATCCCTTTGTTTTCGATCACTTCCGTGCCGTTGCAGATCTATCTGTTTTAGATCCCTTCTGTGCCGTTGCAGATCCATTCATGGAAAAAAAAAGTATAAGATTATGTTTTTTGGCCATATCTCCCTTGTTTTCACTCCGTTTTCCCTGAAACTTCACTGACACCCCTGCAATCCCATTTTGCATATTTCATTCTTGAGGACCCTATCCCAAATTCCACTTCCCAAAGCCCAAAATCCCACATTTGTCTATTTTTGGGGTTTGCCATAACTTCTTCGGATTTCACCCAATTGCCTTCAAATTTTTCCATCGAGTTCCTTTCTTAATTCTGCTTCTTTGTCCCTCTCTGCCAAATTTTCTCTTTCTTTCACCCCGCTTCTAAAATCCCCATTTTTTGCTTCCTTATCCATCAAAAAGTGTCCAAAACCTAGTCAAACCCCAATTACCCCTCTGAGTTTTTCCCAAATCCAAATTTCCCTTTACTAAATAAGCTTTTGTTTGTGTTTTTCTATCTATTCCCCCCCCCAAAAAAAAAAAACTCCTGGTTATGGTTGTCATTCGCACAAGAGAAAAAACCATGGAGGAAGCACTTGTAGCCATCCAAACCAAACTCCAAGATCTAGATGAAAAATTTCTCAGCCTCCATCTTTAGCATTCAGCCATGAACAATAACCGATAGCAAGAATCTTTTGCAGCCATTGGGTTCTCTTCTTCCAGCAATTTCCGTGGTCCGAAGCTTGAATTTCCTCGCTTCGATGGTACTGATCCGACTAGATGGGTCTATCATACAGAACAGTATTTCAGTCTGCATAATACTTTTGATGTCCAAAAAGTTCCACTTGCATCCTTTCATTTGGAACAGGAAGCCCTTCAATGGTACCGTTGGTACTTCAAGGCTCATGACGAGTCAAAATGGACAGATTTTTGCCAACTCCTTTTTCAACGATTTGGTCCTAGTGCTTTTGATGACTTCACTGGAGCACTCACTAAACTCCGTCAAAGTGGCACTATGAGAGAGTATCAGACCGAATTTAAGAAACTAGCCAATCACACAGAAGGCTTGTCAGATGAATTCTACAGGAGTTGTTTTTATCAATGGTCTTAAGTATGAAATCCAGTCAGAGGTTAAAATGTTCTGTCCCAACACAATGATGGAAGTCCTAGGGTTAGATAAGTTGGAAAAAGACAAGATTGTAGCCCAACAACGCTCCAAACCCACTTTTGTTCCCTTCCAAAATATGGGTTTTCAATGACCTCCCATTCCTCCAGCAACTCGACCAACTCCTATCAAGCATTTGTCTGAAATAGAGATGCAAGCACGCAGAGAAAAAGGGCTTTGTTATAATTGTGATGAGAAATTAACTTGGGGACATAGATGTGTTCAACAAAGCTCTATCTCTTGGATATGGATTCTCCACCTGCCTCTAAAATTGGTGAAGAAGCTCTAGATATAATGGATGCTTAGGTCGACATTCAGGAGCCTCCTATTGACCCCCCATCTTAGGATGAACAACCAGAGATATCTCTCCATGCTTTATTCGGCGTCACCACCCCCTAAACAATGTGGGATAGGGGTTATTTCAAGAAGCTTCCTCTTCCAATACTCATTGATTCTAGTAGCACTCATAACTTCATTGACCCCCGGATCGCCAAATAGGATGATTGTATTGTCCATCCTTGCTCCAACTTTGAATTCATGGTTGCCAATGGAGGCACCTTACCTTGCAAGGAAAAGTGTCACAATGTGTGTATCTCTCTGGAAGATTATAACCTGCGCTCTGACATGTTTGCCTTGTCCTTAGGCAGATATGATGTGGTTTTGGGCATTCAATGGTTATGCACACTTGGCCCCATCTTATGGGATTTTGTTGAACTTTGGATACAGTTTTCAATCAATGGGACACAACACAAATTTACAGGCTTACAACCAGGGTCTCTCCACATCATTAGTTCACATCGCCTGGAAAAGATCCTTAAGAAGAATTCACATGGTGTCATCGCTCAGCTCCATTCCATTCAGATGAACCCATCAACGGTCTCCACTACTTCCTTGGCTAGATATGCAGGTGTCTTTGTTGCACCAATGGGATTTCCGCCTTCAAGAGACCTTTCCGGTAAGCATTTAGCTGCGTCTACATCTCAGCACGAAATGATGGCTATTTTGCATGCAGTACATACATGGCAGCCATCCCTATTAGGGAATTATTTATGCATCAAGACTGATCTCCAGAGTCTGAAAAATTTCCTGGAACAACGGGTCTCCTCCCCAGCACACCTGAAATGGGTTATCCACCTCATGGGTTATGACTATGCAATCACTTACAAGAAGGGTAAGGACCATATGGTGGCAGATGCTCCTTCTCGCACATTTGATGACCCAATTTCTCTTACAACTATTTCTCTGCTTGTTCCAAACTGGTTGCAATATGTTCAATAGGGCTATCTCTTCCATGAACTCCACGCTTCTTCATCGGCAGGGAACTCTGGATTCCTCCAAAAGTATGATCGGGAACAATGTAACTTCTTTTGGAAGGGAATGAAAATGCCAATTCAACAGATGGTGGTTGATTGTCATACTTGCTAGGTCAACAAGGGTGAAACGACACTCCTTTCAGGACTGCTTGAACCTTTCCCATCCCTACACATATTTGGACAACTATTTCTATGGATTTCCTAGAAGCGCTTCAGTGGTACAATACCACGTCTACAAGGACACCATATGAAGCAGTCTATGGACAGGCACCGCCAGTTCTTCTTCCATACACCCTCAACAGCTCCCCAGTTTAGGGAATTGACTCGGTTCTTCGAAACCGCGATCATATTCTTCTCATTTTGCAGGACAATCTTCACATGGCAAGAATTCGACTGAAACAACAAGCCGCTCAGCACCGTTCAAAGTGCACTTTTCACATGGCTGATATGGTTCTTCTTCAACATTCCAAGCAATCCTCCTAAAACTCAAAAGGCGTCAGTGGCCCAGAATGCAACCCAAAGATGCTACAGGGGAACCACTCCATCCAATTCTGCATCAATTTCCACATCTAAAGCTTTGAGGACAAAGCTTTTTCTAAGGGAGAGGGGATGTTAGGAACCCATGTCAACCCTTCTATTTACTTTGTTAGTATATTGTTGTTGGACACATATGCTTTGTAAGTCGTCCTGTAGTATTTGTTGATCCATAGTTGTGTTATTGTTGTTTGGCGCATATGCTTTGTAAGTCGCCCACAGTATTGTTGATCCATAGTTTCTATTGGCCCATGGTTTTGACCCATAGTATTGGCACCTAGACTTAGTATATAAGTGTGTGTTGAGGCCTATGAAGGCACTGTGAAGTTATTTGTATTGAGCTTGCTCAAAGGAGGTTGCCCCCTCGAAGTGGTCTGTGATCAATATAAAAGTGATTCTGAGTTCTGTTATTTCTATTGTCTTGTGTGTTTTCATTAATTAAATATTGCAGGTTCTTCACATCTATCAGCATGTTTTCATAGTATTCATCCAAGTGTAAGAAACCTTCCTCACCCTCCAATGCCTGCTTAGATCTTTTATGACATCTTTATTCACTATATATGGCATTTCACTTATTAATATTTCATAATCCGTTTATTATTATATATTTATTAAAAAATATTTTGATTTATTATATTTTATTGTATTGTATTATTAACTAAATTTAACTTTGTATTTCATTTAACCTTAATTATTATTTAGATATTATTTTTTATTATTACTGATTTAAAGTAAATTTAGTATTTTATATATTTTGTTAATTATCATTATTAATCATTAAAGTTTTTTACCTTCTTAATTTTTATTTTAAACTATGTAAAAAATTATTATAATTTTCTTTGAAATATTCTTCAAATCTATATTTATTTTAGCATAAGCGCAGTGTCATTCAAAAATGTATATTTCAAACCTCTAATATGAATTAAAATCCAAAAAATTACTAATTAAAATAATATTTTATTAAAAAATAATATTATAATAAAACTTGAATTATAAACTCTAATTTTTAGTTTTTTTTTCACAAGATAGATGAACTGGTGCGCATCCTTGAGTAGAGGCGTGCCTCGATGTCGTTGGTCTCGAGGTTGATCCCGGATGGGAACGGCCACCGATGACAGCCCCAGCCACCCGACCATATAGGCGACCCTAAACTCTAATCTTTAGTTTAAGAAGCATGCATATCCCACTAAAAATCAAATGTTTCATCTAGTTGGCCTTAAACAACCGGATCTTGACCTGGGAAAAACCTCTGTCATCAGAGGTTAGCTGGTCCGAGCCGGTGCTATTTGTGTTGTTCCCAGGTTGAATTTGTCGATCACATTTTCACCCAGTGCAGATTTGTTTTGGAACTTTGGCGATTAATATGTGTCTCTGTTGGTTGGGCTTCGACTTGGCGGTCCACTACCTTCCTGGATTGTCTGGGCTTGTGGCTTATTGGTTCGTCTATTATGGCTACGCTCCCTTGTTTTATGGTTTGGGAGGTGTGGAAGACCAAGAATTGTTGTATATTTGAGGATACCATTCCAAATGTGGAGCTGTCAAGTGGTGTATCTATTGCGGCCTTTTCTGAGTACAAGTTATTATTTGACAAACCGGATCGACATCTGTCTTGTGCAAGTCATCGTTTGAATCCGCCAGTTTTGGTCTACCCTTGTGGTTTTTTTGATGGTGCTGTGGATGTGGGATTGGGTTCTTGTGGTGCTGGTGCGGTTTTGTATCTCTCCAACTCTTGGTACTTCCATATTTGGTTGAACACTGGCGCTGGTTCGAATACTCGCAGTGAACTCTGTGCTCTCTGGCTGCTGATATTTTTTGCTAAGCATCATGGGGTTTCATCCCTATTGGTTTTGGGGGACTCGTCATCTATTATCACATGGGGTTTCATCCCTATTGGTTTTGGGGGACTCGTAATCTATTATCACATGGGCTTTGGATATCGCTCCACTGGATGTTCTACTGCTTACTTTCTGGAAGGAGGATATTTGATCATCCATCAATGGATTCGACCACATCCATTTTGTCCATATTTTAAGGGAATGTAATGTTGGTGCCGATCTTCTCTCGAAAATGGCCTTATCTTCTCCGGAGGGGCTCTTATTATGGGAGGAATGGCGTGACGACCTTTACTTCGCACATGCTTCTTTAGATGTGCACTGATTCTTTTTTTCCTATTTGGTATACTTTACTATGATGGCGGTTTCTATATATTATGCGATCTTTTCGATTTTGTGCAGGCTTTTAGATCTGGGTCTCCAACATCCTGTTGTATTTTTGTCCTGGTGGTGCTATCCACTCTTTTTGGCGAGTATTATTGGACTTGTTTACCTTTGTGGGGTATGGCCCGATTGGATCTATTGACTTGGCTTCGGGCCTGATATTTATTTTTGGCCTCTGTTCATGGATGACTGTATGGGATTTTATGTTGCTACTTTTCTATTGGGGGCAGATGGTTTGATCCTGCCCCACATGCACTTCTTAGTTTCTGTTGGATTTGTTCTTGGTATTTTGGGATATACCCTATGCTACTTTTGCACGGTTGTTATTTGTCGATGGATTGTATGGATCTATTTACTATTTCGCTTATTAATAGTAAGGTATATTTTCCTTGGAAAAAAAAGTTGTTTATTTCAAATATAGTAGGTGATAGTGATGTTAAGTAATTATTTATAAAAATTCGATAAAGTATTTTATTATTGTTTATTTAAATGAATTTGTTTGGTTGAAAATATGTTAAATCATATTGATTGTGAAATCATTAAAACACTATGAAGTATTTTATTAATATTTGTTTAAATTAATCCGTTTTGTTAAATATTTATTAAGTCTTTTCAGTGATAAAAAAAATAAAATATATTTAATAAGTCAAACATCACCACACCAATCACTCTTTAGTCCGACTATTCGTACTCATTAATTATGTTATTATACATTACAAGAATGATAGAACCCTAATATTTTGTAGCGATAACTATGCTTTGGATAGTTTTCTTAGGCCACAAAATTCTATTTATTGGAGGACCCACAAGGTGGGTTACTAGTTTATAGACGTTATAAGTTTAACATGTCATTTTCCATGGTCTCGCTATCCTTTTGCAAGGAGAAATTATTTGATTGCTCTTTTTTAAGGCCATGGGTGGGAGTTGTTGGTGGGTACACGTGTACTAAAGGTAGTTAACATATCATATTAATGAGAACATTTTCATTCATGAGGGCCATCTATGAGATGGGATGTTGTAGTGTGGTTGTTGTTGTTTTACTTAAAATGTATAGAAATATGGTATTTATGTATGATAAAAATGTAGGGATTATAAATTAGACAAATTCAAGTTTTTTTGGGGATGAGTTTAGGGTTTTTTTAAGATAAAGTTTTTTTTTTTAATTTATAGTTTATTTGTAATGGATTAAAATAAAGATAAATTTCTTATAAATTAATTAAAAGTATAATTTTAAAAAAATGGTTAAAATTGGAAAAGAATATCAACACAAAAATTATAACATTTTAATTTTTTTATTTATTCAAATTGAATGAGACATGTGTTTTTTTGTAAGTTCAATATAACAAAAAATACAGAGTCCAGTGTGGTTGGCCTATCACTAGGGAAACCAAACCAACCACAAAACCATAGTTTAACCATAGTTTTCCATATGAGTTCTGAATCAAAAGTTTATAGCTCCAAAAAGAAGAGCAAGTATCATAAAGATTGAATCTAACTATCCTATTAGCTAGTAGCCTAAAATAACTAGCATAGGCATAGTCAAAACAAGCAAGTTCTGTGAAACTAAGAGAAAACCAAACATAAAGCATAATCCTAACTTTTAAAGTCATCAAAGATGATCATGGTGGGCACCTCATGTTTCTCATTTGTTGTGTGGGTTTGCCTTGGAGAGACACTTTCTCTAAAAACCATCATTGTAGTGGCCTTGGCCAACACATTAATCTTGGCCCCTAGCTTAATTTGGGCTTTGGCTATCAGTTTGAGGGTATCCTCTACTCTCTTGATTTGAGCTTGTGCCTACTACAACTAAAGTTGGGTCTTCTTCTCATATGTGCTATCCATCGTAGCCTTTTCCCAAAAGGGACTTCATCTAGCAATATAGAGTAATCATTTTCATAAACTTTGTGTCTCAAGTTCTGGAGGTGTCGGTGTCCTCAATTATATGCCCTGATTCTACATGATGTCCTCCAGATTAGTCTCCTCTCCCTTATGGGCCAGCCATGTTTCCATTTCTTCAATTCTCCACTAAGCCAAGGACAGAACCACATTGCAGTAAGCCTCTTTAGCCACCTTGGTGTCCTGTGTGATCCTCGACATGTGTGTTCTCTGGATTCTTCTATTTGGTTTGCATGAGGTCTATTTTCCTTTCAGCATTTTACAGCTCCCAAACTGTAGACTTTGAGCATGTAGATATAGATACTAAGCAACACAACAATATTGTGAAAGAGATCAACAATCTAGCAAATTCATGCAATAAATGTGTTAAACATTAATCATTACACAAAAGAGAGAAGTCAATAAAAAGAGAGAATGTTTTATTACATTAACCTTCATTGAATGAAGTAAAAAGTATAAATAGGCAAGGCAATTCGAAAAGGTCACGGAGGCAATTTGAATTGCTCATGCAATGCATGAGATGCTAGTTAGGCTTAACTAGAGCTAGAATAGCCATGCACACTCTCTAAGATGTGTTAACTAACCCATGACTACCCTAAGTGGACTTAGCTCCCTACATGCTAGGAGAAACTTATTGCAACTGGAAGAAGGCACATGCAACTGACTAAAGGCACATGCAAGAAGTGTACACCCCTAAAAACACTCAATTAGGTCACTATTGTCTCGTAATAGATAAAAATGAGGTGCATGGAGTCCTTAAACATTGGAGTAAACACCCTAGATTCACTCCACAACTCTAACTTGCAATGTGGGACCTTGAAATCAAGGAAAATAAGCCCTAATTGAAGGAATTCACCCTCATATGCCAAAATAGACTTCATGACTTAAAAAAAAAGGCAGATAAGGATGTGTTAGGACCCTAGAGCTTAGTATGAAACTCCAAGTTGAGTCGTTGACTCAGAGGACCAAATTGAATGGGAATTGTCCCAGTAGACTCATGAGATCATATCCCAAGTCCCTAGTTGGGAGAATGAACTTATGGAGAGGGTTATTATGCACTAACACGAACCATTAGACCAAATGACACTTAGGAACCCACCATTTGATTGTATATGTGGAGGAACTATGACCATGAAACATAAGCTACCCTTCGGTAAGAATCTAAGGTCAAATGACTTGGAACTACCACCTTCATCGCTCAACCACCAAAAAAACAACAATTATGTCTAAACTAGAATGAAAACAAGGAAATGTTACCTTCATTGGGAGCGGATAGTTTAGGGAAAAATGCTTTAGAGTGCTCATGAAATCCTCAATAGCTTCCCGTGAGGCAGGTCTATTTTCCCCTAAGAATTTTACATGAGGTCTATTTCCCTTTAAGCATTTAACATCATATCATTCTCATGAGGCATGCCTTCATGTCTTCTCCCATAAGAGATTTCTTGTTCTGCTCCAAAATCAATCATCGTACCAAGCTTATTGGTTGTGACCCTGCATCTGAAAGAGTTCCCACCCCACTGCCAAATGTCCTTCCCACTCTACCAATCATGTGACTCACCAATCTAGACATATGGCTCACATGGAAATATAACTTGGCACCGTAGGAACCCTGGTTCGCCCATATACTAACCATCCTGAGGTAAAATGAAACACAAACTTAATAAAATGTATCAGTATTATTATTCTTTTGTTTTAATTCTTAATAAAATCTTTTATTCCTAATAAATTCTTATGGGCTTACTTCAAAATATCTCGGGTTGAGTAGCATTTGGGCTGATGAATGGAACCAGTATATACACTACTTGAATCTTGCTGGTATACGCCTTACAGATGAGATGGATCAGATGAATTGGTGTAAAAATTTCAGTTCAGGACAAGTCACGGCTAGTACAGCTTATCAAGCTATTCTCGATGACCATTTTGGGGGCATAGGGAAATGGTGGTATGTCTCCTGTGCAGAAATGACAGCGAAACTATGGATCATTTGTTTATGAACTGCTCTTTCTCAAGAAATATTTGGAAGAATATTTGTAGTTTCTTGAAAGTAAATGCAGATTGGCCTAACATAGTTTTTGAAGAAGCTTATTTCAATTGAGTCTAAAGGAATCGTAATCTAAAAAATATTCAGGGGCTGGTTGCTTGGACTCCGTGGAATATCCGCAATCAAGCTTTGTTTCAGAATCATCCTCCCTTAGAAAATCAGGCATTAAATAGACTTTGGATCCTTTTACAAGCTTATAAAAATGATCAAGTTTTAAGTTGGGGACCAAGGCGAGTTACTGAATTGATGTTTGATTCGTCAAAATCTGCGGATGGATTTTTTGATGGGGCTTCGGTGGAGAAGAATTGTGGAGTAGGTTTTTATATCAATATGGGAAAGGATCTCTCCTACAAGTTCCAACTCACATGTGGCTAAGGTTCTAATACAAAAGCTAAGTTTCTTGGACTTTGGGGTATTTTAAAAGTTGCCATCCTTTGTGGCTTAGGTTCCATCGGAATCTTCGACGAATCATTGGTTATTTTCAATTGGGCAAAAAAGAAATACAATCTGAACGCTCTGCAATACAATCATTGGTGTGATAGAATTATAAAATGATGGCAGGCTTCTATGACCTGACCATTGATCATATTTACCGGGAGCTTAATGATACGACCGATGCACTTTCCAAAGAAGCGCTTGATGGGGAAGCGGGATTTTTATATGGGAGGAATGGGTTGATGAAATCAACACACATTCAGGCTCCATGTTCTTTTTTGCAGACTCTTTCTAAACTTTAACATGTTTTGATGATCGTCTGTTTGGGATATATGTCAGAAGGATTATGTTGTTTCTTGATTAGACTTGCTCTATGTTTTCAGGGTTGGTTGTAAATGTTCTAGCAAGCATAGACTAGAATATGCAGAATAGTTTTGGACTGTTTTCATACAGTTATGATAGTGTACTTTTTTATTCTCAGAAATAACAAAAGTACCACTTTTTTCTCCTTGATTTTTTTTTTAATATCTACCTATTTTTATTAATAATATTATTCACCATTTATATTATTTGTATTTTATTATCAAATCCTCCTTGTTTAAAAAGTATTAATTCAGTCATTTTTCTTTACATATAATGGCTACCTTTATTTACACTCTTTTAAATTCATTGATTGGTTATTCTTTTTCATTATTTTAAGCTTGTGATTCAACTTAAAAATAACAAAAATTAAAATTAAAAAAAAACCCTTTGCAACACAGAGGAATTATAAAATTTTATTTTATTTTTATTAAACTAATTATTTATATGAAAGTTAAAACTTATAACATTCCATCTCGTTTTTATATTAAAATTGGACTTATAACATTCCATCTCATTTTAAATTTTAATAGAATAATCATTTATATTGAAATTGGAGCTTGTCACATTCCATTATGTTATCTTTTTCGAAACCTTGAATTAACATTATCTTTAACAAAAGAATAATTAAAAAAATCATGAAGTATTTTTACCAATACGACGAAAACAAAACGATCAACTTCATTTTAAAGTCAGCTGATTTTATTCATTTATATTGTTTATTTACTAATTTAGTAAGGGTAAATCCTCTTTATTTCAACTTTAGAGTGACGTGGATTGCAACTTGAAAATGATGACTCAATGACGTGGATTGCAATTGGAAAGTAATGACACTACCACATGAGCCAAAAGAAAGGATCAAGTTGGTAGCACTAATTCAAATGCCACGTATGTACGGTTGTAGCCTGTCACAAACATCTCAACATCACGTACCATGCATGTCCATGTCCATGCCCATGCCTATGCCTATGCATGGGTACCCGGCTACGCGACATGGATATGCATCTCCCTCATCATATCATAATGAATGGACATAACTTCATGCAAACAATAGGCATTATACAAAAGGTTAAAAAAAAGTAAAAGGAAAAATACATTTAATTTTGATGGGAAAGGTATGGCAAGTGTAACTATACATAAATTTTTAAGGTTTTAAAGAATTTGTCACCTCAAGGTCACCTTGAGGTATTTTGCATAGTATTTATTCGTGGTTAATTTTAACTGTGTAGATATTAAATTTGGTTTATAATTTACTTTATAAAGTTTTATAAGTATTGGAGTATAAATCTAGATTTTTGGTATGGTAATACCTTATCTTATCTCAATAGAGTAAGTTAAATTCTATACAATTTGTACCCAGATTTTGATGGCTTTTTCGACCAAAATATGTTGAAAATTGTTGAAATGGTAGTTTTGGGTTGTTAGAATTGCATAATCGGGGTACCCCAAGGGTAATCAAGGTCACTGAATCTATTCTTGCAGCCAAACTTGCAATTCCAGCAACACAAATTGCAATTTCAATGATTTCTCCATCACCGAAATCCAACAAAAACCGTCGAAGAAAGTGCAAATCGTCTAGAGTTTAGCTCACTCCTATCTCAATTACTAAATCCTAATACAAAAAACAATCTATTTGTTGTTAAAGTAACATAGAGTTAAATGGTATGTCGAGATACAATTTATCCATCAAATATTGTCAAGATCTTGACATACTTGAAAAATAATTAATATATTGAATTCGTGTTATAGTTATCAAATTTGATATGTAAAATTAGTTTTGAAATTCAATTTTATTAAATTTTGTTAGTATAATTGGTTTCAAGGGCTTTGTTTTCTATAATGATTTGAGTTCGAACTTCACAAAGTAACTAGGATGAGACACTTAAAATCCAATCATGTTAAAGATTGACCCCGAGCTAAGAAGAAGTCTTATACTATATACATACACAATTTGAAAAAGATTTTTATATTGAATTTTTTTTTAACAAAGAGTTGTGTAAACTCTATAGACTTTCAAATCCCCAAATGTAGAGTTGTTCAATTTGTTCGAACATTCATAAGGCTCTAACCTAAATGCAACAACATAGGCATGACATGATAGAGTTAGCAATGTGAGACCATTGTCTTTCTCCTGGTGAAAGACCTTTTTTTTATAATTTTTTGTATAACTTTTTATTGATGCCACTTGCTTGAATTGGTCTCTGTGGTTACTTCTTTGAGAACTGATTTACTTCGGGTTGTTGGACTTTGGTTTTTACTTTTCCAGGGTGGCATGTTGATGTATATTGTTTGACTCTGGACTGTTCACTGCATAGGGTGAATATTGGACAGCTTTGTAACTCTTTTATACTTTTAATTTAAGTATAGTAATTTACCTGTGTGGAAAAAAAAGAGTTAGCAATGCGAGGAGCAAGGTGTGCAAAAAGGTTACGACTATGTTTAACAAAAGGGTTTACTCACCTATAAGAGGAAATAATAAATCTTGTGTTTTAATCATTCATGAGGGTGTAATAAAAAAACATTCTAATAATACAATAAACATTCAATACTATTAATATGGTATTTCTTGCCCTTACCTTTACTGATGGACATAGCTAGATTAATGTGTAAATTGATTTTGATTAATTTCAGACATGCATTATTTGGGCATAACATTAGTTTTCTGCTCATAGGGCATATACTATAATGATATCTATATGCGCAAAGGTTTTTAGTATTCATTATTTTCTTCAACGTTTACAATAGTAACCATACCATGTGAAGTGGAAAATTATACTTATGCAAAAAAAGCTATGAGCACCTTTAGATCATTGTATTAGTTACTAATTATGATCTTTAGTATGATATGAAGCTATGAACAATATGTCATTATATGTGGGCGCCTTTAGACCATTGTATTAATTACTAATTATAATCTTTAATATGATATGAAGTTATGAAAAATACACCATTATATGTAAAATATGAAATGGCATAATTAATAATTGGCATTAACTACAATTAAGTTTTTATAATCAATTTTAGAATATTGAAGAAAATTATTGCTCATGACACTTATGTTCAAATACTTAAATTGCTAATGTTGACATGTATTTTAACAACAAGGGTAGTTGAAGTTTTTACCTTTTTAGAATGTGTAATATGTGACGATAATATGGAACTAACTTGCTAAGTCGAGAAACAAGACTAATAGATTCGATATATACTAAGAGTATTGATGAATACTTTTAATTTGATTCATCTCACAAGGGAGAGAAGCTCTCAATCTATGATTGATTCACCATCTAATATCATTTAATCCTTACTTTTTTATATCGAGTGGGTGAAATGTCATTTTCTTTTGTTGTGAAATGGTTTTAAAAACTAACAAATTGCATATTTAGCATAAATTGAAAGGATGTTAAACTTCAATATGTGAATCATACCTATTTGTCATCAGAAGAATATATAAAGGCATAAATTGAAAGGATGTTAAACTTCAATATGTGAATCATACCTATTTGTTACCAGAAGAATATATAAAGAACTTGGAATCTTTGAATCTTAAGCTTTCTTAGATTTAACCAAGCATTTTGGTGCCACTTAGTGTATTTATTTCACTCCACATTTGATCAACATACCAATCTTTTATTTTAGTGCCTCTTACACACCATTCTTTCCAGCAATGACCGATCCGATATAACATAACAAGAAGACTCAAACAAATTTTTATTAACTCCAAATTTTTAACTGAAAGTGAACTTCGGTTCATGGATAGTGTATATCCATTTGAGTTGTACTATAGGGATTATATTAATACTCATAGCAATTTAGTAAGATAGCATATATATGGGTATATTATTTTAAAATCAAAACTGTCAACCAATAAAATAATTTTCATTTTTAAGTATTTTTTAATTAACAATTATTCATGTTTGTTTCAATTGTAAGTCATTTAATTAAGATTGATATTGGTAATTGGGTTCAATAAGGCAAGGATTTAAAGCTTTGTTTCTATCTATCTTGTTATAAGATTTAATTCACTATTCTTCTCATCTCATGTTTGATTCTTATTTTTATGAAAGAAATGATCCATATAAAGATATTATTATTAATTTTTGAATTAGTGAGTATTACATTGAAAGACGTGAAATGTTTTTACAATTTTTACAAGGGATATGTGTGTTACATTAATTTAATAAATGTTTTAAAAAATAATGATGATGATATTAAAGGAAGGATTTAGTTTAACTATTTTTTATATTATGTATTTAACAGATTAATAATTTTATTAGTATGATCTTGTTTGTCACATATGCCTCTTTATTGTTGGAATGAAGATTGTCTTAGGGTTATTGGTAATTTTCTGGGAAAATACATAAACAAATCATAACCCAATCAGAGATGTTTGCATATGCAAGAATTTGATTTGGAAAATAGGCTTTTGGAATCCATTCTCCTAAATCTTGACAACTGGAACAATGTGTAACAACTAGATTATGAGAAAGTACCATTTAAATGTGAAGCATACCATGAATATGGTCACTTTGTAAAGGATTGTCAAAATGTTGTTGTAGTCGCTAAAAAATAGGATTAATGACAAATGGTGAAAAAGAAGATGGGACCATCCCAAGCTATGAACCCTAGACATGAGTCATCCTTAAGGATTAACACTCATAAAGAAAATTTCAATACTACATCAAATAGATTTAATATTCTCTCTCAATCAAAGGTAGTACCAGTGAAGGAAACCCTGAACCTTCCTTCAAAGATCAATATACACAAATTCCCAGTAATCATCCAACTAACCTTTGCTCCACTATAATAACAAATTCACAAGTGGAATCAATCATTACTTTAGATATTGATCCATCCAATATAGGAAAAGATGAAATAGATCTCTTTGCAGGAAAATCACAACCCAAAACTAGTGGGGTGACAATTACAGAAAAGGCTCAACAAACTACTAAGGAAGAACTAGAAGAGGAGTGACTATCTAAGAAAATGGGATGCAAGACAACAAAGAAAGAGAGAAGAGGAAGCTAAAAAATAAAATAATTTAGGGATTCAAACCACCATTGAGATCTCTTTAGGTGGAAGCAATAAACATATCCATATTAGAAGTCCTGGAAGACAACTGTCACTAAAAGGGCATCATAGTGGCAACACCAAACCCCTAGTAATTAAATAATGAATATAAAATCTACTGGAATCGTAGGGGAATTAATATGGATTATTTGCATAACAAAATGAAGACAACAATATAATATGGGAAAACACACACAAATGTTTTGCAGAAAGCACATTAGTACAATAAAACCCCAAACTATATTAATGAATGGAATGGAAACATTATAAACTACAAAGCAATACAAACTAGCTCATATGGTGCTAGCTTATCTCTAAAGAGAGTTGTGTCGTTCATTCACAAGACCTAATTAAAAAGAGACTACAAAAGGGCCTTTTTATCATAAGCCTAAAGATCCAAAAACCCTAACATCCAAAAACCCTAGGATATGGAGCGCCAAAAGGATTTGTGGGCCATGAGGTGGCTAGTTGATACATCAACTTCCTAGGGGTGCAACTTTTACATATGATCTCTGTAAAGTCTCAATTTTGATTCCTTTTGACATGCTCAGGGACCCTATTACTAGCCTATTTACCTTCTTATTGCCTATACTAATAATGTTTCTAGTCTACATTGCCATTTTGGATGCCCTAGCATCTCAAAAAGGTATTACTTATGCTCATTATTACACATTTCCATCCATCTTTAAGAAAATTGAATGTTATAATTCATATAGGCTAACAAAGTTACACATCCTGCAACAACGTGGTTTGTTCTTGCAGCAACGGTCTTGTTCATGTAGCATCTAAATCTTCTTATAGCGAGATCGTGGTTTGACATTTTCCAGTCTTCTCGGGATACATCAATGATGTGGTGTTGATTTGCGAATTGATTCACATGGTTACTCATTCTTCATTTAGATCAACCACTCCATATCAACATTTCTACAGATTTGGGAAGATCATTGAGATTCAACGTATTTTTAGAGGTCCACACAGTTCATTGAGATGGAGTGTCTTTTTCTGAGGGAAATCCCATGCCTTCCATCATGGGATCTACCCAAAAATCAATTAGTTGCAATCTGTAATACTAATGATAGGGAAACCATTGTATTCTATGAGATTCGAAGTCCATGATTAGCTCTGGATCATACAATGCATAAGAATGTAATTCTGATATAAAAGCATAGCATTAGTACTATGCAAGGGGTTGGATATTAAGAGACTATTCTGCTCAATGTGATTGTAATTAAGCTCGGGCTCTTACATTTCAATAATATAATCCAATTTGATGTGTAATTGAGATTGTGTTTTGAGATTTATTAGTTAATTACCGTGTCTGTGGATGAAGGAGGCTCCCCTTCAACTCACAAGCACAATTATTGGTGTGTGGTGTGTTTCATTATTTAGTTGTGTGAAAGTATTTCAAGTGTGTGGTTCAACTCCAAGCAACAACAATTTCATTTCCATTCTTTTGAATTATTCCTGTAGCAACTTATATGACCCGACGAAGAATTAAGAAACCAGTAATTAATCATTTAACATACATAGTGCTTTTAATTTCATGATTGGAATGTATGGTTTGTTTTGGAAAGTTATTTTAATTACTGTGATTTGTGAATTTAAATACTAGCATTGCAAGTTGAGGTTTTCTTTCTGTAGTGGTTTCTTATTGCGGAATATTTAGAGTTGGGATTTAAATTGGCACAGTTCATATTTTATATATGTCAATGACATAATCTATTTTATTGGAATTCCTCTCTGAATTGGCATCAACATCTCAAAGATTGACAGGAGATCTAGTATCTCAATGTTTAATTATGTTGGAAAAATGCTTACTTCTAAAGGATTCTATTAGGGTGCTAATTGATTCATTCTGTTAATAGGAAATTGTGGGTGAATATTTCAGTTTGTGAACAGTGTTGATCTTGAAGGGCCTTAATATTTGATTGCTAAGGATAGATAGGAGATTGACTTGCAGATTTGGTATGCCTTGAAATACTTTGAGTAGATTCTGAAGCACTTTGATTGATGATTGTTTAAATTTTCTTTTAAGATCCTTTTTGAATCAACATCAACAGTTCAAGCATTCACAGAGAGTCTACCACTATTGTCATATAACTATGTTGGATAATGTTTGATTCTAAAAATACTTTATCTTAAGCATATTTAGGATAAATGTTAAATATTTGAAGAGTGAATAGGATATTCGTTTGAAGCACTTTGAGGTATTCTTTTTGCATATACTTTGCACACTGTCTCATAAGATTACCAAACCGGATTGATGATTTATGTTCCAAATTATGTAATATATTTTGACCAACATTTTGGCGTTGTTTCCAGGGAGGCACTAAGGAATTATACTAAAAAGTGTGTTTTGAGTGTTTTTCCAGCATTTTAGACTCAGAGGAGAAGCTCAATAAGGAAGATATCTTAGTAAGCTTTGATGTTAAATCCCTATACACAAAAATACCACTGACGGAGGCGATTGAAACCATTAGAGAGCTTACGGATGATAATATATGTAAACTAGTAGAGATTTGTTTGCGTTCCACGTTCTTCACATTCCAAGATCAATTCTACGAACAGGTAGAAGGTGTGGCTACGAGATCCCCGCTATCCCCGATTGTCGCTAATCTATACATGGATAAATTCGAAAGACTAGCCATAGAATCTTTTCCTCTTAAACCTCGAAGATGGAAACGCTAAGTGGACGATACGGATGTAGTATGGCCACATGGAGAGGATAACCTACATTGTTTCTTTGATCACCTTAATAATCGCAACGAGAACATAAAATTCACCATGGAAATTGAGAAGAATGGTTGCATCCCTTTCCTCAACGTTCTAATATCTAGATCAGACAATGGTTCTATCACACACCAGGTCTATAGGAAGAAAACACACACAGATAGGTATCTACATGCAGACTCCCACCATTATCCTCCGTAAAAGGTTGGGGTTCTTAACACCTTAGCAACTAGAGTATCAAGAATTTGTGATAAGGAACATGTAGAACAAGAGCTGAAACATCTAACACAAGTTTTCAAAGACAATGGCTACAATAACAATCAGATCAACACAACTATAAACAATGCTAAAAAAACTAAGAAGAAGAAAAGTAATGATAACAATGAAAACAATTGGAATAGAATCTCCCTTCCATACATAAAAGGTGCCTCAAAGAGAATAGCCAAAATTCTAAGAAAGAAGGACATTAGGGTTTCCTTTAGACCTCCAAACACCATCAGAAAAATGGTGGACTCATTAAAAGACCCAATCAAACCCGAATTATATAAAGGAGTATACTCAATTCCATGTTCTTGCCAATATGTTTACATTGGTGAAACTGGCAGATCTTTTGAAGTTAGGCTCAAAGAACATTGTGTCGATCTAAAACATGATAGGGTTAAAAAATATGCCTTAGTTGAACATGCACATTTAACCAAACATCATATATGCATGGAAAAAGCCACAATCATCGCAAAAGAGGAGGATCTAACTAAACGAAAGGTAAGGGAAAAGATAGAAATTAGGTTAAACCCACAATGCATGAATAGGGATGATGGGAAAAAATTAAGCGATACATGGACCCCACTACTACACCTTTTGCAAAAGAACAAAAACCAAAACTAACAACAAATAAAAATCAGCCGCATGAGAATGAATTATTCTAGTGGTCAAATAAGAGCAATGAGCTAGTATTTAAACAAAGTTTTTCATAGCCATTACATCGTAGGCTTTCAAAGTCTCCTGAAGATGATCTCAGAGGAGAGATCGAAACGTCGAGCATAGTCTTGTACTTCTCAACGCAGTTCCAGATCACAAAATTATTCCCTGCGTATTATGGATATTTTCAAACAAATTTAAATATTTATAATTGTGATATATTAAAATTTCTATTTTATATTTAGTGAAAGGCTTTATAAGGTTTTATAGTTTAATGAAATATTCACCAAGACTTTTACAATGTTTTATAATTATGTGAAAGACTCACCATGATTTTAGAATATTTTATCATTATGTGAAAGATTCACCCAAATTTTATAAGATTCTATAATTTTGTGAAAAATTAGCAATATATATAACACTATCTAATGCAGTCTCCTCTCTTCTTCTGCAACTACCACTGCGTAAAGCCATGAACAACTTATTATATTATTGATAAAATAGTCATCACACTTTCCCATGTATTATGGAGATTCACCCCTTTATTATACATATAAATGTAGGGGGTTCTTAAAATTGTCCCTAATGACCACTTAGCAAAAGTGGGAAATCATATCATTTTGTAATTTCACTTAATAAATAAAAGTGAAAGTATAATCTCCTTTGATCTCTTAGTCTTATAAATATAAATGAAATATTCTAGAGATTCTAGAATATTAATGAGTTGGATTTGATATAATCTTAGCCATACACCTTATTGTTAAGATAAGGTAGTTGCTAGGATCAAGGAGATTAGTTGATATTGGTTGCTAGAATAAAGAAAGTTGGTTCATAGAATCAAGGAGTTGGTTGCTAGAATAAAGGGAGTTGGTTGCAAGAACTGAGATTAGTTATCTCTCTCAAAGCATAATTAGAATAAGATGGAAGGAGAAGATGAGTAGGGAACACACCAAGGAAGTTGTGTAAGGCATGCACCAAGGAATTTGTGTGCACGCATAAGTAAAGCCAAGGAGGAGAGAGCGTAGATAGCAAGAAGAAGATCAACCAACAAGGTTCAAGACTACAAGAATAGTATTGTACAATGTCATACAAGGTATAACAATTTCTCATATTTTTGTGTAGGCATATTGTTTATTTTCCAACAAGTTGTAAACCTTTGGTTGAGGTGTCCTTGTAAGTTTTTGAAGGACTAAAAACTTATTTGAATGACAAAATTCTTTTGTATCATATTTATGCTTTTGTTGTTCATTGTCAATTATATGTGTGATTGTTGCAAGTTCAAAAATATTTATTTATGTGGTTAAATAAGTAAATATTTAGTTTATTTAATCAAAAGAAACATATGACAGCAGTCACCTAGGGCCTAAAAAATTACACAAATTTCTCCCGTATATTAAGGTGAAAATAATTAGGGTTATAACACTTAACTTAGCAAAGTAGTTTTCAAATTTTTGTTTCAAGTTTATTTTTAATATTGTTTATCATTCATTAGATTTAAGCTTGTTGCTGTAATTTATTTTCTAACATTTTACATTAAGAATATCTCTTGTATATAGTTAATTAAGAACAAAAATAGATGTATGTTTTTATTTCCAAACAGGTTGTAAACCTTTGGTTGAGGTGTCCTTGTAAGTTTTTGAAGGACTAAAAACTTATTTGAATGACAAAATTCTTTTGTATCATATTTATGCTTTTGTTGTTCATTGTCAATTATATGTGTGATTGTTGCATGTTCAAAAATATTTATTTATGTGGTTAAATAAGTAAATATTTAGTTTATTTAATCAAAAGAAACATATGACAGCAGTCACCTAGGGCCTAAAAATTTACACAAATTTCTCCCGTATATTAAGGTGAAAATAATTAGGGTTATAACACTTAACTTAGCAAAGTAGTTTTCAAATTTTTGTTTCAAGTTTATTTTTAATATTGTTTATCATTCATTAGATTTAAGCTTGTTGCTGTAATTTATTTTCTAACATTTTACATTAAGAATATCTCTTGTATATAGTTAATTAAGAACAAAAATAGATGTATGTTTTTATTTCCAAACAGGTTGTAAACCTTTGGTTGAGGTGTCCTTGTAAGTTTTTGAAGGACTAAAAACTTATTTGAATGACAAAATTCTTTTGTATCATATTTATGCTTTTGTTGTTCATTTTCAATTATATGTGTGATTGTTGCATGTTCAAAAATATTTATTTATGTGGTTAAATAAGTAAAGATTTAGTTTATTTAATCCAAAGAAATATATAACAGCAGTCACCTAGGGCCTAAAAATTTACACAAATTTCTCCCGTATATTAAAATTAAAATAATTAGGGTTATAATACTTAACTTAGCAAAGTAGTTTTCAAATTTTTGTTTCAAGTTTATTTTTAATTTTGTTTATCATTCATTAGATTTAAGCTGCTTCTTGTAATTTATTTTCTAACATTTTACATTTAATTAAGAACAAAAATAGATGTATGTGATTGATTATTGGATTAATCTCTTATTCTATTTGCAAATCAAACTTTTGAATGAGAGATATGTTTGGTTTGATGAACTATCTGCAAATTTACAGAATTCATACGTTGAGCTTTAAGTTTTGTATTTAAATATTCATTTTTTAAGCAAGTTTTAAGCTTTTTTAATTGCTAGGCAAACAAATCTGCACCAACTCTTCTTTTAAGACCATTTTTGGCACATAAATCACTTGTAATTGTACAAATTCACAAAATTAACTTAATGCTCATATTTTGACTTATGATATCGTAAATATGAATGGTTAATGAATCTAAAGTTAAGCAAACTTTCACTTTTATTATTGACACTTTTGATAGTTAAAGGATGTGTAAGCCATCATTTTTAAGTTTTCCTTACATGGTTTTAAGGTGATTTCATTAAAGTTTTTGTAAAGTTAACGTGTACATGATTTGTGTTTACAACTTATGAATACATTGGTTAATAATCTCTATGCTCAAAGCACTCGCTTGCTTATAAGTCTTGGCATCATTTTGTAGATATAACATTTAAGTTTTCCTTACATGGTTTTAAGGTGATTTCATTAAAGTTCTTGTAAAGTTAATGTGTATATGATTTGTGTTTACAACTTATGAATACATTGGTGAATAATCTCTATGCTCAAAGCACTCGCTTGCTCATAAGTTTAGGCATCATTTTGTAGATATAACATTTAGTAAATTAAGCATTTGAATTAGATTGTTTTTTACTCATGGATTTTTTCTTTAAAGGATATAATTTAAGTTCAATACTTGTTTGGTGTGATGGTTATAATGGTTATTAATTCTAATCTATAATTTGCACATTGCCTAAAAATGCTTAGGTTGTTTTATGTTTTATTCCTTTGCTCAACAAGTATTTCATTGTGAGAATATGCATTTTATTTTGAGTATTATGATTAACTTGGAATTAAGGTATTTACTTTTATAAGTTTTCATCCTTTATTCTACACAACAACTTAACTTAAGTAACTAAGATTCTCACAATATTAAGAGCAACTTAGATATGCACTTAATTATCACATCCTGAGACAAGTACTTAGTTGCCTTTAGGAAATCCCCACTTGAATTTTCAAAACACTAAAGTGAAGGGGAATTTCAAGTAGTGATAGTGGTGAAATTCCCATAGTGCCCTTGGTTGCATCCTTGTGAGGAATTTCCACTTTAGGGTTGTTAGTTTTTTAGGCAACATGCATCATTGCTTGGGAATTGAAATCAATCAAGATACTAAAAGGATTTTTTTTTTATAGCTAAAAGAAACAAACTGACACAATTCTAAAAATATTGTAATTGTCAAATTGCAATGAAGATAACACATTGATAGAGCATGGCATAAAAGTGGTTAAATTCAATGAGTCGTGAGACCGACATTGCATAATGGGAGTAGTCAATAGGGTTATGACCAACCCTCGTTGACAACACTAGAATGTTGTGAAGAAATTTTTGGGTATTTGAAGGGTACAACTAATTTTAGTATTTGCAATGATGACCACAACCATAAACCTACATTTGGATAGAGATGTGGTTTGCGTTGGTGACCTTGACTTTCATTGTATATTGGTGATATTTTTGCCGAGCATGATTGCCATTGATGTCAAAGGAGGTTATTAATGACAAAGGAGTGACAAAGGGAATGATGGTTGGGAAATCTCAGCGAATGACAAAAGAACAAAGGACATGATGACATGGAGAGTTTGGTGCAAGATGAGTATGACATGGCAGGTTTAATGATGTGGAGAATCTCTTGGAGGAACACTTACTACTTGATGTTCATGGTTTACTTTGTTGATTTGCACTTGGTCATGGTATGGACAAGTTAGTTATTATGACCCATTTGCATGTGGAGGCTTGGGTCTTGGAACCCATACAAATGGTGGTTTGATAGCTCTTGGATCCCTTGCATACTTCATGATGCCCTGCACAAATTGAAGAAAATAAGAATGAAGGACATTGTCAATGCAATCAATACCCTCATAGGGAGATAGTCCTTGTCAAGCTCTATATGTTGGCATGTGGAATGCCCGCTAAATCCTCACGGTTGAAGAGATATTAATTTTCGAAGTTGTGTAGCAATATTAACCCCATCTTATGGGTCGGCCAGCTAAAGAAAAGGTTATTTAATCGTTTTTAAATGATTGTGTAAGGTCGGCCAGACTTGTGTAATGTTATCTTTCACCCACATGATTGTGTATATATAATAAGTCATTCCACTCTCCTAATGCAAGTTTTTGCTCTGATCTTATCTAAGCTCTGACTTCGGGTTTTCCACAGTGCTAAAGGTTTAATTTTAGGGAGGCATCCGAGTATGTTTGCAACAGTATTGAAGTCTCTACAATCTAATTCAGGTTTTTTCTTAGATAATCAAACGTGTGAAGTCAATCGCAGTTCTTGTGGAGAATTGTTTTTGAAGTTTTGAATGAACTCTCTTTTATATTCTGATTTCAGGTACCTAGTGAAAAAGGACAGATCTCAAGAAGGTATCCAAACCTATCTATTGAATATATTTAAGAAGTTACTCTTGGGCAGCCGAAGCTTCAAGCATAGAATTTGTATTATTCTCCAAGTATCTGAAGACAATCAAGCAGCACTTAAAGACTTAGTCTTGGTGGAGGCATCCAATACATATTTCAGAGTTCGGACCTACTAAGAAGCAGCTACAGCCGCAGGAGAAAAGTTCAGATCCGGTTTCAATTTAGAAAACATTCTTGTGGATTTCGGGCATGCTAGAAGTAAACAAAATGCATATTTATATATTTGTATGATTGTTGAAGATGAAGTTGTTAAGGCTCATGTCAGTCTACAAGTTGAACATTGAATTCATTGGTTGAGGCTATTACAAAAGGAAGAAAACAATGCATGTTCAGTATATCACTAAGTAATGCATATTGGTTGCATGAGCAGTCATATATTAATTGACAGTGATTGGAAGTAGTTAATAGTTGATGACAGCTTGGCATTTGAAGAGTTGCAGTTGATGACAGTGAGAGTTGGTTGAGTTGCAGTAGAGTAGAAGCATGCCACTTTGAAAAGAGTGGTTTCCAATTGCAAGCTGATTCTTGCACTTGAGGATTGGACTCCTCACCTCTTCTCAGTTGGTGCTGAGAAAAGCAAGTTGGGTCTTGCCTAGGATTTGTAGCTCTCTTTTTTCAGTTGGATTTGATTGATCGGGAATATTTTTGTCTTCCCTGTAATCCAAAATACAATACACATAAAGTTTTCCATACAAATCTGGTGTTCCTCTTGTGATGTGCTTCCTGTTATGGCTTTTATGTGTTGATGATTAATTGATGACATGTTAAAGATCTGTTATGGTTAATAACTAATGATGATATATTCAGTTAATGATGAACTATGCTTAGTTGTTGATGAAAAGAATTGAAAAAGTGTTAAATTGTCAGCACACTGATTCACCCCCCCCCTCAATGTGCCCATTGTGTCCAAAAATTGGTATCAGAGCAGGCCTTCACCACAAGCATTTTATTCTTGAAGGAGATCAATTATACACAATAGATATAAAAGCAGAGCCTTCCGATTATAAAGTTCATTTACTTGATGAGACAGATTATTTTGGATGGAGAGTTAAAATGAAAGGGTACTTGAACAGATTTGGGGTATGGGAGAGTCATTAATGCATATGTTCCTTCCAATAAGAAATCCAATTCAACTGCACAAAAGGAAGCAAAGAAGAACAACACAGTAGCCTTGAAATTTATCTTGGATGGACTTCCAAGTTCTATCAAAGGAAATGTAGAGGAATACACTTCTACTAGAGATCTATGGTTGAAACTAGAAAATGAATATCAAAGGATAAGGCAAGTCACGAAGGAAGCAAAACAAAAAGCATAAGTCAAGCCCGTTGAGGACATGAAGCAAGAGGAAATGCAAGAATTAGACATCAGTGAAGGTAAGGATTTTTCTGATTATAGTAGCCTTAAAAGTGATGATATTGAAAATGATCTTACAGATGATGAAGAAGATTTGTTGAAAGTACATATTTTAATGGATATTGATCTCAAACACAATTTGAGGCTTAAAATAAAATTTTGGGCTTCTTCGAAAAGTACCAAAGCAAGACCATTGTACTAAGAGAACTGCTCCAGAATCTAAAATACAAGGAAACTGATTTACAGGATCGGATAGAAGAAAAAGAAAATGAGATTGAAAGACAAAAGACTGACTTGATCAGTCAAGCAAAAGAACAGAAAGAGCCAACTTACAAGGTTAGCAAAAATCCATAAGAGCTTGAAGAAACAAGAGTAGTTAATATGATCTTGAAGACTCAACTTGAGGAATCCAAAAGGATAGAGGAAGTCTTGAAAAACCAGTTGAATGAGAAAGAGAAGACATGTCAAAAGCTTGAGATGGAAGTAGTTGGTCTCAAAAAGAAGGATAAAAATTTTGGTGCATATGTGAAGTTCGGGAACATCCCAATCATCTTAGACAAGATCTTGGACTATCAAAGATCACCATTTTATAAATTTGGTCTTGGGTATAATAAAGAAGCTGAGAGGTCTGAAGATGGCACATTGACTCCTAATATGCCTAAAGCAAGCCCTTCTTTCTACAAAAGTGAAAGCAAAGTTGCTCCTCAAGAACCTGTACAAAACAAAGAAGGCGTCAGATCAGGTAGACATCAAGAATTTGGTCCTATTCCTCAAATAAGACTCAGAAGAGAGACAACCCCAATATGGTACCAAAAACCTGGGTATGAAAATGGTTTCAATGGCTATTGTTTTGCTTGTACTGAATTTGGTCACAAAGCATTGGATTGTAGTTTTTAGGAAAAAAGAAGAGCTGGATATACCAAAAACACAGTTAGATGTTGGACATGCAATGGTGTTGGTCACATTGTTGCTACAGTATTAGAAACCCATTCCATACTTAGGATATCATTTATTAGTCTCCGTGATTAATTTCCTGGGTGTTAACTAGGCCCAGTTGGCCTAATTTTGTCTTGTATGGGACCACATGCCATCCTGAGTCCCTAGGGCGCACTTGAGGAGATTCTAGATAATATTTGCTCAGATTCTGTGAGATTTATTTCCAATCATGGAATAGAAGGTGCCTTCCTGCTTTACCCTTCTTTTTACTACTTTTGGTGAAAAAGGTAAAGCCAATGAGCTTAGAAACAACATCTTTTTGGCCAACTCGCCCTCCTTGATTTTATTCTCTCTAAAAGTTGTGATTTTGTTTCTTTTCCATCATACATCACCTTCCAACTCAGATATTACCAATTCATGAGCCTTAGAGGTGATTTGGAATGTGATTTTGTCAACTAGGGGGATTTTTCATCTTTTTAGTATGCCTGCTTTTGTGAGGATTTCGAATGCCTTCTTTGGATTTAAAATATCTAATGTAATTATATATTTGGACAGCCATTACCTAGCCCAATTTTGGTTGGTGTAGACTTGTTCAATAGAATTTTATTGTTTGCATCAAATTCATGACTGTTTTATGTGATCTTTGACTAGTTTTTGCAAGACAATTTGTGAGAGTAATTGTTTGCTTTGCAAGATCAGCCTGTGAATGAAATTTCACATGATATCAGAGCTCAATTAGAATCAATATTCTCCTTCTTTTGTATTACAGGATGAAGTCACTCTCGCATAGGGTGCATCTCAACATCAGAGGGGCGTAATCCAGCATCACAGGGGTGCAATTCAAGAAGCCATGGATTAGTCACAACCAATCATTTTGATTCCATTCAATTATTTTGATTGGAAGCCCCAAATGGAGATTCTATTGAGGAGAAAAGGAATCTATAGAGTGACTATGGATACTGATCTTGATCCTACTGCATTCATTGAGAAAGCCAAGTGGCATAACAGAAGAGATGAAGCTTATGGTCTCTTATGTCTCAACACTTCCAGGGATTTTCTTTTCCATCTAGATGGTTTTACCACTCCTAATGAAGTTTGGACCAAGATCCAAGATTTATTTGGCAATAATAATGATTTGAGGGGCCACCAATTGGAGAATAAACGTGTTTCACTAAGTCCAAGTAATTTTGAGACCCTCCAAGACTACTCCAAGTTCAAGTCACTTGTTCTCCAATTGAATCAGTGCACGATTGAGAAGAAATATGAGCAATTAATTCTTGCCATTCTTTCAAAATTGGGCACTGAATATTCATCCTTTGTTTTGACCTTCCATGCCACCAAGCTCACAGTTCAAAACTGGAAGATTCCTTCACTAGAAGAATTCATGGAATCACTAACGCGGGAGCAAGATAAGTTGATCTTGATGGGATCCATAAAGCCATCAAAATGTCATGCTTTGGCTGTTGGATATTCAAAGAATTCAAAAGGAAAGAAGAAGGTTAATCCCAAAAAGCCACCAGATCAGAAGAAAGACAAGCAAACAGAACATGAGGACTCCTCAAACTCCAAAAAGAATCCTCAGAAGAAGACAGAGAATCACAAGTGCGCATACTGCGATAGGGGATTTCATCCTGAGAGTTCCTGCATGAAGAAGACCATTGATCAAATGGCTCAAATTCTCAAGAAGAATAGAATCCCTCTTCCATATGGAGCAAATAAGAAGGATGGAGTTTCAAATTCGAAAGACAAGGAGAGACTACATGCTTTGATGGCAAGCACATCCAAATCTTCCTCTTTCATCATAGATTCTGAATCTTCAAGGCATATGGTGTCCACAAGAGAGTCTTTTTCCTCTCTTGATTCTTCTGGTGGTCCAACTATTGTGTTGGGAGATGACTCTAAAACTGTTTCCAAAGGTAAAGGAAGAAGTGATCTAGATCATGGTTCTTTCACTAAATTTGTGGTGTTTGTCCCAGGTCTTGATGCAAACCTCTTGTCATTTATAAGATGACTCACACTGGGTCTCCTAAAAAGGTCATCTTCACCCCCAATGATGTGGAAATTTTTGAAATTTCCATAGATAGAATTGTTTTCATTGGTACTGTTGATCATAGCTCAAAAATATATAGGTTTTCTCACTGTGTGCCATTCCCATCACCTTCTACTCTCCTCACTCATGCCAATGAAGCAAGCAAATTGTGGCATGAGAGATTTGGTCACCTTAATTACAAGTATATTTCCCTATTGCATGATAAGAACATGGTCATAGGGCTTCCCAACATCCAATTTTCCAAAGGAATATATCAAGGTTGCGTCCTTGGAAAACACCCTGAGCATAAGTATGAGAGAGCCAAGTCTGAGCGAACAAAAACACCCCTTGAGCTTATTCAAAGTGATATATCATGTCCATTCCCCATTGTCTTTGAACAATTCCAAATATGTCCTTACCTTCATTGATGATTTTTCTAGATTCTGTTGGGTCTTTTTCCTTCAATTCAAGTCTGAATTTTTTGGCTTTTTCAAGCTTGTTAAAATCTTAGTTAAGAACTAGTCTGGTAGGAATATTAAAATCCTCATATTTGATAATGGTGGGGAGTACATGAAATCTTATTTTCAACCAATCTGTGCTACTACTGGAATTCAGATGCAACACACAGTGCCATACACATCACAGCAAAATGGTGTTGCTGAAAGGAAAAATAGATCTCTCAAGGAGATGGCTACCTGCATGCTTGATTCTAAGTCTTTGTCTCCAAGACTTTGGGTTGAAGATATCAATTGTGCAGCCTATATTCAGAATAGGGTGCCACATAAAGCATTGAAATGAATCACCCCTTTTGAAGGTTGGAGTGGGCACAAAAGGCATGGGCTAGAATTCCACCTAAGAAGAGGAGGGATTTGCATCCCCAAATCCAACCATGCATCTTTGTTGGCTATCCAAAAGACTCCAAGGGCTACAAATTTTTGAACATGAACACCCAGAAAGATTTCATTGAAAGAAGTATTCAATTCGAAGAAGAGTCCTTGCAAGCAGTGGAAATTGGAGAATCCTTTGAACCACCACCTGTTGAAGTAATTGAAGTTTCTCATGAAATTTCTGATTATGATATTTCAGATGATTAAGGCCATATGATTTCATATCCAAGTTCACCTACAAGACCTAATTGGGCTGCAAAAACTCGTGAAGCAACTGGAGAACTTGTAGGGAATCCTCAAGATCTTAGGAGGACTAGATCTCAGTTTGAGAATGCTCTTTCTGTCAAAGATCCTTTCCTACCTAAGAAGTTTTTTTTTATGGTTGAATCAAATGTTCAATCATATGTAGAATCCTCACATGACCCAAGATGGCAGGCTTCCATGGATGAGGAATTTCATTCTCTTCAAAAGAATAGAACATGGGAGCTAGTCAAGCTTCCTCCTGGCATAAAGTTGGTGATGTGTAAATGGATTTTCATAACCAAGTTTGCTAATGATGGTGCAGCAGTGAATTGCAAGGAAAGGTTAGTGGCTAAGGGCTTATCCCAAGTCAATGGCCTTGACTACAATGAGACCTTTGCACCAGTTGCAAATATAGATTCGATAAGACTAGTTCTGGCAATTTCTACATCCAAGCGCTGGGAAGTGCATCACATGGATGTAAAATTAGTGCTTCCCTACATGGAGACCTTGAGGAGGAGATATATATGCAGTATCCAGAAGGGTATATTTATGATCCTAACCTTGTTTGCAAGTTGAATAAGTCCTTATATGGGCTTAAGCAAGCTCCAAGAACTTGGTATGCCAAGATGGACAATTTTCTCTTGTCACAATCTTTCAGCAAATGAAAATCTAACCTGAATGTGTGCATGAAGCTAATCAATGGTTCAATTTTGATTACTGTGTTATATGTTGATGAACTTTTGATCACAGGAAGCTACATTGATGAGATTACTTCATTGAATGCCTCTTTGCATCATGATTTTTCCATGACTGACTTGGGAATACTTAGACAATTTTTGGGACTTGATATCTCTCAATCCAACTTAGGAATTAAAGTATCTCAGTCAAAGTATGCATCATACCTATTAAAGAAGTTCAAGATGGAAGAATGCAAGCCATCAAATAATCCCTTCCTTTTAGGAATTAGACTTGAAGATGCAGATTCTACACCTTTAGTGCTCACCTTGTATAGACAACTAGTTGGAAATTTGTTATACTTGACTCATACTCAACCTGATATTGCATATTTAGTGAGTGTGGTTTCAAGATACATGGAGTAGCCACATGAGCTTCATTGGAGGGATACAAAAATAATATTGCATTATGTGCAAGGCACCAAGTCTCATGGGATTCATTATGTTGCTAATTCTACCTTGGATATTCTTGGTTTCAAATATTCTGATTGGGTTGGTGATAGCCTAGATTGGAATTCTACTTCTAGATTTGTTTTCATGTTTGGAGGAGGACCTATTTGTTGGTCAAGCAAAAATCAAAGTGCCATTGCACTCTCTTCAGCAGAGGCCAAGTATAGAGGAGCAATGAATGCTACAACTCAATGTGTGTGGTTGCAAGGTATACTTTCAAAGTTTGGGATTGACTTTAGCACTCCCACAGTCATTTTTTGTGACAATCAGAGTGCTATAAGGATCTCAACTGAACCAGTGCAAAGAAAGCAAACCAAGCATATAGAGATTCATATGCACTACATCAGAAATCTAGTGCATGATCAGATCATTGCTTTGCAATTTTTCCCATCTTCTGAGAAAGTTGCAGACATCTTCACCAAAGCATTCTCAAAGAAAACTTTCAGCCATCTCAAATCACTGCTTGGGATGGGTGAACATGTGGTGAAGAAAGATTGAAAAGCATCTTTTCAATTTTGGTACATGTCCATGTTTTGAGGGGAGGTGTTTTCCCATGAGGTTTTCCTTCTTTCCTTGTTTTGTGGACAAGCAGTATGTAAAAAGGGTGACCATGCCAAGTTGTTGGGCCCTATATTTCTGATATTTCACATAAAGTCAGGCTTAAAGGGGGGTTTTAGAGTATTAGAAACCCATTCCATACTTAGGATATCTTTTATTAGTCTCTGTTGCCGCCTGGTTTCACACTTGGGAAAACGCGACAAAAGTCTTCAAGCCGTTGGTGTGGTCTTAGGGGCAAGCCATAGTCAAGTGCTGTCACCTGAAACTCGACTCCTCCATCTAGGCTTACTCCTAGCGAAGCGAAGGGGGTGGACCCTAAAAAATTAAAATAAACTAAGGTGTCTAATCTATGAAAGACAAAACATCTAAACTAGGAGTTAGAATATTTTTGTGAACCAAGATCAATGCAGCATTTATATAAAGCAAATATCATTCATCAACATCATTGTCATTTTAAAACATCCATCATCATTGAAATACAAGTAAGTAGACCAGTACCGATAAATGGAGTAAAAGAGAAGTGCTTGAACTAAAAAGACGATGTTGTGCAATTTTTCTTGGTTGATTTTATTATTAATGTGGTAGTGATATCTTTTATTAAAGGCTGGGGGATACCCAATATACCCAAAAAGGTATAGGGAATATGTCAGGATTTCAACTATGTGGTTTCTCACTTAGACATGTGGGCCGGATCGAAGTCCCAAGGAGACGTTCAACATTATACCAAACGAGGGTATATTCTAACAGTTTCCAGGAGGTCGCTATCCAGGAGTTCCCACGCCCTTTGAGAAATTTGCCCACCACAGAAGAATGACCGATTGTGCCAGATTTTCACAAATAGGTGGTTTATTTGGGATGTGTTAGAACCTATTACTAGTCACTTATCCCTTTTTGATGTGTGCCAGCATGTTCAGAGTACGCTGCAGTGGCCACAGAGCATACGGGGAAAAGCCTTGGAAATTTTAATTTTTTTTTAGAACCAGTATTTTATTTTTTTAAGCCCCAAGAGTCTCTTTTCGGGCCAATACTTGGGAAAACCTTTGTCTTGAAACCTTACATTAGGAAAGCAAGGGGGTGTTTTGGATTGTAAAAAAAAGTGAAAATTGTAAAAATATGGAAAAAGCTAGGTCCTGAGTGAACTTGTGGACCGCCAATGGAACGGACCAACGAGGTTAATTTTAAGTCCTAGTTAATTTTAATTAATTGCCGAAAATAAAACTAAACTAAAAAAAAGGTCACGCCACGAAAATGAGTCAACATAGTTTCCCCCCCTGGGGGGATGGGGTGTGGGCGTTGGTTAGCCCACTTGCCCTCGTTTAATATTTGTTACAATGCAAAAGAAGTGCCCCAGTCCTTTTATAATGACTCGGTGGCTTACAAAAATGGAAAGAAAGAGTATCTGGTTTGAAAAAATTAAGTTCTAGGTGCTCCGGATGGCCCGAATCTTCAAATTTTGGCCAACATCTCCCTTTACCTGTTCATCAAATGCTGCAAACCAACAATCAAACATTAGTAAAAGATTCCCAATAACATTTTAAGAGTGTATTTGGGACACCTCCTAAAACCCAAAAAATCTAAGTAAAAAAATCTAAGTTAAAATGCTGAAAAGTAACTAAGTGAGACAAGCTATGAGGATTGTTTCCTTAGGATCTTTGCAAACTTTGAGAAGTTGCAAATTACTAGCTCTTATGACAGCCAAATAGACTTTTAAATCAGATCTAAACACTACCTTTCAAAAATTTCAAGATTTAACAATTTTTTACAAGTTGAGAAAAGTAAAATGTTAGATAAATGAAAAGATCTAATCTATTAAAGATGAATACTTTGTAAATGGAATAGATTAGAATTTTTAGAGTAATATATCATAATCTAAACTTTGAAATGCAAACCACTATTACTCTATACTTGTAACCAGTAACCAGTAACCAAAGTGAAAGTATGAAGTAGAAGAGAAAAAGATATGGAGAGTTTTTATCAATTTATCAATTTTTTCCCTGAAGAAGCCTTGGAGCCTTCTTGGTGGTGAGTTGAGGGACTATATCTGCAAAAGAAATTAGAGAAGTAGGAGAAGCAAGCAAGATCTCCCACCTATCCACTTGAAACAACCTACACAACACATCAACTTGAAACACAAAGATCAAATCTAGAAAAATACATAGAAGAAATTAAAAGAAAATGCTCATAAACAAATTATAACACATCTAAATAAAATATCTACATATGCATTAAACAAGAGATTAAATAATAAACAAATTACTTAACCTCCCTTATAAATCAGTACTGATCATTCCCAAAACTAGATTTGATGCAAAGATAAACAAATAGCATAAATACAGGTTACCTCAGTTTAAATCAATACATTCATCCACTCATAAGAAGCCCAACACCATGACTTACCTCCAAAGTCTCTTTATTCATTAAGCAAAATGACAAGTACAAAATCGAATTGCAAGTGCTAGCTCTAACTCCCAAACTCCAACTAACCAAATGGGAGAGAGTTGCCATGAATTTATAGAAAAATGAGCAAGAGAGGTAGGCGCATTAGTGGAGAGAAGGGTGGAGTGAGTGGCAAAGATGGTGGAGCAAATCGTGGCTCAAATGAGGCTGCCAAACCCTTCTTCCAAGTTGCCAAAACGCAGCCATACATCTGCCTAAAATTATGCTGCAAAATATGCCACGCTTGGGGCCTTACCACATTAGGAATTGTGCCTAAGTTGGGGAATTGCGCCCTCCTTTATGTGGGGAGTCATTCCCACTAAAAGGGTTTCCCATATGTCATAGAAATCAGCCTAAACATCTCCTCAAATAGTGCTGAAACAAATCAGACCTTTAATCACTCAAAAAACAAATTAATTTTTTTATGACTTTTTTTATTTTTTTCTTCCATTTTTCACTTTTTGGGGATTTTTTGAGAAAAGTAGAAAAAAAATGCTTCAACCACTATAGAAAGGGGGTTTAGGGGTAAGGTGGGTGCTCTGAGTTAGAAAACGATCACTCTCAAGGCAAAAAAGACCCCTAGACCATACTTTTATGTTAATTACAAATTTTTTAATTAAACCATTAAAAATGGCTCAATTACGGAAAAACTTTTTTCGCCGAAAATTTAAAAAAAAAACTAGGGGGACCTAGTGTATGTCCATACGACTCAAAATTAATGTCTAGCATGTTCATATACATTGAACCATGGACTTTAATAACCCCCTAAGGCCCGTTAACCTCACCGAGCATTCCAACTTTGGAGAAGCAGGAGAAAAACTCAAAATTTATGTTATGCAAAGTTGTAAGACATAATTAATAAGTGAAAAAAATCCATGGAATACCCGACTTGGTAAAAAATTCCTAGGGAACTAATTCCCTTACAAAAAAAAAACCATGCTAGTAGATTTTATTACAAACCCCACAGGGTATGGACATGTGGAAAATAAAAAGGGGCCCTTAAAAAAGGCTAGTTGAATCATCAAATCATCAAAAAATGAACATGTCATATGTTCAACTTTGCCTGCTCGCTTGATAATTCAACCAAGTACAACTTAGTTGGAAACATCTGGCTCCAACTGCGGGACGCGTACTCGATCTGATTCTCTCAATTAAAGAGAGTATGCGAGAATCCAAGAATCTCTGGTTCATGCATGAAAACTAGAATGCATCAGTCCCACATATTTTTTCCAAATGAAACATTAGTTGCAACATTATTAAAAAATAAAATCAAAACAAGTAAATGAAACTAATATACATCAATAATATACAAAAAACACAATGTACAAGAATGCAAGGAAAAGGTTTATAAATGGCCCTGCTATCGAACTGCCCCCATGGGCATTAGAAGATCTTCTTTGAAGAACAACTTGAGATGTTGTCCATTAACTGGTAGAGTCAATCTTTCTCCATCCATAGTGCAAAGGAAGAAAGAATTAACCCATGTTGGTTCAAATATAATATATGGTCCCAACCATAAGCTATCAAACTTCCCATGTTTTCTTGGCTTATCTTGTCGCTTATTCCATAAAAGAACCCAATCCCCTAGCTGGAAATCTCTAGGCTTAGCAAATCTGTCAAAAGTCCTTTTAATCCTGTCCTGATTTCTGATAATTTGGTCTAAGGCCTTTCTTCTGGTCTCATCTAATTTCATGAACTGCTCAATTATATTCTGCATACCATCATCGTTTGGATCATAATCGTGCAACATCTAATACACTGACAAATGAATATGAATGGGCACAGAAGCTTCTAAACCATAAACCAACTGAAAAGGGGTTTTCCCAGTGGCACGTTTATGTGTTATTCTGTCAGCCCATATAGCACATTTTATCTTAGAATCTCAAGACTTCTTATTATCCCCAACAGTGTTTTTTAATATGTTCATTAAGGTCTTGTTGGTTGATTCAGCCAATCCATTCCCTTGGAGATAAAAGTTGGATGAGTCGGAAATGATTATACCATACTTGAAGCAGAATGAAGAGAAAGCCATGGAACTAAAGCTTGGACCATTATCAGTTGTTATTTTGGATGGTACCCCAAATCTAGTTATGATGTAATTTTCAAGAAAGTCCATAACTACCTTATCTATTGCAAATTTAGTGGGGATTGCTTCCACCCATTTAGTGAAGTAATCGATAGCAGTAAGGATCCAAGTATGACCATTGCTTGAATTTTCCTTAAACTGACCGATAAAATCAAGACCCACAGATTTGATTATTTTATATTATTTTTGTTATAATTTTAAGTTGACATTTTATAATTTCAAATTGACATTTTAAAGGCATGTTGTCATGGATATTTTTGTAAAGTGAGTGTGAGAAGCTATAAATAAACTTCTTTTCACTTCATTTGAACATAATAGCTTATGGGATAAAAACATATTGCTAAATTTTTACCCTTACTAGGGCTCTTGGATTGATGCGCACCTCTTGAGGAAGGAGATTCTTTTGGTTTGAGGCAAAGTTCTTGAAGTGTCTTTTGTTCATGCTCTTTGCTAAGGTGATGCTAGAGTTGTTAGTTTAACACATGCACAAGGAGGTATCTATGCTCTTTCTCTTGATGTCTCTTGTTAAATGTTGAATGATGATGCTTGTTCATGGTTGAATGGTAGCCATTAATGTTGCATTTGATCTAAAATAGGTCATTTTCATCCTTTAGTCACCATAGCATTGTGAAGGACATCCCATAGAAGGATTCATTTTGAAGCTTGAGCTTTAGGTCTTCAAATGTTTTCCCTAACTAGGCCTTCTTTAACCAACTCTTGTGGTTGTTGAGGAAGACCCTAGTTTTCCATACTTTGCAAGTACCATCTCAAGAGGAAGGTCTTCTTCCTTGATGCCCTAGGGTTAGGGTAAAATCTTGAAAACCCTAAGTTGGCATCTTCCCTACTCCTAAGAAAGGGATAAATTGTAAATTTGTACTTATTATGTAGCTTAGATTTTATTTTATTTTTGTAATTTAGGTCTGTTTTTGTCATTTTGTACATAATTTTCATAAAAAACAAAATCTAAAACCCTAATTTTTTGTTCTGAAACCCAAGCTACAACAACTTCATCTGCCCTAACGGCCTCTCTAATTCTCTCTCCCCTTCGCTCTCTTCTCCCTTTAACTCGCCTCCCTTCTCTCCATCCTCTCACCCTTTCTCTCTTTCCTTTCCATCCTTCGCTCCCTTAGCTCAAACCCTTGTTGCCCCTCTTCATTTCGTTCGCTACCTTCCTTTTATCTTCCTTACCATCTCTCACCTCTCTTTTTCATCTCCCTTCTTCCTCTTATTCACCTCCTTCTTTTCTCCTTCATCCCTTTCATTCTTCCTCCCCTCCTTACCTCTCTTTTCTTCCATCCTTTAAGTGCTTGGTCTCCCCTTCTAGGACCTCGGTCCTTCCCCATTGGATGCCCCTTGTCTCAAACTCGGTCCAACAAGGCTCAGTCTCCCATTTGGGGGCCTTCCCAAGCCCTAATTCAGCCTTTTGCAGACCCAACTTTCTACTGCTACATGTCTGCATAATTTGCAGACTGTCCCACATATGACAACCATCTCCTTTAAGTCATATGCCTGCACAACACAAGACAACAAAAAGGTTAAACAATTTATGATATTTGACAACATTTTGCAAGGCCACATGACAAGAGAGCTCTAAAAATCATTTACAGAGGTCTTAGAAAGTGAACCTACAATCTGATATAGCATCTTTTGTGAGTGACAAAGTAATAAAGAGTTATAGTATGTCTTGATCATTTCCTTTTCAACATATGGTCTATTGAATTAATATACTTCACTGATACACTTGGTTACTGTGGTGTCATACTGAAATCATTCTACTAACCTTACTGATGTTAGTAACTCTGATATGATGCTACGTTTATGATATAACTTGCAAGGGAGTGGATGAATATTGGAGAATAAACAGTGAATGGTGTAAGAATTAACACTTTAAGCATTTTATTTAACACTTTTGTTGAGTTGATATCTCTGCTGCTATACTGTAGTTACATTTACATACAACATTTCCTCAATTGTTTATTGCTTTGGGTAATAGGATTGGTATCAAAGAAATATCATTATTCTTGTCTCTTGAGGTTAATCTTGATCTATATACACTACTATGATATACTTAATTTTCATTACAAAGTGATATATGGTGCTATTCTATTGTCATCAGAGTGCTTGGGTATTGAGATTGATTACATTTGTTAATGACACATACCTACATAATAAATACTGGTAAATGACCCCTTGTGTGTTGATGGTGTAGATGGATTGACCCTGATACTTGGATGACCTATGGTTATGTTATGGATGAATGATATTTTCTCGTATACAATTAATTGTCTTTACATCATTGGGTTAGATATTTGCATTTGCCACATCTTATCTTGTGTCTACTAGTATTAAAACCTAAATAGTATATCTTCCTTATTTGCTTAAATTCATTATCTAAGGCACTGGTCACTAATAATCTCGTCAAAGAAGACATAGCTTTTCTTGTCTTAAGGTGTTTGTAGGTCACATAAGGTCTCTTCCCCTTGGAGGTTCCCACTCTCCGGAGAAGTTAGGGAATTGGCTAAGGTGACAATGGTCACTTCTCTCATATTTGTAATCAGAGACTAGCCCTACTAGTTCATCCGGTAACAAGCGCACTTGAGAATATTCTAGATAAGATTTGCTCAAATTCTATGAGATTTCTTTCCAATCCTGGAATAGAAAGTGCCTTCTTGCTTTATCCTACTTTTTACTACTTTTGGTGAAAAATATAATGCTAGTGAGCTTAGAAACAACATATTTTTGGCCAACGTTCCCTCCTTGATTTTCTTCTCTCTAAAATTTGTGATTTAGTTTCTTTTCCATCATACATCACCTTCCAACTCAGATCTTCCAATTTGTGATCCTTAGAGGTAATTTGGAAAGTGATTTTGTCACCTAGGGGTTTTCATCTTTTTAGTATGTCTTATTTTGTGAGAATTTTGAATGTCTTCTTTGGCTTTCAAATATCTGATGTAATTATATATTTGGATAGCCATTACATATCCCAGGTCTGGCTCATGTAGACTTATTCAATAGACTTTTATTCTTTGCATCAAATTCATGACTGATTTATGTTATCTTTGACTAGTTTTTGCAAGACAATTTGTGAGTAATTGTTTGCTTTGCAAGATCAGCCTGTGAATGAAATTTCACAATTGTTGCATATTGTTGTACGATGAGATGTTACAGCTGCAGTGGTTTTGGCCACAAATCCCAAGACTGTTGGAATTCAAGAAGACAACCCATGAAGAATGTCTTATACACATCAGCAAGGAAATCCTATGAACCATGGAAGAACAATAATGTTGAAAGGATGCAAGCTCGAAAGAAAAGTACCAAAGAACAAACATGGATGAAGAAAACTAAACAAGAACACTCCCAGATATGGGTGAAAATGACTGAACAGTTGAACATGGGTGAAGTTGATCATTGCAAAGGAAATGGTTGCCATGTAGCAAGCCCTTTCTGAGGTCTGTCAAATACTTTGGATCACCTTGAGCTCATTGGGATAGCTGGATGATCTCAAGGGTGGGAAAGAGCAGCCGGTGGCTCTTTTAAGAAGGACAACTCCCAGGATCGTAGTTGCAGCCAAGATTCTTGGTCATCAAAACAGTTATACAGTCCTAAAGAATTGTTGTGACACAAATTTGCAAGTTGAGTGGATCTTGTAGGGTTTTCCTTTAAGATCAGATTTGAGACCCTTTCTAAAATAGACTGGGCATTTGCTAAAGGAAAACTGCATGGAATTCAAGGACAGATCTAAGGAGCGATTGAGCATTGATTAGAGGTGGATTAATAAGAATTTTTTGACGTTTTAAAGGGTTGATTGAAAACTTATGAAAACAAACTTGTGAAGTAGAGCTGAGTTCAGTTGTAAACCAGAATTGAAACACTCCAGAGCAAAGCCTGAGGCTGTCTTAGAAGACAGATTTGAAGGTGTCCTTGAGGAGCATGTTGGGACGGAATTCAAGGTTATATGTGGTACTCTTGATTTTTTTTTTGAAAGAAGCTCTTGCAGACCTTATTTAAGTTTGATTGAAAGTGAATCTCCTTATATGTAAAAGGAGTGAAGAGCTTAGAAGTGTTTGGTGCAACATGAGGGTTGTTATGACATAGTAGTTCCAAGACAAATTTGAAAGAAATATTGAGCAGCCTCTATGACATATGGTAAGAAGACTGGAACATCAGACAAAGTTGATACACCAAAGGTTGAATTGAACAATTGCATAGAAGAGTGCACCTACAACAAGTCTTAAAGAGCTCTTTGAGCATTAGTTGTGGCAGTCTTGAACCGAAGGGTCAAGCAAAGAACATGACAGTATGAGTAAAGAGACCTCTCATATATATATTTCACAACAAATATCGAAAGAAGAGAACAAGTTTATACAATCACGAAGATAAAAAGGGAGTATGCAGAAGCGGATCTAAAAGACACGACCAAGGAAGCTGATGAAGAGATCTGACCAAAAGCAATCAAGATAAGTTGTTGGCATATGTAAGTAGTGTTCATAACTGCTTAACCTTTTTGGGCATTGTGAAGATTCTTGTTCTTAGATTTGTGTACATGCTTGTAAAGAATCAAGACCTATGGACCTAGTTCGGTGCCTTAAAAGAAGAAGAACATGATCGAGCAGTTTGGTAGCTTTGTGAAGTGCATTCCTTAAAGGAGCGAATGCTCAATCATAAACATTCTATCATAAAGTTCAGAGACCAAAACCAAATCCAAGCTCAGTTCAAGGGGGAGATTAGCTTAGAAGAAGAATTTAGTGAAGACCAAGGTAAAGATCTTGTATACCAAATGCTCAAACACAGGGGGAGTAAATTATCCATCCAGAAATTCAATATGTTACAGTAAGAAGCAAGAATAGTTGAGTATTCTTGTGGATAGTGATCACCTCTTGTGGCATCCTTCCAAGGTTATTAAAGCCTTTGAAGAATTTTAAAATGAAGAACAAATTGGTGATCATCTTGGGCTCAGCTTATGGAGCGCTTGTTTGTGATGACCAGGAACATCAGTAGTTGACGAACTCTTGGGGAATGAAATTCCTTGAAGACATGTTGAAGTTCCTTGAAGAAATCTTCTCAACAGCAGGAAGGTATATTGCAGGAGTATTTCTGAGAGAAAGTAAATAAGCGCATGCTCAGGGGGAGAAGGTCATAAAATTCAATAACATTTGAGGAATGCCTAGCAATGGCTATATCTCAGTGGTCTAAAGAGTAGCACAGAAGAAGCCCCTTGTTCTCCTTGTCAAATGAAAGATTGTTAAGTAAAACAGTGGATGAGAGCATATCCCAGGGGGAGCAATAGAGATGTCCATGACATCATTTGTCTACAAAGAAACAGAACCAGCTCAGGGGGAGCAGAGCCAAGAGAAGGAAGCAGAAGTTAAGAAGAAGTACAACAAGTTCTTAGGGGAGCCAAGAAGCAAAGAGAAGCAGAGTTCAGTACAAGCATAGCAGCAAAGACCAAGAGCAAATCTGAGTGGCCCTTTGTCATTAATGTCAAAGGGGGAGAAATTTGAAGAGGTGTTGCCATCAATGACAAAGGGGGAGTTTGTTGAGCATGATTGTCACTGATGTCAAAGGAGGTCATTAATGAAAAAGGAGTGACAAAGGGCATGATGGCAGGGCAATCCTAGTGAATGACAAACGAACAAAGGACATGATGACATGGCGAGTTTGGTGCAAGATGAGAATGACATGGCAGGTTTAATGATGTGGAAAATCTCTTGGAGGAATGCTTACTGCTTGATGTTCATGGCTTACTTTGTTGATGTGCGCTTGGTCATGATATGGACAATTTAGTCACTATGACCCACTTGCATGTGGGGGCTTGGGTCTTGGAACCCATGCAAATGGTGGTTTGATAGCTCTTGGAGCCCTTACATGCTTCATGATGCCTTGCACAAATTGAAGAAAATAAGAATGAAGGACCTTGTCAATGCAAGCAAGACCCTCATAGGGAGATAGTTCTCGTCAATCTCTTCCCGTTAGTATGTGGAATGCCCGCTAACTCCTCACGGTTAAAGATATATTAATTTTTGAAGTTGTGTGGCAATATTAACCCCATCTTATGGGTCGGACATCTAAAGAAAAGGTTATTTAATCGTTTTTAAATGATTTTGTAAGGTCGGACAGACTTGTTTATTGTTTTCTTACATCCACATGATTGTGTATATATACTAAGTCGTTCCACTCTCCTAATGCAAGTTTTTGCTATGATCTTATCTAAGCTCCAACTTCGGGTTTGCCACGATGCGAAAGGTTTAATTTTAGGGAGGCATCCGAGTATGTTTGCAGCAATATTGAAGTCTCTACAACCTGATTCAGGTTTTTTCTTGGGTAATCAAACGTGTGAAGTCAGTCGTAGTTCTTATGGAGAACTGTTTTTGAAGTTTTGAAGGAACTCTCTTTTACATTCTGATTTCAGGTAGCTAGTGAAAAAGGACAGATCTCAAGAAGGTATCCAAACCTATCTATTGAATATATTTAAGAAGTTACTCTAAGGCAGCTGAAGTTTCAAGCATAGACTTCTTATTATTATCCAAGCATCTGAAGACAGTCAAACAACACTTAAAGACTTAGTCTTGGTGGAGACATCCAGTACATATTTCAGAGTTCAGACCTACTAAGAAGCAGCTACAACAGCAGGAGAAAAATTCAGATCCGGTCTCAATTTAGAAGACATTCTTGTGGATTTCGAGCATGCTAGAAGTAAACAAAATGCATATTTATATATTTGCATGAGTATTGAAGATGAAGTAGTTAAGGGTTATATCAGTCTGTAAGTTGAACATTGAATTCATTGGTTGAGGATCTTACAAAAGGAAGAAAACAGTGCACATTCAGTCTATCACTAAGTAAAGCATATTGGTTGCATGAACAATCATATATTAATTGACAGTGATTGGAAGTAGTTGACAACTTGGCATTTGAAGAGTTGCAGTTGATGACAGTGACAGTTGGTTGAGTTGCAACGGAGTAGAAGCATGCCACTTTGACAAGAGTGGTTTCCTATTGCAAGCTGAGTCTTGCACTTGAGGATTGGACTCCTCACCTCTTCTCAGTTGGTACTGAGAAAAGCAAGTTGGGTCTTGCGTGGGAGTTGGAGCTCTCTTTGTCAGTTGGAGCTGATTGATCGCGAAGATTATTGTCTTCCATGTAATCCAAAATACAATACATATATCTTTTTCAATACCAATCTAGCTTTTATGTGTTGATGATTAGTTGATGACATGTTAATGATCTGTTATGGTTAATAATTAATGATGATCTATTCAGTTAATGATGGACTTTGTTAGCTGTTGATGAAAATAATTGAAAAAGTGTTAAATTGTCAGCACACTGATTCACCCCCCCCCCTCAGTGTGCCCATTGTGTCCAACAATGTTTACCCTAGTTGTTATCACAGTTAGTTAAAACAATCAAATATAACATGTGGAATTGTTGAGCACAAAGTTGGGTCAATGGTTGCAACGCAAGGATGTAAGAAGGTAGTTTGGCTTCAACATGTATGTAAACACTTATGAATGAATTTGGGGGGCATTCTTAACTCAATTGTGCAATTGGCTGAATGGAAGGGCTAGGTGCAAAGTCAATGGTTGGCTTTACACTTGGGCCCTTTAATCACTCGATCATGCAATAAGATTAAGATCATCGGAATTTGAGGTGGTCCACGAAGATACATTATGATAATCTGATTGTAGTGCTTCTTGGACATAATGAGAAATTAGAGTGTAACTTGATGCAAGTGATAGCTGGGCCATTGCAACACTTGGGAGACAATGAGCACAAGTGCAAACAAGGCATAGTTATGACTTAGCAGACATATGCTAACCAGGGACAATGCACACCTTACATAACTGAATATGTTATGTAAAAGACAACACAGTCAAATGTGTTAATCAGTGATTTAAATTTACTCTATAAATGAAAGGGGGCAAGCACCTGTTGAGGTCAGACAAGTTAGGGCATTCAGATTGTTAGACAATTTAACTAATCACCCATACAACAATGGTTGCATGTTCTGTATGTCGACAATAAGCTCATTAGATAAATTAGTGTAAGCCCATTGAGTTCAAAGCATGTGTGAAAAAGAGGACATAAGTTGTTATTGTGTGATCCAAAGGCTATAAAGATGTTGTTGCTGTACTATGCTGTACAATATTTGTATAGTTATTGGAAGATTAACTTTTTCTGCATATAGTATGGGTTGATCTCCAAGATTTGCAATTATATGTTTTTGTTGTCACTATTATCCAAGGAGTACAATGTGTTGTTATTGAGAAGCATATGGAGAAACCCACAAGAAGAATAAGTTACACATAAATTAATATAACAATGCACTCACTTGTATTCGATTGACTACATTGGTATTAGAGTTGTTTTGAGATATCAACATTAGTGTAAAACTGTGTTGGTTCTGTTTGGGGGCAGTCATCAACAGGTACATTTGTGTTGTTGGTTTGAGCTGTGAAGCTTTGCTGTCTTGGTGTTGTGGCGCAAAGCTGTGTCAGGCAACTGCAAAAGCATTTTGAGAAAGAAAGATCTTCAACATGGTATCAGTCAAGCTAGTTGCATTTTGTTCCTAAATATTTTGTTGGAGATAATACAATGTCCGAGGCCTAAGTAACAGAGCAGATAGAGAGGGTTAGAAGCAAAAAGGAGTTGTACAGTCAGAATAGCATTCTCCTCATTGACGTGATTTCTGCAACAGCTAATATTTCTCTGCATAAAATGAAGCTTGACAGCAAAAATTATGGGATCTAGAATTAAATTTGGAACCTGTTGATGAAGCAAGAGCCGCTGAAATTGGTGAGGGTGAGACAAAGGAACCCCACAAACAATAATGAGAAGGTGAAATAGAAAGTGAAAGATGAGGAATCAGTGTACATCCTTGGATCTTCCAGACCATATTATACCTCCGATCTGAAGTGCTGATCCAACACAGAAGAACTTAACTGTTTTGCGGAATATGTATGGGACCTTCAATCATTCCAGAATACTGTAATTGAGAAATGAACTTTATGCTCACAAGATGAAAGACGGTAAATCGATGATAGAATTCACTATCCACATTAAAAAGTGTAGTTGTTGGCAACAAGGTTTGAGAGAAAGACCTTATAGGACTGAACCCTAAATGGACTTATTTACATTTTTGGTGAGGTTGTGTTAACCATCAATGTGGCAGGTAGCACAGTTGAGATTACCTTGGATGGCTTGGAGGTATCTTGCTGGAAGAGGAAGAACGATTCAATAAATCAGAGCAAGTACTTGCTGCAAAGGCAAAGAAGAAAAGTGCACAGAAGTAGAGCAATCCAGAAGCAGAAGAGCAACACAAAAAGGACAAAGATCATCCAAATATGTGGCTTGTCACTATAGTGAAAAGAAAGGTGATTTTGCAGAAGATAACATCAAGTGCAAACATAAACAGTCTGGAAAAGACAACAACCATTTTGGATATTCATTAGAAAACTGAGAAGAAAGAGACCCATGGTGCATTCCTAAAAGCATTAGTAGCATTGAAAAGTGAAAACTTCTGACAATGCATGGGATATTGATTCAGGTGCAACAAAGCACACGAGAGACAAGAAAGAATGGTTCAAGATGATGGAAGAGCAATCAAATCGCGATACAGTCAAGTTTGGATATAACAAGTCCTTACAAGTCAAAGGTATTGGCAGTATTCCAATATTGCTAGGCAATGGACATAAATGATGCATTGTATGTTCCTGATTTAAAGAAAAAATTACTTTAAGCTAAGTCAGGTGACAAAGCAAAACCTAAAGGTTGAATTCAACAATGGTAAATGCCTAATAATGATAAAAAGATGCAAGCAATGTTTATCAAGTTGTTGTGGCAGGTTATGAAGAAGATGGACTGTATGGAATAGAGGCAAAACTAAAAGTAGTTGATGAAAGTGCACTGATGACTACACCAGTTTATCAAAGTAAGCTTTGGCATCACATGTATGGAGTCATGGACACCTCAATTGTCAGGGTTTACATTTACTTCACAGATTGAACATGGCTTATAGTTTCCCTCGTACACATAGGCCTAAAGAGCTCTGTGAGGGCTGCAATTTGGGTAAGGAAATCTGTGAATAGTTCTTTAGTATATTGCTCTAGATAAAATAATAAACGACAAGTTTTTGACTTGATCATAACTGTGTGCACTATGGATGTCATGCTTTGTATTTCTGCATTTATATTTATGTCACCACATTACTGTTCTACTCAATTTGCTTCCACATTTAAACCTGTGTGTTTGACCTGCATAATATCACATTCAATTGATCTGTGTAATCCCGAGTTTAAATCGTGGTATGGGCACAGAGATGCTTTGTTATGCAATATCATTATTGCATGAGGTTGTAAATTGACAAATGCCTAATGGATCAGCATTAATAACCATCAAATATGTATTATATGGTCACAGGGAGCACCTGGCAAAGCTGTAATGTAAATCCCATATTTTCTAAATGGTCCATGGTAGTTAATTTTTAAAACAAGGATGAGTAACGGTGTCATTGAGAATGTATCCATAATATGCATGCACATGCACACGCACACTCAAATGTTTATATTTTTGTATAGAGGTGAAACAATAAGCTTGACTTCTAGGCCACATACATTCATGCCTTTCACATTGAAAGGGTTGCACATTGAGGCATATAGCATGGATTTAGTAGGGACTACACATGCACAATAAGATTAATTATACTTTATCAAATATATTATATATCACCTACATTAACAATATATGTATCATATAAAGCCCCAAGAGATAGCGCAGTTGGTTCAACCTTTTCTACTAAGGTATAATTCCCAAGGAAATCATGGCTGATGGCATCCATTCCCACAGAGCCCTGTGAGGTTACCAGCCACTATTGCAGCTGGTGGTTAATACCGTCCTCCATCCGGAAAACTAGGGAAGAGACAGGAAATCTACTAGCAGCTGGCGGTTAATACCATCCTCCATCTAGAAAACTGGGGAAGAGGGGGGAAATCCACGAGGCATTGGCAAGATATCAGCTTCGTCACTCTGAACACCAAATACACGAGTGGGTGAGAGGTATTTATTTATCAAGAAAAAAATTATCATATGAAATAATATACATTTTATTTAATAGAATATAATCTTATATAGTATAACAATATTTTGTAATATCTATAATGCTGTTATATAAAGTTCAATGATACGATATATGATACAATATAGCATTATATATATCCTATAAGGGCCTGAGGATCACAAGTATTGTGCTAATCAAACCTAATATCGTATGAATTATACATGGGATCATACTAGAGAAGAAGCAAATAAACTAACCCCACACTCTCCTCCCTTATGCAAACCGATCGCTTAAGTCTATGGTAATTATTAGCTAGTTTAAATGAGTGCATACAATTTGACAGCGTAATAGGCATGGCCCAAATCTCACCTTTTGGGAAATGAAACTGATTGTATTCAAACTAAAAGACTCTCTCTCTCTCTCTCTCTCTCTCTCTCTCTATATATATATATATATTATGGACCCCTGTGAAGAGATTGCCTTGATAGAGAAACACAGTCAAATTCTTGGAAATTGTTTATCTATCATTATAGAAGTAAATGAAAAGCAAAAAACTTTCATCCACTATCAGTGTACCTTTGATATCAGGAAATTCTTGATCCTTGAAGTCTCCTTCAGTCTTGAGGTGATTTGAAAATGGAATATATAGAACTCGAGAAAGTTCTCCATAGGTGATCATGGAAAGAATAAATGATTTTGGGTGTGGACAATGTTTTGGCAGCTACAAACTTGCAGAGCAATCATGTGTTACCATATTGACCCTGTCGTCTGATTCTGTAAACTGCAGAAGTTGATGTCCAGTGTCTCTTTGTCAATGCCATAATCCATGCATTAGGAGTTTATCAATGCCATAATCCATGCATTAGGAGTTTAAATCATTACATGAAAATACCTCAGAGATATCTGGAAGTCCTTTAAGATGTACCGAAGGCATTAGCACCAATGGCACTGCATAGAAAGATCAAATATGACTACAAATACAGGTATTGCCCATCCATTTGGGATGTAGCAGTTCAATTTATCATGTATACATCCAAACCAGGATCAATCGCAAGTACTAAGTATGAAATTTCCAACTACTCTAGAAAATTGCAGACAATTTATTCAACTGTGGTAGCACCCTATAATGGTTGTCTCATGTCTTTCTCCATATCCATGGAACATGAACTCATTAATATTACCCAAAACTTTGCTCATCAATTCCTCAATGTTGAGAATCATAAAATGGTCTAAGAAGCATAGATGGTTCCAATCTTTATATAACATCAGGAATTTTATTAAGTTGGTTCACACTAATTGCCACTGCTTCCTGGTGAAAAGCATTGCCCAAAGCAGGAAAACCGCCTCTTTCTTCTGGCTGCTGCTCCTATGCTGCCATCTTCTGATTGATTTGCTCTTACCAATCTAGCATCAGGTGATTCTTTTAGTGATTCATTGCTCTTCACAGTTACAAGTAGAGGCTGAGAACACTCTGGAAGAGTGCAAAAGAAAGTATTCAACATCCGAATGATCTGCCCAAAGTTAGGCCGGATATTTGGGTCCTCAGCCCAGCAAGATTGCAGAATAAATGCAAGATCCTCATGTAGATCATCAGGAAGACCAGGTCTAACTTGCTGATACATGAATATCAATAAATGCATGCATCAAATAGTGTCATTACCAATTATACAGTAAAAGACCAATGAAATTGACATTGAAGTGAAAAAACCCAAGCCTGTTGGGAACCTTCGACTGGAATGTTCCCATAGAGGTAATCCCCAGTTAATACTTGGCTGCTTGATCTACTCGTAACAAGTTTCCCAAACAAGTAGAGCTGGGAAATAAAAACTCTAGAAAGCTATTGTAAATCTGTGGTTGTGTTTTTCTTACCTTAAATGCTGCTGCATATGCTGCCTGTAAGTTTGACATGCCCTCAAAGGGCATGCGGTTAGTTATTAGTTCCCAAAGAACAATAGAAAAACTATATACATCGACCTTAAGGTTGTAATGCTTTTTTTCACCAAGCCTTAATGTTACTGTACTGTACAGCTGCACGCAATAAAAGTTGGCTGTAACTGAGTAATGCTTGCCAAGGGTAAACTACAAATACTTTTGAAATTAATCCATATTATGCAACCGGAAGGGACTAAATTTACAAAAAACACGTCATGAACTACAAACCTCAGGAGCCATCCAACGATATGTTCCTGTCTCTGCAGTCATCATCTCTGTAAGAGATTCTTCTCGTGCAAGGCCAAAATCAATTAGCTTCAAGGACTTCTGATCTGCAGTTAACAGTAGGTTATCTGCAAAAACAACAGTCACACCTCCAATTAAAGTTTAAACATGCAATTACTACTTCTAAATTGGAGTGCACATACTATACTGGGAATAACTCCATCATAATTATTTCGTGCATTGTAACAGCAGCAGCATATTTCATCCAAGCAACAGTCACTGTAGCATTTAGCTGAATATGTCAGCGTGCACTTTTAAGGGATTTATGGTTCCCTGCACATGGATGGAGGGGACTCATGGGAGCCAATAGAGTTTTGCAGGGAACATTAGTTAGCAGACAGAGGAAAGTGTGAAACTTTCAAACAAAGGCAACAGTATATAATTGAAAATTTTCCACAATTTAACGACAGCAAGGTAGACAGTGCTTTTGATATGGTGGAGAGGAGGGGGAAGGCACAGTAAGTGCCCACATTCAACATTTATGCTGATATTTTAATGGAAATTTGCGTTTGACTGCCCAACAATGACATGCCAAAACACAGACCTGCCAGATTATAAACCACCAAAAGTTTGGTAGAAAATGCCTTTAACCAAGACAGATTGACAAGATATCACACCCTTGGATATGAAATTTATTTTCTCCTCTCTGGATTATTTTTCCAGTTTCTAAAATCAGCTAGAGCTCCAATGCCTAACTTGGCTCTTAGGCATGACAGTCCAGGCTCCAGCCAGATGTGAACTCCGACGCCAAAAAAAAATGGATTTCGCATTTGAGAAAAATTTCAATGAAATTAAATGTTATGGTTTCTCAAATCAAACACCAACAACCAGTTGTAGAAGTTACCAAGAGATTTTCCCTCTCTGCCATCATGTAAACATGTTAACAGGAACAACAGAGTTGATTCGAAAGAAAATCTAGCATACCCTACTTATGGTCTTTAATCTGCTAAAATACTTGATTGTGTTGTCCATGAATTATTCTCTGAAACAAAAGAACCAAAAACACTCCAATCTCTTTGCCATCAGACAACTGTTATTAATCTCTTTGGACATGATGTATAGAACCCAAAAGGAGTGCATCTTAGAAGCATTGTACAGATTAGATTCTCACATTTTCAAGCAATAACTGGTTAGAAGTGAACCTATTCATATTACCAGGCTTTAGATCCCTGTGTATAATCCCATTGGCATGTAAACAGTCCATTGCTTGTGCAATGTCAAGTGCAAAGCTTATTGCAACATGGAGATCGATTCGATTGGGGCGTAAACTAATCATGTACTTCCGAAGTGACATGCCTGGAAGTAGTTCGGTAACTATCACCATGATTGGATCTTTGCATGCTCCAATGAACTGCAGTCACAGATACATGTTCGATTATAACTTATTTCTTCAACCACACCTGAATTGAAAAGCACCTACTACTCATGCAAATACAAATCCAAAACAAACTATGCTGACAACATAATTAACCACCATGCCAAGCAAGACTCCTGGAAGCCGATGAAAAGACTAGGGAGGGTAATGAATTAAAAGCTGCACAAATACAACTATCCTATTTTTTCCTGAACATACAGAAGCTCACACCAATGTTGGAAAGCAATCAAAGTTCTGAGCAGATCTCGAATCAAGAAATGTAATGATCAATTTGAACTGAACCCCCAATATGTTATGGGATTCACATGAACTTCTAACCACTACAAGACATATTATGAATACAACTGAACTTTTCCCTTTCAAATAGCAATAGATTACATCAAAGAAAATAAGGACTATCACTGAAACAAAAATAAGTACCTTAACAAGGTTCTTATGCTGTACTCTAGACATCATAGCAACTTCTCTGGCAAATCGTGTCTCCACTCTTGCTCTTTCTTCAGAAGTCTCACCCATCTGGAGTACTTTGACAGCAACACTCTCGCCCCGGTACCTATCAGGCACTAACAATGTAGGTCAGGAAAAGTAAGTATCAAACTGCCATAACAGACAGTGCACGGTGTCAAGGGCCTCACTAACTACAATAAAGAACAAGCCAGCTAAGTGAAAGGCAGTAAATTTTGAAGTAGAACAGACCTCAGAAAAATCACTACAGTTCAGTTTACATCAGTATCACCACAGCTAAAGCGAAAGCCCACTTAAAACAGCATATTTTAAACTCAAACAGACCTAAAAAAAATCACTACAGTACACTTCAAATCAGTATAAGCCTATAAAAAACAGAAGAACCAGAGTCAGCCTTCCTCCCTAGTTAAAGTGACTTTGTTGGATGATTTGGGGAGGGTGGTTCGAAGAGTAGTTCCAAATGCCTAAGATCGCTATAAGCGAGATCATAAATGGATAAACCACACCTATCGTAAATTTGTAAGTAGCCTGATGAAATCTCCCAGGCCGCAGTGAGAACGCGGCTGCCCAATAAGCATTTGAGCCCTGAGTTTTGCCAGCTCAAAACCGAAATCTAAAATAACTTGCAGCAGATTCTAAATAAGCACAAACACACAAATAATTCTGACAGGTTATACATTAAAGCATTTAATCTCTGAAAAAAGGACTAAATTCTGAATCAGGACCATAAGAAATTGAACTTATTCCAAACTCGGACTTTAGAAAATTTATTGTAAGTTGGATATCAGTCTGCAAATCATCCAAACTTACTTTAAGAGTGAAGGGAGAACCCTGAAGGAAATTCTGACCCGTGTTGTATGTGTGTTTGCATCACTTCTAATAGTGAGAATGATTTAAGATTCAGGATGTTTGTTTTCCATAGGACCTTTTGGGTTTCCCAGTATGGAAATTCAAATATTTCAGGAGTCTGTACCGGGATTATAAGATTAAGAATCCCAACTGGACCTTCAGAATAAAATTTTGCAGAACAAAACATAAAACTTTCTAACAGTTGAGTTATTGCAGGACATAGACATACTTTCCTTTATAGACCTTTCCATGGGCTCCTTCTCCAATTTTAGAGCCAACATATATCAATTGTGGGTCTAATAGAAATTTCTCATCAAGCAGAAATTCGCAGAGAGATGGAGGCGAACTGCCTTCTTTGAGACTGTCTGGCAGCACTTGAGACTTCTTCCCAGATTGCTTGCAGAGAAGGAATTGCCCCTCTTCAATATTCATGACTCTGCATTTATACCATTGCCCAGATCCTCAGATGCCTAGCTTTCTGCTCCATTCAGACTCTGAAACTTCCATGGCTCAAGAACCCAATTCACAAAACAATCTCATTTGCCTCACAACTTGCATATTCTCTTCTGGGTATTGGCGACAGAGAGACCAAGATGGAGTCGGATAAACATGGAGAGAACTTGTTATTAGTAGGAAAAGGTGGCATGAATGAAGGTTGCTTAGCTACCCTTATTCATATTCATTCATGGACCTTCTGCCATAACCAGCAGAACATTAAGTCTCGTTCTTGTTGCTCCTTCAATTCCCAGTCGTCTTCTTCAGTTCTCCTTGTTTACTTTCTATTCCTGTCACTCTGACTTAACTATAATGCAACGTTTATGGTCTCCTTAGCTAGAAAAGAAAAGACAGAAGGCTCTTTGAATGGCCAAGAACCCTGGAATAAAGGTTCCATGGTGTGGGATGCATTTTCTTTGAGCCACCCTTGGGGTTATTGACGTGGAAGCCTCCAAACTTGTCATGTATTAAGCAATGATGCAAGCCCATCTTGAGGCCATAAGAGGTTGGATGTCATTTTCTTATCAAATCACTTCATGGCTTCTATTGGTGTGATGTACTAGGATATATGATGAATGATCAATTATAACTATACATGATATTAGAACATTACAAACTCATTGTCTTTTCACTTGGACTCTTATTTTTTGATTGGAAGGTGTCTTGTCTTTTACACGGTATTATCAATAATAGAGAAAAGAGAGCTATAAGAAAAATAATAATTATTAATATTTCAATTGATTAAAGTTGGTGGAAAGGCATATAATCAAAGAGAATCAAAACCTCAAAGTATAACTGGGCATGTCATTCAAAAAGCATGCCATTCATGAAATGTAAATATGCCCACTACGGTCATGTTTATCAAGCCCCTAGCCACCCACGTTTTTTAATACGTTGTTTGGGATATTTTACATAATTTGATTAGTTCAAAGGCCCACACCAATGATGTATGTTGTGTCTTGTCATATAAGTTACTTCCTTTAATGATATTTTTAAAATTATATATATATATATATATATATATATTTTGAACTAGTTTCAAATAATTTAGACAACCTTTTCTTGTAGAATTTGTTAGTGGAGAAATATATATGGTGTGTCTTGTCATATAAGTTACTTCCTTTAATGATATTTTTAAAATTATATATATATATTTTGAACTAGTTTCAAATAATTTAGACAACCTTTTCTTGTAGAATTTGTTAGTGGAGAAATATTTATAGGATTTGTCTTTAATAATGTAATTTTGTGTTTTAAGATGATGGGATGGTAGGAAAAAAAATGAGGCTTGTACGCCACCACGACATTCCTAAGAGGATGATGGTAGGTTGCCATGACAAAGCAATGATGTGGGATAGGTGGTGGAAGACGGGACCGATGGCGACAGAGTTCAAGGACAAATGGATGTGATGGCATATGAAACTTTCTAGGTGGGCGATGGAAGGCTTGACCTTAGTACAAGGCATTAACCTAGCGAGACATTAATGAGGTTGGTAGTGGCTCCAAACTATATTCTCCATGATTGTTTCACAATAGAAATTATGGTGGCTCGTGGGGGAAATGAAGGTGGATAGCATGAACCAGGGACCGAGGCATTGTCATTGTTTGGATTTGATGCAGCATTCAACAAGCTCGTTGTGTTCTACATGTATTTATCCCTCCCTTCATTACTACATTTCCTAACGCATGCTCTAGACTTGGAGGACTCTATCTAGTTGAGGCTGGGAGTAGTGGTTTTTTATTTTGTCTTTGTTTCAATCATGAGGTTTTTGAAATAATGACTAGCCATGCTAGAGCCAGACCAAGAAAGAGAGGTAGAAGGGTCGCTAGGAAAGGCCCTCAAACCAGGGCAATGAGGGGTGTTGAGGAGGTCGAACAATTGTATTGGAAGCACACCTCGGAGGCAACAATAAAGAATATAGAAAGGGAAAAAACATGGATACAGACAGAGCAGGAGTATGTTCGTCGGGAGGAAATTACAGAGGAGATGGCTTGTGGGTGTAGGATGTTGGTTCATCTTGATCTCGGGAAACAAAAATACTACATAATGATTTCCCTCTTATGGAAAATGAAGGAATTATTGGGACAAGCCTTTAATACCACCTGGGAGGAACACAATGAGGTTATGTTGTTGTTGGATGATGTTCAAGAGCGGGTTAGGAAACTGGACATGAAGTTGAATATAATCCTCAAGGCCACTACAGGTCTAGAATTTGGTGCACCACCAGGAAAGCCAGTAGCCAATCCTGAGGTGTCCCCCAATTTAATTTCAGATGATGATACTCTCAGTTAGGCTTGTCTTAGACTTTGTTTCATTTTGCTCTTTCATTGTTTTTTCCAAATATGCCCAGTTAGAGGTAGCTACTATAGGTTTTATACTAGTTTGGACTTTAATGTAGACATAGAGTTTAAATTCAAAAGAAAGAACACTGAAAAATAATTTTTTTGTGATTGGTTTGGTTTCCTCAATGGCAAACCAACCATTTTTTGATATGTACAATTTTCTTCTATGAAGTAATACAACATAGCAGCTTAAAAAATGTCTTTTTTTTAAAAATAAGTTTTAACGTGATAAATCATGAACAAGGAAAATTTTAAGGATCCATAATTTTCGTAAATTGTAGAAACCTTGGCGAATCTTACTAATTATCAAATTTCCAACCATAAAATGTTTAGTGATATTTTTAAAAAAAATTCAAATTTCTAAGGATTTTATATAGTTTTTGTACAATTTTGGCAAATTTTTAGAGAAAAAATCTTTAATCCTATGGAATTTGGGTGAATCATATTTGAAAGAATGGAAAATAGTCAATTTGTTTGGGGGAAAAGACCTCGAAAATTAGACCATGGACTAAATTTCTCCCCTAAAGTTTTCCCTAGTGAGTATTCTAATTATTAAAGAAGAAATTTTTAAAAGCAATTCTAAAAATGGATATTAAATGATTGTGACTAATTATTAAATAATAAATTTTTAAAAGCAATTCTAAAAATAGATATTAAATGATTGTGACCAATAACATTAATTTAGGTGTCCAACTTTCCTATGAAGAGTGCAACTTGAGTGAGCTTAATGGTTAAGAACATATATTCCTTTATGAAAGATCACAAGTTCAAATCCAAAATATTTTTTTATTTTTTTCAGAAGAAAAAAAACGTATTATTGCTATTCATTGAATCAAATAGTACAAAGATAGATCATATCCCATAGTTCCAGGACTTAACACCATATCCAAGGCACACAGGCCCATACAAACTATACAGCTAATCAATAAACAGCTATAAAAAACTTCCATCCATCAAAATTAAAGGAGGATCATCTCAAATTTCCCCCAAAAAATAATGCCCCCCCTTATCCAGAATATTAGAGTTTAGCCATTCTTCCCAGATAAGATGCCCTTCAGCTCCATCCAACGCTTACTTTGACAGTTTGTCAGCCAAGTCATTATGTTCCTTGTATATATGTTCAAATGAAATAGACTCATGTTTATCAATATCAAACCTAATGCGCACGCACCAATGCCAGAGAGCCAAAACATTTAGCCTGAATTCTCCAGTTGCCCATTTGATTGTTACACGGGAATCACCAAATACCTCCAAGTCTACTAATCCAAAGATGTTCGCAGTCTTCAATACACACCACAAATCCAGTAATTCTGCCTTCATATTTGTCCCCAAACCACAATTAAGACGGAGAGTAAAATAGTGATCCTTATTTAAGTAAATCACACCACCTGCTGCACAAATATCATGCTGGGCTGCCCCATCAAAAAAGAGAACCGGCTGATTAACACTGAATGAGAACAGAGTGATCCATGCAATGCCATGCTCCACCTTATCAGAATTATAAAGCCATACCTTCTTTAAAACAAAAATCCCACAAGCCTTAACCTCAATAAATCTCCCTTGAAAAGTAGCGCAATTTCTTGCATACCATATTGTCCATGAAACAAAAATAGGTAATAGAAATAAGGACTTTGATTTTCTGTACCAGTTGAGAAGACAATACTCGAAGTCACCAACATCCCAAGTATCATCAATATGCAAATCTGCACAAACTAAATTCTAGACATCCTTCCCAAAACGACAGTCAACAAAAAGATGACAAACTAATTCTTTATTTTGCTTACACAGTATACACCAGTTGGGACCACACCAGCTACGCCTAATCAGATTTTCCCAAGTTTTAAGATTACCCTGTAAAGCTTGCCAAAGAAAACACTTAATTTTCAATGGAAGATCCCATTTCCAAAGTCTCTTGTACCACCAGTGCTGCGGAAAAATGTATCACTCTTGAAGAATTCTAGTATATGCAGCCTTCGCAGTAACAATACCAGTTTTTTCATTCCCATTCCACACGATCTTATCAGCATCAACAGTCAAATGACAACCCGCAGCACATAATGCATGCACATATCCATCCCATTCATGAGCATCAGGTCCATACAACCCCAGATCTCTTGAACTAAGCCAGTAATTGCCAGCACCAGGGATACTGTACCCATTTCTCACCCGGCTCAGAGTTGACATCCCATAAAAGTTTAAATAAGCCTGCAATCTCTCAGAGAGTTTATATGAGTCCTCCATACCCAAGATTGGGTCCTTCTCGACCATAATAGCTTCACCAGAACCTACCTGCCATCTTATATCATCTGCAATCCAGACAAAAACTTTCAGCAATCCTCTCCACATAGGAGAGATACTCCCATCAAGTCTCTTCGATTTCCTTAACCAAGTAACCACATCAGACTTAAGATACTTAACATGTAGAACCCGAGACCAAAGTGAATTCCCAAAGATTCCACGCCACAAACTTTTTAATCTAAGTGCTATACTGAAAGTCTTGAGGTCTTTTATACCCCAACCTCCATATTTTTCAGGCCTTGACAGTGCCTCCCAACCTGTCATAATAACCTTTGCACGCCCAACACTACCAGTCCACAGGAAATTAAATAAAAGTCTCCTTAATGCATTTAAAATTTAAACCAAAACTTCCAGAAGGGACATCCAATATACTGGCAAACCTGTTAAGACTGCTTTCACCAAAATAAGTTTCCCTCCAATTGAGAGGAACTTGTAAGCCCAATGTGGGATTCGGGCCTCCGCCTTACAAATTAGCCACCTCCAGTCAATGGTGAGGTAATTATTCGGCTTTAAATAAAACCCTAAATATTTAAAGCCATTCTCTAAATTGCAACATTTATATGGTAGAAGCCTCTCAATTTCATTTCTTCTTAAATCATCGACATTAAATTAGAAAAAGTTGGACTTTGAAGAACTAACCTTCATACCAGAGACATTGCAAAAGGTCTTGATAATATTTCTAAAGACCATCCATTCTTCAACAAAATCGATACCTGCCAACAACACATCATAAACAAAGATCAAATGTGTTAGAACGCAACCATGACCCAATTCAATGCCTTTGATAAAACCCTCCTCTTTTGCATAATTCAAAAGCCTGCTAAAACCATCAATGACTAATAAGAACAACAGAGGAGATAAGGGACACCCCTGACGCAGTCCCCTTGAACATTGGAAGAATGCAGAAGGAGTTCCATTTACCAAAACAACAATACTCGTCGTAGAGACACGACCCATTATCCAATTAAGCACTAGTGGGGGAATCCCTATCTGAATCATAATGCGTCTTATAAAAGACCAATTCACCTAATCATATGCCTTCTCCAAATCCATTTTTAAAAGCATAGCTTATTGCTTCCGAGTCTTTATAGAATGCATAAGTTCCTGAGAGACCCCAATGGCATCATGAATCTGATGATTGTGCAAAAAACCAAATTGTTCCGTAGTGATATGCACAGACAGTGCAGACTTAATCCTTTGCGCGATGATCTTTGAAATTAACTTGTATGCTAGATTACATAGAGCAATAGGCCGGAAATCACCAAAAGATACCGGTTTGTTACTTTTAGGGATCAGGGTCACAAAAGTGGAATTCAAAGCTCCAGTTGAAAACCCAAACACTCTAGTATATTCAACCATATTTAGTAAATCCTTACCCATGATGTCAAAAGAAAGGATGTACACCTCAACTGGCCAACCATCGGGACCTAGACTTTTTTCCCTCTTAAAAAGTTTCAGAGTATGTTCTACTTCCTCCAATGTAACGTCTTTCCCCAACTTAGCGGCCTCATGATCATTAAAGAATCTAGGAAAGAGTCTAGCAACTCTAATCTGATCCAAAATCTCACCATTCCCATCATCCTTATAAATATTGCTAAAGAAGTTTACAGCTTCAGTTTTCAAAGAGTCCTCACCAGACATTTTATTCCCCAAAACATCCTCCAATTCCCAGATTGTATTCATACTCCGATGAGCAGAAGCATAAGAATGGAAAAACTTTGAATTCTTATCACCATGCTGAACCCACAAGGCTCTACTCTTTAATCTCCACTCCTTCTCCTCTTGGAACAGGATCTCCTCCTCCTTTTTCTCAAATTTCTTAACAGCTTCAAAACCATCCTCGTTCATATCCCCAGTAAAATTATCCTCATAACTCTTCTGGATATCCATTTTCAACTGTACCAATTCTTCCTTATTAGCAGCTTTTCGATCCTTTATCCAGTCTCTAACAACACTCTTTAGCCTTCTCATTTTTTTACAGAAATAATCAAGTGGAGTTTTACCTTCAACATTCACAGACATCCAAAATTTTTTAACCATTGTACAAAACTCCTCCTAACATAGCCAAGAGCTATTAAACTTGAATGGGCGATGGAACTTTGTGCCAAGATCCTCCAATTGAAATAAAACTGGCCAATGATCAGAAAATTTAATCTCATGAACCCAAGAACGATACTTCTGGAAATGACTGAGCAGAGATTCCTTAACGAGGAAGCGATCAAGTCTTTTATGGATTCCTTCATTGCCACTTCTACCATTAGTCAGGATGGAAGCATCTTAACATGAACCACATCAATCAGGGCATTCCTTTCAAGTAAAGATGTGAAATAGTCCGCCATTAAATCCTGTCTCGCTTTCGGTCCCCAAACTTTTGAAGATGACTTAGTAAAATTTAAGTCTCCTGCAAAAATTAGATTATCCGCATTCAGAATTCCTGAGCAATTCAGCGAATCCCAAAACTTTTGCCTGTCATTATAGGGAGCATAATAGTTGAATACAGTTAATTGTAAATTCAAGCCCATACACAAGCCCTTCATCAGAATTCCCCATGGAGTTTTTAAAACTTTAAAGGAAAAGAGGTTAGGGTTCCAAGCAATAGCCAATCCTCCAGAAATGCCATTCGAACTAGTTGGCAAAACCTCCCAACAAGGCAAAACCCCACCAATCCTGGAAACCGCATCACTGCTTGAGCACATAGTCTCCTGAAATAAAACAACCCCTGGGCTAGTAACAAGAAAGAGGTTGTTTAAGGCCCTAGCTCGAGAGGCCTTACCCAACCCACGCACATTTAGAGATAGAAAAGTCATCAAGAACCATCTTCAAGGGGTTTCTTTGCTCTAAGACCCGAATCTGAGAAAGAATCACTACCCACCACCTTCAATCTATCCACCACAGAAAGGTAATCATCAGAAGAACTACCCTGATCTAACCCTTGCTTATTCTTTCTTCTTTTACGGATGGTAACATTTTGAAACTTAAGAGAGCTAAGGGGAAGAACTTCTGAGTTCGAAGATGGATTCTTGGAGTAAATAGGAAGAGGGGAGAACTCATTCGATGCCCAAAACCCTTCATATCCGCTAGAAGCTAAAATATCCTTATCTTCGACCTCCAAATCAATAGGAACTAGCTCCTCCTCCTGGTGAAGATCCACTATAGGGTTTGTGCAAGGGGCTGGAATAACGAGTGACGCAACACCTGACACATCAATCTTAGAAATACAAGGTAAAGGATTTGAATCCGGATCATCATTATTATTTGGCTCAAGAGTCGACCCTACAATTGCAAGTTCACCATCCAAATTCCTAACCACCGATGGATGATCCCCATCCCCCATAAACCCCAAACCACCAGCATTACTAGTAATACTATGTCTCAATTTGACCTCTCCTAAAGAAATGCGCCTATCTAAATCCTTTTCCCAATTAGCAATATAATCCAACTCTTCTTTAGAAACATCAGTATAAGTTGATTCAGGCAAGGGTTTATACTTACCTTTGTCAGAGAATGTCGGAATCGTTCCACCTTGTACTAGAGTCATAGAATTCTACTCAAGCCCCGGAGAATCCCTTCGACCCAGCAAAGATAGGCACTGAGCCTGCACATGACCAATAGTGTGACAGAAAAAACACTGGAAAGGAATTCTAAAAAAATCCAGGCATTGCTTCCAAATTCTGTTGCCCCAGACAATTTCAACTTCTGTAGGGAGCCCTAGGCTCAAGTCAAACTCCACCATCACTTTAGCATATCTCCTATCCATATCAAACAGGGTTTTTTTATTAATCTTTATGAACTTTTTGACTGTATTTTCCAACCCAATAATAATGTCCTCCATCTAAAGCTCAATGGGTAACCCTGGGATCAGCATCCAAAGATGCCTAATACCCTGTCTTTCTTGAAGAGGGTCAAAGGAAATATTCCAGCGCTTAAGGACTAAAGACCCATCCTTAAAGAGCTAGGTACCAGCCAAAATCCACTCCATAAACTCTGGTTTCGAAAAGGTGAATAATATCCAACGATTCATTAACAGATTAATACAAGGGGAAATGCCAGTAACAGGCAACCAAAACTTATTGACCCAAGCAACGATCTCCTCCTTCAAGCCAGAGGTGAACTCTAACCACCCAACCAAAGCCTGCTCAGCCAACATTTCAACCCTATCCAAATTGGAATCAGCCGAAATTACATACCTATCCACACGCTCCCTAGCCTTAAGAGTTTTAATCCTACACCGATTCTTAGCCCGAGCTCCGAACAAATTAGGGTTTTGCAGAGGAAACCCATCAATGGAGCAAGGAGTTCTAGAAGAAACAAGACCCGAGTCCCCAGAGGAATGAGGAAAGGGCTTAACGGCCGGTGGGTGAGAAAAGGCCATATGGCAACAACTGGGAGCACCGGTGACCCAAGAAAACAGCTGTCTCTTCAACAGCACAATGTCAGACAGGGTTATCAAAAAACCAAAACCACCAGGACCCACAACATAAATCAAAACCAGACCAAACCACCAGAAGGAACCGGTACTAGCCCCCGCAGAAAAGCCAAATAAACAACAACTGAAGTAAAGTGTTTTGAGAGCATCAACATACACCGATTCCCACTTTTTTTATACTTGGCTGGTACTAGGCTGGTTCAAATTGAACCAGCTTGACTCCAAGTTGTTGAAATGCTCAAAAAACACCCCCCCAATCACCATCCAATGCCGAAACCTATAGAACAGGACAAGAACTTGCAAAACCCTCCATTCCAATCCCTCAGGTTTTCAAAGCCTTGTATGACATTTATTTTTTAATTAAAAAAGAAAATATTACTTACACTTTTTATATTTAAAATGTAAATATAAATGAGATTGTTCTTTAAAGCATATTCTTCATTTTCCACAAATTTAATAGTAAATACATAGGGGCTCAACAAGAGCATCATGTAACAATCATTCCCCCCAACAAGTTACTTTATACTCTCATATATTCTTTAATTTTATATAATAAGTTTTAATAACATAATATGGTAATATTGATTTTCCTACCATGATTATAATAATATATTATATATTATAATTTTATAAGTGAAATAAAATCTAAGTGTGTAGTTTAAAAGTTCGACGATTTGGAACATAAATATTTGATCTTTTTCAGCACGATTTTGAAAAAATCCGATAGAAATTTTTAAAAATCTTGTCTGAAATTTTGGGTGCCCCAGGGATTTTTTATGGCATTGAACCTGTTACATTCAGATTTTGCAAAAGAAAAAATGTCGATTCGCGTGAAAAAACCTGAAGCCAAATCTTTGAATATTTAGACAACTTCAAATTTAAGTATCATTACTATTTTTATTATTAGTAGTAAATGTTTTCTAGTAAAACTAAATTATGAAGTTTTATTGTATTTAATATAATATAGAGTATCATTTTTTTATTTTATTGTTAGTTGAATTATGACTTAGCTATAAATTAGTGGGAGTTTTTGTCACAATTCCTAAAATGAAGATGTCTTTAAAGTGTCTAAAATTGGGAATCTTCAACATAACATATACTAAAAGTGACAACCCATCAACTTCAAATAAATATAACTAGCATTTGCCCTAGGAGGGTCAAAAGGAACGCCGAGAGGAAAAAAGTTCAAGGAAAGAAAAGTAGTTTGGACAGATCATGGGGAGTAGGTCATACTGGCATCATTGAAACATAAAACAAAATCACAATTTAAGTATGAATCTTTGACTAACTAATAGAAGCACCTCCAAACATAATGTAAACACTTTCAAAGCAACCCTGAAAGATAACTTGGTGAGGCAACTCAGAATCAAATGCAGATAGGAGATATTTAACACTAGTTCAACAAGAATAGGAGATATCCATATCTTCCTAGAGGCTCTATGTCCCTCCTCAAGTCATCCTTCAAAATTCTAATAGACGTATCATAGGTTCTCAACGAATCATTTCAAGAATGAAATTGGATCACAACAAACATCATCGAGTCTATATGGGCTTGAACTATCTAAAAAGTAAGTTTAAGCTCATGTTGAAGAGATTGTTGACCCTCAACTACTAACCTATAGTTGTAAAGGATACACATTGTTAGCACAGTTTTTTGTTCCATAAGGTTGTAAGAGTTTTAAGACAAGAAAATGAGGAAAGCATTTTGTTATAGGTTTATTGAAATGATGAAACAGGAATAACCAGCAGCTTGTTCTTCATCTAGTTATCATCATCAAGTTTAGACATGGCCGTTTGAATTTCGGCATCAAACACAGAGTCAGCGCAGGACAATGCCTCTAAAATTTGAATACACAAAACTTTGTCCAAAGTCTGGCTTCTAGGTTTTCTGTTGGTTTGGAGACTCAGAAGGCAAAATTCGTTGTTCTGAATAGATGAGTGTCACATGGTATTGTTCCTGAACGAACATGAGAGTTGTATAGATCACTGTCACAATAGTTGTGCCGTTGAGTTTGGTTAACTGGTCTTGGGGTCCAGGCATTGGGGTCGACAGATCAACAGGGAGCTTACATGCCACTGAAAGCAGTGTGAGGGATGTTGCATTTATAGGGAATAATCTGCGCATGACTCGTTCAAATGATACGAAGCTGTTGGCGCAATTTGCACAGCTGCTACGAAACTCTCAGCACAGATTCGTCAAAATGATGCGAAAACTAAAAAAAAAGCAACATGTTTCGGGGTAAAAACTTGAGTTGTACTTAGCCAAAATCTCACCCTTTTTTCGAAACTCTCAAGCCAAAATCAAGATTACAAGACATTTGGGCATTATACCCATGTTTTTTTGTAAACTTTACGCAGTTAGGCCTAATAAAATACGGAAGATCGCCAATTAGGCCTTTGAGCTAGACAGGTTCTCAAGAAGATGGATTTCCATTTTCGATTCCCCTCCCATAACCAATCTTTGTTTCCGCAACAGAAAGCGCATATCTCTGTTACAATAGGAAGAATTTGAAGTTGCGATGCGGTTTCACCTTTTTCTATCCTCTGCACAAGTTTTTTTGTTATAGCTCCGGACTCTTTCTCCCCTTCGAGAACCAGATTCTTTTTCTTAACCTTTAGAAGGATTTCTATGAGTCTTCATTTCTATTTCCAGTGGCTTCGGCACCAACCCCTAAACTTTGAGGTCACAACCTACCACGCCTAGCGCAAAAGAAAAGGCCATAGCAAAAATGTGACATTTCTTCACGCAACAAAGTATTTTTTTGCGTCACTCACCTGAAATGGAACTATGCCAATAAATGTCATTGCCATCATACTTCACAAAATTACGAGTTTCACAAAAAGCGTATTCATTCTACATACGTTTAGAGCTAATACAGCTCCAAGCCATTCCATTCCAAGAAGAAAATGTAATGATTCCCATGAAAATTCCTTATAAAAAATTAATTGTAAAATGTAACCAGGCTGCCCTATGATTGATGGATGTCGCTTCTTCTCTGCACAGAAACATCACTCTTGTTCGAATGGGCAGTATAAGTCGAATTTAGACTGTCCCCATTTGTTTCTGCATAAGGTGTCTCACCAACAACCACAATAGCCATGATAGATAATATCAGCAACAAGGTCATTGATCATTGTACACCTCGCTTCAATTAATTTCATCTTGAAAGTTCCTTGATGAGATCTTGCTTTAATAGTCCATTTTCTAACAATCACTCTTAGATATGCGATCTTCTGAATATGAGAGTGCAGAAAAATCTCCATATGCACATTAAAAGACAAAGATATCTAATCAAATCTTCCTTGATGTTTTGAATTGCATACCTAACCCTTGAATTTATTGAAATACATTATATCCTTGTGCTCATTTATGAGTGAAACCATGCATTCCAACAACAGAATAGTCATTGGGAACAAATGCAACTAAAAATACATAATACTTTATATCCTTGTGCTCATCTATGAGTGAAACCATGCATGCCAACACCAGAATATTCAGCCCCATAAATCCAGCCCTCTTGCACTATAATAAAGAGGCCAAATTAGTTGTGGTTCTTTTAGAAGATTGTTGCGATAAAGAACTTGAAGGGAAAAATCATTACAAAAGTGAGCATGAAAAAGATTTTCAAGAAGATAAAAATCAACAAACAACTGAGGAAGTTAATGTCCCATATTATCATGAAGAAACCTTTATCCAAGAAGAATGCCAAGAGACTCAAATGCCTTATAAGACAACACTAAATTTCTCGTCAAACTACACCACGAAATCCAATCCGCGATCAAGCCAAGACTTCATCTGCGTTGTAGTGTTGGAAATGACTATGAACACCATTGCACACCATAATGAACACCATGCCACCCATAACAATATGAAATTGAAACAAATCACAAAGCACGTTATGCTTTTGAAAGGAATGGAAATGCTTTTTTAGGAATAAATAAACAAAAAGTATAGGAAAACAAGTTTATAATGAACACCATGTCAATAGTAACAATATGAAATTGAAACAAATCACTAAGCTCATTATAGGGGCAAAAATGAACGTCGGTAGGAAAAGAGGAAAGTTAGAAGGAACAAAAACATAGGCACAACATTATCCCAAACGAAGCACAACACTATTTCCAAATAGTGATGATAGTGTTGTGTTGTGCTTCTGACAGCGAAGGATAGTCTAGCTGAGTCCAACAGATAACAAGCAAATAAAGTGCAAGGTGTCTGAATGATAAACATGCCTAGTCAAAATATGGGGCATTACATACACCCACCCTTTGGGAAACTTCGTCCCAAAGTTATGGTCAAAATAATGCAGGAAAATCTTAATGCATAATCTCTTCATTCTTGCAAGTAGCAGGTGTTGGCCATACTTGTTCTACTTAGCTTTGACTTGACCAAATATGTCGATATTATCTTATAATTTTACTTATTTTATCTCGTAATATGTGTTCTAATAATTAAGGAACATTTAGATTAATCCTTCTATCCACCTTAGCATCCTACTTATTACCTTTCAACAATATCCTTTAATTTACACCATCCAGACATGTTTACTCATCACACGACCAAGGTTTCTTCATAAGCATATATCAATCCAACTTAGCATGAAAATAATCAATGATTTAAAGAAGGGATTAGAGCCCATATTGGTAATTACTCAACAATCAACTACCAAGGACCCCTAAGTTTTGCATACATGCTCCAGCGGAAGAGGGTCCATGTCTTTCATTTCTATGATTATTCATTATTGTTTCCTTAGTGGTAATAAGCAAATTTATATCCATGATAACAAAAGTACTATAACAATTATTAATCTAGGAGAAGTATTGTTGTTACAAAAAAAATTGTGGCTATATCGTATCATAATGCAAATGTTATCAATTTTATTCATTGATCTCTCCTTTTCCATTTTCCATTTAATATAATTCGAGGGAAAACCATTACTTCTTCAATTAAGAAATTTATAGCTAATTTTGTTCTTTCTCTCAAAATCATAAAGGTACTTTACCAGTGTTTATCTCAATATACATATGCTTATTATGGGTTTAATTGTACTTTTAAAGTTCAATTGCTACCTAGTGGTTTAGAGGATGAAAATATTCAACTCAATCTTTTAAATATAGAGGTGACCTTAAACTTGCTTGAATGGGGTATACATACTCTTATACTTACATGTAAGGAATAACTTGCATCATGAAGCCACAAATTGTGAGGATTAGCGTGTTAAACTTTATGGTCGATTTTGTCATGTAGTGAACTCAACGTCTTAACATTTAGCTCGTCGTGGTGGCTTTAGTGGTGTCTTGTTTTTTAAGATTCTGTGTCCATATCGTCATTTCGATTATAAGTCGAACTTTCGGCGGAAAGGCATTTTGTGCCTTTGTTACTTTAAAATGAGGTTTAAGCATTAATTTACAAAATTATTTAATTTTAAACACTAAATTCACTATTAAATGTAACCTTTACATCTAACATCTAATGTTACAAAATGTCAAAATTTGAACATGTATTTTGAATATGTATCGCACTATATTTTGCTATCTAACTTCAACTATAATAACTTGGTAAACATAACGTTTAGAATTTATTTAAGCATCAATTAATCCTAATTTAACATTTGATATATGTATATATTTAAACCTTAACTATTCACCTATATTCATGTGGTTTACATAATATTCGCATGATTAATAAATATATTAACAATAACTATTCCCTATTGATTATTATTATTTGACATTAATAAAAATTAATCAATTTATCTTTGATTTATATCTTGGATGTTTCCAAAATTTCAAATTATCAATATAGTTCACCTATAATTAATTAAATTAATATAATAATGATAAGGGCTCCATTCACCGCCTAGTTGAGCTAATGGCCCCAGGGCGCCACGCCAAGGAAATTTCAGCATCCCTCCCCAGACGGCTTCTCTTCTCTGCCCATGCGCCTTAATTGTCACTCTTTTCTCCTCATAATGATGCCTCTAGCCTGCTCTTAGCACGCTTTTTGCAACATGTGTGGAGGGTATCATAGCTCACTAATCTATACCAGAATGCATGAAGTAGTACTATGTATTTAGCCCACAGGTGCTTTTAAATATATGCATTCTCATAAAGGATTTTAAATATATTAAATGAAATTGAACGAAATGTAAATATTAAACTTGGTTAAATTTCAATTTATTATTAGAATTAAAATTAAAATTACATTTTTATATGAAATATTAGAAAGTTTTGATTAATATAAATAATGAGCATGCACAATTGATTTCTCTTTTTAATATTCTTTATTTTAAGAAAATAAGATTATAAATATGTTGTCATTTCATTATTGTAAATAACCAGTGTGTATTCGATCATCTAACTACCTCCGAAATCAAATGCAACTTTGATCGGTAAGCCAATAGCTAGTGTCTATTCGATCATCTAACTACCTCCGGAATCAAATGCAACTTTGACTGTAAAGTGTTTAATTTCTTTTTGCCCATCCTTATATTCAACCTCATTGAATTTTATGAATATATAATGCTTTATTGGGTCTATTCGTCATAGATTATCTAATAATTATTTCGTTTTTCATTGTCTATTCCCCTAGGGTGTGATAAGAGTGCACATCCTTACCTTCTCCATTCTTTGACTTCTATGTTGAGAAGTGACTTTTTATGTTAGAAATTACACCTAATAATTGTTTCCTTTATTTGTTTATTGAGAAGTGTCTTTTAGGTTAAAAATTACACCTAATAATTGTTTCCTTTATTTGTTTTTTTTGTGTTATTAGACAACTATCTTACTTTACAACCTTCTTACTTTACAACCTTTTAGGTTAGAAATTACACTTAATAATTGTTTCCTTTATTTGTTTTTTGAGTGTTATTATCATACAACTATCTTACTTTACAATTAATTAAGAAGTTATTTATATGATCATTATGATCATTACACATTGAATAGAAATAAATAACTAACAATTACTTTTAAAAGTGTGAATATGTAGAATGTAAAAAGATTATAGTGAAAAAAAATGTAATAATTTAAACATAAAATAAAATAGCTTTTTCTAGACATTAATAATAATTTAAGTGGAATTGACATTTTTGGATTTTAGTTTTTATCTCCCATATCAACCATTTTCTCTCCATGTCACTAAATCTTACATACACAATTATTTATTACTCCTAGTGTTAGTGTTAGGAGTGAAAAGAAGTATGATAAATGTTTAACAATAGAGACTAAATATTACCTACACAATTATTTATTATTACTTTATGTTAAGAATTGGAATATGTATGAGAAATGTCTAGCAACAAAGAGAGGGAAACAACTCACTAGCTAATGAGTGAATGGAGTAATGATTGAGAAGTTATTTTTGGTATTAGATAACAAGAGTACCAATACAAAGATGCATTTTGCAATCACAACATAGATCCATGTTTGAGATTCCATTCGATATATTGAGGCCACAATGAATTGTTGATTTCATATTGAGTTGATTTCATAAAGGTTTCCAGTAACAAAATTAAATTCGTGGTGCTCTGCACTCGCTGAAAACATTGAATTCATACAACATTTTAAAGAGCCCGAAGCAACACATTACACCCACTAAATTCTTGCTCTTCGAAAATCCAAACAGATTAAAATCAAGGAAACTTCTTATTTCCAGTAAGAAAATTAAATTCGTGGTGCTCTGCACTCGCTAAAAGCATTGAATTCATACAACATTTTAAAGAACGAAAGGTTTTCTAGATGAATCTTACCTGAAAAATTCCAAGCAAAAGAGATTTCCGAAGGTAGTCAGATCAATTCTTTGTGCGAATAAAGGTTCTGCTCGAGGGAAATTTAGGATCTTTGAAGCTGACCACAGATAAAGCTCACTGAAAATTAAAATCCTGCACAGAGTTTAATAATCGGCATTTCATTAACCACATGGAGAAGAATTCTAGCATTCAAAATTTTCATAAAAAAATGCACGAGCTTCTGTAAATCAATTCAAATCACCCCGAGACAAACACACGACGCTCACTAAAGAAAACCCCACAGCAACCGGGCTCAGAGGTTGTAGGTTCGAATCCCCTGTCGGTTGCTCAGATGTTGTGGGTTCGAACCCCTGGCCTCGTCCAAGAGTTCAATTCCAATTTCCCACCCCTACCTTCAAAACCGAGCTGCAAAGCTAGCTCACAGCAACGGACTCAGAGATCCCACATCAACGGACTCAGAGATCTCGCGTTCAATTCCTTTGGCCACGTTCAACAGGTCTCGAATACAATTTCCATCCCAGTTCAGAAACGACGGACGGATTTCACTCCAACGGCTTCACGAACGGAGATAAGCTCAATTTGTCACATACAAACAGCGGCAGGAGTCTTAAAACTTGCGACTGTTTTTTGTTTTATTAATATAATCAAAGATGGATATGTACAATCCTTTCTTATAAGGTAAATCTATACGAAAGGATTGTCATAAATCTATAAGGTAATATGTACAATCCTTTCTTATAAGGGAGGATCAGCGGATCGAGTTGCAAGGCAGTCAGTGGCAAATGGAGATCGATGGAGCTCGAATTCCTGTATATAGTAAGTTTGTTAGCTGTCTTCATATTGTTACTTCTGTACACGTTTAACTTTTAGATTGCCATGTATCATCTAGATTGCCACCTTCTCTTCCTCCAAAGTATGTAATTGTCCATATCTACTCTATTCCCCACCTTGAATCTTCAGGTCTCTGGTTTGGACAAGAGATAGAGATCTTTTTATGAACTTTTATCGATCTTGGAAACAAGCAGAATGGTTCTCAGCCGGATCTTGTCGCCCAGCGATGGCGCAGATAAAGAAGAAACAGTGCATTCGATGTTTGCATCTCGCTATGTTCGGTCTGCTCCACCCAGGTTCAATGGTCTTCCTATGTTTTTCTTGTATAATTCTCAGTTACCATGTTGAAGGTTTTATGTCTCATTAGGTGCTCTACAATCTTCGTAGATCTAGACCTGCTTTACAACTTTTCATCACGTCCATGTATAGATCCATTGAAATCCATAGTAATACATGGAGTGCACGTGGTAGTGTTGGTGCTTCACGCGTCATAGTAGCAAGGATATTTGTTGGGCAGCTGGGCCGTCTCTTTTGCATGTCCGTCTCTTTTGCATGTCGTGGAAACGTTTTACAGTTGCCAACAATTCTGCATGGCCCGTGCATTCCTGATCGACATAGTGCGTGGCAGAATGACTTGAGGACTGGGCGGAGCAAGCACTGGAGGATGCAAAGACTTCCAACATATTCTGCCATACCAATTTTGCATTCTCTGCCATTTACCTACCAAGTCCTACATTCATTTTGCAACATTTCATATGCATTTCTATCTATTCAGAAACCCTAATTTCTATGCATGAACCCTAATTCCAGTGTTCTGTCGTGAGTGCGTTGAATGCGGTGCTCGTGAAAATGGAGTTCTCTTGGGAGCTGTCATGCTACACCATGAGAGCTAGTCTAGACCATTTTCTATTGCTGCGTTTCTGTCCAAATTCGTGACAATTCTTGAATCTGCGACTGGAGAAGATTACAGTATGGAGAAGATTACAATGCACTTGGGACATCAAGTTTGACATTTTATTTAAATTTCCGGTACTCATGTTTTCAAAGTTTCTATTATCTTGTTACCTTCCGGCCAGTGGAGAAACCTAGTTTCATTTTAGTTATTGAATAGTTTGAAGATAAATTAGAAGAATGTTCATAGCTGTCTTCACCTTCACGACTGGTGCGTCGTGCTACACCATGGAGTCGCAGCAATCTACAGTTCAGAGCTCGAGGGGAGGTAGATGTCTCCACCATGGCAATAATATGGTGGGCTTTCTCCTCTATTAATTTGCTTCCACGGAAGGGAATGTGGATTTGACCCGTCAAGATCCCGTATGCACGATTTTAAATCTAACAGCCGAGAAAGCTCACGACATGATCAGGGCCTGGAAAGAATCCTTTCTTAAAAACAAAAATTTAAGGTCATGGATAAGGAGCTCAGGTTTCATCCTACCATCGATTGCTTCTGGAACAACAACTATGACTTTTAAAACATGAAGAAGACCTTGTAATGGGTAGCATAGGAGACTCACGAGCAGTTCTGGGCACAAGAGATGATGGAAGTTCTGGGCACGAACAGTTTTGGGCACGGTTGAATTGTCTCAACATTTCAACAGATAATCAGTTTTTTTGGGAAGACATTCGTGAATTTTTAGTGAGTATCTGTTCTTCATTACATCTAATATTCATTCATGCGAAGAAACTTTAAATTTTTGTTGCTAATTAAGAAACTTGGGAGAATACTTGCGACTATGCTCCGGCCTGTAATATTATTATTTATTTACTGTTGGGAACACTGTCTGAATGATCTAATCGGATTTGAGAACTAATGTGCAGAGATCACCCACTCACCAAGAGCCATCAACTGCCTTCTTTAGTGGAAGAGCGTCTCTTGACACAGTAGGTGTTCAATTTTCCCTAAACCAAGGAAGCCAGGAAAGATATTATAATTGAAGTAATAATCTCCAATTTCAATCGACTTACAGGCCATTGGAACCATCGGCAGAAATGCGAGTGCTGTGGGTTGAAGGAGGAGTGCACTCCAGCCTACATTGCCCGCCTCCGCGATCGGTTCTATGGGAAATGGGTGTGTGGGCTGTGCACGGAGGCTGTGAAAGACGAGCTTTGCATAGCCGAGAGTGGCAACGGAATGGCAACGGAGGCTGTGAAGGACGAGCTCTGCAGAGCCGAGAGTGGCAACGGAATGGAGGAATCAACCATCCACGTGGCTGAATTTGGTTTGCTTTATGAGCGAGGAATCTAGTTAAGGTAGATAGTTCGCTTATCCATGGTGAAACCCCTATGGCCTAAATATAAATAGATTTCAATAATGAAATGCCTAAATATAAATAGATTTCAATAATGAAATGGGATTTGAAGATCCCTAACTCAACTAAAACACAAAAAATATTTTTATTAAGAAAATAAAAATAAAAAACATGTATCTCATTACCTAAACATAAACTTATTTTTCATCAAATTTAAAAATATTTGACTTAAGCATCGTTAACTACTTACAAAATTCCGAATTCAAATAAATAGAAATACTCTAACAAATTGACTTATTGATTTATGAAAGTAAATTGTTTGCTTTCTTATTAAGGAAGTCAACTTGCCTTATATTGAGAAATGTTGCAAAGGCATATGGATAGCTAGAGGTGGGATGTCATTTTAGAAATACTATGCTCAATGGTGCATTATGCATAATAATAAATGCTAAAACAAGATAGCATCAACAAATATTTTATACTTACTTTTTTTTATTTTTTTATAAAACAAGTGTTATGGGATGGTGATGTCCCTCCGCAATGACAAGATTGAATTTGTTATATTGTCGAGCATTGAATTTGTTATATTGATAGTAAACATTAGCATTATAACTAAGCTAAAACATGTCTTTACTACAATGACATAAATGCCCATGTTGCTTTCTAACTTAGTAAATAGTTGGTGAGAATGGATCTAACGCATCCAGATATATTGAATCGATCAAAAGTGTGGCAAGTGCATGCTCCACCATATAGCCAGATGTAGTCCTAGGTAGCAATTACAAGCAAATAGACATAATGTGAAGAATTTGGTATACTTTGTGTACTATGTTTTTTGTTTGTTGTACTTGAATTTTAGTATCACAAATAGGTGAAAAAATAAATAACCGAATATGCATTGGGATTTGTACAATATATATTAATTTTAATAATAAAAATGTTTTGCTAACCAGAAGAGCTTGTAGAAAGGCATTATATGAGGTGGTATTGTAAAAGAGTTCAATATCTTACTCAATAATAGATTTGAAAACTTGATTCACTTTAAGGGTACTAAAAGAATGGCTCTAATATTGGAGTTACTTAATATCGAATATGCCCTAATAAAAGGGATCGAATATGCCCTCTAGAAGCTGGTACTCAATAAGCAAGCAGTGCATCAGTTATTTTAGACATCTCTTGCCGGAAGTTAGTAAGCCACTAAAAAATAGGCTTAAAGCATGAGCGCCATCCAACACTCAAAGTAAGCCACTAAAAATAGGATTAAAGCATGAACGCTATCCAACACTCAAAGTAAGCCACTAAAAAATAGGCTTAAAGCATGAACGCTATCCAACACTCAAAGGCCTTTGGTATCATCAATTTTGTTAGTGGTCAATCCACCCAAAACCTATTGGAAACTAAGAAATAAATCTAAGAAAGGAAAATTGCAATTTAGGTTGTATCAGATGGAGTTTAAATTACACTGAATTTTGGGCCTTGCAATTTAAGTTGTATCAAATGGAGTTTAAATTACACTGAATTTTGGACATTTTTAAAGGAAGCATGCTTGACCAAATGGAGAGGGGAGTTGACTTATATTTATTTGGTGTACACGAGCCTAGACAAGTACAACATGAAGGGGTAATTTCATATTAGAGATCAGTGTGTGGAAAAGGTAGGTAGGATCGCAGTTTGAAAAGCCTAAGTGAAGCTTACTAAATCCAAACTATTTAGTAAGCCCTTCATAAGCATTTTTAATCCTTAGCTGGTTAAAAATTTGAAGGTTGAACAGGAACTAATACTGGTCATTCATAGCTAGTGTTTTGGCTAAAACTATTTATGAACAGGCAATTTCGGCAAACTGGATGGGTATCTAACCTCAAAATTGCCTCCATATATTGTTGAATAATAACTTGTTAACTATTATGAAATAGCGTTCCACTTCGTCTGTAGCCTGACTTCGATGCAAATACTCTTCCGAAGTCAGTCCTTAATGCATATGAAATAAATGATGCTCCCAAATTCATAAACATACGCCCGTCATACAAAGTTTATGAAATGTGTGATACACCGGTTAAAGATATGATTGTCATTTAAAATGTTAAATATTTTTGGGACACGTTGATGTTACCGGTGTTGATGTATATGTAACTTCAGAATGTATTTCACCTATGTATATTGTACTCCTATAGAGATGTATTATTCCTCTATACGGAAGTGTCGTCATTTGTATTGACAAGTGTCGCAAGTGTCGTAACTTGCCGATGGGTTATTAGACCACCATGTGTGGGGTCGGCCCTGATTAAGTTAACCAAGGGTTATTAGGCTAAGTTAGACAAGTCGGCCCCACTGGTTTATTGGGCAGGACAGGACTAGTATAAATAGAGATCGAGAGATCTCTATTTGATCACTCATTACTCACTTCTATCTCTCTCAGAAAGTGGTGCACTTGTGTGGAGGAGGATCATCTGCTAGGAGAAGACTATCTCTTGTACTTTGGTTGTATCATTGCTCTCTCTATCTCTGAGGAAATTGTGGGGTTTTTCATCTTTATGGTTTTCCCCAGTGAAATTCTGTGTGTCTATTGTCTCATGTGATTGCGTGATGTGATTGATATGCATTGTTATACTTGATATGCTGTACATGTTATTATCTTAGTAAATATCCTAGAGTATATGTGAGTTTATGCTCAAAAAATTAACATGGTATCAAAGCTTTGGATCGAGATTTGTGGTTGGGTGAAGCTCCGGGAAACTCAAACCCTAATTCAGGGTCCTCCCAGTGAATCCAGGAAGACTAAAAGGCATTTCTAAAGGTTGAAACTTTGCAGATCTCAAATTTTGAATATACCAGGCTGATCGGCTCATCAAGGCGCATCTTTCTATCCTTTCAGAAAGTTGAAATTCACATTTTGAATTTTTAGGGTTTCTCTGACAAACCCTAATCCGGGACCAGATCTAGTTTTCAGCAAATCAAGTGGTAAGACCTAAATATTTTCTATTTCCATTTGAAGTACTCCTTAAAGATGTCTCACCACACCAAGCTTGAGGATAAGCTTGAAGGGGTTGATAACTTCCAAGCATGGGAAGAAAATGAGTTGGACACTTATATAAGTGAAGAGGTCCCTGTCCCAGAGGGAGAAGAGGCTAAGGCTCTTCACAAGAAGAACTTGGTCAAGGAAAAGAGGATCATTGCTGATTCTATCAAGGACCATCTCATTCCACATGTGTCATCTCTAAAGACACCCAAGGCAATGTTTGACTCTTTGACCAAGCTGTTTGAAGGGAAGAACATAAATTGGAAGATGACTTTGCGGAACCAATTGAAAGGGGTAAAGCTTCAAAATGGAGAGACCATTCAATCCTATTTCTCCAAGGTCTATCAGATCAAGGAACAACTTGAAGTTGTGGATGAAATGGTGGAGAATGGTGAAATTGTCATGACCACTCTGAATGGCCTACCTAGGTCATGGGATTCCTTTATTCAAGGAATTTGTGCAAGAAGGAAGTTAATCTCCTTCAGTAGATTATGGGAGGAATGCTCTCAAGAAGAAGCAAGGCTTGTGGCACGAGAAGAAAACATGGGGAATGAAGATCAAGCTCTCACAACTCACACCAAGAAAGGGAAGATCAAAAGGGAATCATCTCACAAAAGAAGACCCTCACACCACCATCATAAGAAAGATCTCAGATGCTTCACTTGCAATGAGAAGGGACACTTTGCTACAGATTGTCCCAAGAACAAGGGGGACAACAACAACAACAACTTCAACAAGAAGAAGAAAAATAATAAAAGAAGATATCATGCTCATGCTGCTGAGGATGATGAACCACCAAAGAAGAAGGCTAGGGCAGAAAGTGATGACTCATCAAGTGAAGATGAATATGTTCTAATCTCCGCTCTCACAGGTGAAACTTGGGGATGACTACCAATATCCCATAAAAGGAAGTGGTGAAGCCTCCTACAACCTAGACTCTAGGAAGTCTTTGAAGATGAATGATGTTCTTTATATACCTAGGCTCAAGAAGAACCTACTCTCCATATCTACATTGGATGCCAAAGTCATGAGGGTTGCATTTGTAGATGGCCAAGTCCTAATGTGGCCAAAGGGTAAAACTATAGATGATGCAGTAGTGATTGGAGAGCAAGAGGGAGGATTATACAAATTGAAGGGACAGCCTGAACATTCTATGGTGACATGAAGACAAATATTCATCCATAGTCATGGATCACATAAAGGTATGTATAATTTGGTTTTGCAAAGGTTAACTTATGATTTATGCAGGCCATTGAAGAGAACAAGAAAACATTGCTAGACATAACTAGCAAATATGATGACTAGGTATGTTTTCCCTATATCAAAGGATCTTATACTTTTGTATGATTGATAATGATTACTAATGAAGTTACAAGTTTGAGTAATCTAGGGTTTATGCATATTACCTTGATTGATGATATGACTAACCAGAAGAGTTCTATAGTCAAATATGAATATGCATGAGTAAGAGAAGTATTCCCTGAAACCTTGAATGATAATGCTTATTATCTGTGTTTGAAATGATCATGACTATACATGTTTAAGATTATTTTGTTTTGATAGTATACTAATGAATGTATGATTATGTATGAGATCTCGAGGATAACACAATGATGATACTCGTAAGCATGCATAGTGATCGAGGATATAAGTTCAAGGACAGGTAATCCAAGAAGCAAAGATCAAGAGGGGGCACACTCCAGTAGTTCCTGCAAGGAAGCAAAGATTGAGAGGGAGTCCACACAACAAACAAACAAAGATAAGTATTTGAATTGTCATTTCTTGTATATCTAATTGTTTAAATAATATTGTTCAATGATGTATATACTTATGTTCCTAGACTTAGGTTGTGTATTATGCATATTAGAATAATTGCATTAATGAACAGTATACTACTAATATGCATGTGATGGGTAAGTGGCCTATGACACTATACAACATTCCATTGCTACTTATCTAGAATGAAACCTCTTTGCTGACATGTTGGGAGTTGTGCACACTCTTAACAAATGTTCTGGTAGAGATTGGAAGGCATCTAGAAAGTTACGGAATATGGATAAATGTTGTATTGAAGAATTGGCTAAAATAATTGCATGACTGCATGACATATTTATTTATGTGTAAGAATTTGTTTTGAAAACTATGAGATGTTTCTAATCATGCAATTTAACTTGCTTTATAGGAAAGATTGTATACAATCACCTACAAAAGAAGGACTACAACATTTGTTCCAGCAACGAAGTTCAAACTATCTATTGAAGATATTGAAGAATCTGAAGTTCCCAGGATACGAGATACAGTAAAAGGATGCCATGGTCGAGAAGTACCAATCGATCATGTTTGGGATGTGGTCCCAAGACCTGAAGGGAAGTTTGTTGTGACTTCCAAGTGGATTTATAAGATCAAGCATGCTACCGATGGTAGCATGGAGAAATACAAAGTGAGGTTGTAGCTCGTGGCTCCTCCTAGAAAGAGGAATTGCCTATGAAGAGACTTTTGCACCTATAGCCAGATACACTTCCATTAGATCAGTACTTGCTCTGGCTGCAGTGATGAAATGGAAGATACACCAGATGGATGTCAAGACATCTTTCTTGAATGGTGTAGTCGAAGAGGAAGTGTATGTGGAGCAACCACTTGGTTTTGAGACACATGACAGGGATTCATATGTGTGCAGACTGAAGAAAGGCTTATATGGCTTGAAGCAAGCTCCTAGGACTTGGTATGGTAGGATAGACAGCTTTCTATCCAGTTTGGGATTTAATAAGAGTAAAGCATATTCCAACCTTTACTACAAGGTTGAGGAAGGCAATCCTGTGATACTACTCTTGTATGTGGATGACCTGTTTGTAATAGGAGAGGTTGGATTGATTGCCAATACCAAGAGGAAGCTCGCTGTTGAGTTCGAGATGAAGGACTTGGGTATGATGCACTACTTTCTAGGCATGGAGGTGTGGCAGAGTGCAGATGGAATCTTCCTTGGACAAGGGAAGTATGCAGTAGAGATCCTAAAGAGGTTCAGGATGATGGACTATAAGGCCATGGCCACACCTATGGCATCGAACTTGAAGCTTCTGTGAGATGCTTCATCTGAACCGGTTGATGTCACAATGTATCGTCAGATGATTGGGTCCTTGACGTACCTGACGAATACGAGACCAGATATTTGCTTTGCGGTGAACACATTGAGCCAGTTCCTGACGGATCCTAGAGGTGTTCACCTGGTTGTTGTAAAGCATATTCTGAGGTACCTGAAGGGTACAATTGATTATGGGCTCAAGTATGATGCAAATCAAAAGTTTAACCTGCAGGGTTATGTTGATTCAGATTGGGCAGGCAGTGCTGTAGATAGGAAGAGCACATCTGGGTGTTGCTTCAGTATGGGATCATGTGTGATCTCTTGGTTTAGCAGGAAGCAGTCCTGCATAGCACTGAGTACAGCCGAGGCAGAGTATGTTGCAGCTTATTCGGCTAGTTGTGAGGCAGTATGGCTCCGAAAGCTACTGTCTGAGCTATTTGATTTCCTGTTGGAGGCTACTGGTATCTTTTGTGACAAACGGAGTTGTGTGAAGCTGTCTGAGAACCCGGTGTTCCACGACAGGTCGAAGCACATTGAGATCAAATATCACTATATCAGGGATATGGTGTAGAAAGGAGCAGTGAAGCTCCTGTATGTTGCGACGGATGAGTAGGTTGCAGATGTGTTGACGAAACCACTAGCTAGAGTGAAGTTCGTGTACTTCAGAGAGAGGCTTGGTGTTCTTCATATTGATGACACTTGGAAGAAGTGATGGACACATTTGTAGGAGCCATTCCAAGCATGGTGATAGGAGGATCCTTCCCATGGCTGTGGATGTAAGCGTTGGATGATGAGCATTAGGACGATGCTCTAGTTACTGCTCTTTATACGCATCATGTTGGATGCTTGTTATGTATATGCATCATGTTGGATGCTTGTTATGATCAGTTGGATCATGTATATGTATATGCATCATGTTGGATGCTTGGACCATGTATCTGTATCAGGTGGATACGTTGTATGATCAAGTAGATCATGTATGTTGATATATATCAGGAGGATACATTTTATGATCAGGTGGATCATGTATTTGTGTATGTATCAGGTGGATACATTGTATGATCAGGTGGATCATGTATGATGATATGTATCAGGTAGATACTTGGTATGCATCAGGTGGATACATTATATGATCAGGTTGATCATGGATGATGAGCTTCAGGATGTTGCTCCAGATGACATGCATCAGGACGATGCAGTGATGATGATCAGGTTGATCATGTGATGATGTACATCAGGATGATGCATAGTGAGTATCAAGCTGATACTCTGTGGCCGTGGGCAGGTTGTGCAGATGAGCATATAAGTAGACCTGGGAGATCCGACAGGTAGAGCTGTGTGCTCGTAACAGCCTAGGATGCTATTTCAAGGCATTGTCCTATGGCATGTAAGTAGACCTGGGAGATCCGATAGGTTGGGCTATGTGCCCGTAATAAGTCCTGGGATTCTCTTTCAAGGCATTGCCATGACCACATGTAAGTAGACCTGGGAGATCCGATAGGTTGGGCTGTGTGCCCGTAATAAGTCCTGGGATGCTCTTTCAAGGCATTGTGGTAGGGGTCACATGTAATAAGTCCTGGAGATCTAGACATGATGGAAAAGGCCTCAGATGCTCTTTAGAGATCTTTCTTAGCAAGACACTCTTTTAAGGTTTTGTGACAGTCACATGTAAGTGGACCTCAGAGATCTTGTCGGTCATGCTTCGGCACATAAATGGTCCTGGGATACTCTTTCAAGGCATTGTGATGCACGTAATAAGTTCTGGAGATTCCATAGTATGGCCAATGATGATGAAGACCTGCAGGTGGTGGGCCTACATCCAGTATGAAAAAGGATTGGCTCTATAGAACTTCCTATGACAAGAAGATCGGAGATTGATTGAGATAGCAGCAGTAGTGACGATGATGATGATTCGAGGACGATGATTCACTGATGATGATCCAGAGAAAAAGACTTGTACTAGCAGATATGTGTCGAGAAATACCTTCCTAGTTAAGAGGGAGTGTTGATGTATATGTAACTTCGGAATGTATTTCACCTATGTATATTGTACTCCTATAGAGATGTATTATTCCTCTATACAGAAGTGTCATCATTTGTATTGACAAGTGTCGCAAGTGTCGTAACTTGCTGATGGGTTATTAGACCACCATGTGTGGGGTCGGCCCTGATTAAGTTAACCAAGGGTTATTAGGCTAAGCTAGACAAGTCGGCCCCACTGGTTTATTGGGAAAGAAAGGACTAGTATAAATAGAGATCGGGAGATCTCTATTTAATCACTCATTACTCACTTCTATCTCTCTCAGAAAGTGGCACACTTGTGTGGAGGAGGATCATTTGCTAGGAGAAGACCATCTCTTGTACTTTGGTTGTATCATTGCTCTCTCTATCTTTGAGGAAGTTGTGGGGTTTTTCACCTTTATGGTTTTCCCTAGTGAAACTCTGTGTGTCTATTGTCTCATGTGATTGCTTGATGTGATTGATATGCATTGTTATACTTGATATGTTGTACATGTTATTCTCTCAGTAAAGATCCTAGAGTATATGTGAATTTATGCTCAAAAAATTAACAACCGGTAGTATGCTAGTTAAACATCTTAGTTTTTCATCATTTAATTCAATATGATCTAGGATCTTAATTGAAAGAACAACATGTACAGCATATCAAGCATAAGAGACAAGAGACAAGAGACACAAAGCATTTCACCGGGGAAAACCAAGAAGGTGAAAAACCCCGCAACTTCCTCAGAGATAGAATAAGCACCAATACAAAGATCACCAAGATGAATCCCCAAAAGATAAGTGTCTGTAGCAACTACTCCTCCTCCACTTGTGCGCACTCCTCCTCTCTCTCACTAATGCGAAGTGAGTGAGTGAATGAATGAATAGAATGAGAGACACACACTCTCTATTTATACAATGACTTGACTTGCCTTTTACTCTAACTGGTCGACCTCCCTTAGAAGAGTCTAATAGCCCATTACCACTTGTCATTGGGCCGACCCCAATAGGGTGGTCTAATAACCCTTTAACCCACATGAATCATACAAGGTCGACCCCACCAAGGTGGTCTAATAACCCATCAAATATAAGTTACGACACTTACAATATAACTTGCGACATTACTCAGGGGTCTAATGCCTTGTCATACATGGGAGGATGGACCTCAATGACTTTACATGACTCAAGTACAATAATGACTTCTCCAACCCGGAGGAACAAACATCTCCGTTAGAGGTACAACAATAGAATACAAATGACAACACTTCCGATCGGAGGAATAAGACATCTCCGTTGGGGATACAATAAAGTACAAATGTAATACATACAATATACAAGTGAATATCTTTCGAAGTTACAAATACATCAACACTCCCTCTTAACTAGGAAGGTATTCTCTTTACACAGGTCATCAACACATATCGACACAAGTATTCAATTCTAGAGCTGGATCATCGTCACTGGATCACGGAGCATCATCGTCACTGCTGCTGTACTCGTCATCTTGATCACTGGTGCTATCTCTCAATTCTTCTCGTCATAGGAATTTCTATAGAGCCAACCCTTTTTCATGCTGGTTGTAGGCCTAGCCTCCTGTAGGTCTTCATCATCTCTGTGAGCGTGCCATCCTGTGGAATTCTCAGAGCTGATTACGTGCATCAACAAAACCTCGAAAGAGAATCCCAGGACTTTTACGAGCTTACTGCTCAACCTATCAGATCTCCCAGGATCATTTACATGTGACCTTCACAAAACCTTAAAAGAGTATCTTGCAACCTGCAAAATCTCTAAAGAGCATCCCAGGATATTTTTCGTGCCTAGCACAACCTGTCTGGTTCTCCAGGATCTTTTCTATGTGACCCTTGCAAAACCTTCAAAGAGTATCTTGCATCCTGTAAGATCTCTAAAGAGCATCCCAGGATATTTTCCGTGCCTAGCACAACCTGTCCGTATCTCCAGGATCTTTTCTATGCAACTACACAACCTGTCCACGGCAACGAAGTATCATCCTGATACTCATGATCCCACTGATCATCTTCTTTGCATGGAGCATCATCCAGATGCTTATGATCATACTGATCATTATCATATAGTACATCCTCCTGATGCACAACATCTAGAGCATCGACCTGATGCTCATCACATATGATCGTCCTGATCATCATCATACAATACATCATCCTGATGTACAACATCTGGAGCATCGACTTGATGCTCATCACATATGATCGTCCTGATCATCATCATACAATACAACATCCTGATGTACAACATCTGGAGCATCGACCTGATGCTCACCACACATGATCGTCCTTATCATCATCATAGCATCGTCCTGAAGCATATCATCTGGAGCATCGTCCTGATGCTCATCACATAACTCTTACATCCACAGCCATGGGAAGGATCCTCCTACCACCATGCTTGGAATGGCTCCTGCAAATGTGTCCCATCATTTCTTCCTTGAAGTATCTTCTATCTGAAGAACACCAAGCCTCTCTCTGAAGTACTTGAACTTCACTCTGGCTAGTGGTTTGGTCAACACATATGCAATCTGCTCATCTGTCGCAACTTACTGGAGCTTCACTGCTACTCTCTGCACCATATCCCTAATATAGTGATACTTGATCTCGATGTGCTTCGAATTGTCATGGAACACCGGGTTCTCAAACAACTTCACACAACTTTGGTTGTCACAATAGATACAAGTAGCATCCAACTGGAGATCAAATAAATTAGACAGTAGCTTCCTTAGCCATACTGCCTCACAACTATCCGAACAAGCTGCGACATTCTTTGCTTTGGTTGTACTTAGTGCTACGCAGGATTGCTTCTTGCTAAACCAAGAGATCACACCTGATCCCATACTGAAGTAGCACCCCGAAGTGCTCTTCCTATCTGTAGCATTGCCTGTCCAATCTGAATCAACATAACCCTCCAGGTTAAACTTTTGATTCACATCATACTTGAGCCCATAATCAATCGTACCCTTCAGGTACCTCAGAATATGATTTATAGCAATCAAGTGAACATGTCTAGGATTCGTCAGGAACTGGCTTAAGGTGTTCACAACAAATCAGATATCTGGTCTCGTGTTCGTTAGGTACATCAAGGACCCAATCATTTGACGATACACCATGGCATCAACCGACTCTGATGAAGTATCACTCAATAGCTTCAAGTTCGATGCCATAGGTGTGGCCATGGCCTTGCAGTCCATCATCCCGAACCGCTTCAGGATCTCTACTGCATACTTCCCTTATCCAAGGAAGATTCCATCTGCACTCTGCCATACCTAGAAAGTAATCCATCATACCCAAGTCCTTCATCTCGAACTCGGCAGTAAGATTCCTCTTCGTATTAGCAATCAACCTATCATCACCTGTCACAAACAGGTAATCCATATACAGTAGGACTATCACTGGATTTCCTTCCTCAACCTTGTAGTAAAGGTTGGAATCCGCTTTACTCTTGGTAAAGCCCAAACTAGAGAGGAAGTTGTCTATCCTGTCGTACCATGTCCTGGGTGCTTGCTTCAAGCCATACAAGGATTTCTTCAATTTGCACACATGTGACTCCCTATCATGTGTCTCAAATCCGAGTGGTTGCTCCACTTCCTCTTTGACTTCACCATTCAAGAAAGCTGTCTTGACATCCATCTGGTGTATCTTCAACTTCATCACTTTCCTTGTATTTCTCTATGTTACTATCTCCAGCATGCTTGATCTTGTAGATCTACTTGGAAGTCACAACAAACTTCCCTTCTTGTCTTGGGACCACATCCAAAACATCATTCTTCATGATCGATTGGTATTCCTCGATCATGGCATCCTTCCATTACTGCATCCCTGATCCTGGGAACTTCAGATTCTTCAATATCTTCAATAGGTAGTTTTCTTGAACTTCGTCGCTGGAACAAATGTCATTGTCCTTCCTTTGTAGGTGATTGTACATTATCTTTCCTACAAGTCAAATTCAATTGCATGATTAGAAACTTCTCATAGTTTTTCAAAAACAAATTCTTACACATAAGAATGTATGTCATACAGTCATGCAATTATCTTAGCTAATGCTTCAATACAACATTTATGCATATCCCGTAAATTTCTAGATGCCTTCCATCTCTACCAGAACATTGTTAAGAGTGTGCAAAACTCCCAACATGTCAGCAAAGAGGTTTCATTCTAGATAAGTAGCAATGGAATGTTGTACAGTACTATAGGCCACTTACCCAATACTTGCATATTAGAAGTATCTTGGACTCCCTCTCAATCTTTGCTTCCTTGCAGGAACTACTGTAGTGTGCTCCCTCTTGATATTTGCTTCCTTGCAGGAACAACTGGAGTGTGCTCCCTCTTGATCTTTACTTCCTGGATTATCTATCTTTGAACTTATATCCATCCTGGACCACTATGCATGCTTAAGTGTGCACTAGTCTCATCATTGTGTCATCCTCAAGATCTCATACATAATCATGCATTCATTAGTATAATCTCAATACTATCAAAACATTATGATTCTAAATAATCTTAAACATGTATGGTCATGATTATTTCATATACAAGTAATTTATCACAAGTGTTTGTATTCAAGGTTTCAGAGAGTACTTCTTTTACTCATGCATATTCTTATTTGACCATAGGACTCTTCTAGTTTGTCATATCATTAAACAAAGTAAGAAGCATAATATGCATAAAACCATTATTATTTAAACCTATAACTTTATGAATAATCATTATCAATCATACAAAAGTATACTTATATGAGATCCTAACACAAGGTAGGATTCTAACTTGATATAGGAAAAACATATATGGATTATCATGCTTGCTAGTTATGTCTAACATACCCACACAATGTCTTCTTGTTCTCTTCAATGACTTGTGCTAGTAACCTGCATATCTCATAAGTTAACCATTGTAGAACCAAATTATACATACCTCGTAAGTAGAGCTTCTATGTGATCCATGACTATGGATGAGTCTTTGTCTTCATGTCACCATGGTCACATGTTCTTGATCTAGTACTTGATTTGTCTTTCTTGATGTACCTTTCATGTTAGTGGACAACATCATCCTCATACAACACCACAGTGCATTAGTACAATCATAAGTGTCATAACCCTAATCAATAAATGTCTTCTATCATTCACATGCATTCATACTTTTACTAGGGTGATAAGACAAGTCTAGAATTAATCAAGATTATTACTAACCTCAATAATATGAAGACAAACATATTATAAACTTAATCACGAACAGATTTCAAAACATATTTGTATCTCCTCAAGTCATACCTATCGAGATTGCTTGTAGTCTTCTTATGTAAGGCCTTAGCCTAATCTCCCTATGGAACTGGAACTTCTTCACTTATGTAGGTGTCAATTCATTCTCTTCTAGGATTAACCCAATCTACTTTGATTTTTAGATGCTGGATCTAGAGCTGGATTAGGGTTTGTCAGAGAAACCCTAAAAATTCAAACTTTGAATTTCAAACTTCTGATTGGATGAAAAAATGTGCCTTGCTGAGATGATCAAGCTGGTATACTTCAATTTTGAAATTTCCAAAATTTGACCCCTCAAAATTGACTTCGAAAGTTTTGGATCTGCAGCTTCTGTCAAATTCTAGTTTTCTGGTCAAAATCCTGAACTAGGGTTTGATAGAGCCTGGGGTCCTACCCAATTAAAAACTTCGATATTGGTCTCTAAATTTAAATTTTGATGAGGAGCATCCAGCCGTGGTCTCAGATTCCAAAAATTCCAACTTTTGCAGAAACCCTAATTTCCCGCAGCAGTGACAAGCCAAGAAAGAAGTGCTCAGAATCCAATTCTGTTTTGACAGAAATATATGCCATATTGTTTTTGATGCAACTCTAAAATTTTGGATCCTCAGGTTCTGAAACTTTGGCTTGTAGTAGAATGACCTGTCATCTTTCCAACCCGACAAATTTGACCTCAAATGGATTCTCCATGAGAGAGATATGCCAAGTGTCGCAACATGACCTGTTTATGGGATGAAACAACATATTGAACTTGTACAGAGTGACACGTGTGACTGTTTCAACTTAGGCCTCTAAAAAGTGGACCTGTGAAACTAAATTCCGTTCCCTAACTAACACTTTTTATGGAATTCCATTTTGAGCTTCCTAGCCCGAGATATGACCTCTGTTCCTAGGTCACCTGTTTAGGGTTGCATTCTGGAAGAGGCAGAAACCCTAAATTGTACGGATCATATATCACTAAGTACAACGAATATGAGGCTGAGATTCGGACACAAGGTACATGAACATTTCATATTCGGCATATAAAAGTTTCAGATTCTGAACCTTTTCCAAAACTGATTTATAGCGAAAGTTCCACGATGAATGGTTTTTACTATACCAAGCCCTAGCTTCCAATTTGTCGCAAGTGCAACAAGTGTTGTAAATGCCATACAATGCCTTCCTTCAGGCTAGCTCTGATACCATGTTATTTTTTCATCATTTAATTCAATATGATCTAGGATCTTAACTGAAAGAACAACATATCAAGCATAAGAGACAAGAGACAAGAGACACAAAGCATTTCACCGGGGAAAACCAAGAAGGTGAACAACCCCGCAACTTCCTCAAAGATAGAATAAGCACCAATACAAAGATCACCAAGATGTATCCCCAAAATATAAATGTCTACAGCAGCTACTCCTCCTCCACTTGTGTGCACTCCTCCTCTCTCTCACTAAGGCGAAGTGAGTGAGTGAATGAATGAATAGAATAAGCGACACACACTCTCTATTTATACAATGACTTGACTTTCCTTTTACTCTAACTCGGCCAACCTCCCTTAGGAGAGTCTAATAACCCGTTAACCCACATGACTCATACAGGGCCGACCCAACCAAGGTGGTATAATAACCCATCAAATATAAGTTACGACACTAACAATATAACTTGCGACACTACTTAGGGGTCTAATTCCCTGTCAGACATGGGAGAATGGACCTCAATGACTTTACATGACTCAAGTACAATAATGACTTCTTCGACCCAGAGGAACAAACATGTCCATCAGAGGTACAACAATAGAATACAAATGACGACACTTCCGATTGGAGGAATAAGACATCTCCGTCGGGGATACAATAAAGTACAAATGTAATACATACAATATACAAGTGAATATCTTTTGAAGTTACAAATACATCAACAAAACAATAACAATATCACAGGAAACATAATTCCTCCTGGACAAGTTGTAATCCTTTAATTGCATGCAAATCATGTGGAAAGGACAAATGTTCATGCATTGTCTGTCGTGCATGGTTTGCAAAATGCATATTTTGCTAAGCTCGCAGTTTCTCCTAGCTTAGACAGTTTGGAGCAGAATGGATCTGATCATATTCTTGAGCCATAGAGGCAGCAGAGGGATGCCTCTGCAATAGCCTGAAGAGGAGCCGACCTTAGTAGAAATATTGTTATCTCAGAAACCCATTCCTTGGGCTAGAATTTCCAAATCCACCAGCATTGAATCCAAGAAACTATAAACATCTCCAATGTTTGTTGGTCACTTGGGAGAGTTGCAACTCACAGGAGCTTTCATAGCCAGCATGGGAATTCAAAGATTTTCTTATGGAATTATGGTTAGTATCTTGTTTCATTCATATTTTTTCACTGGAAGTATGCTAAGAATAAGACAATTTCACAAAATAAGGAATGGGTTCTTGGTCTTCTACGATGCGATGAGATTGTAGTTTGATCACTTCCACCTTTCTAGTACAAGAACAAATGGTAAGCCAAATCCTTGACTCGACCAAGTTACGCCTTATCATGATTAGTTGAGGGAGATCATTTAACAAATCCATGAAAACTGATATGATATGTGAAGAAGAGAGTCTTCACATCCACCAAATTTTTGTGGCCTCCAGAATGTGCAACAACTATATCCTTGTGAAAGCGCATATGCACTGGGAAACACTTCGGTTCATAGTTTTAGAAATTGTATTCAAAGCTATGTTAACAATGTCACCTTGTTAGCTACAACAGAGGATTCGTATTGTTCTGAATCTGACATGTAGTTCCATACTAAACCTATAAACATTATTTTTGTTGTTGATTGTTCAGTTGTCCTAAGTTTGCTTGATTCCAATTCATTATTGTTTGTTGTTCTACTTTTGGTTTCTCTCCTTCTATGCCCTTAATAAACTAGATTTTCCTCTCCTTGTCGTTTGGTAAAGTATTATATACATCCCGCTTGGCCTGGTCTGGTCTGATAATTAGGTTTATAAGGCTATAACTTTGAACGGGAAGTTGTAGTAAATAAAAGCTTTGAACGTTGTCCATGTGTTTCACTATTGCTCATTGATTCCTTTCCTATGTTATAGTGCTCTACACCAAGGAAAACCAAAAGTACAATTGTGCAAGCTATGAAAAACTCCTTTTTTAGAAGCTTGATGGTTGGTAAATCTATATCTCAGAAAAGAAAAGAAAAAAAAAAAAACTGGTGTCAACTCCCACTGACTATGAATTTTTTGGGGGCGTTAGTATTAGGTTCTTCCCATGAGCCTTCTTGTTACAAATCCTATGTTCATTAGAATAGTTAAATTTCTAGTTTCTGACCCGAGTTTCATTGGGGAACAATTTAAAAGGTAATTTTGAATCTTCTCCCATGCTCCCATTCATGCATAACAGGGTCACAAATAATCTAAATTGTTGTTCATGCATCTAGGTTTTGTAAAGGTTCTATAAATTGAGAGCGTTTTCAGACTTTGCATAGACTAAGGGCTCAAGATTTTGTCAACAAGATGACATTCATAGTAGGGTGTCTAGCATTGCTCGTGATCCTGTACCCATTTCATAGGTGTCCACTGCTTGTATATTTTTCTATTGATATTATGGTATATATGAAATTGTATTGTGTCCGCTAATTTCATGGGCATTGAAGTAGACATACTCAAAATTTTCAAAACCAAGAGAGGCCTAAAAGGATATGGTGAGCATTCATTTCATGCTTTAACAATTTGAAGTGTAGGATGCACAGATTGAAATGTAGGAGGAGTTGGAGGCTTTCGTTCATGTTCATCATGGCCGACGAGGGAAACATGACTGCTTTTGCATCCCATTCCAATAGCATTGAATTTCTTTGGAAACTAATTTTTGCTTACCTTTGCGACCAAGAGGTTTTGCACAAATTTTCAAAAGCCATTGTGAGGGCCTATTCATTGGTACAATATTCTAATCAACACTACAAGCCTTTGTTCAGTGTGGCATTGATAGGATTTTTGAAATAAGTTTGGTTTGCTCGTTTTTTTTTTATGTATTGGGATTTTGGTTAAATGACAACATATGTTGCCATGGAAGAGACTACACAAACTCTGCAAACGTCGCCTAGTCCCTAGAAGGAACATCTGCATGTACAGGTAGGACTAAACCATTGCTCATTAGAAGATACTACTGCTTGGGATTATGGATAGCTTGAATTTTATTTTGTTGGTTTTGTGGTTTGCATGTACAGATATAAATTTAAATTTCTGAAATGAATTTGTGAAGTACTATAACATTTGTAAAAAGTTAAAAACAGAGAACATAGGGCTATAAAAATAGAAGAACAACACAGGGCTCGAATTGAATTGGATTGACAAACAAAGATCAATGGAGATGTCTATTTTGTTGTTTAATTCAAATTCAATTGAAAAAGAAATCTCTTTGTGCATACTAATAGATTCAAACAACTATTTTTTACTCTTTATATGTGTTTGTACAGGTTTTGAGATATTCTCAAGACTGCCAGCAGGACAAAGCTCCTTCAAAGTTATGAAGACTTCATAAGCATGTGAAAGAAGCCTCTAAAGACAAGTGAGGAATATTTGAAGACTTCACAAGACGTGAGGAGGATTTGAAGACTTCATAGGCAGGATAAAGAAGCTTGAATATTCTCAAAGATGAGGAGGGAACCTGTTGCTAGTTTCTATAAATAGCTACTAGCCAAAGGTTTCTAGCGATGGCGGTGGTAAGGCGTTGAACTAGAACTTTGGCAAGAGATGGCAGTGGTAAGGTTGCGAGATAGAAATTTTGAAAGAGATTGCGGTGGTAAAGTGGTGAGCTAGAGGTACTGATGGTGGTGTTGGTAAGGTTGTGAACCAATATATCAATGTAGTAAACTAAACAAAACTTTGTTTAAATGTAATAGTAATATATGCTCAAATCTCTCTCTCTCTCTCTCTCTCTCTCTCTCTCTCTGTATATATATATATATATATATATATCTTCAATGTAATATATGCTTGTATCTTTTCATATATGGGGAGCTCAGTCCCCTTAGTCCCCACTCCCCATATATGCTCTCTCTCTCTCTCTCTCTCTCTCTCTCTCTCTCTCTCTCTCTCTCTCTCTCTCTCTCTCTATATATATATATATATATATATATATATATATATATATATATATATATCTTCAATGTAATATATGCTTGTATCTTTTCATATATGGGGAGCTCAGTCCCCTTAGTCCCCACTCCCCAGAACACCATGCCCAAAAACTATTAAAATATAATATAAATGATTAAAATAATATATAAATTGGCATATGTAATAATGAGTAGATTAATCCCAAGAAACAAGGAAGCCTAAAAACTATTAAAATAATATATAAATTGGCATATCTAATAATGAGTAGATTAATCCCAAGAAACAAGGAAGCCATCTCAAGAAACCAAGCCGTCGGTCTGGCAATAAGACCCCAAAGTCCTTAGCCAATAGCATTAGAAATAAATATTTTTAGGCTTATTATTTAATGCAAACAATAAAAACTACGGGATGAAACTTTGGTTATAATGAAAAATTTTAAAGTCAATTGGCAAGTAATACAATGTCAATGCTGATCGAATACAATAGTTACCCTGACCTTCGACAAAGACTAATAAGAATTGAGAAAAAAACATAAATTTATATATTAATATATATTGATCCATCTATAAGGAACTCTAATCTTTCCTTGTGTTTGCCCTTTCTAATATTTCCTTTAAAAACATAAAATATTTTGAAATATTGCAACTTTCACCATTGAAAAGTGCATTTCTTTCTTTCCAACATTAATAAGAATTGAGAAAAGAACATAAATTTATATATTAATATATATTGGTCCATCTATATGGAACACTAATCTTGCGTTGTGTTTTCCCTTTCTAATATTTCCTTTAGAAACATAAAATCTTTTGAGATATTGCAACTTTCACCATTGAAAAGTGCATTTCTTCCTTTCCAACATTGGCTAGGCTTGTAGAGGTATATTTAATTAATTATTGATGGCATTGAAATTTTGATTCTATTTGATTATTTATGGTTGTATATCTTTAATATTTGTTTCAACATTAGCTAGCTATGTTCATAGTGGATATATTCTTGTATTTTATATTAGCAATTTCTTGCTTTCACATTTTGATTATAATTAATTAATAATGTTATATATATATATATATATATATATATATATATATATATATATATATATATTAGAGTAATTTAAAAAATTTACAATTTGAGTTGGAATAGATGAATTTTTCCAGCATGATTTGAAAAAATCCGTTCGTAATTTTCTAAAATCTAGGTTATAACTGTCAAATTCTAGAATTTTGGGTGTCACACGGTTTTTGAGGGTGTTGAATCCATTTCCACCATCAAAATCCCGATAAAACACAACAAAATTCTGATTTTGCAAAAATAAAAAATAAAAATAAAAAAACACCAGATTCCGGCTATAAAAATGATCGTTCGAATCAAATCGTCGAATTTTTGGACGTCTCCTATGTATATTTTGTGTTTTATAATATTGGGTAAAATTTTAAATAGTAATAATAAAATAATTTTATTTTCATCTTATGGTTTACTTAAACACTAAATTGGTGTATAAGAATTTCTTATTTGTGGGATTAAGGATCAGCAAGCAATATCCAAGCACTTGGCCTTGGCATCCATCATAGATACTCTTCTTGACATTCAGAATGGCATCTGAAGTTTGCATGATGACATGCAGGATTGCTTTCACTAATTTTCCTTCCAGGTTTAGGTGATGGTTGAATGGTGTGTGGATATAACAGAGCTTCTCCACCTTCCTCCGTTCTTCATGGTGGGAATGGGACTTGAGGTGGCCACTCTTTCCCCAGAAGTTTTGACGATGGCCATTCAAACCTCAACCTCGGCGAACCCCGGCACTGGTTCCCAAACCGTTAAGGTGGAGAAGGTCAATCCAAGTGCAACTCTGATGGTGGTGGATGTTAAACCTGCACCCCCCAGGAAGTACAAGGGACGAGGCTTAGGACCCTAACCAAAAAAACGAGAAACCTCCGAAGCAGCGTCGAGGCTTGGATCAAGGTCCCTCTGTAAAGCATAATTAGTGGCGTTGCCTTCGTGTTTTTTGAGTTTGATATGATTTCTATCTTTTGGAATCCTTTAGTAGTTTTTGAATGTTGTCATTTAGTTTATCTCTGAAAGCATGTAAGAGTTTTGGACATTTTCAGTTCTTCGCTATGTATCCCAATCATGGTTGTAGCATGGTCTGAACAACCTGATAGAGGCAGTGAATAGTCTCTTTTTGACTCAAGGTCAAGGCAACTTCTCCGTTTTAACATTATGTGAAAGCATGCCCACTTTATCCTTCCTCCATGGTAGTAACTTCATATTTTAAGCTTCCATTTCCAATATTTGCAGACACTATAAGGTCTTCAAAGGCTTGTTGTATTGTCAAATATTCTAGTAATTCTTCCTTAATTGAGCCTATGGAATAAGAAGGATTCCCTATAAGGGACTAAGAGATGCGCAAACCCAAGAATGATGTTATAATGCATGTCCAAATATGCCATAATTTTGTTCATCCTTTTTCGTGGTGCTTCCAATTTCACTTATAGTTCTACATGCTTAGCCAATTGGAATTCCAATTGCATGTTGGTATGGAAAATTGCCCTAGGAAGACCTTCCAATTGACTGGCCATACTCCTTAACTCTTTGTGAACCTCCATTATGCCATAATTTTCACAATTGCTAGAGTGATTATGTTATGACATAATTGGCTCAGAGGCTCAGAGCTAAAGAAAAAATGATTCCATCCACTTCTCAGCCAAAAACCCTTTGCTACAATTAACTCCACTACAAATGAGAATCTCAGAGAAAAGGGTTTGGTAGAGATGGTAGAAAATGAAGTCCAAAGTGCCACCACAAATGCCTAGTGCATGACTTAACTAGAAACCCTCCTCTATAACAACCAATTTAACCCTAAATACAGGTGGATCAACCCAACACGTGACAGACCCAATTCCCACTGTAATGAACAACCATACATTTTGAGGTCGACCTAGAGAAATCCCACATGTGCCATGAATCGCCATCTCTTCATCATAAATACAAGAGGGTGAGGAGGATTTATATCTCTTCCTCGATCCTCTCCAATGGAAAAACATCATTGCAAAATAAGGCCATTCCATGCATTTGATATCATTGCTCCATGCTTAAGGGGTTAAAAATAATTCAAGGCCACCCCCATTTTTTATTAAGACCCCCTTATCCAAGCAAAATACAGAGCTCACCTTACTACCTGCCTGAGAATTATAGGAGCAATGAATGTGATAGAAATCTATTTTTTCAAAATGAGGGATAAGTCCTTTAATCCTCTCAAACATTCTAGATAAGATTGACCTACATCTTATATTGGTCTTTCATACTTCCCTAATGATTAATGACCACTCTCCAAAGACCATAACATTCTTGATATTTAAATTACAAATTTTGATGATCAATTCGAGATACAAGGCATGCACCTTTGCTTGGTTATTTGTTGTCATCCCTATTCCCAAATCATATGACATTTATAATTTCCACTGGGGTTTAAAATAACCCTCCTCACGACGTGGGATAAGGGGCACTCATATCACCTCCCTTATCCAACAAAACTTATCCCTAAATTCGAGAGGAATTATGATGGAAATCATGGTTCCAAACCATTGTTAGGAACTTTTCCCTTAGAGGTTTTGGCCCATTCTAAGATGATCCAAATCGTTTGTTTTTCAAAAATTTATATGAAAGAGGTGGAATTATGCCTTGTTGAAAAATTCACCCTTATCAAAAGTAGTGTAATTTGCGTGCTCCATATCATATTCCCCCTCCTTGCACCTAACACCCCTATATTAAATATTAATCACATTAATATAATAAAATTACTTCTATGTAAAAGTGGCAACAAGTTTGTTAAGTTTTATCTTTAAGTTTTTCTTTTAAAATGGATTATAATCTTATAAAATAACTTTATAAATTTTATTAAAAAATCAAAATTTTCAAAGAGAGAGGTAAGTTCTAAAAAATGACAAACGTCATTTAAAAAACAATAATGAGATCTAGTGTTAATGGAGAGAACTTAAAAACATATTAATGTTTAATTTTATTTAGGTAAACCCCAAATGTAGGTGGGAAATACCTAGAAGACAACCTCCCCACATGTGGATGAAGACAGTCAACAGGACAGATGGAAAATGCTCTACCCTAGGTGTAATGGAACATGCTCAAGTGGATTGGAAGGGACAAGGCATTCAAAACATTCAATAACTTGCTCATTCAATGGACGAGGCTTGAATGCAGGAGGGAGTTCGATGGAGGTATTATGTTGGGTGGGAGGAATTTGAAGCTGCACACTTATTGCTGGATTCCCCCTCTCTGGATGGCACTTGGGAATTTAAGGAGGATTAATCATGCCGTCCATGATGGGATCCATGAACTCATCTGTAGGAAGGTTGTGGGAATGGGAGATATTAGGAAGTACAATTCCAATGTATATGATGACAATATGGCCGAGACCTTGTAGGTTAAAGCACTCAATACCAGGCTCAATTCAGTGCTTTGGTTGGACAAAGGGGTCTATGGAAATATTGTGAAATGTTCCTTTTGGGTTTTGAAGGAGAGATGTCTTTGTTTGTGGCAACCTCAGTTATAAGCACAAAGAGACTTGCCATGTTTTTGCTCTAGCTTGATTTTTTTCTTGCACGCATGGTGCCATGACACAAGGCTAGGAGCCACTAAGAGAGGGGTGGAAGGTGGCACCATGAGGTTACTCAGGAAAACAAGAGTCACTCCTACAAATCATCGGTTCCACTTCACATAGAGAAAACTGTCGAAGTTATTGAGGTGTAAGCTTTGGAGGAGGGAGAGAAAACCAAGGAGCTAAGAGGAGGATGCGGTCCTTACTGGATTGTGAAGAGCCTCTTAGCCAGGGTGTTGATGGATAGAGAGTTATTCCAGGAAACAACTTTAAAGACCATAATCAGGCTCAGGGATGACATCGACAGGCTCTAGAGGAAATTGGATGAGTTGGTGGAAGCCACTAATACTCCATTTCAGATGGTGGGTGGAATTGGAGATGACTCATGGACTGGCTTCAACAAAATATTTTCGGATGAACACTCCTAGGTGTAATGATGCAATTTTGTGCTTGTTTGAAAATTCTTAGATTTAATCTTAGTCAGGTTTGGGTTTATCTCTCTTTCTCTATGGTTTTTTGGAAAGCTATTACGTAGACCTGATTTCCTGGTCAAAGCAGGTTTTGTGGCTCTTTATGTTTGTTTTGTTCGTTCAATTTACAATGTCCTTCACTTATCATGCATGGTTTCCCTCTCCAGGGAAGGCATTGAGATTTACTGTGTTAATTATTAGTCATGGCATCGTAGAAGTGTCTCGTTAGTGACTGCGAGTAGGCCTGGTTTCCTTAAGAGAAAGCCTACGATATGTTTTTGTATTATATGTATTTGTTCCTTCCTTTGTTAATAAAAGGTTCTTGTTCTAACTTAAAAAAAAAGGTTTCTTTAAGTAACAAAAATGTTAATGAAGATAATTTAAAAACGTATTAATTTTTAAATGTCTTTACGAAACAAAAGTTATTAAAAATTTCAAGCCTAAAGCTTTTTTTGGATTAAAAAAAAAACCTTAAAAATCTCAATTCAAAGTAATTATATTTATATTTCAATCCATTCAAAGTAATTACACCGTAGTTGTTCACCAACGAGAAGCATGACCTTCCACCTTGGAAAGATTCCTCGTCTATAAATCCAATGGAATCCTGCCCCGTGTTTTGCCGCTTTCACGCACGCCGACTAGATCACACCGATCTTATTTGCATTATTTGCATTACTTTTCCCCTTTCATGCAAACCCTTGTCCGTGTCGCAGCGATTTGCAGACTTCACATCGACTAAAACGAAGTGTCCATCAATTCGACCATTTTGACTCTCGACCATATCTTACAAATATTATGGAAAACAAAATTACAAATTCATATCAACTGTACCAACTCGACTATCGACCATATTTTTTTTTAATTAAAGTGACCCGACCATTTTGACTCCCGACCATATCTTACAAACCATTTTGACTCCCGACCATATCTTACAAATATTATCGAAAACAAAATTACAAATTCATATCAACTGTTTCATATGTCGATCATGTTTACACAGTGAGAACTTCATGGCGACCAATTTTTAAAGGCTCGACCAACTCGACTATCGATCATATTTTTTTATAACTAAAGTGACTCGACAATTTTGACTCCCAACCATATCTTACAAATATTATCGAAAACAAAATTACAGAGTTAACAGTCGACGTGTGTCCATCAATTAGACCACACAGTTAATAGTCAACCAATTTTTAAAGGCTCGACCAACTCGACTATCGACCATTTTTTTTTAAAACTAAAGTTAGCCGACCATTTTGACTTCCGACCTGTGTCCATCAATTCCACCACACAGTTAAAAGTCGACCAATTTTTAAAGGCTCGACCAACTCGACCGTCGACCATATTGTTTTTAAAACTAAAGTTACCCGACATAGTTAAGAGTCGACTAATTTTTAAAGGCTTGACCAACTTGACTATCGACCATATTTTTTATAACAAAAGTGACCGGACCATTTTGACTTCCGACCATATGTTACAGAGTGTCCATCATTTCGACGAAATAGACCAATTTTTTAAGGCTCGACCAACTCGAATTTCGACCAAACTCGCCAGCATTTGGGTTGATACAGTCTAAACAGGCGACGCAGGTCTGCATGGAAAAAGCTTACGAGATCTATACTTTTGATTAGAAACTTGAGCATTCAATGACGGATTGGACATTGAACAACCTTCTATAAGGTTACCCATGTGAACATTGATTTGTTTGCGGTTAATCCATCACGAAGTTATGAACTTTGCTTCAGTAGTACCGATCTCTGCCTATGGACGTATATCTGTATTTGACGGATTGGACCTGCTGGATATTCGATGTTGTGGAGATACGAGAACAGATTTCAATGCAACAATGGTTAAATGTGCTCAGACACCAATGCACCGCCTTTACTCTTGATCGTTTATAAAAATCGATGGGTAAAGCCTCTCTCATTCTTTTGTTCTTCAATACTGTTATTGTGACATAATCCCAGTTTTTTTCTCAGCATTCAAATCGCCTTCAATTTGTTGCTCTTTTACAAACCAGCAACCCTGTTAAGGAGCCAAAGATTTTTGTTTTCTATTCAAAAAAAAGGTTCTCATCACAAACCAAAACTCATTTCACTTGCTATAATTATACTGTTCTAAATCCTATTTCTGTTTAATATATTCAAACAAGATTCTGCTGTCTTTTTTGATGTTTTTTCTTGAAAACTAGAGTCTGTTTATGTCAATTATTTACTGGTTTCAGATGAAAGGTTACTTGACTGGTATATATTCATTTTTTTGTCTCCTAGAAAAGTTGCCCTTCAAGAAAAGTAATCTTTAATTTAGTCATCTGGTATATGGACAATCCTATCTTGTTGTCACTGTTCCTGTTTAATATTTAAAAAGAAGGTTCTCAGAGCAAATTTACCCATAATTATGTTCCCTTTTTTGTTGTTTTTTGTTGGAAAGTAGCTTATGTTTCTGCTGTCTTTTTGGGTTTTTTTGGTTCAAAACTAGAGTTTGTTTCTATCAATGGACTGTCATTTATTTAATCCTATTACTTGTATGTTCAATCTTGAGAGTAAGTATTTGATCAAGTACCTGATTTATTTACTGGTTTCAGATGAAAGGTTACTTGACTGGTATATATTCATTTCCTTGTGATTACCAATATATGTTTCTTACTAACTTTGGAAGATAATTTGCACTGCAACAATCTTTGTCTCCTAGAAAAGTTGCCCTTGGAGAAAAATAATCTTTATATTAGGCATCTGGTATATGCACAATGCTATCTTGTTATCACTGTTTCTATTTAATATTTAAAAACAAGGTCCTAACAACAAATTAACTAAAATTATGTTGCCTTTTTTTTCCCTGTTGAAAACTACACTTTGTTTTTGCTATCTTTTTTTTTATGTTTTTTGTTGGAAACTAGAATCTGTTTCTGTCAATGGACTGTCATTTATTTACTCCTATTTACTACTAACTTTGGCAGATAATTTGCACTGCTATAGTCTTTGTCTCCTAGAAAAGTTACCCTTCTAGAAAAATAATCTTTATATTAGACATCTGGTATTTGCACAATGCTATCTTGTTGTCACTGTTCCTATTCCATATTTAAAAACAAGGTTCTAAAAGCAAATTTACCTAAAATTATGCTGCCTTTTTTGCTTTTTTTTTTTTGTTGAAAACCAGAGTTTGTTTCTGCTGTCTTTGTCTCCTAGAAAAGTTTCCCTTGCAGAAAAATAATCTTTATATTAGGCATCTGGTATATGCACAATGCTATCTTGTTGTCACTGTTTCTGTTTAATATTTAAAAACAAGGTTCTAAGAGCAAATTTATATAAAAGTATGCTGTTTTTTTTGTTTTTTTTTAGTTGAAAACTACACTCTGTTTCTCCTATCTTTTTTGGTTGTTTTGGTTGGAAACTAGAGTCTATTTCTGTCAATGGACTGTCATTTATTTACTCCTATTACTTGTATGTTCAATCTTGAGAGTAAGTATAATGTTACTTCATTTATTTACTGGTTTTAGACAAAGGGTTACTTCACTGGTATATATTCATTTCCTTCTGTTTACCAATATATGTTTCCTACTAACTTAGGAAGATAATTTGCACCGCAACAGTTTTTGTCTCCTATAAAAGTTGCCATTCTAGGAAAATAATCCCAAAATTGAAACTAATTTCAAGCCCTTCATTTCTGTATTCTTTGCACAAATATTGTTATGTATTGCATCAAATATCAAATGATATTTTGTCATGTTCTTCTACATCTTCTATCTTTAGAATTAATATCAATATCACACCTTTTTCTCTAGCTTACTTTTGTATTCCAACTATTCGCAGTACCACGCTATGGACACTCTGTTGACCGAAAACGTTGTTTCACTTCTGATGAATGGTGCTGTTGACCTATGTCCACTTGTACAAGTTGTTTCTCTTGATCGACTAATCTCTCTTAACTCAACAACTGCCCACTTTCGAATCTGTATCTCTGATGGAATTCATAAGCACGATACATTGCTTCCAACTAGCTACAATATCGTTGTGGAAAATCACCAACTCCAAAAAGGTTCAATCATCAAAGTCAGCGAGTGTACATGCAACACTATACATGATGCAACGTACGATTTGCTTTCCGCATCTTCCTTTTCACTTATTTTAGTTTTCACTCCTCATAATTGTAACATATTTTTTACTTATACTTACTTACATTCATTCTTCTTGCCAGGACTATCGCATTGGGCACCTTTGAAATTGTCACCTTAGAAACAACAATTATTAGAGACCCATCCCCTTTCAACTTCATACCTAGCTTTACAACCCACAACAATTCATCTATTTCAGAAAACAACACCCTTGACTCTGAAAACCCTTCACTTGCAAAACCTTCTCCAACGCCAAACCTTGTTGCACCTACTCTTCAATTCACATTGCTCAACCCTTCCAACAAAACTTGGACCATTCAAGGACGAGTTATTGCAAATACAAGTATCAACACCTACACCAACCAAAAAGGCCCTGGTCAACTCTTTGGGTTTGACCTTGTTAGTGCTACCAGAGTGAGATTCATATCTCTGTTTTCAATGAACTAGCTACCTCATTATATGACCAAATACAAGTTGGCATAGTCTACATAGTCTCAAATGGCACAATCAAACTAGTTAATCCAACATACAACCATTTGAAAGTGCTTTCGAGATTTTCCTTAACTCCTCCTCAACAATTCAACGATGCTTGGAAGAGTGCCCACTTATTCCTTTTCATTGCTTCAACTTTAAATCTATCCATGACATCAAAACTACACCCCTCAATTCCATGGTTGACCTTCTAGGAATTGTCATTTCTGTTTCCTCTGCATCAACTATACGCAAAAGGGATGGCTCTGAAACCATTCGCCGAATAGTTGGGTTGAGGGACATATCCGAGTATAGCATAGATATAACACTTTGGGGGGAGCATTGCACAATTGAGGGTGCCCAACTTGGAAACCTTTGAGGTTTAGCTACTCCCTCTATCCTTGCAATAAAAGGTGGGCGTGTTACAGAATTCAATGGAAAAACCATTGGAACCATCTCAAACACCAACCTCATTATAAACCCAGATATCAAGGAAGCTGAAGATCTCCAAGCATGGTTTGCTGACAATGGATTCCATTCAGCCTCCCCATCTTTGAGTAGAAAATCCAACTCGTCTTCTTCTACCTCCTATAAATGCATTTCCGTCTCTGTGCTACAATCTATCCAACCCTCTGAGAAGGAAACTTGGTATTCAATTATTGCTACAATCACCCATATTAACATCAATGACTTTCATTTCCTTGCATGCCCTCTATTTGTTGATGGAATACAATGCATGCAAAAAATTTCCCACAAAGCTGGCAATGTTTGGCATTGTGCAAAATGTGATGGGGAGTTTACAGAGTGTGCTTACCGATACATACTCAAACTTGACATCACAGATGCTACTGGAAAACTATACAGTATCATAGCTTTTGATGATGTTGCGCAACAACTCATGGGGGTCTCTGCAAAATATTTTTGTCTTCTATCAAATGATCCAACATCTCTCTTGGAAATTGTTCAACATGTTTGTGCTCGACAGTACCTTCTAACCTTATCAGTAAAGACAGAGACTTTTAATTCAAATGCTCACTTAAAGGTGCTTCTTGTGATGTCAGAAGAGGTTTCTCCATCATTGACCCCTGTCGATACTCTTGATTAAAGTGAACACATTGTGCTTAATAAACGTCCAATTGCTCGCAAGCTTTGAACTCTACCTTTACAAACACTTTCCCCAACATCATTCTACTCTTCAATTCTGACTTTTGTACTTTCTAGCTCGTACTTAGAAACTACACATTTTTGTGTACACACTTATACATAGGTGGTACTTGAAACCAACAATGAGCAGTCTTGAATATTATATTATTTAGTTTTGTTGTACCATTGTGTCAAATCACATCTTTTTTGCAGCCTATCTTGCAATTTTCAAATTTGTAGTTATAATTTAGATTGCTTTGTCAAGTCTATACTTTTTTTCTTTATAAACACTCTTCAAGAGTGTCTTTATTTCTTTCTTGCAACAACTTCACATCAATTATGCATGTTCCATATATCTTTTACAATATATCTTTGTTTACTCTTTAAATGATTACACATATATTATTTTTCTCTTCCACCAAAGGCACCATAAATGCAACATGGATAACCATTTATCTTATACAATATAACTTTGTTTACTCTTGCAATTATTACATATATATAGTATCTTTCTATTCCACCAAATGCACCACAAATTCCACAAGCACTAAACACTTTTTTTTGTAGGCATGTCAACCAATGATAACAATGATCAACAGAATGCACGCAGAAGACTTCTATATGCTCAAAAGAAAAATGAAAACAACAATCGTCAACACCTTCTATATAGAGCTGCTCGTCAACTTGTTCATATCTCTTCTTCATTTCACGTTGCTCAACCTCCCCTTACACCCTCCACACCATCCGCATCCACAACAACGCATCCAACAAACATGGGCCTAGATGGTGCACAACAACGATTCCGTACAAGATTGGACAAATGATATCCCATGAAAATATGCTCTATATGCATGGAGTCATATCCTGGAATTAAATAAAACACTCTTCTAGTGCATATGCATGTTCTCGATGCAATGCGGAACAAAATGGCCACCGCTATTCCATTGCAAACAATATGGATCCCAGGATACAACCATTAGTGCTAGCATCCCTTACTCAACTTGAAGAAATGCTCATTTCTCGAGTTAACCCAATTTTACAAGTCACTCATGCTTGTGGGGGACAATATACATATTCTGCCCACACTATAAGATTCCCACAAAACATTACTAGCATTGCCACTTTCCTCCCTCATTTACTCTCAGACATTGACATCCTTATTGTTTGTAAATGCAGTCCTACGAAAAATCCTTATGACTTCTTTGTTAGTCGAACGCGTGTTCTTGCTGCTCTTGAATATAATCTTTCAAATGATCCATAATACAAAGATGTCCAAGTTAACTCAACTGCATTATCTTCTTTGCCTCTTGAACCAACTGACATTTCAGCCCTCCTTCATTATGTCACACCCGCTGAAACCCCATTTGTTGAACATACCTCAACTTCTACTATTCAAACATCAAGATTCCTCGAACCCCATGAACAACAATCATCCTCCTTTATATATACACAAACAAATTGTAGAACTGAGGTTGATGAAATCAAACGCTTCTTAGGAAGAAGCCATGCAGGCACTCTACCTTGCATTGACTACCCCCCAATAGCCATTTTCCCCATAAATGAGTATAACACAATAGGCCTCCTCTCAATGGTCTTCCCAACCTTATTTCCCACAGGAGTCGCAATGCTTAAACAACCACACCTTCAAGAGGTTGGTATGGACAATTATGCACTGCACCTTTTTAGATACAATGACAATAGACTTGGCCAACATCCTCATTTTCGTTATTACATATATAACCTCATGATGTGCCATCATAGCCAATCTACTGCTTTCGTGTTTGTAAAACGTAACATTGAAGATAAATTGCCTCCAACCATCTTAGAACTTGTACAACAATTACAAGACTTGCCTGATGCTAAAATCGTTGAGCAAGTCATGCGCTTTGGCTCCACGCTTCGTGGGACACGTTTCTATTGGAACAAAAGCAGGGGTGAGCTAACTGACATGATCACTCAACAAGGGACACCTACATTCTTCTTCACGCTCAGTGCAGCTAACACAAAGTGGCAAGATTTGCACTCTTTGATGCATGGACAAGCTCCATCCACTTCAAATCAACAACAGCAATGGAGAATTCGCAACCTTATATCCAATCCACATGTTGCATTTCAATACATGGACAATAGATTCAAAATATTCCTGGAAGAGGTTCTTAAAAAAGGCCTTTCTACAAAATACTACTGGTGCAGGTTGGTAACAACTCATATTCCCATGAAAGTTCAATGTATTTAAAACCTAAAATGTTTGTTCCTAATATTTATATTTTGCATGTAGGTATGAATGGCAACACAGGGGATCTACGCATATACATGGCTTCTTATGGCTAGAAAATGCACCCAATATGGACATGTTAGACTGGGAAGATGCTACCAAGGTTGAAGATGCCAAATTGTACTTTGACAAGTTTGTTACAACATGGAATCCTCGTGTCAACCATTTTCAAACCTCAACCTAACAAGCCTCTACTATAAATTATCCATGCACCATTGGATCTCATTCCATACTTGCAACTAATCACTTGGATGACTATGAAGAACTTGTTAATTGTGTCCAAAGGCACACAAAATGTTCAAAATCTTCTTGCCTACATACAAAAGGATCATCTCTTCAATGTCATTATGGGTTCCCCTTTGATTTACAACCTACCTATTCCCTATTCATTGATGCAAAAGGCCGAAAAACATAAAACCCTGCAAGGAATGATGCTCTTCTAAATATTCACAACCCTACGATGCTCTCAATTTGGCGAGCTAGTGTTGATTACCAACCTGTCCTCTATAGACATGCTGTCCTCAAATATATTTAAAAATATGTAGCAAAGGCAGAGCCTAAATCAAAAACCTACCATGCACTTCTTTCTCGTCTTGCACATGCAACTCCACATGATGCCCCCATCCTTCTACCAATAAGACGTTTTCTATCATAAACTATTGCAGAGCGAGACATTGGTGCACAAGAGACTTGCCACATGCTCCAAAAACTCCCTCTTTGTCTTTGCAATCATTCCTTTCTATCCTTAAATGTTAGCCAAAGCGTTTTCCGTCGTATTTCCAATGACTCTCCTGACATCCCAACAACACTCACCTTCATTTCTGCATACATGCAACGCCCACCTGCACTCGAACAACTTACCCTTTGTGAAGCTACATGATATTGGTCATACTCACCTCGTAGAAAGCAATTGCAATGGAAACCAAACAAGCCTCCCAAAATTGCTCGTGTCTTTCCTCGCTTCATTACTATTCCACCCATTACTGCAGATTCCTTTGTTTCCTTTTGTTGGAGTGAGCTCCTTCTATACAAACCTTTTCGCACCCTCGACAATGACTTTGGATCCACAACATTGGCCATAAATTCTAATTTGCTTTGCATTAAAGACACATATACTGCATGACATGTTGATCGCTTTCCAGAACCCCCCAGTACCCCTCCCTCTGATGACTCTACTTCTGCTTCAAACCACTTCCCCTGAGCCCCTTCCATGGATGAATGGGAACTCCTTTCTCAACTCCGCCCTGGAAACAACCTCCATGTTGATGACCTTGACATGCTTGGCCATCTCGACTTTGACAAAGAGCACAATTGGAACGAAAACCATATTCCCTCACACATCCATGCAACAGCTATATCATTCATTGACGTCATTCGAATGTCCGCAAATGTACAACTTAACACCTTCTCATCTTCATGTTCTCCTGCCTCGTCTCCCACACAACGCATGGCCTTTGACCTTATCATCGCACACTCCACAAATGATACAACCCTTCCCCCACTCAAAATGGTCATTCAAGGCACTGCAGGAACATGAAAGTCTTTCTTGATTTCTTGCCTTAGATCTACACTCCAACATGCTTCTAGCGATAACCCTTCACCCTTGCTCCTGCTTTCTCCCACCGGTGTTGCTGCTTTTAACATACATGCGTTAACAATACATTCTTCCCTTCACATACCCATTACTAAGATGCATCCTTTTGAAGGACAATCCCTTTCAAGCTTCCAACAACAATTTTTCCATATCCAATACATAATCATTGACGAAATGAGTTTCGTTGGCCCAAAAATGTTAACCTGAATGGATGACTGCTTACAACAAGCCTTCCCATCCCAATGTACAACTCCATTTGGAGGGTGCTCCATCATATTCTTTGGTGATTTTGGACAACTACCCCTTGTAAAGGACATCCCCATGTATGTTGGTGCATCATGAGGGAATGCTCTTTGGCGTACTTTTGACACTTTTGTCACTCTTTCAACCATCTTTCGACAACAAGGAAACACCCCTTATCAAGTTTCCTTTCGGAAACTCTTGCTCAATATTTGAAATGCAATACCAACTCTTGAATATTGGACGCTCCTCATGTCAAGAACAACCTCATCCCTTTCACATGAAGACAATCATACATTTGACCAATGCACTCACTTGTACGCAACTCTATTGCATTGCACAACAAAAAAATGCTAAAACTCCTCAACATGCCAATTGCACATTGCTTTGCAGAGCAAAAGAAACAACATGTGAAAATCTCAATAGATGATGAACAACTTACATTCAAGGTTCTACTAGCAATTGGTCAAAAATTCATGTTGAAAGCCAACTTGCGTGTCTCAGCAGGACTTGTGAACGGCTCACTTGGGAAAGTTATTGCAATTGTCTACAACTCCAACGATCAACCGCCTACATTGCCATCTTATACTGTAATTGATTTTCTCCACTACAATGGCCCCCCATGGGATTCTTCCAATCCAAATTATGTCCCCATCCCTCCTATAACAAGGGGTTCACGAAGGCAAGTACCACTTCGCATGGCATGGGGTTTAACAATCCATAAAGCACAAGGGATGACCCTTCAAAATGCAACAATAGATATTGGCAACACTGACTGACAAGGACTTACATTCACTGCAATATCAAGAGTAAAATATCTATCAGGCCTTCGCATATCTCCACCTTTTTCCTTTTGTAGCTATTCTCGAATGAAAGATAATCCCTATGTGCAGCGCATAATACAAGAAGAGAACTTACTTGCTTCAAAGTCTTTGCAGTCACATGCTCCATAAAGTTATATTCCTTCTCCTTTGCAGCTCTACTTTGTATACCTATTACTTTATTATGTTCTCCTTTTTTCAAAATGATTTGTCTATTTTTTTGAGATCTTGTATTCCTATTGCTACCATCATTGAATATTTTCCTATGAAAGACAAGAAAATACTACTCTATAAAGAAGACAAGAAATTTAATCTTCGTATCAGCAGTTTTCTTGTACTACTCTATCTTATTTAATTCAATGTGTTGTGATTAATTTTTTGAAAGCAACCACATCAACACATTTCATCCCATCTTAGTCTTTTTTCCACTAAATATAAAATGTCACTATGCTTAAAAAATTATCCCATAAAGACTGTCAAGGGTCTGCCCACAAAATGTTTGCATGGCCTGATGAAGTAATGTGATCCAAATTATAGTCGGTTCACTATTTGACTAACACTCTCCGTCATTATTTTCTATCTTCAAAAAACTATTAAATACACATGGTTATTGTATCCAAGTCGACATCCGACTAATTGTCTTCCTTATCGATGGGGGACAGTTTCAATACAGTTATATTGAATTAATCATTGACTCAATCATCCTGGTTGCCGCTCAAGCAAAACTATGTCGATCATCTTTACACAGTGACATACTTAAGAGTCGATCAATTTTTAAAGGCTCGACCAACTCTGACCATTTTGACTTCCGACCATATCTTCCAAATATTGTCGAAAAACAAATTAAAAATTCATATCAACTATTCGATATGTTGATAATGTTTACACATTAACAACTTCACGCCGACCAAAACGAACTGTCCATCAATTGAACCACAGTTAAGAGCTGACGAATTTTTAAAGGATCGACCACCTCGACTATGAACCATACTTTTTTTTAACTCTGTGGTCGAATTGATGGACACGCGTCGACTGTTAACTGTGTAATTTTGTTTTCGATAATATTTGTAACATATGGTTGGATGTCAAAATGGTCGGGTCACTTTAGTTATAAAAAAATATGGTCGATAGTCGAGTTGGTCGAGCCTTTAAAAATTGGTAGACTCTTAACTGTGTGGTGGAATTGGACACGGGTCGGAAGTCAAAATGGTCGACTGTTAACTGTGTGGTCGAATTGATGGACACGCATCGGCTGTTAACTGTGTAATTTTGTTTTCGATAATATTTGTAAGATATGGTCGGAAGTCAAAATGGTCGGGTCACTTTAGTTAAAAAAATATGGTCGATAGTCAAGTTGGTCGAGCCTTTTAAAATTGGTCGACTCTTAACTGTGTGGTGGAATTGATGGACACAGGTCTGAAGTCAAATTGGTCGGTTAACTTTAGTTTTTAAAATAATATGGTCGATAGTTGAGTTGGTCAAGCCTTACAAAATTGGTCGCCTCTTAACTATTTGGTCGAATTGATGGACACTTCGTTTTGGTCGACGTGAAGTTGTCACTGTGTAAACATAATCGACATATGAAATAGTTGATATGCATTTGTAATTTTGTTTTCAATAATATTTGTAAGATATGGTCGAGAGTCAAAATGCTCGGGTCACTTTAGTTAAAAAAAAATATGGTCCAATTCGACCAAAACAAAGTGTCCATTAATTCCACCAAAACGAAGTTCTTTTAAAGTGGTCGAGCTCTCGTTGTGCATCGACGGAATCACGAGTGTTTGATAGATATTGAAATTTCATTTTCGTCCACATGACATAAAGTAAAATAATAGTCAATGCTTAGCATTTACATTGGTTGGGTCGAGTTTTTAAAGCGATCATTTTTTGTAAAAGAGTCGAATGTCTGACAACTAGTCGGACCTCGACTAAAGAAGAGCTCCATTGAAGCAATTGCTTTTTGTTGTATTCTTTCCATTTATAGTTGTATAACTTATATTGATTCAGATTTCATACTATTGTTTAAGCACAAAATGTACTATATCTTCTGCTTACAACAGCAACAGAAGTTTACAACTTATGTATGTTTAAGTTTACACATTTAAAGAAATAACATTGATTCCTCTATCTTCAATACTAGGTACCTTGTAAACATCTAAATCAAGATTCCTCATTATTCACACTATATGTTTTCAAATCAGGTATGTCGCAAAAAACCGACAAAAGAAAGGACGAACAAATGTACCTTGAAAAGGAAATGACTAAAAAAATACAAATGGAAACACTATTTATAGACACTAAAACCATCATAAGTTGCACCGCTGAGTTCAAATGGGGCGAGTTGTGCATAGCTATCAGAGACGGGAAAATACCTAATTCAACATTGGAGGAAACCATAATTTATGAAAACGTCAGGAGGTCCAACCTTCACAAGGCAACTACGTGACCAGAATTGTTTCACTACTTAGAGCTTATTGCATGGATCTTGCCCCATGTTGATACTACGACAAGGATAATTTCGAACGCCATTGGGGAACGACTCACATCCTTCGAACCAACCCACCTTGCAGCCGCATACAAGTTTCCTACCTCCAAAGTATTCCTAATTGATGATTGGGTAAGACGTGCCAATATAGATAATGTTGAATGTGCAAGGGAAATGCTGCTACCAGACAAACAACTTAGACCCAAACATACCAAGAAATATGCCACCCAAAACTTAAGGACCCCCTATAGAATCATAGTCCTATTGTTGAGTAGACTCTTCGGTCTACCAAATGACAACAACTATAAACTTAGTTGGGTTCCATTGATATACCATGTTGCCACACGTGGTACAGTATTCAATTGGGCAACTATTATTTCAGAAAGTATGGCGTCAACCATTTCTATAGCTCAAATCGGCCTTTCACAAGGGAAACCAGAATTCTTCATGTCTTGCTACCTTATCGATTGCATATTAGTCAGCCACCCTTTCCCTAATTTGGGATGTACTTGGAATCAAAATGAAACTCCCATTCATGTAGCATATCAACTAACTTGGGCTCATCGATATGCAGGATACTACAAATTACTATGTGAAGAACTAATCATGCCCCTTTATTCACTTGTCTTCAATAAAGAAGTAAATTGTATGTCAGAGAATGCCTTGTATATAATAGGTGAATATGGAGACTATTACTTCTCATCAGAAGGCACATACATTAGAATGTATGGGGGCACAAAACCTCCTTCTCTATTGCCCAAATATGCTACAAATTACATTGTGCATAAAGAAGCGATCAGACAAGTGTTCATCAATGGAATTGGTAACTATCTCCATCACAACAAAATAGCCTCTTACCCACCTGTACCATTCAACATTGGTGGATACAAATTTCATAAGATTAAGGAAGTGGAATCCTTTATTGTAGACTTGCAACCTTTTCACTTTGGAACAAAACTATTTCTAAGAAATGACAACAAACACAAGGTGACTAAACATTGTGCTTCTTATAAAATCACTTTTGAGTACTCAAATCACTTTCTGAAAGAAGAACAAATATATAAAAGGGTACACAATATGACAGAGCTTCACAACAAACTATATCTGAAGATTGTATATACTTCTACCCAAACTACAAGCAAAGAAAAGCAACCAGAAATACATAGGCAAAGAGAAGAGCTAGTAACAGTTGGTCGAATTCCTCAATCGCGCCCGACTAGCCACTGTCAACAATTTCATACAGATAAAGCATGACCTCCGGACACATATATACAAACAACTAGCAGTTGGGAGTGCCGACCAATAGATGGGAAAAACCCACATTCACGTGACAACACGTAGATAGGCTGTCAGTCAGAATTAAATAGGTTGTCAAATCATTCTTTAATGCAATCATCTACTTTTAATTCACATGCGCCACACGCTTCCTCCATAAATCCTGACCTAGAGGATTGTTGGATACTCTTTTGCCAAGCACTAGAGAACCAGATTTCAAAGAAAACATAAGAATTTTCCAAACCTGAGAGTTCTACAGAAACGATGGCACCCAAGAAAGGTGAGACTACAACCCGTTCAGCCACAACTAAAGTCCGTCAATTGGAGATGGCCCAAACACCATTGGAAGCCTGCTTACAGTTGGTTCGAAACGCTAAAGTACACGAGCCACACTGGCGAAAAACTTGGAATGATATTCTTGCGTGGGGAAAGGAGTCGAATGACAATTGGAGGGAGCCAGCCCAAAAACTGTGGACTGCTAGCATTCTGCAATACATGAATGCACCTCTGCTGGAATAGTTTGGCGGACTCAAAGACATTATTACTCAATTCGTAGTAAGCAGATATCATAATGGAAAATTATATTTTGACGTTCCAGTCGAAATAAATGGTGAGGTACTCATCCACAAGATTACAGGGTTATCATACAAAGGTGCATATGTACCTAGTCGACAGAGACCAGGATTGAACAAGCAGTTTACAGACCACCCAACTGGAAAGAATTCTTGGGGTTATTGGTGACCCGGATAAAGTATGAAAATTATTAAATAGTTGCGCGAATCGTGTCGACCGCTTTGTCAAGCTCCGGTCGAGGGTCCGACTTAAAAATTGAAATGCTAGAGCCTGTGCTGAGCATGGAAACAAACAACAAAATATACAACTGGGCTAAGTACCTTGCTGAAATTATCAAGAACATATGTTTGAAGTGCCAAGAGGATGGAGCGGCCATTCGCTACCCATCTCTAATCATATGGATAGCAATGACGCATATAAGACCAGCAGGAAATAAAGGATTTACTAAAGAAAGACCTGTGTTAATTCATAACTTCCGTTGCTTTATGAAAGGAGGCAGCAGACTTGGGCCGTCAACAGTAAAGATTTGGCTAGAAGCCTGGTTCGAAGACTTAAAAGTTCGGTCGACCAGATGGAGAGTATCTCAGAATGTTCGACGGAGTCTGCCTCCGTCCACTCACATTGAACTTGCACTTGACCATACATCAGTTTGGTACTTGGAAGGAGCAAGTGGACCTGCACAAGCTCTTGACTATTACCCTTCGGTTGGGGAAATCTTCAATGAGCTTAAAAGGAAATCCAACACAACATTGATAATTCCTGATATGGCACACCAAGTCGGCATTCCCATAGTCGAACCTTTAATGGATCCAGAGAAAGAAGAAGCCTATGAAATCCGCTTATATATGGACAATTTTAAATTTCAACCTCAGCCCGTGGTTGGATCAGAGCCTTTAGCACTTACGCTCATTCCACACCAAGATTCACCGGATGGAGCTGAACAATCTGATGAAGAGACCCTGTTGAACAATCCTGAGTACGCCTTGAACCCCGAAAACATCCAGCAGATGGCCGACCAATTATCCATAGCTCGACAAGCAAGAGATGTACAAATACAGGGAAAGGGAAAAATAAAAATGACCATTGACGAGACTATAGTGGAAGATGAAACTAAATTATATGACAGCGCAACGCGAATATTGGAAGATGCATCTAAGAACAAAATACCAGTCGATGAGAAGTTCAATAAATTTTTGGAAGCTGAACACCCTCGACCCAAAAATAAAGTCAAGCTTATCATCAACGATGCTATCGACCTGACAGATAGCTCAACTCCACCATCGCCGACCATTGTCACGGAGGATACTATTTTTTCTACACCTCTGGTAAGTACCCCACTTGCACTTCAAGCTCCATCTCAAGTTTTGAATATCGTACAAACTCTTCCTTCCCCCCTTCAAGAAAAATTTCAAAATGATGGCGACATTACCCAATTCATGACTCAACTCCCGACCATGTTCCCAAATTGGCGAAAAATCATAACCAAGAAACCTGTATTCGCAGACACTGGCTCACCGACAGATTTTGCCCCTCCTGGTGTGATCCCAACCAAAGTTTTTAATCCATTAGATACCTTAGCACCACAACCAATTGGCATGCGCCATACCCATCTACAGCGCAATCCTGACACAAACAATCCAATTTTTGCTCATTAGACTTCTTCGTTCATTCCTTTTCCAGTCAATCCATTGATGGAAGTCCATTCACCTCCCCGACATGTCATCCCCTCACCAGAACATTTACCTGATGTTCAAGTTTTAGATGTAGACGCACCACTGATACCATAATTCTTGTCCCCTGTAGTTAGTCGGGAACCGTCTTCCAGTTCAAATCCTAACCCTCCTCTTCCAGTCGACAAAACATGTGTGTCGTCAATACTAGTGTACCATTCCACAACCCTTCCAACGAGTCAGTAGCATAAACAACTGAAGCAACAGTCGAGTCAGCAACACAAACAACTCAGGCAGCAGTCGAGACAGTAGAGCAAGCAAAACAAGTAACAACTGAAGAAGTACTCCCGAAAAACACAGTAGAAATATCAAGCAGCATAATACAAGAAGAATAGTCTATTGAAGAAGCACAAAAACAGATAGAACAACCATCAACAATAGTTGAGATTCAAAAAGAATTAGAACAACAATTAGCGGCCCCAAAATCTAAAGAAAAATCCAAGAAAAAGGAACAAAACAAAAAATGATGCCAAGAGAAAGATCTTTAGCAACAACAACAGCATCTGTAGCACATATCTCAATTGGGTCGCTTATCTGTACATCTCGACCAATTTGGGCCGATCTCGACATACCATCCACAACGAGCACCACAAGAAGAGCTCAACTTACTGGCTGATGCAATCAACCGAGAAAAACGACATAGATGACTAGAAGCAGAAGACCGGATTCACAAAGTGGAACAAGACCAAACTCTATTTCTGACAAAGTGTCAAGATTTAGCGCAACAGGTCATACCAATTCCAGTCACCTCCGACATGACAAGCACACTTGATAAAGAATTTCAGTTGTTCGAATCTGTCGTGTCGGCAATGTCTGAAAAACTCACCAAGGACCGAGAAGAACAAGCAACAGTAACAACGTCATTGATGTTGCAACAGTTTGAAGCATTCAACTCAGCACACAATCAGCTCATACAGTATAATGATGAAGCAGAGGCAACAGACAACGTTCTCCGCAATTGGTACAAACATTATGGCAACGTGTTTAGAGAAATGCAGGAGACAAGCAAGACAATTCATAGTCTTCATAAACAACACGGAGTAGTTGATGAAACCATGGCCAAAACTATTGAGGAACAACTGATAATGGAAAATAGAAAACTGGAGAAATTGGAAAAAAGTGAAGCACAGTGGTTGAGCCAGGTGCGTCATAACCTTGAAAAAGTAGAACAACTCCAACCACATATGCAAACACTGCTTTCAGCTGCAAATGAGAAAATAGCGCTCTTCGGTTCCAACCTCATTCATATATAGGGAAAAACTACTCAAAAACAAATAGCTCACTTGTCGACCCTTACAACACTTACTATCGATATCCAGAACACACTGCGCCATTGGGAGAGCTTCCAGCACCAAATTTCTATTTCGGCTGAAGCAATTGTCGAGGTCTGTCTGTAACAACCAACAACACCCAGTTCCACTCCAGACAACTCATAAAGCACAGTTATACACAAGTTTTGTTCAGTAATTTTGCACATGTTCGAAGACACTAGAACCTCCACTGGACTGTTTGCAATATAAGTTGACAAGTCCCGTCGACCAGTCCGAATATGTCGTTTAGCTGCACCAAAAATACAGTTGTATAACTGAATGTAAACATCTATATATAGGCTGTTCAGCCAATATAATGATTAACTAAGATTTGTCTATGTATCGTTCTACCCTTGCTGAATAATAAAGACTAGCGCTTGTCTCTCTCTTGTCTGTTGTCTCTGTATGATTGTGCATGCTTGTTTAAACTATATAATGTATTAGTGAATCTCATCGATATGTTGGTCGACATATACAATTTATGGTCGATACTAAATCAGTCGAGTCATTTATGGTCAATATGGCCGATATTCAAACTGGTCAAGGTTGTTGTAGTCTATATCACTTGATGTCACTTTATTTTTAAAAAGCTCAAAAGTCCATATGGTTGAACTTGTAGTTCAATGTTGTTGTAGTCTATATCACTTGATGTCACTTTATTTTTAAAAAGGTCAAAAGTGCATATAGTCGAACTTGTAGTTTCAACTCAACATCTTATTAGGTTCAAATTGATCTTGAGTATATGTTAGTAAATCTCGTCGATATGGTGGTCAACATATCCAATTTTTGGTCGATACTAAATCACTCGAGTCATTTATGGTCGATATGCTCAATATCCAAACTGGTCAATTGTAGTCGATATCACTTGATGTCACTTTATTTTTAAAAAGGTCAAAAGTGTATATCGTCGAACTTGTAGTTTCAACTCAACATGTTATATGGTCGAATTTTTGCGTCATTATTGGCTTTAGATTCTGTTATCCTGCACATTTCCCAGTATAAATTTATTGTTTTTATTAGTTAAAATATTTTTTATCTAGAATTTTTTGTCGGAGGTCGAGGAGGTCGGAGGAGGTCGAGGAGGTCTGGGGTCGGAGGAGGTCGAGTTCGAGGAGGTCGAAGGAGGTCGGAAGAGGTCGAGGAGGTCCGAGGTCGGAGGATGTCAAGGTCGAGGAGGTCGAAGGAGGTCGGAAGAGGTCGAGGAGGTCCGAGGTCGGAGGATGTCGAGGTCGAGGAGCTCAAGGTCGAGGAGGTCGGAGGAGGTATTTGTTTTGTAAACCATGGTTAAAAATTTAATATGGTCGGTCTCTTCTGTGGGTGGTAATATGATTCGTTGTATACTAAAGGGAAAGAAAAACAGTCTCTAACATTGTTACAAAGTTTACTCTTTTCCTAACAGCATTCACTTTTGCCCCTCCAGGGGCAAATGCTAGTTATATTATATTTAAATCCATGCTATTGAAAAAATCAATATGGTTTATTATCAATATATAAAGTATAAAGGGAATTTAAGATTTAAGTGTTTATTAATGAAGTGAGTTAAAAAATAGATAAATTCAATTTTTTAAGTGAATATTGTTTTTATTTTAATATTAATTTTGATTATTTGAGTCTTTTTAAAATGGACTAAAATTCCTCAAAGCATAGTTTTATAATCAACAAGTTTAAGTTCAATCCTCATTGGTTGAAAAATGCTAAGTATACTAAATTAATCAGAGATAATTGGAAAGGATATGATGCCAGAATTAATACTCCAGCAGGCAAACAATTTTCAGACACTTTTAATGAAGTTAAGAAACTATCGGTTGATTGGTCAAGCAGTTGGTGAGTCCGGATAATAGACTCAATTATACTGAATCCAAGATTGAGGAAATTTATAACGAAGGTTCGGAAATCCTCAATCAACATAGCTTGTAGGTTTTAATAGACCTTGAAGCTCAAAGGAATGGCATCCTTAAAGAAAAGGAAGCAGAAGCTAGAATGAAGAGCAGAGCTGTATGGATCTCTTTAGGTGATGAAAATACTTCCTTTTTTCATAAGTTTGTTAACCATAGAAAAATACCCAATACCATTTGGGAGATGAAGAATAAGGAAGGGGAGAGTATTAGAGGTTTTGAAGGACTGGCAACTGAAGGAGTTAATTTTTTGGGGGAACTTTATACAGAACCGAACCTGAATAACATTCCGGATATTGTTCAACTGTGTACAAAATTCCCAAATTGGATTAAGGAATAAGATAATGCTATGCTGGATGCACCTATTACGTTGGAGGAACTAGAAGTAGTTCTTGGAAAGGCCAAGAAAGACAGAAGTTTGAGACCGGATGGCTGGACCTCAAAGTTCTTCTAGGGATTTTTTGATCTACTGGGAGCTGATTTGTTGAGAGAAGTGGAACAAACCAGGATAACAAGAAGAATGACAATCTATTTAACTCAACTTTTATAGTGTTGATTCCTAAGGTGGACAATCCAAAATCCTTTAGGGATTTCCGACTGATCTCGCTGTGAAATGCACTTTATAAAATAATCTCGAATATTATTGCTGAAAGGTTAAAACCCTTCCTGGCTACTCACATTTCCCCTAAACAATTTGGGTTTTTGAAGGATCGAAGTATTCATGAGGCTGTGGGAATGGCCCAGGAGTGCATACATACCATCAAAAAAAAGCAGTTACCTTCCAAAGTCCTCAAGATTGATCTAGCTAAGGCTTATGATAGAAATAGCTGGATGTATTTAAGGCTAGTCCTCTTGCAGACATGATTTTCGCTTCAGTTGGTGAACTGGATTTGGTCTTGCATTTTATCGGTTGTGTTTTCCATATTAATCAACGGAGTAGCTTCACCGTTTTTTAAACCTCAGAGAGGGATCCTCTAGGGATTCCCTTTGTCCCCATATATTTTTCTGCTGATAATGGAAGGACTCATTCGGTCACTGTCTAAAGCAAATAATTGCAACAAAATAAAGGGCTTAAGTATTAAAGATATATCAGTTAAACAACTTTTCTTTGTAGATGATGCTCTATTTTTTTAGGGGAATCAGAACTGGAAACACTAGCTGTATGGGATATTTGGAACATTTCAGTCGGGATACAGGAATGCTTTTAAATTTAAGTAAATCGGCGTGCTATTTTAGCAAGATGGAGAACCATCAGATGCAAAATTTTCAAAATTGTATGCCAATGGATCAATTCCCTTTAGCAGAGGGATTTAAGTACTTGGGATTTTTCGTTAAACCAAACTGCTATGTCAAAGCCAATTGGGACTGGCTGATAAATAAGATGGAGAGAAGAATTACCTTCTGGTGCAACAGGTTTTTATCCCATGGAGGTAAATATGTGTTGATACAAGCGGTGCTCAATGCCATCCTTGTCTATTGGATGATCTTAGCTTCTATTCCTAAAGGATTTGTTCATAAATTACGAAGGATGTTTTTCATATTTTTATGGAAAGGTAATATAGACGAAGGGATACCAATTGAAAAACCAAAGCAACAGGTAGGTTGGGGCTTGAAGAAGTTCCATCGGTTTGGAAAATATTTGACAACGAAGTCCACTTGGAAATTTATCACAAAGGAAGGTAAATGGAAATCCATCCTAAAAGCTAAATATTTGAAGCACTAGCCTATTTTGGAATGGATCAGGGACTAGTAAAGGATTGTAAAGCAGGGTCTATGTTTTGGAAGCTATGGTAGGAGTCTTTCCAGTCATAGGGGATTTACTGGCTTGGGCGGTTGGAGATGGTAAAAAATACATAGTAGGGAAGGATAATCTTGTTGGAGTTACCAAGCAGAGGAATTTCCCGGAAGGGATGATCTAGTACCTCAATGAAAGAGGATTTACTTCCTTACAGGATGTAGCTGGGATTGACAGAAACATCAGTTTTTCTCATAATTGGAAAACGACAGCAGAATTAGACTTACCTGACCAATGGATAGAAAGATGGAATTTATGGATTTCTGACATGAATAAGGGGTTCATCAAATTAAAGGAGGATCCAGATTCTTTGGTATGGATGAGTAACCACGAGGGAGGGAAGTATGCCGTTAATATTGCATATAATCTATTCTGGAGTAACGAGACTATCCTTGATTGCTGGTGGTGGAAACCACTCTGGCAAGTTCGGGTGCCACAAAAGCACAAGATTTTTATGTGGCTGATATTGAGAGGGAAGGTACTAACATGGGACAATCTGAGAAAGAGAAATGTTTCGGGGCCTAGCTGGTGTTGTCTATGCAGGGGAGCAGAAGAAACAATCGAACATTTGTTTATGGAATGCCCTTTCTCTTATCAAGTTTGGAAAGGATTGTAAGCTAGCCTTCATCAGGTACGGCCATGGGAAGTTGATTCTATTGAAGGAAACTTTAAACTTTGGTTCACGAACTTGATCCTCAAATCCATACGATGTATCCCTTACTTAGTTTTATGGAGTATTTGGAAGGTTAGAAATGAAGCTATCTTTGAGAACAAACACTTGGTTTCTATGTTATCTCTAATGTGCTAGCTACCTACAGGTTTTCTATTGACAAAGAAAGAAATTATAAACCCAGGATAATGAAGGAAATATGTAAACAAGCGGAATGTACAGGTCATTTTGATGGGGCCTGTGAGGAACCTGATAGAGCCTGTGGATTAGGGGGCATTATACATTTACCGAACAGGGGAACGATAGAGTTCAAAGCAAATGGGGGCATTGGATCAAATAATAGAGTAGAAGGCATGGATCTGAGAACATTGATGCAAATTAAAAGAGAGGAGTCGGTGCAGTCCCTACGTATTTTTGGGGATTCGAAATTATGGATCAAATTTATGAAAAAGGAGCAGAAAATATAAAACCTTAATCTCACAGGTATAGGAAATTTTTTGGAAATAATAACACAATATTTCGAGATCCTTAAATATAATCATGTGTACATAAACCAGAACGAGACAGTTGATGTATTTTCCAAAGAGTGTCTTCTTCTTCCTTCGGGAGTTTGTGTGATGAACAAAAACATGGGAGTTCAACAAGTAATCACAAGGAAAATTTTGGACTTCATGGCTTGAAATCTGGTTTTAGGGGATTGTTAAGGAATGAGGAAACTTTAAGGTTTTTAAATACTACAAAGAAAATTTTGCTGGATACAACTATGATGTAAATTTTTCTAAATAGTGCAACAGCACATGAAGGATGTAATTCTTATGAATGAATAGGTTATGTTTTTAAATACTACTATGAAAATTTTGCTGGATACAACTATGATGTAATTTTTTCTGAATAGTGCAACAACACCTGAAGGATGTAATCTATATTTCTTATGAATGAATAAGTTATGAATTTTTTCTATGGAAAAAAAAGTTTTTATCAATCAAGTAAAATTATAATTTTTTATCAAATTAAAAAAAATGAATTTATCTATATTTTAATTTTTTTATTAATATAAAATATTAACAATAATATGACATTTAATTATTACTTTATATATGTTTTATTGTTAGTTTTAGGTTAATTTGTTTATATATATTTAATTAGTTAGAATATTATTAAAGATTATTATAAAGGTATAATCATTAGATTATTAAAATTTATGGAGGTGTAGATAATTTATCCTCTTTAGATTTGAATATATAATCTTCTAAGAAGAAATACAGATTATTAATCATTACACTCACTTGTATTATATTATATATATATTAAAATTAATTATAAATTTATTTTCTAAAATTACATTTATTTAAACACTATTTTAATTTTAATTTTAATTTTATTTTATTCTATAAACTTTGTTTTTCTATTTTAAGATTAAAATTAAAGTCATATTTTATTATTTGTTTTTTCTATTTGAAAATTAAAATTAAAACTATATTTTGTTATTCGTTTTTTCAATTTTAATATTAAAATCATGTTTTAGGCCTCTCAATAAGCGCAAGGATAAATTTGATAGTTTTGGTGAGTAACAATGAAGAACCATCTGAGACTTGGTGAAAGTCGGCTACTGAGTGCTGTGAGCTAGGGTTTTTACAGACTGTTCATTCCAATGGAGGCCGTAGGTGGGGGATCCCCCCACATCTCAACCCAGAAATTGCAGCATTCAAGAGTCTCGTTGTTGTACAAGGAAAGTTCCTTCGGCCTCTCATTCGAGATTTGTAAAGAAACTGGACTCGATCTAAGAAGTCTCATTGCCGTGAGGGGGCTCTAGAATGGTTGCGCTTTCGCTTGTTGAGAAGAGTGTGATCGACTAATTCTCGGGGATCTGGACCTCACCTTGATCTATGGAAACTTGGGTCCAAAAAAACTGCAAACCATTGATGCAAGGTGAGATTGGGATCTTCTTTATGGGAAAAGGATTTTTTATTTTTCATTTTGCTGAGAAAGCATATCGGGATCTGATCTTCAGAAGTGGGCCTTACTTTATGGGCCTAAGGGGTCTCTATCTAAATCGATGGACTCCTAATTTTGATCCAACCAAGATGTGTCGACAACAGTCCTTGTTTGGGTTCGAGTCCCCCAGCTCCATATTCACTGTTGGAATACTGAATCTTTAAAGGCCATCGGAAATACATAGATAGAGATGATCCAAAAGATCAGTTCTCATGTGCCAGTATTTGTGTGGAAGTAGATATGGAAATCAGAATTCCGAAAGCCATTAAGTTAAAGCTAGAATCCTAGGAGCACATTCAAGAACTAGATTATGAGTAGCTTCCATTTAAATGCGAACTATGCCATGAACATGGTAATTTTTACAAAGGCTGTAAGAAATTTCCCCTACCTCTATCGATATGAAGACTCAAAAACAAAGGAAAAATGTGAATAGGGGTCCCAACACCAGACCGAAGGAAAGAAACCCTGAATCACAGCCAAAACAAATAGGAATCCCTCAAACCAAAAGGAAACCTCAAGACAAAACAAATTTGCAAGTATGGAGAATGAGGAAGTGGAGGAGGATCACGAGATGGACCAACTTGAGGTTCCAATGGAAGAAGTCCATGGAACTAAATATTGTTCCAGGTATGGTCCTAATTACGTCATGGAAACTACCCATGAGGCAAAAGAAAACCAACATGAAGAAAATAGAGAGGAACCCTTGCTTGAGTCTTGAAGTCATGATTTAGGTTCAAGTCACTTATCAGGATCAGTATGGAAGTCCCATTTGTCAGATGAGTTAGAAGGATAGGAGGCAGAACCTAAGACTCAAAGTAGGAAAGGTCAGAAAAAGGATAAGGACAAGCGGGAAGAAGAGGTAGAACATGAATTTTTTTTCGGAAAACAACAAACTATATATAAGTTAATAACAAAGAATGTCATAGGAGTATGCTTCTCTAGCAGAGCTAAGTTCGACCCCAATGGGGGATCCCTTCAATCCAAAGGTAAGTAATGAAATTGATCTCTTGGAATAGTAGAGATCTAGGTTACAAAAAGAAAGAAGAAGCAATAAGAGACTTAATCAGAACTGAGAAGCCTAAGATCCTCCTAATCTAGGAGACCAAATTGGAGGAGAATGCTTTCCTCAATAAAATGGTTAAGTTATGGAAACAAGGGTGGTGAATAGCAATAAGCTCCAGAGGAGTGTTAGGAGGTGTGGAAACAATATGATATAGATCAAGATCCAAGCTGTCTAATGTTCATCACTCTCAACACTAGATCATAGCTTCACTAAAACACCTGCAATCCAACCACCAGGTATCTATTCTTAACAGTTATGCTCCAGTAAATTATGTTGGAAAAAAAGGACTGCTGGCAATCTCTTTTAGTTTTGGATGGGTTCCCTCTCTTCCCCAATATCATTTTCAGGGGATACTTTAATCTAACCCTCTCTAGCTCTGAGGAAAATGGTGGTTCCATAGTTCGTGACCCATGGAGGGAATGGGTTGAAGATCTTATCCGATCTTGGGGTCTAGTAGACATCTGCCAGACAAACATGGAATACACTTGGACTAATAGAAGGGTTGGTTTAGGGAACGTAGCCACCAGATTGGATAGGTCTTTAGCTTCAAAATCCCTTTTCATGTTTGGACTCAATATCTCCTCTCGAATCCTCACCTCCAGTGTCTCGAACCATAGTCCCATCTCCCTCAGTGTAGATTCTAAACCGGACTCGGGGCCCATTCCCTTTAGATTTTCCCTAGCCTGGAATGATCACCCTAACTTTCTAGAGGTGTTAAAAAATGATTGTAATGTAGACATCAGAGGCTTCCCCTTCTTCATTTGGGAAGAAAACATGAGAAGAGTTAAATGGAAGCTGAAGAATTGGGTGAAATATTCCCACCCCCTTCCCATGAAAGAAAAGTTTATCAAGAATCCTTGGACTAGCGTCAAAAGGAGATGGAAAATTGGGAAACTACATTGAAAGACACCAAAAGGGAGGGAGAATTGCGAAAATCCCTCCACACAACCCAAAGGAAGGAAGAAGAATACTGGAGGCTTAAGTCTAGGAGCCTCTGGTTGAAATCGGGTGATAAAAATACAAATTTTTTTCATACTCAGGAAAAGGTTTGTGACCACCACAAAACAGTTCGAGAAATTGCAATTCAAGAAGGGCAAAAATTTCAGAGTTCGAAAATATAAAAGAAGAAGCGTTTAGGTTCTTCAATGAATTATACTTAGCTAAGGAAGAAGATATGGAGGAGGCCTAAGATGATTCTATCAAATATATTCCCCTCTTAATCTATTAGGAAGACAATGCGGAGTTAACTTGACCAATCACAAAAGAAGAAATAAAAGATACAGTTTGGAAGATGAATCCAGACAAATCTCCAGGTACAAATGGATTCTCAACTCACTTCTACAGGATCTGTTAGGATATTATAAAAAAGTATTTAAAATGAATGCAGGAATATGCCTAAAGAAAACCCCATATAGGAGGAGTAATAAATTCTTCCTTTATGGCCTTAACTCCCAATGAATTTAATCCTGCCTCTTTTTCTAGGTTCCAACCAATTTCCCTTTGCAATGTATCCTACAAAATATTTTCTAAAATCATTTCCCAAAGGTTAAATCCTCTTCTCCCTTCCATCATTTCAGAAAATCAAGGGGGATTCATGCAAAAAAGGAACATCCTCGATCATAAAACTAGACATGGCCAATGCTTTAGACAGGGTTAACCACATATATCTCTTCAAGGTCCTGCAAAAAATTGGGTTCAATGATAAAATTATTTCCTGGATCAAGGTGTGTATTGGCATCCCCTGGATTGCTCCTCTAGTGAATGGGAGAGCAACTAAATTTTTCAAAGCTTCTTGGGGGCTTAGGCAAGGTTTCCCTTTGTCCCCACTTCTTTACATTATTATGGCCGATTCACTGAGCAGAACCCTGGAGAAATCCATAATCGCGGGGGAAATCCAAGGAGTTAAAGTGGAAATAAATGTAAAAGAGTTAAACCATTCACAATTTGCGGATGAATCCAGTTGTTAATTGGGGGGACCTCTTTAGTCATAGAAAGGATATTCAATAGTATTATGTAAACCTTCTGTAAAGCCTTTGGAATAAAGATAACCAAAGGGAAGAGCTACATCTATGGGTGGAACATTCCAGCTCGTCTCTTAACAAACATTCAACAGGCGTTTGGATTCCGAGCTTTGAATTCTTGGGACTCTTTCAAGTACTTAGGAATCATGATTGCTTGGGAAATACATAGAAGAGGGAACTGGTAGGGTATCATTGACAAAATTTCCTCTAAAACATAGAAAGGGGGGTTGAACTGGCTTAATCCTGCTAGGAGAGTGGTCCTCATAAAATCTGTTCTGGCCTCCATGCCTCTTTATCTGTGCTCAATTATGCTTGCTCCCTCCTCGGTTCTAAACCATAGTAATCAGCTGATGATCATGTCCTTTTTATGGAATGGTGGTAAACAAAATGGTCACAAGTTTCATATTATCAGTTGGAACATAGTCAAGGGGCCGATGAGCTATGGGGGGATGGGCATAAGAGATATCCGCATAGAAAATTTAGCATTAGGAGCAAAAATGCTATGGAAAATCCTTAAGGAGAGCCAATCTCGGGTCTCCCAGGTGTGGCAGAAAAAATATTTAAGAGGAAATAGGTGGATATGTTTGGATACCACCCCATTCTCGAGGAAAAGTATTTCTATTTGGAACCTATGTGTAAATGCATGGAACTTCTTCCGCAACCATCTCCATTGGATTCCTGGTAATGTGGAACAAATTAGGCTTTGGGATGACCCTATCCTCCAAGATCCCCCACTGGGAACCCTCCCATGCTTTCATGACTCTCAAAATTGGTTACGGGAGAAAGGGATAGGAAAGTTGGAAGATATCTGTAGATGGCATACAGGTTCCAACCCATGGAACTATTATAAGTTTATGAATCCCCCTGACAGACTGAAAGAAGAGTTAACCTCGTTGAAAAACTGTTTGAAAGGGAAATCCTCCTTAAGCTCCCGAAAAAGAGACAAAAGAGGGTGGGAAATCAATAGTGGATGCTACACTACCAAGCAGGTCTTTGAGATACTTTAGCTTCATTAATGTACCTCCCCCGCCTCCCCTATGTGGAAAAATGTATGGAGGAACAATGCCCCCCCCGAAGGTAAACTTCTTCTGCTAGTTAGTGCCGCATGGTAAAATTTTAACAAGTGATAATCTTAAAATAAAGGGTGTAGTTGGACCCTCTCGATGTGTGTTGTGTGAATCAAAAGAAGAATCATCCTCTCACCTGTTGGTGTCCTTCCCCTTCTCTAAAGAATTCTGGAAATAATCCTTGGGCCTCCTAAATCAATTTGTCACTATACTGACAAGTGCAACAAGTTACTTCAAGAACTCGAATCGTGCCTATTCTCTCCAGTTCCATGATAAATCCTCCCTCAAATATCTTTGGTTGACTCTTCCCAAATTTATCTATTGGAATATATGGATTTCATGAAACATAAAAATATTTGAAAGCCGGAGCACCTCCCCTGCTATGGTATCCCATAAAGCGACTATGTTCTTTGCTGAGTTCTTCACAGAAAATTTGGATCAAATGGTTCGTCTCCCTCTCCTATTGCAAGAAGAGATAGTTTGTATAAACTCCCTAAATCTCAAGTTCAAGGAATCCCTTCCCCCCTCCTCCCATCTTCTCAAGGCATGGGAGCTTAGAATAAATGTTGAAGAATTTGATAGATGGCAGAGGAAGCAAAACATTCCCATTTTCTTTTGTTACGAATAAAAATAGAGAAATAAATAAATAATAATATGTAAATCATCATATTAAATCATATCTCATATTTATATATTACGGATTACTTATATTTTATGAAGTGGAAATTCTAGTAACAAGTTTTTCTTTGTTTCATCTTCTTCATGGAGCTTCGAAGGGGAACCCTGGGCGACATGAGTGGGAGGGGTACTCTTCGACCCTGGAGGAACTAAGGTGGATTCATTTTCTTGAAGTCTTGGAAATGCATCTAATGACCAAGCATAACTACTTTCCTTATGGCAATGGATAAACATGATCATCACAAAGGGACTCTTAAATGTTCTAATTATTGGGGACTCGAAGCTCGCAATCAATGCAATTAAAATAAGCATTCCCCTACAAAATATTGCTTTAGCAAGGACCCAAAGTATAATCTTGGAGAATCTGAAGAGAATTCCTAAAGTCAATCTCTTGCATGTCCTAAGAGCCCAGAATGGTGAAGCAGACGCTTTGTCTAGCAAGGCCTCAACTGGGATCAAGGGGAGTTATATAAATCATATGGGTGAATTATTTTATGAATCAATCCCATAAAGGAATGAAGTTTTACATTCTTGTTTGGGAGAAAGGATATATGAAAGGGCATGAGATTAATGCCATATGGAACCATCAATATGCATCTATTTTGGAGGGCGGGTATAGGACAAGCCATGTCTCTCCCTCATGTGGCCTTGACCATTTAGCCAAAATTTATAATCATTATACTAGTTGGGTTGAATTATTCATTACTCCTCTTCATGTGAGTTTTAATGTATACAAGAATTAGAAGGACGAGATGAAATCAAGAGACAACATCCCCTTTCTCTCCCACGAGCCGAAATGCTCTAGTTGCATTAGGAAAATTATTGAACATACTAAATTCCTTGTATCTACGTACGGTGGGCCTGCATCCGGACACTTCACCGAAATCAAAGAAGGAAATGAAATGAGGTGGGTAGTAATTGCAATTAATTACAAGTCCTCGGATTGCTTGTTATATGGTTGGTTCTGGACCCTTCAGAGTGTTAGGATATTTCAGTACTCCATCCTTGTCCTACCTAGCATTATCTATTTTCCTAGTTGTTGATGATGTCTTTTTCCCCCTAGTGGTGTGCAGAAGTCACCTAGGATCCATTTATCACCTTCCGAGCCCTGCATGCATCATTTTAGGACCACTTCAGTCAGTTCCCTATTTTATAGGAATTTACTAAGTGTTCCAGTGTAGTCCACCTGAGTTAGCTAACTCTTGTGGGGGGTTAGAGCTCCTGATTCCATTGATGGTGGCCTCATGCACCCTTTTCTGACTGGCATGCATGACAAACTCACTATTGCGCCTCCTTATTCAGTTGAATGATTATGTCTTCAATTAGCTGAGTTTAGGTTCAGTTGAGTTGAGTTTGAGTCTTCCAGAGCACTCTGGTGGTGATACTCCATATGCTAGACAAACTGAGGTTTGAAGAAGATCCTATTGAAAATATTGAAGATAATTTCGAGACACATTCTACCTTGGACATGAATCAAGGAGCATCTACTGATGGATGCTTGAACTATGAAGGAGTACCTATTGATGGGTGCTCACACATCTATGTTGCTGACATAGGATCACTTTTGACAGTATTGCTACAAGCCAAAATTTCCTTAAGCATGAAAATGAATACCTTGTAGCAGTTAAAGAAGCAACAAGATCAACTTCCCCAGCACCACTTGAGCTTCATGAAGTTGGTCCAAGTAAGAAGGAAGAAGATGAGGAGGTTAATTTGCAAGAGCCTCATTTTCTTGAAGGGTCCTTTAATATGAATGAAAAGAAGATCCAAGAGTCCCTTAGCATTCTCCATGACACTCAAGCATTGGTGTCAAATTCTTGTTGGAGAGCTACTTCATTGTAGGAAACATCCTTCCTTGAAGACATGGATAAGATTCAAAGAGCAATGTGCCACATCAAAGGTAATTTCATGTCTTTTATTTTTGATAGAAACCATTTGTTTGAGCTTAATTAATTGTTACATGATGCATACTTGAAGAATAATGAGGGTAATCATAAGCTCACAATTCAAAATGAACAACTTCTTGAAAAGTTGCAAGATACTTGTTTTTCCTCCTATGTTTCAGATTGTCAAATGGTAGATTGTTTGGAGGATTCTCATGGCATGGTGGATCATAATAAAGGTGGAAATTTGAATGTGCTTGATGTGTTTGAAGATGAACTTGAAGAGATCCCAACACTTGATGTGGTGGAAGAGGAACTTGAATTGTCTCTTGATGAATTTTATGCAATTTTTAAATAAGAGTATGATTCCTCTACATTGGAACCACTCTACAACAAAGGTTTCACACTTTTGAAGGAGATGCATAATACTACCCATGTGGATGCTTCCCATATGAAACTTATGCACTTTTTGATCATTTGGGTGATTTAGTTCATTCTCCTACATCCTACAATTCCATGTTTTGCAGCATTAGTCTCAATGAAGTATGGGTGAAAGGGTTCTTTTTTATGGTGCCACATGAGGAGTATGGAACTCCTAGATTTACTCTTTATGGTGACATGGTTGGAGCACATTCTTATTCACATTTTCAGCAGCATCCTTGGTTACTTTATGATGATGCACATCTACATGGATGCACCTATGATATGCATTTGAGTCACTTGAAGACTCATGTTTTTTCTTGCTCAACACTTGGTTCATTTGATGTTGGAGGAACTTCATCCAACACTGGGGTGAATAGATTTATGATTGGAGAAAAAATTTGTTGGCAGCCTCATACTTTGTTATATCTTTATGATTCTCACATTCATGGATGTATGGGTGAGACTTCTTTGAGTCATTTGAAGTCTCCTTGTTTTTTCTGCTCATTATTTGGTTCATATTTTAGTGGAGATTCTTCATTCACTTCTTGGATGAAAGAATATATGGCTGAATATTTTGATGCATATCACATCCTTTTGGAGCAGAATTATAGGACATTGGATACTCACATATGTCATTGGAGCATATTTGATTGGTTACTTGATGCTTGTATGCACTTGGAAAATGGTGGTCTACTTGCTTGAAGGTATAAGCACTTTCATGATTCTTTGATGAAGCATCTTCTTGATGTACATTTTCATTATGTTGTTATATACTTTGATTATATATATTTTTTACTCATGATGTTTGGAAGAATGCATACAAGAAAATGGGATCCAGGAACTCTCTTACCTGATGGTATTAGTTGGAGAGCACTCCTAATTGTTGGAGTGCAATAAGAGCAATGGGACCCTGGGATAATTCTTAGTCTCATTGGTTTCAATTTTTGGGGGAAACAAGTAGTATGGGGGATGGATTCCCCACTTAATAAAGTTATTTTAATCAGAGTAGTGCAGCAGCAAGCATGTTGGTTCCTCTCTAAAATATTCATGGGATCTCAAAGACTCAAAGTTGGGCAACTCAGTGGCAACTTCAAAGAATTATACAGAAAGCAGGTTCTTCAACACCCATGTTTGAAATTGCTTGAGGACAAGCAATATTGGGAAGGGAGGATATGTCATGTCCCAAATTTTGCATTGAGTCACAATGGCCTAAGCCCATTGGCCATATTCATGAGAGTTTTTCAAATTGATGTTAAGGGTCAAATAATTGCCAAGGAGGAAAATTACTAGTTTCTTAGGTTGTGGGTGGAAGCATTGGGATTTGAAATAAGAAGGATAATAAATGATGTTTGGACATTAGAATATCATAAATATTTAATAAAGGAGATAAATAAATATATACAAGGGAAAATTAAAGTGGCATTTGATCATGAAGACACATGGAGGAAGTGTCCTGACCCACACAAGCTAGATTTTCTATGCCACACGGCATCCTCCTCTTGTCAATTCGAATCTATGAGAAGTCTAATGTTATTGGGATGTGTTGGAAGGGAATAATACTTGGAATGAGTCAATGAGGTCGAAATGTAGAGGAATAGTAATTCCCATGGAAGAGGAAGAGACAATTTTGAGCTAGTGGGACACTTGGGCTAGATTCCCTATCTCTATGACAATAATGATGAAGATGCTATGAGACCTATAACACAAATTAGACCTAAAGGCTGACATCTGACATATATGACATGTCAGGGCTAAAAATATCCTCCAAGAGAGCGTGCAAGTAAGTTAGGGCAGCGAAAGAGACACTAATTCAAATTTGGAGAAAGAGAGGGCTAGAATTGGAAGGACAAGTGGCATACTTGGTAATCTCTTCCCAACTTGAGTTGGCATGAATCTCTTGGAAATAATTAGACCCATTGTGGACCTTAGAAGTTTATAAAATTCATGAAAAATGCATAATAGCGGCTTTTTTATCATTTTAGAATTTGCACTTTGCATTTGGGAGAGGAGAGCTAGTGGAGTGCTACTCTACTTGCCTTAGCATCAATTTCAAGGGTGAAACATTCCCATCCTAGTTGGTAATTGGAAAGGACATTCAGACCTTTCATTTGGAGCTTTAATGGAGTCTTTTGTTATAGGTTTAATCTACAGGGAAGATCATGGTCACATCTCTTTCAGCTTGCTTCTACAACCATTCTTCTATTTCTTGGCATATTCATGATCCTTGAGGAATTGCGCCTTTGGTGAGATACTATTCTCTTTGGGGGAGATTCTGATGCCCCATTATTTTGTAATCTGATTCATATGCTCTGTATTTCATGCTCATAAGAGCCACAAGTCGATATTCCAAGACATACTATGCAAAATTGCTCATTAATGAACAAACAGTGCCATTTTCCCCACTAACTTGTTGCAAGTTAATGATATGTTGATAAATTCGAATGGTTAAGTGAATGAATGATGGATAACTGATAAATGGAATGTAATTTATGTGTTCAAATAGTTTCATTTTCATTAGACAATAATTTGGAGGCATTTGGTTGTGTTTCATAACATTTAGTGAAGATTGCCTACCATTCCCCCTTATGTTGAAACTAGCAATTCTATATCTAGTTTGAGAGAGTTGTAGCAGATATTATAAGATGAATAATGATGCATATGAGAGCCCATTTATGTCATTTATATTTCACCATCATCTGTTCATAATTTCTATAGGTTTATATTGCATTTAGAGAGCCAACTTGTCATTTACCCCAAGGGGATTTGAACCACAATTTGCTAGTAAAAATCCCTACATTGACCAGATTACCAAAGTGAGTTTCATAAGTCATTTGAAGGTTGGAAGGAACCTATAAATACCCTTATTATGTTCTAACATCATACATACACCTTCTGGTACAATTTGAGATCATTTGGAGCTATTTGGAGCCATCTACCCTTGGGGGTTTGAGCCTCAAAATTACTAGTAAATTCCCTGAATTCTCTTGGTTACCTATTTGACCCAAAAAACACATATAGTGATGAATATATACATTTCTTAATGTCTAATAAAATATCCAATTCTCAGACCCATCATTAGAGAAGTTTGTACCGTGTTTGGAAGAGATTTGTTCCAAGAGCTAGGGGGGATTTCCACTTCCCAAATTGACTAGTCTTGTACCAAACCTACTTCCCTTTCAAATTGAATACCATGGTTGGGTATATTAGTTTATTATATGTTTGATAGATGTTTTAATGTTCCCCATGATCCCTCATGACCTTCCTCACCAAGTTTGAAAGCATTTGGAGGAGTTTGGAATCAGTTGCATACATATACCTAGAGTTGAAATTTGGTGAATTTGAGCACATTGAGAAATTTTATTTAGAAGGGAAATTACAAGATGAGACTTAGACTCTTAAGTAATATTTCTATTAATGTGCTTCCACAAAAATCCAACAATTTCTCCTATAGACTTTTCATCGACAAGTTGGCAGTTTCTTGTCAACAATCAAAAGCAAGACGATGCATACATTGCCTACATGGTGTAAAACAAGCCATAGATGAAAAACCACCACTAGTAAAAATCTAGGGAGCAACATGATTTGTGATTTGCATTGCATCCCATTGAAAGTGAAAGACCATGTAGAGGTAGGTTGTCCCCACCACCTATTGTAGGTATCCACAAATATATAATGTAGTGGATGGAAAAGAGAATCATAGATGAGAAATATGCACCTATGCAACAGGACCTGGGGAAATACATATGGCATAAAACATTATAGTACTTTTGGTCGTTGTAAATGTGTTCAACATCCAAATTTTATGGAGTGGGAAATATTAAGGAATTTATATTAATTTTGATTAATTTGTATACTTGTTCATAAAATTACATTTTTGTGTAACACAATAGTTATACCCTTCAACATCTAGTCTAGCTTAGAGGAAATTGAGCAGATATCCTTGCACTATTTTATGCATAAGGCAGGTAATGAATTAAAGGCTCTGCATTAGCTTAAAATGTTTGAACGACATGTTGAAATTTCATTTAATGGTGATTACGCTCTCATTAGACAATATTTATAGTTGTTCCATGAAGCATAACTTCACATCAGGGAAATATGCCTCCTTACACTACCTATGAATTATTCACATCAAGGAAATAAGACTCCTTCCATGACTTATGAATTGTATACAACCTACATTTACCGAAACCTAAAGCCTCCTACTATTTAAGTGCTTCAGATAAAAGAAACAATGTATTTAACTGTTTTTTTTCAAAGATCTGACGTGTTTATTATTATTTACTTTTTCCCTTTGAAATATTATTAAATATTGGCTTTCATTATAAAGGTTTGGATATTGTGTATTATCAGATGTATGAAGGAAGACAATGTTGCTTGTCTTCTTCTTATCATGACTTGAGAAGAATGGATAGGATCTATCCCTGTTTTAAGGTTTTTAGGATTATAGCCCCGAATCAAGGAAATTGTTTGTATTATTGTAGAATTTGAAGCTTTGTGATCTTCAAGCATAGAGGAAATGGTTAAAACATTAAAGCATAGCTTTGGAACGAAGAAAATGGCCCATTTGCAGTTAAGAATTAACTGTGCTATAACTGTGTAAACACTGTTTGGAGATCATTTCGTTAAATGTGCAGATCAATAAACTTGATTTGAATGGGAAATTTATTACATTTGTCACTTTTTTTGGTTTTCAGGTCAAAACTCTAATTGACCTTATAAACCAATCCCACCATTTTAAGATATTGAAAGCTTCAAAGAATTCTTGGCTATATTGGCAAGTAAATATTTGAATAAAAAATATCAATTTGAATTTGTAGAGGATTGGAATTTTTGGTATTTGGTGCATGGATTTAGGGTTATAAGGGTTTTGAAAAAACTCAAAACATATTGGGAGGATTTATTATGCAAGAAAAATAAAATCGAAATTGAGATAGCTCTTGATATGGTTAGGTCTAGGCACCACCTTTCTCCAACAATATTTGAAGATGGAGAGGCTACTCTTGGTCATCTTTTGGAGAAGAAGCCTGGGTTTAATGACGCTATTTTCATCAAACCACCAAACTTCTTATCTATTGCTACAAAGGGAAGTAGGTAACATTGGCTGAGATCATACTTAAAGTCAGGGGAAATTTAAGAGTTATAGTTACCTAATTTCATTATAAAACATTAGCAGTTTGACTAAGCATAAGTGGGGTGTCTTGTATCAATCAAATCATATTGAATGTATATTATATTTCACTCAAGAATTGGAATAGTTTTCACTAGAAACTACACAATATCCATTTTTCGCACTTGGGCATTCTTGCTTACTTATGCATCGCAACTTACACAATAGTGTAGTAGTTTAGACTAACTTACACAATAGTGTAGTAGTTTAGACTCAAAATAAAAGATACATATGTATTGTGATGAATAAGTAAGAGTAATTATCTGTAGCATACACACAATTAAAGTGAATATAAGTTGAAGAAACAAAACATAACAGTTCTAAACTAAAAACATGGTAAGTTAGTTTAGTCTCATGGGAAATTAAGAGCAGATGTATTGTGATGAATAAGTAAAAATAATTATCTGTAACATACACACAATTAAAGAGAATATTGTTAGACACAATGGCTCACTGAGAGTGGGGGGGGTGAATCAGTGAGCTTGGACTTATTAACAATTTCAACTTCTTCTTCAAATCTCATATCATCATTTACAAATTCATTTCAATATCATATTCATCAATGAACTATATTTCAATAATCAACTAAGCACATGTCATTCATCAAGTAAAACGCATTATTATCAACACATTGCAAGAGACACAAGATATAGTTTTGTAATATTTTATATTTCTTCAATCGGCTACAACCAGGGGGTTAATCACCTACAACTGAATCAGAAGCACCAACTTCTATTCCAAGACTCAGCTTGGTCTTTTTCTTAGATCCAACTAAGAAAAATAATTACAAGACCCGGCTTGTATTACATATACATATTTGTCACATTGCATCATTGATCCATCCATACACATCATCTTTCTATTACATCAATCAGTCCATAAACACATCTTCTTATTATGTTCATCAGTCTTCAATCAATCTACAAAAACATCATTTTGTCCAAGCTTCATCATGTCTAGAAATTGCTTCCAGCATATCCCCATTATTTCCGTACACATTATTTCACTGTCCACATGCACACCTTTATCCTGTCATCAAACTGCCCTTACTGCAACTGAGAAATCAAAGATACAAAAATAATTTCATTGCTGCTCCCATTGCTCCTACTGCTGCTACTACTCCACCGAAACTATCCTCATCTCTCCTAAACCTCGAAATCAGAGCTCCCTTTCATGCACAAAGTCTTCAACCAAGTTCACTTCTCCAAAACAACGATTTGATCTTTATTTATACTTTTTCTTTGTCCATAGCTTGTGGAGGGCGAATTGTCATTTTTTCATTTTACTTTATCAAATGATATATATATATATTTATTTATTTCATTTCCATGTTGTCCTCATTCAATATATATATATATATATGGTCTTTTTTCCACATTGGCAAAGTGGGCTTATCACCACTTGATTTTTACTCCATCATATGCATGCAAGGTTCATCACACAATGCCCACAACACTCCTTTAAATATTCCCGCAAAGGTGGTTAGAAATGCCCGCACAAGGCTCTTTTTCATGCCTACAATTATGCCCGCAGGCTCATATTTATGCCCGCACAAGAGCCTCCATATGTATGCCCGCAAGGGCCAGTTTTGCTTTCCCTTGATTATTCCCACAACATTCCAAAAATGCCCGCAGGATGGGCCATCTTTGATGCTTGCAAAACCTAAAAGAAATGCCCGCAGGATGCTTTGAATGCCCGCAAGATGTCTTTTAAAGATGCCCGCAAGGGATTCCTTCCAGGATGCCCGCAGGATGCTTCTATCACAACCTTGTCATCAATCCTTCATGTCATTTGCCATGTCATCAATGTCCTTGTCATCATCTCATGCTTGCCATGTCATCTTCTTCAATTTCTTGTCCTTTATGTCATCTTGTCTTTGACCTCAATTCTTCCATGCTTGCCTTTTGTCATTGTGTCTTGTTCATTGCCATGCTTGCTTGTCATGTCCCCATGCTTACTTGTCATGTCACCATCCTTGTCTTGCTTGCTCTTCATCATGTCATGCTTGCTTGCTTTGTCAAGTCATGTCCATGTCCTTGTTTTTTCCATGTCCTTCACCTTTTCCATTTCCATTACTTCCTTGTCTCCATGTGCTTGTCCATTGCTTTATCTTCATGTTCTTCTTGTCTTCAAGCCATTTGTTTCTTCATGTACCAATTTATCTTTTGTCATTAATGTGTTGTCATCAATGACAATCATATTCATCAATCCCCTCCTTTGTCATTGATGGAAACTACAATTTCTCTCCCCCTTTGACATTAATGACAAAGGGCCAGCTAACCATCAAAAGTTTCACAATGCCCCCCCCAAAAAACTGTATCCTTGAGTACTTCATGAAATTTACTGTTGATTTTGATCTTCCATCACTTGTCATCTTCAAGTTTTTGTATATACTCCCCCTTTCAAGTAGAATTGCATGCTCATTTAAGTATGCTGATGTATTGAACTAGCTCCCCCTATTAATCACACCATCATCAAATCTCTTTTCAAATCTGATTGAATAGTATTTTCTTAAAAAATGTACTCCTGCTGTTGTTTCAATATTTTCAAGCTCCACTCCATCAAGTATGCTGCTGATACTAATTAATACCAATTTCAAGTAAATTGATCCCAATTGATGATCAAGTAATTTTGCATACTCCCCCTTTTTGGTTGCCAAGCTGCCCAAAGAAATTTTGTATCACATTCATACTTCTTTCTCATTTTGTTATCATCAAAATTCTTTCAATAATATTCTCTTCAAAAAATCTTCAATCACAACGCTTCCAAGATATTTCTCCTTCAAATGATCTACTATTTTCCAAGTTCCAAGTCATGCTCAATAATCAGTAATGTTGATTTTGCTATCCATACTTCCCTTTTCAAATTGCCATGCAAACAAGGCTTGCTTATTTACCACCTGCTGTACTTCTTTCATATGTAAATATTTTGCCATGATTTGTCCTCAAAATTTCTTCAAACAATATTCAAATATTCCACTAATATTCTTTGTCCAGAACATTTCAAATCTGCCATTGGGTACACTATGTGTATCATGCAGAATTAACTTTGATTGGTCTTCAGAAATCGGGTTGTCTTCAAAAAAAAATCTCGATAACCAGCTATACATCTTTCTTGAGCCAAATTATAACACCTCACACTTTCCAGACTTCATCTCTGCATTGCATTGGCCTTGCTTCTATTCATGTTCGCAATCACGATTCTTAGACCTGATTTTTGCTTGGAGTAGTCATCAACTCTCCTTGAGTTCATCCTCCATAATGAACTCAAAATGTACCCAAATTCTTTTAAAGACCTCAAGCATGGCTTGCCACATGGAAGCCATATTCATTTGTGCACTTATCATCCACTTCATTTAGATCTAGCAGAATGTTCTTCCTTACCCATACCTTAGGATGTCCTTGGCTGTGATCATTGATCCTTTGGTCTTCAAATCTGTCGGTGTCATTCTTCTTCCAAGATTTATTGACTTTTCTTGATGATGGGTATGAAAACTTCTCATGAATTGTCTTCTTGAATTTGTGCATACTTGGGATTTATGGCCAACACCGCCACAAGTGAAGCATCTTAAAGTATAACATCTAGCAGCAACATTTCCAATTCGATCACATGCCCAACATCTTATTTGATCACTTCAACTTCCAGCATTTTTTTCTTCCTTGGAATGTGCAATCCATAATTACAAGAATAACAATAACCATTAAAATTGCTAGCATACCGGAGTGCTTAATTCCATCTTGGAGTTGTCTCTCTTCTTCTAAAGAATTTTCTTTGAGGAGTGGGAGCAACTTCTTGATGCATTTCTGATCTTCCAACTTCTTTGTTGTCATGTGCAAGTGCATGAGGAGCTTTGCTTTCATATTTGAAGGATGTGGAGCCAACTTCAAGAGTCTTGGGGGACCACATGTCTTCTTCAGAATTGTCTTCTACCTTCTTGTACCCAAGACCAGATGTGTCAAATGGAGACCTTTGACACTTAAGTATTTCATCCAATATAATCGAACTATTATTGAACTTCACATGATTATTTGACTTCTCGATGTTCTTTCTAAGATCAACAACCCCCATCTCAAGCTTTTGATTTTTTCTTTCTTTTTCTTCCAGCTGAAGCTTCATAACATATTCTATTCTTTTGGCTTCTTTCAGCTGAGTCCTCAAGCCAATATTATTTCTTCTTATCTCTTCAAGCTCTTTAGGGATTTTACCAATATTCTCTTGTTCTCTTGCTAATTCAGACTTCAATCTTCCAATTTCACTGTTTTGGTATTCTAGCTCGTATTTCAAATCTTTGTTCTTAAGTTTCACTCTCATGAGCAAAGATTTTGTTTCTTCTTTGTATTTTTCAAATGACCCCAAAATATTCTTCTTAAGTCTCGGATTTAATTTAAGATCAATATCCAACAAAGTGCACGTAAATGCATTATTAGCTTTCAACAAGACTTCTTTTTCATCTTCTGTAAGTACAACTTCATCATCATTACATTCAAAATTATCATCCATTGAAGAGTACTTACCTTCACTTGTATTTGAGGCTTGTACCTGCTTTTCTTCTTGCTTCTCATCCTTGACTTCTGCTTCCTTTTCTTTGTCTTGATTCTTCTTCCAGCTTGAATCAGAGGTCCTTGGCAGAGGTGTAATATTTTACACTTTCTTTGATAGGGCTTGAGAGTCCATCCATAAAAAAATTCAATGCGATATTATTGTCTTTCTCAATTGTTGTCTTTGTCTTCTTGATAGGCTGGAAAGGTGGGTTAACTACTATTTCCCAAACACCGAATTGCTTCAAGTAATCTTTCATTCTACTTCTCCAACCAAAATAATCTGATGTCTCAAGGGCTGGAACTTCATGATTGACTTTTGCTGGTCCTTCCATATTATGTCCAAAAATACCTTCAAGCTTGCTAGGCTTATGATGAAGGCCTGCTCTGATACCAATTGTTAGACACAATGACTCACTGAGAGGGGGGGTGAATTAGTGAGCTTGGACTTATTAACAATTTCAACTTCTTCTTCAAATCTTATATCATCATTTACAAATTCCCTTCAATATCATATTCATAAAGAACTATATTTCAATAATCAACTAAGAACATGTCATTCATCAAGTAAAACACATTATCATCAACACATTGCAAGAGACACAAGATATAGTTTTGTAATCTTTTGTATTTCTTCAATCGGCTACAATCAAGGGGTTAATCAGCTACAACTGAATCAGAAGCACCAACTTCTATTCCAAGACTCAGCTTGGTCTTTTTCTTAGATCCAACTAAGAAAAATAATTACAAGACCCAACTTGTACTACATATACATATTTGTCACATTACATCATTGATCCATCCATACACATCATCTTTCTATTACATCAATCAGTCCACAAAGACATCTTCTTATTCTGTTCATCAGTCTTCAATCAATCTACCAAAACATCATTATGTCCAAGCTTCATCATGTCCAGAAAATGCTGCTAACATCTCCCCATTCCGTCCATACACATTATTTCACTGTCCACATGCACACCTTTATCCTATCATCAAACTGCCATTACTACAGCCTAGAAATCAAAGATACAAAAATAATTTCATTCCTGCTCCCATTACTCCTGCTGCTGTTGCTGCTACTCCACCGAAACTGTCCTCATCTCTCCTAAACCCCGAAATTAGAGCTCCCTTTCATGCACAAATTCTTCAACCAAGTTCACTTCTCCAAAACAACGATTTGATCTTTATTTATACTTTTTCTTTGTCCATAACTTGTGGAGGCCGACTTGTCATTTTTTCATTTTATTTTATCAAATGATATATATATATATATATATATATATATATATATATATATATATTTGGTCTTTTTTCCACATTGGCAAAGTGGGCTTATCACCACTTTATTTTTACTCCATCATATGCATGCAAGTTTCATCACACAATGCCCGTGGCACTCCTTTAAATATGCCCACAAAAGTGGTTAGGAATGCCCGCATGGGGTGCTCCTTATGGCTCCCTTAAAATGCCTGCAACGGCCATTTAAAAATGCCCACACAAGGATATTTTTCATGCCTACAATTATGCCCGCAGGCCCATATTTATGCCCGCACAAGAGCTTCCATATGTATTCCTGCAAGGGCCATTTTTGCTTGCCCTTGATTATGACCGCAACATTCCAAAAATGCCCGCAGTATGGGCCATCTTTGATGCCCGCAGGATGCTTCAAATGCTCGTAGGATGTCTTTTAAAGATGCCTGCAAGGGCTGCCTTCCAGGATGCTTGCAAGCTGCTTCTATCACAACCTTGTCATCAATCCTTCATGTCATCTTCCATGTCATCAATGTCCTTGTCATCATCTCATACTTTCCATGTCATCTTATTCAATTACCTGTCCTTTATGTCATCTTGTCTTGGACCTCAATTCTTCCATGCTTTCCTTTTGTGATTGTGTCTTGTTCATTGCCATGCTTGCTTGTCATGTCCTCATGCTTATTTTTCATGTCACCATCCTTATCTTGCTTGCTCTTCATCATGTCACGCTTGCTTGCTTTTTCAAGTCATGTAGTTGTCCTTGTTTTTGCCATGTCTTTCACCTTTGCCATTACTTCATTGTCTCCATGTGCTTGTCCATTGCTTTGTCTTCATGTCCTTCTTGTCTTCAAGCCATCTGTTTCTTCATGTACCAATTTAGCTTTTTTCATTAATGTATTTTCATCAATGACAATCATATTCATCAAATATAAATTGAAAAAACAAAACATAACCGTTCTAAACTAAAAGCATGGTAAGTTAGTTCAGTCTCATAGGAAATTAAGAGTATGATTCTACTCAAATACCATTATGAGAAAGTTGTGTTAACAATCTTCTTAATGCATTCGAACATTGATATAAATAGTTCTTTCATCAAATAGGGTTTGGACAAGCACATTCGTGTATCTAAGTCACGCATTCTTTCAAAATAAACCATAATACATATAAAAATATGAGAGTGCATTAGTTTTCAACTAGTATTCACAACATTCCAGAGGGGAACATACCACATGACATTAGATGATTGTATCACACATTAGAACATGTGTAGACACATACCCCAACAAAGACACATTAGGAAATGCTAAAACCAAAAAAGACGGAGATGCTAACACATGGATGGAAAGATGACAAAATCTGTGAATGAGGGCAATCAAGAAATTTATAAACTTATGTTAATTTTAGATAATTTACTTTATCGCATGTCACATGGAAAGGAGAGCAATTGGAAAGGATCAACATTGACAGGACACAAAATTTCGATAAAATAGTTTGGAATAGTTTGTGGATTTACTGCCACCAAGAAAATTCACAAACCATGTTTCCCTCCTTTAAAAAAACTACAGACAAGTTGTGTAAGAAAATGAGAAGATACCACTCCCTATCAAGATTTATCCCTCGCTAAGTGCTAAAGTAAAGCTTTCCCTGCTGAGGATGCGAATAAACAATGGACAAGATCACTCATTGAAAGGGTTATTGTTTCTAAAAATTATTCTATGGCCAAGCTCCTCAATAAAAGGAATGACGTTTCTAAAGAATATTATACTTGGATGGGTAAGGGGTAACAATAAACTGAGTATCATAGCATTCTTATATGGTGAGGAGTTTCACATGAGTGTATGTAGGCTTCAAATGTAATACTTTTTCTAACTTCGATATAGGTTCCTGCTTACTTCCATAGCATACACTAAATGTTGTATCCTTGCTAGAGCCATATATATTCTAAAATTTTACAAATGGAGGGATCTTTTCCAATGTCATGATTCTTCTTGTTTCATTGGATCATTTCAAAATTTCATAGTTGAATGGCAATGGTATTCTCAGACCATCATAGGTGATCGTATTATTAACAAGAGCATCTTTCATGATAGTAATATAGTTGTCTAGTTCAAAGGACTCGAGTTCAATATTGCCATCACTCTTTTTCTCACCATATCTGAAGAACAGGAAGTCAAGACCACATAAAATCAAGATATGCCATCATCTCATATCTCTAGGAGATTCCACCAACAATTGATGCATGGTTCACTTATAAATGATAAATTATTGTTTCCATCCTTCTACAAAATAAATTCCCTCCAAAGAGAAGCCATTATAAGTCCAGGTGCTCCTTGAAATGGTGCAACAATAGCTATGACATGTTCACATACTTCTCAAAGACTTCAATTTGGAGAGAAACAAAACATTTGATAAGAAGACCTCCCTTTGAATGGATGTTAACGGCATGTACTTTCTCTCCCCATAAGCCTTGTGTATGAATTCAAGCTTTTCTCTTAGATGATACAAAGTTTCCCGAAGCTTGTTACTCTAATGAAAGTCATAGCTAAAACAAAAAAGAGTCACACCTTCTTCATATCCCCAACCTACCATATTTTCTATCATATCATGGAAGTAGTACACAACATTCTTATCAATAATAAGATCAAGATCCAGGATGTCACAAGCATGCAGTCCAAATCTGTCTTGTGGAACTTTAGTTTTTCCATATTTTGGATAAAAACAGATCGAAATAAAGAATAACATGATCATAGACTATAGTCTAGTTATGACATCAATCTTTAAATTTTTTATAGGTAACATTGGAGTTCACATTTTCAAGCAACTTGGGAGAAAGGTTGAAGGATTGTGGTGGCACATCACCAAATAAGGCGAGTTACTATAAACTAGAGAGCCATATAATTTCTCTCCATTATTAGTGAAGTCTCATGAATCCTATGATCCTTGGCTTATGATTAGTGGTTAATCTCTAGGCTAGTTTTAATGGTGGGATTTTTAAAAATTAACATCTGTAGTTAAAGAGTGGAGACATAGTTCTTATGGCTACATAATATGCCAAATTATTTAAAACTTTAGACACTATATCAAATTATTTAAAATTAATCTCATTGGTTGGGTTATTTATAACAATATATTATCGTCATGACATGACAACATCAACATAATCTTAAGGCATGGACTAACTTCTTTGTAGTTATTACTCATGTTTCATTGTAGTTTAAAATAATTTACATGATTTTATTGTAGGTTAGAAATTACATTATATAATTAACTTTATATATATATATAAAATTTGATTTTCTTAATTTTATTTATAATATAGAATGTTTTTTTTTAATTTCATTTATAATTTGATTTACATATAATGAATATGTATTCAATTTTTAAGAATGTTTTAGATGATAATAATCATATACAACAAGGGGTGGGGTTTTTCTTGATAGAAGCCCCATGTCCCAAACGAAGAGGGTGGATTCAAATCTTAATTTTTCTATAATATATCATGATTTGTATTTTGTTAATTACATAAATGGTTATTTTAAATATAAAATTATATTTATCAATTAATTCTTATTAATAAATAAATGTTATTATATATATATATCAATGGAATACATTGTGGGAAACCCTTAGGTACTTCTAGTCATTTCGAGGATGATAACCAAGGTAAACCACAGGCTCTGATTACAGGGCCTAACCCGGTGGAGACATCAATTGAGGCTATGCATATCCACCCTGGGATTTGACCTCAAGACCTTTTATATATATATATATATATGTACACACACACACACATATATATATATGTATATATATATATATATATATATATATATATATATATATATATATTCAATGGAACACATCATGGGAAACCTTAAGGTACTTCCCCTCATTTCGAGGATGGTACCCAAGGAAAACCACCGGCCCTAATTACAGGGCCTAACCCGGTGGGGACATCAAGTGAGGCTCTTGCATAGCCACCCGAGAATTTGACCCCGAGACCTTCTGCTTACGATTACAACACTCAACCACTTGAGATAACCCACCAAGATCAGGCTATATATATATATATATATATATATATATATATATATATATATATATATATATATATATGAAAGCCAAATATAAACTCTCTTCCCAAGTGATGGATTCGACTCTCTTGATCAATGATTTATTTTGCTTACCATTCGTGAATTATAGGGAAATACTCTAAGAAATTTCTACAAAAAATTTCTTTGATTTGTTTTTCATGGAAAGAATTGTAACTTTATTCAAAAACAAAATTACATTTATCAGACACCATGAGCAAGTTTGTCTCGTTCATCAAGGAAACAACATGAAATAAAAACAAATGCTTTTCTACCTCTATGCATATCTATACATCTCCAAAAAGTACTATCATCCATCATCATCATTCTTCCGAAAGCTAACACAAGAAAATTCCTTCCTTAACGAGACAATCCAAATATAAAATAACTAATAATAACAATGCTTAAAGACCTGTGATAATCTATAGGGATCTAGCAATTGTAACAAACTCACAATCTAACTCTTGAGATTATTTGCAAAGAAGAATAAGCATGCATTCAATAATCACTCACAAACACAGAATAATGGACAATGTCAATATCATACAATGAATAATGAATGTAGAGAATGTGTTACAATAATCAATGATGAGCCATCATATAGGATTCGAATTAGCCAAGTAGGGCCTTCGAATCTGAGCTCAGATTCCAGCATGAATAACTATGGAGACATCATCCAGTCGGCAGTATCAGTCATAAATGCTAAGAGTCAGTCAAGTGTGACCAACTGAGTCTAACAGAACTATCTAGCCATAAATCAAGGAATGGAGACTCCAAGGTGGGTGCATGAGGCTGTCTAACTCAAAGTCTAGCTTGGATAATAATAGAGACATCATCCAGTCAATAGTATCAGTCATAAATGGTAATAGTCAGTCAAGTGAGTCTAACTGAGTCTAACAGAACCATCTAGGCATAAATTAGGGAATGGAGACTCCAAGGAGGGCACATGAGGTTGTCAAATAGTCAAGTGGAACTCCAGAACTAGCTAACTAGAAGCTACAAGCAGTCAAAATGAGCAATCAATGGAAGAACTACTCAATCAATGCACTAACTGAATTATAACTCCTGGTAGGTGAGATAAGGCACCCTAACTGAGTGATAACTGAAGGTAGGTGAGTACAAGCGCTCTAACTAACAGTGGTAGGTGAGAAAGGCGCAGTTACTCAGCATATAAGTCAGGGAGGGTGAATTAGGTAGGTAGGAATCCAATTGAGGGCTAAAGACAAGCTCTGGAGAGCTAGAAGTAAGCTCTAGGTGCTGGGGAGACAACCATGATGATGACTGGATGCATGCAATGGCATGCAAATGCATGCAGCATGCAGATTTGCATGCAAGCAGGCAAAATACAAAAATTATGGTGTGAATATTCCAACACCCCTCACAAGCTATACTATGAGGAAATAACTGAAATAAAAAAATAGGGCCCTAGTAACTAAGACCAAAGGTCACCTCGTACAATCAATCTAAATAAAGTAAGTGAGGAAAGAGGGAAAACCCAGTGGGAAGAAAGCCTTCCCTCAAAATAGACGGAAGGATGCTAATGAAGCATATCATCTCTCACCCCTGAAGGAGGTAAGTGTCCCTCTTTTCTGAAGAAGGATAGATCAACCTGAAATGGATCAACAATGTGAGAAGGATGAAACCTTCGATTCTAAAAATATGATCTGGTTTTTGTATGATCATGTGGATCACCAACCAAATCACCAGAAGATCGGAGTGTAATGGCTGCCCATCGAGGAAGAGGAGGAATATCAGGTGAGAGATCTTCAGGTTCTTGTGGATATGGATCTCCCATTCGCTCATCTTCATCATCAGTTGCTAGACCTTCAGGTTCTTGTGGATCTGGATCTAGCATTCTATCATCATCATCACCATCCTCTGAATCCACAATATAGTGTGAAGATGCATAATCACATCTAAACTCTAAATCTGAAATCTCATGAGTGGGAGCAAGTACAACTGGATCATCATATGCAAATTCTGAAATATCAAGAGTAGGAGTAAGTAAAACTGACTCACCATCACTTGAAGGAGGAACATATCCAAAAAAGTTGATGTCATGGAACTGCTCCAGAATATGCATGTAGTCCTCATCTGAACCAATATGATTGTAATCAATAGAAGAACAAGGACTAGATGATGGATCTTCATTAAGATCAAAAGAGGTTGTAGTAGTGGAGGCCCACTTTGAAGTAGGAGATGGACAAACAGGCGTTGGATCTTGCATTCACACTTCTTCAAGAGTCCTGTTTTTCTCAATCTGGTGTTTGAGATGAGATAGTCTACTCTCTTCATGAGTATGAGAGTGAAGAGCATACTTTTTTGAGAGGGGCAAGAAGTGTGAAAAATCATAAAGTCTTGTCCCATGATTTGCAACTCCTTTTGCAATGATTTCCCCTGAAACCATGTCTTGTACATCAACTTCATATGGAGTAAAGATCACCTTTTTGGGCTCTCCAGCATGAGTCATTTGATACATTGAAAGGACATTCGGTGCAAGAGAAGGAACATAAAGCACATCATAAAAGTGACCATGATCAAGATCGATTCTTCCAATCCCATGAGAGGAGACTTCTACATCATTTCCCAAACTGACTGAAGGACCAATGGAGATTTCGAAACTAGAGAAGAGATCTTTGGAGGAAGCCATGTGGCATGATGCTCCTGAATCTATGATGAAAGAAGAATCAGTTGATGCACTTGCTATGAGAGCATTACATCTTTAGTTGCCTTCGGATCTAGAAGATTCAATATTAGGATCTTTCTTTCTTGCACATGCTGGTACCAGAATATTGTTCTTCTCAAGTAATTGAGCCATCAAATCTATAGTCTTCCTCATGCACGAACTCTCAAGATGAAAACCTCTAGAGCAATAGGTGCACATGGTCTTTCCCTTCTGAGAATGCTTAGTCTTTCTTGAGTTCGAAGCCCCATCAGATTGATATGGAGTATCTGTATGCTTTGTATCATCCAATCTATTATCAGAAATCTTTTGCTTGCCTTTACCATTCGTTCTCTCTACAACTGTAAGGGTTGAATCCAATTTGGGTTTGATTAGAGGTTCTACCATCGTTCCGTTGAGTATTTGGGTGAAGCTCTTTGATCTCATGAAGAGATTCATATTGGATTCCACTCAACATAATTGGAAGATGTAAGCTTTAGATCCATCTGAAACAGAGAAAGTCGAATAGTTGAAGAAGATTCTGAACGGGTGATTAAACTTGCAAAACAGGAGAATTTTTGCTAATGGAGAATGCTACACTTCGACTGAACACTACCTTAAGGACACTTGGCACATATACTAAGTCCTTCACACCTGGCTAGACCTCATTGGATTTCTCCAATGAATTCAAGTAATAGCACCAGGATTTGCTGTGGAAACTCAGAGGCTTCTGGTGCACAAGTGAAAAGATAGCTGCTTAAAGAAATGCTGCAACTGCAACTGCTGTAATGGCTGCAATTCAAATAGCTGCTTACTGCTCTGATACCATGTGATAATCTGCAAGGATCTAGCAACTGTAACAAACTCACAATCTAACTCTCGAGATTATTTGCAAAGAAGAAGAAGCATGCATTCAATAATCACTCTCAAACATAGAATAATGGACAATGTCAATATCATACAATGAATAATGAATGTAGAGAATGTGTTACAATAATCAATGATGAACCATCATATAGGATTCGAATTATCCAAGTAGGGCATTCGAATCTGAGCTCAGAGTCCAACATGAATAACTATGGAGACATCATCCAGTCGGCAGTATCAGTCATAAATGGTAAGAGTCAGTCAAATGTGACCAACTGAGTCTAACAGAACTATCTAGCCATAAATCAAGGAATGGAGACTCCAAGGTGGGTGCATGAGGCTGTCTAACTCAAAGTCTAGCTTGGATAACAATAGAGACATCATCCAGTCAATAGTATCAGTCATAAATAGTAATATTCAGTCAAGTGAGTCTAACTGAGTCTAACAGAACCATCTAAGCGTAAATCAAGGAATGGAGACTCTAAGGAGGGCACATGAGGCTGTCAAATAGTCAAGTGGAAATCCAGAACTAGATAACTAGAAGCTACAAGCAGTCATAATGAGAAATCAATGGAAGAACTACTCAATCAATGCACTAACTGAATGACAAATCCCGGTAGGTGAGATATGGCACCCTAATTGAGTGATAACTGAAGGTAGGTGAGTAAAAGCACTCTAACTGATAGTGGTAGGTGAGAAAGGTGCACTTGCTAAGTAGATAAGTCAAGAAGGGCACATTAGGTAGGTAAGAGGCCAATTGAGGGCTAAAGACAATCTCTGGAGAGCTAGAAGTAAGCTCTAGGTGCTGGGGAGACAACCATGATGATGACTGGATGCATGCAATGGCATGCAAATGCATGCAGCATGCAGATTTGCATGCAAGCATGCAAAATACAAAAATGATGGTGTGAATATTCCAACAAGACCAACCATATTACATCAAAATTTGGAATAATTCAAAAATTTTAGATAACCAAAATAGAAAAGATAAGATTATAATCCACTTTCAATAGGTTATAGAGAATTCCCATGTTTATGGAATGGAGGGTGGAAGTACTCGACAAATTAACCCTCTTCATCCTCTTGGATGATCCATTGACCATTGGCCAACTGAATTTGTGCCTTCAAAATGCTATTAACAATTTGGTTCCTCTCTTTAAAGACATATTAAAAGGAAATGAAATTAAACATAAAAATAATTCATTTTATCTCATCTTATAAATGTTGCATTAAATAGGTTGATATAACATTCCCCCAATTCATTTAATTTTTTTCCCCGGAAAAAAGATCACAGTCCAAATTTGTATTAAACATAAACCATATTGTTCATAAGGCACATGTGATGTACATTTTTACATCTATCATCTTGTGCAGTCCACATTTTCACAAAAGTTTCCATAATTACATCATATTTTTATCTCTAACTAACAACATATAAGTTAGTCCCTGCCAAAAAAAAGTCCCATGTGTATGAAAATATCCATGTACAACTACTAAAGCAAGAAGGGTCCATGATCAATCTCCTTGATCTGATCTTTGTCGATCTCCCAATCCATTTAATTATTACCAAGGAGTCTCCAAAAATTGTGGTTTGGGGATTCCCTCTTCACTAGACGAACTAAGGAGTAACTTCGATACCATTAGCTTTGCATAATTATTAGTACCCCAATACAAACTCACTCTAAACTTTAGAGAATTTGATTCTTTCAAAAATATTATACCACCAACAGATACCTTCATATTTATGAGCTACCTTTGAGAGGCTCCATTGGAATAAGTCAATGCCTTTGACTTGTCCAATTCTCCACAACAATTCATTGAGTAAGTTTGTCATATTTTACTATCTAAAATTACCCATAATAAAATGTGCATTGAATAGGATGAATAAATCCATCCTCAAACAAACTAAGTTTTTTTATGAATCAAATATTGCAACAAAATTCCTTAAATAACACTAACACTAATCATTTATTTTTAAAATCACAAACCATAGATAAAATGAATAAATCCATCCTCAAACAAGCTAGCATTTTTTATAAACCAAATACCACAACAAAATTCCTTAAATAATACTAACATTAATAATTTATTTTTAAAATCACAATCCAAATTGACATATAAAACATTTTTAAGTATAGAAAAAAATTCCATAATATACCAAAAAAAATTAATAAAAAAATTCACATTTTTTACCAATTTCTTAAAATAAATACTCACTTTTATACCATGCACTCACCATCCATTAAAGAGTTTTGTGACATCACCATCTAGAATGATTTTATTATATAACAGTTTTGTGACATCACCATCAAGAATGATTTTATTACATAACATATTATTTATTTTAACAAGCTTCTTAAATGCGCAGGAAACTTCTATATCCCCGTTGAATTGTACAAGTCATTAAAAACAATTAAATATCATTCTAGACACAAATTATATTATACCCTTACAAGTGATTTATAAAATTCAAGCATGGGCATTCTATTATAAGATTGTAAATACATATAACATTATTACTCATACTTGCCCCCCAAAAAGCTTACAGTATATATGTCGATCGCAGTTTTACTCGTACATTCCAAAGGAAAATATGAAAAAATAATAAAATCCCAAACATTCCAAAGGAAAATATGAAAAAATAATAGAATCCCAAACATTCCCATGGAAAATATGAAAATAGTGAGCAAAAACAATAATATATTCCTACTAGAAACACATCAAAGAATACCAAACATTCTAAAAAGCAAAAGCAATAATATTCTCATGCTCCAAAACTCGTGCAGACATATTCTTAGAGCCAAAATAGAAACTTCGAAAACATATCTTAACTAGAGAGTAAAAAGGCATTTACAAAGAAGTAAAAATTGCAATTTGTTTAAGTGAATTTTTTTGTGAAGAAGTTTATTAGTAGATTTATTTTAAACTTCGATCTATCAAGTATAAATGGATCCAATTTCTTGTGGTGTGATTTTTTATTTTTATTTTAGGGTGTTAATTTCTTGTAGTGTAATCTTTCTTTTTATCTTAAAATTTGTACATATTCAAAAAAATTTACACATCGAAAAAATTGATCCCTCTTAATGCTTGATAGATTCGGATTTAAGATGGATCTATGTTGATTTTAATTTTTTTGTTTTATGAGCCGACATGGATTTTTTTAATTACTTTTCATTTGGTTTTTAATTTTGTATTTATTTTATGAGCCAAAATAATTTTTTAAATTAAGTTTTACTTTTGACATAACACTTTGTCCCGTACTAGGTTTTAGAACACCTCACTCCTCTCGACACAATAAATAAAATATAATTAAACAAATTAAAATTTGAAATAATTTTTTAAAACAATTTATCCCTAACAATCTAAATTATTATTATGATTAATTGTGAAAGTATCCTCAAATAATTTTGAAAGTATCCTCAAATTTTTTTTTTTTAACTTCAATTTACATTATTATTCTTTTCATACATAAATTATTCAATTTTGGAAAAAAATTAATTAAGAAATAATAAAAATGGAGTCTTGTAATGTTTGGTTCATGTGGCATTTGTAAATCATTATTAGATAAGATTATATCAATATAAAATAAAGTGCAAGGAGCTAAATATGGTTAGGACTGCCCTAGGCCTTTTAATTCACATAAACTAATTAAATTAGAAAGATATGCATAGTATATTTGTATATTTATGAGGATTTATTTACTTTTATATTTTATTTTATGTAATGATGATTATGGTTTATTGAGAATTTTTTTTGTAAGTTGCAGACCAGAAATTTAATTATCATAAATTGAATGTACATCTAGAGCCGAGTAGAGTTTTGCATATTGGGGAGGCCTCATATGGTAAAGCCACCATCCCAATTGCTCAAAAATACTGTAATGACTGACATAATACAAAATTGAGACCTCTGGAGTATGGTCTGCCCTTAAAAAAGTTGGGACTTTCTTCAAAAAAGAAAACCTATTATGTCTAACTGTGTTGAAAAAAAGACTATGCAGAAAATAGAAGCAAAAGCGCTGATAGTCGCAGAGGTAACCCGGAGCAATGGCCACCCAGGTTTCATTCTGTCGGTGGTTTCTCTAGGTCGTCCTCGATGATGGGGCAGGCCACATAGTATTCTTCAAAAATCCCTGGAGGGGGCAGCGAAGGAGAACCTGGAGTATGCATTCCATCTTGGGTGGTGTTGGGTCCCGGAGCAGTGCTTTTGTTCTTCATTCGTGGCGATTTATTTTTAGCCAACCCATTGTTTGGAGCCTTCTCTGCAGCTTCTTCATTTTTGCCATCCTGTTTTACAGGTTCTGAATTGTTTCCAATGGAGAAAACCTCCCAGGTCATGTTTGCATTGAGAGTGTTGGAGTGTTCTGCTACTTCCTTCAAGCTTTCCTTGACGTTGCGGATGATGCTGGAACTGGCTTTCCAGTTGGCTTCTATTTCTTCTATGAGTGTGCTCATCATGTTTTTGAGAAACCAGTAATGGTTAATGGCACCGCCATTACTACCAGCAGCAAGAAGTGCTGCTACTCTACGAACCTCCCACCCGTCTATGAGATTGCGCATCCTCACCGAGATACATTCGACATATCCATCCATCACAGACCAGTCCATGGCCAGCTTGGGCCAACGATTGTTGTTCTTACGGCTGCTCCCACTCCCACGACGAGAAATGCCCCTGGTGTGGTTTGTCATGGTAGAGGGTATGTCTGCAATTACCTTGTAGTTTGCTGAAGCCAAGGGAAGAAATGCAGTGCAGAGCCAGATTTCTATCGTCGTAGCCCCGTCCATATCGACCAGGTGATTTAAGGAGCCCAGGTAATTATTGTCACAGGATATCGTCCTCATTGAAACTATTGATATTGAATGCAGGTCTCAAAGGTCGAGTGGAGACGTCAAACCAGGCGTGCGCGAAGGAGATCGACATTCACTCCCTCATCCTCCAGACTTAAGTTTGTGCCATCGTCCAGATTGCCGCGTTGTCGAGCTTCCAGATGGCTGCATTGTCCATCATTAATGGTGGCTAGGTGTCTGTCGTTGTTCGCCGGAGGAGTATGCACTTGCATGCCGGAAATGTCATCGTGTACGGGGGGGTGGCAGCGTCTCCCTGCACGCAGTGGCCGAGGACTGAGCTGTGATGTCACTCGCATCCGAGAATTATGGTTTATTGAGATTACTTTTGATGTATTATATATATAGATGAGAGAACAAGTAGTTTTTTATATTAAAAAAGATGTGAAATCTCTGAAATTATAGATCAAAATTGACCTTATGGTTATGAGTCCAAAATTTAATCAGAAAACTTACTGCTAATGATATGTCTTGCTTACTCCACTACAAGGAAAACGTTCGGTAGTGAAGGTTTTTGCAGAGATTTTTAGTGTTACAAAATTGGTCAAAATTCTCAAAAAAACCTCCGCAAATGGTACCAAATGTTTTAGTGGACATTTTCACGGAAATTTATTATAACTAAAAAAACTTGGCAGTCGGAGGCTTTTGAAAATGTTTTTTTTATTATCTATGTGCTTTATTGAAACAAATGCACCAATGCTAACAAACGTAAAACACACTGATGCTTTTAAAAGCAATACATTCAGCACGGGGGGGCTAGTCCAGTAGGCAATATCCTATCACGTCCATTCATATTGGGGAATAAACTATGATATGAAAATGAGAAATTATATTGCCCTGTATTAAGGGGCCAAGGGGGATTATTTATGCTATATGGTAAGACAAATATTTAGGGTATATTTTATTACATTTTGTGTAGAAGCGGTGGAGGAGAGGCAAAGGGAAAATCAGGGGACAAGGGCATGAGGTATTGGGTTTGATGGACAAGGGATACTCAAGTTTGTAATAAGATCTGGACATTTGGCTCTATATTAATTCATTGAAGTTGGTTTGCATAGTTGTGTAAACTTGTATGGATTTGGTATAGTTATTTTCTAGATTACCGTTACGATGTCCTTTTTTTATAAACTCTCGTATTAAGTATAATATATTCTACTACTTTTTGTTACTTGTTTCTTTTTTTTTCTCGTAAATATGTATGCTTTCATCTTATTAATGAGTCATCTTGCTAGCTAGCACATTTCTCGGTTGTTCTGGTCTCAAGTCTTCTATTACATGTAACCACCATCTATTTGTCATTTACAAATTTTTTGTTATAGTTTATCACTTTTTATCCAATGGTCTCATTTCATGATTTGCATGGTTGTTTTGTAGGGATGCATTTCACCTCGAGCACCCAGGCGAGTGGAGGTGGCAAAATGCTTCTGGAAAAGGTACCTTGAGTTCCATTTGTGTCCATGGAACTGAGTTTCCTTTATGTCCATTGTACTTATTATATAGTTAATTACCTGTTAGGAACCCGTGTCAACCCTTCTCTTTACTATGTTAGTATATTGTTGTTGGACGCATATGCTTTGTAAGTCGTCCCGTAGTATTTGTTGATCCATAGTTTATATTAGCCCATAATATTGACCCATAGTATTGGACGCATATGCTTTGTAAGTCGTCCCGTAGTATTATATGTCCCATGGTTTTGACTCATAGTATTGGGCATAGACTTAATATATAAGTGTGTGTTGAGGTCATTGAAGGCACCGTGAAGTTATTTGTATTGAGCTTGCTCAAAGGAGGTTGCCCCCTCGAAGTGGCATGCGATCAATATAAAAGTGATTCCGAGTTCTGTCATTTCTGCTATTTCGCATATTCTTATTAATTAATTGTTGCAGGTTCTTCACATCTGGTATCAGAGCACTTTCTTGGGCTTTTTGGGTGGAATTTCTGCCAATTTTTTTTTCGCATTTGTTCCAAGTTCAGATCTGGGGATAACCCCTATCCGCTTAATTGTGGGAAGTACTTGGGCATAAGCCCTAAAACTCATTGTGAAGAGTACCACAGGAACCCCAAAGTAGCTGGCCCATTGAGAGGACCTGCCACAAAAAGGGCAACGACCCCTACCTGATTGACTAGTTCCCACCCGTGAGGTAAACCAAGAGCTGTCGTTTGTGGCAAAGCGGTTATCAGTTTTACCTGAGCCGTGGAGTGAGGGGTACTGCCCCAATACGCAAGCCGTCAGACAGCATTGGTGGTCGAGTGAATCCCCTGAACCGATAGGAAGCCACACATACCTGGGGTCCATATCTATTTTCAGCTGAACTGTTGCCGATCACTTCCACTCCAGATCCAGCCGTTTCAGATCTATTCTGAAAGTCATTCTAGATCCAGTCGTCGTTTCAGATCCAGCCGTTTTCGATCATTTCCGCGCTGTTGCAGATCCATCTGTTGTGGATCCCTTTCGTGCCGCTGTTGCCGATCCATTTCTGAAAAAAAAAAAAAAAAAAATTATGTTTTTCGGCCATATCTCCCTTGTTTCAACTCTGTTTTTCCTGAAACTTCACTGACATCCTTGCAATCCCATTCTGCATATTTCATTCCTGAAGACCCTATCCCAAATTCCACTTCCCAAGACCAGAAATCTCACATTTTTCTATTTTAAGGGTTTTCCATAACTCCTTCAATTTTCACCCAAACACCGTCAAATTTTGCCACCGTGTTCCTTTCCTAATTCTGCTTCTTTGTCCCTCTCTACCAAATTTTCTCATTCTTTCACCCCGCTTTTGAAATCCCCATTTTTTGCTTCCCTGTCCATCAGAAAGTGTCCAAAACCTAGTCAAACCCCAATTACCCATTCGAGTTTTTCCCAAATCCAAATCTTCATTTACTAAATAAGCTTTTGTTTGTGTTTTTCTATCCATTTCCAAGAAAAAAAAAAAAAAACCATGGACGAAGCACTTGTAGCCATCCAAACCAAACTCCAAGATCTGGATGAAAAATTTCTTAGCCTCCATCTTCGGCATTCGGTCATGAACAATAACCGACAGCCAGAATCTTTTGCAGCCACCGGGTTCTCTTCTTCCAACAATTTTCGCGGGCCGAAGCTTGATTTTCTTCGCTTCAATGGTATTGATCCGACTGGATGGATATACCGAGCAAAACAATATTTTAGTCTGCATAATACTTTTGATGTCCAGAAAGTTCCATTTGCATCCTTTCATTTGGAACAAGAAGCCCTTCAATGGTACCGTTGGTACATCAAAGCTCATCCCGAGCCAAACTGAACAGATTTTTGCCAACTCCTTTTGCCACGATTTGGTCCTAGTGCTTTTGATGACTTCACAGGAGCACTCACTAAACTTCACCAAATTGGCACAGTGAGAGAGTATCAGGAAGAATTTGAGAAACTGACCAATCACACAGAAGGATTGTCTGATGAATTCTACAGGAGTTGTTTTATCAGTGGTCTCAAGGATGAAATCCTCTCAGAGGTCAAAATGTTATGTCCCAACACAATGATGGAAGTCCTAGGGTTGGCTAAGTTGGCAGAGGACAATATCCCAGCTCAACAACGCTCCAAACCCACCTTTGTTCCCTTAAAAAATATGGGTTCCCAATGACCTCCCATCACGCCTGCCCCGCAACCAACTCCTATCAAGCATTTGTCTGAAACAGAGATGCATGCACACCGAGAAAAAGGGCTTTGTTATAATTGTGATGAGAAATTCACTCGGGGACATAGATGTGTTCAACAAAATCTCTATCTCTTGGATGTGGATTCTCCGCCTACCTCAGAACTTGATGAAGAAGCTCCAGATACAGTAGATGATCAGGTTGACATTCAACATCTGCCTGTTGACACCCCATCTCAGGACAACCCACCCAAGCTCTCTCTCCATGCTGTAACCATCGTCACCACCCCACAAATAATGCGAGTCAAGGGATACTTCAAGAAGCTCCCTCTTACCATACTCATTGATTCTGGTAGCACTCATAACTTGATTGACCCTCGGATTGCCAAATAGGCTGATTGTTTTGTCCATCCTTGCTCCAACTTTGAAGTCATGGTTGCCAATGGGGGCACCTTACCTTGCAAGGGGAAGTGTCACAATGTGCGTATCTCTATGGAATATTATAACCTGCGCTCTGACATGTTTACCTTGTTCTTAGGCAGATGTGGTGTGGTTTTGGGTGTTCAATGGTTACGCACACTTGGCCCCATCTTATGGGATTTTTTGGAACTTTGGATGCAGTTTTCAGTAAATGGGGCACAACACAAATTATTGGGCTTACAACCAGGGTCTCTCTGCATCATCAGTTCACATCGCCTAGAAAAAATCCTTAAGAAGAATTCACATGGTATCATTGCTCAACTCCATTCCCTTCAGATGCACCCATCAACGGTCTCCACTACTTCCTTGGATAGATATGCAGGTGTCTTTGCTGAACCAATGAGCTTTCTGCCTTCAAGAGACCTTTCCGGTAAGAATTTAGTCGCTTTTACCTCTCAGTAGGAACTAATGGCTATTTTGCATGCAGTACAGAAGTGGCAGCCATACCTATTAGGGAATTATTTCTGCATCAAGACCGATCTCCAGAGTATGAAAAATTTTCTAGAACAATGGGTCTCCTCCCCAACACACCTGAAATGGGTTATCCAACTCATGGGTTATCCCTATGCGATCACTAACAAGAAGGGTAAGGACAATATGGTGGCAGATGCTCCTTCTCGCACAATTGATGACCCAGTTTCTCTTACAGCTCTTTCTCTGCTTGTTCCAAATTGGTTGCAATATGTTCAACAGGGCTATCTCTTCTATGAACTCCATGCTTCTTCATCAGCAGGGCACTCTGGGTTCTTCAAAATATATGACCGAGAACAATGTAACTTCTTTTGGCAGGGATTGAAAATGACAATTCAACAGATGGTGGCTGACTGTGATACTTTCCAGGTCGACAAGGGTGAAACGACACTCCTTTCAGGATTGCTCAAACCCTTGCCCATCCCTACACAGCTTTGGCCAACTATTTCTATGGATCTCGTAGCAGCGCTCTGGTGGTACAATACCACATCTCAAAGGACACCATATGAAGCAGTCTATGGATAGACACCGCCAGTTCTTCTTCCATACACCCTTAGTAGCTCCCCAGTTCAGGAAATTGACTCGGTTCTTCGAAACCGCGATCAGATTCTTCTCATTCTGCAGGACAATCTTCACATGGCCAGAATTTGCCTGAAACAACAAGCCGATCAACACCGTTCTGAGCACATTTTCCACGAAGCTGATGGGGTTCTTCTTCATCTACAACCTTCCAAGCAATCCTCCCTGACACTCCGAAGGCGTCAGTGGCTCGAAATGCAACCCGAGGATGCTACCGAGGAACCACTTCTTCAGATTCTGCAGCAATTTCTCCAACCAAAGCTTTGAGGACAAAGCTTTTTCTAAGGGAGAGGGGATGTTAGGAACCCGTGTCAACCCTTCTCTTTACTATGTTAGTATATTGTTGTTGGACGCATATGCTTTGTAAGTCGTCTTGTAGTATTTGTTGATCCATAGTTTATATTAGCCCATAGTATTGACCCATAGTATTGGACGCATATGCTTTGTAAGTCGTCCTGTAGTATTATATGTCCCATGGTTTTGACTCATAGTATTGGGTATAGACTTAGTATATAAGTGTGTGTTGAGGTCATTGAAGGCACCGTGAAGTTATTTGTATTGAGCTTGCTCAAAGGAGGTTGCCCCCTCGAAGTGGCCTGCGATCAATATAAAAGTGATTCTGAGTTCTGTCATTTCTGCTATTTCGCATATTCTTATTAATTAATTGTTGCAGGTTCTTCACATTACCATATTTATTCATTTTAAAAAATATACAATTAATGTAATCATAATAGCCTCCATGGTTGAATGCAAACACATCCCTACACTACAATATTTTTTTACTAGCAAGTTCCTTTGTTGTATGAGTTTTTTTATTATGATTTATAAAAATAGGTTTTTTTTAAATATTAGCTTGTTTCATACATACATACATACATACACATATATATATATATATTATGTGTGTTCATGTCTTTTTTTTGTTTGCTCAAATCTCCCTGACTTGCGGGAGTGGCCTGTGGTCTGAGAAACCATGACCCAGGAGCATCTAAGCCATCAAAATCACCCGAGGATCGCACCCGGCTTGGACCATACTAGCCTCAACTTGACCAGGTTTTTGGGTGTCACCTCCAAACTAAATCACCCCTAAGGGGAATTGAAATTGGGTCACCTTGGTAATGAGACCCACACCTTAACCAAGTGAGCTAGCGGGAATTGACTATGTGTGTTCATGTCAAATAGAATGTTTTTGATATTTGTTTTATGATATTGTCTTAAAAGATTTAATATTTATGTTGAATAAAGTTTTATGTAATGTTAAGTAAAGTTAAATGTAGAAAGTCAAATGTAATGTTTATTTTCTTTTTAAGAAAGATCATAGTTAAGTAGATTTTGTCCACTTTCAAATCACTATTAAGTAGCATTAGAATTTTATTTATACTTTATTAAGTGATTAATTAATTTACAAAATAAATTCTCAATCTAGGATTTCAAGTTCTATCAATGTCTTTAGGTTCCAAGGGTCCTTCTATATGATCATTTGACATGCATAGATATTAATTATGCAGCAATAGAATTTTATTTATATTTTATGAAGTCCTTAAGTAGTTTATAAAATGAATATTCAGTCCAAGATTTCAAGTTCCATCAACGTGTTTAGATTCCAAAATTCCTTACATATGATCATTTTACATGCATAGATAGTTCATTTTACATTCTTATGTTATTAATAATTTCAAATTATTATAGGAAAAAACTAGAAATATGACCTATTGCAATTTCAACTTGTTGCGGAAAATTTTGGTGTTGAAATTTTTACGTAAGACAAAGAAGCCACCCCCCCCCCCAACCCACCCACCTCCCTCATAGGTCCTTTCCCTAGTGCCTAATATGGTTTCATCGATTCCTCATTCTCCACTATGATGTTTGTTTTGATAGGAAGGTAGGGAAGTCCATCTGTGAAAGGGTTTCAATTTTTCATTTTTATGGATTTTTATTTATTAAGAATATAGAAAAAATGAGCTCTCTATGGCTATACTTGTATTTACACGATATAAAATTGGTATATTGGCAAGCTATGGAGTGAAACATCTATAATTCTCATTTTTTCTAAGCATTGCTCTAACTACTAGACTATCATTATTTTACATTCTATGTTACATTGATCTCTTGAGTGGGTTTCCTTTTATGTATTTTTCCTTCCCCGTTACTATTTTATTGGGTATTCCACTATCCAACACTACAAATTGATCAATCACCCCTGCAATCCTAGTGGAATCATTATTAGCATTATACTGTTATTTTATTTAGCATCCCATTTGCTTATACTAAGATGCGTTAGGAATCATGTTTGTTACAACTTGATAATATAATATAAAGGGGGTATTAAAAATGGGTTGATAAAAATCGATACCTACAATATCTAGTGAAACTAGGGGTTTTCTTAATTGGGAAGGTATATTGGGAGGGGGGTTCAACAATACAATTTTAGGAGGCATTTTCCAATATTTAGTGAAATTAGGGATATTCTTTAATATCCTGCGAACGATTGTGCTATGTAACAAGTTCATTGAGTGAACCCTATGTGACATTCACTAGTATGCACCAAAATTTGAAAGCATTATAAGCATAAGTGCCAACCAAAATTTTAACTGGAGCCGATGCTTTATGACAATATATGCATCGATGCTTATGAACTATTAAAAAGCATCGGTGCTTAATAAAAATATATGCACCGATGATTTATACAAAATGTAGCACTGGCGCTTACTAGTAGTTAAAAAGCAATGGTGCTTACTAACTATTACAAAGCATCGGTGCAATAAGTGAAGGAAAATGCACTAGTAAAATTGTCTGGGATGTTGACTGCTACTATATTTTTAAAATTTAGCATTGTGGTTAATATACGGTAGTGCACCGAGGCGTCATAATAGAAAAAGCATCGGGGCATGCAACAAGTATTCTGATGCACTGGTTCTTTGTTGTTTTAAGTGCACTAGTGCGACATTGTCTCAAATGCACCAGCACAACATTATCTCAAAAGCACTAGTGCAATTGAGATGATCAGAAGTACCGATGAGTATTTTCTATTAGGTGGTTAGTGACTACTAACATCGCACTCGAATATCTATATTTTATTTTTATTTCGTTTTAATTTTATTATTCATCAGAAATTTAAATATTTTTTATAGTAATATTCATTTGAATTTTTATTATTGCATTTGGATATGATATTTGGATTGATTTGTTATATCATAAATTTTGCATCTAATGTAATATTTAATCATCCATATATATAATTAGCGATATAACAGTTCACATGTTATTTCATGACATTGGAGAATGCAATAAGATAAAAAACTTCATTTATTATATATCAATAAGAGGCCCTTTCTCATACAAAATGGAATGACATAAATTCCACAATAATCAAAATGTCAACATGCACGTAATTATTACACTTATTGGTGATCTGTTGTCTTTCAATTGTGACACTATGTCCAGTACATTATACAAAATGTTTGATTTTCACAGACAAATATTTCAAATTATACATAAATTTGCATTAACATCCAAAATATATGGATCATCATTCTTCGTTGGAACTGTTGTCAGTGCTTGAGCCACTTGCATGACTTGGGTTATTTGGATGAATGTTTTGTTGATTGTCTCGAATGTTTTCCTCTTCTTTAGCTTCCATCTACAAAAATAATAATAAAGTGTAATGAGTGTATCTACATTGCTGGGAATAATGAAAATTAAAATAGATAATATACATGAATGTAAATTGAAAAGCGACACACCATAGAGAGAATTGAGTCATGAATGATACACATTCTTTCAAAATCAAATCTCATGCTTTCTCTCAACAAGTCTTATGTTGTCTCCAATCCATATTTTGTTTCCTGCAAATTTTAAACTTTGTAACAAATCATAGAGTTAATATAAAAGGTTTTTTTTGTTCTATTAATTATAAAATGAGAGAAGTAAAACAACATAGATACTTACAAATTCCACAATTAATTTTTCATACGCCAACATATCCTCACAACCCTTACTTAACCCAATTTCAATCAATTCTTCTGATGGATCTTTTTTGTATGCCAACACCTGCTTGAAAACATCCAGTGATGGTTGGTGTAAAAAGAAATTAAAAAATAAAGATCACAACCAATATGAAATCTTAAGATGTTATAAGGAAATCACAACTACTCACAAACTTTGTTATCAATGCCTTTTTTTCTTGTCATTCTATCTTATGTGATGAATGGGTTTCATTTTGTTTTCTTTTCTACAAGAAAACAATTGAAAATTAATATTTAATGCTAAATTAATTAATTAGATGTACATAATAGAAAATTTCAACGATTTCATACATTTGAAGGACATTGTTGTTGAGATGGCTCCTCCTACGATGTAATTATCTCCAACAATTCTAGTCAACATTTAACACATGTGAATTAGATTGTTTGAAACATATTAGCGAATATTCTTAAGTACAATATTACTCAAAATTCAAGAAAATATTCATATTGTTTCTTTTTTATTCACCCGATTCATCCCTCTAGTGAAACTTTTCCATCAAGGTTTTACACTCTTCTGCACTTAGATTGCAAAGAATCTTAACGAGCTTCCTCATTTTTTGGCTTTGCATGTCACACATTAACCAATACATATTAGTTAAATTTACAAATAATTCAAACATTTTAATTTAATACATAAATTACAAAGAACTTGCCTTCTTCGCAAATTTGGATGTGCTTCGGGCACCATGTCGACTAGAATTGTTGTTCATTGATCTCTTATCATGCATTTTCTATCAACAAACAACTTGGACCATTAAATAGAGAAGCTATTAAGTATATTATGCAAATAAATTAAATATGTTCAAATTAAAAAAAGTACTGTCATTTCGGTGCGTTTCAATATACACAATGAACCAGTGCTTCCCATACTTGAATGCACCAATGCATCATATTTGAACGCACCGTTAACCAGAATAATAATAAAAAATTAATATATGCTTTGTTGGTGCGACTTATTTATTATAAAGCACTAGTAATCATAACTGTGTGCTTTTACAACTAACGCACCGATATGTTAGAACAACTAGATCACACCCACAAATTCCTAATATTTTTTTTAAAAAGAAATTAAAAAATAACAGGCCCGACATTACAAGCGCACTGTTGCGCTTAAACGACTTGGCCACACCGGAAACTACGTAAGATTTTTTTTTAATTTAAAAAAAATGTCAAGGCCAACAGGGTTTCAGATTCAACCCAAGAAGTGGTTCCATCACACCCAATGCCTTACATATAAAAATGCAAAACCATTAAATCTAAAATCCCTAAAAAAGCAAAAAAAACATAATTGCGAAACAATAGAGGGATTTAAACTCTAATGTAAAATTTTGCAACCACATAAAACAAAAGGAAGCAACAAGAAAATGTAAATAGGAAAATAAATAAGCCATGCATTGTGATCAATAGTAATCATTTACATACTATGCAGGGTTTTTTGTTTGATTCAACATTTCGTACAAATTTTGATCTTCTGAATAATCTGGTTGCTCCAAACTCCTTCCCAATAACTCCCTCGTCCAAAACTCTCCTATCAAAATTTTGGAAAAATAATGAAATGGTGATTAGTTTTTTTTCTTTTTCAATACCTTATATAATTAGTTTTTGAAATTGAAATTTCATAACTCGTGCAATTTTTTATTTTTGATTTTCAGGACATCGATGCGCTAGTTACACAAGAGCACCAGTGTGTCATAACATGAAATGCACCATGCATATACATTTTTAAAAAAAATTCGGAATAGCGACGTGCCTGAAAGATCTGAACACCTTGGTGCGCTACATTTTCCATGACACATCGTATTGGAATTCAATAAAAAATAAAAACACCACACTGTGGTGCATATTAAAAATACGGTTACATCGATGCTCCTTTATATACTAAGAGCACCGTGGTCAACATATTGAAAATTGCATAGATAACTATCTACTATCAAATATAGAAGATATTTTCTTTTGTGGGTTTTTTTGTGGATCTTACAGCACAATGCGTATGTGGTTTAGCCGCACTGGTGCATCCATTTACTAAGGACACTATTAGGATATTCCTATACTCCATCCTAGTCCTACTAGCATTTTCATCCTTTGCATTTTCAGTCATGCATGCACTTTTAGGGTTTTCATGCATTGAAAATTGCATAGATAACTATCTGCTATCAAATATAGAAGATATTTTCTTTTGTGGGTTTTTTTGTGGATGTTACAGCACAATGCGTATGTGGTTTAGCCGCACTGGTGCATCCATTTATTAATGACACTGTTAGCATATTCCTATACTCCATCCTAGTCCTACTAGCATTTTCATCCTTTGCATTTTCAGTCATGCATGCACTTTTAGGGTTTTCATGCATTATTTAGGGTTTGCATGCATCCCAGTAATCAGTCCCAACACCTAGCCCTCAGTTAGATATCCCCCAGAGCTTCTTTCCACTCATTTCTATCCCTCCTAGATCTTAGTGTGCCCTCCTTTCATCTACCAGTTGAGAAATGCACCCTTCCTTACCTACCATTCAGTTATCTTCAGTTCTTTCCTTGATTTAAGGCTAGACTAACTCTCAACTGACTGTATCACTCTGATGGACCTCCAGTGAGACTTGACTGCCCATTCTAACTTCAGTTAGCTCCTCATGCACCCTCCACTGAGCCTCCTTCATTCATTTAGTTCCAATTACACTCAGTTAGACTCAATTTGACTGATGGTTGATAGTTACTTGAGCATTGATGACTCCACTGATGATGAGATAGACTACTAGTTGTGCTCCGATGACACTCGAGTGATCTTTTGATCACTCCATGAAGGCTAATTCGAATTGCCACCTTGGCATATGAATCCTCATGCACTGTACTACTTATTTGTCCATATTGTGATTAATTAATTAGTGTGTGTGAAGTATTTTTTCTTCTATCCGAGTTCTACTGTATTATTATTCTGTTTCTCATCTTATAGCATTGACCACTCTTAATCCTATTCCTAAATTCTTTCATTGTGAGGTATACATCATCTCTTAGATCTGCTGTGAGTATTTTCACATGGTATCAGAGAATGTTGAGAGTATTGTTTATCTCCATTCCTGAGAGTTTTTTGCAGGTTATTATCAAGATTTTGAGTGCAGCAGTTTCTGCATTTATGCAGCAGTAGCAGTTGCAGATATTCTCTCTTGTTTTTGTAGGTCTTCTAAAGCTTTAATGTTTTCAGAAGATCCTCCTCTTTATCTATTCAACTATGTTGAATGGAAACCAAAAATGATAGCATATTTGAAGAGACATGATCTCTTTGATTATTGTTTTGAAAGAGAGTTCGAATCCTCTGAAGAAGAGATTGACTGGTTAGATGAAGGTGGAAGAGCTATTGCAGCCATGATGTTTTCTATGTCTTGAAGCTTGGCATTCTACTCCCTTGATGATGAATATGTTAAATCTCCAAAAGAGCTATGGGCCCACCTAGATAAAATTTTTGGCAAGCAGGATGAATGGATTGGTCCAAACCCTTTCGAGAGAAAGCAAAGTGATGCATTCGCCCTCCTTGATGATCTCATTGATCATGAATCAGTATCAAACATATCTCATATTGAATTTAGCCACAAAAAAGAAGAACTTGCAGATTCTGCACTCATACTCCAAATTTCTTCTATTTTGAATTATGTGCCAGCTCACACTCTAGAAATTGCAAAAGGTCCTAAATCCTCTCTTGCACCAGAGTATGTTGGTTTGCATCATGATCTATTGAATGTTTCAGAGGTCAAATAAGTCATTGGAGGTAATGCATTTGCTCTCCTTGATCTATCACCTCTTATTTACTATTATATGATCATTATTCCATGCTTTCAGAAGGTTATTGAAGAATATGGCCATTGCCATTCGCTTGGGATAATTTCTCATGCACATCATGGTTTTGATCTCACCTCTTATGGTTCAAAAGAGATCTCAAGAAACCATTTCCATTCGCTTGGAATAAATTCTCATGCACTTATTGGTTTTGATCTCACCTCTTATGGTTCAAAGGAGATCTCAAGAAACCATGATTCAAGTCTTGGATCTAATTTGGATTCTAAGTAATCACTACTTGGGATAATTTCTCGTGCATATGATGGTTTTGATCTCACCCTTGCTGGTTCAAAAGAGATCTCAAGAAACCATTCTTTAAGTCCTGGATCTGATTTGGATTCAAAACATTTACTATTATTTGATGGTTCTTTTTGGCATAATCTCACCCATGATGGTTCGAAGGAAAAGACAAAAGACTATATGCACATTCATAGATTTGATCCTACCTCAGCTGATTCGAATCACAGGTTCAAGGATCATCCTCATACTTTTGGATTTGTTCTCATCACATTCGATCTGAAGAGCAACTACAAGCACATGCCTTTTGAGCATGATCCACTTCTTCCCAAGAAGAAGATACCTCAAGACATATGACCAAGCATCACACCTGCTTGAGTTTGGAGCATTTATTTTTGTGTGTGCCTTACAGTCTATTTTGAGGGGGGTATTTTTCCCATGAGGTTTTCCCCATTTCCTTGGTTTATTGACTGTTATTATTATTCATTGTATTGGGTGACCTTTGGTCTTAGTTACCAGGGCCCAGGATGGATTAAGGGGGGGTGTTAGGATATTCCTATACTCCATCCTAGTCCTACTAGCATTTTCAGTCATGCATGTACTTTTAGGGTTTGCATGCATTATTTAGGGTTTGCATGAATTTGCATGCATCCCAATCATCAGTCCCAGCACCTAGCCCTCAGTTAGCTAGCCCCCAGAGCTTCTTTACACTCAGTTTTATCCCTCATAGAGCTTAGTGTGCCCTCCTTTCATCTACCAGTTGAGAAAGGCGCCCTTCATTACCTACCATTCAGTTATCTTCAATTATCTTCAGTTCTTTCCTTGATTTAAGGCTAGACTAACTCTCAACTGACTGTATCACTCCGATGGACCTCCAGTGAGACTTGACTTCCCATTCTGACTTCGGTTAGCTCCTCATGCGCCGTCCATTGAGCCTCCTTCATTCAGTTAGTTCCAGTTACACTCAGTTACACCTACCACACTCAGTTAGACTTAGTTTGACTGATGGTTGACAATTACTTGAGCATTGATGACTCCACTGATGGTGAGATAGACTACTAGTTGTGCTCTGATGACACTCTAGTGATCTTTTGATCACTCCATGAAGGCTAATTCAAATTGCCACCTTGGCATTCGAATCCTCATGTATTGTACTACTTATTTGTCCATATTGTGATTAATTAATTAGTTTGTGTGAAGTATTTTTGCTTATATCCGAGTTCTACTGTATTATTATTCGGTTTCTCATCTTACTGCATTGACCACTCTTAATCTTGTTCCTAAATTCTTTCATTGTGAGGTATACATCATCTCTTAGATCTGTTGTGAGGATTTTCACGGACACACCACTGCGTTTTATTATTATGGTGCACCAATTTAATTAAAAAGCACTATGAATTTCGGTTTAATTAGATAGTGAAGAATATTTTTATTTTATAATAGTAATACTATTTTTAATAATAGTAATACTATAGTGAATAATATTTTTATTTTATATTACTATTTTCATTGATAATGACCGTAGTATTTAATGACAACCACCATTTCTAGGATATGTAATTTCTCATGATTCGTACTCCTTTCTAGCTGAATGATGAACAAGGAAAGCAAGGATTAGTGTGACAAATGCGATGAATCAAATGATGATTTTGGTTTTTGATTGTAGTGAAGAACAAATGCTTCATGTCCTGCATCAAATTTAGACATTTATACCATGTCTTTCTTTCACTCTCATCTATCATTTCTCTTGGAATTAACAGCTTCTTTGGGAATTTCATGGAGAGCCTAATTTTACAAAATTTGAAAGGGAAAATGGGTAGAATTATGACAAACGAGAGGGAGAAGACGAAGTTGAGAGAGAGAAACATGAGGTGTATAATGACCAAAATCTTCCAGGGTCTCAGAAAACATGGAGGATACAATATCCCTCCTTGAGCATACATTAATGAGGTTCATTGAGCTTTGGTGGAAGAGGTTGGTTGGGTTATTGAATCCGATAACACCACATATAAAACCCATGTATATACAAATTGTCCTTGCTCTGGACAATGGCAGAGCAAGGTTTTGGGCTTAAGGTGTCTAGGGTTTAGGATTGTACACAAAATATATTAGTTTGAATTTTAACATTGTTGACATTCAATTGTGCATTTATTCAATTGCAAACCCAACTTCAAACACCTGAACTGCTATTCCTTGCTTGGACAATGGAAAAATAATAATGGCACATTTTTCAAAACTTAAATTTAATATTTTTTTTGTAAGCAACATAGTAAAAATATATTATAGTACAAAAAGAGTTACAATCTTCATGAGAATTTGAGAAATCAGCTGTCTGAAGCTTCTCATGGAACCAATATTACAAAAAGAGTCTATGTGGACAAGCCCAGTAACATAAACCTTATGACAGCCGATCATGAAAGACAGAAGCAGAACAAGACTATAGATATAGACTAGCATCTGAAGAAGGACCATAAACAGAAACAGACTAAACATAAAAGCTGTCCGCCGAAACCAGGAGAACTGTGCTCATACCGAGCCGCATCAGGTACTAACTTCTGCATTCTAGGAGCCATGATTTTCCTCAGGAATAGGACAAGGGCCAAAGAATTCATCTTCCCACTGCTGCGTCGGGAGCTTGATTGGTAGGGGCTCATGTGAAATTCCCATAGTAGATCTAAGAGCTGATGAATACCTCACAAGAAATAATTACAGAAAGAATGAGCAACAAAACACAGATGCAATAGAAACCAGATAGGAGCAGAATAATCACCAATGTTACATTAATCTGAATAATCAACAATAATGATACAATGCACAAGATTCGAATACCAGGGGTGTAATTCGAATTAGCCTGCATGGATAGATCAAAATATTAGTGGAGTTTCATCAAAGCACAACTAGGAGTCCTCATCATCATTAGTGGAGTCATCATTGCACAAGTAACTGTCAACCAGATGTTAAACTGAATATAATTGAGTGTGGTAGGTGTAACTGGCACATGGAGGCACTAACTGAATGAAGGAGGATCAGTGGAGGGCACATGAGGAGCTAACTGGAGTCAGAATAGGCAGTCTAGTCTCACTGGAGGTCCATCAGAGTGATACAGTCAGTTGATGAGTCAACCTAGCCTTAAATTAAGGAAATATATAAAGATAACTCAACTAATTGAAGTGCAACTGAGTGGTAGGTTAGAGAGGGCGCCTTTCACAAGTGGTAGGTGAAAGGAGGGTGCACTAAGCACTAGGAGGGATAAAACTGATCAGAAAGAAGCTCCCGGGGCTAGCTAACTGAGGGCTAGGTGCTGGTACTAATGACTGGGATGCATGAAATTGCATGCATGCATGATTGAAAAATGAAAAAATGGAAAATGTTGTTAGGACTAGGATGGAGTATAAGAAAATCCCAACACTCCCCTTAATCCATCATGGGCCCTGGTAACTAGGACCAAAGGTCACCCATACAATCAAATAAATGATAAAAATAAGAACTGTCCATAAACCGAGGAAATGGGGAAAACCTCATGGGAAAAATACCCCCCCTCAAAAGAACAATAAATAACTCAAAGAACCATCATACTAAGCAAAAGAGGAAGAAGCTTTCCTTGGTGAAAACTTTTTCAAAAAACTTGGCAAGATGATCCTCTGTAGGATGCCAATGCAGGTGCTAGATTTGGATCTAATCTTCTGATGTGCCTCCCACTATGTAGAGGATGTATTGGACGAAGCAAGTCTTTCAAGAAACCTTTCTGCTACTAGAATGAATGGATCATGATGAGTCTTCCCAAGGGATGGAAGAGTGAACCCCACCATCATGCTGCATCTCTCAGGAAGAGGTAGATGGGATAATGCAAGGTTGGCATGATGCTGAAATATGGTAGTTCTATGATTAGATGAATCCTCAACTGTGTTCTCAATAGATGCAAGGACTGTGTGAGCCCATATTGGCCTTGGATCTGGATTGAGAACATGTGTTGGTTCTGGATCTGAATCTAAATGTTCTTGAACTTTGATCTCAACATCAAGATCTTCATCTTCATCTTCATTAGAAGAAGAGTCACTCGGATCTTCATCAGATTCCAAAGGAATAGGAAGAGAGAAGGGTAGAAAATGTGAGAACTCATATGCCTTGGAGGCATGATTTGCAAACCCTTTCGCTATAGTCTTCCCAGTAGAGATATCTGTAATCTCAACTATGTCAGGACCAAAAGTAACCTTCTTTGGTGATCCGGTGTGAGTCATCTGACATACAGACAACAAATTTGTTATCAAGGAGGGAATGAATAGAACATTCTAGAACTTTCCATGCTCCATATGTATTGTACCCAACCCTTTGGCAGAGATTTGAGAGTTGTCTCCCATGTGAATAGTAGGCCCATCTTTGAGATCTAAAGAAGAAAATGATTCTTCAGAGGAAACCATATGGTTGGAGGCTCCAGAATCTATGAGGAGGGCATTTGATTTTGAAAACCTATCCATCAATGCATGGCAATCCTCATGACCATCAGATCCACTTCCAGAATCAGACACTTTTGCATATTTTGGAATAGCAATTTTGTTTTGTTCAAGAATCTTGGTTAGTTGATCTATTTTCTTGTGCATGCAAGATCTCTCAGGGTGGTTCCATTTCTTGTAGTAGGGACACTTAGATCCATCAGATCTTTTCTCTTTGTCCTTCTTGGAGCTGGAGGCCCCTTTTGATGGACTTGACTTGGCATTCGTTTTAGGTTCAGATGGACTCTTGTCCTTGCTTTTATGCCTCCTCTTCTCATTTACACTATTTTCCTCTCCAGCTAAAAGAGCTTGATCCTTGGAGGCACTGATGGCACCCATTTGGATCAATTTGTCTTGTTCTTGGATGAGGGCTGCAATAAAAACTTCTAAGGTGGGCATCTTCCATCCAGTGATTGACATTCGTCCAAAGTGGAAGGTAGATACAAAGACAGAAAATTCAGATCCTAGTTTACTCAAAATGGAGAGCACCAATTGCTCCTCGTTTTTCTCAATGCCACACTGCTTGCATTGCATAACCAAATCTTTGAATTTCGAGAAGAATTCTTGAATGGTCTCAAACTTGTTTGGAAAAGGGGCTCTCAAAGAATTATTATTTTTTTGTTTTTTTCTACATTATTTCACAATACTCATCTTGAGGGTCCTTGTAGTCTACATTTAAGTGAATTCTCCACTTCAAGGGTCTCCCATGTATCATTTTCCAATTAAAATATTCACTCATGGTAGTCCATCCCTATTCTAGATATGCATCCAAATTCTAGAGATTAATTTAAGGTGAGCTAGAATAGTTGAGATATGTACCCTTATTTGAACTAATATTATTTCTTCAAAGATCCCTAATCCTTGTGATCTAGAAAGTATTTATCCATAAGATATATACCATGTAAACAAGAAGTGAATTTTTTCAACTGTGAGGGGGTTAGGGTTTCCCATCTCAACCATCGCCTAATATCCCAAAGAGAGATATCAAGCAATCTTTTGCATACTTGACCAATCATCCAATTTCTTAACTCTAATAAAGATGAAATAGTTCTTAGAGGGGGTCTTCCCATGATTTGATTTGCTTACAATTCCTCGGTGTCCAAGTTAACTTGTCTTTGATTTTAAGGGAATTGTAGGCTTGCATAATTTCTAGATAGGAGAATCTTGATCCTATGGGATAGGTTTGTCTAGACATCTTATCTTTTGAAAATATTTCTTTTCCATGAGTTATTTCCACCATTCCATTTTCCTAGATATAAGACACCATATAATTTTTGCCCCTAAAGCTCAATTAATGAGAACCTTGTCTTTGATTACTAGGTCACCATTCTCTTCATGAGCTTTAACAATGTTCCAATGTAATGAGTGGAAATTTTATGTATTATTCATACCCCCTTCCACATATATAAAAATCTTGATTTATTTTCCTACCTATCGCATTATCATTGAAGGAGCCAACGACAATGGACATTGATAAATTGGAAGAGTAGATATTATCAACTTTATTATGACTATTCTACCCATCATTCAAACATTGCAATCCCCAAGAAATAATTTTATATTTCTCAATATATATTTTCCAAATTTTTGAGGTTAGATTCCCCATTGAAATTGACATCCCCAAATATTTGCAGGAGGAGGTCCAATCTATACAGCAAGAGAACTCTAATATTTTGGGAATGAGATGAATATGTATTACACTTGTGTTCCATTAATGTATATGGTTTTTTGTTTTTTTATTTGACCTCTAGACGTATATTATAATTGATCAAATAAAAGCTTGAATCTTTCAACAATAATGGTCGAAGCTCCCTCAATTAAAAGAGTGTTGTCAGTAATCTGCGAGTGATTTATCTCCTTTACTCTTCCAACCATGCATATTCCTTGTAATATATCGTCTACTCCTTCTCTTTCCAACCTTCTACTTAATGAATCTACCATGATTATATATAAAAGAGGAAATAAAGGGCACCCCTACCTAATCCCTCTATATATTTTAAAGAAGATAAAATACCTTCCATTAACCAAAGGAGTAATTTAAGGTGATTCAACATGAGGTTTAACCCACATAATGAATGCTTGTGAAAAACTGAACTTGCAAAGAACATCATATGAAAATGTGTGTCGAACATTGTCAAATGCATTGGAAATATCCATCTTAAGTATCATCCCCTCTTATTTATTTTGTTTTCTAGAGTGTATTTCCTCCTGCATCAATATAATATTATTTATAATTTGTCCTTTCTACACAAATCCAACCTGGTTGTCAGAAATAATAATGGGGAGAATTTTTTTCATTCTATTTGCCACATTTTTTGTCATAATTTTACTAGGATGAGTTACATAAAGAAATAGGCCTCAATCTTGAGAAAGATGAAGTATTAACTTCTTCGGGGATCAAGTCTAAGAAAGAGGAATTTGTACTTCCTCCAATTTTTGGATTCCTTATAGAGTGGTTTAGTATGCACCTTAAATTGGCCTTGGTGACATGCTAGCATGCATGGCAGAGATGGATGGAGAAGCAATATGGTCCTAGGGCCTTTTTCGACTCAATATCTCAAATTACCTTTATAATCTCATCATCGTTTATGTTTTTTATGAGCTATGGATACCATTCTATGCTTAGTAGAGGTGGGATATTATGTAGCATTGTTGTGGTTTCTTCATGGTATTCCTATTCTTCTTCTCTATAAAGATGCTCAAAGTGTTTTTTAGTCCTCAAATTTTGTTAATTGCTCTCCAAATTCAAATATGATTTTTATTATTGTGTATTTTTTCAAGTCCATCCTTTGTTTTTTTATGAAAAAAGAGATGTGTTTTTTTTCACCTGATTTAATCTAGAGCCTTTTATATTTTAGTCTCCATAGCCCCTCTTATTTTCTATATGATTTATGAATCTTACCACATAGTTCCCTTTATTCCTATAGATCTTTTTTTGTTACCTCTTCCACTTCCATTTTTTACTGTACGATTTGAAGATGTTGTTGAGGATTTGTTCTTTGAATTCCTATGATGTGGGTATGTATGAGTTTTTGGCTCAATCCTTCACTACTAGTTTGATTGATCTCAGCTTGGCTTACCAAAGAAAAATACAGACCCTTCAATAGGCCTATTCCTAGATGTTGAGATGACATCCAAAACTTTTGGGTTTCCATCTAGAGAGGATTAAACTTTAATGGAATAGGCCCAAGAGTTTTTTATTGATGGAGAGAAATATTTATAGGCATATGATCAGATACATTTGAGGGAATGGTATCACATGCTACTATCTGGTTGTTTAAAAGGATATTGTTGTGAACAAGGAAGTGATACGGTTTGATTGTTATATGTCTTGGACTCAACTACCCATTGGTCTAGGTGTACTTTTCTTTCAATGGTTTGACATCTACACGATCCAAATCAACTATTAAACCTCTAGGATTTCTTGAAAGGATTCTCTGATTATATTCCACGCTCGTTTTGCTTTTTTTTGTGAGTATAACATTAAGATCCCCTGCTACTATGATATTCTTTACAAATTATGTATCTTTCAATCCATGCATATATTTCCAACATTCTTATTTTTTCTTGTACTGCGCAAGCATATAGACATTGAAAATAATGCATGAATCCAATGTTGTGTACTTTTAGTATAGACCATATCAAGGAATACATTGTCCCACAATGTGAAAATTCCTCCTTAATCTCCACTGGTTCTAACTACTACTCTTTTACTATTTTTCCATTATATTTTTCCATATATCTAACATTTATACTTCTTCTAGATTACTCCCTTTGATGATGAATTTTTTTTTTTCATATCTTATTAGATTTCTTAAAGCTTCCTCTTCGTATTTGTTTCTTGTTCCCGATCCAGGTGGATATTGGTGGCCACCCACTTGTTCCACCCAATTACAACAGTTCTCCATCTTCTTGGCAATTTTATATAGCTTTTCAGGTCCCAAACTTCCGCGACTCATTTGAGGCCCTAAATGATGTTTTTTGGCCAATAAGAGGACTAGGGGTGGATTCCTTGGCCCCAATGAAAGTTGTAGTTCTTGATTAGTTCCTTCCGAAGAGCTATTGAGTTCCCTAAACGAAGATCATGTGTAAAATTTGCGCTGCTAGGAAGTTGACATATCAACTAGCCATCTCGGGGCCCACAAATCCTTTTGGAGCTCCATATCCTAGGGTTAGGTTTTGGATGTCAGGATTTTTGCCTCGTTATGCTTATGATAAAAAGGCCCTTTGTAGTCTCTTTGTAATTATCTCTTGTGAATGAATGACACAACTCTCTTTAGAGATAAGATACCACCATTTGAGCTAGTTTGTATTGCTTTGTAGTTTACAGTGTTTTCCATTGCATTCATTAATATAGTTTGGGTTTTTATTGTACTATTGTGCTTCTGGAAAACAAATTGTGTGTGTTTTTCCATATTATATTGATGTCTTCATTTTTTTCTGCAAATAATCCCCATCAATTCCCCTACAATTCCAGTAGACTATATTCATTATTTAATTACTAGGGGTTTGGTGTTGCCACTATGATGCCCTTTTAGTGACAATTGTCTTCCAGGAGTTCTAATAGGGATATGTTCACTACTTCCACCTAAGGAGATATCAATGGTTGTTTGAATCCCTAAATTATTGTATTTATTATATTCTTCGTCTCTCTTTCATTTGTTTTCATTCGTCCCATTTTCTTAGATAGTCGCTCCTCTTCTAATTCTTCCTTAGTAGTTTGTTGAGCCTTTTTCCTAGTTGTCACATACTAGTTTTGGGTTGTAATTTTCCTGGAAAGAGATCTATTTTAGATTGTCCTATAATGGATGGATCAATTTCTAGAGTAATGATTGATTCCACTTGTGAATTTGTGTATTATAGTGGATCAAAGGTTAGTTGGATGATTACTGGGAATTTGGGTATATTGACCTTTGAAGGAGGGTTCAAGGTTTCCTTCACTGGTACTACCTTTGGTTGAGAGAGAATATGAAATTTATTTGATGTAGTATTCAAATTTTCTTTATGAGTGTTGATCCTTAAGGATGATGCATGCTTAGGGTACATAGCTTGGATGGTGTTGTGAGGAAATTTATCATATGACCTGGGTTGAGGTCACCAACATACTAGGGTTGAAAAAGAAGAAACCTAGGGTTTTGCAATAAGAAAAATAAACAAGGAGTTTGAAAGTTAGAAGGACATGTACCTTATTTATGGAGTTTGATGCTAGCTTTCTTTGAATCCTTGATATTTTCTCCTGATCTTTAGTCCATGAACTTGAAAACCAACAGTAAACCTTCCTCAAACACATTTGGATACAAATAGATGGTTGAAATTCAAATAAAGAATAATAAGATAATCAAATGAATAACAATAAGTAACCAAATCTGAGACAAGATTGAACACAAATAGTAGGGAAGGGTAATATGTCTTTTCGTTTATTAATAATAGAAACAAGTACAATGTTACCTTCTTTCTATTCTAGCACCTCGTGAAACCTTGATTCTAGATCTCCTACTTCTCTTCTCCAAGAATCCCAACCCCAACTCAGATGCATAAGGTTTTGAGACCAACTAGGGAATAAATGGAAAGGGAAAGAGAGTCATGATTCCTCCAGCATAACAATACTTGGGCTAAGAGTCCCCTTCATGGCCAATATCCCTTTCTTTTATAGGAGAAGGAGATGGTTAGATGAGTAGTTGTAACCAAGAAGGAGGTTTCCAAAACCACCCAAATTGCCCCAATTTCAATAATTTTTTATATTTTTTTGCATTTTTTAAGCCACACGCAGGTGGGACAAAGGAAACATGTGTGTTACACGCGGGCAGGACAAAGGAAACTTGCGCATGGGGGAAGACATTCATTTTTTAGGGTTTTTTAGAGGTGTTTTGGAATCCAAATGTGGTCACAAGTTCCCTAACTGCTGAATAATCATTGAATAATTTAAGGCCACACTACTAAGCACCAAATTAGGGCTCTTCCATCCATAGTGTCCTTTTGTGTGAGTAACAGTGGCTTCATGAAGTGTCATAATGAAAGTGTCGTTATGAGAGCATCATCATGCAAGTGTCATCATAGATGGAGAATTTCTGATTTTGGCTATAATAGATGCCCCCTAATGTATGATGTCAGAAGAGAACATAATGGCCGAAATACATTATAAACAGATTGGGGTAAGGAGTCGAGAAACCCGAAAAACCCTAGAATCTCGGTCTCAATGAGGTACCTGAAATAGAAAAGGGATGTTAGACAAACTTATCCCTAGGACAGATATGTCCATGTACAAATGATAAAACATGACCTCTAGAAAGATACAATGTTGATCCAATACATGTATAGCTGATGCATATATCATGGCCACGAAAACAAAAAAGTGGATCCATGAGAAATAAATGGATCAGGGCCACAACTTGACAAAGTGGATCCATGTCCAACAAATGATCATAGCCACAGTAACACAAGGTGGATCTATGTCAAAAATGGATATCATAGCCACACTGAACAAAGTGGATCTATGTCTCATCAAGAGCCAAAGGGAGTGTGGTTCAGCCTTGCGCAACTCAGGCAACAACAAAATATGAGAATGTTATTGTTGGTCCAAGTTCTTCAATCCAAACCGCCTAAAGGTACAAATCCTAGCCATGCAAATAAATGAGCTGAAGTCGAACATGGTGGATACCATTTGATTACCAATCATTGATGTAAACTATTAACAAATGTGAGGGAACCCATTGATAATGAAAATGGGCCCCAATGTACATAGTACATTCAAACAGGTGTGAATAGCTTTTCTTGGAGTCAAACACCTAAAGAATCCATCAAGTAAGAGACATCAATGTATTCCCACAACTCGATAGCGAGGGAAACTGCCACTGATTACTACAATCCCTAAGGTACTACTGAAACTCTAAAATTCATTCTCAGAGAAATATTAGCTAAAGTTGATGGGAAGAATCCCATTGGAAGGGAGGCCTTAAGCAATCCTCCATCATCCAACATGAGGAACAATCAAGGATTGATATGATTTGGAGAAGGAATGAGTACATAATGAAACATACTGACATCAGGGGATGGCCGACACATCAGGTAAAGGAAACTGCAGAATGGCCAATGCGGGTTTTATCCTTGAATGATGAGCACGACACAGTGGTGACTTAGCCATCTTTAGACACAAAGGTACTAATGATACAAATCCGCAATGTAGGAGACATTGACAGATGATCCATATTATTGGAAGAGTAACTTACTGAAGGAGTAATAAATCTGAGATCAAGTTTATCCTTAGGCCAAAACTATAACCCAACTTGTTTGATAGAATCAAAACGTGTTCTTGGTTCAAGGACATATTTGACTTGCTGCCATTAAATCGAAAGACATTTGAGATCCTTCCCTTCCATTTTTCTCATTTTATGTACCTTATTCATTTTTAATGAGCTTTAAAAAGAGATAAAAGCATGCTCGATATAGATCACCTAACAATGAGTCCCTTAACATATATTTAACAAACTTGAAAAAGGAAGGGTTTAGTCCCAAGGAGGGTCCTTCAATGTATAATTTTACGATTCCATAGAAGGAAAACTCGACACTTTCTTCCTTGTTTAACAAGCTTGAAGAAAAGATAGAAAGGCGCTCGATAAGATACTGAACCATGGATTTTATATTGAGCACATATATGTTCTTGCTCGTCGATGTTTTCAATTTTAAAGAGTCTGGAAAACTTAAACAAGAACTCTATATACCATATCATGGATTTTATATCGAGCTCAATTTGGTAAATTCTCACCAGTGTTTTCATATTTAGAGATTCTAAAAAACTTAAATAAGACTCTATAATAGACTTTTTCATAAATTTAGTCTCCTTGACCAAAAAAGGATAAAACAATGCAAGAGAGAACTCTTCTAGCCACGTATGACTAGAGTATCCATTTTTCGTATATAGTCTATACAGTCTAAAAAGGGTTAAACTTATACTATACATACGACCTTTCAAGTACTTTAACAAGTGTGAAAGAGACAAGATGACTCAACAATATTTTCCTATTTAGGGATTCAAAAAAGAGCTAAAAGAAGATTCCATAAAAGTATTTTCTGTGAAAATTTAACGATCCCTAAAAAGTAAACTCGAGGCATCCTTCTATTTTTAATGATCTCGAAGGAAGTATGGAATAATGCTCATAACGGGAGGAAATGAGAGTAAGGGAAAAATGAAACTATTTCCATGCGCAAGGAATAGATCGATGCATAGTGCAAGGAACATGAGAAAGATAAGGACACTTAGGGTATGTCTCCCTCGGGTAAAGGGTGTCAATTTGCAAAGTAAAAATGATACATCGATTAACGGTAATGAGATAAGATATGAAGGCTTATATAATGAGCTCAAAGCATGGAAGTCGACATCAGGCTCATAAGCGCAAGCAAGATCGAGGCAAATGCATATGCGACTTAAACACAAAATGGGAGCCTTATAAGGAATGACCAGAAATATATGAGAAAGAAAGACATGAGGCTTCTTCTCAAAGTCATGGTAAAACTACAAAGGATCCCAAGCCTATGAGAAAAAATCAGCATCGGCACCAAAATGGCATATAGGGGTGTTGACTAGGGTGGCCCATGTTAGGTAGGATTTGCTACTGGATTGGTGCACAATGCATATAGATATGGATAACACACCAATATCCATCATATTTGACCCTATGGAGAATTCAGATGGAGAAAGGTTCAAATGCATCATAACAACGAGGAGGCCTAAACCTATATGCAAGTTTCTGAACATACCTAACATGATCGAGCAATATGTCAAAAATTATATGTAGACAACCGTGAATCCAACTAAAAATACTGTCTCCAAGAAACAAAAACACCAAGATCATATCCAAAAGATGTGAAAATAAAGATCTGATATAGGTCACTTTGGTAGAAATACTTTCAACTTCGCTATCATCAACAACATGCATAATCAAGGAAGGCTTAAATAGTGGATATTCTATAGTACCAAGGCCTGAGGACCTACAATCAACAAGATAAAACTTGAGAGGAAGGTAAAATTTGAAAGAAGTGATGGAATCTGCAAGAACAAATTCATCATCGCGGGAGACGAAAATTCTACAAACAGAATCAAACTCAGTAGGAACACCGACTTGTAGCTCTATGGGAGAGTCCAAAGAATCAACAGTTCCAATGTCTGAGGATTTATAATGAGTAAGATCATACTCCAAAGTAAAATTGGGGTTGGACTTAATTGCAACTGGATCAACATAGAAATGAATGGTAGAGTGTATTATAAACTCTAGGAAAACTTCCCCAAAAGGAAGTATATCATCCCAGATAGAACACATGTCCAAGCATTTAGTTGGATCAATAGGGTGGAGAGAAGGCTCCGATAACCCCATTTGTTGAATCACTTGGTCAACTTCCGAAATTGATTCCCAAGAAGATAATCATGAACACAGAGTCTTCTTCTCAGTAGCAATTGAACACAATGGATATAAGGCCTGGTTGATCTAACTACACCCAATTTCAGAGGCTAACAACTTCCAAGGGTCGTTAAAGTAAGAAGTCTTAAATGGAGACACTTTATATGTGGAAGTTGTGGAAATTGTTGAACTTGCATGTACTAGAGATGCATTAACATGCAAATCAGGTGGGGGAATATTAAATGTTCCCATTAATGAAGGATACATCCCCACACTAATATTTTCATAATATCTCATGGAATGGGAAACTAAAGGAAAATTGATCCATGATCCTGGTTGAAATCATTACTGTTTAAGACTAGTTGGTCAATTTTCAACCTTTCCCTCATTAGGAAACTTGATGACATGAAATATTGAAGAGACTATTGCCATCACAGCTTGAGTCCAACTAATTCTTCCTAGCAATAAATTATAATCAAGTGGGGACTCAAGAACTTTCGCATCTACTTTGACTACTTTTCCCCCTATATCTACAATAAAGGATGGGATAATTCCATGAGGTTGGAAAAAGTGTCTGGCAAAAGCTTTCAACATGGCGATAGGAGCAACCACGTCCGGTGATCCTAAATCCTTCCAACGTGATAAAGAAATGACACATGTGGAAGCATCCTCATCTAAAATTTTCCAATGAATATTAGTGTTTTGAGATACAACTTGGATATGAAAAGAAACATGATGGAGTAAATGAGGCTTCCAATTCTCAAAATCGAAAGACATCACTTGACTTTCCACGAGATCTAGATATCCTAAAGCTGAAAGTAAGGTTTTTTGTTGAGTTGGACAACTCTGAAGTACCTCAAGCATAGAAATTGCACATTGAGCTTGAGTTGAATCTTCAACTATACTATAATTCTTAGCAACATGTGCATTAGGATTATACATGATGTTTTTTAGAACAACCTTTGGTATTCTAGGCATAGTATCGTTGGTAGGCTTATCTATGTGTAAAGAATTGTCATTATCAACAGCAATGGGTTCTTTAACTTTGGATATAGATTAATTAGATTCATAGTTATTATTCCCGGTCTGGAGATGAACATCCTGGTCACACATGAAAAATTCACCTGGGCTTGGCTTTCCCCCTTGAGAGGAGGTTCACTGGTTTCCCCCTTGATAGGCTGTAGGGTTTTGGTGAGCACCAGCAATCATCTGTTGCTGATGTTCAGGAAATGGATTAGTTAATGCAATAGCTTGGGAGGACCCTTCCTACTGGCCCAACAACTCCCGATCCATTTCCATCTTAGGGCATTTATAAGTTAGATGATATTACTTGCATAACAAGCAAGGGAATTTCATCTTACCTTTTTCATTAATTTCCCCACTAGCATTAGTGTTGTTTTTATTGTTGTTTGCATCATTATTCCCCTTATTCCCATTTTTCTTGTTCTTTTTTTTCTTCTCTCTAGGCTACCGGTTGCCTTGATATTTCTGTACTGACAGAACATCAGAAGGAGGGTTTGGTTTAAGGTTATGTGTGTTATTCTGACCAGTTGTCATTGAATTTTGACTAGAAAAGTTATTATCTGGGATAACTAGATTGTTCTCAACTACACCAATCACACCATCAGCATGACGTGTGGGGATTGGTTTTGTTGGGTTAGCTTCTACTCTAGGAGAAGTAGGAATAATTTCATACAACATCCCGGATTCAGAATAAACCAAATATAATTGATGGGCTTTAATAATAGCCCACTCTTTGGTCTATACCCTAGAAAGAGCCACATATTTTGCAATAAAGGGTTGAAATGACTTAGTAAACCAATCGGTAAGGAACTCATCAGGAATTTGATCCTTGATCAATCTATGCCTCCTCTGCCACTCATGGATGTGGTCAGAGATATGAGTGGATTTACCCCGACGAAAGGGTTTTAACAACTCCATTCCAGTTTCGTAACAGACTGGTAACTGGAAGTGGTATAGAAATTCCATTGTGACTGCATTAAAAGTTTGAAAATATGCTTGTAGTAACTCAATGTACCATTTCTCCGCTACCCCAGTTAAATTCCTTTGGAAGAGACACAATCTAATAGAATCATCCATCAAAGAGTTGGATGAATACCACAGATGAAAATTCATCACATGGTTAGCTGGTTCTTCCTTAGGTTTACCTTCAAAATTAGGAATGTCTGAAGGAATCTTAGTGTTTAGGGGTTTCCATCTTGTGTCATGTAATAATGGATCATTAGTTAACTTTGAAAGATCAGGAAAATTCAAAGTATCCAAAAATGGAAACTTTTTATGAGCCATTGCGTTCCAGGTTTCGAGAGCATTATCTTCCCATTGGTTGGTGTTGGGACATGGTTGTCCTGGAATATATGGATTTCCAGGATTAGTGAAAATCAGATTGGGTTGTCCAAAATTATGACCATAGTGGTTTTGAAAAGAAGGAAAATATATTCCAAAAGTCCCTCCCATCTCTCCTAACGATTGGCTACCTTGTGAGAAAATTTTCATAACAAGGTTAGCCATATTGGAACCTCCCATCCTAGAAAAGGGGATATATCCTTGAGTAGCATTTTTCCCCCATGGAAATATAATGCTTGTTCCCCCTAGTGTAAATGAATCACCTTGCGGTACATTTAATCAAAAGGGATTACCTTAACTCATACTTCTAACAGATTGGAAATGTAAGATTAACTAGGGTAGGGTGGAGTTAGAAACAACTCTAGTGAAGGGTGGGTTAGGCATGGGTATTTGTCCACTGAAAAATGGTAAATTATGGAAAGGGATAGATGGGCCACTACCTGAACTAGTGGTCAAAGTTGAACTAGGAGGAATAGTAATAGGTATAGGTTGAGACCCTAAAAAAGGAAATCCAAAAGAAAAAGGTTTCGAACTTAGTTGAGTTGACGAAATACTACCAATAAGTATCATCGAGGATGGTGGGGACCATCCTGCTCCTGTTGTGGAAGTTGTATTAAAATTAATTCCTCCTATAGGGGTAGTAATAACTGGAGTAGTTACCTCCAATTAAGTAAACACGTGTTCTATGCTTTCCATGTTAAACCACCTAGACAATGGATTAGGAACATTGATACCATCTATTTGGGAAAAACTAGGACTTTGTGGCAGGTTCAAAAGTCTAGACAGATCTGAGAGGCCCTCAATTGAAATGGAACCTAAATTCTCTTTAGGTTGAGGAGAATGGACTCTAGGAGAGTTATGCAACTGCTCCTCACTATCTCTAATGTCCTTCATCAGAACAACTCTCAGACTTGCTTGAATTAGAACTGTTTTCTTCTATTAGTTGTTTTGTTTGATGTTCATGTTTTTCCTCTTTTGACCCCTGAGGAGGTGTATTAGTATAATCTAGTCTTCACCTCGGCACAGGGAATTATTTTTGTTCATGAGAGTGTCCTTTAATTATTCAAGACCTGCACAAAGGTTGATCACCCATGGTGTATCACATAAGACACTAAAAAGAAAATCTACAAAAAAATAAAAAATCAAACAACTCTTACACTAAAAGAGTACTTGGATGCAAGCACAATCCAATGAAGATCCAGATATGGTCTCCCAAAGATCAACCTAGGATGATTAGGCCTCAAGTCTAATCACTGAATATCATAGAGTAGTTACCAAGGTCGGGCATGTTTCCCTTCTTGGTGCAAGTGTTTTACAAGATAGATATGGTAAACAACCTCTAAGGGTGCTAATGATCCAGTCACTAGGTTTTCCCAAGGTGATCACAAAAAATCCTCCGCTAGTACCTTTTTATGATCCTAAAGATAAGATTATAAGGCTTCCAATCCGCAGACAATGTCTGGGGAAACAATCGCAGGTCGAGATCGTACATATGGGCAGGGTAACTAAGCCTGAAACTCCACAAAAACACTTTGTGCTGACGAAAGTCCTTGTACACGTAAAATCCCTAGTTGATGCTTGATCAAGTATTGGAGGTATATCTACGCAACTTAATCTCACACGACCTCGTGCTTGACTCCTGTGTTAGAGGAGCTTCCCGGCCACACCCTTATGGTGTTGGGTTTCCTCCCTTATGAAAGACACCTATGTTTGGCAAGTTTATGTGGTGTTGGAGGAATTAAATCACAACTCCCTACCTCCAAAATCCTAGCTTAACTATTAGGTGAGTTTCTTTCTAGAATAAAACCTATTATCCTATCTTGATTACTAATTGCTTGCTTAAAATGAAATTTCAAAAACTTTTCAAAAGAAGCAAAACAAGTGCAACTAACGATACAATGTTCTTTAACTAAAATATGAAGCACTCAACTGCCACAATCATGCACTTTTCATTTTCAATTTCTTTTCAATGGACATGCAAGTTCTAAAGATGTAATTTGGAATGCAAATACACATTTTCAATATATAATGCAATTTTTTGGTCTTTTCAATACAAAAATAAACTAAATTTTGTACACCTAAATGAAAAATCAAGTCTACAACATAACATGCAACTACATTTCAAAGTGCACATACAAATCTAGTTTGATAATGATACACAAATTAGAATTTGAAAGTAAATGCAACTTAGTTTGGTAAACAAGTTCAAATCGAATCCTAAAATAAGCAAAAGAATTCAATTTTACATGCACACTTAATAACTAAACCTAATGCAAGACCTTTTTTTATTTTTTTTATGAAACTTGATCTAAAAACAAAACAAACTAATGAAAAAGAATTTTTGTTTTCAATATACAACGAAATTCCAAATCCTTCAAAATACTTGCAATGTACTCAACCAACACTAACTTACAAACTGAACCAAATTTTTTTGTGTGTGTTTTCCAATTGAAAAGCCTAATTATGAACAAACACACAACAAAATCAATGCAAAATCCATTTGGTGCCTTTATCAACAAAGTGGAAGCAGCCACAAACACAAGACCATTGAGTCATATGAACATGTCAAGTTGAGAAAATTATAAATGAAAAATTTTAGATCAACCAAAGCGAAACACCTACTAAGAAACAAGGTTTGGTAAAACCTACTAAGAAACCCTGAGCTTCCACTTCAAAGGAGTAATCAAAATCAAAGAGCAAAAGAAATCTACCAAAAGAGAACTTTTTTCACTCGGAGATTCAAATTGGCCCAAACAAACTCAAATGGTTCCAAATCAACTCAAACAAGTCCAAATCGATCCAAACAGATCCAAATTGGGTCAAAAAGTTCCAAATTGGTCAAAACAAATCCAACTTGGGTCAAAACAATCCAAAATGATCCAAACAAGTCTAAATTGGCTTTAAAAGATCCAAAACCCAATCCCATACCAATCAAAAGGCATACACCACACTTCCAATGGGTCCTAACCAGACCAAGGACAAGCAAAGACTCCCAAAAATAAAATAAAAAACCTCATAGGTAGGGCCAAAATAAAAAAACACTACCTACAGGAGCAACATGTTGGTGTAACACATGCATAGTAGGGTGTAACATGCAACAATGTAGACCACCAACTGTGTGTTTTTAGTAGACACGACACTGTCATGAAGGTGACCTGCATGTTGGTATTGAAAGCCTCCAAAAAACAAGTCCAAATCCAAAAAAATGACAATGAAAGTGTCTATTAAAGCCCTAAGATCATTCCTAACTGGAAAATAGACTCGGAACTTCAAGCAAACTGGAGGAACAAACTTGGAAAACCCCAAAGAAGACAAGATTTCTCCCCAGCGGAGTCATCAATTCTGTTGTGAGGAAATTTACCCTATGAATGAGGTTGAGGTCACCGACATACTAAGGTTGAAAAATAAGACACCTAGGGTTTTGCAATAAGCAAAATAAACAAGGATTTTGAAAGTTAGAAGTACACACACCTTATTTATGGAGTTGGAGCGTAGCTTTCTTTGAATCCTTGAGCTTTGCTCCTGATCTTTAGTCCAAGAAACTACAAAACCAACAATAAACCTTCCCCAAACACATTTGGATACAAATAGATGGTTGAAATTCAAATAAAGCATAATAAGCTAATCAAATGAATAACAATAAGTAACTAAATCTGAGACAAGATTGAATAGAGCTATTAGGGAAGGGAAATATGTCTATTCTTTCATTAATAATAGAAACAAGTACAATGTTACCTTCTTTATATTCTGGCACCTCGCGAAACCTTGATTTTGGATCTCATGCTTCTCTTCTCCAAGAATCCCAACCACAACTTAGATGCATAAAAGTTTAATGAGAGCAACTAGGGCATAAATGGAAAGGGAAAGAGAGTGATGATTCCTCCAGCATAACAATACTTGGGCTAAGAGTCCCCTTCATGGCCAATCTCCCTTTCTTTTATAGGATAAGGAGATGGTTAGAGGAGCACTTGTAACCGAGAAGGAGGTTTCCAAAACCACCCAAACTGCCCCAATTTTGAGAATTTTTATATTTTTTTGCATTTTTTAAGCCACACATAGGTGGGACAAAGGAAACCTTTGCGTTACACGCAGGTGGGACAAATGCAACTTGCGCGTGGGGGGGGGGAGGTAATTTTTTAGGGATTTTTAGATGTGTTTTGGACTCCAAATGTGGTCACAAGTTCCCTAATTGTTGAATAATCATTGAACAAGTTAATGCCACACTATCAAGCACCAAATTAGGGCTCTTCCATCCGTAGTGTCCTTTTGTGTGAGTGATAGTAGCTTCATGAAGTGTCATCATGAATGTGTTGTCATGAGAGCATCATCATGCACGTGTTGTCACATATGGAGAAGTGTCGATTTGGGTTATAACAGATGGTCCCATCTTATTTTTCACCATTTGTCATTAATCCTCTTTTCTAGCAGGAGCTCAGACTACAACAACATTTTGACAATCTTTTTCAAAGTGACCATATTCATGGTATGCTTTAAATTTAAATGGTACTTTCTCATAATGTAGTTGTTGCACATTGTTCCAGTTGTTAAGATTCAAGAGAATGGATTCCAAACGCCCATTTTCCAAATCAAATTCCACATATATTATTGCATATACAAACATCCCTACTTTAGGATATAATTTGTTTATGCATTTTACCCAAAAAAATACCAATAACACTAAGACAATCTTCATTCCAACAATAAAGAAACATATGTGACAAACAAACTCACACTAAAAAAATTATTAATCTATTAAATACATAATATAAAAATTATTTAAACTAAATCCTTCCTTTAATTATTAAATTAATGTAACACATCTCCCTTGTAAAAATTGTAAAAACATTTCACGTATTTCCATGTAATACTCACTAATTCAAAACTTAATAATAATACCTTTGTATAGATAATTTCTTTCATAAAAATATTCAAGCATTACCTGAGAAGAATAGTGAATTAAATCTTATACTAAAGGGAAACCACATAGTACATATCTCAATTGTAAAAACATTTCACGTCTTTCAATGTAATACTCACTAATTCAAAATTAATAATAATACCTTTGTATAGATCATTTCTTTCATAAAAATAAGAATCAAGCATTAGACGAGAAGAACACTGAATTAAATCTTATAATAATGAAAACCACATAGTACATATCCCTTGCAAGGTAGAGGAATTAATGCCACCTTATTAAATGGTATGCCTTGGGTCTATGATCCTCCACACTTAAAGTTACCTTATGATTCTCACTTAATTTAGTTTTTTTTTTTCATGCGATAGAGTGCAGGGGAATTAAACCTCACCCTGCACTTTCTGAAAAGCTCAGGCCTCATCACTCACCAAGTGAGATACATTGCTGGCCCACTTAATTTAGTGTGGATATGCTTTCAAATTCTACTCTACTTTATTGATACCTCATGTTAGAGTAGATATCATTATAGTTTATGCAATATGAGCGGAAAAATAATGTTATGCCCAACTAATATATGTCTAAAATTATTCAATTATTGCTAGAAGAAAAATCAATTTAGATATATCAATCGTTGCTTGTAGAGAAATCAATTTACATATTTATCTAGCTATGTCCATCAATAAAGGTAAGGGAAAGAAATATCATATTAATTTTAATTTTTCGAAGAAAAAAACTTATAATATTTCATATTAAAAGAGGAAATATTACATTTTTTTGTATGCATTGAAGTATATATGTTTTTAGATTTTGAAATATTCTTAAAAAAACACATAAATTGTTTGATTTTCCAATCCGTCTTTCAAACTTCTGAACAAAATTAGATCAAAAGTCATTTTCTAGAATTACTATAAAAAATTCAGGTCATACAAGATCTCAAAAATATTCCAAAAGAAACTTCCTTTCACATCTCTTATTCTCAAGATAGAATGCTGTTAGAATAGACTATTAGTTACCTCACCATTATGCTATATTACCCATTTACCTTTTTGGATTGATGTACCTTCTTTTGAGAGGGCGTTTGCCTTCAAGTTGTTCTCTCTATATACATGACTAAAGCTAATATCTTCAAATAAATATTTCAACCTGCTGGCTTCCACAACAATATTTTCTAGTTGCATATTGTGGCATTTACTCACTTTCCTCATCCAATTGATTGCAACCTGAGAATCGCAATAAACTTTCATTTTTTTCAAACCTTTAGACTTTGCAAGCTTGAGAAGGAGCCAAAGACCCAAGATCTCTACGAAGTTGTTGGAGCCTTTGCCGGAACCATCTTTAAAGGTCACAGATTCTTTTTTTGATATCAAAATAACACCTCCAGCCGCACACTAACTCCATGTCCCCTGAGATGCTCCATCAAAGAAATCCTGAAGGTACTCCTTAAATTACATAGTATTAACATTCCTTGTTTTCTTTTTAATACTTGTTTGGGTATAGAAGGATATCATAATTTGGCTTAGCATATCACAATAGAATGCTGGAACATCTAAATATTCAAATAAACTTTTATTTCTTTCCAACCACAGATTTCATAGAATACTTGCCAATGATAGCAATGCTATGAAAAGTTATGTATCCTTGTTTCCACACCAATTTCGAAAGCATTCTTCTACTCTATCTTCAACCTAACAGTTTTTTATACTTGAAGAGCTCTCTATCTCTTTCCAAACTTGCTTGGAGAAACTGCAATTGATAGCAATATGTCTGTTACTTTCCTCTGCATCTTTGCACAAGTAGCATCTACTTGGTCCTTCCCAATTTCTTCTTTGCATTTGATCCCAAGTAACAGCCTTATTTAATAAGATGAACCACGAGAATTTTTTTTACTTCAGCTAACAATTGAGTCTCCGTATTAACTTCCACCACCATTTCTGAGTTGTTCCCTAAAACTCTTTACCCATGAGCACTTTATATCCCTCCTTTGGCATGTAAATTCCAACTTCGGCTCCTTCCCATACTAAAGAATCACTGTAGTTTTTTAAAATGACTAAATTTGATTTTAGGTTTCCAATGTAGTCTCCCCAGGATCTGCTTTCTTCATCTTTCAATCCCAACTAGAATGCCATCATCCATTTGTGACTCCCTTGCTCCAGATGGATGCCTAAATTTATTTGACTAAGCATGAACATGTTCTTTTTGTGTAACTTCTATATCAGATTTTGAGGGACAATATGAGCGATATCGTTGCCGACCCAGGGGTCTGATCGCGAGCGAATATTGCAACCGTTTATTGTTTTGGATGTTTATTGTATTATTATAATGCTTTTTTATTACACCCTCGTGAATGATTAAAACACAATATTTATTATTTCCTCTTATAGGTGAGCAAACCCTTTTGTTAAACGTAGTTGTAACCTTTTTGCACACCTTGCTGGACTCGCATTACTAACTATATCATGGCATGCCTATGTTGTTGCATTTAGGTTAGAGCCTTATGAATGTTCGAACAAATTGAACAACTCTACATTCGGGGATTTAAAAGTCTGCAGAGTCTACATAACTCATTGTTAAAAACTTTTTTTAGCATAAGAATCCCCTTCAGATTGTGTATATATTTAGTACAAGAATTCTTTTTAGCTTAGAGTTAATCTTTAACATGATTGGATTTTAAGTGTCTCATCCTAGTAACTTTATAAAGTTCAAACTCGATAAAATTTGAACATGAATCATTATACAAAACAAAACCCTCAAAATCCACTGTACTAACAAAATTTAATAAAATTGAATTTTAAAACCAATTTTACATATCAAATTTATAACTATAACACAAATTAAATGTATTACTGTATTAATAAATTATATACTTTTCCACTTGCCATACCTTTCCCATCAAAATTAAGTGTATTTTTCTTTTTTCTTTTTACCTTTTGCATAATGCCTATTGTTTGCATGAAGTTGTGAGTCCATTCATTATGATATGATGAGGTAGATGCATATCTATGTTGCGTAGCTGGGTACCCATGCATAGGCATAGGCATGGACATGGACATGCATGGTACGTGAGGTTGAATTGTTTGTGATAGGCTACAACCGTACATACGTGGCATTTGAATTAGTGCCACCAACTTCATCCTTTCTTTTGGTTCATGTGGCAGTGTCATTACTTTCCAATTGCAATCCACGTCAAGAAGCATCACTTTCAAGTCGCAATCCACGTCACTCTAAAGTTGACATTAAGAGGATTTACCCTTACTAAATTAGTAAACAATATAAATGAATAAAATCAGCTGACTTTAAAATGATGTTGATAGTTTTGTTTTCGTTGTATTGGTAAAATACTTCATGGTTTTTCTAATTATAGCTGTGTTAAAGATAATGTTGATTCAAGGTTTAGAAAAAAGATTAAATAATGAAATGTATTAAGCTCTAATTTCAATATAAATGATTATTCTATTAAAATTAAAAATGAGATGGAATATTATAAGTCCAACTTTAATATAAAAATGAGGTGGAATGTTATAAGTTTTAACTTTAATATAAATAATTAGTTTAATAAAAATAAAATAAAACTTTTTAATTTCTCTTTTTAATTTATATGTTTTAAAGTTTTTTTTTTAATTTTTAATTTTTAATTTTGTTACCTTTAAGTTGGATCATAAGCCTAAAATAATGAAAAAGAATAATTAATTGATGAATTTATAAGAATGTAAATAGAGGTAGCCATGGGAATTTGATGAGCAAAATGCTTGTCATGGGCCATTTTTATTTATATTTCAAGGTTCCCGTTATAAAAAAAAGAAAAAAATAGTGAAAACGTTCTTGTATGATTTGGAAACCGTCATTTTTGGCGGCCAAAGATTATTCTAAATTCCTACACTGGAGGTAGCCATTATATGTAAAGAAAAATGATTGAATTAATATCCTTAAAAATAAGGAGGGTTTGATAAAAAATATTAATAAAATACAAATAATAAAAATGGTGGATAATATTATTAAAAATAGATAGTTATCAAAGATTTTATTAAGAATTAAAACAAAAGAATAATAATACTAATATATTTTATTAAGTGTGTCTCATTTTACCTCACGATGAGTGGCATATGAGCGAACGAGGGTTCCCGTGGTGCTAATTTATATTTCCATGTGAGACGGACATATGGATTGGTGAGTGAGATGATTGGTAGAGTGGAAAGGACATTTGGCAATGGGGTGGGAACTCTTTCAGATGCAGGGTTGCAGCCAATAAGCTTGGTACGGTGATTGATTGTGGAGCGGAACAAGAAAGCTCTTATGGGAGAAGACAAGAAGACCCGCCTCACGGGAATGATATGATGATGATAATGCCCATGTTCGTGAACATCATGGTTTTGATTCATGAGGACTTATGGTATCCGATTATGGAAGCTATTGAGGGTTTCATGAGCGCTCTTAAGCGTGTTAACTTGAACTGTCTACTTCCAGTGAAGGTAACATTCCTTGTTTTCATTCTAGTTTAGACATAATTGATGTTTTTTTTTTGTGGTTGGGTGATGAAGGTGGTGGTGCCAAGTCATTTGGCCGGAGATTCTTACCAAAGGGTAGGTTATGTTATGTTTCGTGGCCCTAGTTCCTCCACATATACCACCAAATGGTGGGTTCCTAAGTGTCACTTGGTCTAGTGGTTTGTGTTAGTGCATAATAACCCTCTCCATAGATTCATTCTCCCACCTATGGACTTGGGCTATGATCTCACTAGTCTACTGGGACAATTCCCATTCAATTCGGCCCTCTCAATCAACTTGGAGCTTCCTACTAAGCTCTAGGGTCCTGACACATCCTTATTTGCCTTTTTTTGAACTCCTAAAGTCTATTTTGGAATATGAGGGAGAATTCCTTCAATTAGGGCTTATTTTCCTTGATTTTAGGGTCCCACATTGCAAGTTAGAGTTGTGGAGTGAATCTGGGGTGTTTACTCCAATATTTAGGGACTCCATGCACCTCATTTTTAGCTATTATGGTATAGTAGTGACTTACTTGAGTGTTTTTAGGGGTGTGCACCTCATGCATGTGCCTTTAGTTAGTTTCATGTGCCTTCTACCAATTGCAATCAATTGCTCCTAACATGTAGGGAGCTAAGTCCACTTAGGGTAGTCATGGGTTAGTTAACTCATCTTAGAGAGTGTGCATGGCTATTCTAGCTCTAGTTAAGCCTAACTAGCATCTCATGCATTGCATGAGCAATTCAAATTGCCTCCATGACCTTTTCGAATTTCCTTGCCTATTTATACTTTTTACTTCATTCATTGAAGGTTAATGTAATACAACATTCTCTCTTGTTATTGACTTTTCTCTTTTGTGCAATGATTGATGTTTAACACATTTATTGCTTGAATTTGTTAGATTGTTGATCTCTTTCACAATATCGACGTGTTGCTTAGTATCAAGATCTACATGCTCAAATTCTACAGTTAAGGAGCTGTAAATGCTTAAAGGAAAATAGACCTAGTTTAGACGAAATAGAAGAAGCCAGAGAACACACATGCCGAGGATCATACATGACAACAAGGTGGCTAAAGAGGCTTATTGCAATGTGGTTTTGGCCTTGGCTTAGTAGAGAATTGAAGAAATGGAAACATGGCTGGCCTAGAAGCGAGAAGAGACTGACCCGGAGGACATCATGTAGATTTAGGGCATATAATTGAGGATACCGACACCTCCAGAACTCGAGACACAAATTTTATGAAAATGATTACTCTATATTGCTAGATGAAGGCCCTTTTGGGAAAAGGCTGTGATGGATAGCGTATATGAGAAGGAAACCCAAATTCAATTGTAGTAGACACAAGCTCAACTCAAGAGGGTAGAGGCTACCCTTAAACTAATAACCAAAGCCCAAATTGACTTGGGGACCGAAATTAATGTGTTACCCAAGGCCACTACAATGATGGTTTTTAGAGAACGTGTCTCTCCAAGGAAAACCCACACAACAAAAGGGAAGCATGAGGTGCTCACTGTGATAATCTCTGATGACTCTAAAAATTAGGATTATGCTTTATGTTTGGTTTTCTCAATTTCATAGAACTTGCTTGTTTTGACCATGCGTATGCTAGGTATTTTAGGCTACTAGCTAATAGGATAGTTAGATTCAATCTTTTTGATATTTGCTCTTCTTTTTGGAGCTCTAAACTTTTGATTCAAAACTCAGATGGAAAACTGTGGTTGATTCAAAACTCAGATGGAAAACTGTGGTTAAACTCTAGTTTTGTGGTTGGTTTGATTTCCCTAATGATAGGCCAACCACACCAGACTCTATATTTTTTGTTATATTGAACTTACAAAAAAAAGTGTATCTCATTCAATTTGAATAAAGAAAGAAATTAAAATGTTATTTTTTTTAATGATATTCTTTCCCAAATTTATCATTTTTTTATGTTATAATTTTAATTAATTGATAAAAACTTTATCTTTATTTTAATCCATTTAAAATAAGCTGTAAATAATCAAAATTAAAAAAATTAAAAAAAACTTTACCTCATCAAAAAAACCTAAACTCACCCTCCCCAAATAAACTTGAATTTGTCTAATTTTTAATCCCTACATTTTTTTTATCTTACATAAATACCATATTTCTATACATTTTAAGTAAAACAACAACTACCACACTACAACATCCCATCTCATAAATGGACCTCATGAATGAAAATGTTCTTCATTAATATGATATGTTAACTACCTTTAGTACACTTGTACCCACCAACAACTCCCACCCATGACCTTAAAAGAACAATCAAATAATTACTCCTTGCAAAAGGATAGTGAGACCATGGAAAATGACATGTTAACTTATAATGTTATAAACTAGTAACCCACCTTGTGGGTCCTCCAATAAATAGAATTTTGTGGCCTAAGAAAACTATCCAAAGCATAGTGATCACTACACGATATTAAGGCTCTATCATTCTTGTTCTATGGAAAAAAAGACTCCATCATTCTTGTAATGTATAATAACATAATTAATAAGTACGAATAGTCTCTAAAGAGTGATGGTGTGGTGATGTTTGACTTATTAAATATATATTTGTTTTTATTATTGAAGAGACTTAATATATATCCGGGTGTATGCTTTTATGTCCTGCTTTTATGAAGTTTCCTTTTCCCATGTCTATCGTGAATACAATTTGGAGGTTGATAAACTTTCTAAGCTTGTTTTGGTGGAAATGGCGGGGTCTATTTTGGTTCAGAAATTCTGTGATGGAATCCTTGTCGAGTCGTTGAATCTGGACATAGTTTAATAGCTGATTGAGGGTTGGCTTATTTGATTTTTGACAAGTTCGTTGTCTAGTTGTTTAGCTCCTGACTTTTGTTTTTGTTAATGGTATTAGATCTCTTAATCTCATTTCGATGTATTATGTAATAACATCTCGGTTCTAGTATCTTGAATACAACTTTTTATTTAATAGAAGTTGGTTTTTTTCATATATATATATATATATATATATATATCCAACAAAACAAATTAATTTAAATAAATATTAATAAAATACTTCATAGTGTTTTAATGATTTCACAATCAATATGATTTAACATATTTTCCACAAAACAAATTCATTTAAATAAACAATAATAAAATACTTTATCCATTTTTTATAAATATTTACCCAACATCATTATATTTGAAATAAACAACTTTATGGATATACATGCTTCTTAAACTAAAGATTAGAGTTTATACTTTTTTGCGCGCACAAGAATTTTAGAATGATTTGCATGTATCTTGATTTAGTCATAATGGTTATCTATCATAGTTTGAGTTTTATTATAGTATTATTTTTTAATAAAATATTATTTTAATTAGTAATGTTTTGGAGTTTAATTTATATTAGAGGTTTGAAATATACATTTTTGAATGACACTGCACTTATGATAAAATAAATTTAGATTTGAAGAATAATAAAAAGAAAATTATAATATTCTTTTACTTAATTTAAAATAAAAATTAAGAAAGTAAAAAATCTTAATGATTAATAATAATAACTAACAAAATATATAAAATACTAAATTTACTTTGAATTAATAATAATAAAAAATGAAATTTAAATAATAATTAAGGTTAAATGAAATATAAAGTAAAATTTAGTTAATAATACAATACAATAAATAAAATATTTTTTAATAAATATATAATAAATGGATTATGAAATATTAATAAGTGAAATGCAAGATATAGTGAATAAAGAGATCATAAAAGGATAACATTATATTACAATTTATTTTTTGTAGAGTTCTCATGTGGCTGGTTTGTCATTAGGGAAATCAGATTAGTCACAGAAGAATAACTTGTGCACATAGTTCCATAAAAAGGCTTTGGGAACTCATATCAACCAGTGTTAAAATCTCTTAATGATGTCATAAAAGCCTTCAGAGTAGAAAAAAAATCTAACTAAATTATCATAACTATTACTAAACATGAGAAAATTAGCAAAAATCAGAGAAATAAACTTAGTCTTCATCAGAGATAGACACGACCGACACCTCTACCTCTAGAGGAGTTTTGTTTGTTTTTCCTGTAAGACTCTTCACCTTGAAAATCATGCTCATGGTGGCTTTTGCCAACATATTGATTATGGCCCTTATCCCATTCACCACTTTGGCAATCAAGTAGAGAATGGTATTTACCTCCCAGATTTGCTTATGGGTTTCATCAAGTTGCAACTGAATCGATTTCATTTCCTCACAACCATCCATAAGATCTTTCCAAGTAGAGTTTTCATCTATTAGTAAATAATTACAATCTTGGTCGATTTCATTTCTCGAGACTTAAAATCCTCATCCTACACCCAATAAACTATATCTTCCTCAATCTCCTCCACATTTAACAATTCATGTTCTTGCTCGACCCAATCTTCAACATCCACAATGACCTTCTAATCCTCTAATGAAACCTCCGTATGATAGAGCTCCCACACACTTTCTTAGTGATTCCCTTGTTTGTTTTCCTTGTATTAACCATGGTGTCATGCTGATGCTGAAATCCCTCTATACTACCCCTAAGATCCAACCTATGAAGGCGAGCCGAGACCCATTTTTATGCTTGCTTAAGAAATCTTGTTATCAAACACCACACACAATGGGAAACCTCCTTCTATTCGCCAGAACAAAGTGGTGAACCAACAAATGATCCCACAAAACAAGAGCGAGTGTGACAACGTTGAAGGTAAGATCACTAGTCATAGACTAGTTACCATTCATATACCAACTACCATTCATCCTCATCATGTCAATAGACCTCATCATGGTTTTCATTTGCGAGCCAAAACTAGTTGTTGTATTCGTGTTCCACTTCCCTACGCAATTAACCTCGCTGTCATCAAATTGCCCCCTTCATTGCTCACTTGATCAGACATGCAAGCCCCGTTATTATTACTTGTGCCACATGTCTTGTATGCCCTGTTAGACGTGCCACATGTAGGGTAGAGGGGATATGTGGAAATTTTGTTTGTTCTCACCTAGATCCGGAGATAAATGGATATTGTTAAATTTCATTCAAAACAATAACAAAATATAAAATAAAATAAAATATATTTAACTAAATGATAAAAATGGATTATGAAAACAATTAGTAAAAGTAATATATATATATATGAATGAGAAATCAAGCTAAACTTAATTAATAATAAATAAATTTTAAAACTAAGAAATATAAGGAAAACAACAAATTATGAAATAGAAATGGGAAACCTTATAAAAGAGTGGAATATTATAAATATTATTAAGGTCCAAATAATGATTCATAAGGGTCAATCGTGTACATTGAGCTGGTGAGCAAGTTGATGCAAAGATCGTCTACTTGTAATGCCCACTGAGGTTCTTTAAGCCTCGATGGGGCAACATAATTTAAATACCATATCTAAACATTCTCTAGATGTAGTTTATATAGCAAATCATATTTCCATTCCTATAAGATAACATGAATGATATTGCATCTGATGCTTCACACATCATAAAATAAGCAAAAAGTAACCCGAGTTCCAATAACATGCACCCCTGAAATTACAAGAACAATAAAAATACATGTCATACTGAATTTGATCTCCCTTTTTCAAGAATTTTGAAGATGATAGACCATTCTCCGTGCCCAAAGTGGGATTACACCACCCTACCAACTAGGAGCCTTGTTGACACCCTAGCTCCAAGAAACCCTTCAGTTTCTTAGCCTTCTGTGCGCGTGACTCAAAGAACATTGATCCACAAGAACAATGAATAGCGATTGCATAGTATTTTTTCCAAGAGTCCTTCAAACTCTTCCAAATTTCACAAAAACCCTCAAATCTTCCCGTATGAATCCTCTCTGTCTCCCCCCTTCCACTTGTCTCCTCTCTTCTATTTTTCAAACCTCCACCATCGCCTTTCCTAGATTTTAGGTCAAAATATATTAAAATAACCATTAACACGAGTGCAAATTTTTCCTAGATTTCAAGTCAAAATAAATTAAAATAATCATTAACATGAGTGCAAAATTTTCCTAACTTTTAAGTCAAAATATATTAAAATAATTATTAACGTGAGTGCAAAGTTTTAATTCACATTTCCATGATCTTAATCAAATGCAACATGAATATATGCAAATCCTATCTACCCCATTTATTAGACTATCCTCCCCCACCTTAGTTAATAAAGATATTTCATATATAATATATAATATTATTTATGTACTTTTATAAATGTACATACTATCATAATGACATTTCAATACTTATCATGAGTACATATAATACTTATATATGCAATAATTCAATGATCCATTTAATTTGATTATATTTTAAATGTATATGATATGTCAAATTCTTGTAAACCATGCAATGACACGCATACGCGCGCGTGCACACACACACATGTTAACCAATCATTTAATCTTCAACATATGTATAGTACTTTAACAATTTAGTTAAATTTCACCTAAATTATTAATAACTATTTCACGAGTCAATCATACCAATGCAGCCGTGCAAGGGCATATATGTGGACAACATAAACATCTCTCACATCGGTAATAATAATAAACATCCATTTCCCTTAATACATAATTTCTTGATGCTCTCAAATCATCATGCGAAAGAACAATTAAATGGTGCATCATTTCTATATGTTCACAATCAAGCATGCAAGATAGAAATTCAATAATCAAACATCAACAACTCACTAGTACGAACTGCACAACATACTGAGATTATCACATAAGATTAAAGCAAGAGTTTTAACACACACACACAGGTAACCAAACTATTAGAACTAGCTTCGACAACATTCTTAACTAACTTGCTTCCTCCTGTCTAATTCACAACTACCTTCCACATCGTATCTTTCCTCTACTAGAATATCCTAGAGAGTCAACTATATCGACCTAATCCTAGATAGAACTCATAAGAGGAATTGTCAATTACATCGACCAAGCTTCCCTAATAGGAAACTGATAGTCATCATCACATGTCTTGGGGAGTGTGTAAGGAACCCAATGGGTCACTTGACCTTAGCATCAATATTAACACATATAATCTATATAAGGATACATATTTCTTATTCATAAAATTATAACTTCTTATTCCCGATATACATTTTGGTATGTTTATATAATACACATATTTGATAAGTTGCGTCCCTTGGGAAGGGATATGACAACTAATAATTACTATATTACAATTAATAAATACATATATAATATAGAAAACACAAATAAATGAGAACCATGTTAGTAATATACTTATGTACATTACAAGTCTTCCCTCATTCGAAATGCTTTGTCCTCAAAGTGTCTTCCATAATTATCTCTTATGTAATATGGTTGAAGACATGAAACAATATATTGTTCTAAGCCTTGGACAATACTGTTACATCGAATAAGGATCAATCCATTCTAAATGAATATTCTTTGGAACTGTCTGATGAAAAGAGTATTGAGTCTATCTTCTTTGATGTTGCTTTTGAGATGTATATATGTTCGAATGTTGTGATATGTGAGAACATTTATGGCATGTGTACATTGATTTTTGTGTGCTCCATTTCCTATAATTAGGGAGCCGATGTAATGTGCTAATTTTTTGATCTTTCATAAACGTTGGTTTAAAATTTTCATCGTGTACTTGAGTTGACATGTTGGAATTTGACATTCGTGTATTGACTGGAGTGATATGTCTAGATTATTAGTGAGTGATGACACTTCAACCTTCACTAAATTTGGTGATGTTGACATGTCACTTAATTGTGGCTTCAAATTGATTTCAGGTTGTTCATTCATTAATGAAACTTCCTTTCTAATGTCACCATGATTCAACTTAATTTTTGGATGCTCATTCACTAATAAAAATTCCTTTGTAATGTTACTTTGATTTTTAGTTTTGAGTTCTTCTGTTAAGGTTCATTTATCTGCAAATTCAACTTCAAAGAACTTCCATGATTCCACAAGATAGGTTAAGGTCTCCTTATCGACCTTAAATATTTTTATATCTTTACATTTTAGTTTCTTTATTTCTGTGAGTATAATTTGTTTCTGATTTTTTAAACGATTAATCTCTTTGTCTTTATTTGACAAGATTTTGTGAATATATTTCTTTTGATCTTGCTTCTTTTTGAGATTTTTGATTACATTGAATTGCGACATCTTGACGACTTGAAGCTTGATCCTTGACTTGTAAGTCACATTTCTTTATTTTTTCTTCTCTTAAAATTTTGATTTGTTCTAATAATTTTTTATTAAGGTCCTTTAGGGTAGAATGTTCTTCTCATTTTCCTGATATCTACTTGTTGAGCTCTTGATTCTATTGTTCGAGTCTATGAATGTCCTGCATCATATTCTTTAATTTCTTGATTTGTGACAGTAAATTCTCGCCATGAATTCTTAAGTGTAAATTTTCTTTTTTTTTCTTCGAGACCTCTACACTTTTCTCGTTGTTTAGATAGTTCATCTTTTAGTTCTTTAATCTATGACAGCATTTGCGAGACATCTGGATATTCAATTAGAGTATAACTTTTATCACAATACAGACAAAAGCGATTTATGAGTATTTTAACATTGATCATCCATTTAGCCTCTTTTTCACAAAAGAGACATTTCGTCATGAAAAATGACTTATATGGGTTCATCACATTTCTCAATTTGTATAAACACTCTTATTAAAAAATTTGTAAAATTCTTTTTGATTATATCCTTGTAATAATCATTTATAAAACTCTTTAATAAAAGACATCTTTTTTTACCTTGGAAAATACTTTTCCAATTAAATATATTTTTATTGATTGAATTAAATATAAAACCATGTGTTGGTTTTTTTCCTTCGTTTACTTTCTTTTCTTTTTCACTTTATTGGGTGGTAAATATCCTTCTTTCTTTTTGTAAATATTTTTACTTTCTTTTTCTTTCTTTTCTTTTTTACTTTATTAGATGGCAAATATCTTTCTTTCTTTGCGTAAATATCTTTATTTATTTTCTTTTACTTTCTTTGGTGGTAAATATCATTCTTTCTTTTTAAGCCACGGGGAGATTTTTTTTTCTTTTTATTTTTTTCTCTCCCACTAGGAGCTTCCTTTATTTCTACAAATATTTGGGAATTGAATGGATCCATGAGCCATTTTCTTTCTTTATTTCTTCTTGGATGGTAAATGTCATTATTTCCTTCTTTTTGTAAATATCTTTACTTTTTTTGTCTTCTTTTTTTACTTCCCCCATTTTGGGCCACGAGCCCAGAGTTAGAGATTTTTTTTTCTTATTTATTTTTCCTCTCTCCCACGAGGAGCTTCCTTTATTTATTCAAATATTTAGCAAGAGCCACAAGGCTGTAGATTTTTTTCTTTAATTTATTCCACTGGAAAAAAAAATTGACCACAAGTCAGCGGATAATCCACATAATGATAAATATTTCTTATTTATAAAATCATAACTTGTTATTCCCGATATACATTTTGGTGTGTATATATAATACACATAGTTGATAAGTTGCATCCCTTAGGAAGGGATATGACAACTAATAATTACTATATTACAATGAATAAATAAATATATAATATAGAAAATATAAATAATTGAGAACTATGTTAGTAATATACTTATGTATATTACAGAGTGTGACTTAGCACGACCCTCCCAGGACTCCAAGTTTTGGAGTATACATCGTGGGAAATGCCTCCAAACCCCTTGATATGGCTAGGGTTAATACCCTTCACCAACCATATTGTGTAATCACTTTTCTAAGAGTCCTTCCATTGAACAATCGCTCTCGGAAAGCTGTAAGTCCTTTTAAAATTCACACTCTCCCACAAATTGTAGAAATGTTTGGAAATCACAATGTAAATCATAACAAAATTGATATCATATAATTATTCTCTTGATGTATATGACATCCATGGTACCTCGATATTTACAAAAATATGATTATCTCATATTCGACCAATCTATAGATTGGTTAACCAACAACATATATTTTATGCAATAACACGTCTAATTATTACAAGTGATATTATATATCTAATGATATGTAAATAAGTATTTTAAATTCATTCATTTGGATCAAGTATTGTATTAGTTTGGAATCCAAAGTATAATCCACATTTAATTTGCATGTTCAAATGCAATCATATACTCATCATCATTAATAACATAAAATGGTAAGTCATATACTATTCACACATATGCAGGTTCAATTGTTCACCCAACAAAAGTCTTGATCAATATTATCAAGTCCAATAAATAATAAGAAAATGAATGCTAAGATACATGACACTTAGTTTTTTAATTAGAGAAGGTCAAAGTATGGGGAATTACATACACCCATCCTTCAAGAAACTTTGTCTTAAAGTTATGATTATCTTCAATTATAAGGAAATTTTTGCTATACAATGCATCTATATCTTGCTACTAGAAGTTCTTGGCTTCACTGTCCCACTTGAACCTTTTACGAATCTAATCACATGAGGTGCATTCTTACATTACATTCTTCATATTCTACACACAATTGGTTTGCCTCCTCAAAGTTCATTAAATGTATTTTATCCTGAAAATAATTAACATACTGTGAACGCTTATAGTACTTTTATGTATTGTGATTATGTACTCAGTTCAAAGGGATTATTATGACTAGTTTATCTATTCCTAGCTTTATTGAATCTCTTTCTAATATACACAACATACTTTCTCATTAGTAAATTTAATTGGAATGCATCTCGATAGTTTGTTGAATGGTCTACTATATATAATAATTGATTTTATGAATAATTTCTTGAGTTTTTCTTCCCCGTGCAATTGTCTTTTTGCACTTTTTAATTTATAGTGGTTTCTAATAATAATGGCTTACAACTTCTGTCTTTAGAACAAGTTTGTGCTACTTAGAGAGTCCACTTGACTTTTTTTTCACTATCCATTGGACTTCTTCTAATGGCTGCTTTTATGTTTTACAAAGAATAAAGTAATGAATTCATTGGTTGCCTCCATGTTAAGCATGTTATGATTTACTTATTACTAGTCATGCTTATTATGTGTAATTTATTTTTGTATTATTGGTCAGTATTGTATATTATTTTGTTCAAACATTTTTCATGTCACTTAGTGCTAAGATCAATTATTATCAACCATTTGGACCTTGTTTGGTGTCACGTTATTCCCTATCAAATTTTTATGGTGGTTAGAATGCAATGTATGCATGAACACAATCACAAAGTGTTAATTTTTTATTTTTAATTAAAAACACAATAGTACTTGGAATCAAATAATAATTATGAACATAAGCAATCACATTTAATCACATTTGACATATGAATTTACCCTGGGGAAAATCTCCATGACTTAAGGGAGAATTCCCCAACAAAACCTTCCTTAGTATGTTGATAGATATAAGAGAATGCATTTTACATCTGAAATTATAGATAAAGAGAAAGATAAATAAGAAAGACTCAGAATAATATCCTGCACAAAGAGAAGCGCCTCACCTTCAAGGGAGAAGAGAATTCACTTCACCTTTAATTCATCAATCATTGTAAAAATATTTATACATTATTCACATGCATCGGCTTCTATTTTTATCTTCTAACTTCAGTATGAACTCGCCCTCCATGTGGATGCAACAATATTGCATGAGGAAGTGCGCCCCACTTCTCATGTAGTGCATTTATTCACTGAACTGATTCTTAGGATGAACTCGCCCCTTAACTAAAAGTTTGCCCACTTAGTTAGGTGGATAACTTAAGTGGTGTCATGCAAGTGTCACAACTCAAGTGTCGTCTTTTAGTTTAACATAGTTGTCGTCTTTTAGTTTAACATAAGTGTCGTAATGCAATAACACTTAGTTAACTAGATCTTCTTTGTTATCACTTAGTTAACTCTTTTAACTAATTCTTTCTTGTTAAAATCATTGTAGTGATAAATTCGAGTTCTCTTTTGATTTACTGAAGTTTAACAATTCAAATCCTCTCTTAATTAATTATTTTATGTGCAATTCGAATTCTCTCATATCTTATCACATCTTATCTTTATCTCTTGTATTATTATCATGGTCCACATGTGTTAGCTTAATTATCATATGAAATAAACTAAGGAGATTTTCTCAATGATGTGATCATATTGTCCTAATATCATTCCAAGTGGTTATATGCTAAAGTAATTCACTCTAGAGGTGGACAGTCTCTAGAGGAGACTTATTAGCTCAACCATGGTTAGTAGTACATCACACACCATACATGATTCGACATGCAAAGCATCACCTCAACACATGAGGAACCACCTCAACACATGAGGATCTATCTTGACACACGAGACCTTAGCCTTGACTAGTAAGACTGTACAACATCACCACTTTGAAAACAAAGCACTCGGCTCAACACATGAAGCTTAACCATTCTCGAGTCCAACTCAATATTCTTCTCCAAGTTTCTTGAGTCCAATTCAAGATCCTATAAGGCACTACCTCGACACACGAAGCTCAATATTGACACACACTATTGACCCGGAGAATGACTCATGATGTTGTAACTTTAACACTCCCTCTCAGCAAGGGAGGAATTCTCTTCCATGCCAAGCTTGTCTCGGAAGTACCTATACTTCGTCACGGATAGAGGCTTAGTCAACATATATGAAATATTCTCAGTAGTAGCAATGTACTAAATTCTTACAGAACCTCTCCGGACCATGTCTCTGATGTAGTTATACTTCATCTCAATGTGCTTCAATCTGTCATGAAACACAGGGTTTTCTGAGAGCTTAATGCAGCTCTGATTGTTATAGCGAATGACTGTAGTCTCAATATTCTTATCAAACAACCCAACAAGTATATTCCTAAGCCACACAAATTCTTGGAAGGAAGTACTACTCTGGACTATGGATCCATGCTTCTTGTTGGACCAAGAGATCATAGTTGATCCCAAGCTAAAACAAAATCTAGATGTACTCCGGTCCACAATACTACCACCCCAGTCGGAGTTGGCATATCCAAGTAACATCACTCCACCATTGGAATCATACCTAAGTCCATAAGAAATATTACCTCGAAGGTATCTAAGCACATGCTTGGTAGACACCCATTGTATTTGTCTTGGCTCAGACATGAACTGACTCAAGATAGTCAGTACATAACATATATCTGGTCTACTTGATACGAACCATTACACCAAAACCTCAAGATGTTAGTGAAGGCCGCCCACTAGGATCTTAACATCCCACCACGCTCCGCAGTCCAGACTCTGGGTTGGATGTGCGCCCGTACGATGGTGTCCCCTTTGCGCTGTACGAGCCCCGGGCGAACACTGCAATGCCGGCGTTGCCACCCGCTCTGTGACTTGAACCTGGGTGGAGGCTCTGATACCAGAATGATACGAACCGTTACACCAAAACCTCGAGATGTTAGTGAAGGCCGCCCACTAGGATCTTAACACTACTATGTATCAAATACATCAAGGAACCAATGAGTTGTCTATATATGGTAGGATCCACTAGATCCAATCTGGAAACTGACTCATGTAGCTTCTTTAAATTAGAAACCATTGGAGTAGACATGGACTTACAGTCCATCATACCAAATATCCACAATACATCAATTGTGTACTTTCCTTGAGAAAGAAAGACCTCATCTTTCCTTTTCCAAAATTCTAGACCAAGAAAATAGTGCATAAGACCTAAGTCTTTCATTTCGAACTCAAAAGTGAGCTCCCTCTTGCAACCAGCTATATGTTTCTCCTCTCCAGTAAGGAACAAGTCATCAACATAGAGAACTAAGATCAATGGTTGGTTCTTCACAACTTTGAAGTACAGGTTGTGGTCAACTTCGCTTTTGGAGAAGCCTAGGCTCATAAGATAGTTGTCAATCCTTGAATACCAATCCCCCAGGTCCTGCTTAAGACCATACAAGGATTTATTAAGTTTTCATACATGGGACTCCTTCCCATGAATTACAAACCCCTCAGGTTGATGTATGTAAACCTCTTCCTCAACCTCACCATTGAGGAAGGAATTGTTCACATCCATCTGGTGAAGTTTCCAACCCAAAACTGAAGCAAGGGAAACTATGTTTCATATAGTAGTGTACCTGGGAATAGGAGCAAATGTCTCATGATACTCTATCCCTTCTTTCTGTTAGAAACCATGGGCCACAAATCTTTCTTTATTCTTTTCAATACTTACATCAACTGCATGCTTGATTTAATAAAGCCACTTGGGAGTTACTATTGACTTCTCATCAAGTTTAGGAACCACTTCCCACAGATCATTCTTCATGATAGATTTGTATTCTTATACCATGGCATATTTCCATACTTGCTACTTTGAGGCTTCCTCATAGGTAGAAGGTTCTGAATCACAGATGTGACTCATCTGTGCTATATATCCTGAAAATATTGTAGGTCTCTTTCCATATTTGGATGAGCCTGAAGGTGCTCCATCCTTTTCTGCCTCTTGCAAAATGTCTTGACACCATGCATATCTCCTCCATGGTATTTTTTAAGAATTATAATACTATAGTTAAGTATAGTATTCTAGGCTATTATTTTGGATTGAAAAAAACATATATATAGATTGGTAGGCGAATATTAAATTTGCAACATACAATTTACTACTGAAAATTGTAGATTTGGCGAATATTATGATAAAAAAACATATTTTATGTAAATATCGGCGATATTAGAGACTAAAAATGACCAAATAACGAATTTATTTTTCAAAAAAATACCAAAAAATAGCCAATTGGCGAAATTTCGCCACTAAAAATTTCCCTGAATTATTCTCCTCTTAGAAGGAGGTTCATCAAGATATCTTTCTATCATATCTTCTGGCTCTTAAGGATCAAGAGGATCTATGGAATCATCTGGATTCTCCCTCTCACCATCTGAAAGGGAAGAATCAGAAACTGGATCCTCCGTCATAGGAGTATCATGCTCCTCCATATCTGAATCACATTGAAGTTCTTTGGAGCAATTGAAGGTAGCCTCTTCATGAAATGTTACATCTTTGCTGACTTCAATGTTTCTTTGTCTTGGAACATAGATTCTATAGGATTTTTAGGATTCACATTTTCCAACAAATGTTCCTTTCTTTCCATATGGCTCCATCTTTTTCCTCTTCTCTTTTGGTATGTGAATGTAAACAGGACAATCGAAAATACTCAAGTGTCCAATTTCTGGTTTTCCACTAGTGAAAACCTCTTCAGGAGTATTTTATGCCAAGATAACATGAGGGCTTCTTTTCTGAATATAAATAACAGTGTTGGAGGCTTCTACCCATAAGGATGTGGGAAGATCCCGATTACACATCATGGATTTTGCAGCGTCACATATTTTTTTGCTCTTTCTTTCAGCAACCCCATTTTGTTGGGGGTTGTAGGGTACAACCAACTATATTTTTATTCCTTTTACTATGTTTTGAAATCCAGGTAGCGCTTTGAAATGGAGACAACCAAGCATTCTATGCCACAACTCAGAAGGAATCCTTGTGTCATGGATCATGTCTTGAATGATTTTTCTAGGAACTTTGTATAGACCTCCCTCTCTAACTCCAATCACTAATGCATAGTTCAAGTATCATGCTTAGGCCACAAGAGTGCTTTGTTTTCCATAAAGATAACTTTGAATCCTTTATCTTCTAGAACTTAAAAATCCAAGAGGTTCTTCTTCAATTCGGGGACAAGCAAAATTTCATCCACATGCAGTACATTTCCTGATTTCAGTTGAAAATAAATGGATAAAATGCCTTGGATCGAATAGGTGGTATTATCTCCAAGCTCCACCTTACATGAAAACTTCTTTTCCTTTAGATCTGTGATAACACTCCTATATTTAGCCATGTGCTTGGATGTGCCCCTATCTACCAGCCATGTCTCAGCAGTAGTGGTAATGGATCCAGAAAGGGTTGAGACAAGATAGTACTCCTTATTTGTCTCTTAATCATCGAATGAATTCTTTCTTCTAGGTTCATCTTTTGTAGCAGTAGAAGAATGAAACCTACCCTTGAAATTTACTCTTTGCTTTACGGGAGGCATTCTCTTGGATAATGGCCATTCTTATTGTAATTGAAACATTTAAATTTAGACTTATCAAATTTCTTGAAATCATTCTCCTTTTGATGAGAGAATTTATTGTGATATTTCTTACCTCTTTTCATCCGTTCCGCAAGAGGGAGGTTCTCTTATTTGGAGGCAGTATACTTACTCTTGAGTTTCCCTTCTTCTTGTAGGCAATCATTCCACAATCTCTCAAAGTTAGGTTGCACTTATCGACCATTTACTGCAGCCAAGAATGTCTCCCATGAAGATGGAATTCCATCGACAACGGTTTGTATGAGATCATCATTGTTGACTGCCACACCAATGCTCATGAGTTGATCTCTTACTTGAGAGATATTTGTGAAGAAGGAAGCCACATATTCGTCTTTTTCCATCTTCAGATTTCGAAGCTTGTTCTTCAATTCCCTCTTTTTATTGGGAACCTTCTTCTCATAAAGATTTGTCAAAGTGTCGAAGCATTCCTTTGCAGTATTCAATGGAGTAATCACGGGCATTAGGTTGTCTTTCATGGAATCATAAATAATCCTCTTTGCCTTGGCTTGATTCGTCTTGAAGTTAGTGCGCCCTACATTAGTAGTAGGTTCTTCAATAACACTGGATACATAGCCATCCAAATCATGCTCTTCCAGGATATTCAGGATCCTGGCATTCTAGTATTGAAGTTCGAAGTTCCTTCAAGACGATCTTTCAGTCTCACTGAGATTGAAGCCATTGTTCTTCAAGTAATATGCTCACTTAGGATCTACGTAGCTCAATCTTGATTGCTAAACTTAGCTATTTCGTGCCCTGAGCTCTAATACCATATTAATTTTTTATATTTAATTCAAAAACACAATAGTACTTGAAATAAAATAATAAGCATGAACATAAGCAATCACATTCAATCACATTCGACACATGAATTTACCCCGAGGAAACCCTCTATGACTTGAGGGAGAAAACCCCAACAAAACCTTCCTTGGTATATTGATAGATAGCAGAGAATATATTTTACATTAAGCAGCCCCGGTGCAATTACAGAGCAAGAGAAAGATAAAGAAGAGAGACTCAAAATAATGTCCTGCACAAAGAGAAGCGCCTTGCCTTGAAGGGAGAAGATAATCCACTTCACATTGAATTCATCAATCTTGTATAACATATTTATACATTATTCATGTTATGGAAAAAATTGCACAAGTGCACGCTTCCACTTGGTGAGGGGATAAGCCTTGTAGTTTGCTACAAGGCCTCAATCCTTGGAGAACCTTTTGATGGTGGTTGCTATTCATCCAAGTGATCCTGCAAGAGATTGTTAGTGTAGTTCACATCCAAACATGAAAATATTGATAAAAAAAAAATGAAAGAGATGGCGGGAGAATGCAATCTTCAACAAAAACCAAAGATATGCTAAACCACTCTTGTATTTCCCAATGGAATAATTGTACAACACCTAGGAGGTGGAGGATTCAAGGGAAACCAACAATCTCCCTTAGGGAGGCCTTTCTTGTCCAAAATAAATGCTAAGTAGATCGAAGAACAATGGAGAGAAACACATTCCCCTTGATGGTAGGTGGCAACCAATCTTGGGAATGATCACAATGGTAGGAAATGGTGGGCTATGAGGAATCTCCAACTCAAATCCAACAACATAACCTTGCTCTAATTTCTCTCTACAAAATGCATGCCAATGAATTCCTTTTATATGCCAAGAGGTGTCCATCAAACAACTAGATCCAAATGTGAACTCTCCTCCTTTATGAACTAGTTTCAAGGTATAGAACGGGGGCTGATTAATGCCCCCCAAGTGTGTGAGGAGCCGAATTTTGATTTTTGGGGAGGATTGAGTCTTTAATGCACCATAGGGAGTGAGTGGTCCTGCTGTTTTTACAGTAGCGCAACTATTGAAGGAAAAGCCACACGAGTGTAGCACGGACATTGTTCAGGTAACCTGCACTATAGTGTGGGTCAACTGTTTAATACCCGTGCTACCGCTTGTTTTGACTATTTCTTGGCACTTATGGACTCATGTTGTCTTTTGGATCTATTGAGGATCCCTGTGGTGAGATGCATTCTTTATGTTGATGACGCTGAACTGGATGAATCTTTGAAATGTTGGATGTGTACGAATTTTAGGCATTAACAGATGCCCCCTGATGTATGAGGTTTAGAGGGTACTGTAGAGCTGATAATGCATCATGTTTTATGTTGTTTCTCTTATGTTCCGTAGGACGAAGCATATGTGGATATAATAAGGTACTCCCATGGGGGAATATTGTTGGTGACGATCGTTGGAGTTGTCATAAATAATAGTTTTTATACAAACAAGGTGGGCATACCCATGCTCGTGAAATGTTGTAAAAGTGATTACAATGAAATAGGACAAAGGTATTGACTCTACTATACTGTTGGGACATGGATGAAGGTGGCTTCAATCCATGTTAGAGTAGATTCCCCTGGAGTTTCTGTGAAATATTGAAGAAGTGGAATTGTTGGTGAACATGATGAACCTACTATGGCGGGGGACTAAAACTTGGTATGTAAATATGCCTGAGGGATTCACCATACCAAATAGACTGCTATCACAATTTCCCCAAATGTGAACACTGCTACATTCAAAAGTACATTCCCCCCTGATGCGATGATGTGTTGATGTCGAGCATAGGGGAAATCACTTAGTTAGGGAGCACTAATGACTCTCCCTACTAAGTTCGGGGTGATCCCTTATAGTGATTGAAAGGGATCCCAAGGTACAACTTCAACTACTGCAACTCTTAGAAAATAGTGTTTGACGTCGACAAGAGCTAAATTATATGATAAGACCAGGGTCCTATCCTGAGAACCAAGATCATATTGTAATCAACTTGTGGATGGACATACTTGACACAAGACTGGTTGATAAGTGTGGGGATCATAACTTAAGTTTGATCGATGTAAACATGGGGAACAAGGATGAGTGTTTTTCTTTCGGGACGGCACATATTGAGACTGGTGGAAACAAACTGCGAGTGAAAGGGCTTTGATGGAGGTGCAAAACAAATGGTAATGGTAACTAGAAAAACAAATATTGCTGAACATATGGAGACTCAAATACATTGATCAAAGGCGACCATGGGTTGCTACCAAAATAATATGGTGTTCCCTCAATGTGAGGTGACGAGGGAGCTTTGTTTGTACATAAATAATAATGGTGGGATCTCTAGAGTTTTGGGTGTGTCGGGGGGTCATCTAGATGATGGGCGGATTCCCCACGGTTTTGAGTGAGTTGGGGGATGCTTTCCAATGATGAAATGAGGATAATTTGGAGACACCAAGACGGGTTACCCATGAAACGATGATATACAGTATATACATACGGGATAATTGAATAGAATTGGTTGTGTCTAAGGGTGGGGGGCCCATGGGCGTCCTTGTGGGGGTCATGATACGAGATGGATTGCGAATGGTAAAGTGCTCATGGAGGTATGATGGGGCTCTATGAATCATTATCATAACATCTGCCAAGGAATCTGATGAGGTCTACTTGGTGGAGTAAATGCACAACTATAAAATGATATTCTAAAGGGGGATCTTTTCAAGCTGGATCAAATTCCTTAGACTTATGGGGGTTCAATATCATGGGTGCCAATTGATGATGGGGATGGTAGTGGTGTGAAAAACCATGCGGGAACATGCTATTCATGGTAGTGATGTTGATGGTACATCAAGGGTATGACAGGGGGGCCTAAGGTTACCGGCAGGAATACTGGGATATGCATTATAAACGGAGGGTAAATAGAGTCTATATGCCAGTTTCATAATGATACCTGCAGTAGAGTGTGTGTCTCTTGTTGTTAGAGATTTGGAGTCTTATTCGTATAATGGAAAAACAAGAGGCTCCATATTGGCTTGATCATCGTCTTGCACATGTGACGTACATACCCATGTGTAGTAAAAGTCATAACCAAGGTATTGACAATGCAGAAATCATATAATCAAAATAGTGCGTACCTGTGGGGTACTTGGTAGGAGTAGGTGCGACCGAGGGTGGTCCCACTAGAGTGGGAGGAGTCAGAGCTGGAGGAGCTACGGGAGGTGGAGCGGTTTTCGAGGATCGGATGGCGGATTTGGTAGCTGACTTGGAGCAGAGGTTTGATGGGATGACTGCTGGCATTGATGAGCGGGGTTGGGATGACCTTGAGGATGATGAGTTGGACCTGACACTCCACTTACCAACTGAGTGTGGGCCAAGGTGGACGCACATTATGTGATGGGTAGTGGTATCGTTCCATATGGCATGAGAGGTGCAGGGAGGAGTGTCCCCTCCTCCACGACAACGACTACGATAGGGACCAGAGTCGGAGTGAGGGGAGGTTGTCCGACCACTTGCCATTTTGGGACCCCAAGATCCACCAACCGGTGGGGTGGATTGTTTCTTTTTGTATAGGGATGATGTGTAACATCCTGTAAAAATAACAAAATTTAAATTTTTTAAAAATAGCAATAATTATCGAAGTTGTTAATGCAAAACATATAAAATAATTAAATTTCTTAACTAGGATAATTAATGATGACAACATGTCATAATTATCAAATAAAATATGATGTGATTGTATTTGCTATTTCTAATTTAAACAGATGCTAAACTCCTTAACGAAAGATCTTTCTATGATTATGCACAAGAATACAATTTACAGATTTGCTTAAGTTTTATATGCAATTACATGCTATTCATAAGTTTGTATCAATATGATGTTCTTGAAGACGTGCTGACAGTTTGTTTGTATGATGACGAAGAGGTCCTACGAGGTACCCTGGGGTTTACTTAGCTATGTTTAGCTAAGGCATTTGAATTCGGTTTCCATGTGCAGACAGCAGGTAAGAATTTCGATGACAACATGTGTTAAGAGTACATGTGTCTTTCAATTCATCGTCAATGTAATATTAAAATGCTAAGTACTTCCTTGCGAAACAAGTTACTGGAGGTATGGATACTTGGTTCTAAATCTAGCTCATGTGCTGACTCACAAACTCTTCAGTGTTATGAATTCACGTCGTCCATTTAATTTTTATAATACTATGTTTATTATCATAGGACTATCGTCATTAATATCAAGCGGCGTTACCAACGTCCTTTGGTAGTCCTGTTTGAAAGCCTGTAGAAAATAGTGTTTGTACTATTTAACTATCATTATATTTTGCATCTACAGAACTTAGACTATTCTAAGTCCCAAATTTATCATTTGATTATCATTACACAGTTAATATATGAACGGTATAGTGACTAGTGCTTGTGCTATGAACTTAGCATTATAGTGTATAACGTTGCCACTTAAACTATACGTATGGTATTACTTTTATCATTAGATTTTGCAATACAAAGCTATTTGTGTGAAATATATAATGAATATAGTGTTTATGCTAGTAATTAGCATTATAATTTGCTTGAGAACTATTCTTATAGTCCTACTCTTTTCAATTGATTACAATATAAAGCTAATATGTGAACCATATCATGTACATAGTATCTATGCTAACATTACGCATAAATAAAATCCTAACTAAATCTATGGTCTCTATTGATCAAATGATTAATAATTTATATGGCTAAATTATGAGACATATATGATTTATCCTATATGACTATACCTGAACCATAGAATGAAATGTAAATATTGTAAAGTGACTATGTGTTCACACAAAACATTTGGCATATAATCCAATGTTACGATACAAACAATAAACTATAGAGATTATTATGAAATACGATCCACGAATCTAACATACAAATATTTCGATGTTGACAGGATATTAAAGCTTGTACTTTGCATGCCTTCCAAGCTGGCGTTGACAGGCCTAGCATTAACGTCGTTCCACGGTTGAGTGATGTGGAAGCCCAGTTGTAAGGTCTTCACATGGTTTGTGGTTGTAATGAGCATCACAATAAGCTGAGCTGTGCCATGCATTGGTTCTCAGTCTGCTTACTTGGAAATTGGTAGATGAAGTAATCAATGCAATATTGATTGCAATCGTTGCTCGAATATCAACGTGCCTTAACTGGCAGATATCCCACCATTGATTTGTGCAATATCTGGGGCTGTGAATGAAACCCTATTCACGCGTTGGTAAGTAATGGAAAAATGGTTTTCTGGCATTCATTGTTGCGTTTAGTGGTAAGGTTGCAGAGCCGACCATTTGCTGCAATGTAGGGTTTTAGAGTTTGATGATAGGAGGACTCCTTCCTTGGTTTTGAACCTTGGACCTGTGAGGGATAGTTTTAATAGTTGCAAGTTTACACTCTTGTACCATGGTGCTACGATACAGTCATGGAAGTTGTGTATGGTCCTTTTGTTAGTTGTTGAATGTGATAGTTCGAACTAGGGTTCGATCCTCTAGTTGGTGAAATGGTCTTCTGTGTTTAGCTCGTGGTTGCTATCAAAAGCCATCAAGCTTCGTCGTTTTCACTGGTGTGGTGTGCCAATGTTCAGAGCTTCATTTCGAATGGTAAGTACTCATGATAATGAATGTATTACTGTGTTATTTGCTTTTATATTTGCGTTTCTTGTTTTGTAACCCTTCGAACTATACCTTGGCAGGTACCCACTTCGTAGGAGGTTGCTATGTAAAGTGTTTGGAATGGAAATTATGCATCCACTTCCTGGTAAGATCCGGTGGTTCTCGAAACCTCGTACGTGCCTTTGGGCATGATTTTGATGGTGATTACTGTGTGCCGAGAGTTGGAACTATTCGACCTTGTTTTGGTGATGGCTGAGTGTGAAGTTTTAAAGTCTTGTTTTGATAGATGTTGTATAGAGGATAACCTTTAGTTATTTAAGTTGCTATTAGGCTCTTTGATGCCTGGCTACGTCGTTTGATAAGAACTTTGCACTCGTGTTTGTACTGCTAAAACTTAAGGGTAAAACCCTGTGTAGTTTGTGGATCTTGACCTCGTTTTAATGTTTTGGTTGATAAGGGGTAAACCTCTGTGTAATGTTGGAACCTTAACAGGTTCGATATGTAAACTCTGCTATTTATAAATGTTGAATGCGTAACCAAGAACCGAGGGTTCACTTGCTCTTCTAAAACAGTGGCTCGTTTGTAAAGAAGTGTTTTGTTTTGATGTAATGGTTGAAGGGTTGTTTACATAATTGTTAAGTGGTGCCGAACAACTATAGTTGTCTCTGGCCGAGAGTTATGGTTTGCATAACTGTAGATAGTTGAATCCTGTACTTCGTTATCATTGTTGATAATTACGTTTTTGGAATCGTGATGAAATAGTTCGGTTGTTAAGTGCTTTTGGAAGGGCTATGCCACAGTGTTCGATTTTGTTTCACGAATGAAAACCTACCTGTAGCTTTCCTTTGCTATCTGGCTTGTACTGAGCTTTCATACTCGAGACTTAACCTATGTATCAAATGGTTTCGACGTTGTGTATGTGTTCTTGCTAGGGTTGTGAGCTATCGTTAGACATTGATACTGAATCATGCTTTCTGCTAAGTGATGCTTATTGTCTGGTAGTAGTCTCGATATGCTTAAAAGATAGTATGGTTATATAAAATATTAGTTAGGGTTTGGAAATCTATAACTGTTATAATCTCAGAAAAGAAATGTCTAAAGTTTGCCATGATTGGCTTGAGAATAAAATTTATGAACTGTGTAAACAGAAACTAGGGTCTGTGATATCTTAGGGTTTGATGCTACTGTGCAGGTATCTGTATTTCATAGTTGAAATCCAATGTGATAGTTTTTGGAATAAATAAAATGTGTGTACTTATAACAATTTTGTACATAACATAGTTTTTGCAGCTGCTATATTTCTTAGAATGTAAGTACTTGAAAATATAAAATTTATGATATTGAAATGCATGTGATTACTATCTGAAATAGATAGAGTTGAAAAGAAAAGTATAGAACTATGCAGAAACAAAATGTGTTTTCATTTAAGAATGAGATGAATGACAAGCAGCTGTTTATACTATACTGTATTATATCCTGCGTTTAAACATAAGACATAATTTAACAAGAACACTACTATATTCATCTTTTCAATCAATGGCATTCTGCCTATCTCTCATCTTTCTTAATTTACTTCTCTATACTAGAGTACGATGTAGAAAACAACATGGGGAAAAATATAGAGATGGTTATCGATTCAATCATTTCATAAAACTTTTTCATTCAGAATCATACTTAGATTAGAAAATAAAATTATTTCTTCTATATGACTGTAATTAATAATTCTATTATGCAGAAACATTTAACTGTAAACAAAACTAAGAACAGTAAAACTTGGTTGACTGTAGGAGAAACAAACAGCCCAAGGAACCTGTTCCACCCAACCTATTCCTGAAGACAGCTAAGTTACTTGCCTTAGGACCCTCGAGCCTATTCATTGAACCACCAGGAGGAAGATTCTGTAGAAGCCTTAGTACATCAACTTGCAGCAGAATATAGATTTTCCAGTCATAAAGACTCAACAGTCAAAGAGACCTGCACCAACACCTCTGGTTTTCCTTCTCAGTATAACAAGCAGACTCACAGTTGCACTATCACATAGCCTCCCTATTCGAATCTCTCAGTGATCACCTGATGCACTTGAGGAATATTTCTGCAGAAAATATTATAGGGGCTGCCTTCTCAATTCGAATTGCCTTATCTAGGCTTCCCAGGCCTTTTAGTGGTTAACTGGTCATTAATGAGATGCCTGCTCTCTTCCACCCACCTAGGGGATAATTCCAAAAATTTAGGGGTAGTTGTCCCATAACTAACAGTTAGTGGTGGAGTGCAAATGCTACCATCTATCCCATACCTTCTAACAGCTTCCATTCCTCCTAGTGGGTTAGTGAACACTCATTTAACAGTTCCCATGGGTGTTTGTCTCCTATTTTAATTTATTAAATAATAATAATCAGTAATTACAATCATCCTTGACCAAAATTGGTCATAATTACAAAACTTTGTAATTATAGTTTAACATAAAGTATTTTGCAAATAAAATAATATTCTTAGAATTTGGGTAGGTGACATAAACCCCCCCTTAAGTCTCAACATTGTCCTCGATGTTGTTTAATCACTCTCCGAGTGTTCCTGAAACAGATTTGGGTATGCTTCCCGCATACTACTCTCCAACTCCCAGGTTGCCTCTTCTGGGATAAGGTGCTTCCATTGCACCTTTACCTACCCAATGGTGCGATTCCAGAGTAGAGTTTCCCTCCTTTCGAGGATACAGTCCGGTTCCACCTTAAAATCGTCGTCTTGTCCCACCTGTACATCATTCCAATTTACAACATGAGAAGCATCGTGTACATACTTCTTTAAAAATGATATATGAAAAACATTATGTATCTTTAAATTTGGTGGCAAAGCCAATTGGTATGCCACTGATCCAACCCTTGACAATATTTCGAATGGACCACAATACCTGGGTGCCAACTTGACACAACTTCCCAATTTCAATGAACTCTTTTTCGGTCTTACCTTAAGAAAAACATGTTCACCAACTTGGAACTCTTTATGAGTCCTTCTAAGATCTGCTTGACTCTTTTGCCTATCTTGGGCAGCTTTAAGATTTCTTTGTACCTATTTCACGATTAGTTCTAATTCCTGCAACAATTCAGGTCCTAAAATAACTCTATTTACTGGGTCATTCCAAGAAACATGTGTATCACATTTCCTACCATAAAGAATTTCAAAAGGGCTAAGCCTGGATGATGCATGATAATGGTTATTATATGCAAATTCTGCTAAATGCAAGTAGTCTTCCCACTTACCAGACTGATCCTTAACATATATCCTAAGCAAGTCTTCCAATACTTGATTCACTCTTTCTGTCTGTCCATTCGTTTGTGGATGAAATGTTGTACTGAAGTTTAAGGTTGTATTCAACCCTTTAAATAAAGACCTCCAGAAGTTTCTAGTAAACTTAGAATCACAGTATGAAATTATCACTTTTGGTATCCCATGTAATCGAAAAATTTGTTTCATGAAGATTTCTACAATGTCTGGAGCCTTATGAGTAGTCTTTATAGGTATAAAGTGTGCTGCCTTGCTGAGTTTATCCACTACCACCATGATGGAGTCATTTTGTTTCTGATTTTTTGGTAGTCCGATAATAAAATCTATGCTTATAACTTCCCTTTTCCAGCTAGGTATAGGCAATGGCTGCAACAGTCCAGCCGGATGTTGATGTTCAACCTTCACTTTTTGACAGTCTAAACACTTAGCTATGTACTCTACTACTTCATCCTTCGTTCTGGGCCAATAGTACTCTTTTCGTAGCATAGTGATGGTTTTCTGATAACCTGGATGACCAGAGTAATAGCTTTTGTGCATCTCATCTAAAATCAGAATTTTTACTTCTGGTATGTTGGGTACATACAATCTGTTTTGTATAATAACAGTCCATTTTCCTTTAAACTGTAATCTGCCATAGAATTTTCAGAATTGTTATTTGCTGTCTTTTCTTGTAATTTTCTGTATTCTTCATCCATTTCACTCCCTTCAAGGATTTGATTTTCTAAATTTGTTGAGTATGTACTGATGGCTGAAATAAAATTCAACTTTGCTTTACGACTTAATGCATCAGCAACCTTGTTCTCTTTCCCTTTAATATGCTGAATTTCAAAATCATATTCACTTAGAAAAGTTAACCATCTAGCTTGTCTAGCGTTCAAATTTGTCTGATCTAATAAATATTTCAGACCCATGTTATCTGTCAACAAGGTAAATTTTCTGCCAATAATGTGGTGATGCCACATTTTTAAAGTGTGAATTACTGCTAATAACTCCAAATCATAAGTAGAGTAGTTCTTCTCATGTATTTTCAGCTTTCTAGACTCGTACGCAACAACATGTCTCTCTTGTGTTAGGATTCCACCGAGTCCGTCATTACATGCATTGGTGCATACTATAAAATCCTTATTAGGATCTTCTATTCTCAGAATAGGTGCTGTAGTTAGTAATTCCTTTAGCTTCTTAAAACTGTCTGAACATTTCTGATCCCACACAAATTTCTTCCCTTTCTTCTATAAGGAGGTTATGGGGTTTGCAATATTTGAAAAACCTTCTATAAATTTTCTGTAATATCTAGTAATACCCATAAATGATCGCACATCCGACACATCCTTAGGAGCTGACCAATCATTAATGGCTTTTATCTTATCGAGGTCAACCGAAATTCCTTCCTTGGAAATTATGTGTCATAAATATTGAATTTTATCCTTGTGAAAGTCACACTTATTAAACTTAGCGTATAGGTTATGATCTCTCAGAACTTCTAAAATAATACGCAGATGTTTGTCATGCTCTTCTTTGCTTTTAAAATACACTAGAATGTCGTCTATGAACACAATAGCAAACTTATATAAGTATTTGTGCAGAATATTGTTCATTAAACACATAAATACAACCGGAGCATTAGTCAATCCAAATGGCATGACTACGAACTCATAATGTCCATATTGAGTTCTAAAGGTTGTTTTGAAAATATCCTCATCCTTCACACGAATTTGATGATATCCTGAACTTAAATAAATCTTTGAAAATATCGTTGCTCCACGTAGCCGATCAAATAGATCTTCTTTGCGAGGTAATGGATATCGATTCTTAATTGTCATCTTATTCAGTTGGCGATAATCTATACAAAGCCTTAGGGTGCCATCTTTCTTCTTAACAAATATAACAGGTGCTCCCCAAGGAGAGACGCTAGGTCTTATAGAGTTTTTATCAATCAGTTTCTTCAACTGTGATTTCAACTCATTTAATTCTAGTATATTCATCCTATATGGAGCTTTAGAATTTGGTACCGCTCCCAGGATTAACTTAATGGTAAAATCTAGATCTCTTTTAGGAGGTAATCCTGGAATCTCCTCAGGAAAAATATCTTGGAAATCTTTTAGGACAGGTATGTCTTCTAGTTTCAGTTTGTCATCTTTGATAATAAACTCATCATTCACTACATTTACTGCAAACATTTGACATCATTTTCTAACTGATCTCTTTACTTGTATAGCTGAAATATGTCTAAGTGATATATTTCTTGGAATCCCTTTTACTTCTACTGTTTTTCCTTCATCATTTAAACATGTAAAACTCTTATCATAACAATTCATAATGACATGATGGGCTTCTAACCAATCCATTCCAATTAAGATATCATAGGATCCTAAAGGTAAAACATTCAACTTGGTTTGTGTCTTTAACTGATTCATGGATAAAGCACAACTTTCAATCAAATAAGATACTTTCCTTTTTGTTCCTGTTGCTAGTCTAACTAACCAGGATTTACTGAATTTTTTTGTTTTCAATTTAAAACTTTCTACAATATCTGGTGATATATAACTTAAGCTAGCACCTGGATCAATCAAAATAGTAACATGATGGTTTTGTATCATACCTTCAATCTCTACCATAGAGGCTTGATGATCTGCTTGCCTGTTGTCTAGTGCTGCATTAATGCTGGGCATCTCCCTTTCCAAGTCTCCAACAGTAGGTTCAGTCTGTATGGAATGAATATTGTTAGCTGTTCGCTTCCTCTTGGGGCATTCTGATGCATAATGAGGACCTTGACACTCAAAACATTTGATAGGTGCCTTTTGGTCATTAGTTATGGTAGCATTGGAAGTATTTCTAGGAGCTGTAAAATTCTGCTGCTGATTATTTATGGGATTATTTACTTGAAAATTTCGATTCTAAATTTTTTTCTTTTGGAAACCAAAATTTCCACTAAACCCGAAATTTTTCTTTTTCAGCTCAAAATTGCTGGGTTTATGACTTTTCTAGTTTGATATCCCTTCTCTTTTCCGATTAGTGTCATAACAGAAAGTTGGATTCCTCATGGCCTCTTCTAAGGTCTTTGGATTGTCATACTCAATTATGTCCTTGATGTTGAAAGGTAGACAAGTCAGGTATCTTTGGATCTTCGATTTTTCTTCCACGAGGTATGTCACATATCTCAACAAATTTAGAAATTTACTGTTCATCTCTTTCATATCCATAGTTCCCAGCTTCAAATCATAGAACTCTTTTGATTTTACTTCATAGTATTGTTCAGATAAGAACTTCTTCTTGAAGTATCTTTTAAAAGTGCTCCAATTCACATCCTTGTCTTTGATGCCCTTCACTCTTTTGATGTCCTGCTACCAAATATGTGACTTCCCAATCAAGTTGTATATTTCCATCTTTGCCTTCAATGATTCAGAATAATCATAAATTTGTAAGTACTTCTTCATGTCGGACAGCCATGCTCTTGCTGTCTCTCCCTTTTCAGTTTCGCCATTGAAGGTTGGGGGTTTGATTTTATTGAACTCCCCAGAAATCTGTTCATACTATTTGTGACTTTTTCTTTTAGGTTTGTAGTCTCCTTCGCTGCTATCACTTGAATAATTTCGTTTCTTTTTGCGTTTGTTATGAACAACTTCTGATGATGTTGAAATGTTGTTCGCATCATCAATTTTCATTTTCTTACCCCTGTCTCGATGAGGTAAATCTTCAATCTTAGAGGTATTTTCAATTTCTATATCTTGTTCGTTAGTTGGGCATTGTTCGAACAGTACTTGATTAAGTTCCTCTTGTGCCTTCAGAATTTTCTCATTGTCTTGTTTTACAGATCCAATTTCTGCTTTTAACTCTTGAAATGCACGTAACAATTCTGATGAATTATCATTTAATTCGCCATGGACTTCTTCTTCATAATGTTGTCCCGTGCTATGATTGTTGGGTTGAAATCTATCTTCTAAATGTTCAGTTGATCCTTCCATACCTGTAACTTAAAATAATTTATGTATAACACAAATAGTTTACATTTTAATTATTAAGATTTCTGCTGTAAATAAATTTTCTGCTGCGTTTTCTTGGACCTTTTTAGGCCTAGAGTTCGAACGTGAGCTCTGATACCACATGTAACATCCTGTAAAAATACCAAAATTTAAAATTTTTTAAAATAGCAATAATTATCGAAGTTGTTAATGCGGAACATATAAAATAATTAAATTTATTAACTAGGATAATTAATGACGACGACACGTCATAATTCTCAAATAAAATATGATGTGATTGTATTTGCTATTTTAGATTTAAACAGATGCTAAACTCCTTAACGAAATATATTTTTATGATTATGCACAAGAATACAATTTACAGATCTGCTTAAGTTTTATATGCGATTACATGCTATTCATAAGTTTGTATCAATATGATGTTCTTGAAGATGTGCTGACAGTTTGTTTGTATGATGACGAAGGGGTCCTACGAGGTACCCTGGGGTTTACTTAGCTATGTTTAGCTAAGGCATTTGAATCCGGTTTCCATGTGCAAACAACAGGTAAGAATTTCGATGACAACATGTGTTAAGAGTACATGTGTCTTTCAATTCATTGTCAATGTAATAATAAAATGCTAAGTACTTCCTTGCGAAACAAGTTACTGGAGGTATGGATACTTGGTTCTAAATCTAGCTCATGTGTTGACTCACAAACTCTTTAGTGTTATGAATTCGCTTCGTCCATTTAATTTTTATAATACTATGTTTATTATCATAGGACTATCATCATTAATATCAAGCGGCGCTACCAATGTCCTTTGGTAGTCCTGTTTGAAAGCTTGTAGAAAATAGTGTTTGTACTATTTAACTATCATTATATTTTGCATCTATAGAACTTAGACTATTCTAAGTCCTGGATTTTTCATTTGATTATCATTACACAGTTAATATATGAACGGTATAGTGACTAGTGCTTGTGCTATGAACTTAGCATTATAGTGTATAACGTCGCCACTTAAACTATACCTATGGTATTACTTTTATCATTAGATTTTGCAATACAAAGCTATTTGTGTGAAATATATAATGAATATAGTGTTTATGCTAGTAATTAGCATTATAATTTGCTTGAGAACTATTCTTATAGTCCTAATCTTTTCAATTGATTACAATATAAAGCTAATATGTGAACCATATCATGTACATAGTATCTATGCTAACATTACTCATAAATAAAATCCTAACTAAATCTATGGTCTCTATTGATCAAATGATTAATAATTTATATGGCTTAATTATGAGACATATATGATTTATCCTATATTACTATACCTGAACCATAGAATGAAATGTAAATATTGTAAAGTGACTATGTGTTCACACAAAACATTTGGCATATAATCCATTGTTACAATACAAACAATAAACTATAGAGATTATTATGAAATACAATCCACGAATCTAACATACAAATATTTCGATGTTGACAGGATAGTAAAGCTTGTACTTTGCATGCCTTCCAAGCTGGCGTTGATAGGCCTAGCATTAACGTCGTTCCATGGTTGAGTGATGTGGAAGCCCATTTGTAAGGTCTTCACATGGTTTGTGTTTGTAATGAGCATCACAATAAGCTGAGCTGTGCCATGCATTGGCTCTCAGTCTGCTTACTTGGAAATTGGTAGATGAAGTAATCAATGCAATATTGATTGCAATCGTTGCTCGAATATCAACGTGCCTTAACTGGCAGATATCCCACCATTGATTTGTGCAATATCTGGGGCTGTGAATGAAACCCTATTCACGCGTTGGTAAGTAATGGAAAAATGGTTTTCTGGCATTCATTGTTGCGTTTAGTGGTAAGGTTGCAGATCCGACCATTTGCTGCAATGTAGGGTTTTAGAGTTTGATGATAGGAGGACTCCTTCCTTGGTTTTGAACCTTGGACCTGTGAGGGATAGTTTTAATAGTTGCAAGTTTACACTCTTGTACCATGGTGCTACGATACAGTCATGGAAGTTGTGTATGGTCCTTTTGTTAGTTGTTGAATGTGATAGTTCGAACTAGGGTTCGATCCTCTAGTTGGTGAAATGGTCTTCTGTGTTTAGCTCGTGGTTGCTATCAAAAGCCATCAAGCTTCGTCGTTTTCACTGGTGTGGTGTGCCAATGTTCAGAGCTTCATTTCGAATGGTAAGTACTCATGATAATGAATGTATTACTGTGTTATTTGCTTTTATATTTGCGTTTCTTGTTTTGTAACCCTTCGAACTATACCTTGGCAGGTACCCACTTCGTAGGAGGTTGCTATGTAAAGTGTTTGGAATGGAAATTATGCATCCACTTCCTGGTAAGATCCGGTGGTTCTCGAAACCTCGTACGTGCCTTTGGGCATGATTTTGATGGTGATTACTGTGTGCCGAGAGTTGGAACTATTCGACCTTGTTTTGGTGATGGCTGAGTGTGAAGTTTTAAAGTCTTGTTTTGATAGATGTTGTATAGAGGATAACCTTTAGTTATTTAAGTTGCTATTAGGCTCTTTGATGCCTGGCTACGTCGTTTGATAAGAACTTTGCACTCGTGTTTGTGCTGCTTAAAGTTAAGGGTAAAACCCTGTTTAGTTTGTGGATCTTGACCTCATTTTAATGTTTTGGTTGATAAGGGGTAAACCTCTAAAACATTGGCTCGTTTGTAAAGAATTGTTTTTCCTGTACTTTGTTATCATTGCTCGAATATCAACGTGCCTTAGCTGGCAGATATCCCACCGTTGATCTGTGCAAGATCTGGGGCTATGAATGAAACCCTATTCACGCGTTGGTAAGTAATGGAAAAATGGTTTTCTCTCATTCATTGTTGCATTTAGTGGTAAGGTTGCAGAGCCGACCGTTTGCTGCAATGTAGGGTTTTAGAGTTTGATGAGAGGAGGACTCCTTCCTCGATTTCGAACCTTGCACCTGTGAGGGATAGTTTTAATAGTTGCAGGTTTACACTCTTGTACCATGGTGCTACGATACAGTCATGGAAGTTGTGTATGGTCCTTTTGTTAGTTGTTGAACGTGATAGTTTGAACTGGGGTTCGATCCTCCAGTTGGTGAAATGGTCTTCTGTGTCTAGCTCGTGGTTGCTGTGAAAAGCCATCAAGCTTCGTCGTTTTTGCTGGTGTGGTGTGCCAATGTTCAGATCTTCATTTCTAATGGTAAGTACTCACGATAATGAATGTATTACTGTGTTATTTGCTGTTATATTTGCGTTTCTTGTTTTGTAACCCTTCAAACTGTACCTTGGAAGGTACCCACTTCGTAGGAGGTTTCTATGCAAAGGGTTTGGAATGGAAATGATGCATCCACTTCTTGGTAAGCTCCGGTGGTTCTCAAAACCTCGTAGGTGCCTTTGGGCATGATTTTGATGGTGATTACTATGTGCCAAGAGTTTGAACTATTCGACCTTGTTTCGGTGATGGCCGAGAGTGAAGTTTTAAAGTCTTGTTTTCATAGATGCTATATAGAGGATAACCTTCAGTTATTTAAGTTGCTATTCGGCTCTTTGATGCTTGGTTTCATCGTTTGATAAGAACTTTGCACTCGTGTTTGTGCTGCTTAAAGTTAAGGGTAAAACCCTGTTTAGTTTGTGGATCTTGACCTCATTTTAATGTTTTGGTTGATAAGGGGTAAACCTATGTGTAATGTTGGAACCTTAATAGGTTTGATATGTAAAATCTGTTATTTATAAATGTTGAATGTGTAACCAAGAACCAAGGGTTCACTTGCTCTTCTAAAACATTGGCTCGTTTGTAAAGAATTGTTTTGTTTTGATGTAATGGTTGAAGGGTTGTTTATATAACTGTTAAGTGGTGCCGAACAACTATAGTTGTCTCTGGCCAAGAGTTATGGTTTGCATAATTGTAGATAGTTGTTTCCTGTACTTTGTTATCGTTGTTGATAATTACGTTTTTGGAATCGTGGTGAAATAGTTCGGCTGTTAAGTGCTTTTGGAAGGGCTATGCCACAGTGTTTGATTTTGTTTCACAAATGAAAACCTACCAGTAGATTTCGTTTGCTATCTGGATTGTACTGAGCTTTTGCACTTGAGACTTAACCTGTGTATCAAATGGTTTCGATGTTGTGTATGTGTTCTTGCTAGGGTTGTGAGCTATCGTTAGACATTGATACTAAATCGTGCTTTCTGCTAAGTGATGCTTATTGTCTGGTAGTAGTCTCGATATGCTTAAAAGATAGTATGGTTATATAAAATATTAGTTAGGGTTTGGAAATCTATAACTGTTATAATCTCAGAAAAGAAATGTCTAAAGTTTGCCATGAATGGCTTGAGAAGAAAATTTATGAACTGTGTAAACAGAAACTAGGGCCTGTGATATCTTAGGGTTTGATGCTACTGTGCAGGTATTTTTATTTCATAGTTGAAATCGAATGTGATAGTTTTTGGAATAAATAAAATGTGTGTACTTATAACAATTTTGTGCAGAACATAGTTTTTGCAGCTGCTATATTTCTTAGAATGTAAGTACTTGAAAATATAAAATTTATGATATTGAAATGCATGTGATTACTATCTGAAATAGATAGAGTTGAAAAGAAAAGTATAGAACTATGCAGAAACAAAATGTGTTTTTATTTAAGAATGAGATGAATGCTAAGCAGCTGTTTATACTATACTGTATTATATCCTGCATTTAAACATAAGACAAAATTTAACAAGAACACTACTGTATTCATATTTTCAATCAATGGCATTCTTCCTATCTCTCATCTTTCTTAATTTACTTCTCTATACTGGAGTACGATGCAGAAAACAACATGGGGAAAAATATAGAGATGGTTATTGATTCAATCATTTCATAAAAAAATTTCATTGAGAATCATACTTAGATCAGAAAAAAAATTGTTTCTTCTATATGACTGTAATTAATAATTCTATTATGCAGAAACATTTAACTGTAAACAAAAGTAAGAACAGAAAAACCTGGTTGATTGTAGGAGAAACAAACAGCCCAAGGAACCTGTTCCACCCAACCTATTCCTGAAGAAATCCAAGTTACTTGCCTTAGGACCCCTGAGCCTGTTCACTGAACCACCAGGAGGAAGATTCTGTAGAAGCCTTAGTACATCGACTTGCAGTAGAATATAGATTTTCCAGTCATAAAGACTCAGCAGTCAAAGAGACTTGCACCAGCACCTCTGGTTTTCCTTCTCAGTATAACAAGCAGACTCACAGTTGCACTCTCACATAGCCTCCCTATTCGAATCTCTCAGTGATCACCTGATGCACTTGAGGAATATTTCTGCAGAAAATATTGTAGGGGCTGCCTTCTCAATTCTAATTGCCTTATCTAGGCTGCCTAGGCCTTTTAGTGGTTAACTGGCCATTAATGAGCTGCCTGCTCTCTTCCACCCACCTGGGGGATAATGCCACAAATTTATGGGTAGTTGTCCCATAACCAACAACTAGTGGTGGAGTGCGAATGCTGCCATCTATCCCATACCTTCTAACAGCTTCCATTCCTCCTAGTGGGTTAATGAACACTCATTTAACAGTTCCCTTGGGTGTTTGTCACCTATTTTAATTTATTAAATAATAATAATCAATAATTACAATCATCCTTGACCAAACTTGGTCATAATTACAAAACTTTGTAATTATAATTTAACATAAATTATTTTGCAAATAAAATAATATTCTGAGAATTTGGGTAGGTGACATGATGGGCCCCATTTTTGTATATATACATTTTTTATGAGCCTATGGGAGGTGAGTTTTTTTATGTATCCCCCATAATGCTACTATGTATATGCCCCAGGAGGGCCATTTTTTTTTACATGACAGACATTTTTGATGATGACGATATATATATATATATACCATTTTTGCAGCACATGATGTATTCGTCTCTGCATGTGTATTTTTCTTTATATTGCCTATTTGTTGATGTGATGCATATGTAGTAGTTAATACTAGCATATTTGTTTTGGGCATATGTGATCGATTGCAAGACTTGTGATGATGAGATACATGTATGTGTTGTTGTAGGTGAAACACATAGACATATTTATGTATGATTGATATGCAGGGTTGTGTAGCCAGGTGATGCACTAGGTGCCAATTCAATACCTCATTGGTGATGGATTCAATGAATGCATTGGAATTTCTCGGTATATGTGTGAAATTTATGGTTTCAAATTGTCGAATGAGAAGGCGCAGGTGCAGAAATTTTTGGAAGAGGAGCGAGTTGTAGACCCAAAATATATTATTCAGCCATGATATGACAAGTTGGGAGTCGAGGTGCACTTGTAAATGGTGAATTCCTAGGTATAGGGAATTGCTTGAGATACCTATTACGGCATTGGAATCTTCTTGGTTGTTTGTTAGTGTTAAATTTTGAGCATTAATTCACAATACTCTAGGATATTCACTGAGAGAATAACATATACAACATATCAATGCATAACAATCACAATAAGCATGGCAAGCATCACAAGAATCAAAAGAATGAGAGACAAGAGACACAGAGTTTCCGTGGGGAAAACCCTAAGGTGAAAAAACCGACAACTTCCTCAGAGATAGAGAGAGCAATGGCTCAACCAAAGTACAACCAAAATACACTGAGATAGTCTCCTAGTAGCAGATCCTCCTCCTCCTCACTAGTGCGCCACTTTCTGAGTGAGAGAGAGATACTTTTCTAAATGATCTAAATAGAGATCACCTGATCTCTATTTATACTAACCTGTTTTCCCAGTGACCCTATGGGGCCGACTTGTCTAGCTAGGTACATCCACATTATAATATATATATTTCAGGGCCAACCCCACACATGGTGGTCTAATAACCCATCGGCAAGTACACACACTTCCGACACTTGTCAATCCACATGACGACACTTCCTTATAGAGGAATAACACATCTCTAATAAGGGTACAATAAATATATATGAAATACATAGATGAAATACATTCCGAAGTTACATATACATCAATAGTTAGATCCCCCAAGCATACTCCGTCGGTGTGGTGAAGTGTATGGGAGGGGGAATATATAAACTAGGCAGCATATGCTAGATGTTTAGACCATCGACTGGCACCGTCTGCATAACCTATGTAGATTCCATTGGGGAGGCAATATGCATTTGAAGATGAGAGGTAGTTTAATTTCTTAATTCGAGATAGTGTGAAACAAAAGTAAAGATTTTTACAAAAAATAAGAATATCAAGTGAGGACACCGGTTAAAGGAATTTCAACATCGATGGTGTCTGGGAATTTTGGTACCACCTCCCCAGTTGGTGATGCTTGCGGGGTTACAGAGAGTGTTTGTAATTGATATTTCATTCTCATCAGTTCAAGACGAGTTTGTCGCTTGACGTGCAAAATGGGGCACTAAAAGGAGTAATGGGTGGTCTCTCCACAAGATCGACAAGGTCATGGTACACGGGGATGGAAGCATTCTTGGTCTTCTTGGCTATTTTATTTGATCCATTATGCATACGATAACACTAGGAGGGAGCATATGGGTGGAGTGCCCACATGACGAGCATTCATTGTGTGATAGCATCGTCATACGTTTAGATGGGTCTTGCGATATTACAGGGTCTACCATGTTTTCTGCAGTTGGCGCAACTTCTATGGGAGGGGTGATTGATGACACCATTGATGTGGTGATCACATTAATGGATGCTACTTCTTGGTGTAAGAAAGGGGGTTCCTCAATTTTTACTTGAGTGAGAAAAACTGTTGCTAATGCCTCTTAGTATTTAGGGATTTCGGGGCAATGGTGCATATAGTTCCCATGCTGAGCACATATGGAACATGTGTGAATTGTACGTAATGTTTTGGAATTAGTTGTGGGAGAGGGAGGTGTGCCCCCTTTCACCGCTGGTGGAGCATGGGTGATGCTAATGGGGGTGTTAAGAAAATTCCTTAGTTCTGGTAGAGAAGTACATAGGTTAGTTGCGTGGCCTTGTTTCCCACAAAGGGAACACGACAGTGTGACCCTTTGAGTAGGAGTATTGATCATTATTGGGGCTTTCAACTCCTCATGGTTGATACCCCTTTCTTTAGGATTCATGGTTTCTACCGAATTAGATGTTGGGGTTGGTAATAGGGGACCTTTCAACTTGTGTTGTTTGGTTCCCCCATCGATGGTCTTAATGACAACCAACTATGGTGTAGTTGTGGATGTCATAGGTTGGGTTGTCGTAACTGAATGTATTACAGGCCTTGTAGCCGCAGTAGCCGAAAGAGGGACAAAATCACAATGGGCGGCTGGTTTGGAAGTCATTTCTAGGTAGGGTGGTGTGAGGTACCATATCGGTATCCCCAGAGTTATCCCAGGTAGAGTTAGCTGTGCCATAATCGACGTCCCTTGTACACCCATGGGAGGATACAAAAATGGGATTTGAAAAATCAATGGTACCGATGGAATCAACATTTTTTCAACGACATGACTCAATGGTGGTTTTGATGACAGTGTTGAGGTGGAGATGGCTCCATTTTCAGTGATGGAAATTGTGCACATTAGGCCATCGGTAGATGTTGGGATCTTCGATGGTGGTCTTGAATATGATCCTAACAAATTGGAGTAATTTTACATAATGGGGCAATGTCAACATACATTGATCATCTCCCAGTATTGTTGGTAGGACATTGTTGGGATTGCTTGTGGTATTAGGGTCATAATAGTTAGCTGGTCGAGGGTAACTATCTTCCCATTTAAGGGAAACATCATGATACATAATACTGAGGAGGATACCTCCTTGGCGTACATGTAACTATGCCCCAAGTGGATGTTGTAGTCGAGTTTTGCGTCGATTACTTCGATATCGATCATAACCATTTTTCCCCTGGCTCTATGGGGACATTTTGGTACAATCCTCTTGGTTGGAATGGTATCCCATCATATGCGCGAATGGAGATAGACGAGGGGACCCGATCAGGTGATCCTAATTGTTTCCAGAATTTTGCGGACATGACACAAGTGGATGTGCCTTCATCAATGATACATTGGTGAATCATGACGTTTTTTACAGTCACTGGAACTTGAAATGCAACTGATGATGGTATTTGAGGATATCCTTTGTCGAGATCAAAGGTCATGAGGTGCGAGTCGGATGTATCGACCACGCTGAGAGCGTTGAGTAATTCCTTTCATTGTGTAGGGAAAGATTGCAACACTTCTAACGTAGAAATGGTTGCTGGGGATTGATCCAAGTCGTCCACAATACTGTAATTGTGGGCAACTTTCATGTGAGGGTTATTAGGGGTACGCTGAAGTGGAACTTTTGGAATCCATGTGATTTGTTCGGTGTTCGGTTGAGGAATCTGTAGAGGCCCCGCCGAGGGGATAGAAATGTCTTCCACTTGGGGGGTGGAAGGCTCATCATAAGCTTTGGCTCTTGTTTGGAGGCTGATGTCCAACGTATATATTTTTTGGAAAGATCCATCGCCAGGTGGACGAGGATATTGTCCTTGTGTAACTACCACTTGATTGGAAAAGGGTTGCTGTAACATTGCTATTTGTGGTTGGGGAGGATTTGTTGCCTGAGGAGGGGTCGTCACCATCTTCTTTTTAGATTCCACTAACTGTTGGCAGTCAGGGATAATAGGACAGTGATGGGTGTAATGACCATAATCATCACAGATGGAGAAAAAATAATTGGTTCTCAGGGGGGGATTCTTCCCTTGTTTGGGGGGATTGTTAGTCCCTTCATTTGGATCACCCATATTTTAGTTTTGTTGGGGGGGATTTCCCCCTTTCCCCAACTACTGATTTTGTTTGTTCTTACCTTTCTTCTTCCCCTGATTCTGTGGATTATGGGGGTTTGTGGCGTTCAAATGCTCGAATTGTTTAGATTGTTGAACATAAGTAAGTTGAAATACATTAACCCCCATGCGGGGGGGAAGGTTGCTGACCAGTGGGGCATGGGAAAGGGTAATACAAATTATATCCTGGTGGTGGGATAAATTCTGTTTGCGCTCCATAAGAGGTGGATGTAGGAGTGATTTGCGCAATTGGCGGTGTAGGAACCGTCATTGTTTGGCTAACATTTGGGTAAGTAGGACTGCATGGTCCATACTGTAAATGAACAATTGATGGTGTTGGTACTGATGTAGGGGGTACCGACATAGGTAGCATGGATGGGTAGTATGGGGCCATGTTGAATGGAACTGACGTGGTAGGAGGAACCTTTCCTAAATGGGAAATGGACCCAATAATCCCATCCACCGAATGTGATGAGCTCGAAGGTATAGGATCCAATGACCAATGCCGAGGGGCATCAGGAAGGATTTTGTAAAGGTAGTCGGATTGTGCATATATGAGATCAAAATGTTGTGCTTTCATAATAGCCTCTTCCTCGCTTTGTGGCATGGAGGTGGAAACATATTTGGCTATGGCGGGTTGGATAGGTTTGATAAAAAAATCCAATAGAAAGGGAGGTTGTATTTCGAACTTACATAGTGTGCAGCATCTACGCCACTCATGGATGTGGTCTGCGATGTGGGTAGAAGTATTTTGACGAAACTTAGTGAGAAATTCGAGGCCTATATCATGTTGTATTGGCAGTTTAAAGTACATAGGAAATGCGGTGGCCAATGTCGCAAATGTGGAATGGGTTCCACTTTGCTTCCGTTCCGGTGAGGGTACAATGGAAGAGGAGAAACCTGACAAGGTCATCCACTATGCTATTAGATGAACACCATAAGTGGAAATACATAACGTGGTTGGCGGGAGCGTCTCCCTATTTTCCTTCAAATTTGGGAATGTCAGAAGGAAGCTTGTCGGGCATAGCCGACCATGTTGCATCATGAGCAATGGAATCATTAGTCAGTTTGGCGAAATATGGTATATTTAAACTAGCCATAAATGATAAGGTAGGGACGATTGGTCTTGCCAATATTTTTGGGATGTGATTTCCACGAGGGGGAGACCCAAGTAGTGTTGTAAACAATGATTAACCTCCTATGAGGGAAGATGGGTCAAACGGATCTGAGGGATCTCCTGAGGGAGAAGCCAGCGGGGGTACTACTTCCGATGGCAGAAGAAGTGGTGTAATTAATAGATTCTCCGAGGGGAGCAAATGTACCTAGAAAGGGTTTTCCTCAACTAGATGATACTATAAATGATTCCTGGGAATAACCCCGGCTTGAATTCCCTCATCGTGTAACACGGGGGGAAAGTGTGAAAACACCCCTCGAGAGAGGGGATACGCCATGCAGTCTATGAGACTATCTTAGGATGTTTTTTTGTTCCTCAATGGTGAAGGTTTTGTGTCACTATGATAGTGATAGTGGAGTAAACACAATTGAACAAATGCAAAGATATGCCAACTACAACATATGCAAAATGGTGCGATAAGCGAATGATATGTGCAATGTCAATTTTAGTGCATGAGTCACCCCATGTAGGTTCTTTTTATTACGATTTTAGTGAACTTGTAGTTTAAAAATAAAATAAATTCAAATTCCCTGGAAGACCTAATGTCCTTCCTCTCAAATGTAATCGGGCTTCCCAAAAGCACAATTGATGGTGATAATGTTATCCGCTCACTAATCGACTAGTGGAGGTAACAAAGAGCTAGTTCTACCAGCGATGGGGCCAATGATCCAATCAAGAATACTTGGCAAAACCTCCCAATGGAAATAGTTAACTTCAAGAGTCAATTGCACTCACAATTGCTCCTTGGTGATATCCTAAGTTGGGCCACTAAGATACCTTGCATCAAGTGTGGATCAATGGTTTGGCCTGCATGGTATAGTGGCGTCTCCCTACAACAAGCTGGGTGGCTTGTAGGGGATAGAAGGGAAGCTATCATTGGTGTTAACCTCCTTGGTTATGGCGCACTTATGATCCAGGTTTTCTTTTAACATTTGATTATAGCGAAATTTTGTAAGTACCCTATGAGACAACAATGCTATGTTTCAAAATATTGTTAATGAAACTAGATTGGTGGGCATTAATGGATGCCTAGCCCAATCAATCCTACCTAACTAAAATATTGTTTTGTGACCTCCTATGGAGTATTTTAGTTGGTTAAGACAATTACAATGTTTATTTTAATGGGTTTGAATGTTTCACTTATAGAGTGTAAGAGGGGTATTTCACAATCCCAACCTTTCTGATTCATCAAGCTCACATGAAGTGCGAGGTGAAGAGCATACTAGGATTGGAAGAGTCTGCATGCCTCTTATTGTGTGCTAGTGGTGCAAACACATGTCATGAAAGCAAAAAACGATTTTATTGACAAATTAACTAAAATAGTATATCAAGCAATGTGTACTTTTAACTCGAAGAGATGCTCATGGTGCTTTGCAAAATCAAAATATTCTAACTAAATAGACAAGTGTGCAATGGAGGTATTTCACACTTCTCACCCTTTTCCTGATTCACCAAGCTTATGTGAAGTGCGAGGTGAAGAGCATACTTCAGGAGACAAGTGTCTTTAGGTCCTTGCTTGTGTGCAAAATGTGTTTTCTACACTAGCAATACTACTAAAAACAACATGCCGATTTGATGTATAAACAAGAAATGGTCTTGAATACTGATGACAACAATGGGGCCCATTGAAAGCCTCAAAGCTGGTTACCTAGGTAAGTTTCAAGAGAGATGCACTCTTTACTTCCTAATATTGGTCTAGGTGCACTAATTACTAAGAAATTAAGTAATTGGGTGAATTAACCTTAATTTAAGTTCACTAGTAAGCAACAATTGGGCTGCCAAACTAAGCTATGCAAATAAAAAGGAAATAAGAAATAGTAGCGTGACTAAACTAGACTCTGCCATGCGAACCATGCGGGTTAATACAAAACAGACGCATTATAGCACAGGTATCACACTAACCTTCCGCGCGGGTGCGATGGGCGTTGTAGCGCAGGTTTGACACTGGTAACCTCCACTATGGACGCGACTGTCCGAGTCGAATTCGCGCTATCAATGCGATAAAGATGCCGGGAACCGAAAAACTGCAGAAAAATAAATGGGGACATGATGGAGCCAAATTTTGGAAGCAAGAGATGGAATACCCGATCTCCTGCAAGTGAAAAATACCGAGAATCAACTACTTAGCATAAAACAACCTAGTTTAAAAATAAATGAACAAAAATAAGTATGGTCGTCATTAGAACTGTTATGGAAAAAATTGCACAAGTCCACTCTTCCACTTGGTGAGGGGATAATCCTTGTAGGTTTCTACAAGTCCTCAGTCCTTGGAGCCCCTTTTTATGGTGGTTGGTATTCCTCCAAGTGATCCTACAAGAGATTGCTAGTGTAGTTCACATCCAAACATGAAAATATTTATAAAAACAAAATGAAAGAGATGGGGGGAGAATGAAAACTTCAACAACAACCAAAGATATGCTAAACCACTCTTGTATTTCCCAATGGAAAAACTATACAACACCTAGAAGGTGAAGGCTTCAAGGGAATCCAACAATCTCCTTTCGGGAAGCCTTTCCTTTCCAAACTAAATGCTAAGTAGATGGAAGAACAATGGAGAGAAACACTTCATGCCCCTTGATGGTAGGTGGCAAGCAAGCTCGGGAATGCTCACAATGGTAGGAAATGGTGGGATGTGAGGAAGCTCCAACTCAAATCCAGTAGCATAACCTTTCTCTAATTTCTCTCTACAAAATGCATGCCAATGGCTTCCTTTTATAGGCCAAGAGGTGACCATCAAACAACTAGATCCAAATGTGAACTCTCCTCCTTCATGAACTAGTTCCAAGGTACACAAGGGGGGATGATTAATTCCCCCAAGTGTGTGAGGAGACGAATTCTGATCCTTGGGGAGGATTGAGTCTTTAATGTGCCGTTGGGATTTAGTGGTCCCGCTATTTTGATGGTAGCGTGGCAATCGAAGGAAAATCCGTGTGGGTGTTGTGCAGGCATTGTTCAGGTAACCTCTGCTATAGCACGGGTCAACTGCGTAATACCCGCGCTACCCATTGTTTTGACTATTTCTTGGCACTTATGGACTCATGCTATGTTTTGGATTTGTTGAGGATGCCTGTGGTGAGATGCATTATTTATGTTGATGACAATTTATTGGATGAATCGCCAAAATGTTGCATCTGTAAGAATTTTAGGCGTTAACAATTCACATGCATCGACTTCTATTTTTATCTTTTGACTTCAGTATGAACTTGCCCTCCATGTGGATGCAACAATCTTGCATGAAGAAGTGCGCCCCACTTCTCATGAAGTGCATTAACTCACATAAGTAATTCTTAGGATGAACTCACCCCTTAACGGAAAGCTTTCCCCCTTAGCTAGGTGGCTAACTTAAGTGTCATCATGCAAGTGTCACAACTCAAGTGTCGTCTTTTAGTTTAACTTAAATGTCATCATGCAATGACACTTAGTTAACTAGATCTTCTTTGTTATCACTTAACTCTTTTAACTGATTCTTTCTTATTAACATCATTGTAGTGATCAATTCGAGTTCTCTTTTGATTTACTGAAGTCTTCACTGAAGTTTAACAATTCAAATTCTCTCTTAATTAATTCTTTTATGTGCAATTTGAATTCTCTCATATCTTATCACATCTTATCTTTATCTCTTGTCTTATTTGCATGGTTCACATGCGCCATCTTAATTATCATATCAAATAAACTAAGAATATTTTCTCAATGATGTGATAATATTGTCCTACTATTGTTCCAAGTGGTTATATGTTAAAGTAATTCACTCTAGAGGTGGCCAGTCTCTAGAGGAGACTTAATATCTCAACCATGGTTAGTAGTACATCACACACCATACATGCTTCGACATGCAAGGCATCACCTCAACACATGAGGCACCACCTCTACACATGAGTATCTGTCATGACACACAAGACCTTAGCCTTGAATAGTAAGACTGTACAACATCATCACTTTGACAAACAAAGCACTTGGATGAATACATGAAGCTTAACCATTCTTGAGTCCAACTCAAGATTCTTCTCCAATTTTCCCGAGTCCAACTCAGGTTCCTATAAGGCACTACCTTGAAACACGAGGCTCAATATTGACACACAATATTGACCTGGAAAATGACTCATGATGTTGTAACTTTAACACAAAAAAATATATTATGGTGGCCAGAATGCAGTGCATGCCTACTTAGTCAAATATGGGAATGTAATAATTGAGTCTAGCATTGTTTTTATGGCGAATGCTTTGCACCCATATAAAAAATATTATAGTGTCATCTCAAATGATATGGTAAATATCATTCCTCGATATCAACAACACATGGTCATCATTATCCCCTACCTTCTGCATTGTAACTTGTTTATGACTCCACCGTTTCAGGATATTGCTACTAAAAACCATGTATAAACTTAGTGCCTTGGATCCCCTTACCACAAATGTAATGATAATCAATAGGTTTGTGATAACCATTCCTTGGATCCCTTTACCACAAAGGTGATGAAAACAAAGTAGAGTTGTGCTAACCAAACGACTTCTACCTAAACCTAGCTAGAATTCTAACCACAACATAAGACATTGTATGTAATCATATATCATTTAGATAAACATTAAGCAAGTTCCTAGGACAATTATGAAGAACCATATATCCATATGAACCAAGTGCATGTTTCTACCAACTACGTGTTCATGTCACCAACATGCAGCACCAATATAATAACCATGTCTAAAATGCACCCCAATTCAACTAAACACTGTAGAGAATAGCTCATGATGATGCTCATGAGCTATGCATTCACAAATTGAAATATTCATGTATAATATAAGGTCCAAATATAAATTTCCACATATACCATAATCACCTTTCTAAACCATAAATTAATAAATGGAAAACATACCAAAAATATACCATAATAATTGTGCAATAAGTCCCTCAGTAAGAGAACTCATACCTAAAATTGGAAGCATAAAAAGAATGTTACCAAAAACAAGAAACTGGAAAGGGTATGGAAAAAAATAGTAGAATGATAAAAAGGTGCCAGGAGGTTTCGTGATAAGAAAAGGTTTTCTTGCACTAAGCATATTATGCACATAAGAAATAATTTATTGAATCCAAGTCCATTCAAGGGCCAATAGTAATCCACATGTAAAAACTCAGCTATTCGTGTTACAATGTTAAGGTGGTGTTTTTTGTTGTTGTTTTGTTCAAATGTTGTCATTGGCACAGAAACACCCAAGAAAAGATGTTTATGTACTATTTTGGTTTCTTGATTCAATCTAAGAGAATTAATAACCAACCCTACCATTTGTAGCCACCCATGGTAAATTTGTGTGCATATAATTGTGTAAATAGAATGCATCCAGTTATTTTGGATGAAAATTTATTTTGTGGGAAAATAAATGTATGGAGAGTGTCCCTCTGATGAAATTTTGTAGGAATTTATATGGGGAAGCGTGTTTATAGTTACAATGCATGATAGAAGTGTGTAGGAATAGAATAGTAAAAGACTTGTATGTTCGATAATGCATGGGAAACACAAAATCATCAGAGAGATTTTAAATTTTGTACAGATCAGGACGGAATATGGAAATATTGTCGATATTTATAAAGATAATCCCAAATTGGAATCACATCACATTTCCCGGTAGGATTAGTTGTCATGGCTACTTATCCTAAATCCAAATTAGCTTGTCATGATCAGAGTTTCTTGATTCTACAACTAATGAATAGAAGCAATTGTTTTTAGTTTTCCTTCCTCCTTTGAGTTGTCTGTTAATTGACATAGTTGACATTCTATGAATAATAGTGATTCTATATTTCAGCACCTCTAGTGTTTAATTCAAACACTAGGACCAAGTATGAATATTAGAAAAACTTGTAAAAATGCTCTTTTTTAGTTAATAGTTTTTTAGAATCATTCTTCGGGACTAGGTCTAATACACCCCTTAACCATGGTTACCTAGAAATAATCAATATTATCCAAATTGTAAATTTTGTACAAATCAGGAAGGAATCATTGGAATATTATGGTTATTTATTGAGTATTCAATACAATTGAGGAATCCATTTAAGTTAAATCTATAAAGGTACATTATTACTACCCATATATTTAAGCACTAGAAGTTTTGGGTTTTCTATATAAGTTATATTAATCTAAAATTTACATTATGCAAAACCAATGGAATGAAGACCAATCCATTTCTAGGAAATATCACCAAACAATAAATTGAGTTAACTTGGTGCCCAAGTGGTTTAAAGATTATAAAAAATTATGTCATTGTACTCAATATTGGCATGCCAAATAAAAAGAGGGACTGACTCCCCGAATTAAAAAATAAAAATTGTTGCAGCTTTTAGCCCAAACCATTTTGAATGAAAACTTTGGCTTTGGAATAAGACATTTTAAGCAATAAATGTTGCACTAACAAAGAAATTTCACAGCAGGCTGGTAGAACTAAAACTTAGTATGAAAATTTCCACATATTCTTACTAAATGACTTTTACCGATTGTTTATACTGATATTAAATGACTCATTATAACATTTATTTGTGGTATTTTAAACTCATAGGAAACATAGTGGACCTTGCTGGCATGAAGACCACATGTACTTGAACTAAATTAACCTATACCTACCACCATCATTAGAATACAAGGGTGCGTGGCCATGCTTAGTGCATGCATGATACATGTTATCTCTGATTTTTTTTGTTTGTTTGAGTTTATAACATGATTTGGCAAGAGGTGGCCTCTTTTCCATCTCACACGTGAGGGATGGCTGGGATATCCTTTCCTACTCACCAGAACCTATGCAACCTCTGTTCCTTGTTGAAGGGGTGATTTGAGGGCACATGTCTCTCCTTGCTCGATGGTTAATTGTGTGAGGGCACGATCCTATCACTTCTTCTTTCCTTCTCACAACCCTCTTTCCTCTATGCATGGTTTGTTCGATCATTACCTTCCTCCTTCCCATAGCTCTCATCTCCACCCATGGCCTATGTAGAGGCCTCCTTGTTCTCTTTTCCACTTCCTCACAATATCAATATTTGGCCGTTAGAGTTGCAAATGTCTCAAGTAAGTGATTGGGCATCTCACTAAGTGATTCGATGTGGGAAATCTCATTTAGTTTTACACTTGCATTTTTCATGCAATTTTTTCTTTAAGCCAACTGTTTATGGGATTGGACAAAGGGAAATTTGTTCATGAAAACAATACACTTAGTTTGTTGTGTTAGGTTAGTACATTGAAATTTTCATTTGAATTGCGAAAAAATGTAATGTGGCCTTCTAAATTTCAAGAGCTATGAAATTATAGCATTTGTATTATGTGATTCATGAAATAATCAGTAGATGTGGATGGGTTTGTGGTTCAATGGTGAATATGGTATCCGGCCATGTCATCTACCAAGGTTCAATTCTCTAGAATGCATGAATGCGTGGTTAGATCATGTGTCTAGTCATGAGGAGATGCCTACCCCACTTAAGGCAGGAAGATATTGAGAATCCCAGTTTGTGTTGTAAAATAATTTCATAAAAGACAGGGAGTTAAATTGAAGGACTTTCTGGGGGAGGAAAGACTATCACCATAGCAACTTTTGTAAAGTATCTAGCCAACCAGGGTTTGTTGGAATATTCACCAATACTAAGAGGGGGGTGAATCAATATTGAGCACTTTTTACCATTTTTAACCTTAAGCACATCATGTAGCATTGACCATTAACAATTCCATTCATCATCACATAAAATCATACACAATGCACAAGAGATTATGTGGAAAACCAAACGGGAGAAAACCATAAAAGATGTTCTTTTATAATTCATTCATTACAATATCAGGTTTTGACCTGAGAGGGACACCCATCCCTAATGAAAGATACAACTTGAACAAACTGCAGATATCAACCTGTTTATAGTAAGTTCCAACTTACTGATTTGGTGAATGCTCCAACCTTCACTACTCCAACCTTCACTACAAGTACTTACTTGCAAAACAGGCCAACCTGCTATTACCAACTCCAACCAACTGATTTGGGAAAGCACCAACTTGTTAATAGGCTCCAAACTATTTCTACGACGAGGATACCAATCCTCTTGAGCACCAACTCAATGTACCTTGCACCACCCTACCATCCTAGTTCTCCAACTCCAGTTGGAAGGAAGCACCATCTCCCTAAGATCACAGGTACCAACCTACCCTAGCACAACCCTACTATCCTAATATGAATACGAGTATAAACCTATCACTTTCACTGTCTTCACATTGTTTCTATCTTCACACTGTCGCTATCATTGTCTTTGTCACTGTCACTATTACTGCCACTGCCACTACCATTATCATAGTCACAGTTTCTGTCACTATCATTGTCACTACCACTATCACTATCACTGTCACCATCACTATCTCTGTCACTATAAATATCACTGTCAACATGTCAACCTATACAGGCCTCAAATATATCCTCAAGATCTACAAACAAGACTTCCATAATGTTGTACAAATCTGCAATCAAGCACTTCATGAAGAAAGCCAAAACATATCTGTAATATAACCTTCAAATATGCAACAAACTATCCCTTCAAATATGCAATATGACCTTAAAGGATAGGACCAAAAATGTCTCTCAAGTCTGTAATCAAACCCTAGAAACAATCATCCATAGACTTCATTTGATTTCTTCTTCAAACCCTTAACATCATTATCATCTTCAAACTTAGGTCATTCAAAGAGAGGAACCCTAGATCATGCCAATAACATCACCATAATCCATGCCAATAAAATCACAATAATCTATTGCAATAAAATCATCATAATCTATGCCAATATAACCATAATCTATGGTAATAACATCACCATAATCTATGCCAATAACATCACCATAATCTACTCCTTTAAACTATTCATAAACCCTTACTTCCAAAGGGCATATATATGAAAATATAGAGAACTAGTATATAAAATTTTTACCACATTCCCGTCAAGATCTCTACATCATCTCATCCAAAGAGAACTATTTGAAGATTCATAGAACAAAAATTATAGCAAAAATTCCAAACTGACTTGTTTAAAGTTGATTTCGGGATCATTTAGAAACCTTAACTTCCCAAGGTCATATCTCCTAAAATATATACAATCAGAATCTGAAACTTTTATCATATGTTTTTAAATTTCTCTAAATAATTTCACCCAAAGGGAACTATCTGAACCTTTCTAGAACATAAATTATAGTGAAAATTCCAAACCGAACTCATGTTTAAAGATGATTGAAAAACCCTAATTTCCCAAGGTAATATCTCCTAAACTATAGTGAACTAGAATATGAATTTTTTACCATAGGTACCCACACATAGTAAATCCATTCCATAAAAATTTAATTGTCTTAAAAATCCCCCAAAAAAAAGATATAGCGAAAATTCCAAGCTGACCTGAAACAAATTTCACAACCCCCTCCACTTCATCTTTCCTTGGAAATTTGCTCTTCTAGGTTGAAATTCACTCCTCTTCCTTGACCTGGTCGAATTGTGATTCATTCTAATTTCAGTGAGGATCCTCTTATTTATACAAGTCCAAGGTCACTTTTTAGTTCACTTTAGGACTGACCTACAACTTAACATTAATTTTGTCTTCCACATTTTAAGGGCTTCTTCAATGGGTTAATGACCACTTCATGAATTAAACAAGAGGATTTACCTTGTCTTCTTGACCACTTCATTTCTTCATCAAGGGGATTTTTGGATTCGTTCCTTTTCTAGGAGCCTACAAGATTGCAAAGCCACATGGGGTTACTGGACCCTTCAAACCTTTTCCTTTCTTCACAAGTGGGCACATAACTTGTCATTGTTGCTTGGGTTTTCACCCAAGCATGTGCAAATGTGCACCTACTAACTTCGTAGTAGAAGTCTCGATTAAAGTAATAAAAACTAATGTAAAAGCAAATATTAATCTAAGATGTGCAAGAAAAGTAAATCTACAGTAAAATCTAGAATGATCCATGTAAAACAAATTTTTATTTATGAAAAAATAGCTTTACAAATAATAGATTACCTCAAAGGGTGAGGATGGTTGAGGTGCTCCGATGCTCCAATGATCTTTCTCTTCTCCAAATGCAAGTGGGAGGATTGGCCAAAAAGGGATTCCAAAGATGGATCTAAGCTCAAATGATGGCTCAAGATCTTAGGGAAGAAATTGGCAGCATAAGGATAGGATGAGTGTGGATGAATAGTGAGGAGCCTCTATCACCTTTTTATAGCTTTTTGGTGATGGAGAATACAACTATGGTTTAAGGAAACCAATGGTATTGGTAAAAAAATGGTTTAGGTTTTCTTTTCCTCTTTTTCCCTCTTTTTCATTTTTTGAATATATTTTTGAATTTTATTCCCTTTTAGTTAATTTTTGGGAATTTTGGACCCTTTTTTAGGGTTTTTTGTATTTTTTGAGGAAAATTAAATATTTTGATGAGAAAAAGATGGATTTTGGTCTTTTTGGTGACCTTTTGAAGGTTTTAGAGGCTAAAATGGTAGGAAAAGTGGACAAATGGCTCATGCGAATAGGGAAATGAGCTAGTGAGCATTTTTTGGGTGTCAATAGATTGACCCCTGATGTGTGAGGGCAGGAGCTCATTGTATGGCTGATAGACATCATAGTTCTTTTGCCTTTTTCTTGGGGTTTGGAGGAGAGAAGAGATCGATTGGAGACTGGAGCAAGGGTCCCATGTAAATTGCAAAAACTGAAAATACATGGCCTCAAAATGAATGAGGAATAATATATGATAATGGATGAGGCGGGCATACCCATGCTCGTATCAAAACATATAAATAACAATGAGGCCCAAAATAGGGGACCTAAACAATACATATAAACCTTCTGTGTACATCATAATGGTCCAAAGGGGACACAATGCTGGGACATACTCATGGTCATACCATGATTGATCTAAACAACTGGTACACTGGAAAAGAGAAACAACCGTTCTGAATGAGGTGTCGGAAGGGTTGATGAACTGCTGGATCTGAAGGTATCCAACAACTGTAGGGACTCAATAACTGTGAGTCAACATATGAAGAGTATATGGAACTGTATACTTGAGGGAGTATAAAACTGGGGTACTTCCGAATACTGTCGCCAAGCGCAGCTCGGATATCCATAGGAACATGTAATTGGTTGTTCTGAAAGTAGACTCACCAATGTGCTGGAGTCTCGTGACATCCAGGGTCTTCGACGAATAACTGAAAGGATCGATACCCTGTACGAATATCAACGATGCGATCAAGGTGTTGACATCGAGCATGTGAGAAACAATCATTTGGAGAGGCACTAAGGACTCCTTTGAAAATGATCCGTAGGCACTCACCACTAATGGTGATGAGTCCAAGGCACAGGGACCTCTGGGTCTATCCTCTAGAATAGATTGTTCGGCGTCGACAGAGGGATACCTGCAACTATCAAGGAAATGATGCTTCCTTAATAGGAGCTTGAGGTGTACAACCAAAAGGTGATTGTACTGATAGTGGTACTGACATATTGTGGGGATGGGGAATAACTGGGGTGATAGAGTGAGGGGGACTCAAACTTCCTTTGTTTAGAGCATGATGACATGGATGACCTAGAAGTGTATGAAACTGACTTTAGGTATGGGGATCATAGCTTAAAGGATCAGGGGTATGTACTGCAATGGGAAAGGCTAAGGAGGGAAAACTGATGTATGGTATCGGGAAACTCTCAAGGTGGCATATCGCAGAATACTCTGAACAAAGGAGACCAAATTTGAGAAGTTGCCATAATAGTGTGATTATGTATGCTTTGTTGTGGCACTGAGAGGCACCGTTGGGGGCTTCTTCATGGTTTAAGGAGCTCAAAGAAGGGATAGAATTGTGCTCAATAATGGTACTGTCGTGTGGATTTGTACAAGCCCGAGACAATTCATGCTCATGGTTGATTTCAGTTTTAGAGAGTCTGGAAGTAGTAAGTAGACTCCAAGGGGGTTCTTTTTCATGTGTTAGTCTCCATGGCTCGAAAAAGAATAAAAGGATGCAATGAAGAACTCTTCTAGTAGATGTGACTAGAGTATTCCTTTTTCATAATTAGTCTACACGTTTCGGAAAATGGGTAAACTTATACCAGGTAGACGCCCTTTCAAATACATTTAACGAGCATGAAAGGAAGCAAGATTGCTCGACAATATTTTCATTGTTTTAGGAGTCAGAAAAGAGCTTAACAGAAACTCCCTAAGTGCCTTTTTCGTAAAGGAATTGATCAGCCCGAAAAAGGGATAAAATTATACCGAACAAAAGTAATGGTGAGGCAAGGAGTAAGTGTTCAATCAAGGGACGAGTATAGGGATCAAGCACAGTGATAGGGGGGAACATTGATGGGGCCTCCTTGTGGGTTGATGAATGATAGAAAAGAAACGCCATAATTGCAGTATGGATGGAGTGAGGGGCTCATGTATAAGTTCTGATGCACAAATTTGTAAAATTCGACAGCTGCCAATGTGGCACGCAAATCGAGGCAGCAAGGTGTGAGGACACAATGTCAAAAAGGGTTTCTGGTGAGAGTGAGAAATGATCTCAAGCATCATCACGAGCATAGAAAACTGAATCTGGCGATATAAATTCGTAAAAAATGGACAATGGCCGATGTGGCACGCAAACCGAGGCGACAAGGGGCGTGTGAAAAGTGCCCTAAAACTATGGTGGTGAGAGCGAGAAATGATCTCAAGCATCATCACGGGCACAAATATCTGAATCCGGCGGTGCAAAGGGTGCGAAAAACAGAGGTCAAATGACTCTGGAATGGTCAAAGGAAAAAGAAAGATTAAAAAATGGCTATAAATAAAGGTGAGCCCACCAAGGCAAGGATGTAGTGGTGGGGAGAAATGATGACCCGCGGGGGAGAAATACTAGGCATATCAAATCAAATCAAATATACAAGTGACACATGACCTAAAAAATGCTTGAGATGATGAATGTGAAAAAGTGAGCAGGGTTAATGACCTGCCCCCGTGCTATGTGCAGGGGGTTTGTGATTGTGGATCACATATGTGTTGGTTTGAACGATGGGCTCATTGAAGTGCTGAGATAGATGTGATGGGTTAGGGTCAAAATGATTGATCATGCCCCCTATCCCAGGTTCGAGGTAATCGATTATGCCCTCGAACTCAGAGGTGCTAATGCGGTGCAGATACTGTCTTAGAGAGGGATCAACAGGGCATTGACCAACTACTAGAGGTAGGGTGTACCATGAGGCTGTGGGCCGTGGTGGCATACCAAAGTGATGATATGATGATGGGGGATTCCCCTCATGGGGTGGATGCCCCTAGTATCGCTGACGAGAATGACAATGATGATGAGTAGGAAAGGTTTCGAGCCTGCCCCCATGCTGTGGACATGTGGTTTCCTCTTTGATTTGAAAAGGTTGAATATGTGGGTTGGAGGGATAAATGGAAGGGGTCGACCGGACAGAGGGGTCTCCATTGGAAACCATGTAAATTGTGTTAATATCTTCCAAGGAGGAATATGGTGGGGGATGAATTTTCTCAATAAGAGGAGGGGATGTCTCTAGGTCGGCATTATTCAGTTCATATATAGCTGTTCTGTAATATGGGAGATCAGGGCAATGATGTGAGTAATGGCCGTAAATGCCGCATATGGAACAAGGGTGATTGGTACGCAGGGATTTATCGCGATGCTGAGGGTTGATGTTGAGTTTCACAACTAGGATGTTAGCATCATCATCTAACATTTGCATGTGTTCCTGAAGTGCTGGTAATTGTGGACATTGATGGATAGCATGGACTAGATCGTCGCACAAAGATCATTTGGGGGGAGCATGGAATGTCGTGGGGTTTTTTTCCTGCTTTGGGGTAGGTGGGGCGATGTGGGTTGTAGGTGAAGAAGTGTAGGATTGTGGGCCTCTGCCCCCTATGTAACGTGGTGGAGGGGGTGCATTACTAGATGTTGATGCAGTTCTCACCCCTAGAGGTGGTTGGTTTGTCACAGTGATAGGTTGGACAGCTTGTAAAATGACAGTTGGTGTTGGGGGAGGATTTGGGGCGGGCAAGTACCACACAGGTAGTCCTAAAGTTAAACTTGGAAGATTAAGCATAGCCATTACTGGGGTGCTAACTGCTCCTGAAGGAGGAAAAATAAACATGATAGTGTGGATGGGTGTGGCTCCAACATGAATTGGCATTGAGGGTGGTTGTGGTAGTAAAGGGGGCTATTGGTTAGGTGCCTGCGAGAGGGTGCATAAATAAGATATTTTGGTTATCTGTAAAGGGGGTGAAATGGATTGGAATGTGAAAGTCATGGGAGTATCTAAGTATATCCCGGGTCCGACTGTGGAGATGAACAATGTGGGTGTGCTCTGAACGGGTTGTTCAATCATGGGTAGAACATTTTTAGGTGCGACGGGGCATTAGGATCATAGTATGTTAGTTGATCAATTTTGACTACACGTCCCTCATGGGGAAACATCACGAGGAGGAAAACGGGTGAAGTGACAGCTTTCATGGCATACATGTAACTTCATCTTAGTAAGAGATTGTAATCAAGCAGGGCATTGATGACCTCTATGCCTATGAGAACCGTTTTCCACCTAATTGGATGGGTACAATAGCCAAAAGGCCTTGCGGTTGGGCTAAATGACCATCGTAAGCTCGTAAGGTAGTGGTGGATGGTTGCAATGCGGGAGATCCGAGCTTCTTCCAGACAAATGTCGACATCACGCAGGTGGAGGCACCTTCATCGATGATGCATCGATGAAGGACAAGGTTTCTAATGGACACAAAAACTTGAAATGCTAATGTCGAGGGCATACGTGGTTTGGCTTGGTCCAAATCGAATACCATCATTCGTGAATCGTTAGGGTCTATTGCACCAATGGCGAATAACAATAATTTCCTCTGTGTAGGATAATTTTTTAGGACTTCCAGAGCAGACATAGCAGCAAGGGACTGGGCTAAGTCTTCCACAATATTATAATTTGAGGCTGCATGAGCGTTAGGATTATTGTTTATCCGTCGTAGGGGGAAGCGAGGAGCTTTGGGGCCCCGGTCCAATGGCGTATTAGGTATGCGTAATGGTTGATCAGTTGGAAGGGTGTTTATGGTTGGATCAGTAGGCGTGGTTTCAAGGGATGATCCATATTGGTTTCAACGTGTTTGGAGGTTGATATCATTTGATAACATCATTAGTAGATGGTGAGTGCCCGAATTTGTATGCTGATAATCAGTTGCGGCATAGGTAATCTGCTGCTGTTCTGCCCCAGATCCTTGTGGGGGATCCATTGGATGGGTGTTTACTGCTCATTGGTTGAGTAAAGGATTCTCCAATATCATGGGCTGTGGTTGAGGAGGTGGCACTGGATGTGTCACATGCCCTTGGCATTAGGCGTCATCAGTCCAAATTTGGCGTGCTCGTTCCAAGTGGGGGCATGAGTGAGTGTAATGGCCATACACTCCACATATGGAACACTGATAGTTTGTTCTTAGATTCAGATTTTTTCCTTGTTTCGGTGGACGATCATGGTTTTGGTTGGTGGGAGAGGCATTATTATTATTCGGAGGATTAGGTGCCTGACCGCCTTGGTTTTGAGTTTTATTGTTCCCGCGGTTGCGTCCTCTTCCACGGTTTTGTTGACCTCGTTGATTACGTTGGTTGTTCTGGTTTTGGGGTTGGTTTTGCTATGTGTATACTTTCCTTGGACAGTAGGTGTATTTTGAGGTCACGCAGGTGCTTGAGCAGGCTACGGTGGATAGTAAGCGGGAGGGTTCGGAGGTGGTCCAGGTGCTTGTTGTGGTTGTTGGTAATCTTGAGCTATTGGAAGTGTTGGGGCAGCAGGTGCTACTTGCGGGGGGTAATAAGCCGATTGGGATTGTAAGTGAACAGGAGCATGAGTGGCCTGTTGGTTATAATATGTGGGAGGTGCATAAGCTGAAGGTGCGTGCCCGTAACACTGTGGTGGATAGGAGGGTCCATGAGTGTGGTTGGTGTGTGCCATTGGAGCATACAAAGTGGTAGCTCCGGAATGAGATCTAGCCCTTGAAAGGTCTGGGGTGTTATTAGTACTAATAATGGTAAAGGGTTTGTTTTGTAACACAACCTAGCCAATGATGGATGGATCGTCATTCCGGGATGGATCGTCGTGCGGGGGTGTCATGTAAGATGGTGTATAAATAGCCAGACTGGGAGTAGATTAAGTCAAATTGCTGGGATTTTAGAATGGCTTCTTCTTCTGACTAAGGTCGTTCAGAAGCCACATCTTTGGCTATGGCTGGAAGGAGATATTTTAGGAACCAATCCAAGAAAATACAATCATCTAGCTTGATCTTGCATAGACTACGATGTTTACGCCACTCATGGATATGATCTGTGATAGGGGTAGCCATGTTTTGTCTACAAGATAGTAGGATTTCTAGTCCCGCATCATAGCGGATGGGTAGTTGAAAGAATTGTAGGAAGGTCAAGGAAAAGGATGTAAACGTAGGGTGTGTCCCATGAGGTTGCTCGATATTCCATTTGGCGGTCGAGCCAGTGAAAGTTCTTTGCAACAGCCATAGGCGAATAGAGTCATCAACTATGGAGTTGGAGGAACACCATAGATGAAAAGACATAATGTGATTTTCTGGGTCCTCACCAGCCTTCCCATCAAACTTAAGGATGTCGGATGTGAGTTTAGTGGACATGTAAGGCCAAGTGGGATCATGTCTAATGGGATCGTTTGTTAATCTTTCCAGGTCCGATAGGTTAAGACTATCCATAAATGGTAAACTGGCAGAGGAGTTTGACATGGTCAGTGGGGCATATGTACTGTTGGTAGCATTATTGATTACGCCACTGCCTCTAAAGGAGATATTAGCCGTGAGGGGGATATGACCTCCAAATTGAGGTGTGGAGTTGGTATGGGAGGGTCCTACGCCTCCAAGTGTAACATGGGTTACAGATGGGTTGGTATTAGGTATAGTAACTGTTGGGTTTGGTATAGTAGCAGGGATGGTGGTTGTAGGTCTCGTCGAGGGCATTCCTAGGGTATGTTTCGTGGAGGGCATACTGATTGTAGGAGTGGGTCCCATAGAGGGCATACCCAAAGTAAGAATGGGTCCCATAGAGGGAATACCCAAAGTAGGAGTGGGTCCCATAGAGGGCATACCTAAGGTAGTTGTGGCAGTGATTGCTAATGTGGTAGCTGGGGTGGTGGAAGATGTTCCACTGACAGTCCCTGTAAAGAAAGGGTTGGAAGTCATGCCAGCCATGGGGCTAGTTGGTGCAGTGTATGTAGGGTATTCGGATTCTGCCTCAGAGTCAGATGTGAAATGAGGGGCATCAGAATCGGATGACGGGGCTCTATGCCGATGGTGTGTGGAGTCAAGTGACAATGCTCTTCATCTGTGACAAGTGGTGTCAAGTGAACCGTATTGTGGGGGTTCACCCCGGAAGCGTCGAGAAAGTCTCGAGGACTCAATGGTGACAGTCGGCTAGTAAAACTAATGGGTGGTGGTGAGTGGAAAGCTCGAAAACCTTAATGCAACCATGTGTGGAGGAGGGGAGCGAAAAAAAAATGGCACTTAGGCCAACAACTGGACTCAAAACACTTATGGTAATAACTATGCTACAATAAGTGCAGTAATAAAAAAAATGGTCAAAATACCAACAAGCAAACGAATCCTAAAATTAAAAAATGGTGTACTCACTAGACCAAGGGGGGGTAAGAGAGCATGCAAACGCCTAACTAAAAAGGTATTATGGTTCCAACAAGATGGATCCTCTGCAAAGTGATGAAATCCAAGTCAGACAATACGAAACGTAGACCCAAAGGCTAATGATATCCCCCTACCGGGAGGGACACTAGCTAGACAATCCTAGAAGAAAGGCCACTAAGATACCTTGTTCATGACACGTCCAGAAAGGTGAATCCGCAGCTCCTGTTCTATCACCGCTATACTCCCGTATGAGTAGTACATCGAGAAAAACGAGTAGGTATCCTTCGGTGACTGAATGGATTGCGGTAGTCCACTCAGGCCTCCGGAACCAGTCTTGCTACTTTGACCCTCCTAAGGGAGAGGCCTTTCTGACAAGTTGGTGTATAACCGTGCCAATAAGCACTAAGGGATTTTGGTACCCTAATTGTCAACCACTATGTCTCAAATGAAAGTGAGTGAGGGGTGTTATTTGGATACCTATCCCCTCAATCTTACCTAACTACAATGTTCTTTTGATGTTCCTCAAGTGGGGTTAAAATGTTGGTTGAGTTAAATAGATTTTAAGGCTCACTTTGATTAATGGTGACAGAGTGTGTGTAAGTGTGGTTATGTACCAAAATAAAAATCCTCGCTTGGGCGAATATCTATCAAATTAAAATTCTAATTTCAAATTGTAAAATATGAAATTTTTAACTGAAAAATGCTTTAAAACTTTTTCTTTCAATAAACTAATTTTTTTTCAAAATGATGTAGTAAAGCAAATAACAGAAAAAGAAAATGAATCTCTAAGGCTACAAGTAAAACAGTAGGCTGTCAAAGTGCAGGGGAGATGGCTGGAAAATATGGGCCAAAATGGGTGACAAAAACTTCAAACGGCAAATCGCAAGGACCGGGACGAAATCGGGGTTGTTTGTGACAAAACCCGCGATCTGGGCAAAACTCGCGATCTGCATCGCGGCTGGGGGGCTGTAAGTCACGATATGGAATCGCGGCTGTGGGTCTGAAACCAACGATCTGGATCGCAGATAACAGGGAAAAACCCTTGATTTCGGGTGAACAAACAGGTTTTTAAAATCACGGCTTTGGGATAAAAAGCCGCGATGTGGATCATGGCTGTGGGTGCAGAAACATGCGATTTTCAGGACGAAAAAAATCGTGGAAAACGAAAGCCGAAAATTAAAATTTTGGACTGTGTGGGCTGCAGAAACGGCCAATGGCTAGGGAAACAAGCTATGGGATTAGTAGGAGGCTAGATCTACAACAATAAAGCTAAATAACAAAAAAAAAATCTAGATCTAAAGAAAGATTCAAAGATTCGAAGTAAAGCGGAGTCGCCAAAAACTATTGCTTGGGTTTTCACCCAAGCATGTGCAAATGTGCACCTACTAACTTCGTAGTAGCAATATCTGTTAAAGCAATAAAAACTAATGTAAAAACAAATATTAATCTAAGATGTGCAAGAAAAGTAAATCTACAGTAAACAGTAAAAACTAGAATGATCCATGTAAAACAAATTATTATTTATGAAAAAATAGCTTTACAAATAACAGATTACCTCAAAGGGTGGGGATGGTTGAGCTTGAGCAACTGCAATGGTGAGGTGCTCCAATGATCCAATGATCTTTTTCTTCTCCAAATGCAAGTGGGAGGATTGGAAAAAAAGAGATTCCAAAGATGGATCTAAGCTCAAATGATGACTCAAGATCTTAGGGAAGAAATTGGCAGCATAAGGATAGGATGTAATGTCCCCATCTTGACCCCATTACATTAGAATGTAAATGATGTAATATTGTTGTAAAATCATGGTGAGGAGCTCAAGGCCAAGGCCCCGCCATTGATTTATTGATGCATATGGTTCGCGTGCTAACCAGGCACGGTGGAATTGTAAATATCATGTAAATATGCATTTTAATAAAATACCCACAACTAGCTATGCAATGCAACAAGAGATGGGGGCATGATTTTACAAGGAATTGGGAGGGAAAACATTCAAACCCTTGGAGCCAATCAAATCAACCAAGTGTCAATGAGAGAACTCATCAAACCCTCAACTACCCATGTTGACTTTTGTACCCAATCATTGATTTCTCCCAAGAGTTGGTTGAGGTAGTTAATGCCTTGGGGAATGGGAGGTATGGATGTCCAAATTCGGGTATGGGAAAGCCACCCTACATGGGAAATCGCGTTTTGCTTCTTGAGCAAGAAAAGAGCCATGAATTTCTCCCCAAGCCATTATCCATCAACCAGTTTCTCTCCCTCACAAGTTTAGAGCTACCTGGGCATTTTCCAGCCATGTTTGTTGGTATTTTCCTTCATTCTCAGCTGCGAGAAGGGCATTTTTGTGTTGTATACTAGTGGGGATGAAAGGGAATGGAATTGGGGTTCCATAGAGACTGTTTTGGCTATTAAATGCTTAGATGGTTGGGGAGAAATTGCTTTTTCCTGTGAATGTTTTTCCCCATCCCACAACTCGTTTTTGGCTAGAAACTATTTGGGAAAAACCCATGGCCATCCTGTTGGTAAATCCATTGCTTTGTCTTGAGCTTGAGTGCAAGCATCCAGGGTTCAAGTGTAGCTTGATAAACCTAGCTATGGACTGTCTTGGCTCAGTTGAATTGATGAATTAGCTATGAATGAGCTTGAATGCCCCCTTTTCCTTGTAAGAATCATGCCCAGCTCGGGGGTGGCAGTTGTGTTGAGAGAATTGATGAACACAACTAGCCTATGGTTGGGTGGAACGTTGCAGCGACATAACTAGTTGTTTGGGACAATTGCACAATGAAGATAAGTGTTTTTTTGTCTATGTATTGACTCTTGCAATGTTTAATTTGATGACTGTTGATATGCTGTATGCATATGATATGTGTGTAGATGAGTTTAATTCCACTGTGCATATTTGCTTAATTGGTATCTGCACACCATGTATTTATGTGTATGAATCTAATGAAATGGCTGAGTTTTATGAAAATCCCATAGATTGGTAGCATATTCCCCTCCTTGAATTGGGTCCGCAAGAGGGTACATTACATACGATGATTGTGGATGAAAAGTGAGGAGCCTCTATCACCTTTTTATAGCTTTTTGGTGATGGAGAATACAACTATGGTTTAAGGAAACCAATGGTATTGGTAAAAAAATGGTTTAGGTTTTCTCTTCCTCTTTTTCTTTTTTTTTAATATATTTTTGAATTTTATTCCCTTTTAATTAATTTTTGGGAATTTTGGACCATTTTTGAGGGTTTTTTGTATTTTTTGAGGAAAATTAAATATTTTGAGGAGAAAAAGATAGATTTTGGTCTTTTTGGTGACCTTTTGAAGGTTTTAGAGGTTAAAATGGTAGGAAAAGTGGACAAATGGGTCATGCGAATAGGGAAATGAGCTAGCAAGCATTTTTTGGGTGTCAACAGTCATTAATGCCTTCAATACCAAACAAAATTGATTATTGCAAAGTTCCATGATAGGACGCTTCCTCACTATATCACGGTGTCCTCCTACACCTTCAAGATGGTCCCAATACATAATTTCTTCATATTTCTTAGGGTTTATTTCCTCGATAAGTGGGAAAATGGGGTGTGCATAAATATCTTCACTTGGTTTAAGGGGCTTCTTATCACTTCTCATCATCATGGTATTGTGGACACACCATCATCAATTTAGGGGCTTCTTCAAACTACTCATCATCATGGTCTTTAGGGGCTTCTCCAATGACTTTAGAGGCTTTCCCTATTTGTGTACAACTCAAAGTGGGCATGTGGAAACAACCACATGTTATCTCATCCCGTGAGGGCCATGCTTAACAACTATGCCATAAGGGGACCACTTTGGAGTTATATACACTTATGTCAAGGCTCCTTCAAATCTCTTCAAGTCTTCAAACAATATCCCTTTAGTACTACCATATCATCATCATCATTACCATTGTCGCATCATCATTACCATTGCCACATTGACATCAATGAAAACATCATTCAACAATCTTATAAGCCCATGACACATATCTCTTTACCCCATTAACATCAATGAAAACTTTACTCAACAATCCCCCCCTTTTTCAATGATGGAAATAACTTCAAATCTCTCTCCCCCTTTGACATTACTGACAAAAGGGTGAAGCAACTTTGTTCACCTGCTCCCCTTGGGATTAATCTGGATCCCCTTGTCAATATGCTTCTTTTTTGTGACTATGTTTTGTTGATCATTCGCTCTCCCTTGAAAAGGATAACTTTACTTGACTATGAATTCCTTGTGAAAATATATTTCCTTGCTGACAATGCTCCCTCTTTGACTATGCTAAATCCCCCTTAGACTAGGATATTTCTTGAATATTTTTGAAGTAGATCCCCTTTTGTTTCTGTATAATTTACTAAACCATTGTCTTCTGCTCTGCATGATCCTTAAGCTACTGTCCTTTCTTTAGTCTTCCTTTCCTACTACTTAGGCTCCCCCTCAACATTATCCATGATACTAGGAGCCCTCATGCCATATTGTTTAGAACAATGTATAATGTTGTTCTGCTACAAGATCATGACACCTTCCTTTTTACTTGCTAATTTATCATTATTACTCAACTCCACAAATGATGTGAGTATATACTTTGAGAATTTTCCATTGACACGTTCTTCCTCTTTTCCCCTCACATATGCAACATGCAACACCAATTCCTTTTTGTTTTTGATCTTGGGACTATTTCTTCTTTCATTCATCATGTTGTCTAGCTTCAAGATAAGAGGTTTGCTTTGGTTTCCTTCTTTGAGCCTTGAACCTTCATAATCTATATAGAGGACCAATCCACAAGATTCTTCCTTTTGTTCTTTTTATTTCTTCTTCCAGACCTTGTTGGAATTCTTCCCTTGATTGATTAGGACATTATATTTCTCATTTATTTTGAAGTTGTTTCTATAAAACCTTGTAGTGTTCCCATATTTGAGACATTCATAACATTCAACACTATTTGTATCCATGTAGATACCTCTATACTTTACTTGATTATTCCTTCCATAAGCTCTGCAATTCATAGCCTTATGTCCAAAATTAGTACATGAAAAACAATAACCATTAAAGAAACTTTGGTAGTTTGGAGCAAAGGGTCTTCTTTGTGACATATTCTTTCTAAATTCATGATTATGGTATTCCTTCCTGTAGTTTCCTCTGCTTTGATGGGAGCTTATAAGGTTACCTGCGTAACTATTAGGTTTCTCTTCAATTTTCTTTTCTAGGAGCTTGGAATTTTCTTCTTCTTTAATCTTCTTTTGTCTTCATAACCCAAATAAGTATTGTCAAGAAGAGATCTTTGACAACTAAGGATGTCATCTAAGCTCATAGTGCTCTTTTCAAAATTTGAGTTTATCTTCATCTTGTCCAACTCTTGTTTTAGAGAAACAAACTTTAACTATCTTTCTTGTCACATCTCTTCCTTCTTCTTGATTTGGTTAGTTAGGACTTCTTCACTTTTCTTTATCTCTTCTACTTGAACCGTTAGACTAGTAATAGTCTTTTTATAAATTTCTTCTTGTTTTTGACAAAACTCTTTCTTTTCTTGAAGTTAGCTTGTCATATCTTCTTCAATCTTCTTGTCCTCTTCTATTTGACTTCTAAGACCAACAATGGTTTTTTTAGCTTCTTCACAGTTCTTGTGTATTTCTTCTAGTTTCCTTGTCAAAATTTCTTCAAATTTTCTTGCCTCCTCCTTTTGAATCCTAACATTATGCATATTTATGCTTAGTTAGGTATCTTTCTCTTCTAGTTGATTCTTCAATGTTTCTTCAGTCTTCTTAGCTTCCTCTACTTATGCTTTTAAAATAGTGTCAGTATTTTCAATCTCACTGAGCTTTTCTTCTAGTAATGTATTATTTTCTTGATTCCTCTGTAGATGTTTCATTAGCATGTTGTTCTTCTTCCTTGCATTATTCAAATCATCTAGAGAAATTATCAGTTCCCATTCAATGTCTACTTCAACTTATACTTCACCATTCTCTTCTTCTTTTGAGGAATTGCTTTTTCTCTCAATGAATTGATCATATTCTTTAGAATGTTCTTCATTTTCTGTATCTGACCTTTCCTTTTTTTGTCAATGACTTAGTCATCTTATTTTGATTGTCTTCATGTTTGTCAAAACTACATTTATTTTCATAGGCACATCTAATGTCACAAAGGTTTGATTTACAACAAGAATATAACTTACTAGATTCGACTTCCTTTACCTTTTCTTCATTTGATTCATCAGTATCATGTTCATTTGAGCTATCATACATATTCTTTGATGTTTCTTCTTCCTTTTGATCTTCTGTACATTCCTACATTGCTTCCTTTGTGTATTTTTCTTGTAGTTTGTCCCAAAGCTCTTTAGCTGATGTGCATTGTCCTATTTTGACTTTCACATGATTAGATAGTACATCCAATATGGTATCTTTTGCCATTGCATTGTTATTTCTTAACTCCTTCTTGGTTTCAGTTCTTGGTGGTCTTTTGGGGGGTGTGTAACCATTCAAAACAAATTCCTATATTCCACAACCTTGTGCATGTAAATATAATATCATCCTTATGCTCCAGCACTCATAATGTGAACCATCAAACAATGGGGCTCCATTGTGAGAGAAGAGATTTTCATATTCATCCATGTGTGCTCCAAAGATCTTGCTTCCCGCTATTAGACTGTTCTGAAGGAACCTTCTCTGATACCAATTGGTGGAACATTCACCAATACTGATAGGGGGGTGAATCGATATTGAGAAATTTTTACCAATTTTAACCTTAAACACATCATGTAACATTAACCATTAACAATTCCATTAACCATCACATAAAATCATACACAATGCACAAGATATTTTACGTGGAAACCCAAATGAGAGAAATCCACAAAATATGGTATTTTATAATTCATTCATTACAATATCAGGATCCAACCAAAGAGGGACACCCATCCCTGATTCAAGCTCCAACTTGCACAAAATGTAGATATCGACCTATTTACAATAAGCTCCAACTTACTTAATTGGTGAAGGCTCCAACCTTCACTGCAATCACCAACTTGGAAAACAAGCTCCAACCTACTATAACCAGCTCCAACTGACTAATTTGGGTAAGCACCAAATTTTTGACAACGCCCAACCTATCTCTAGGATGAGGACATCACTCCTCTTGAGAACCAACTCAATGTCCCCTGCACCACCCTACCACCTAATAACCCCCATATGAAAGCACGTGTAAGTATGTATGCTTAATTTTGGAAGTTGAATTTCATTACACCTTGAAATAAGGTAGCATGTGACACGTGAAGTATGCATGCTTAAAAATTTTAGTAAAGGGATAAAAAATGCGATGAAATGGTAAATGTCAACACACATACTGCATGCAAACTGAATTAAATTAATCATATTGGCACGTGATTTGGAAAAATTGTAATCATTGGATAAACAAGTGTTGCGACAGGAATTGTGCAAGATACAAAAACACATGGATCCAAGGGGATTCCATACTAATTCAAAAAGGGAGGACCGCTCACAATAGAATATCAAGGCTGAAGGGGAACTTATCACAGTGCAGAAGATGCAATGAAAAGGAAAGGGAATGAAAGCATAAATACAAGGGGAGTATCCATTTGACATTAATGTCAAAGGGGGAGAGATTCTATGAAGCATGTATCAATGATAGAGAACTGCGCAGGAATCATGACAAGATGAAAAACAACAAAGAAATACTGATCAAAGGTTGCATGGCAGAGCAAAGTATCAAACTGGTATGAATGCAGGGGGGGCACTATATTGTGTGCAAGCATAACAGAATAATTCATGCACAACTTCATAAGGTGTTGACATCAATGCCAAAAGGGGAGATTGTTGAACTTTGGTGTTGTCATTGATGTCAAAGAATTTGTTGGATGATTTCAAAGAGGTTGTTGGACTTGGTGTCTATGTGTCAGTTTGAAGAAGTATATAAATATATGTGCACAAGTCCTTAATCCCACCTAGTCATGGTACTCTAGTGTGCAAGTCCCACTAAGCCAATGAACTAGTGTGCACAAGACCCACAAAGTCATGGTACCTAATTCGCTCAGGTTAATACAAGTGGCAGATACTTGGGTAAGCTTGACAGTAAAGAAAGGAAGAAGGGGTGTTACTGTTTAGAGAAGCCCCAAGTTATGGACACATTGATCGAACAAGTTGAGTATAAATAAGATTGAAATTGATGAATGAGGATTAATCATGGAGGAACAAATGAAGTAATATTCTGAATTTGCAAGATTTGCATAGATGAAATGCTTAGAGTAGTCAAAGGAAATATGATTTGAAGAAGTGTGCGAGGTTACAAGAAATATAGAGGAACAAGGAGAAGTTGGGCAAAAAAAAGGAGCATTTGTGAGAAAGGTGAAAGAAACATGTGAATGTATATGTGCAAAGAATCTCTGTTGTCGAATGAAACTGTAGCAGAATACAGTGTAAGATAAACAATGAGAAGAATTAAAGCAGAAGTGTGTGTAGTCGAAAGCAAAGAAGAGAACAAATTATAGTAAGAATAATGTGCACAGATTTGAAGTCATCATACAACCACATCTACATCTCAGGGAAGTTGGATGGGGCAAGGAAAGGAGATTGGTGTCTCCACTCAGGTTGGTGCTTGAACACTACAATTTGGTGCTTTCACAGAGGATTAGTGTCCTCACAGGTTGGATCCTAATTCAACAAGTTGGTGCTTGCGCAGAGGATGGGTGTCCTCACAGGTTGAAGCCTGCAGTCTACAAGTTGTTTATGCTTGCCAGTGGGATTGGTGTTCCAATCAAAGGAGTGTTTGAGTGAGTCAGTGCTCACATTAGTGAAGATTTTTGTCTCCCATATTTATCTATAATTTAATTTTACACACACACACACGCACACACACACACACAAACTTTTATTCAAATATCTGCGCACAACTTGTTTTTATTGATGTGATTTTAAATAGCAACTGGTGCATGTTTTAAAAGGTAAATTGTTTGTAAATATGTGCATGATACCGATTCACACGCCCTCTTAGTATCATTAAGAATTCAAAAACTTGATATTTTGATCATGTTATTCACTTAATTCTATGAAGTGTTTGTTAACGTCTAAATCTCTCACACATGCAACATTTCAACGATTTTTATAGTGAGGCGTCGTCAACATAAAGAATGCAATTCACCAAAGGAATCCTCAACAAATACAAAAGGCATCATGAGTCCAAAATTTCCCAATACTAGTCAAAATAAGAGGTCGTGTGACTGAACCATTGTTAACTCACGCTATAATGCATGTTATGAGTTCATTTCTCGCGCAATACTCACATGGATTTTCCTTCGATAGTCGCGCTATTGTCAAAACGACAGGACCACCTACTTCCCATGGTGCATTGAAGGCTCCATCACTTCCAACAATCCGAATTTATCTCCTCACACACTTGGTGGCATTAAATAGCCCCCTTGGTGTACCTTGGAACTAGTTCATGGAGTGTATGAATTCACATTTGGATCTAGTTGTTTCTTGGCCACCTCTTGGCCTATAAAAGGAACCATTGAAATGCATTTTGTAGAGGGAAAGAAGAGAAAAGTTATGCTACTAGATTTTTGTTGGAGCTTCATCATAGCCCACCTCTTCCTACCTTTGTAAGCATTCCCAAGCTCCTTTTCCACCTTCCTTCAAGGGGAAAGAGTTTCTCTCCATTGTTCTACCACCCACTTAGCATATAGTTTGGACAAGAAGGATCTCCCTAAGCGATATTGTTGGGTTCCCTTGAATCCCACACCTCCTAGGTGTTGTCCAACTTGACCATTGGGTAGTACAAAGTGGTTTTGCATACATTTGGTTGTTGTTGGATTTTTCACTCTCCCCCCATTTCCTTTTGTTATATTTTATTTGAATTTTCTTTATTTTACGTGAATTCCACTAACAATCTCTTTTGGAGGACAACCCATCACCACACAGGGGCTCCAAGGAATGAGGCCTTCCTACAACCTACAAGGCCTATCCCCTTACCAAGTGGAGGGATGCACATTTGTGCAATTGTTTCCACAACAGTTCTAATGGAGGCTCCACTTATTTTTGTTTATTTCTTTTAAACTAGGTTGTTTTATGTTGAGTGTTTAATTATGGGTTTTTATCATCCGCAGGAGATGAAGTTTACCACCTCCTATTCCATAATTTGGCACCTTGTCAGCCACACTTAATTTTTACATAGTAGCATGAATCCCAACCTCTTGGTTGCGCTACCAGTGTGGAAATGCCTTCGACAGTCATGCTACTCATGCAGGCAACTAGTTAACGACCCATGCGACATTCTGTTGTTCGTCCCACACACCTTTTCTGGGTTCTACCCATGCTACAACACGTCTATTTTTTAATTTTTCTGTGCTACCACACAGCAGAGTATTGTTTTCTTGTGCTACAGTCATTTGATTTGATTTTTATCTGCATGCAACAATCTTGCATCCCTATTGTTGCTCACTAATGAACTCAAATCAAGTTAATTTGCAATAATTACTTACTTTGTTAGTAATTATTCCACATAGACCAAGATTAGGGAGTAAAGAGTTCATATCTCTCGAAACTTACCTAGATAACCAACTTTGAGGCTTTCAACGGGCCTCATTGTTGTCACTAGTATTCAAGACCTATCTTGTTTATGCTCAATTGACATGTTTGTAGGATTAAGGCTAGTGTAGAATCCACTTTTTGCACACAATCAAGGACCTAAAGACTCTTGTCCCCTAAGTATGCTCTTCACCTCGCACTTCTTGTGAGCTTGGTGAATCAAAAAAGGGTGAGAAGTGTGAAATACCTCCATTGCACACTTTTTATTAGTTAGCATTTTGATTTGCAAAGCACCTTGAGCATATTTTAGAGTTAAAAGTATATCTACATTTGCATTTACTTTATGCTCTTCTAGTTAATTTGTTGACAATTGATTTTCTTTCATCACATGTGTTTGCACCACTAGCACACAATAAGAGACCTAAATACTTTTGCAATCCAAGTATACTCTTCACCTCCACCTTATTGTGAGCCTGGTGAATTAGAAAGGTAGGAATTGTGAAATACCTCTCTTACACTCCCTAAGTGAAATTCAAATCCCTTAAAATCAACTTTGTAAATTCCAACCAACTAATATCCTCCAAGGGAGGTTCCAAAATAACATTTTAGTTAGGTAGGATTGATTGGGATAGGAAACCATTAATGCCCACCAATCTAGTTTCATTAGTGATATTTTGAAACATAGCATTGTTGACTTATAGGGTACTTTCAAATCCATATATAAGCAAGTGTTCAAAGAAAATCCAGATCAGAAGTGCGCCATGACCAAGGAGGTGAAATTCGAGGTATAGTTCCCTACTCTCCCCTACGAGTCACTCAACTCATTGTAGGGAGAGGACACTATATCATGCAGGCCGAACCACTGATCCACACTTGATGCAAGGTATATTAGTGACCAAACTTAGGGCATCACCAAGGATCAATTGTGGGTGCAATTGACTCCTGAAGTAAGTTATTTCCATTGGGAGGTGTTTCCAAGTCTTCTTGATTGGAACATTGGCACCATTGTTGGTAGAACTAGCTCTTTGTTACCTCCAATAGTCGATTAGTGGGTGGATACCATTATCACTATCAGTTGTACTTATGGGAGGCCCAGTTGCATTTGAGAGGAAGGACATTAGGTATTTTTAGGGAATTTAGATTTATTTTCTTTTTAAATACAAGTTCCCTAACTCATAATTAAAAAGAACCTACATGTGGGAACTCTTGCACTAAAATTAACTTTGCACATATCTCTCACTTGTTGCATCATATTGCATCTATTGTGGCTGGCATATTTTTCCATTTGTTAAATTGTGTTTAAATTCCACCATCACTCTCATTTGACACAAAATCCTTCACCAATGAGGAACAAAACAACCCCCTAAGGCAATCCCAAATATTGCAAGGCCACACCCCTTTCTTGAGGAGTGTTTTTACACCATCTCCTCGTGGTTCATGTGGAAGATACTCTAGCCGGGGCCGCTCCCAAGACACATTGATAGGATCAACTGGGATAGGGATCTCCTTTCTCGAGACATTCTCTCATCTTGGAGAAAGTGATAATCCTCCCACCTCCTCCCCCGTCAGAAGAGGCACCCCTTTGGCTTCTCCCTCATCTCTCGTAGGAGGTCACTCATTGTTTTCAACACCACCTCAGTCTCCCCCTAGCGGAAACCAAACCCAGCATACAATGGCATGACCAAATCCTCCTACCCTACCTTTCATGGCTAGTCTAAATCTCCCTGATTTGGTTAAACTGATCAATGACCCCATTCCACATCATCCAACATGGCCATCTATGCCAGATAAACTTCCCTTTGACATTCTAAAATTCAAAGGGAAGCAAGGAGATGATCCCACCAACCATGTCATGTCCTTCCATCTATGGTGTTCTTCTAACAACAAAGTGGAAGATTCCGGGAGGCTTCGCCTCTTTCAGCGTAACTCACTGGAACGGTAGCCAAATGGTATGTAAACCTATCGAAATCAGACCACGCAACCTTCGCGACATTGGCCATCGCATTTCTCACTTACTTCCAGCTCCCAATTCGCCATGACCTTGGTCTCAAAATTCTCATAGAGTTTCAACAAAATATATCCACCCACATTGTGGAACACATCCATGAGTGGCATAGATGTTGCACATTTTGTAAAATTGAAATACAACCACCCTTCTTGTTGGATTGGTTCATCAAATCACTTCAACCAGCCATATCTAAAGATGTTTCCACCTCCACACCCCAAAGCGAGGAAGAGGCTATTCTGAGATCCCAACATTTCGATCTCATATATGCACAATCCGACTACCTTTACATTATACTCCCTGATGCCCCTCGACATCAGTCGTTGGATCCTATCCCTGTGGGTCGTCACATTTGGTGGATGGGCTTATTGGGTCCATTTCCCACTTAGGAAAGGTTCCTCCTACCACTTTGGTGCCATTTAATATGGCTCCACAATACCCATCCATTCCACCTACATCGGTACCCCCCTCCTCTGGTACCAACCCCACCAGTTGGTCAGTTACATTATGGACCCTATAGTCCTATTTATCCAAATGTTAGCTAAACGACATCAGTTCCTACACGACAAATGGCACAAGCCATTCCTACGTCCACATCTTCTGGAGCGCAAACTACATTTATCCCACTCCTGGGATATAACCCTTACTATCCATTTCCATGCTCGACTAATCAACAACCCACACCTCATATGGGGGTGAACCTGGTTCAACCTTCCTTTTCCCAACATGCTCAACAATTTGAGCAATTGAACACCACAAATCCCTAGAATCCTCAGAATCAGGGGAAGAACAAAGGGAAGAACAAGATAGACCAGTAGCCGGAGCAAGGGGGGAAATCCTCCTCCCCAGCAGGACCAAAATCCGGCTAATCAAAATGTGGGGACTAATCATTCCCCCAAGAAATGGAAGAAAACGAACCTAGGGACCAATTACTGCTACTCCATTTGTGGTGAATATGGTCATTACACCCATCACTTCCCTCTTATCCCCGACTGCCAACAGTTAGTGGAAGCCAAGAAGAAGACAGCGGAAAATCCCCCTCAAGCTCCGAATCCTCACCAATCTCAAACAGTTGTATTACAACAACCCTTTTTGAATCAAGGGGTCGTCACACAACAGCAAGATCCTCGCCTCTTTGGCGATGGATCTTTCAAAAATATCTGCACATTGTATGTTAATCTTCAGACAAGAACCAAAGGATATGATAGGCATGATTCTCCCCAAGTGGAATACATCCCTATCCCTTGGGGGGGTCCTCTCCAAATACCACACCCAAGTGTTGAACAGATCCCGTGGATTCCCAAGGTTCCACTTTGACGTACCTCTAATAAACCACATATGAAAGCTTCCCACAATTGTAGTATTATGGATGAATTAGCTCAATCCCTTGCAGCCATGTTCATGTTAGAAGTGCTACAGTCATGCCCAACCTAGGGAAAGGAATTACTTAATTCAATTGGCTATCGATCCTTCTGAATCATGTCTCATGACCTTTGATCTTGACAAAGGTGAACTGTGACTACCCTTTTTAGTCACATTTCAAATCCCAGTCACAATAAATAAAAGTATGATTCATCGTTGTATCATCGATGAAGGCGCATCCACTTGCATAATGTTTGATAATGTTTGGAAGCGATTAGGGTCACCAGAGCTGGTCCCCTCATCTATCTCTCTTCGTGCATATGATGGGATACCATCCCAACCAAGAGGATTATACCAAAATGTCACCATAGAGCTGGGGGGAAATATGGTCATGATTGATATTGAGGTAGTTTATGCTCAACTCGACTACAACATCCTCTTGGGGCATAGTTACATATATGCCATGAAGGCAGTCGCCTCCTTGTTCTTATGTATCATGATGTTTCCCTTCAATGGGAAGATATTCACCCTTGACCAGCTTAACTACTATGATCCCAATGCCACGAGCAACCCTGACAACATCCTACCAAGTGTCCAGGCGTTGACCAACCCCATGATGACATTTCCCTAGGAATGTATAAGGACTCTAATTTGTTAGGAGTGTACTTGGGACCACCACCCAAGATCCCCACATTAACCGATGGCCTAATGTGCACAATTTTCACCACTGAAAATTGGGACACCTCCACCTCAACACCATCATCAGCACCGTCGCTAAGCCATGGCATTGAACAAACATTGAGTCCATCGGTACCTCCAATCTTCTAGGTCTCATTCTTGTACCCTTCTACAAGTGTACAAGGGACATCGATTCTGGCTCAGTTAACTCTACCTGGGCTCACTTTCCATATTCCAGTATGGTACCTTACACCACCCTACCTAGAAATGGATTTCAAACTAGTTGCTCATTATGATTTTGTCCCTGTTTTGACTGTAATGCCTATAATGCCAGTAACACCTTCCTTTATGACATCCCTACCTATGACATCCGCAACTAAACCACAACCGGTCATCACTAAGACCACCAATGGGGGCATGAAGAAACCAAATTTTAAAGGCCCCCTCCTCCCAAACCCTACACCTGAATTGTCAGGATTCACATCCTAAAGTAGGGCGCATCAACCACCAACGGTTAAAAGCCCCAGTAATGACCAATACTCCCACCCAGAGAGTCATGCCACCATGTGCTCTTTGCGGGAAGCAATTCCATGCAACCAACCTGTGACCTGTTGGAATCTATTTAATACTAAGAGGGGGGGGTGAATACGTATTAGCGTAGCTATGAACAATTTTTAACTTCTTAGACAATTAATATTGAACTTTAATTATGCATCCACCATAAATAAAACATTCATCCACATATGCGCAAAAACAAAGAACACACCGAATTTTTACGTGAAAAAACAAATGGGAGAAAACCATGGAATGCTCTCTTATATTAAAATATTACATTCGAGGAAGCACCAACTTCCGAAGTTCTCAGCACCAACTGGAAGGAGGAACTAACCCCTTGGTTTTACAGGCACCGACCTGAAGGAAGCACCACATCCCTGATTTACCAGCACCAATAGGAAGGAGGCTACGACCCCCTACTCCTTGCCCCGTCCTACTACCCTGATATACAAGAAGAATATATTACATGGCTGTTCTTCTGATTTGCACACACTTCTGATCAACTATTTTTCTTTATGTTGTGTGCACCTTTTGAAACCTTGAGATCTTGCAATCACTGTTATGTGTTACAAACATCACTTGAACACTTCATAATACTACAATTGACGTCACACTTCTCAAGATGTGTATTGCATCATCATATTATGTAGTCAATGCTCAAGTTCTGTATGCCATTCTATTTTTGCACTACTACACTTCAACTGATATTGTGCATCAACTGAGAAACTGTTGTTCTAACTTCGCGCATCATTATCAACTTGGAATGCACACCTTCTGAAATGTGTCCATGTTGTCTTGGTGCAATAGTCTTCAAATAATCTGCAACCTTATGTGCATGATTCGTCCTTTCGGTATAACACACTTGTCTCAGATCTTCTTTATCACAATGTTGCAATTCTATTTTAGCACATCAGATAAAATTCTTTACTTTGTGCATCATAAGATATACTTCAAATCTGTCTTTGCGCTTCTATCTTAGATCATCTGTGACTATCTGCGTGTTGTCTATGATACTGCCATTCAATATTCATGCACTTGCACATCTTCTAGAGTTCTACCTTTCTATCTTCGTGCAACTATCACAGATTCACAACATCATTCCGCACACCTTCAGCTATTCCATTCCTCTGCTTGTGTGCACTCAACTCTCTTGTATATCATGCTATTCTGGTTCCATGAGCCCTTGATGGGCTGAATATTAGAAGCTTGATAGATCTGTATCTTCTAGCTTTCCACTTCAAGCACACATCCTTGCTTTGAAGCTTACTTCAAATATCCAACTTGCTTATTATTTATACTTGTCTTGTGCGGATCATATGTCCACAAGTTGGTTGTGGCTTTCCTTCTTCTTTGCTTCATGTTTCATGCTTCTACGAATTGTCATGTTCTGCACCACTTAGGCATCATCTCTTGTCAGTCTTGCGCATACTTGGTCCTTTTAATTTGTGGTACTTTCACCCTTGTGGTGTGGTCTTACACCCTTGATGTACCATCTCCTGTGGGACTTGCGTACTTGACATATTCAACCACTACAACCTTTTTTCCATACTTGTGCATGCTTCACCAACTAAAATATTCTTCTGATTGGTGAGTCTTGCATGCTTATAGGACTTTCTTCCTTGGTCAACTGTTTCTTGTTCCAAGATGCTTGCATATTCCAAAACCTTGTCCAATCAACTTTTTGGATTGCTCGCGCACTCCTGAACTTTGTCTAACCAACTCTTTGGATTTCACCTTGAAGGCGTATGAATGGGTGGACTTGAGACTTGCACCTGTACTATATTGGGTGCACTTATTCATACTGGCATCCATATACTTCTTCAAACTATCTTTCATATACTTCTTTAAACTAGCTCAGAAATATACTTCTTCAAAGTGGATTTCATATATTTTTTCAAACTGACACAACAATACTGAATCTTCTTTGACATCAGTTGGCATCAATGACAACCAAAATTCAACAATATCCCCCTTTGGAATTGATTTCAACACCTCATGAAGCTATAATTAATCATCTCCTGAATTTTGTATGCTTCATCTGTGCTTGTCGCTGTACTCCCCTTGTGTGTACTCCCCCTGTGTTCTTTGCTAGTTTGAACCTTTGACATCTGTGCATTCTGCTGTCAATGCTTCTTCTTATTTCTTTTAATTATGTGCAGATCGCATGTTGCATGATTATTCTCACTGTGCTTCTTCATGCTTCATGTTCAACTTCATGCTCTTTACCCCCCTTTGACATCAATGGAAAAGAAGTGCCATTACTGTGCAATTATTGGTTTCCCTTTCTTCTATTTTGCATTGGCATTCATTCATCTACTTACTTTGATAAAGTCTTCGCGCTTCATTCTTTCATTGGGCTATGTACACCTTGTGATCTGTACACTCTTTACATAGCCTTCTCAGATATGCTCCCCCTGTATAGCTGCTATCTTCCTTCTCATCTTGATCTCTTTTTCATGTTATAACAGTTAACAATACTTCATCAAACCTTGTGCAATCCATCATACTATCTTCCCATTGTGTGAACTACGCGGTACCAAATTCCAGTTGCTTCTGGTTTTGCACTGTCTTTCCTGTTGATTTTTTTCTATGTCTAAATGTTCCTTTAGTCGCATTTACTGTGTTGTGATAAATATTTGTTACCTTTTTTGACATCGCATCCCTTGCCTTGAAAACCAAATTTTTTTGCTCATTTTTCCACTTGTCAACCAGCTTGGCAATAAAATGATATGACAATCAGTACGTGTGGAAGCTTGACGTGTCGCATTCATACTTGAACCTTTTGGGAAACATCATTCCGATCGCACATAACAATAAATTAGATTTCCACTTTTTGTACTTTTTCCCAAATTCATTAACTCGTGCATTTACTTTTGGTGGATCCATAACCAACTTTGGATCGCATGGACATGAATGCGATTTACTACACATCTATTCAATTGGATTTTACACGTACAAAAAAAATACCATCTGATTCTATTAGAGAGGTACGAAATGTCAGGTTCATCACCTTTGTTCTTCTTCCATTTTGATTTCTGTCACATTGACTCCTTTTATTTCATCTTCTCTAATCATGCCTTCCTTCTTGTTAACACCCAAAAAGTGCTCACTACCTCATCTACCACATTATATGGCTCATTTGTCCATTTTCCTACCATATTTCCCTTAAAAACCCAAAAAATCCCACTAAAAAGCCTCCAAAAGGCCTAAAATGCCTCCAAAAGGCCACAAAACCATCAAAATAGCCTAAAAAAGGCTAAAAAAAACCCCCTTTTCCTCCAAAAATAGAAAAAATCCCCTAAAAAGGGAATAAAAAATATATAAATGAGGAAAAGGAGGAAAAAACCCTATACAGCTGCCTTAAACCATGTGTTTCCTAAAAACCATGGGTCAGCACTCCACCACCAAAAAACTATAAATAGGTGATGGAGATCCCTTATTCCATATCCACAATCACAAGCACCCTTACTCTGCCAAAATCTCTCTCGAAACCCTAGTTCACCATTGAACTACTTTCACCTTGAGAGCCACTTTTGGCCCATTCCCACCATTGGAGAAAGAGAAGGAGCATATTGGAGCTTGGAGCATCCTCTTGGCCATTGCAAAGGGCTTCATCAAACCTTCACATTGAAGGTAATATCAATACAAAAAGCCATTCTTTACATCTTTTGTTTATGTTTTATGCACAATGTTTAAAGTAATTTATATCTTTGTTTTAGTTTAATTATTTACATTTACTGAACTGCTACTAAGGAGTCCATTCTCCTTAGTAGGTGCCCATTTGCACAAGCTAGGGGTAAAACCCTAGCTACAGTTTTGGCAACTCCCCTAGATTTTGAATTTCTGGTTTCCGTTTTAAAATTTTTTCCCTTTCGGCTGTCCCTTTCGGCCGCCGTACATCGCGTTTTTTCCCTCTGCAGTCGCGTCCCGACCGCGCCTTTCAGGCCTTTACCCGCGACCCGACCGCGGCTCTCAGACTGCTTCCGATGCCCCGCCGGCGGATTCAAGTCTGTTACCTGCGATCCGACCGTGGCTAATCAGCCTGATTGCTGTGATCTGATTGCGCCTGTCGGCCACTTTCCCGCGTCCCGACCGCGCCTGTCAGCTTCTTTGCCGCGACCCGACTGCGTCTTTCACCCTGTTTCCTGCTTCCCGACCGCATCTGTTGGTCCGAAAGCCGCGACCCGACCGCGTCTGTTTCCCTCAAACCCGCGGTCCGCCTGTTCCGATTCGCCACCGACCCGCAGTCTGATCTCTGCACTTTTTCCCTAATTTGAGCCCAGCCCCTTTTGCTGCAATATTTTCTGCATCTGAACAGCCCTCTGTCCTACCTGCAGCCTCACTTCCCTACAGCCTTTCTGCAACATAATTTTTGTTCCCTTTACAGAATTCTTTTAAAATTTCAGTATTTTTAATTCAGAAAATTTTGCAAGTTAAAGTTTCAATTTCCATATTATTGATAGTTAGAAGTTGCCCCCCTTGTGGCACTTCTATTTTGGGTTCATCACCTCACGAGCACACACTCTGTCACATAATTCAAGTCAGCCTTAAAAAGTACCTAATTAAACCAACATTCTAACCCCACTTGGGGAACACAAAAGAATCTTTGTAGTTAGGTAGGGTCGGGGGGATAGGCTTCCAAAAACACCCCTCGGTCACTTTCACTTGAGACATAGTTGTTGTCCAAATAGGGAACCAAAATCCCCTAGTACTTTTTGGCACGGTCACTACCAGTTTGTCAGAGGGCCTCTCCCTTAGGAGGGTTGAAGTCGAGAGACTGGTTCCGGAGGCCTTAGTGGAATACCGCACTCCATTCAGTAACCGAAGGGCTACCTTTCGCGGTTCACGGGATATCCCTGTATAGGGGTATTGCGGTCAACGGACTAAACGACAGATTCACCTTTCTGGACGTGTCATGAACGGGGTATCTTAGTTGCCATTCTTCTAGGATTGACTACCCGGTGTCCCTCCCGGTAGGGGGATATCATAGCCACTTGGCTTTCCTACTCATATTGTCTGACTTGGATTTCATCACCTTGCAGAGGATATGTTTAGTTGAGTCAGAATACTTTTAGCTAGGTGTTTGCATGCTCCTTTACCTCCCTTTGGTCTAGTGAGTCCACCATTTTATGTTTCTAGGAAACCTGCTGCTTGTTGGTATTCTGACCATCTTTGTTGTTACTCCACCTATTGTAGCACAGCTGTTGCAGTGGGTGTTTTGAGTTGGTTGTTGGCCTGAGTGCCTTGTTTTTTAGCTCTCCTTCTACACACTCGGTTTCATTAGGATTTTTGAGCTGTTTTTCTACTCACCTCAACCCACAGAGATTAGCCACCATCTGTCACCATTGAGTCCCCGAGACATTCTCGGCGCCTCAGGGGCGAGCCCCCACAACACAGTCCACTTGACACCACCTGTCATAGATTCCGATCATCATCCGTTGATACCACTCATCACAGATCTAGAGCCTTGTCACTTGACTCCACTCGTCAGCGACATAGGTCTCCGTCACCAGATATTGACGCACCTTACTTTACCTCAGATTCTGAGACAGAGTCTGAGAACCCCATTTACACTGCCCCTACTAGCCCCATGGCTGGAGTGACTTCCACTCCTTTTGTTGTAGGGACCATTGGTGGCACATCCACCACTACACCAGTTACTACACATGCTTTGGGTATGCCCTCCATGGGGCCCCCATCTACTGCTCCCCTCACTGCACCCATTCCTGCAGCTGGGATACCTATTCCCACTTCATCAGTGGTTCACACTACACATGGTGGTGCAGGCCCCTCCTATACTACCTCCGTTCCCCCACTTGGGGGAACCATCCCAAATCCTGTCCCTCCACTTGGGGGCATTGGCCCCAACTTGGTCCAACCCACTACTGTGTCACATCCTCCTTCCAGTTTGCCATTCATGGCTAGCCTCAACCTACCTGACCTGGCCAGATTGACCAACGATCCTATTCGACACGACCCTACGTGGCCTCATATGCCTACCAAGCTCCCCTCTGACATCCCTAAGTTTGAGGGCAAGGCCGGTGAGGACCCACAAAACCATATCATGTCTTTCCACCTATGGTGTTCCTCTAACTCCATAGTGGATGACTCTGTTCTCCTCCGTCTCTTACAGCGCACCTTCACTGGCTCTGCAGCCAAGTGGTATATCGAGCAACCTCATGGGACCCATGCCACCTTTGCTTCCCTTGCCTCGACCTTTCTGCAGTTCTTCCAGTTGCCTGTCCGCTATGACGCGGGCGTTGAGATCCTCCTATCCTGCAGACAAAACACGGCTACCCATATCACGGACCACATCCGTAGCTTATGCAAGATCAAACTAGACGACCGTATCTTCCTAGATTGGTTCCTTAAATCCCTTCTCCCTGTTATTGCTAAGGATGTGGCATCAGAAAGACCCCAGTCTGAAGAAGAGGCCATCCTTAAGGCTCAACAGTTCGACCTCATTTACGCTCAGTCGGGTTACCTTTATACCATTATACCTGACGCCCCTCGCGGTGAGTCCTCCCAACATGATGCGCCGGGGGCATCCCACGCTGCAGACGGTATCATTGGCCGTGTTTCTTCGCATCCCTAACCATTTTCCATAGCACGTCCTACCCTTGGCCCCGACCTTTCGCGGGCTACCTCACAGTCTGGAGCAACCAACTCATATGCTCCCATGACACATCACCACCACCATGGACCCTCATGTCCTCCTCAGTGCTTCGGTTATGTGACTCCTGCTTATGCTCCCCCAGTCGCACCTCAGCCTTACTACCATCAGCAGGCTGTCCCAACTCCTGCGCCTTCACAAGCCCAACCCGCTTATTATCCGCCCCAGGCATCACCTGCAGCAAACCCACAACCTGCTCCGCAGCCATATCAGCAACCCCCTCAAGTTGTTGCACCTGCTCAGCCTCACCCTGCATATCATCCACTGCAGCCTGCTCCCGCACCTGCGCAAGCTCATAATCCACCTGCTGCCCAAGGGCAAGTTTACGCCCAACAAAACCCGCAGCAAAACCAAACCAACCAACGTAACCAGGGTCAACAGAACCGCGGCAAGGGCCGTAATCGGGGGAACAACCAACCTGCAGACCAAGCTGGGCAACCGGCGAATTCCCCCGACAATAATAATGCAGCCCCTGCTAACCAAAACCCTGATCTCCCGCCCAAGCAGGCTAAAAACCCCAATTTGCGAACGAACCACCCTTGTTCTATTTGCGGGGTCTATGGACACTACACACATGCTTGCCCACACTTAGAGCGAGCTCAGCAACTCTGGGTTGATGAGGCCCATCGCCAAGGGCATGCGGCTCCCCCAGCACCGCCCAACCCCCCCAACCTCAACAACCCCCTTTGGTGCTGCAAAACCCCTTACCAACCCAAGGCGTAGTGAACACTCAGCCGTTGGCTCCCCCTCAAGCCAACGCGCCCCAACAACAACAGATCACTTACGCTGCCCCTGATCAACCCATGTTTGACTCAGGTACCCACCACTTGTTGATGATGTCATCTGCCGACGTTAATCTCCAGACCCGTCGGAATCAATACGGCTCCACCTCTGAAGCCCATCCCACGGATAAAAATACTAACGCTCATCCCACCGATCAAGCGTTACGTATTCCTCCACCTCCTCTAGATGGCGCTCCCAAAGCCCCTCGTTTCCCACTTCGCCGTATCAACAATAACCCCAATGCGCGCGCTGCGTCAAACTACAACATTGTAGACGACCTAGCCCAATCTCCCGAGCCATGTCTGCGTTAGAAGTCTTGAAGAATTTTCCTTCCCAGCGCAAGACTTTACTCTTCGCCATTGGGGGGATTGACCCAAATGATTCGAATTTGATGGCATTTGATTTAGACCAGTCTGAACCTCGCCTGCCTTCCACCCTAGCATTCCAAGTTTCTGTTTCCATTCGGAATCTTGTCATCCATCGATGCATCATCGATGAAGGTGCCTCCACATGCGTCATGTCTACATTCGTGTGGCAGAAGTTGGGATCCCCCACCCTCCAGCAGTCCACCACTGCATTACGCGCCTACGACGGTCGTTCGGCTCAACCCCAAGGCCTCCTAGCCAATGTCCCCGTCCAGTTAGGTGGCAAAACTGTCCTCATCGACATTGAGGTAATCAATGCCCAATTGGATTATAACCTTTTACTTGGCCGCAGCTACATGTATGCCATGCGGGCAGTTGCCTCTTCCGTCTTTCGCACCATGATGTTCCCCCATGAGGGACGCGTGGTTAAGGTTGACCAGCTCACCTACTATGATCCCAGTGCTCCTGCGGCACCTGAAAATGTTCTCCCCATGGTTGAACAACCTATTTCTCGTGCCACCACCTCGTTTGTTTCCTCTACGGGGCCTGGAGTCTACTCAGACGCGCCGATGAGTTCCACCTTTCAATCTATTCCGCCTCCATCATCCCACACGGAAGTGTCTGACTTATGTACCTTATCCAACGATAACCAACCACCTAATAATCAACCACCCTTGTTGCCTAAACCACCATTGGTACCTAGCCACATTGGTGTTACACCGATCCATACGATCCCCTTCCTAGTCCCTCCATCGGGAGTAGTAAGCGCTCCAGTCATGGCTACCCTTAGTCTCCCTGGGTTAACTTTGGGATTACCTGTATGGTATCTTTCGCCTCCCGTTCGCCCGCCGACACCAGATGTCGTCCTCCAACCGGTGCAACCCATGGCTACTACCTCTCAGCCACCCCCCGGTGTCTCTACCCCTTCGTCCTCCACGACTCCCCCTCCTACTCCCAAACACACTGGGGGCAGAGGTCCACAACCTTACACTGCTGTACCACCTCCCAAGACAGTCAAAAATCCTCCAGTATTTCGTGCTCCTCCCAAATGCTCGTTGTGTGACGAGTTGGGCCATGCGACCCACCAATGCCCACAATTACCAGCATTACAAAAGCACATGCAGATGCTCGACGATGACCCCAACATCCCAACTGTCGAACTAAACCCCACTCCCAAGCCTAAAGATAAGTCCCTACGTACCAACCACCCCTGCGCTATATGCGGTATTTACGGGCACTACTCACATCATTGTCCCGATCTCCCCGATTACAGAGCGGCTCTCTATGAGATGAACAATCTGGATCTTGAGACAGCACCAACCACTATTGAGGAGATTCACCCCCCGGTCTCCCCCCCTCCGGGGAGGTCAACACCATTTATATGATCTCTTCCACCACTTCCCCTTCGTCAACCGATTTGACGACGCAAACTTTTCGTACTGATGAGGAGATTCTTGAGGCCCTCACCGCCCCTGATTATCCCTGGGATGATATGCATCATCGTTCCTACTTCATCCCAGAAGAATCCTCCTCTAACACAGCCACCCAATTCACGGTTGAATCCAAAGACTTCCTTCCCACTAAGGTCGACTGGTTCAAGGACCCTATTCCTGCTCCTGACGCCTTCGAGGAAGGTAACATGGCCAACATCTCACCCATCATCCAAGTTGACATCGCTGCCCCAGGACGTGCCCCTGAACTCATCACTTTAGGAGCATTCTACAGTAAACAAGAGATTGAGGACTACATAAACCTTTTCAGAGAATTCCGTGATGTCTTTGCCTGGTCTTATACCGAAATGCCTGGTCTTGACCTCGCTCTCATAGAGCACCACAGTAACACCTCTGCGTCAAGGGGCATGATAGATTACCTCGACCCTGGGATAGGGGGCATGATCAATAATTTTGAACCTTCCCCATCACATCTATCTCAGCACGTCAATGAACCCATTGTTCACACCAACACATATGTGATCCACACTCACAAACCCCATGCACATAGCATGGGGACAGGTCACTAACCCTGCTCACTTTTTCACATGCGTGATCTCAACCATTTTTGAGGTCACATGTCACTTGTAGATTTGATTTGATTTGATCCACCTAGTATTCTGCCCCCGCGAGCCATCATGATACACCTAGTATTATGACCTCCATTTTTTGCACCATTTGCACCGTCGGATTCATATTTCCGTGCCCGTGATGATGCTTGAGATCATTTCTCGCTCTCCCCAGGACCAATATCAACATTGTGTCCCGACACCTTGTCGCCCCAGTTTGTGTGCCACATCGGCCGTTCTCCATTTTTCACATATTTTATATCTCATCGGATTCATTTTTCCGAGCTGGTGATGATGCTTGAGATCATTTCTCGCTCTCACCCCCCGATTTTTTGGGCATTTTTCCAAAATGCCCCCGTCACCTCGGGTTGCGTGCCACATCGACCGTTATCCATTTTTGACACCCTTTATATCGTCGGATTCATTTTTCCGAGCTCGTGATGATGCTTGAGATCATTTCTCGCTCTCACTTGGTACAATTTCAACATTGTGTCCCGACACCTTGCTGCCTCGGTTTGTGCGCCACATCGGCCGCTATCGGATTGTTCCACATTTTTACATGAGCCATTCACGCCTGTCATACTGCAAATGTTTCATTATTTTTCCACCATTTCATCTACCCCGCAAGGAGGCCCACCAGTGTTCCCACCTACCCTCGTTCTTGGTCATCATTACTGGTGCTTGATTGAACACTTCCTCCTTGCCTGGCCATTCCTTTTGTTCGGTATAATTTTATCCCTTTTTCGGGCCGGACAAGTCCTTTACGAAAAAGGCACTTAGGGAGTTTCCTTTAAGCTCTTTTCTGACTCCTAAAAGAATGAAAAGATCGCCGAGCAATCTTGCTTCCTTTCATGCTCGTTAAAGTACCTGAAAGGGCGTCTATCTGGTATAAGTTTAACCCTTTTCCGGACCTGGTAGACTAATTACGAAAAAGGCATACTCTAGTCACACCGGCTAGAAGAGTTCTTCATTGCATCCTTTTATGCTTCTTTGGGCCTTGGAGACTAAATCTACGAAAAAGCAACCCCCTGGAGTCTTCTTACTTGCTTTCAGACTCTCTAAAATTGAAAGCAACCACGAGCATGAACTGTCCTGGGCTCGTAAAATTCACACGACAGTACCATTCCATTACTTCAGAGTCTTCTTATCGCTTTCAGACTCCTTAAAATTGAAAGCAACCACGAGCATGAACTGTCCTAGGCTCGTAAAATCCACACGACAGTATCATTTTACACACACTTCTTCTCGTTCCTTAACCCGTGAAGAAGTCCCCTCCCGTGCCTCCTGGCACTTTGATCAATCATCTCGGCAGCACCCCCATTCAGGTCGCCTTTGTTCAGAGTATTCTGTAGTCTCCTGCCATTGTACCCCAGCTTGAGTCTCCCTCAGCCCAGTAACCTTCCCAGATCCATTACAACTATGATCCCTTTCCCCTCAGTCGGTTTCATATGCTGCCAGATCATTCCCATTATCATACTCTGAACAAAGGAAGTTTGAGTCCACCCACTCTACTTGCCCAGTTGTCCCTCCACAGTTGGTCAGTCCTGCCATCAGTACTATCACATTTCGGTTCTTCACCTCGCGCTCCTGTCAAGGAAACATCATTGCCTTGATAGTTGCAGATCTCCCTCTGTCGACGACAGCTCCTCTATTCCAGAGGATAGGCCCAGAGGTCCCTATGCCTTGGACTTATCACCATCTGTGGTAAGTGCCTACGGATCATTCTGAGAGGAGTCATCATTGCCTTTCCGAGTGGTTGTTCCTCACATGCTCAACTTCAACACCTTGATCGCATCGTTGAGGATCGCGTAGGATTACATCCCATCAGTTTTTAGTCAAAGACCCCGGATTTCCCCCGACTCTAGCACATTGGTGAGTCACTTCGGAATGACCAGTTATATGTTCCTGTGGATGTCCGGGCTGCGTTGGCGATTGTATTCGGAAGCCATCCCGCTATATGCTTCCTTAAGTACCCATTTCAGTTCCAGTTCAGTGTACCATCGAGGTTGTTGCTCCCAGTCATTGTGATTCAGCAGCTCATCAGTTCCCCTGGTACACCAGTCAGCAGCACTGTTGATATTCCAGCGCACCAGTTCTTCAGTTCCCACATGATCAGCCCAGCAGTATGTCCCAGATTTGGTGTCTCCTCTAGACACCTATGATGTACACAGTGGTTATCTATGTATCTTACAGGTCCCCCTTTTCGGGCCTCACAGTTCTGTTTATGTATCTTGATACGAGCATGGGTATGCCCGCCTCGTCCATATATTGAGATTATTCCTCATTCAGTTTTTGAGGTCATGTATATTTCAGGTCCCCATTTTTTGGACCCCATTGTTATTGTTATATCCTGATACGAGCATGGGAATGCCCGCCTCGTCCATATGATCAGATGATTCCTCATCCATTATTGAGGTTATGTACTTTTAGTTCTTGCAGTTGTTCGGGATCGTTGTTCCGGGCTTCAGTTTGTTTCTTCTCTTCTCTCCACACCCAGGAAAACCATTCATGACTTATGATGTCCATCGGCCATACGATGAGCTCCTGCCCTCGCACATCAGGGGGCAATCTGTTAACACCCAAAAAGTGCTCACTACCTCATCTACCACATTATATGGCTCATTTGTCCATTTTCCTACCATATTTCCCTTAAAAACCCAAAAAATCCCACTAAAAAGCCTCCAAAAGGCCTAAAATGCCTCCAAAAGGCCACAAAACCATCAAAATAGCCTAAAAAAGGCTAAAAAAACCCCCTTTTCCTCCAAAAATAGAAAAAATCCCCTAAAAAGGGAATAAAAAATATATAAATGAGGAAAAGGAGGAAAAAACCCTATACAGCTGCCTTAAACCATGTGTTTCCTAAAAACCATGGGTCAGCACTCCACCACCAAAAAACTATAAATAGGTGATGGAGATCCCTTATTCCATATCCACAATCACAAGCACCCTTACTCTGCCAAAATCTCTCTCGAAACCCTAGTTCACCATTGAACTACTTTCACCTTGAGAGCCACTTTTGGCCCATTCCCACCATTGGAGAAAGAGAAGGAGCATATTGGAGCTTGGAGCATCCTCTTGGACATTGCAAAGGGCTTCATCAAACCTTCACATTGAAGGTAATATCAATACAAAAAGCCATTCTTTACATCTTTTGTTTATGTTTTATGCACAATGTTTAAAGTAATTTATATCTTTGTTTTAGTTTAATTATTTACATTTACTGAACTGCTACTAAGGAGTCCATTCTCCTTAGTAGGTTCCCATTTGCACAAGCTAGGGGTAAAACCCTAGCTACACTTCTTCAAGAAGTTCAATGATTCTCTTGACAATGTGTACCTTGTTGTTTAGTCACAGCAATCAGAGTTTACTTGTCTGAGAGTCGACATGGGAATTTGGTAGGGCCAAATTAAGGAGTCCAAATTCAATCATCTGTATGCTCAGTTGCAGGTGAACCATAGACATGGAGAAGGATTAACTAATTTGAGCAAATAGGTCAAATTCCTACATCAACAACAACAACAAATTCTCGACATGCTGAGCACAATTTAGGCCGAGCATTATTCTAATGGTGTGGCGTCTGCAACACTACAATTGTATCCTTTGCATTCAAGATTTGACTTCATCGACCCAAATTCAATGGATTTGGAACTTTGGCTCACACAACAATTGACTGACCAAGACATGGATATAGACCTTAAATTACGGCTTTGAATTTTGCTTTATATGGCCTTAATTGTCTTCTTGAACTTGCCTTTTGTTCTCCGCATGATGTCTCTTTTCTTGAATTCTATTCTTAGTCAACAAAAGACTCATGCATTTTGTAAAAGCACAAATTTGGAATATAATACAACATGTTTATGTATCTGTGCAGACTCATGTGTGTTCTTTTAGCAATGCTCATTTGAACTTTTCTTCATCTTGTAATATGTATGTGTGAACTAACTTTAACATACCACAGCAACCGACTGAATACATGTATCTTTGCTCATCAACAATACTGAAGATATTTTTTGCGCCAATCCAACTCAACACATATAACTTTTGCAACATTAACATTTATGCGATATAAACATCTTCAAACTTTGACCTTCACAAACATATTCCTTGAATTCCTACTATGCGTCATTTTGAATTCAAGGATATCACACAATATTATTAGAGATTAGCAAGGAGGGAAACAATCGCTTGCTACTTGAGATGTACTTGACTTGTGAGTTTCTTCTGCGCAAGACATTTTCCTTACCCACTTTTTCATATGCGCATCTCCATTTTGATTCTGCGCTTGATTGTTTTCCCTTTGATCCTTGTATTTTGATTTCTTTTGCATCATTTTTTCATCATGACAATTTACTATTCCTCGACAATACATAGCCTTATGTCCAAAGCCATCACAAGCATAACATCTCATAGTTAGACAGTATTTAGTAATATGACAAACAAAATTGCGCCTTGCACAATTCATTATGTTAGTCCTTCTTTGGGTAGTGTAATAAATAATTTTATAATCATTGAAATAATCGTCATACCTAAAAGACTTCACTTGATTTGGACGATGTTCACTATTGCGGACCTTCCTAGATGTTCTCTCATAACCAAGTCCTGACTTGTCTTCTGGTGATTTCTGAGCATTCAGAATCTTGTTCAGAATTGATGTGATGCCTTTGAACTTGTTCTTCACTTCATCTTCAATATATTTCTTGATGTGTGCAATTTGGAGTATCACTTATGATGGGATCTTGAACTTGTCTCTTTCCATTTACCTCGATCAACTTGTCTTCTAAGAGAGAGATCTCTCTATCCATTAGTTCAATTTGACTTTCCAACATCTTATTTTTCTATGCTAACTCTTCCAAAGAAGTCTTCAATATGGATTTCTCTTCTTCAAGCACTTTGACCTTGTCGACTGTGCAATTTAGCTATTTCTCACAGTTCATCACTTTTTCATGGACCTGTTTATCAAGAGACTCTTGAAACTCTTTAGCTTGCTTGAACTATTCTTCATACCTCGATAGCTGGTGCTACAATAGTTTATTCTTCTTTCTTGACTTCTTCAATTCATCTAAGGAACTGACTAGTTCACCTTCCCAATCAACTTCTGCAGTTTCTTCTTCTTCAGATTGACTATCAGATTTAATTTATGCAACAGGATTTGAAGATGTATTGAAGGATCCACTAAATAAATACTTATCCAATGATCCTAATTTGCTTTGCGCAACCAGTGTGCTCTTCTTGATCGATGAAACATTCTTCTTCTTTTCTTCACTGCTTTCTTCTTCCACAAAGGCCATGAATAATACCTCTTTTTGCTTGTCGCTTCAGTCACTTCCTTTAGATACATTGTTGTCTTCCTCAATATACAAACTCTTCCTATGTTTTGGAACTTTCTTTTTATTCTTAGGTTTGTTCTGAGTGCGCGTAATCCTTTGCTCATGGAAGCTAGCTTCCTCCTCGTTGTTTCTATCTTCATCTTCCCTGTATGGACACTTAGAAACAAAGTGGCCTATTCCTCCACCTTTGAAACATTTGAAAGGAAATTCGTTTTATAATTACCACATCCTCTTTTTCAGCTTCCTTACAAAACTAGACTCCTCTTCATATGATTCATTACAAGAGTCCTTGTCATGTTCATGTTTCGCCTTTCCTGTTGCTTTGAAAGAAACCTCCTTTCTAATGGGATTTTCCTTCTCTTTTCTCATCTTATATGCAATCAAAATCCCTTGAAGCTCATCCTTTTTTAGGTCTACAAGATTGGCTCTATATTCTAACACATATACCTTTGCATCAAATATTGAAGGCAGAGTTCTCAACATCTTTTGCACTATTGATTCTTCTTCTAGAGTAACTCCAATACTCTTGATAACATTAACTATCTCATCAACTTGCAAGAAGTAAGAAGCAATATTCTCTTCATCTTCATAGACACCTCTGAGCTTATCCCATACCTCCTTGGCTGATGCGCAGTGCATGAACTTAGTAAATTCAGTTTCTGTTAGCCCACATAACAACGAATTTATGGCACATTGTTGTAATCCCACGGTTCACATAGTTATCATAGATACATTACACAATATAAGCAAGCATACACAATGACACAGATACAAGAGACAAGACAGATAGAGAGAATAGTCTTTGTATTAACCAGCAATAGCAGAACAATATGATAGAATCAATCTCTACTTTCTATTGGCTCACCAGCCTAGATATATATATGTGCAGATACAGTTACATAACCGTCTATTGGTTTATCCAACCGACCCGACCCATACTAGTCGACGCGACTAGTCGACATATGCTGCAGAGTGGTCGGGCGGAGGGCCTGGTCGACAGGCCGACCTAGGCCCCTCCAACATCTCCCCCACCTCAAAATCTTTCTTCATCCCGAAGAAATGGAGGGATCAAAATTACAAAAAATGAATTACAGAAACAGTTATGTCAAAGAAATGCTAGAATCCATAACATCAGGAATCTGGAGACAAGCTTCAATGATAACTTCAGCAAAGACAGATAGATGGTGTTGGAACTCTTCCCAAGTGCGTAACAAATTCTGGATGTCGACAGTCAGAGTTGTGAGTTTCGACAGATTTTCCATCTTATCGTGAGTGGATGTAGCCTGCAAATGGATCATGTCGGGACCAAATGTGTTAATTGTATTGTCGGCAGCAGCAAGTAACTGATTGAATTTGGGCTAAATTTCTTCAAGTTTGTTGAGGCCTCCTCGAGCCTGTGACATCCACTGAATTTCCTGTTTTTCTAACTTTTCTAATTGCTTGTTCTCCAGGATGATCTGATTATCAAGTATTTCAATATGGGTTTCATTTGCAGTCAAGCGCTGTTGCTGAAGCTTGCTTAGCAATGCTCTTGTTTTCTGAATATTTTTGTAGACATCACCATAGTAGACATACCAATTGTTGAGAATTGTGGCAAGTTTTTCTGCCTGATGAGTGTATTGCTTGAGTGCTTTGGAGGCTTCTGAAAAGGCTGTAAACTGATTTGTCATGAGGGAAGCTACCTCAATAGCCTGATCTTGCTATTTCTTGATAAGATCAGATTGTAACATCAACACGACATATTCTAGTAACTGGTATGCTTTGTCTAGAGGTGATGTCATGTCGGAACTAGCTGGAAGCGGGATAACTTGCTGAGCTAATTTTTCACTCTTAGTAAGAAACATAGCCCGCTCGTTCTGTAGTTGCAGTAACTGATCTTCTGATTCCTATCGGTGATATCTTTGCGCTCTAAAAACTGCATCTTCAAGTAAATCGAGTTCTACTTGGGAGGCCAACTGTGGCTGATAGCTTGTAGCAGCTCCAAATTGATCTAAGTATACAGAAGGAATATTTTCTGATTGTCCTTGTTGTGTTTGCTGTATTTTCAGTTGCTGCTGCAATTCTCTTTCTTTACGTTTCTTCTCTTTGTGTTTCTTTCGGCTACTTTTCTCTTTTTCTTTGCTTATGGTTTGTTGTTCTGGCCCCTTATCTTTTTCAGTTGTTGCTGGGTGATTGTCAATGGCTACTTGTGCACTAATGGCAGCCTATTCTGCTTGACTGTGTGTACTGGGTACTGCTATTGTCATGACTGGATTGTCATGTTCTAGTCCTTCGGCCGTTAGTGAATTTGCTGAAGATGTGCTAGAGATTTCCCTATTGCTTGTATTAGTAGTTGGAGCATTTGTGTGTTCTGATGGTCTTGTCATGTCGGCTACAGCTTCTCGACTCTTGACTGGTTCCATGACTCTCTCTGCTTCTGTCGTGTCTACTTCTTTGTTGAATTATTGTGAAATTGAACTAGAATTGGATCCTTCGACAGGGGAACTCAATTGGTTTACTGGGAATGATGGTAGGTCGGCGGATGTCGGAAATGGATTTGGTGAAATGGTACTGTCGAAGGGATCCGGACTAACTAAACTAGACTAGACCTGGGAACTGACAACTTGGGATTTTTTCGCGCTAATGGTTTTTGCTTGAATTGGACTCGTTTGCTGTAGTAGTGATTCAACTAAAAGAGGAGTGAAGACACCTGTTTGTTGTGCATATATTGGATTTGATGGGTCAGGATTTTTGATATGGTGGGTGGTCATGTGACCGACAATTTATGGGCTGGGTAATGGCAAAGGTGAAATTCCTGTTTGAATGTTGACGGACGAGGCTAAGTTAACCGGGACAGTAGACGGAGAGGCAAAAACAGGTTGTTGGATGACCATCTAGCGCCAATTAGGATAGAATATCAGAATGTTTGCAATGAATGTGCTCAGAGCGGTGTCTTCTGTGACATGTGGAGCAGGTAATGCTAAAAGACTTCTTTCTTCTTCTACTATAGTTGGGAAATGGGGGGGGGGGGGGCTGGATGGTTAGATCAACATCAGGAATGACTGAAATTTTGGGTTTCTTAACAATGATTTGGGAAGATGGATACTTATCTCTTTCTAGGAACTTTCTGAATTGTTCTTCGACGGGCAGTTTATTCTTGGCTACACCTTCTAGGATTTGGGTAGCGCTGTCGTATAGCTCGATCTAGTCTGTCATCGACGGTTCTTGAATTGTTACTTGTCTTTTTCCTTTCCCTTTTGTTGATATTATTCAGTTCTGTCGGGCTGTGACTATTTCGGCTGCTACCTTCTTGATATTATCGTTTGTCAGAAGATGTTCCAGATTGTCAGATTCTGTATTGTTGTTTGACTGCTCTCCGACTTCTATGTTCGGAGTTTGGGTGAGTGCTAACATCTTGGTGCTAGGAGTCGGCTTGGGCTAATAGCTGAAAGTGTTCATGTACAACTGACTTTCATATGCTTCTTCTTGTTCCACGTCGGTCACAGGTTCGACATATTTGACATTGGTTTTCATGGCTTGTGCCGGGATGGGCAGTACTTGATTAGATTGATGGCTTAATTCTGAAAATATTTCACTTACTGAAGGGTAATAGTCGAGTTGTTTTACTGGGCCTACTGCTCCTTCCATGTACCATACTGCTGTGTCGTCCAAAGATAGTTGGATGTGCACTGTCGGTGGTAGGCTTCGACGGACGTTCTGTGGTACCCTCCATCTTGTTTCTATTTCTTTAAGGTCAATAAACCATGCTTCAAGCCAAAGCTTGACTGTTGTAGGTCCATGTCGGTTTGTTCCAGATGCTAAACAACAGAAATTTTCCATCAGGATGAGTCAGACTTCAGTGAAGTCTTTGTTTCCTTTTGGTCGACAATGGGTCATAGCAATCCAAATGAGTAGAGATGGGTAGCGGATGCTAGCTACCTCATCCTCGCACTTTTGGCATGTATATTTGAGAATGTCGGTCAAATAATCTGCCCAGTTGTATACCTTGCCGTTCATAGCCATATTTTTAACAGCTTCTAGCATTTCAGGCTTCAGGTCTGAACCTCTACCTGTCCTTGAAAGTGCATGTGATACAATCTTGGCGGCCATTTTGTAATTGCCAAAAACAATCTGACTCACGACTACTCCTCGTGAATTCTTTCCAGTGGGAGAGTCAACAAACTCATCAATCAAGTCTGTAGCCGAACTTGTTGGTACAGCATCTCCTTTATGTGAAAGGCCAGTGATTTTGTGGATGATTTCACCATTGATTTTGACTAGAATATCAAAGTAAATGTTGTCGTTGTGGTATCTGCTAACGATGAACTGTGAAATGACTTCCTTCAATCCTCCAAAGTGATCCAATAAGGGTGCCTTCGGGTAGTGCAGGATTGTGGCTGTCTGCAACTGTTTTGCTTCCTCTCTCCAGTGACCGCTTGATTCCTTTCCCCAATCTTCAACACTTCTCCATGCTTTCTTCCAGGTGGGTTCCAATGCCTTTGAATTCCAAATCAACTGGAGTCTAGTTTCCAGTGGTGTTTGTTCTTTCTCCAATTCTCTAACTATTGTTGCGACGCTCTGCTAGCGGTTAAAGTTTTTCGAGGAGCCATGGAAGATTCAAGGTGCGAGGTTGTAAGACTGGTTTCAGTGGAGTTAGGGAATTCTGTTTCTTGGAGTTCAAGTTCTCGACAGAAGAGTAACCAAGAATCCTCAAGCTCCGTATTTATGGCGGAATTACTCGGCATGGGCGAACGAGACATAGAGGCCTGTATTAATGGCTAATGTGATGGAGTTATTAATTTAGGCTGGCCAGATATCGGTGCTTCATCAGGTGCATTACTTTTGGCGGTGTGATTATCTTTAGCCTTTATTGCTTTGTCATCATGGTGCTACGACATCTTGTTCGTTGTGTTAATTCAACGGGCTTCTCCATTTATGTTTGGTCGGTCTGATCTCCAATACTTCTGCTGTGTCGGATTTTCTTCTGTAAACCGTCGATGCTCTTGTTGGTGTCTGTAATATCGATGGTTATGTGTCGGACTTCTTTCTCTACTATTTCCTTGGTTTCTCTACGATTCCCTCGTCATTTCTGCTTTTTTCCACGATTTGCTATATTTGGTTGATTGCTTTATATTACTCTCATTCGGTTATTTCTAACCATTTTTTTTTTCATGTTCATGATTTATACCTTTTTAGTCGGGCGCCGTTTACGAATTTCTTGAAAATATCTCCTTGTAATGTTTTTAGTCGGACTTAGCCATTAGGATTTAACTTTTCGATGATATAGGGTCCCATCCATTCTATATGCAACTTTTTTGGTTCCCCTTTTACTCTGCTATTATATAGGAGTGCTAAATCTCCAACTGACAGATTCTTTTGTTTGATATTTCTATCATGCCATGCTTTCTGTTGTTGTTTTTGCACTCTCTAATGTTCTAATGCCAACTGTCGACTTTCATCCAGCTTCAACAACTGTAGTAGCCGTTCGTGTCGAGTATCTTCGACGTCGATATGAAGAGATGTTGCAAAGGTCGGTGCTTGTCGTCGAAAATGTAACGGGACGACAGCCTCCTGACCATAGACAAGTGAGAATGGTGTCTGTCCTGTTGTTTTCTTATATGCTGTTCTATATGCCCAGAGGACATAAGGTATTTTATCGTCCCAATCATCTTTCTCTGTATTGCAGATTTTTGTCAGTCCTTTTGTAAGTGTTTTATTGAACGATTCTACTGCGCCGTTTGATTGAGGGTGATAAGCTATGCTTATTCTATGATCGACTGCAAACTCCTTAGTTAATGCTTTAATGGTTTTACATACAAAGTGTGTGCCTTGGTCACTTATCAATGTTATGGGACATCCAAAGCGTGTTATGATATTTTCATAAATGAATTTAGCAACAACTTCACTTGAACATGTTTCGACTGGTTCTGCTTCTGCCCACTTGGTAACATATTCGACAGCAGTAATAATATACCGAGCACCTGTTTGTCTTCCCACTACTGGAAATGGTCCAATAAAATCAATAGCCCATATTTCAAATGTTCAGCTAGGGTTAATTGGACATAATGGCATTTTTGTTCTTGGTAGTGGTCGACCCATGCGCTGACATTTATCACACTTAGATACAAACTCTCAACAATCTTTATGAATCATTTCCCACCAGAGTCTTGCATGCAGGATTTTTCTGGTTGTTATATCCACATGATAGTGTCCTCCTGCTGGTCCAGCATGGGCTTCTGTAATTATATCCTGTTGTTCATGCTCAAGTGCACATCGACGTAATATATCGTCCAAGCCAAATTTATAGAGGAAACCGTTGATCAAGGTGTAGGGGGCTGCTTTCATTGCTAATATCTTCCTCTTTTTCTCATTCATTCCCTCAAGAGCTTGCCCATTTTCCAAAAATTGTGCAATTTCCATAAGTTTTGAAGGCACTGCTTCGATGCGAAACAAGTGTGCGTCTGGTAAGTCATCTTCAATTCCTGTCGGTTCTTCTCCTGTGTCGATTCTTGATAGGTGGTCTAGTCCGACATTAAGTTTTCCAGGTCGGATGATTACTTCGAATTCAAGTTCTTGGAACAGTAATAACCAGCGACATAATCTCCCGTGATGCAATGGCTTATTGAATAAGTATTTTAAAGCTTGGTGATCTGTATAAAATACAAAGCGATTAGCCAATAAATAATGGCGGTATTTCTAAAGGGAAAATACCATACCTAATGCTTCTCTTTCAGTCGTAGAATCATTTCTTTCAACTTTATTCAATTTTCGACTGCTGAATGCATTAGGATAGTCCATGTTATCATCTCTAGGTTGTGTTAGGATGGCTCCTACTGCTATTCCGGATGCATCAATATGTACATGAAATTTCTTTGACCAATCTGGAAATTGAAGAATCGGTGCTTCGACCATTTTTCTTTTCAGTGTGTTGAATGAAATGTTACATTCCTCCATCCATTTATAATCTTGATCTTCTTTTAGCAATTCTTCCAGAGGATAAGTCATATCGGAATAGTGTCTGATAAATTTTCTGTAATATCCGATATGTCCTAACAGGATTCGTACTTGTTTCAGATTTACTGGAGGCTTTAGGTCGAGAATGATTTTGATCTTCGCGTAGCAACCTTAATACCTTCTTTGCACATGACATGACCAAGTAATATGCCGATAGGCGTCGCGAAGATGCACTTTTTAATGTTCATGGATAGTTGTATCTGTCGACATCTTTCTAGCATTAGTCTGAGCCATTTGCAGTGATCTTTCAGCATTGTATAAATTGTCTAGTCATCAAAGTATACAGCCATGGTTTTGTAAATGTATTCTTGGAATGCTTTGACGACAATTCTTGAGAAGACCGCAGGTGCGTTCTTCAACCCAAAAGGCATAACTTTATACGCGAATGACCCGAATTCGCATACGAATGTTGTCTTTTTCTGGTCTTCTTTTGCTATAGGTACTTGGTTGTACCCCGAGAATCCATCCGTGAAAGAATAGCACTCGTGTCCTGCAACTTCATTGATGATTTCATCTACAAAGGGTGTAGGGAAAGGATCTATTAGAGTTACCTTGTTCAGCTCTCGAAAGTCAACACAGATTCTCAGTCGAGTTGGATCTTGTTTCTTTGGCTGAACGACCATTGGGCTTGCCCATTCCGACTGGTCAATAGGATATATGATTTTTGCAGCAAGCATGTTATCGATCTCCTTTTTGACAATATCCTTATATTTGTGAGCAAGTTTGTAGGGTCTTTTCTTCACAGATCTGGCATCAGGTTTAATGTCAATTTTCATCTCGGGCATTTCCTTTACAAGCCCTTTCAAATCTTTATAGTCTCGAGCAAAAACGTCTTGGAATTCTTTGAGAATACTAGAGATTTTTGCTGTCTGTTCCTCATTCTAGTAATCGCCTATTTTTGCCATTTTTGGTCAATCGTCCTTTGAAATATCTACTTCCTTTACTTTAATCTTTGCGTCCATCCATTCTGGTGCACGGCTGTTACTTATCTGTCTTTCGTCTTCTTTGATTTGTGTGAAATTTGGTGGGAAGTCTTTTTCTGATAATCTTTCAGGTTCATCTTTTTCTATGATCTCTGTACTTAAGATTGTTCTTACGGGCTTCGACACACTGGGGTGATCCTTTCTCCATTGAAAACTTTTCCCTACCGACATCTCTGTTTCTAGGCTCAGTCTTGTCGAGTGCTTCTTTTTTGTCGTCTTTATATTGTAGCAAGTGTTAGGTGGGTGTACATTCTCTTGTTTGTTTCCGAGTGTTGAAGTTTCTGTTGGCTATAAGAATTCTTTGATGCTTTTGCTTGCTTCGACCAATCTCTCATCCTGCAAAGAAAACTGGAAATCCTTAATACAATTTTCTTTTAGATCTTTCCAAAGGAAAGTTTCTCCTCTTGCTTCTTCCATCTTGTACGACTTGTTAGGTAGATCGTCGAGTGTTCTGGGAAAGAGGTGAGGCCATTTTCTTTCATCTTTATCGCCTAATTTTCTCCATTCTTTTTTGCAATAATCAATGTGAGCTTCAGGGTTTTGTCCTTGTGTGAACAAAGGAATGTTGGCATGATTTGTCAAGTTTCTTCCTCCAAACCTTTCTATGAAAGATGTAGATGCAGTATTCCAACTTTGAAGTTTCGACTGATGAGTGTCCCACCATCTCGCAGCTTGACCAGTAAATGTCTCTACCAAACTTTGTAGACGGCCTTGCTCTCTGACATGTTTTGATACCTGTTCGACATGTACATCAGGTGGATCACATTCTTTATATCTTAATGTCGAGCTACCATATTGTACATTTTTAACTGGAGCAAGTGTTGGATATGCTCGTATTTTTCGTTCAAAAACCTTCGATGTGTAGGATACAGAGAGACATTTCTTTATTTGTTTCCTCGAGATGGCTTCCACATTCCAACATTCTTTTGCATGTAGATCATACTTTTCTATTTGCCAGTCATATAGTTCTGCATCAGAATTATATCTGAGCGAGATAGGATCTCCGAGATGAAGTTCTCCTTGGTTATTGGCTCAATGCGATCTTCATTATTATCTATTCGGTAAAGCTGTCGGATATCGTTATCGACTTCTGTAGGTTCTAACCAAGGTTCTCCTTGTGATGGGAAGATTGGCATGATAACCTTCTGGCCATTACCTTTCAAATTGATGTGGCTTTTGTCCAAAGAAATTGAAGCCTTCATCTTCCGTCCCCATGGTCGATTGACCAAAGCAGGGAAGGAGCTTGCATCATCTTTTGGTACGATGATTTAAAAATCTACTGATGTTGTGATACATTTAATGGAAGTTTCTACTCCTTTCCATACTCCAATCGGCTCAATTAATCCCTGATTTGCAAGCTTTAAGTAGATGCCCGATTCCTGTAGTTGAGGTCGACCGAGTTGGTTCCAAGTATCACGAGTCATGATATTCACTTGGGATCCAAAATCAAGAACAACTCGTCATACATGATATCCATTTATGTCGAGATCGACTAATGGGTCAGCGTCATTTTTCTCTTTTTGTTCTAGTCGGAAAATGTTTTTAGTTTGTCTTTGCTCGACGTGTTTTAATTTATGCAACAAATCAACATTTTTCCTACAGCTTCTTCATGTGAAATTAATTTGAGCAACTCATTAAGAGTTTCTTCATGCGTTGCTAAATCATGAAATATGTCAGATGCATCTTTGTACATAGACTTTTGTTTTATAGGATTTGGATAATCCTCTTTATCGACAATTCTAGTTATCTGAGGTTTGTCTTGACCAATATGAGTGCCTTGCCTTGTTAATTTGCAAGTTTTTTGTTCGCAACACATCATTTTTTTGAACACAAGATAAAAACATGAACATTTTTCTTATTATTTATTTTCTCGATCATGGTAGGGCAATCCTCTAAATAGTGATCGCCTACCCCACACTTTGTACAAAATTTGAGATCGTTTTTTTCCTTATAAGGGCATTCTGCATGTCGATGATTCTCACTGAAGCATGTAAAACATGTATCAGGTCAACCATATCGAAAGCCTCAACCTCCACTACCATGACCGCGACTCTGATATCCACCACGTCTATTGTAGCCATTATATCGCTAATCATTCCGTCAATCATTATACCTTGGGTATCTATCGTTCCTGTTTTGATTGTACTGGTTATTTTTTCCATCATTTCTCCTGAATCTATCATTTGCTGGATTTTTGTCTTGGTTCTGCTCGATAGAATTTGCTTGGTACACTGCATGATAATTTTGCCAATTTTTCAGGTTCATATGACATTCTTTGATTGAATGTGTATTTACTTCACAAATTTGACACCATCTTGCCTTCTTATTTTTCAGATTGTATGGACAATCATTTGTGGTATGTGAATCATATTCTTTGCATAAATCACAAAAACATCTGGATTGGATGAGTTTTACATCTTGTCGCTAATCATCATTTCGACAAGAATCTTTGGCATGTCTTGAGGTTCGACAAGTTGTACACCATAGCTCTGGTCCTTTTAACGTCATATTTTTGATAGCCTGCTCCATACTTTCAAGTCGTTCGTCAACATGTCTGTCCATGGATATTAGAGGGTATTCATCATCCATTTCGATTTCTAGTGCTACTCTTAGCGCATCTGCATATGTATTAACATTTTGTCGATGGACATGTATTCTGATTTTATTGATCAGACCGGAAATAAACCATTTGATTAATAGTTTTTCTTCGATTTCATAGTCTAATTTGCTCAAGAGGTCTTTAAACCTCTTGTCGTACTCCTTGATAGTTTCTGTCTGTTTTTGGACTGTTGTCTTCAGTCATTCTACCGCTAGGTATGTCGCATCTTCAATCATAAAGAAGGCCAAAAAGATTTGTTTGATTTGTGTTTTTGTTGCAGTTGGTGTTTTTCCGATGTACCCCATGTACCAAGTCAGTGCTCTCTTTCTTAGTGAGCCAACAAATTGAGCAATTTGTATGTCTTCATTGGTAATTTGATTAGCTGTCCAGATTGCTTCGCACACAAACCAGTGTCTTCTTGGGTCTTCATCTCCTTCGTAGAATGGAAGGTTTGTTGTGGTGTGCGCCATGTCTGCTATTGTATTATTCTGAGAATCTGATGGGGGTGTGGGTGGGTTATTTCCACAATCAATACTTGGTGCTTCGTTAGTATGAATTAACTATCTTTTTGAACTTGGTTCTCTGTCTTCAGACTCAATGACCGTATCTCCTTTGATGTCTCTAGATCTTCCTTCTTCAATTACTTCTGTCGAAATCCAGTTAAAGTTTTGCTCAAATGGGATTTCGCTAAATCACGGAATTTCCGACGTGCTTGTCGAATCACTCAAATTTGGTATTGGCAGGGGGGGCACTTCTTCATGCTCTGTGTACACTAGATGAAAACTTCTATTTGAAAATTTGGGTTGAAAAGATATCCAACTCCCTTCTTCTGGCCGATGAATCAATAGTCTATTGATATCATCGCCTTCTATGCTTCGACGACTCCAAACTCCCGACTGACCAGCATGGAGACCAAGGTTTTATTCAACAATTTCTTCCACCCTAGTGCTTTCTGTTAAATGAAATGGAGATGGAGGTGCTATCGTTTCTGGTATTTGAACTTGGATAGCTCTACCACGCTCTATCCACAAGTCTTCATCCATCGGCGACAGTTCTTCTTCGACATCCTGATCATCGTGGACTTGGATTGATTCTGGCAGATTCCCTTCTGCATCTATCGCAATATTTGATCCTTTTGTCCTCTGGAGCGCAATTGCCTGCTCCTGCAGCTCTTCAAGTCACTGCCTCCTTTTTTCTCTTTTGATTTTCTGAATATCTAGGGTGCTTTTGTGACTTAAAAGTCTGTCTTTATTGGATTTTTTTCCACTGCTGGTCATGTCGTTTGTCATATGTCGAGTTCCATCAAACTAGGTACATTAGAGCATGCTTCATCAACCCCCCAATACTGGCCCGATGGTTTCTAGACTATTGGGGAAGTGTAGACCATCACTTGTTCAAGAAAAATTCCCATTCGCGCTCCTTTACAAATTTTTCTCACTTACGTTCTTTCTCCTCCCAGTTAGAGTTTGGAATCGGCAGGGTCAGCAACGGTCTTGTTTCGACAATATGTGAGACACCTTTTTCAATAAAAAATTTAAACAATAATGTCGGCAGAGAACATAAAAATTGATCGACTAATTCGGTGAAGAACTTTCTTCTTATTTCATCTACTGATACTCGACTTTCGATCGCTTTCTCTTCACAGAAATCTTATGCAATCTTTTCACACCATTCTGATAGATTTGTATGGCCTCCGTTGATTAGCTTCGATACTAATTTACGCTCTGCTTCATCGACTGGTCTGTTCATCCAGAAGTTTCTTCAAGGCGATCGGCACAGATTCTACAAATCTCTCATGGGTCTTGGAGAAGAATCGATCTCTTGCTTTTTTAATCGTTAGCTTGTTACGTCACGCATAATTCTACAGGTAATTCACAATTTTATTCTCCCACCAATCTCTAATCTCTTGTTCTGAAATCATGGGTCATGCTGCTAGTAATTTTTCATGTATCAACCGGAAATGGAACCAGATGTTGTAATCCCACGGTTCACATAGTTATCATAGATACATTACACAATATAAGCAAGCATACACAATGACACAGATATAAGAGACGAGACAAATAGAGAGAATAGTCTTTGTATTAACTAGCAATAATAGAACAATATGATAGAATCAATCTCTACTTTCTATCAGCTCACCATCCTAGATATATATATGTGCAGATAGAGTTACATAACCATCTGTCGGTTTATCCAACCGACCCAACCCATACTAGTTGACGCGACTAGTCGACATATGCTGCAGAGTGGTCGAGCGGAGGGCCTAGTCGACAGGCCGACCTAGGCCCCTCCAACACACACGCATTGCATTCATACTGTCTCTTTTCAGATGGATTAATTGGTGCGATTGTTGGGACATTATAACCATCAGACTTCCATCCTGATCCTCTAGAAGATGTAGTTGATTCCATCAAACCTTGGTGCTCTATTGGTGGACAAACCTTCTTTCTTGTCCATATCTGTGCACAGATCTATCTTCCAGATGTTAGTCTATTACTAAATACACCCACTTTGATACCAATTGTTGGAATCTATTTAATACTGAGAGGGGGGGTGAATTAGTATTAGTGCAGTTATGAATAGTTTTTAACTTCTTAGCTGATTAATCTTGAACTTTAATTATGCATCTACCATAAATAAAACATTCATCCACATATGAAAAAAAACATAGAACACACATAATTTTTATGTGAAAACCCAAATGGGAGAAAACCACAGAATGCTCTCTTATATTAAACGATTACATTCAAGGAAGCACCAACTTCTTAAGTTCTCCAGAACCAACTAGAAGGAGGCACCGACCCCTTGGTTTTACAGGCACTAACCCAAAGGAAGCACCAACTCCCTGATTTACCAGCACCAAATGGAAGGAGGCTACGAACCCCTACTCCTTGCCTCGTCCTACTACCCTAATATACAATAAGAAGATATTACTTGACTATTCTTTTGATCTGCGCACACTTATGATAGTTTGTTGTTCTTTGTGTTGTGTGCACCTTCTGCAACCTTGAGATCTTGCAATCATAGTTCTGTGTTACGAACATCACTTTAACACTTCACAATGCTACAATTGACTTCGCACTGCTCAAGTTGTGTGCTGCATCATCATATTCTGCAGTATGCGCTCAAGTTCTGTATGCCATTTTGTTTCTTCGTTGCTGCACTTCAACTGATACTGCACATCAACTGATAAACTATTGTTTTAACTTCACGCATTAGTATCAGCTTGAACTATGCACCTTCTGAAATGTGTACATTCTATCTTGGTGCAACATTCTTTAGATAATCTATGGCCTTATGTTCATGGTTCGTCCTTTCTGTATAAAGCACTTGTCTCAGATTATCCTTATCATAATGAACATCTTTGATTGTGTTGCAATTTTGTTTTAGCGCATCAAATAAACTTCTTCACTTTACGCATCATAAGATATACTTCAAATCTATCTTTGCGCTTATATCTTAGATCATATGTGACTATCTACCTATCGTCTGCGATACTGTCATTCAGTCTTCACGCACTTGCACATATTCTAGAGTTCTTCCTTTCTATCTTCATGCAACTATCACATATTCACAACATCATTCTGTGCACCTTCAACTATTCCATTCCTCTGCTTGTGTGCACTCGAATCTCTGCTAAATCATGTTGTTCTCGTAAAACAAGCCCTTGATTGCCCGAGTATTAGAATCTTGATAAATATGTATCTTCTAACTTTCCACTTCAAGCATACATCCTTTCTCTTGAGCTTACTTCAAATATCCAACTTGCTTCTTATTTATACTTGTCATGTGCAAATCATATGTCCACAAGTTGGTTGCGGCTTTCCTTCTTCTTTGATTCATGGTTCATGCTTTCACCGCTTGTCATGTTCTGCACCGCTGAGGTGTCATGACTCTGTCAATCTTGTGGCGAGACCTCTCACTTCTCGTTCCAATGCCCCATTTTGTGCATCAAAAGAGAATCTCGTCTCGAACTGATGAGACTCCAAGATCAACTTACTTCCCTCAGTACGGTCTCACATGGTTCACAAGTCAAGGAAGAAGTATCCACCTTGTTAGATACTATCAACGTTTAATCCCCTTTGGCCAGTTTCCTCACTTGTAATGATTCCTCATCTTTCGACGAAGACGTGGATCACCCAGAAGCATTCCCAAATAATTAAAAATCACCAAGGTCCACCTGTGTTGAATGGTGGGATGACCTCCCATGTATGGTACTACCTCTAGTAACACCACCAATTCCCACATTTAACGGCCCCCAAACACAAAGAAGACACCCAACATCTCTTGTTACCTTTCTTATTTGTGTCAACATTTTATTTCCTTTTTTTCCCGATCCATGGTTTGATTGAGAATAAGTCTATCTTCTCTTTATGCAGATGACTTCTCAAGCCAATATCTACATTGGCTATGCAGACGATGCAATTCAATGGTCCAAGAAACTCACATTGGCTACATGGGATATTTATTCTCCCTCCCACGTACTCCACCATATCGACGGAGTGTGATTGGGGGAACTCACGAATAACCAAGAAGAATATGATGCCGTCATAGGTCTCCTAAGATATGACACTCATCTTGGAATACACCATCTATGGGTACACCTATACCCCCATATGGTTGTCTTGTAGCTGAACAATGTATTATGTGTCCTCAATCCACTCCTTTTCTGCAAGTTCCTGCGCGTGCACCTTCTCATCCGATAGTTTGAAACCATTACTTTAACACACATACCGAGAAACACCAATGAATTCGCTGACTCCATCGCTAACAAGGTCTTGAAATGGCACCTGATACATCACATGACTACCTAGTCTTGCACACCCAACAAACAAATATATATATCTATATGACACACCTACTGCTGCACACACACACACACACACATATATATATCATCATCATCATGTCTCATAAGTTGATAACCATTTGCAACATACATGTTAGTATCTATTACTACATATGAACCACATCAACATGTAGAACACATGAACCAAACATCCATAACATACATAGACACAAAATAAACATGAGAACTATAACACATATGATGCAAAAATGGTGTATATATATATAGATCATAAAATAAATAGGTGTCATGTACAAAATGTCCCTCATAGGGCATATACAAAATAGCCTTATGGGGGATACATCATATAAACTTCCTCCCATAGGCTCATCAAAAACATATACAAAAAGGGGCCCATATCCCTATACAAACAAAATCAAGCTACCCCACCCACTAATGGGTCACTAGGCCCCATGATGGCCAAAGTCCACACTGAATCTCCTCTAGATCCTCAAGCGGGTCCCTGAGTTGGTCACGTTCCCTATCGTGGACTTTGTCATGGTGGATGACCTGCACCCTCCTCCACCTCCCTCTCTATATGGCATGCCAATTCCAACCTACACATAATAGGTTGCCACACTGGACCGCACTCTTCCGACAACTGAAGAGACAATTCCAACTCCTCATCCTCAAGGACGACGACAACTCTATCGTCAACCCCCGTATACATAGTGTTGAGTTGTCTCAGTAAGTCATCGAATGCAGTGGCCATCGAATCTCTTGCACTTGATCCCCAAGAAGGAGCTCCTCCCATTGCCTCTCCCCCAATAGCCAAACCCTCTCCTGCGGCCGATCTGGCCCCCCATATCGGTCCCACCACTTCCCTACCTGACGAGTCGGCCATACAGGACCAATATCTGCATCAAAAGGGAGAAACCTCCCTCAGTACATGATAAACATATATACAAAATGTTCAAAAAACAAAAACATATACATCATTGTTTGTAACTATCAGCACAAAGTGTAAACATCATACCTGTAGCGTTGAATCCCCCTGTAGGAGATGGTAGCTCCATATCCCCCCTGTAGTCCATACCACTCCAGGGGTATCTCTCCATGGCCCCAATTCGTTGCTCCCACACATCCAAAATGTGTGGGGTGTAGTAATCCCCCACCATTCCACCACCATCCTGAGGCATCAATCACCACTAGTACATCATCAGGGGCTCCTCAGGCCGCCTCGGCGGCACCACTACTAGCGGCCTCAGTTTCAGGTACCACTCGAATAAATAGGAGCATAGCATGCTCCTGTAACAAAAGGTCCTCCTTGGACCTCCCCGCCGTTATGAAGTCATATGTCCATCTGGAATCGATTTAATACTAAGAGGGGGGGTGAATCAGTATTAACGCAGTTATTAGTAGTTTTTACCTTCTTTAACATATTATCATTTACTTAATCTTTATGTTCTTTTATGCATCAGTAAATAAACACCCACACATATATGCACCACATACATAAAACACAAGATTTTTACGTGGAAAACCAAACAGGAGAAAACCAAATAATGCTTCTTTATAGTGAGAAAGAATACATTCAAGGAAGCACCAACTTCCTGGGTTTACCAGCACAACCTAGAAGGAGGCACCAACCCCCTAGTTTTAGAGGTACCAACCTGAAAGAATCTTCTTATCCCTATGTTTCTCTAGCACGAACTAGAAGGTGTCACTGACCCCCTATCTTATTTTTTCTACATGCACCAACCTGAAGGAAGATCCAACTCCCTATCTCCTTGCCCCGTCCGACCTCCTTAATGTCCAATGAATGTTGTTGTCTTACTGAACTTCAACTATGTGCACTTCTTCAGATCTTCGGATGACAATTCTACTGTGCGCTACCTTTGTATGCATACTTTACTTTGTCACTGCGCTGCATACATCACTTGACTTCTCATTCCTGTCAAATCATACTTATGCTGATGACGTACTTCATGTACTGTGTGCTTCATTGATTCTACAATTTGCATCTCTAGTTATCTCAACGTTCTGCTATGTATGACTGCAATGACCAACTGATATTATGCTTTCAATTGATAGTTTTTTGTTCTAAAATGAAGCACCAGTAACATATGGAACTGCGCACTTTCTGATGTGTCCATTCTATTTAAGTATTGTAGTCTCTCAGATGATCTGCAAAGTCCAGTGCATCAAATAATTTGTCTGTTTTGTTTAACACATTTGTATCGGATCATCTGCATCATGATGCGCCTATTAGATCCTGTTGTTTTTCTCTTGTTTTGCATCAAATGGAGTTCTCAACATTGCACACTTTCACTTCTACTCATATCCATCAGCTATAAATCTGTGCAATATCTGATAAACTTCGGTTATGTCTCTGCGCTTTTGTCTCTACAACATTTGTGACTATTGTCGTGCTGATTGTAATATTGTCCTTCGAAACATCAAGCACTTGCGCATACTTCAGTATTTATTCCTTTTAGTACGCACACATCTGTCACAGATCTATCGCATCTTTTTGCGCACCATTAAAAATTCATTCTGCTACATGTGCGCATTTGGCTCTTCTCTAGATCATTTTGTTATGTCCACAAGACCCTTGTTGTCCTGAAAATCAAACTGAAACTTACACTTGAAGCTCTTATTCTAATACCATCAAGCTTACCTCTAGTTTCCAACTTGAATTTCTATTTATACATGTCCTACACAAATTGTATGTTCACAAGTTGGATGTGGCATCCCTTCTTCCATGCTTCACAGATTGTGCATATGCCATGTGTCATATTCTGCACTGTTGATGTGTCATCTGATATGTGTATTGCTCCCTTAAGTTCGACAACTTAGTGGGACTTTACACCTTGGTGGTGTACCTTTGCGCTCTTAATGTACCATTTCCTTACGGGATGTGCGCAATCTTATACTTCATCTTGATGTGTCTATGGTTTGTGTTGTACCATCCCGTGTGGGTAATGAGCCCTTACAATATTAATACTTTACGGGATCTATGCATACTCCAATTTCTTCTCAATGGAACTTTGAGCTTTGTCATGTCATCCTTTGTGGGCTTGCGCACCTACTATATAGTTAGTTGTGGAATTTTCATATAGATGGTCTTCAACCACTGTACCCTTCTAGGAACTTGTGCATGTTCTACTTACTGAAATCATCTTCTGATTGGCTATACTTGCGCGCTTTCAGGATTGTCTAGCCATTAACTAATTGCGCACTTCCAACCATTAACCAAGCGATGCCCAATATTTATTGTGCATTCTAGAGTCTTCCTTCAACAAACTTGCACACTCGTAGCATTTGCTCAACCAATCTCCTTGGATGTTTGTACACATGTACCATTGTCCAACCAACTCCTTTGATTGTTGTCATGAGAGAGTATGACTTGGTAGAATTGATATCTGCACAAGGACCACATGCTGTAGGATACATTACTTGTGTTCTTTCTTGAACTGTATTTTCAAAACTTGTCATGCATGATTTATCCTTGACACACATCTTCAAACTGAATGCACTTCTAGATATACTCCAAAGTTGCATACATGTCTGTCACCTTTACCATTTGTGCATATGCTTCTGGTATTCATGTTCTTCTTCATCTTGCACGTATACTACTTCAAAGTGGCTTCCATATACTTCTTCATAATTCTGCAGTAATACTGTATCCACTTTGACACTAGTTGATATCATTGACTCGGACTGAATTAGTTGAAATCCTCTTTGACATTAGTTGATAGTCAAAGACTTTACAACAATGACAACCAATGCTCAACAATCTTCCCCTTTGGCATTGATGTCGACAGCCCATGAAGTTGTACCTGATCTTCTTTGAACTGTATACTTCATCTATACTTTATCGCAGTGCTCCCCCTATGTATATGCTCCCCCTAAGTTCTTTGGGATTTTCGCTATTGCGTTTTCCGCGGTTAGTACTTCTACTACCAATTATTTGCGTGAACCATTCTTCTTTCTGTTACATCTATGCAGACCATATGTTCAGTCATCTTCATGCTCTTCCACGTCTGCTAAGGCTTCATGCTCTTTCACATATGTTAGGTCTTCATGTTGTTCCTTTTTGCTGTATGCAATTCTCCCCCGTTCATGATGTCCTTCTAACTTCATGCATCACTTCTATCATCATGTATATAATAGCTTCATGCATCTCCCTTGCATTCTGTCATGCTGACTTCATACATCTTTTCATGTCTCGGCCTCTTCATGCTAGCTTCTAATGTGCATTTCATGCCTCAGCTTCATGTATCTATCCCCCTTTGACATCAATGTCAAAGAGGTGCCATTCTTTTGCGCTATATGATTTATTCTTGTTTGATTTGCGCCGGCGTCCATCACGACTATATCCAAGGATAACTCCCCTTATCATCATGCTTTGTTGCTTTGCAGATCTTCTATATTGATATATTTTCATAATTATATTTGATTACGTTACATTGTTCATTCCTCTTGTTCCTGTCACAATACTTCACCATTCCTTGCGCAGTGATCATGCTGTCATCCTTACTTACCCACTGCAGAGTGGCGATCCCTTCCAGATTTATGCTTCTTTGCTTAGGTTCTCATTGTGTTGAGGATTGAGAACCACACCCAATTTTTCTCTGAGATATTCAAATGTACTTCATGGAAGGGGTTTTTTAAATATGTCTACAATTTGTTCCTTAGTATCAACATATTCTAGTTTTACCACATTATCGGCTACTTGCTCTCTCACAAAATGATATTTGATGGGGATGTGCTTAGTCTTGTAGTGCATAACAGAATTCTTGGAGATATTGACCGCACTTGTGTTGTCACACGGTATTTGTATTGGACATTCTATATTTACTTAAAGATTGTTCAAATTCTATTTAATCCATAACACTTGTGAAAAACAAGCAGCTGCAATAATGTATTCAGCTTCTATTGTAGATAATGCCACAAATCTTTTTTTTTTGTTGATCGATGACACAAGACATCTCCCTAAGAAAAAAAAAGAACCACTAGTACTTCTCCTATCATCAATACTTCCAGCCCAGTATGCATCAGTGTATGCAACTAAGTCGATATTTTTTCTTCATGGGTACCATAGGCCAAGATACATTGTCCCTCTCAAGTACCTGAAAATACGTTTGGCTGCTTGAACATGCGTTTCCTTGGGTGCTACCTGATACCTTGCGACAAGTCCAACAACTTGCATGATGTCTGGTCTAGAAGCAGTTACATATAATAGACTACCAATCATCGATCTGTAAATCCTATGATCAACTTCTTTAGCCTCATCTTCTTTACTCAACTTGCATCTTGTAACCATGGGTGTACACACTGGCTTGCAATCTTCCATGTTGAATCTTTTTAGCATTTCCTTGATATTCTTAGATTGGGATATGAAGATGCCATCATTTAATTGTGAAATTTGCAACCCAAGGAAAAAGGATAGTTCTCCTAGCATAGACATCTCAGACTCTTTTTGCACATCTTTCGCAAATTGCTGACTCATTCTATCATCATTGCTTCCAAAAATGATATCATCAACATATATTTCCATGACTATCATTTTTTCATTTTCAATTTTGATCTAGAGATTAATGTCTACACTCCCCCTTTTGAAACCTTGGTTTTGCAGATATTATCTAGCCTTGAATACCAAGATCTAGGGGCTTGTTTGAGTCCATACAGAGTTTTCTTTAGCTTGCAGACATAATCCTTGTTTCCTGAGAGTGAGAAACCATCTAGTTGTTCAATGTATACCTCTTCTTCAAGATATCCATTTAGAAAAGCTGATTTTACATCCATTTGATATACCTTGACATATTTTGCGCAGACATAGGCCAAGAAAATTCTGATAGCTTCCATTCGCACCACAGGGGAAATTTTTTCCTCAAAATCTATTCCCTCCATTTGCGCATATTTTTTGCAGACCAATATTTCCTTGTTTCTGACAACTTTTCCATCTTCATTTAGTTTGTTTCTGAATACCCACTTCGTTCCTATAACATTCTTGTTTTTGGGTCTTGGAACAAGTTCCCAAGTCTCATTATTTTTTATTTGATCTAATTCTTCCTTCATATCCTTCATCAATCCTTCATTTGATTTGGCTTGTTCAAATCCTTTTGGTTCTATTTGTGATAGTAACGAGAAATGCACTTCCTCAGTTGGGTTGCTCTGACTTCTTCTAGTTTTTATGCTGACATCTTTGTCTCCAATAATCAAATATTATGAATGATTTTTCTGAACAAATCTGGAGGGGGCTTTGTGTCTGGTATTCCTTATTCTTGTCTGTTCTAATATACTTCCTCCTGCGGTACTTCTATTTCTTGATTTTATTCATACGGTTGTTCCAACAGTGGTAAGTCATCATCTTCTTCAATTCTTGTCTAAGTCAAGACTTCATCAACTTCTACTTCAGGACTCTCCACTATTTTTCTTAGTCGCAAATTGTAGCACTTGTAAGCTTTGCTTTTGCAGGAATAACTAAGAAAGATCCTTTCATCTGACCTGGAATCAAATTTGCCTAATGTATCACCATTTCTTTTGATGTAACATTTGCTTCCAAATATTCTTAAATGCTTAACTGTAGTTGGTATTCCTTTCCATATTTCATATGGTGTTGAGCAACTATTTTTCTTGATTAAACATATGTTAAGGATGTGAATAGTTATATGAATGGCATGTGTCCAAAACATGTATGACAACTTCTATTTGTTTAGCATTGTCCTGGCCATCTCCTAAACAATCCTGTTTTTTTCTTTCTGCCACCCCATTTTGATGTGGTGTTCTAGCTACTGAAAATTGTCTTCTATTTCCATGTTTATCACAATAGTTATAAAACTTGTTTGATGTATACACTCCTCCATTGTCAGTTCTTAAGCATTTTATTCTTAAATCAGTTTCATTCTCAACCACTTCTTTAAACATCTTGAAACATTCGAATGTTTCTGATTTTGCATTAAGAAAGAACACCCATGTCATTCGATTGAAATCATCAATAAACAGTAGAAATTATTCTTCACCATTCATTCCTTTGGTTCTCATTGGACCACAAATATACGAATGCACTATTCCAAAGGCCTTGAGGTAGTATATTCTTTTGTTGGGCACTTGATTCTAGCTTGTTTCCCATGTAGACAGTGTTTGCAAAAGGAATTTGATGGATTAGTAATCCTTGGAATGTCCCTCATTGATTATTTCCTACTGATCCTGACCAAATTATCAAAATTGATGTGTCCCAATCTTCTATTCCAGATCCAACTTTCATCGGTTTGTCCCATGTAGCATTTCTCTTCTCTTTCTTCATCTAGAATGTAAACATTGTTAGGAGTTCTAGAGGCTGTAGGTACGATTCTTCCTGTATCCCTGTTTTTTATTTTGCATTTTTCTGAATCAAAGGTAAGATTGTGTCCCTAGTTTCACATCTGGATAACACTTAAAATATTGTGTTTCATGTTCTCAACTAATAGAACATTATCTGCCTTGGTTCTTTTATTTCCTAGGCTTGTTATACCTTTACCAAAATTTTTAGCTAAGCCATTGTCCCCAAAATAGGCACTGCCTCCCTTGTCTTCTCTGAACTTCAGAAAGGTGTTTTTATCTCTGGTCATATGCTTGGAGCATCCATTGTCTATATACCATTTCCCCCTTCTACTTTGTGCATGTAAGGCTAGGCTGCATGCTTCTTGATGATCCTGATCTTTCTGATCTTCAGCTATCTTGGTGGATTGTACAAGTTGCTGTTGTTTTTCACAGTCACGAGTATCATGTTCTGACGTTTCACAATATTCATCTTCTAAACTTAAAATGTTGAAAGGATTGGAATCTTCAAAAGCGACTTCAAGTGGTTTTATGAGAATATTCAATTTAGGATTTGTCTTATTGTGCAAACCTTTCTTTCTAGCATATGCTAATTTCCGAGCTCTACAATTTATTGCTTTATGACCAAAATTATAACAGTAAAAGGAATTTCCAAAGAAAATATTTTGGTACCTGATAGGATAGAAATTATGAGGCTATGTAGACTTATTTTCTAAAAGATTCGACCTTCGATGTTCTCTTTCAAATCTATGATTTGTTCTTGATTGTGGGGTCTTGAGAGCATATGCATAACTTTTAGCGAAGTAAATTTCTTCATCAGTGTTGTTTTTGCCTCTTTGTTTTAGCTGAAGGCTTAATTGTTGGATTTTACTTCTTAGAGAGACAACTTCAGCTTCCATACTTTCACACTTGTCATCCTTAAAGCATCTTCTTATTGGATATGCTTGTGCGCTTTCAGGATTGTCTAGCCATTAACTGCTTGCACATTTCCAACCATTACCCAAGAAATGCTGAAGCTTCCTTGCACATTCTAGGGTCTTCCTTCAACAAACTTGCGCACTCGTACCATTTTCTCAACCAATATCCTTGGTTGTTTGTACACATGTACCATTGTCCAACCAACTCCTTTGATTGTTGTCATGAGAGAGTATGACTTGGTAGACTTGATATCTGCGCAAGGACCACATACTGTAGGATACATTACTTATGTTCTTTCTTGAACTGTATTTTCAAAACTTGTCATGCATGATGTATCCTTGACACAAATCTTCAAACTGAATGCAATTCTAGATATACTCCAAAGTTTCATACATGTTTGTCACCTTCACCATTTGCGCATATACTTCTGGTATTCATGTTCTTATTCATATTGTGCATATACTACTTCAAAGTGGCTTTCATATGCTTCTTCATAATTCTACAAGAATATTGTATCCACTTTGACACTAGTTGATATCACTTGAATCAAACTGAATCAGTTGACATCCTTTTTTACATTAGTTGAAAATAAAACACTTAACATCATCTTTAGTTGACATCAATGACAACCAATCCTCAACATAATATGATGATTTCCGTTAGACCAAAACCTACAAGTGTTAATATCTGATACAATCATTAGAATTAGGATCTAGGGAGGCAATTAAACCATGTCACGAAACATACAGTGATCGTTGAACCAGTGTCCAACAATATCCCCCCCAACACGAGTTGGGTGAGTTTCGAACCCTTGACCTGTCTCTAGATACCACATAATATGATGATTAACGTTAGACCAAAACCCGTAGGTGTTAATCTCCAATACAATCATTAGAGTTAGGATCTTGGGAGGCGGTTAAACCATTTCAATAAACAAATAGTGAGCATTGAACCAATGTCCAATAATCCAGTCATAGTCTAGAGCAACAACGGACTCCAAGCTACTGACCAACTGACAATCACCCGCTTTACAAGCGCTAATTTGCCCCCGATAATACGGTTTGGGGATGAAACCCCCAACACCCTCACAATAGATGTCGCTACATCCTTGACTAGTAGAGCCCTCAGATGGCTCATCAATATCTGACCAGAGTTCAATGCAATCTGGTCCCCATTGCAGTACTGATCCATCATTCCATGGATCGTCTACCCCTCCATCTATGGGGGGATCGCCTCCCACACCCCACAGTGGGGCAACCCGGTCAAAAATAAATATGTTGAGTCGTAATTCTCAGTTCCTCCCCACCAACCCTAATGACCACATCAAGGGGCACTTAAATAACTTCAAGAGCCCCGTGTAATGCAGCGTCTGAGTAGCTACCATATTCCCAATGACCAATGGTATCAAATCATCATATTTCCTCTCCCACAACTCTAGGGAACCCACAACATCCATAATGAACTCAAATGTACATGCACAAGGAAAATTTTTTCCCATAAGACATACATATAACAAAACCATCATATGCGTGACCTCCCCTTAGGAAGCCCACGTGTAGCGCAACATTATAAAAGGAAAGTCACGTATAGCGTGACTGTATTGTGCTTACCTATGTGACACCAGCGCACAGGATTTGAACTATTTGGACGCACTGTGTAGCGTGGTTGTTTGACGAACAGTCACACTACTCTAGCGTGTAGCTAAACAAACCACATCCTGCACGTAGCGCAGAACAATACATTTTTTCCGCACTACATGCCCGCGCTACTACCACTTGCAATTTTGGGAAAATACCGCACTACTACAGTGCATGGTTTTCCCATTATCCTTTTTTGTAGCGCACAATTTCCCCAATATCTCGTGCAATAGCCCATGAAAGGCTAAATCGAGCCCCTGGTAGCCATGTGACCCACTTTTCCTAAATGTGCAAAGCTCATGTTTTGACCACACTAGACTTCACAAAAACCTTCATTGTGGAATGTGATGCCTTAGGAAATGGAATTGGTGTTGTTCTAATGCAAGAAGGATGGCCCCTTGCTTTTGAAAGTCATCCAATCAAGGGGAACAACTTATAAAAACCCATTTATGAGAAGGAAATGATGGAAATACTACATGCACTTAAGCAATGGCGTCCTTACATAATAGGTAGGAACTTGAGGGTCAAAATAGATCATGATAGCCTTAAATACTTCTTGGCACAGAGACTATTTTCAGAAGAGCAACAAAAATGGGTAACCAATATGTTGGGATATGACTTTGAAATCATCTATAAAAAAGGGAAACAAAATGTGGCGGTAGATGCACTCTCTAGAAAAGAGGAGGATGTTGAGGCATTACTTTTTGTGATTTTGATTATTCAACCCAATTGGGTAGTAGAAGCAAAGGAAGAATGGAAGAGTGAACAATATGTGTGGATGCTCATTCAAAAGCTATAGAAGGATCCCAATGTATCATATACTTTTGTGTGAAAAAATGATTCACTATGGTATAATGATTGATTATATATATGTAATAACTCCCAACTAAAACAAAAAATCCTTTTGGAATTACACACCTCTCCTATTGGTGGGCACTCAAGATTCCTAAAAATGTACCACAAGGCCAAGGAGGAATTGTTTTGGGAAGGTCTTAAATCTGATGTTCAAAGGTTCATGGAAACATGTTTGGTTTTCCAACAAAATAAGTTTGAAATAGTTAAGACCTCAAGTCTTTTACAACCATTAGAAATACCTTGTCAGCGCTAGGAGGAAGTATCAATGGATTTTATCATAGGTATACTCAAGTTATAAGGGAAGAATGTTATTATGGTGGTTGGATCACAAAGTATGCACACTTTTGTGCACTCTCTCACCATTTTACTATAAGTACAACTACTGCAGCCTTCGTGGAAACGGTTCAGAAGTTACATGGAAATCCGAAGATTATTGTTAGTGACCAAGATCCAATTTTCACTGGAAAATTTTGGACTGAACTATTTTCTTGTTTGGGTACCATGTTGGCTCACAGTTCATCCTATCATCCTCAATCCAGTGGGAAAACTAAGATAGTGAATAAATGTTTGGAAGGCTACCTTCACTGCTTTGCATATGACAAGCAAACACAATGGATGAAATGGTTATCTATGGAATAATGGTGGTACAATACTTCCTTCCACACATCATAAAAAATGTCTCCATTTATGGAAATTTATAGGTACCATCCTCCATCTATCACATCTCCCTTAAAAGGAAAATATAAATTTCAAGCTATGGAAGCACCTAGAGCACCAGCAAGAAATTCTCTAATTACTTAAGGACAACCTGGCTATGTCAAAAAACAGGATGAAACAACAAGCATATCAAAATTGTAGTGAAAGGAGTTTTGAATAAGGGGATTGGGTATTTCGGAGGTGAAATCTTACAAACAGATGTCCCTCTAGCAACTAAATAAGTAAAATAAATTAGCACCCAAGTAATATGGTCCTTATAAAGTGTTGTATAAGATTGGTAGTATAGCTTACAAATTGGAGCTCCCTTCATATTCAAGGGTACACCAATTTTTCCATGTTTCTTGCTTAAAGAAGGTAATAGGAAACAAGATCCCAATTCAAACTATCTTGTCAAAACTTGATGAAGAACAAAAAGTCATATTCGAACCTGAACAAATCACAAAAACTGGGACAAAACAACTACACAATCAGGTTATTATTGAGTACCTCATCAAGTGGAAGAACTTACTAGTTGAAGATTCAACATGGGAAGATGAGTCCTTCATACAGAAGCATTCACAACTAATCAATCGTTGAGCACAACACTTTTATAAAGGGGAGGGGCATGTTAAGCCCTAAATTTTAGCACATTACCCCCTATATTATGGCTCATTACATATTACTGACTTCGGCTTGGGTCTATTAGTGGTAATTGTAATTAGTATTATTATATTAGTTATGTCGGCTTGGGTCCATTAGTTGTAATTGTACCTCTTTGTATCCTATATATAGGAATGAGACCTTTTCATTTGAATCATCTCATCTTGTCTTGTCTTATGTACTTAGTACATTGTATTAGTATAAGGAGGTTTCCCCCTCGAAGAGGATTGATATTCATCTCTTTTCTTCATTATTAAGGCGTGTATTACTCTTTCTGGTCTCTTTATGCTCTTTGTGGAATTTTTTGCTTAACAAGCATATAATGAATATGGAGCATTGTGTTGAAGTTTACAAATTAAGGAGGGGAATAAATAACCCTAGTCCTAAAGATAATATCATTTATAATTCCAATAACATTTATGAAAATTATAATTCTTCATAGGACCACATATAATGTGTATATAATTACCACAATAACATATGTAGTGTGAAATATCTACATATCAAATAGAAGTTTATAAATGAGGTAATAACGTTGAAAACCAATTCTATGGACAAAGCCACTATTGTAGCTAGAAGAGTAAAGACTCACAGTGAAGTTATAAGTTGTATATAGGACCACATATAAGGTGTATATAATGATCACAATAACATATCTAGTGTGAAAGGTCTACTTTTCAAATATGAATTCATAAATCCAAATTAGTGAGGTAAGAATGTTGAAAACCAATTCTTTGAACAAAGTTATTATTGTAGACAAAAGAGTAAATACTCATGGTGAATCTATAAGATTTATATAGAACCACAATAACATATCTAGTGTGAAAGGTATACATCTCAAATAGAAGTTCATAAATCCAAAGGTAAGAATGTTGAAAACCAATTCCTTGGACAAAGCCATTATTGTAGCTATAAGAGTAGAGACTTATGGTGAAGCTATAATGTGTATATAAGACCATAATAAAATATCTAGTGTGAAAGGTATACATATAAAATATGAGTTCATAAATACAAAGTGATGTAAGAATGTTGAAAACTAATTATTTGGTCAAAGCCATTATTGTATCTAGAAGAGTAGCGACCCATGGTGAAGCTATAAGGTTTATATAGGACCACAATAAAATATCTAGTGTGAAAGGTATACATCTCAACTATAAGTTCATAAATCCAAAGTGAGGTAAGAATGTTGAAAACCAATTCTATGGACAAATCCATTATGTATCTAGAAGAGTAGAGACTCATGACGAAGCTATAAGGTGTATATAGGACCACATATAAGGTGTATATAATGACCACCTTTATGAATTAAATTATAATATTTTATAGGACCACATATAAGGTGTATATAATGACCATAATAACATATCTAATGTGAAAGGTCTACATCTCAAATGTGAGTTCATAAATCTAAATTAGTGAGGAAATAATGTTGAAAACCAATTATGTGGAAAAAATCATTATTGTATCTAGAAGAGTTAAGAGTCATGGTGAAGTTATAAGGTGTATATAGGACCACAATAAAATATATAGCGTGAAAGGTCCACATCTCAAATGTGAGTTCATAAATCCATAGTGAGGTAAGAATGTTGAAAACCAGCTCTTTGGACAATGCCATTATTGTAACTAGAAGAGTAAAGACGCACGGTGAAGCCATGAGGTGTATATAGGCCCACAATAACATATCTAGTGTGAAATATCTACATCTCAAATATGAGTTCATAAATCCAAAGTGAGGTAATAATGTTGAAAACAAATCCTTTAGAAAAAACCATTATTGTAGCTAGAAGAATAGAGACTCGTGGTGAAGCTATAAATAGAAAGGTTCTTGTGTTTACTAAAAGGGTTGTGCATATTATAGGAGGGCCAACAAAGAACGAATATTTGAAATGTATCAATATAAAGAGTGTAAGTGATTCCGTTTTCACTTTATTCAACCTTTCTCCTCACCACCCTAACACTTTAACAATCAACACCCTAATGCACTATGACTATTAACTACCTCTATGATCTCCACCACAATCACACCCTAAGAAGTATGATCTCAAACAAACTAACCTAATAAAATTATTGATCGTAAGTTAAAATACAAATAAAACTCAAACAAAAAATCTCCCAATTTACATTTATTGAGTAAATTATAAGCATCAAAATAACACATGTAATCAAACTAGCTCAATGAAACACTGATTATTGAGAGATTGGGAGCCACACTGGATGGCCTCATCACTATGAATTTTGAGCTTATTAAATTTGTAATTTTAGATTCTTAACCTCATAATCCCCATATTGAGTTGTTGTAGCATCCCTATTACCTACTAAAAACATAGAATTTACTCCATATGACCTCAATGTACAAAAATATAGTCAAAATGTGGGAACCACAACAACTTCTTGCATTTGGGCACTAACATGTGTTTTTAAGTTGTATTTATCATTATATATGGACTTATATAATGGTATAGATGGTACATAAAAATTTTGTGGTTACATTATGAGTCACTCAAACTTTTTATATCTTCCATTGATATGAATGTTACAAATCATATGATGGGTAGCGACATGTGAACAAATGTCAATAATATATTGATTAATATAGAGATGGTAGTTCTGAAGAGAAAGGGGAAAGGGAAATGTCAAGTGAAATGTAAGGCCCAAAGCTTCCAAAAATGTTACAGGGTTTATAAATGGTTCACACCTTAGAAGCATGAACAAGCTACCCAATTGCATGTTTGAAGGGTGTGATGGAAATAAATTTTTGGTTTGTGCAATAAATCAATATCTACACAGAAGGATTTGTTGATGGATTACAATTTAAATAGCATTGAGGAAATAAGTAATCGTGTTTTACAATTTATATACATTGTGTTTGAACCTGATAATTTACAATAGTTTTACCTTATACATCTTTTATCGGCATAACATACCATCATTCTATATGTCGTAGGTTGAAAATGCTCTATTGTGTATCAAGCGAGATTTGCAAAGATTTCCTACTTGCACATTAGTTGAAAAGACAAAAATTTCCAAGCCATTATGAATGATTTCCCACTAGATTTATATTATGAACATTATCCTCCTTATGATGTTTATGTTGATTCAACATATATTATCATTGTTATCATCAACCATGGCCAATGGGAACATAAAACTAGTATGATTCAAGACATGATATTGACTGCTCCATGCACTAGTGCATTCATCATTTCCAGATCTGTTAAGTCCACCAATAGAATTATTATTAGCCTCCTTGACACGTTCTTTCATATCAGCTAAGATTGGAAGATCAAGATCTAAAATAATTGTTTGTGGATAAGAGAACTATAGGTGCCCCATGGCATCATTTAAGCCTGACCACTTGGCCCAACTTAGAAATGGGTTAGTCATCCACGAATATAAAGGATTTTGAATATGCACTCTTGATTCTCGTGCTAGATTATGTAGAATATGATCGGCCAATGTGGTGCACCTATGTGGAACATGAATTTGTATGTTTTAATGATGGTGATTAGGAATGTAATAAAAGCACTTATTCATATGAAATAATAAAGAACATGTTTTACCTATGTTGTGCATGAATGTGCATTAAATATGAATCATTTAGGTATTTTTTGAATAAGTATTTAAGTATTTTTTGAATCCTTGCACCAATGTCATCTCCCTTGAGCAATTTATATAGGGAAGTGTTTGGCATGGTAATATTGCCATCGTATTCAAGCAAATATTTAAAATGACATGTTTATATATTACTATTTGAACCGAATTAAGGAATGATGTAATTATATTTTACAATTTATGGTTGTTGTTTGTTTAATATTGTGTTTGAAATGTCATTATCATTAGTTTTATCTTATTTATGCATTTTTTTATAATTAACATATTGTGTTGTAGATGTAGGTTGATTGCAGGAAATGTATTGGTGCAGGGAAGGTAATCTAATATAACATTTATACGTTTTTATCCATGTTTATTAATGCTATAATCCATCTTAACTTCTGATTGTTTGTAGGCTTCCACATCGCCTATTCATGGTTGTCACGATAATGACTATTCTAATTATCCTACCTCTTCGAGTTCTTTTATAAAAAAGGTTAGGGGTTGGGTAGAAGAACTTAAAATTTTGATGGCTGATATATTTGAAGAAATTATGGACAAACATATTTGATTGGAAAAAATCATCAATCATTAGAGAAAAATTGGGTCTAAAACGGGCCTCATAAGAAAACAAGCCACCTCATAAGAAAAAGAGCAATTCATGAGTTGGAATTCAAGACCAATAGAATTTCAAGAAAAAAGAGTCAACCATTATGGTTGACTTGGCATATTTGCCATAAAAAAAACTATTTTAATTCATATATTCAACTTATCTCCCTGTGGTTTTACTTAAATTTTGAGTGGTAGCACTCATTGGATGCGGAATCTAATTCTGCATCCAACGAGTACCCACATTGCGTACTTTTGAGGGACCCCACCCCATGAAAAATGAGAAAGACATAAAAATGTGTTACTTGACAACATGTGAAAATGTGTTATATGATAGCGTATGAAAAATTGAAATTTGATTCGATCAATTTCCTTAATATCATCAACATATTATTTTTGATGAATTAAAGCACCTAACATAAAGTTGTTTTATTTATAGGTTTTATGGATATCATATGCCTAGGGCATAGGTAGTAGCACACATCCATCTACTATTAGTGCCTCTATTCATGGTGTTGTTACTAGTTTCCCTACTCTTGGGCTTGTTGTTGGTGCCCCATCTAGTATGAAAACTAGCACCATTCCAACATCTACTCCTAGTCCTTCTAATCACCCTACATCAAATATTGATACAAATGTGATCCAGGTGGATATTGGTGGCCACCCACCTTTCCAACTGGCTCAAAACAGTTTTATGGCAATTTTGGTATTGTACTATTTTTAGCATTTTTTCAGGTCCTGAACTTCTGGGGCCGTTTTGAGGCCCTAAACGACCTTTTTTGGCAATTTGGGGGGCCAAATGGTTGCCTCTGGCATGCATTTGGCCCCAATCGAAAGTTGTAAATCTTGGATAGACCTTTCCAACGGGCTATCGAGCGCCCCAAACGGAGATCGTATGCAAAAGTTACGACCCCGGGAAGTTGATGTACTAACTTACCCAAACGGGGCCCACATGACTTTTGGCGCTTCATCTCCTAGGGTTAGGTTTTTGGATGTCTAGGGTTTTTGACATTCCTGTTTATTGTAAAAAGGCCTTGAGAGCCTCATTGTAACCATCTTATTACAAAATGAGCGCAGCCGTCACATCTCTTCTCAGAGATAAGCCGCCACCATTCCAGCAAGCTTGTTTTCCACTGCATTTTACAGTTCTAGCTTATTTCCTTATTGAATAGAAAACCAATTTTACTGTATCTCTCTTATTTTGTGTTAAGCATCTGATAATAATCTGTATTCATTTCGTTCTGCTCATAAAATCCGGATCAAAATGCATCACCAAGCATAATTGTTGAGAGCACTAGCAAATTACCTATTACTTTACACATGGATGGAGAACTAGTCCTCTAAAGGGATTAAAAGTTGATAGTAATTACTAATCCGTTATCTTATTTTCAATTTATACAAAAATAAATATTTGTATGTTCATCGTATAAGTATAATCATAATATATGATTGCAATGGCAAGGAATAACAAGTTTTATCAATGATTGCATGATAAGGTGTTTTCTCTTTGCACACCGAAAATAAGAACTGGTTATAAATACCAAAGCCAGAGTTTGAAAAAAGAGTTGATGAAATACATTATGTATATTTTTGGTCAAGTATTCAAGCAAAATATGGTTGATTATATGGAAGGGAAGTGTTTGAATTCAATATAGGATAACTACCACACTAATCTTACATTGTACCCTAATTATGAGTGTTTTTCACAAATTCCCATAAACAATTGGATTGCACTAGTGGAGGATGCTAAGGAGAAGAAGATGAAAAAAGAGGGAATGTTCCCAAAAGATGGAGAGTTGGAAAGGTAAATATAATATAATATACATTGAACTTATAACTATTCATTTAACCTAATTGACTAAATTAGATTAACATGCACTTCAAATTTTTCATAGGCTCAAAAACATTTTGAAGGACAACAAAGCTAGATTAGTCAAGATTGGGTAGCACAAACCTTTCCCATGAGGCTATGTTAAAATAAAAGGGAGGTGTGTAAGTAATTACAAAATTAAAATATTTTGTTATTGATTTGTTCAATTATATTTTAATAGATTTCATTATTGAATTGTGTTAAGTTATGATATGTATTCAAGTGACTATGTCTTATGCCCACTAACGAGGACCTAAAAGTAATATTGACAAGAGGATATAAAGACTTGGTCAAAAGAAAGAAAGGAAAGGCACATAATAATTTACTATCAGTAAGGAGGTAAATAAGTTAAACATATTTTGAATGGTTAATTATAAATGTATTTATAGTTTATGGGTTGTAAGATAACTATAAGTGTTACTGCACGAAAATGAAGATGTTTTTAGGGATGAAACACCCATTTTCGAGGTTGTTGGTGATGGTATGCCAAGAGTTGACCCTACCACTGTGTCTACTACACCACATACTATTAATAATGAGACTTAGAAATTATATAAATTAAGTTCATATAATATGAACGAGGTGACTTATAAAAGGTTTTCTTTTATTGTAGATGTTGGTCCTATTGATTAGTCACATGCCCAAAGGCACATTTTGCATACTCAACAACCATCTATTGGATCAAGAGAAGAAGAGAATTAAGAAGGAGATGGAAACATCAAGATTGCATAACTTCTTCAAAAGAAAAAAACTAGAAGGAAATAGCATAAGAGACAAACGTGTTGTATGATTGACACATTTTAGCATATACATTGTACTTTTAATGTTCTTTAATGTCACCTTTAACACGGTTATATATGATGTTTTTTTCCCTCTTCACCACTATGTTATGTGTGCGCATTGTTTACTAATTAAATTGGGTATGGGGTAGTGGGAGCGATGTGGAGGGAGGTGAGGAGCCATATGACCTTTTACCTTCTTGTGGTTGGACTAGTGGATATATAATAAATCATTCTCAAAGATAAGATAAGCTCAAAGTAGTAACGGAACTGCCACATCATTAACTAATTAATGAAATCAACCTTTAAATAGTTTATAATCAGGGAATTGTTTTTAAGGATCCATCATTTTTTCAAAGTATAAAAACCTTGGTGAATCTTACTAATTCTTAAATTTGCAACCATAAAATGTTTGGTTATTTTTTTGAAAAAAATTCAAATTTCTAAGGATTTTATATATTTTTGGATCATTTTGGTGATTTATAGACTACAAAAAAATATCCCATGGAATTTGAGCGAACCACCTTTAAAAAAAAGGAAAATTAGCGAATCTGTTTCTGGGGAAAAAGGTCGAAAAATAGCCCATGGGATAAATTTCGCCCCTAAAATTTTCCTTGTTTATAATTAGGTTTTCATGATTGAGTGCCTATATTTTTCCCCTTTTTTTCATATGCATATCAAATCAAATGGTAATAAACCTTTGTAGATTGTGTTGCAAGTCTAAGTAGTGGTGTTTAGTCATGGCTTGTTTCACGGTCATTACATTTGGTTTTTGCAAGAGAATTTTGCATTTTATGTGTTATTGACAACTGCGTGGTTGTCTTGATGATTCAGGTATCCCCCTTTAGTCAAGTTACAAAATCTCTAACATGATTTTGTGCATGCTTATTTTACCTAATCAATCCATCATATAAACTTGTTATTCTATCATGATTTCTTCTAGTTCTAATGTTGTAGAATACCGCATTCCCTTGAATATCACAGGACAAAATTATTTTGGTTTGACATCCATTGTGATAGCACAACATGTGTACTTATGGTTTATAAACTAAAGTTTTTTGGTTTGTTAACAAAAATATTAACAAACCCTTTGGAATGTGTTAGGGACACAACTAATTCCTACTTTTTGTTGTGGTTGTGTTTATCTAAGCATTGGAAGGACTCCTTTACTTATCCCAAAAGTGCATTCAATTGAAATTTCATGTTGGTGATAAATGGAGCTCAAGATTGGAATAATTGGCGATGGGATAGAGGTTTGTAATAATTATTATTCACATAGAAATAACATGATGTAAATTTGTTGGTTCAAATATATTATACATATGTGGGGAATTTGATAAACTTCTTCTACCATGTATTTAAGAGCTTCCCCCTCTCCTAAATTTTATAGGATATTTTTAGCTTCTCTCCAAAATATTCTTCATATGCAACCCATTTTTTCACGTTAGGTTGAAATGAATCATCTTCAATGGTACCCTTCATAGATACCATAGGATGCTCTTATATCATATATCAACAAAGTAAATAATGTATCAAAGAGAATTATGTCAAAAATAAAAAAATAAAAATAAGAAATAATATCATTAATAATCCATCCTAAATAATGAAGGTTTATGATGTGGAGAAATGAAACGAATAATATGCAAATGTTTCATAATCATTTCAAGCACTTCCAAGCTAGAGTGTTTAATTTGGTCTAGTTCCTAAGATTTTCCCCACAAACATTAAGATTCACTAATATTCAAAACCATGATATCTTAGTATTAGACAACAACCATATAAAATAGGTTGGTGTATACCAAAACATCTCACTACTGACTAATACTTTGGCTCATTGTATGCCTCTCTTAAACATTATCGAGGTTGAAAGGCAAGCCTCAATATAGAATTATAGAAGTTGTTGCAAGTGGTATAATCCCATGTGGATATTAGGGACCTACATAATGACCTGGAAGATTAAATTAGCATAAATTCGTGCACTATCATACTAAGAGAGTGTGCAAAGGCTCATTACCATTAAATATCACATCATTATTCCTTCCTCAAATGTATTCAATTCAAATGGAATCTACATTAAATTAAGTTATATTTCCTAAGACAATTAATATGTTATGATCATATATTTCTATGTAATGAAACCTAGAAGGTAGGACTTACATAAGGAACTAACCCATGCCCACACAAATTCCATTAGAGGACAACACAAAAACAAGTGTTCCAAGGACGTGTCATCCACACTAAGGAAACTTTTTTTAAAATCTTGGGTAAGAGAACCTTCAACCTATTGGCCATTCCCCCACAATTAAAAACTAGCAAAACATATCCAATTTGAATTCTAGGAGAAACTTCCAAAGTGTCTTGAAACTAAGCATCCATGTCTAATCCTTGGACTTCACTCATCAACTTTTATTCAACTATATTTCCGTAGGCTTGTATTGCATCCATAAATAAACACAAATTTAGATTATACTTGGTGAAGGTTGTAGAACATCCCCATTTCTAGTCTTTCCATGAGGCTTGGGGATTTGATCATGCATCTTGATCATATGATTCTCTAGAAAGTATCCTTTGCACTCATTCCTATATAAACTTCTTGACAATGGTTAGATTAAATTTTCACTTATGTTCTATCCAAGGGATCCATTACCTTGTCTCATTATTGATTAATTCTTTGGATCATTGTATGCCTCTCTTAAGCATTACAGAGGTTGAAAGTCAGGCTGATTTATCAAAGGTAAAAATTTGATGCAATAGAAAAGGGGACCATGATAAATAATGATCACAAAATGGCAATGTAGAATTCCCTCTATTATTAGAATTTATTTATTTCCTCATAGGTCTTCCAAATTCTTTTCAAACTAAAAGTGCCAACAAATTTCACCTAAACAAGGGTGATCAATAGAGATTAAATAGATTTATCCCACTAGTATTTCTTTCCAATGGGTTTCCTCTATAGTACCCTATTTTTTCATTGACTTTTGACATTGTTGTGGCATGATTATTTGAGGGCATTCGGTTGAGAATGACCCAGTTATGTGTGTATTTAGACTTAAATTTTATGTTGTGTTATTATTTGAGGGCATTCGATTTCGAATTACTCTACCATGTGTGGAAACAGAATTTGATTATTAAATATAATTGCTTAGAAACTATCTATTGTGATAATGATGTTTAGTTATTATGTGATTTTGATATTGAAATGATTTCGATGACAATCGAATGTTTATGTGAAATGATTCAAAATTATTTTGACAATGAGCAAATGTTTATGTGTAAATGATGAAATGATTTTGATGGCGATTGATTGTTCATAAATGATATGATTATGTTTAGCATGTACTTTGATGGGTCATCAAGTGTGATAGGAAATACAAGTACATGTCAGCAAGGTTGTCTCGATACCACATGGACTTCATACTGAGTCGAGTATCATCGGCAAGTGATGTTAGTTGCCTAATATAGATGTTTATATTATGATTTTGCTTTAAATGGTTTGATGCGCATAATTTTTAAACGTGGAGGTGTTGTATTGTGATTTCCAATCAGTCCACATCAGGTAACAGGGATGAATTGAAATAGGAAGTAAGACTAGCATTTCCCATGTGACGAGTTGGGAAAAAGCGATAGAGGATTTTGCTCGTCAGATGTGTGTTGTCGTGATGGTAGGACACGAATTTGCTCACTCATGAGGATTTTACTATGGGGCATGCAATAAGGATACCGCCTTATTCTCCAAGAACCACCAATTCCTCAACAAGGTTGACCAGACTAAGTTAACGATGTCTCATTCATCGTACCAAGTCCCCACCCTGGGGAGGTATTTGAAGGGCATGCACGGAGCATGGCACCCTTGATATCCCTATCACAATGAGAAGGCGACAATGAATTAAAAACGCTAAGTGAGTGAATATTTGAAGGGCGTGTATGGAGCATGGCACCCTTGATATTCCCTCGGCAAATAGAAAACAACCAATAAATTAAATCATTAATGGGGGGTAATAATAGTATTCCAAAAAGATTTAGAAAAAGGTTTCGACTAATTTTCATGTGAATTAAGTCTTTAATTATTTGATTTTAATTATGAAATTGTGAATAAAGAAAAGTGAGGAAATAAAAATTAGTTAACTCAAAATTAGAAAAGATTGAAGAAATATTCAATGAGGAAATCAAGGAAGCTAAACTAGAGTAAATCTTAGCTAAAAATAAAACAAATGGAAAAGTTGAGAGAACTGATACTAGGAGGGTGAATAATAAAAATAAAAGAAATAAATTAACTAAAAAATGATGCATGGAGTTTTTGAAAAGTTATAAAGAGACAGAAAGATATTGAGGATCTTATCTCATTTACCCTATTGCTATACGGCATAGGTTCTGTTGTATTTTGATGGTGTTTGTTGATGGTGTGGTTCATATTGGTACACATGAGGTTGGGAGCCTCATAGCAGTAGTCTACATACCAAGATTTTGCTAGTTGTTTCTATCATTCAACCCCATTGTGGCTCAGGGGTCCCAGGGGAAGAAGATTACTCATTGGGTATGGTAGGGTGGTTTCTGATGAACTTGTATTGATTGGAAATCCGCAAGCGAGCTTGTAGAAGATATGTGACAACTACTACAATCTTCGACAACCTTCGGCATTCCACAACAAGAGTGATTCTTCAAGTGAGTAGAATGGTTTAATGGTTATTTTTGCTATGTAGTTTGCTCATGGAAAATTAGTGAAACTAGATCTGTTTAATGAGTTTCAGAAAATGTTTTACTGGTTTAAGTTCAGATCTACCATTATAAAAAAAATATATGCATGTTTATTTAGTGGATTCAGTGGGCTTCCCTAGAGGGGCACTACATCCTTGCCAAGTTTGATTATGAGAACCACCTTTTAGGCCTCATAAACATTGATGGATTTCATTATATATGTCACTAACAATTAGTGACCAAGTTTCAATTTCAAAATAGCTTCTGCCAATTACACCAAGGTATTATTTTGTCCATATTAATCCTTTGTATATTTTTGTTAATTTCGTAAAAGAAATGTACATCATTCCTGACATTGCTTAAATTATGAAGCAAGGATTTAGATAAGGGAAGGAGCGAAAGGAGATTTAATATCCTTAATTGAATATTCATAGAATGTGTTTTAGTAATCCATTAAGTTGACTATTATTATAACAAATTTTTGGGGCTAACTATAAAAGCTAATCAAAGTCAACTCTTTAATATTTTAGTTGATTAGTGGTAAACTATGTTAAAGTAGTTAAATGTTAATATCAACTGCTTGTTGTATACTATCATATTATCCATAAGCATAACACTAAACAATAGAGGTCTTTAGTCTAAAAATTTGTCAAAAAAGTACAGTTCTCTTATTAGTAGAAGTGATCTTGTTTTGAATTCATCCCTAATTTAATGTTTGTATGTTTTGTCATTCTTATTGCATTCCCCATTTGGTATAACTCAATAGAAACAATGTCCCCATTGTTGAAGCATACACTTATGTCCCTTTTACAAATAGTAAGAACCAAAGAGCCCTAACATTTGTTCAAAGTTGTGTGTCTATCTTAGGAAATCTTTGATCCCTTCACATGCTAGCCTTTTTATACTATAAGAAACCATTAGCAGAGATAAAGTCATTCACTAATATAAGATATATCGATGGTGCTCCTTAGATAGTCTTGACCTCCTCCCCTTCCAAATGGCATGATCCACAAAGTATTTTCATTTTGCATAATGTATAGAGCCTACATCTTACACTTGAGTAGATGGTGTAGTCTACATTGTCCTTCACTGATGAAAACACACTAAAAACTAGGAAATGACATTTAACAAGGCTGACATAAGTCATCAATCATAAGAGTAGGTACTATATACACCTCTTTCTCAATCTCTCTCAATCTCTCTTATTTATCTTATCTATTTTTCTTGCATGGCATAGTCTTATTGGTCCAATATATGCATTAACATCGCCTTCATTAACCTTCATGGGTTACTCTTATTGCAAAAGAACAATTTTTGCACACAATATTTGCACTCATTTGTTATATTTAATTGGCCTTGATGACCATCTAACGATGATCACCAAGACTCTTTGTCATACCTACATAATCTTTAAATTGTGACCTTGTATGTCAATATCCTTATCCAGAATAAGGATCCATTTATATATAATATAGATAAAGTGATGTTATATATAATATATTAATATATATACAATAACTCAACATATTAATGTTATATATAATATTTCGACTTGAAAGTTGGAGCAGGTTTGGAGGGAGCTCTATCGGGATGAGGTAGCCATGGTGGGAAGAAGAAGCTTCAAACGGCCAGGTTTAAAGATATGTAGCTATGTACCTGGAATTTTTTGTGAGCCATGAGGTTTAAAAATCGGTGGAGGGGTCTGGTGGGATTAAAAATTACTATTCTACTGATTTTAGGAACTAGGTTAAAAAACTGACAGGTTCGAATACTGATACTTTGGGAAGCTTGATACAACTCCGTGATATTTGAAGTTATATTAGTTTATAGATGGCTGATAACCCCCAGATGGATAGGGATAGACTATCAGACAAATGGTGGGGGGGTGTGCTCAAATCGGACGAGGAATACAAATCACTGTTACGTGCTCAGACTGGAAAGGACGTCATGCCCGGTATTGGGGGTTTTGAGGGCACTATCACTCCCTCAGGTATGGGGACTAGAGACAAATCCCGTGTTCCGAGAGGAACCACAGTCTCTTCGGGGAATGGTTCCACACAACAAGTGAATGAGGTGCCACCTAATGCTGGTCCTAGTTCCCTTAGTGGGGGGAATAATATCCAGAACTTGAGGAACCATAGACCTAGATACCGAAATGGAAAACTGAAAAAACGGGTGGATGGTAGGAACATGCTAATGGACAAAAACCTTGGGTTGGAAGGTATTGTCGCTTTATCAGTCAAGGCACTTGTGGGGAAGTTTAGTTATAAAGCAATGAACCAAAAGGAGATTGAGACATGGGTCGGTGGTGCCTGGGCGCCACTCCTAGGGTACAGACCTGACATTATCATCTTTTCAAATGGGTGGTACTGTCTCATCTTCAGGAAGGAATCACATGCAACCCTTATTTTGGAAAAAACGTGGATTAGAGGCAATGGCAGTTTGATGTTGAAACGTTGGTACTTCGGTTTTGATCCTGTGAAAGAAAGGATTAGATATAGACATCTATGGGTTCACATGTCAAACTTTCCTCTTCCAATGTGGAACCGACAGGCCTTTACTGTTGTTGGGGATCATCTGGGTCGTTGTCTACACATTCCTGAGGAGATGTTGACTGCTATGGACCGGTGGATGGGAAGAATGTTAGTTGAGATTGGCATGCAGAAGGGCCTTTTGGATTCACTAGAGATCTCCTGGAGAAACAAAACTTACTCTCAAACCCTTGACTATTGGGGACTTCCTTTTCGGTGTTCCAGATGTAAAGAGGTTGGCCACCTTTGGAGACAATGTCACTCTAGTAGCTCGGGCTCTGACCCTGACTTCTCTTCTGAGGATGTGCAGGCATGGTCGTCAGAAGACTTTCCTTCTTCTGATCAAGACATGGACCCCAGTCTTGTCAGGTTACTTGTGCTATCTCCACCATTGGCGGGTTTGGAATCTTCCTCTGTTCTTATCAGTAATTTAAAGACACATGACCCCCATTTTGTTTCTCAGTTATCTGATGATTAACTACAATTCATTATTTCTCTTGAGGCAAAAGGCGACCAGTTGGGGGAGAACTGTATTCGGGGGGGGATATTTTTACTTAGGCATTGAGGACCCATTAACTGATCCATTCCCAGGAGGTTGTTTGATCCCTGTCACCACCCCTTGTCCATCTGAGCGGGATGACCCTTTCCCTCCCCTGCCTTTTGATATTCCTTCTCATCCGCCTTGCTCTTCCCCTTTAGTAGCCACGTTCGGTGATGGGGTCCCTGTAAAGGATTTCCATACTACAAATACTCCACATATTAAATCCCTGGATCACTCTTTGAACATCAACTCCGGGGAATCATCGATGAGGAATCCTGGGGTGGCTACTTTTTCTGGGCATTTGGAATCGACTAGTCTCTCTTCCCCTCTGTCAGCATCTCCCTCATATGTCGAGATTCTTAAAAATTCTCCTTTGTGTACTTATATTGGTAATCGACCTACTTTGATAGACAAGCCTTCAAAGGAGGATTGTGCTGGCATCATGAAAACGATGGATGCGAAAGTAGAAAAGGGTGCTCGTGAGGGGGGTTTAGCTGAGGATTTCGCACCTATTAAAACTCTAAGTGCTCGCAAAAAGAAGTCTATTCAGTTATCCATTGGTAGTGCTGAGGAGTCCTTTTCTGTCAGCTCGTCTTCTCAATCTGGGGCACTTAGAAGCTTGAAAGCCCTAGCAAGGGTTAAGAAATTATCCTCCTCTCCCTAAACATCAGAGGGAATTGGGGGACCTCAGAAAAGATCAGCCCTCAAAAGACTTCTCGAAGTTATAAAACCTGATTTAGTGTTTCTACAGGAAACTATTACATCTGTTGAAAAAGCTCGGCATTTTTTCATGAGTCTAAGAAGGGAGTGGGTTATCTGCTCGATGGACGTTGTTGGAAAGTCGGGGGGTTTACTATGTGCTTGGAACCCCCGAGCGTTCGACTTGGTGGCACATCATATCCCATTGGGAATTTTACTAGAAGGTCAGATTTGTGGTTTCATTGAGAAGGTTCATCTTATCAACGTATATGCTCCCTATGAGAATAGGAAGCAATTTTGGCTTCAAGTTTTGGATGAAGGTTATCTGAAACTAAATAACCTTCTGATTGCTGGTGACTTTAATCTAGTATTGAGCGATGCAGAAGTGTGGGGGCCGTCCGGTAAGCTTGACCCTCTTTCCAACTTCTTTCAACACTCATTCTCGGCTGCTGGTTTGATAGATATAGCTCCTGTTATTGTGGTTCCCACTTGGAAAAACGGTCGTGCTGGTGATAAGTTAGTTGCAAAACGCTTGGACAGGTTCTTGATGGGGGATCATCTGAGGAATTCATGTGCTTGATATAGATCTTGGGTGGACTATGATCCGATCTCTGACCATCAACCTATCTACCCGGGGCAAAATCACTTTCCCTTTCAAATTTAATCACTATCAGCTACATTTGGTTGGTTTTCATGACCTTATAAAGGCAGTTTGGTTGGCTGATCCTCTTGATCCTGATGCCTCTCCATCGTTCAACTTGGTTAAGAAATTGTCAAATTTGAAGATGCAGATCCGAAAATGGGAACGTTTGAAGAGGAAATCTGACTCTGTTTCTTTAGATGAGATCACGTATGATCTGGAAGCTATTCACAAGGCCAATATAGATGGAAACTCTTCTGCTTAGCTCCTTATTGACTTTCAAAGTCTAGAAAATAGAAGGATTAAATTATTAAAGTAGGATGAGGAGAAATGGAGATTAAAAAGCAGGGCTACTTGGATTTCCTTGGGCGACCAAAATAACAAGTTTTTTCATCATTATGCTGACTGTCGAAGGGTAAACAACTCTATCTGGTCTAGTAAAAAGGAGGATGGATCCATCATTGGTTCACAACAAGAGCTACTTTTGGTTGCAAATCGTCATTTTCAGGCATATTATAATGAAGAACGTAAGGTTTCTATGCACGAACAATTCCAGGTTATTAGCGAACTCCCCAGGTTCTTTACTGAATCGGAGGGGATGAACACCTTCAAACCAGTCTCTTTGGAGGAAATACACAAAATCCTGTTGGGTTTTGCTCGTGATAAGAACCCAGGTCCATGTGGCTGGACCACGGAGTTGTTTTTGGCATTTTTTGACATTATGGGGGCTGAGATTTTGGCTATGGTCGAGGAAACTAGACTCACATGTCAGGTTTCGGTGGCCATAAATTCTACATTCCTAACGCTTATACCAAAATCCTCTCTGCCGGAATCATTTGATGACTTTCGTCCTATTGCTCTATGTAACCTGGTATATAAAATAATTGCAAAAGTATTGGCAAATCGTTTAAAGCCTATCCTTTCAAGGGGTATTCCGGCAGAACAATCCGGATTCTTGGAGAACAGACAGATTCTTGATGCCATTGGCCTGGCCCAGGAAACTTTTCACAGTATTAAAGTCAAGAATTTACATGGCATTGCACTCCAGTTAGACTTGTCAAGAGCTTATGATAAGGTACATTGGGGATTCCTAATATTAGCTCTCATTCAGATTGGCTTGCCATGGGGTACTATGAAGTGGATTATGGGGTGTGTCAGCTCAGTGCATTATGGGGTTATTATAAATGGTCAACCGACGGATTTTATTGAAAGTTCTCATGGTCTTCGGCAAGGATGCCCACTGTCACCACTATTGTTTCTGATTGTTACGGATGGCCTTAGCCGGCTGGTAAAGAAGGCATTTGAGAATGAAGTGATTAGTGGTATTAGGGTTTCAAAAAATAATCAGGTTACCCATCAGCTCTTTGTAGATGATGTTATGCTCTATGGGATTGACTCTATGGATGAATGGTTGGCTATTAAAAAACTCCTTGACCTGTTCTGTCGTGCCACTGGGATGGTCATCAACATTTCTAAATCTGTTTTGTTGCAGCATAACATTGAAAAAAAGATACTTGAGGATATTGTTTGTTGTTTTCCTGTGCAGGTGAAGGATCTGGTTGATGGTAATACTTATTTGGGCTACCATCTAAAACCTAATAACTACCGTACACATGATTGGTTCTGGCTCCTCAGGAGGTTTGATAAGAGGATACACTTGTGGAGTTGGAAATAGCTATCTATTGGGGGTCGTGTGACTCTGGCACAATCGGTTCTTTAAAACATGGTTGTGTACTGGATGTCTTTAAGCAGGGTTCCCAAATCGATTCTTACTAGAATCAGAAGGAAGATTATAAACTTTATTTGGGCAGGCTCAAATAAGAAAAAGATCCACTTGTGTTCTTGGCAACGTATCTCTACTCCTAAATCGCATGGTGGGTGGACACTGAAGAACTTATTTGTTTTTGCTAATGCCCTCCATGCTAAGTCACTCTGGAGAGTTCTCACGACTGATTGTTCCTGGTGCTCCATTATTTGAGATAAATACTTCAAGAACATGTCGACTGTACAGTGGTTGAGATCGGCTCAAGGGCGTTGTTCTGGTGGATCTGTCATATGGAATGGCTTGGTCTCGGCACTCCCAATTATTACTTGTTAGATCGCATGGGTTCCTGGAAACGGCCGATCCATTATTTTAGGAGTGGATCCCATCATTGCTGGTCCAATTATTTACAGGTTATCTCCTTTTTTATTATCTTTCCTCCAGGCCAGGGGTTTCTTCTCACTGTTCCACGTTGCATTCCATACTCCTGTGTTGATTGGGCCAACTGTATGGTTGAGCGTGGTACAGCCGGGGCTCTCTTGTGGATTGGCGGTGGAGTGGTCTGCATTTGTGGATGGTTTATGCCAAGGGGGATTGAGATTATCAGATCAGGAGGACTCCTTGTTGTGGTCTTGGAATACCCAGGATGGTGGGGTGACAGCTAGGCTTGCCTACGACTCTATTATGGCTTCTACTCAGGGTGTATCTCGATGGTGGTACTCTGCCTGCTGGAAATGGCATCTACCTCCAAAATTGAAGATTTTTATCTGGCTGGCATTGGAAAATAAGTTGCTTACCTGGGACAACTTGCAAAAGAGGGTGTTTATTGGTCCAAATGTTTGTGTTTTATGTGGCTCAGAAGCTGAGACTATCAACCACATATTCTGTCAGTGCTCCTTTGCATCCAAACTGTGGCATCCTGTTCACGCCATGTTCACTAATCTTGGAGTATGGATTGGAGACTCTATCCATCTTTGTTTTCATCTTTGTTTTCATCTTTGTTTACCCACAGATATATCTCACTAGCAGTTTATATTCTTTGGGAGCTATGGCTCGTTAGGAACCTGCTTATTTTTTATGGTAAGTTGACTTGCCATATTTGGATGGCGAGTAAGGTGGTTGCAGTCTTCGTGGTGGCCTTTGATGTTTCTCAACCCTGCTCTGATATTCAGGTTAAGAAACGCGACTCTATTTCCTTGAGATCTGATCTTTTAGCATTTTTTGATGGGGCCTCACAGAGTGGGGGGGCTATTTGTGGTGTTGGCGCAGTCATACACTTGAATCAGAACCAAGTCTTTTATATCTGGATGAACGGTGGTATGGGATCCAATACATGCAGTGAACTTCTTGTCCTATGGATAACCCTATTATTTGCCAAGCGGAAATCCATTCCTCTTATGCAAATTGTTGGGGATTCTTTGTCGATTATTGATTGGGCGTGTGGCCATTGCTCACTACACTCATTGGCGCTTTCCCCTTTGATGGATATGGTGGTTTCACTTTTAAAAGATTTTAGGAACCTGTCCATCTCCCATATTTATCGTGAGCACAACTTGCAGGCATACTTACTTTCTAGACGGGCTCTGTCGGCAGTTGGTGGATGTATCCATTTTGAGTACTGGTCCCACTCGTTTCTCTCTTCTTGTGGGAGTGTCCCACTTTCAGCGTCCTCTTGCTGGTAGCCTGGGTCTTTTTTGGTTGCTATCGACTTATAGCGGCTGTATTTTTTGTTGTCGTCCTTTCATTTATATTTTTGCGGCATACATTTTTTGGGTTCTCTACTCCATAAGATGGGCGGGTTTGCCTCTTGTGGTTTGTCTTTTCCCTTGGGTTTTGTTGGTTCATATGGATGTTGTGGTTCAGTTATTGTTTGTGGCATCTTGGCCTTTTAGGTTGGTGGACAGATTTGGCTATCTCCATGTGGTGGATTATATTTGACACTTTCTCATATATTTTTAATATAAATATAGCTATTTTCCATGTTGAAAAAAAAAAAATATTTCAACTTATGAATATTTTATATATATATATAAAAGACCCGTGGCCACACTAATTTTCAATCCCAAATGATATATATATATAAAACCAGTGGCCATACTAATTTTCGATCTCAAATGATATAAATTTTTTTAGTCATTATGTGTCACTTAAGCGACGTCCCAAGTGTCGAACGGAAAGAGAGCACATCAGACATACGTTCTTTAAGAACGTTTATGAAATAGCCAAGATGTCCAATCGTTGAACTAATAGTAAGTGACGTCAATAGGACATTGTTTAAACAACATCTTTTCCATCGCTTAAATGTTGACCTAACGACGCTTAATATACCATTTTTAATTTGTTTTCCTTTATTTAGTTTTGTGGTTTGGTTTTGAATGTGTCAACCATACGTCAACATCAGATCGAAAAAGTTGATGTAATCGACACTACATCTTCAATGTGTAGTCGTTGAGAGGGAAACTAGTGTTCAATGTTTAACCGACATTACCAAAGGTTGAGAAAATATCAGCAAAGTAGTACAATAGTCCAGAAATAGAGCTTCAAAGGTTTTTAAGCAGTGTCAAACCCATTTACAACTTTTCACAATCTTATAACTATTTGCAAAAAACTATCAATAACTAAACTACTGTAAATTTTGACATATTAGCATAGCAACAAACTACTGTAAATTTTGACATATTAGCATAGCAACAGTTTAAAAAAAACGTTCACAAGTAATTAAAAACCTTACGTAGTACTATGGCCATTATCCATGACTTGGGACTCCATGTTTTCTCTTGCATGCTCTTCCAAGCTTGAAATATTCATAGCGGTGTGGGGAGGTTGATCAACAATTGTTTCTTCTATTCCTCTGCTTCTTGCTTGATCAGTGAACTTGGAATGTTTTGCTATCAGTAGCTCCTTATGGTAGTCCAGAGTTGTCATCATTCTTTCCACTTGAGCACCATAAACTTCGATATTACCTTATGTGTCATCTAGGCGATTATCCAAACTAGACGTATGCATCGTGATCTGACGTACTACCTCTAACACACCCTCCAGTTGTGAATTCATCCAACAAAGGTTGCTTCATATACCATGTATATCAGCTCATAAATCTATGATTCCTTCAAAGAATTCTTTCAATTTTGAATCCCAATCAACCTCCACCTTCATTATGAGTGCTAGTCCAATTGTCACGTCTCCTCCCGTCGATCCGGTGCAAGGGAGAAAACATGACTAAGATTCCAGGGCTTATTTGGATAACTCAACCCCGCTCATTACTCACAAAATGACAAAAAATAAAAACTTGTGCTGCAGATTCATACTCAATATAAACTCAGCGAAAATAAACATTATCCACACACAACTACATCATGCATTCAACATACCAATAACATTCATCAAATTATAAACATTGCAGAACACAAAATTAACATAATTCAAACCACAAAGAGTACTTATCGTTTAAATGAACTGTCCAACAATTGGCTATGTGAGAGCAACGTTCCACCCAACCATAGGTCTCTGTCCAGCCTGTATTCTTTCAGCTGAGAGACCACCCCTGAGCTGGGTTGTGTATCCACTAAGGAGAAACTAGGCAGGCTCACTCACAGCCATGATCTCACACAAACAATCATGCTAAGCCAACAGATGGTTGGGTTTATCAAGCATGCAAGAAACAAATGAGAAGGATGCTAAGCCAGTGAGCTCAACCATAGAGCTACAGACATCTCAACTAAACTCAAATAGTCATGGCACCCACAATACCTACCACACCCAACACAAGGAAGGTCCCCTTCTCTGCTACACAGTCCCTCAGGTGTCCCTTCCCTCCAGTGCTCTTCAGGGTGGGCATAGAAAGGTCCAAGCTGCTAATTCCTTGAGATTCTAATCTTCACTAGGTTTATCAAGCAATCCCAACCTCTATTCTATCATTCACGCTTGGATTTTCACAATTCGGTGACCAAATAACTCAATCCCCTAATTGGATTTCTGGGGTTAAAAATTGGGTTTTCCAATGGATTTCAAGGTATCTAAGACTCTCAATTTCGCCCCAAGGTTCATATCTATGGATCCCCCATTGGATTTCACTATCAATACCAAATTCAGGGCGTTTATGGCACTTCAAAACGTGGGTTAATTCACAATAGTCATTTCTGGTTTTTCTCACTGTTGGGCATGTGTAATGCATGAAAACCGAAGCTTGGGTGTTCCACAATGGAATGGGAATGAAGAAAAATGAATTCCCATGAGGTAGAGTGAGTTATGGGTCAAGAAAAACGGAGCCCATACCTGTCATACGAATTTCTGGGCTGCCCATGCTCCATTGAAGCCATGGATTGATTTCTCAACAACTTTCTTACAACTGAATTAAATGTCAGCAAGGAAAGTCAAATGGGTTCATAAGATGACATTTGGCATCCTATGGTTCAATCCCACAACCCCCTCACCACTCCCTAGTGGAATACACATGGCCCCTTCTCATTAGTTGCTTCCATAGCCACTTTTGGTATTTTATTGCAATATTAAATATTTACATCAATTTACAATATTTCATGGCTTAATAGCACATGGGTAGTAAAATATCAACTACTTGCCTTTCTAAATAAAATACGATCATACACTAGCGGGGCCTTGGCCTTGAGCTCCACGCTAGGAAAACATATATCACATGTACACAATATTTACATTAAAAGCCAATATATCATAAGGGTCAAAATTGGGGTATCACACCAACAATACTCAACAAGATCCCAAAGTCCCACATTTTCTAGAGCAGGGAAATCCTTCTGTTCGTCGAATTACCAAGCTTGTTTTCAAAGCTCACCACATGTAAACTATCCTCTACATACCCAACAGGAATCGCGACAGAGAGCCACTCCCTCAAGGCCTAGGGGAAGGCATCATCCTCCACTGAAACCAGAATCACCATCCCAAGTTTGTATACAGCACCAGGCTTCCCCCTCTCTCCAATTCGGTTGCTTATCCCAACTGCAATACCATGGCTTGAACAAGAATGAACATATAAAGAAACATCCAGAAGCATCCTCGTGACCCAGCTTACCATAGAATCATCCATACGCAGGAGCAAGTGATGCATTAAGGTTTGGATTTGGGGACTATATCGACGGTTGATTGCATTCATGGGCGATATGACTGCATTAATTGTTGATTGGACCATGTTACATCGAATTAATAACCCTAGGGGATTCAACGTGATGTTAGTTGGCCCCCATTTTTTATCAAGCCCCCTCTTGCCATGAGAGCGATATTAGTTGCAAACTTATCTTCTATTTTATTGTTTTTTTGTTGCACATGGATCAACTGAATGTGGGGAATTTGTTGGAGAATCCCATTGATACTCTTTTGAATCCTCCCCGCTATTATGTCCTCTAAATCCCTTCTTTGCCTGGCTTGAGAAATAATCAAAAGGGAATCCCCAATAACAACGATCGATTGTTGATCCCAAGAGAAACACCATATTCAAGTCCTAAATAGAGAGAATGATGCTTTTCTTGGCTATTGGTCGCTTTCCCCAAGCCCTATTTGAATGTTAGTACTATACTTCCTTTGGGATCAAAGATGATCCTCGCACCTACCTCCCTAGAATTGTTTCAATGAATATTAATAACCATTATTACCATCATTTTTATGAGCATTAATAACATGAGAATGATTATTAACATTTTTGTACTTACAATATGTTAATTAAGATTTTCATTTAATTATTCAATAGATTTAAAAAAATATTATAACATCAATGGTAACCAAGAGTATAATCATTGGTGTGTGTGTGTCTAAACCTAAAGTATCATCGTTGTTTATATATATAGTTATTGCAATTAGAAATAGTCTCTAAGTTTATGTCTAAAATTAAGATTAAATGTTATTTAAAAGTACATGATCTTATTATTATAGTTTGATCATAACAATAAAATATATTGGTTTTTTTTAAATAGTATTTTGACTCTGAAAATGGATAAAATGTCCACTCAAAACATTAATAATTTTTAAACACAACGAAAATTCCAAAAACACTAACATAATAATATACCAATGTAAAAACTTCCATACTCAAAATAATATTTAGATTAAAATTGTCTATAATCTTTAATTTAGCCCAAATCCAAAACTATATAGCAGGAGTAAAAGTTTACACCCTTCAATCCACCAACAAATTATTACATCAAAGTCTTGAAATTTGTATAAACATTAAAATCTTAAACTTATTTAAAAAAAAGAGAGCAAAACAAATACTACTTTATAAAAAAAATTCAAAATAAAAACATATATTCGTTTTTTCATTTTCTAATTGGAAAAATTGGTATACTCATTGGTTTAAAATCACTATATTATTTAAAAAAATATGTAAACTAATATCATAAATATTGATAATTTGAATATTACGCCCATTTAAACTATTCATCATGGGATAAACAAGTGTCAAGATTGGCTGTGGGGCTTGGAGGCGGGCGGCGATGGTGATATGCTATTTAGGGTTTTCGCAGTTTAGGGTTTGCTGATCTATGCCGGCGAGGAGTGCTCGGTGGTCACTTGAATCAACTGTTGAAGGTGTAAGTTATTCTTACCTGTGGTAACGACCGTCTGCCGTTGAAAGAATATTAGCTTTTTTTAGATACACCCGTTTCCTACGGCGGTATATCGATTGGTTGTCTTATGGGTATGAATCTAGTTTACCTGCTGTGGTTATCTTTGTATTAGCTTTGGGCTGTTCCGAGATTGTGCTGGTTTTCGCTGGGGTTTTTACTTATCTTTGATGTGCCGTGGGATGACGGTTTTGGTTTATGGAACCGTGATCCATTGAAACAAAACACGCCAGCGCTGCTGGGGTGGACCACCGAATCTACTGGACACTAAAATATTTGGACCGATTTCCTGAGTTATTTCCTATTATCCCAACATCTTTGTCAGGGATTTCTCTGTTGGGAAAGATTTGATTTGTCATTGTGAATCTGGGTCCTGTCGTCGACTTGGGGCAGTTATGGACGGAACCATGCCGGATCCCAACATACCAGCTGACAATAACTTGAACGTCTCGGATTACATGATAGAAGAGGTTGGACTATTCAAACCTGACTCCTATTTCAAAAACCAGCTGCGTGGAAAACGGGCCCTAAACCCCAGTGGTCGACAGGTGGCTCCAAATGGAAAAGCACAAAAGGGACATCTGGCCATGGGGATGCCACCTGGTGAAGCCACGAGCTCGAACCCATCGGTCGGTAGTGGTAGGGTTCGTCCGGGAAGGGGCGACGGTGTAAGACAGGGCTCGTCATCATGAGCAAACAACAGATTGGAGGGAAGATACTTTAACAGACCCGGGGAAGCTTGGCTCATGGTTGGCAGGGATATTGGACTGGAGGAGGTTGTGGAATTTAACATGACTGTTCTTGTGGGAAAATTCTCTTACCATGCCATGAATCGACGAAACATTGTCAAGTGGGTTGAAGAGATGTGGAACCCCATTTTGGAATATACCCCACAAGTTTTTGCTCTGTCATGTGGATGGTATGGTTTTAAATTCCATCAAGAATCTCACTGTAACCGCATTTTGGAGGGTTTATGGCTATATGGAACTGGGAGTCTTATGCTACAAAAATGGCAGACGGACTTCGACCCGGACTCGGCATCAGTTTGCCTTCGGCATCTATGGGTTCTTATGCCTGGTCTTCCACTGGCTTTGTGGAATCGTGGGGCTTTTGAGGCCATTGGGAACCGTCTTGGTCGCTTTCTGCATGTGGAGGAGGAACACCTGAATGGGTTTGATCGGCGGATGGGGTGGATGCTGGTCGAGGTTGATGTTTCCCTTGGTTTGATTGATGTTCTGCATATTAATTGGCGGGGCCGCCAGCTGGCTCAAATTATTGCCTACTGGGGCATACCATTCCGATGTTCGAATTGCAAAGCGGTGGGTCACCTATGGCGATAATGCCGGGCTCCGGCATCTTCCGGCCGTATCAGGGATGGGGGTCCATTCTGGTCGTCTGACGATAGCATTGATTTAGAGATGGATGCGTCGGGCGCACTTGATGGTTTTTCAAACCGGGTTCTCAACCCTCTCGCTCCTGATTCGGCATTATTCCGTAAGTTGGAATTACAGGACCCTCATTTTTTCCATTCGTTAAATGAAATGGATATATCTTTTATTAATAACTTAGATTTAAACAATGGCAACAATGGTAATTACATGGGTAGGCGTCATAACAAGGACTCTGCTTCCTCTGGTAATGAAAACTCTTCAAATGAAAATTCTGAATATGATGACCCGAATTCTGAGCCTGAACTGTTGGAAAAGATGCATAATCTCAGCCCTGTAGATACCAATCGGGTCATCTCATTATCTCCCGATATTCCACCCTCTGCTGCCCCGACAGTTCTCATACCCCAGGACTCTGATTGACCACTACATAATGAGGACATTGTGAAGTGTTGTGAGGCTACTGAGAACAATACTGATATGAACACAAATGTCAACTTGGCCAGGGGGATGGGGACATATGGAACGAACCTTGAGAACCTGGTGGGAGTGAACCGGCCGGTGACGGGAGACCCCGGAGTTGGACATAGTTTATCTCCTGAAACAGGTGGGAATACTATACATATTCCATCATATTCTGAAATGGTGAAAAAATCTCCTATTCCTATTTTTTATAGGAATAGGATTGTGGACGCTGTTGATACTGCTTGTGACGGTGGGGGTACACTGGAACTGAAGGATTCCGCCCCGACGGTGGGGGTGTGTAATACCTCTGTTGAGAACATACCTGATTCTACTGGGGACATATGCATACTTAATGGGGCACATAGGGGTGGTCTAGCTCAGGACTTCTCGCCCCTAAAAACTAGAAGTGCCAGAAAAAACAAAAAGGTCACTCTGGGGGGGACAGAGGTGGACCTTGGTAAGACGATTTCCCCCAATACTTCTGATTCCCGGGCTCTTAGAGGAATGAAAGCCCTTGCGAGGGTTATGAAATGATCTTTTTCTCTCTAAATATTAGGGGGGTGGGGGGCCTGCCCAAACAACTGGCCCTCAAACGTGTATTAGAAATCGCCAAACCTGATCTGGTACTACTACAGGAAACTATGGTTAGTGGGGAAAAAGCTCGAATATTTTTTAATAAAGTCAAGCCGGGATGGATGTGCTGTTATGTGGACGCAACTGGTCTTTCTGGTGGCCTATTGGCGGCTTGGAATCCATTGGTGTTGAGATTAACTCCATCACACATATCACTGGGTATTCTGCTGTCTGGATACATCAGGGGATCGGAGAAGAACATAAATATCATTAATTGCTATGGCCCTTATTGTGAGCGGGAGTCTTTCTGGAACTTAGCAGTATTTGAACATTTGTTGGCCCTGGAGAACCTAATCATTGCCGGGGATCTAAACTTCACATGGGGAGATGAGGAGTTTTGGGGGGGTTCGGCCAGAAGAGATCCCCTGGGCCCCTATTTCTCTGATTTATTCATGAAGTACTCTCTGATTGATGTGGCCCCGAGACCGATGGCTCCAACTTGGTCAAATGGTAGGAAAGGGGATAATCAGATCCATAAACGAATTGATCGTTTCCTTATATCAGAATCACTGCTATCCTGTTTTCAGAACTATAGATCCTGGATTCATCAAATTAAAATTAGCGATCATCTTCCTATAATTCTCCAATTTGATGATGAGCCTTTCCATAAAACATTCCCTTTCAAATTCAATTCCACTTGGCTCTCGGATGGGGAATACACTGCAGGTGTAAGGAATTTATGGTTGCAGATGAATGTCTCGGGGGAGAGATCTGCTATGGACAAATTGGCGGTGAAACTCAAGATGCTAAAAGACTATACTATCAAGTGGGAAAAAAATAAAAAAGACTTGATGCGTAAAGAACTTGCTGAGATCGAAATGGAAGTGGAATACCTGATGAACCGTGGGGTTGAGTCTGATTTGAATACTATGGAACTTTCTAGACTCTCTATCCTTGAGTGTCGTAAAATGAAAATCCTCCTGACACAGGAAGAATCCTGGAGACTGAAAAGTCGAGCTACATGGCTCAAGGCGGGAGATCTGAATACAAAATTTTTCCATCGATTTGCTGATTCCCGTCGTATGCATAATTCTATCTGGGATCTGAATGATCATACAAGTCGGCGGATTCGGGGGGAGGAGAATTTGATGAATGAAGCTGTTCGACACTTCCAGGAATATTATTGTGATCCAAAAAATACTACCCTGGCTAAACAGTTTAAACTTATCAAGGAATATCCACGGATGTTCAATGATGAGGAGGGGGATAACATTTTTCTGGATGTCTCTCTGGAAGATGTGGAGAACACTCTGAATGGGTTTGCAAAAGATAAATCTCCGGGGCCGGATGGGTGGACGGTGGAGCTATTCATTCATTTTTTTGATATTATGGGGGAATACCTTCGGATGGCTGTGGATGAATCTCGAAGATTGGGCATTGTCTCTGGGGCACTTAATTCTACTTATCTGGCACTCATTCCGAAGACATCTCACCCGAATAATTATGATGAATACAGACCGATTGCTCTATGCAATCTGGTCTACAAGATTATTGCTAAGATTATTGCTGATAGAATCAAACCTATAAGATTATTTCCATGGAACCGTATGGTTTTCTTTGTGGGAGACAGATTCATGATGCTGTGGGTGTGACTCAGGAAATATTTCATACTATCAAGCAGAGGAAAATTGAAGCACTCATCCTACAACTGGACCTGGTTAAAGCATATGATAAGGTGGATTGGAATTTTATGAGACTAATTCTTATCCAGATTGGTTTACCCTGGAAGGTGATGAAATGGATTATGGCATGCATATCCTCTGTAAATTATGCTATACTTATAAATGGACATCCCACAGATTTTTTTAAGGCAACTCGGGGGCTTAGACAGGGATGCCCTCTATCACCACTTTTATTTTTACTGGTCATTGAAGGTATGAGCCTATCCATACACAAGGCTCGCCGGGATGGCAGGATTGCTGGCATAAAAATATCAAGGGAGATTTCTGTAACACGCTCATTATTTGTGGATGATGTTATGCTTTTTGGCATGGGTATTATTGCTGAATGGTTTCAATACAAGCTAATACTTGATCTCTTTTGCCTGGTTACTGGTATGATTATCAGCTACACTAAATCTTTTTTCCTGAAGCATTCGGTGGAGGACGATGTGGAACAGGCGATCTGCAACATCCTGCCTCTAAAATTCATTGAACTCGAGGCTGGCACTAAATATCTGGGATTCTTTATCAAGCCATCTAACTACAGGATAAATGATTGGTCATGGCTTGTCCAACGCTTTGAAATGCGAATTAATCACTGGAGCTTTCGACATTTATCTCTGGGTGGCAGGCTAACACTGGTGAAAGCTGTATTACAGAACTTGGGTGTATATTGGTTCTCACTTTGCAAAATCCCACGAACCATCCTAAGTCTTATCAGGCGGAAGGTCTTCAGTTTTTTTTGGTCGGGGGGAGGTATTCAGGAGAAATTCCATCTCACTAATTGGAAAGAATTGGCTCGTCCATGGCACTTGGGGGCTGGAATATCAAAAATCTCGAATTATTCGTTATGGCCCTGCATGCCAAGAGTCTCTGGCGCGTCCTCTTTAATAACTCGATTTGGGGAAGGATCATCAGAGCCAAATATCTGAAAAACATCCCGGTAACAAACTGGCTACGGTTGCACAGACCTGCTACTGTGGGTGTCTCAAATATATGGAATGGTTTATTGGGTGCTTTCAGGATTATAACTCAGTGGATTGCTTGGATGCTGGGCAATGGTCGTGATATTATGTTGGGACTGGATCCGTTCATTGGTGGATCTTCGTGTCATACACTATCATTAGATTTACAGACTCACCTCAGAGCAAATGGCTACTATACTTTGGCTCATGTGGCTTGTCGGTATGTGGATGGGCGTGCACACTGGATTTCGGCTGAGCAGCTGAGCTTAACGGGCCCCTTGGGGAACGAATGGGAGGAGTATACCCGGCCGATGTACCAATCTAATATAAGACTAACCGACCATGCTGACAGACTTGTATGGACGTGGGATGTGGCTGGTGGGACTGTCTCTACTAAATTGGCATATGATGCTATGTTTGCTGACTCAAGATTCATGGTGCGTTGGTGGGATAAATATCTCTAGAAACTCATCTTGCCCCTCAAGATAAAATGCTTTGCCTGGCTAATGTTTTGCAATAAGATCTTAACATGGGACAATCTTTGTCGGCGTGGCTTCTGCAGCCCGGGGTGGTGCACTCTCTGTTGCTCACAGGAAGAAACCGTTGATCATCTATTCTCTTCCTGTCGGTTTATCAGGGATCTCTAGAAGGAAATTGCATCTAAAGCAGGTATACATTATCTATGGAATCATGGCACATTGAATGATAATCTTGAGCATTGGTCTCGCCATGATGGGGGGTGTTCCGAACTCCCATTTTTCATGATCTGGGAGGTTTGGAAAGCTCGTAACCTATGCATATTTGAAGGCAGATTTCCTTCTAGGAATGGTATTTGCTATAAAACTATTGCTGCACATAAGGAATTTGTCTCTGCCCACGGTGCTGATTGTGGGATAGCCACTCAGGTTATGAATCAAAGATATGCCCCTCCTGTGCTTGTATTCCCATGTGCTTTTTTTGATGGGGCTACAGCGGGTCGGTATGGGGGTGGTGGAGCGGGCGCCATCTTACACATTAACATGGACATTTCTATACACATCTGGCTAAACCTGGGGAATGGATCCAATACTAGGAGTGAGCTATGTGCCCTTTGGCTGATACTTTTTTGGGCACGGTTGAGAGAGATCTCCACACTTGTAGTTTTTGGAGACTCATTATCTATTATTTCTTGGGCGAGTGGCAAGACATCTCTCAATGTTTTGCTCCTTAAACACTAGATGGATGCGGCGCAGGCACTTATCCGGGATTTTGAACATATCCATTTTGTGCATGTGTTTCGGGAGGCTAATATGGAGGCGGATATGCTTTCTAAACGTGCACTTCACTCTCAGGCTGGGGTCATCATGTGGCAGGAATGGCGGGAGGATACTCTTTTTTCACAGGGTTCATATCACCTTCATTGGACTTGATGCATAGATGCTATTTATTTTTGTCTGCTTTTGTTATTGATGCTTTATTTTTTGCGGGTTGTTATACTTACATATATGTTAGCTCTATGTGCAGATCCTTCATAGGGTATGGGTCCAACTACTTGTTGGACGATTTTTGTTTACTCTATATACTTATTGCGGCAAATACGACAGTCGCTATGGCTGTGGTTAGACATATTATGTTATGTTTTGTTTTATATATGATGTGTTTGGGTTTGGGCAGCTGTTGTTGTCGGCATATATGAACTTTACTGTTATGGTTATGAACACTTTGATGTATTGAGATATTTGGATCCGTTTCTCCTACTGGAGGGATTCCTGACACTTATTGTGGACATATGGTTCTATTTTTTTGGACATTTATGATGTAGATGCTGACACATCTGGTATATGTCTGGCTGGCCCATTATGCTCTTTTTGTATTAGGCCCGTGAGCAGTTTGTATGCTTCTGACAGCTGGTGTTATTTACTATTTCGTATATTAATAGTAAGTTAAATTTTTCTATGAAAATAACTATTCATCATGGTCTATGAATGATGGTCCCCATTGAAATGATCGTATATTCTTTGTGCACGAAAATTCTAGGTAAAGCATATATTTATTCCTCTTCATTGCATGGGCTATGCATTAATTGTAAGTTTGAATAATATAAAAATCACTTAAGGAATACATGGTGTCTATTCTTTAAACTATTCATGGTATCTATTCTTTGTAGACGAAAATTCTAAGTAACGCATAATCTTTGAAACAAGATAACTATATACACTAAAGATTAGTAACAATGTAATAATGCATCCAAAGTTATATAGATTAAACTTTATTTTTAATGGTTTTTTCTTAGTTCAATGATCCATAAAATTAATTGATCATATAATTTTTTAGATTTTCAACAATAATTCATAAGTTTAATGTTTTAATATCAAATGAGGAAATTATACATTTAAGAGAAGAAATAATGATTATCATTAAATCCTTAATATTTCAATGATGTTTTACTTGGTGCATTGTGCATCATTATTTATATATATTCCAAAAAAATATCATCATTTTTATGTAAATATTGAGTGGAAATTAGCCCCGAGGGGTAGCTCATTTGGTTGGAGCCCAAATCCAAAGATCGTTTGATATCGAGGTCGGAGTTTCAGTTCTCACAAATCCAACTCTCTAGATCCTTCGGGGCTAGGCTCCCAAAACTGGAGCCAATAGGGTGATTCCCCTTCGGGTGGTCCCCCTAGAATTATTACTATGGATGTAGCGAGCCCCAACCACACTTGTTGAGGCTGTGAACCACACGAAAAAAACATTGAATGGAAATTGTATTTCACATGTGCATATTGCAATGATAAATTTAATATTATATAGTAATGTACATTTCATTTTTTCCTTATTGAGAAATAGTCTTAAACCATGCATTTTTTCCTTCTTTGTTTTACCCTTATACTAACCCCGAAAGAAGGTTACATGGTGACTAATGATAATTCACAAATCAAATGGTTAAGATTTGTATGAGAAACCATATTTGGATGGTGTGCCAACTCCTTATTGCAATCAGAATTGTCAGATCCATAAAGTCTATTCAGTCTGCTTGTTGGGGCTTCATTTATAGAGACCACCTTAGAGGTATTCTTATCTTCTTCTATATGCACCATGCATAACATTGTTTCTCCACTTGCACTTTTGGGCATCCATTGGGCCCTTTTCAATTTGTAGTTTGTTGATTTTCTACAGTTCAGTTGTCTTCATCATGTTCCTCAAATGAGTGCCATCCTTATGTCATTTTCCACCTTTAAGATAAGCTCTTTCTTGAGGACTTGAACCCTACAAATGTCTTGCTTGTTGACATATCCAACATTAGAATGTTGTATTTTCGTATTGCAATTCTTGCATCCATCTAGAGCCTTTCCTTTGAAGTACAAGCATATCTTGTAACCCCTTATTAATGACAATCGCCACACATATATGTGAATATGTAAAAAGACAAAGTTTAACTATATATATATCTATTTCTAAATATATGCCTAAGGTATTCTCGATGTCTTAAAAAATTGTTAAAATCCAAAAAGTGTATTTGCAAATTTGGGAGGCATACCCAACCATACATTCTGGTGATTGACATATTAAATGGATTAAACATAATGAATGAGGGGTAACAAAATGACCCACTCTTCCCCAAAACTAGGGACCCTCGATTTTTTTTTATGCATAGCAAGATTGTGAACTTCGACAATAAAAAAAACTTTGGAAACAAGAAATAGTTCACGATCTTTTTTCCCTACTTGAATATAACCACTTGTACAAATATATATATGAGGTTAGAAATGATTAAATCAGTAGAGTATTACCTTATATTTGTGGTATAAAATGAGGTTGAAAACTACTTCCTATGTTAGCTCCAATATCATAACCTCTTCATATTTCTCCATGATCTACACATTGTGTAGATGAGTTGGCAAAACTGTAGAGGGTTTTATATTCACCTCATCTTTAAAAGAGCAACCCTTAGATAATGAGGTTATATCCATACCTCCTTTTCCTCCACAAAGATGAAGGATCAAACCTTACCCTTGCCATAATCTAAAAGCTAATAATGATCATCCAACTTTTCCATGAGCTTAATGGTGAAGAACATGTGTAGGCGACCCCTCGGATAGAGACTCACCCCAATAAACTTCCGATGGACCTCCTCCCAACTAAAAGTAGTCACACCAAAGACCAACAAAATGTCCAGAAAGGTCCCCTCCTCCCAACTAAAGGTCATCACGTGCGTCACCCACGAAATTTGGGAAAGGTCCCCTCTAGGTACCAACCTAACCCAAACCCAACAATATCTTTAATTGCAGAAGATATGATTTCATACATACATGGTTCACGTCATGCTTCATGCGTTGGGCATCCATGTATGCGCATACACATACAAGAAGTTGGCCCTTGGAAGTTGGGAATCTGGGATGGATAAATTTCGAGTGTGATTTTGACCATGTATATATATCCATTGGATGCCTCGTACAAAATGTACACGTGTGTTAGTACGGATACAATAGTAAACACACGTGTCTTTGTCGACAAGAGTTGTCGTTCCCCACTCCAATCATTCAAGTGGTACGGAAAAAAGAAATTTCCACAAATGACAGATTTCAAAAATACGTCACGCTAAAGTTGGCATAAAATAAGAAAAAAATATTATTTTATTAAATCGATAAAATTAATAGAATGAATATTATTCAAAAAAAATCCTTGACACACGCTTTTACATTTTTGGTGTCACGTGGCACTGAAAATAAACAAAATTACGTTTTTGTAATATAAATTTTTTGGTTGGTGTATAAGAAGAGTGTCAGAGTGGTGAGTGGGCTACACAAATAAGACAGTACTATGATGTTGGTGTCATAACAAATCCCAACTACAACATGTGATCGTGTTTTCTATGATGTTGGTGGCAGTATGACACGTTATCTTCCTTATTATTCATCATAACCTTAGTACAATCTGCATGACACTTTTCTTTGGCTTTCCATTGTGCTGGGTGCCATGTGTAAGCACCACCATCCACATACCTAAAGAACAATCAAGTATTACTCCTAGAGAAAATGGATAGTGACATCATGATATCCACGTGTCAAACTTATGGTGTCCTTAAAGAACTCTTCTGCATCACACTTTTGTTTGGCTTTCCATTGTGGTAGGTGCCATGTGTAAGCACCACCATCCACATACCTAAAGAACAATCAATTATTACTCCTAGAGAAAGGACAGTCTCATCATGGAAATCCACTTGTTAAACTTAAGGTGTCTTTAGTCCACTTTGTGGGCCTCATACACAAATAGAGGTTTAATCAACTCTTTCAAACATGAAACAAGTGATACCAAAAAATGTATGTGAAGATAGACATCTATTTGCCTTGATCCAATGAAATCGTACTTTTCCCTAAGAAGGTGTGAATTATCTATTATCGAGTGACAATGGTAATGAGGTTAATACAAATTTTGTTAGGTTAGTGAAAGTAAGGTGGTGTTATTATTTTTGTTTACTTTGATTTGTTTAAGTGATATGTTTTTTTTTTAAAGGTTGACATGTTTTACAAGAGGATAGTTGTTTTAAATCAGTCTAGATCCAAATCCTAGGCTCTATCAAGTGTCGAGAGGGATCAAATCTCCTAAGGTGCAAACCACTTAGGTATTACACTCAAGGAGCTATTCAAGGAGAGATATTGCACAAAGTAAAAAATAATCAAATCAATATGCATCTTATCTTTAAATCTTACTTCTTTATTTTATTCCATTGATTATTTTACTTTTTTTTTTTACTCGACAAACTTACATGATCTCCCTCATATTTATTTTTTACTCTATATTATTCTTTTTTGTTTACTTTGTATTATTTTGTTACTCGACAAACACTCACATGTTACAAGATCTCCCTCATACTGGGTTGTAGAGCGCCTCTCGGCGCAATGAGATTTATTGTAAGTTCGCAATGACTTCATTAAAAGAATAAACACTTCCTGATTATTTAGTTAAAGGAGTAATTGCATAGTATGTGAGATGTATATACTACTTGTAGTATCTTGAAGCAAATAGATCATATTTGTAATTGTTTGTTAAAATATATTAAAAATATGATAATGAAATACCTATATACTATATAAATGGGGAACAACCCTAAAGATCCAATAATCCAATAAGTAATTAATTTCATAATGAATGGTTGGTGTTTGATAAAGAGGGTATAATCATATAGGTTGAATATCTTACGAAAACTCTATAAAAAATAAAGAAAATATTAGTACAGGTTGAATATCTTACGGTAAGCTTCGAACTATTGGGGTATCAATGGCTCGTTGAACCGGAACAACATAATCTAGCAGAGAGCCAGATGTGCAAGAACATAAGAGAAACACAAAAAATGACGTGCAAGATGATGTGATCTATCTAAAATAGATGCGTAAAAATAGAAATGCAGCACAACAAATGATGTGCATGATGATGTGATTTATCTAAGACAGATGCAAAAAGACAGAAGAGAAACACAGTAGATGATGCGCAGTATGATGAGGTTTATCTAAGACAAGTGCGCAAGAACATAAAGGAATTATCGTAGATGGTGCATAGAAGGTTATAGATTATCTAATACAGATGCGCATGAATAGAACTGTAGAATAATGGAGGATGCGTAGTATCAGTTGAGTTTGCAAATGTGCAGAAACAAAAATAGTATGCTAAAACAACGTGCAGATTGTAGAAGGTTATGAAATATGAGAACCAATGTGTAATATTGATGCAGTAAATTGAAGTGATGATACAGTACAACAATTGCAAGATCATAGTATATATCATATGCGCATAATGGAATGCATTGCAGTAAATATGAAGAGTGCGCAAATCAATAGAAAGAAAAAAGAATCTTCTATAGACATATCAAGGTAGTAGGACAGGACAAGGAACAGGGAGTCAGTTCTTCCTTTAGGTCGGAGTCTGTAAAACCAAGGGGTCAGTGCCTCCTTCCGGTTGGTATTGTTAAATGAGGGAGTTGATGCTTCTTTCAGGTTGTAGCCTTTAAATTAGGGTGTTGGTGCCTCCTTCGAGTTGGTGCTAGAGAAATTTGGGAGTTGGTGCTTCCCATGAAAGTAATCTTTATAATATAAGAAAGCATTCTGTGGTTTTCTCCTGTTTGGGTTTCCACGTTAAATATTTGTGTTCTGTGTTGTGCATGTGATGTTGAATGACATTGTTTACGATGAATGCATAATATGAGTATTGTTTATATTTGGTAAAAGTGAAAAAAATTCATAACTGCCCTGTAGTGTCCCTTTTAATGAATTTGTAAAAATTAGGAAAATTTGCAATTTTTCGCCAATTCGACCCTTAGACTAGCAATGACTCAAATGCTTTCAAATGGATCCAAATGATTCTGAATTGGGTTTGAATGTGTTTGGAAGGTATTAAGACATAAAAATGAGGATGATGGATGCTTTTACACTCTCAAAAGACTTCTACAACACTCATTTACAATCATGAAAATATATAGGGAAATTTGCTAGTCAAATCGAGGTTCAAAACCCCCAAGGGTAGGGGACAAAGATGGCTTTCCAAATGTTGTATGACCTTCCCAAATTTCAGAACAAATACATGGTACTGTTAAAGGACTTCAATGGGCTCCCAAATGCATCATCAATCAGTTTGTATAGTCTTCTTCAACTCCCATAAATCATAGGTTTGTGGACATGTCTTCACACAAGGGGGAATGACAGGAAACTTCACCATTTGCCATGAAATTCGAGATTTATGTTCCAAAGGATTATGAAATGTATATGAAAATTATTCAAGACATTAATGACTCTCCATACATCATAAAAATCATAGATATGAGCTGATATAAGTCGAAATAAAGAAACCTCAAGCTTTCATAACAAGATATGAGGAAAATGGCACCATTTACACATTGTTTGGTATTTTGACATAGCTTCAATTGGTATTTAGACCTACGGATATTCTAAGCACAAAGAACAGATTAAATACATTATATTACAAATAAATGGGGCCACAAGATCTCCCCCAAATATATCAGAATCTCACCAAGTGAGCCCTTCCTCCAAGAGCCAAAATATGAAGAGAAAAGTGAGAAAGGTGTGGAAACAAGTTGAAGAAGAGAATGTCACAAGCATCCCTGTAGGTTCAACCTGCAACAAAAGACTCCATTGTAGCTCCAAATGAAAGTTTTGAATGGCCTCTCCAATTTCCAATTAGGATGGGAATCTTTCACCCTCAAAATTGGTACTAAGGCAAGTAGAGTAAACACTCCACAAGCATGGACAAGCTATGCTCTCCAATATGCAAAATGAGAAATGATAAAAATCTGGTCTCCTTCTTTGTTCCCAACTTTTATAAACTTCCAAAGGCTTCCTTAACTCGAATTCCATCCATGAGCTTCATGCCAACTCGAATTGGGAAGAGATTCTAATGTGTGCCACTTGTCCCTCCATTCCTAGCCTCCTCCTTCACTTAATTCGAATGGGTGACTCTTTGGCTGCCCTAACTCCCTTGTGCACCCTGTTGGAGACTATTTTTAGCCCTGACATGTCATATATGTCATATGTCAACAATAAGGTCTGATTTTTGTCATAAGTGTCATAACATCTTCATCATTGTTGTCATAGAAGCTAGGGAATCTAGCCCAAGTGTCCCACTAGCTCCAAAATGCCTCTTCCTCTTCCATGGGAGTTACTCTTCCTCTACATTTCGAACTCATTGAGTCATGCCAAGTATTATTCCCTTCCAACTCCCCCAAGAACATTAGAATCCACCTTGGATTCGAATGGGTGAGAGTCGAAGGCCATGTGGCATGGGGAATCTTGCTTAAGTGGGCCCCCCACCTCCAATGTTCCCTCATGACCAAGTGCCACCTTATTTTCCTATCTTAAATATTTATTTATTCCGCATTTAATATATTTTTTCAAGAGAATTTCCATTAGGGGTTTATTAGTCTCCTTATTCCAAATCTAATGTTTCCACCCCAACCTAGGAAACTAGTAGATTGGTGGAATTTTCTCTTCTTGAGATTTATTTGAATTGGGACATTACAGTCCTCCCCACCCAAGATTGCTTGCCCTCAAGCAATTCCATATTAGGATGCTGAAAAATTTGTTCCTCCTCCCATGTGGCATCCTCACTTGGAAAATCTTTCCATTGTACCAAATACTCCCTTATGGTTCTGCTCCTCAATTTCCTTTCTCTTGATTTCAAAATATTTTATGGAATAATTATGAGTTTTTCATCATAATATAATGTAGAGAGGGTTTCTGAAACATAGATTTGCTTACCAATAGCCTTCTTAAGGCATGAAACATGAAATACATTGTGGATTTTGCTCCCTTCTTGAAGTTCCAACTCATAAGCCACCTCCCTAACTTTTCGAACTACCTTATATGGACCATAATATATTGGTTTGAGCTTTTCTAATCCTAAAAATTTCAAGGATGTTTTTTTATATGGTTGTAGCCTCAAATAGACCAAATCATTCACTTGAAAATTTCTTTCCACCCTATGTTGATCCACATACTGTTTCTGTTGATTTTGGGCAACCTGCAAATTGTCTTTTAGAAGTTTCAAAATCTCTTGACTTTCCTCCACCCAATCCTTAGCTTTTGGGACTCTACTATCACCAAATATGTGCTCAAAAAATGTGAGTGCTTCATAACCATAAAGTGCTTTGAAAGGAGACATGCTAATGGACATATGGAAAGTAGTGTTGTAGCAAAACTCACCCAAGTGTAGCCATTTCACCCACGTTTTCTGTTGCTCACCAACATAGTTCCTCAAGTACCCCTCCAACCATTGATTCAATATTTTTTTTTGGACATCAGTTTGAGGATGATAGCTTGTGCTTGGAGTAAATTTAGTGCCAACCAACTTGAAAATTTCTTGCCAAAGGGCACTCATAAATTTGCTATCTCTATCACTCACAATGTTCTTGGGAAGTCCATGCAATCTGAAAATTTCTCTGAAGAATAGATCAACCACTTGTGCAACAGTAAAAGATGATGTAACAACAAACAAATGAGCAAATTTGGTGAGTCTATCCACCACAACATAAATGCAATCCTTACCCAAAGCCTTGGGCAAACCTGTGATGAAATCCATGGAGATACTTTCCCATTTTTGTTGTGGAATGGGAAATGGTTGCAATAGACCAGCAGGATGTGTATGTTCATATTTGTTTTGCTGGAATAACTTGCATTCATTCACATATTTTAGAACATCTTCTTTCATCCCTTTCCAAAAGAACCTTTGCCTTAGTTGCCTATATTTTTTGAAAAAAACAAGATGGCCTGCTAAAGGAGAATCATGAGCTTCCTTCAAAATATTGTGCTTAAGATTCGAACCATGAACCAAGTATATTATATCCTTATAGTAGATTATACCACCCAAAATCTTGTACCTATCATCACCTTTGACCCCATCTAACACATCACAAGCAAAACTAACTTTGGCATATTCAACTATTAGCATATTTTTCCAATCTTTCGAAATGTCCATAAGAGAAAATGATGGTCTTCTAGATAATGCATCTACTACAATATTATTATTTCCCTTAACATATTCAATGTCAAATTAAAAAGCTTGGACTTTTCTTACCCACTTTTGTTGCCTTTCATTGAGGTCCTTTTGTGTGAGCAAATGCTGCAAACTGTTATGATCAGTTTTGACCACAAACTTGTTTCCCACCAAGTATTGTCTAAACTTGGTCAAGGCATCCATGATGGCTAACAGTTATTTGTCATAAATGTAGTAGATCTTCTCATGTGGCTGCAACTTTCTTCTCTCAAAAGCTATGGGGTGTTGATTTTTCTTTAGGACCGCCCCTATCCCTTCTCCTGATGCATCACATTCCAAGAAAATGGTTTAGAAAAATTAGGTAATGAAGTACTGAACAACTACTCGTTACCTCTTTCATTATTTGGAAAGCCTTTTCATTCTCTTCATCCCACTTGAAATCATTATTATTGGCCAAATCAGTAAGTGGAGCAGTCAATTTGGAGAACCCTTTCACAAAATTTCTATAGTAAGTGCATATTCCAATGAAGCCTCTCAATGTTGTGATGTTTTTGGGTGATGGCCATTCAAGAATAGCTCTTATTTTTTCCAAGTGAACCTTCAATCCATATTTCCCAATGATTTTCCCAAGATATAAAACTTCTTTCCACCCAAATTCACACTTGGACAACTTAGAAAACAAAGATTGTTCATGCAAAATTTTCAAGACAACTTCTAGATGGTGCAAGTGTTCCTCCCATGTTTTGTTGTAAATCAAAATGTCATCAAAGAAAATAAAAAATAATTTACATATATGTTTGCAAAATATTTGATTCATGCATGATTGAAATGTGGCTGGAGCATTGGTCAAACCAAAGGGCATGACAAGAAACTCAAAATGGCCATAGTGACATCTGAAAGTTGTTTTCTGCACATCCTCCTCCTTCATTCGAATTTGATGGTAACGAGATCTAAAATCAATTTTTGAGAATATTTTTTCTCCATGTAGCTCATCCATGAGCTCATCTATTCTTGGGATGGGATATCTATTCTTAATTGTCTTCTTGTTTAGAGTTCTAAAATCAATGCACATTCTCAAGGTACCATCTTTTTTCTTCACCAAAACAAATGAAGAAGCATAGGGACTAGAGCTTGGTCTAATGAGTCCCAATTCCAAGATTTCTTGAATAGCCTTATCAATCTCCTCTCTGAAATTTTTGGTATGTCTATATGGTGGTATTGGTATAGGTGAAGTTCCCACCTCCAAAATAATGTTGTGCTCAACTCCTCTATCAGGTGGCCTTCCAGGAGGAAGGTCTCCAAAATCCTTTCCATATTTGTGTAGTAGCTGCCTTATCTCCTTTGGATGTTCTGAAATATTTATTTTTTGCTTGGGTGAAGTGATTAAAAATTCAGTAGCCCATTCAATATCTCCATGCCTCAATATGGACCTCATACTCTGGGAGGTCACTACATGATTCAGATAGGTGTGCATTCCTCTCACAACCCTTTGTTTTCCTTCCAAATCTTTGAATCTCATTTCAGGAATTTGATAGTTCACTGTATGTTCCCCTATAAAGTATACCCATTGCAATCCCAATACCACATTAGTATCAGCAACATCAACCACATAAAATCTATCAAAAAAAGTGTAATTACCTATGGTGAGTTGTAGCTTTGAAATCCATGTTTTGCACTCCATAGTATTGTGACCTGGAATGATGACTGTGCAGCCATCGAATGGTTCAGTAGGTATTTTTATCCTCTCCACCATGGCTGCAGCAATGAATTTATGTGTGGCTCCTCCATCTACCAATACCGATACCCTTTGTCCTTGTACCACTCCCTTGCATCGAATAGTGTGAAAACGAGGCACTCCTGAAAGCTCTTCCATTCTCCCTTTGCCAAGTGAAGGATGATATTATTCTTGTTTCCCTTCTTCTGTTGTGTCATATCCCTCTTCTTGGTATGAAATATGTCCTTCTTCCTCCATAACCCCTTCATACTCATCATTATCAGAAAATACTTCAATGTATTGTGCTTTCCCCTTAGCACATTTATGCCCTGGTACCCATGGTTGGAAGCATGTGTAACATAGTTTCTTTCTTCTGAATTCTTCCTTGTTTGGTCCCTATTTATTATCCTTTCCAAATGCATCTTTTTTCCATGGCTTCTTTTCAAATCTGAACTTGAAAAGAAAGTTGGGCTTGGGAGGAAACCTTGTCCTGGGTAGCACATTTTGCATATCTCTTGCCAAGTTCATGGCATCTTTCAATGAAGTAGGTTTGTGGGACTTACATAAACCCTTCAAAGGTTCATCCAAACCTTCAGTAAAGAGAAATACTAATCTGACCATAGATATATCAGCCACCTTAATTGAGAGTTTTTGGAATTCCAACATGTACTCAACAAGGCTTCCACCTTGCTTCAATTGGGCTAGTTCTTTGAAAAGAATTTATGGGTATTTTTGCTCAAATATTTCCAATACCCTGTAAACAAATTCTTCATATGTTGTAACATGATAATGTCCCAAATTTTTAATTCCATGTAACCACCAATCATTAGCTTCTCCTTCGAAATGCAAAATAGCCATTTTTAGAGCATCCTCTTCAACCATTGGATTCAACTGAGTATACACATCTAGTTTTTGTACCCAAGTATTTTCCGAACCTTGAGATGAGCCATCAAAAGTAGGAAGGGGCATTTTATATATGGAATCATTCAATTATTTATTCTGAAAGGGAGTCCCATTACCTTCCCTCATTTTGAGTTTGTTTGAGACAGTAAAGTATTGATCAAATGGTAGAGTCCTTCTACAATCTTCACTCAACTTTTGTCATTCTGTTATAACTTCCTGCATGTCATATTGGGTGTTGGGTTGTTCTTCGGACTCAAGAAATTTAGGTATAGTAGGCATTTCTAAAATCTAAAATTCATGAGGCCAATTATGAGGTCCTATCTTTGAGAAAATACTTTCACCCATTGCCTTCTTTTCCTCGAAAGAAGAACTGTTGATGCCTCCTATTGCCCCTATGCTTCCAAGTTGACTAGCAAAAAATTTGAACCCTTTCATTATCTGTTTTGTCATGTCTTCAAATAATGGTTTCATGAATTTTCTACACTCCTCATTCTCCTCTGAGGCTCCCTTCTCATCCCTAGCCATAGTTTCAACAAAATGCACTTCTTTTCCTACTTCTTCCTCTTCAAAAAAAGTACTTTTAGTTTGAATTACTAAAGGTGGTCATTGACTTCTTGTCCTCATTAATGGTCAGTCACATCAGGTGAAAGTACCATGCTCTGATACCACTTGTAGTGTCCCTTTTAATGAATTTGTAAAAATTAGGAAAATTTGCAAATTTTGGCCAATTCGACCCTTAGACTAGTAATGACTCAAATGCTTCCAAATGGCTCCAAATGCTTCCGAATTGGGTCTGAATGTGTTTGGAAGGTATTAATACATAAAAATGAGGCCAATGGATGCTTGGAAACTCTCAAAATACTTCTACAACATTAATTTACAGTCAGGGAAATATAGGAAAATTTGATAGTCAAATTGAGGTTCAAAACCCCCAAGGGTAGGGGACAAAGATGGATTTCCAAATGATGAACGACCTTCCCAAATTTCATACCATGGAATTGTTAAAGGAATTCAATGGGCTCACCAATGTATCATCAATTAGTTTCTATAGGCTTCTTCAACTCCCATAAATCAGAGGTTTGTGGACATGTCTTCACATAGGGGGAAATGATAGGAAACTTGACCATTTGCCATGAAATTCAAGATTTATGTTCCAAAGGATTATGAAATGTATATTAAACTTCTCAAGACATTAATGACTCTCCATACATCATAAAAATCATAGATATGAGCTGATACAAGTCGAAATAAAGCAACCTCAAGCTTTCATAACAAGATATGAGGAAAATGGCACCATTTACACATTGTTTGGTTTTTTGACATAGTTTCAATTGGTATTTCGACCTAAGGATATTCTGAGAAGAAAATATAAATTAAATACATCATATTACAAATAAATGGGGCCACAAGATCTCCCCCAAATATATTAGCATCTCACTAAGTGCGCCCTTCCTCCAAGATCCAAAATATGAAGAGAAAAGTGAGAAAGGTGTGGAAACAAGTTGAAGAAGAAAATGTCACGAACATCCATGTAGCTTCATGTAATGTCCCTTGTTAGGAATTATATTAAAATGGCAATTTTTCACTTTTTTTCCCTAGTTCGACCTTTGACCAGTTTTGAGCTTTAAGTCTCCAAATTGCTCCAATTGCTCCCAAATATTCTGAGAATGTATATGGATAATGTTAGAACATAAATATGTGTTTCAGGGATGCTTTTGGACCTTTAATATAATTCTACAAATCCTCTTTCAATTCTGGCCAATGGAGGGAACTTTACTAGTAATTTCCCTTTGACTAATATTGGTCTCTAGGTCTCAAATTGGCTCCAAATGCCTTCAAATATTCAAGGAAGATGTATGAATGATATTAGGACTTGAATATGATGTTCAGGGATGAGATATAACCCTCAAAATACTTCTTCAAACTTGATTTATATTATGGTCAATGTATGGGATTTTAACTAGTAATTTGTGCATCAAATCCCCCCTGGGTAACACTGAAAATGGCCTCCCAAATGATTCCAAAATCCCTCGAATTTATGAACAGAGGTATGGAATGTATTAAGGATGTTATTAAGGTCTCATGTGAACCATTAATTGATTATTATATCTGTTCCAAACCTCTCCCATTCAGCTGTAAAAATCACCCATTTGACACTGTAAAAATACTTCAAATGCTCAATTAAAGTACATGAAACTTGTAAAATAGTACATGAAAATTGTAAAATACATCCATGGAAGTCCATTAATAAAAAATTTAGCAGAGAATCATCCATTCATTCAAAATCATCAGCATTACATTGGTTCACAACAAGGTAGTGGGGAAATGGCACTGTTCTTTCATTAAAAATGAGATTTATACATTTCTACTTGGAATTTCGACCTGAAACTTTCTGGAGATGAAGAAAATAGTATTTAATTCATATTAAAAAATAAATGGGGCATTAGAAGCTCCCCCAAAGAGTAAAATATCTCACCAAAAATGCCCTTCCTCAAGGATCAAGAATATGCCATCAAAACTGGAAATGGTTGAAGGAGTGAGATGCAATAGAAGAAACCATGAGTTTCCCTAGCTTACAACTGCAAATAAAGACTCCATTAAAGCTCCAAATGAAAGGTCTGAATGGAATTTCCAATTACCAACTTGGATGAGAATCTTTCACCCTCGAAATTGGCTAAGGCAAGAAACTAGTCATCCACTAGCTCTCCCTCTTCACAAATGCAATTGCAAATTCTACAAATGATCAAAAGTTGGTTTCCTTCTTTGTTATTGACATTTATAAACTTCTAATTTCCTCCATGGGTCGAATTCCTTCCAAGAGACTCATGCCAACTCAAGTTGGGAAGAAATTCCAAAGAATGCCACTTGTACAACAATTCCTAGTTTCCCACTTCCACCAAATCACATGTGGAAGAATCTTAGTTCCCCTAACTCCCTTGAGCGCCCTCTTGGAGGATATTTTTAGCCCTGACATGTCATATATGTCATATGTCAGCCTTCAGGTCTGATTTGTGTCATAGGTGTCATAGCATCTTCATCATCGTTGTCATAGAGCTAGGGAATCTAGCCCAAGTGTCCCACTAACTCCAAATTGCCTCTTCCTCTTCCATGGGAGTTACTCTTCCTCCATATTTCGACCTTGGATGAGTCATGCCATGAATAATACCTTTTGAACTCCCCCAAGTATGTTACCATTCACCTTGAATTCGAATTGGTGAGAGAATGATGCCAAGTGTAGTGGGGAAATCTAGCCATATGTGGGTCCCAGTTCCCCCATGTGTCTTCATGATCAAATGCCACTTTTATTTTCACTTGTATATATTTATTTAGATTCTTTATTAAATATTTATTCTATTCTAATGTTCAAACATTATTTATTATCCCCCTTATTCCAAATCCCAAGGCTTCCACCCCAAACCTAGGAAACTAGTAATTTTCCTCCTTGGCAATTATTTGACCCTTAACATCAATTTGACAAACTCTAATGAATATGGCCAATGTGATTAGTCCATTGTGACCCAATGCCAAATTTGGGACATGATAAATCCTCCCTTCTCAATATTGCTTGTCCTCAAGCAATTTCAAACATGGGTGTTGAAAAACCTGCTTTCTGTATAATTCTTTGAAGTTGCCATTGAATTGCCCAACCTTTAGTCTTTGAGTTTCCGTGAAGATTTTAGAGAGGAACCACCATGATTGCTGCTGCACTACTCTGATAAAAATCACTTTATTAAGTGGGAAATCCATCTTCCATATTGCTTGTTTCCCCAAAGAATTTGAAACCAATGAGATAAAATTATTCCAGGGTCCCATTGCTTGTATTGCACCCCAAAAATTGAGAGTGCTCTCCAACCCACACCATTAGATAAGAGGATTCCTGGATCCCATTTTCTTGTATGCATTCTTCCAAACATCATGAGTACAAAATATATATCATCAAAGTACATAACAACATAATGAAAATGTACATCAAGGAGGTGCTTCATCAAAGAATCATAAAAGTGCTTATACCTCAAAGTAAGTAGACCACCATTTTCCAGGTGCATACAAGCATCGAGTGAAAAATCAAATCTGATCCAATGACATAAGTGAGTATCCCATGTTCTATAATGTTGCTCCAAGAATATGTAAGATGCATCAAAACAGTCAGCCCTGTATTCTTTCATCCAAGTAGTTAATGAAGTTCCTCCAACATCAATTGAACTAAGCAAGGAGCAAGGAAGATCATGAGTCTTCAAGTGAATCAAGTGAACATCATAAGTGTATCCATGAAGATATGTATCATCATAAGGAAAGACAATATTCTATTGCAAATGTAAATAATGAGGTGCTCTATTCATGTCATCATCAAAAGGAGAGATAGGAGTTTCATACCCCTCATGTGGCACCACTAGAAAAAAACCTTTCACCCAATTTTCATCCCTAATTGATGTGGCTGAAAAAGTAGGGGGTGAGGAATTATGAACCAACCTTAAATCTTTACAATTTTTACCCATCGAAATATTTAATTAATCTTCTCCATAATTGGTTGGTCCAATTGTTGTGAGATCATGTGCCTCCTTCAAGACTTCTTGTCGCCTTTTCCTAGTGGGAATGCATATTCTCACTTGTCGCCTTTTCCTAGGCGTTATTTTAAAGTAACCTATGCTAACAGCAATCAATTTCTCAATTCTTGGCGGATTTTTGTGTGGAACAGTAGTTATATCTGGTTGATTTATGACTTTAATCCAAAGTCTGATGGCAATAATTTTGAGAACTGTTTAGGAGACATGAAAATCAAGCCTATTCCTCCAAAATCCTAACAGCAGTAAATCAACAACCTAGGTGCCCTATTGAATCCTATAACTGCAATAAGTCCAGGATATATGCTCAGCATCAATTTGAGAATGAATTAAGGGTTTTTATGGGAAACAGAGGCAATGTGTAGGAGAAAACGCAACAAATGAGGCATTAGATTGACTTAGAAAATGTGATCATTGCAAATGAGGGCCAGCATACTCCAAATAAAATATTAAAGCTGACCCAACCTGTTTCAGGCTAGATCTAGGGCCGACCTGCCCAAAGAAATACCTGGGGTCGACCTCTTAACCCTTGACCATAACATGTATTTGAAACATGTGCCTGAGGTTCCTTTCTGATGTGTTTCCTGGAAGATTTGAGAATTATCTCAAAGCAGTCTGTAGCTGTACACAGAAACAGACGTCAGCCCTAAAAGGTAGACTCCTGTAGCACTCTGGCATTTTGAGGGATGATTTCATCATGGTTTGAAGTGATAGTGGTAGTTTTCTCTTAAATGAAGGATCCACAGCTATGTAAAGCAGTTCTGCAGACCTTAGATCTCAGCCTTACCTCTCTGTCCAGCCTTTCAATGCGCCATCTCTCAGCCATTGACTCAGACCTAAAAGAGGCCTCAGTTTTGGAGGAAGTTTCAGTCTTGTAAATATATTCTTTATATGGTGTCTTAGATTGGACCGAAGCTTCTTTAGGGAAGTGTTATTTGCATGAATATCAAGTAGGCATCAACAATCTGATCTCAGTGACATGCCTCAGCATCACTTTCAAAGCCATTTACAGTCAAATCTTGGGAGCAGATTCATCCTTCTCTTCACATATGTCAACATTTCATCCTTCAAGCCTATATTCTTGCAACGTTCTGTCCTATATGCAATATGGAGGAGGACGCAGTCTAAAAGAGGCATAGAACAACCCTAACACAGCCCTGCCTCAGTCACAAATCTACCTTAGCGCACCTCTTGGAAAACACTCTAAAGGAAACATTGTGGTTGTCATTGGTTGAAGGTTTTATATGTGAAAACTAATATGTTTGTCCATTTTGAAAGGTCACTTTGAGGAGGATGTCCACTTTTAAATTGCTTGGCATCCATTTGTGAGCAGCACCTCACCATAAGGGATTGCTAAAGTTCATCTTCGTAGAGTGCCACCCCCTTTTTGAGGTTGATTGTGGGAATTGGTTGTTGATTCATCTTTCAAATAGACATGGATTGGATGGTGATGTCATGTGGATGCATGTGGAGAAAGGGATTGTTGCATAGGTGGACAAAGTGGGAAACCTTAATGGGTGCAAACCCCCTTATGGACTTTGCTTAATGGAAGTAATATTTTGGAGGCTAGCTTGTGGTCATATGTGGATGATTGGTCTTCTATGTGGACACACATGTGATTGCTTGAGGATTTGGTTTGTTGAAGACCCCACTTGGAAAGGGGCTTTGAGGTTGTCCTGTGGACATTTCTTGGAGCACATTCTTATGAAGGGACCTTTGGAGGCCACATGGCATCATCAACAACCTTGTTCCTTGTTTGTTGGAGCATTTTCCTTTCATTAAGGGGCCCGTGTACAAGTGGCTAGCAAGTAATCTATTGGAGGCTAGCTTGTGGGCATCTGTGGATGATTGGTCTTCTATGTGGACACACATGTGATTGCTTGAGGATTTGGTTTGTTGAAGACCCCACTTGGAAAGGGGCTTTGAGGTTGTCTTGTGGACATTTCTTGGAGCACATTCTTATGAAGGGACCTTTGGAGGCCACATGGCATCATCAACAACCTTGTTCCTTATTTGTTGGAGCATTTTCCTTTTATTAAGGGGCCCGTGTACAAGTGGCTTTGACCACCATTTTTTATTGTTTATTAGATGTTTGTTAGAAGCAAGTGGGGCTTTTTTTATATTTTACCCCACCCTAGGCTAGATCTTAGGAAAATATTAATATTTTATTGTAAAGGAAGTTTTATCCCTCCTATAAATAAAGAGGCACTTCCTCATTTCATTTTAATGTATGGACTTTGAGAGCTTCCTCTATTTTCATTTTAATGGATGGACTTTGAGAGCTTCCTCTATTTTCATTTTAATGGATGGACTTTGAGAGCTTCCTCTATTTTGGAGCTTCAACGATATATCCTTCTTTTGTGCAACTTGTTAAGGGTTCTTTCTATGTGGTGAAAAGTGTTGTCAATTCTTGAATCTTCTTCTTCTTGGTTCTATTATTATGCTTAAGGGTGAATGCTGGAATTTTCAAGTCTTCTACAAACCTCTGAAGATTGATCCAAGGAATAATTGGAAGAAAACATCCTAGGCTATTAGCTTACACAGTCTCCTTTGTTGGTTTGGGTGAGTGTTTTAGATCTTGTCTTGATATGTGTTTGGGCTCCTTGGCAAGGTTTTTAAGGTATTTACCTTCTCCATAGTTAATCTAGGTGGATAGGGACTTTCCCTCATTGGAGCTCCCTCTTGTAGTAGATCTTTAAGTCCATTTGTTTGTCCTCAATTGGGTGATGTGACTAGTGTGTCCTGACCCCTAACCTTTGCAGAAAATAGACAAATTCTTGAAGAACATTATCTTTGGCCTCACTTGCCTTTTAATTCACCTTGACTCCATTTCCCTAGTTGGATATTGACACTAATCTCATGGGTCTCTCCATCACTTACTCAAAAAACCCTAAAAACTACAACCTCATTTTGCTAAGGCCATCTTTTCCAAATAACCTTGTGCCATCATTGCCATAGCCTAGAAATCCTATCTAGGGATTCCCCCTCAAGTTGGAGAAGAGCCAACCGAAAGTGCATACTAGTAGTAATTGTGGTGACAATGGGTAACACCTCTCAGGTTAGCGATCTTTGAGGATTTAACTACACATGTTAGTTTCGGCAGTAGCAAGGAGGAAATGAAGAATGTTTGAAAACATGTTTTCAACCAAATATAATGATTCTTGGAATTTCTCCATCTGCATATGTTCTTTGTACAATCTCTACCTTTTGAACAAATGATCCTGAGCAAACACTTCTTGTGTTACTCTTCATAGATGCTTTGAAACTTTCTTTTCGCGCTTAAAGGAGTGGATTTCAAATGGAAAATAAGGTGGAGATTGTATGTCATGTTTCTATGTTGCTTCTTCAAATACGTCATCACCAACTTATTTCCACTCCATCAGCTAGAGCTATCCCGACTTCTCTGTAGGGTATCCAAGCCCGACTGAAAGAATAAATAGAAAAGGTTTCACAAGATGGTGAGGATGCAGATATTCATATGTTGAGGTCCGATCTCGTCTTCACCACATTGAGTCGTTACAATATAAAAGTCACTAATTGGCATAAATGGAAGAACAACACAACATGGGGAGCCACCGTTGGCTTGTTGTCCTCACATCAAAAGAATTCACTCTATTGAAATCAAAGAAGATTGAATTCCAAGTCACACATAGTCCTACAGATGAGCACCCTTGGTATTAATTACCAAATGGAAGAGTGTGAACTGAAAACGTGGCACTTTGTTTCAAGATGACTTTCTCAAGCAAAGATTACAATGTTCCAATATGTGTCGTGTCCCATTGTTTGAGGATAACTTTACTTTTATTGCTTTAATTGGAGGGCGACCTGACATTTCCTTTTGAGGAGTTCTCCCAATTTTGTATGAGTTGAGATAGGTGTATGCATGGATCACTACACTCTCTTGGTGCATCCTTTGAGAAGTTTGGTGCTAATTTAACCATGAGCCAAACCCCCATTCGAGGGATGTCACTACAATTGGTAAAAGTCTAAGGGACCAAACTCTAGACATTGGATGTGAATTTGTTTTCATGTAGAAAGAATGGTGAGAAATTGCTTAAGGACAAGTTATCTTGGAGCCATCCTTTGGAGTCCATGTGGCATCATCAACAATCACTTTTCCCTAACTTGATGGACATTTCCCCTTCATTAAGGGGCCCCATGTATCTTATCATTGTACAAGTGGCATTAACCACCTTATTTTATTATAACTTGTTAGGAGTCAGTTTCTAAGTGGGGATTTTGTATTATTTTACACCACCCTATCAAGATCTTAGGAAAATAATGATATTTTATTGTATAAGGAAGTTTAGCCTCTCTTATAAATAGAAAGGCACTTCCTCATTTCATTTTCATGTTTGGACTTTGAGAGTTCTCTCTCTTTTGGAGCTTCAACAATATATCTTTCTTTGTGCATTATGGTTCAAGGGTTGCTTCTATGTGGATCTAGTGTTGTCAATGTCTGAAGTTTCTTCTTCTTTGTTCTATGTTGGTGCTTAAAGGATTAATGGTAGAATGTTTAAGGCTTTACAAACCTCTCAAAGATTGATGCAGTTGAATAGTTGTAATAACTGTTGGAAGGAGGGTGTCTTGAGCTCTTGGCTTGCACATTCTCCTTTGATGCTTTGTGTAAGTGTTTTTAACCTTGTCTTGCATAGCCTTATCTCCCTTGGCAAGGGTTTTGCTTATGAATATAATTCCTTGTCATCCTCTTGAGTGTTAGAATCTTGGCTCAGCTAGTTGGTGGTAAATTTTAGTGTTTATATGCAAGAAAAAGGAGGCAACAAATTGCTCAAGGTGCCTTGGTGTCTTTTCTGAACATGGGGTTTTACTTTAGAATTTGTCTTTGTTATTTGCTATTCAATTTCTTGCCATTTCCTTCTCAGTCTTCTACATTTTCTCTTCAATTTGTATGGCTGAGTTTTACTTGTGTTGGTGTTATCTTAAAACCCACACTTACCAAGTGATTTTTGGTTTGCAGGTTGGAAAATCAAGCTTAGCAAGTGTGCCCCATCAAGTCTTGAGGATTTTTCAACCCAAGGATCGACTCACTCATTGCTAGGAAGGGTGCAGATATTTCATCAGCTACCAAGAGCAAGTAAGTATTTGTTTTCCTTTCTATTTCTATGTCCTGTATCTGCCATTAGTCAAGAAATCTATTGTTTGTGCATTTCCAGCTCTATTTGGGGTTGTGTTGCATGTGTGTTTGTTGTAGTTTCTTTGTGGCTGAATATATTCTTGTCCTCCCTGGGAATTTTCATTTCTTATTTGACTCCATAGAGCACTAGGAGTAGGCACTAACATTTCATCCATTTAGGAAGTGATTACAGCCATATGTGCACTTTTTAGCTTGTTGTAACATCATTTCCAGATCTATAATTTCATAACCAACAAGCCTGTTAGTGTTAGGATTCCCTTCTAATTCAGGCCAACACTTTGTTTTAACCTTCCTATATCATTTTTGAGCTTTTAAGTGTTTAAATCTTCAATTCTAAGTCATTTTTAAGTGCTGATATTTTATTCCTAGCACTTCCCTTTCTTAGGCACTCTGTTCTTAAGTTTTCTAGGCTCTATTAGTGGGTTGTACCATTCTTTTATACTCAGGAAATTCAAGGACAACCATCTAAATCCCGAGTCTACTCATTCTTGCGCTTTTCCTTTCACTCAAGAAGTTTGCTATTTCATTTTCATCATCCTTTTGTTATTTGTGTGTGGCTTTAGGGGATTTATCTTGGATCTTCCAGTCTTAATATTTACCCCTTTAGCATTTCCCCAAGGGTGTAATTTTCAGATTTGTAATTCTTATCCAAACATCCTTGTCCTTTGCCAAATTGGTCATATTAGTACTTTGGGAAAGCTGGGTTCACTGGCAAGTACCTAAGAAAGTTTGACTGGGGACACCTCCCGTGATTAGTCTAGGTCTACCTTGGTGGACCTGGAAAACCTAAAGAAAGGGGACCATGTCTATGTGACACTTTAGGGAAGAGTCCCGAGGTTCCACCGATCTGGCGATTGTTAGTCTCTTCCAACACTTAGATTGTCAAATCGTGTAACAATAGGGACAATGTTACTTCAACGGTAAGGTGAGGTGTAATACCCAAAGGACCCAACATGCTAATCATCAACCCTAGTCAATGAAAGCATAGCCATGAACCCTCAAAGTAGTGAGGGCTATATGTGGTGTTGATGCTCAAATACACAACCACAAGCCACTGGCTAGCATAGCCAGCCAAGAGTACTAACGATAATGGATGTCTACACATGTTTAATATGATGATATTTCCATAGCATGGTCACTAGCAATAATTTTTCACGAGTATAGCTAGAAATGCCATAACCGCCTATATTGAGGGGACCTTACCAATTGAGCACCATAGAATACACCATACTTACCACTTAAAAACATAATATAGATGAGATTCATGAATGCACACAATGTTAAGGGTTATATGCAATTTACCAAAGATATGAATGATGATGCATGAGATTCAAACCAATGGCCACTGGTATAACCAAATGACCTCAATATTTATTTAAGGCTTTAATGCTGATATGTGCTCCTTTGTTTCAGGCAAGGTCCAGTTTTTGTTTGTTTTTATTTAGTTTCAAGTTCTAGGTCTAGCATGAGGCTAAATATGGTTGATGGAGGTCTCGATACAGAGTGGGCAAGGACATTAGCTAATGGATGTTAAGTTAAAATTTTAGAAGAAGCAGCAGCTTCCTTGAATATATCTAACTCTGACTTATTTGAAGGTTTCTTTAAGTGAACCTATTGTGCTGCTGATTGGTGATTGACACAGACAAGTTTGACCTTTCTCATTATGAGAATGTTGTTGCTGCTGAACATACATAGGAATCACTATGAAGTAGGAATCAGGAGCCCACCGGTGAGGATGTTTACATTCGACCTATTCAGGGTGGAAATAAGGAATGCATGAGACAAGCCTTAATTTTTAAAGGTATGTTAGAATGTTAGAGATTAAGTAGAGAGAGCAACAATAAATAAAAAATACAACAGTTTATGCATAAATTCAGCTAGTGGAATAAGGAAACAACATTCAACTATCTTATAGAGACTTCGGTATCTTTACAGTCATCCAAATATCGAGTCTTATAATGAGTCAATATATTTATATATCTAGAGGAACAGACTCGGCATTTTGTGCCTAGATGAAACAGTTACTTTTACCTTTTCATTGGAGGCTTCAGTTAAGAGGCTAATTAATTTGTTTAATAGAAAAGATGGTAAGACAATGACCCAAGTTCCCCCATATGTAAATTTTGTTACATGAATAGGAATTCTTATCAAATAGACACAAATATCATTTATTTTATTCATGTCAGCTCATACTTTAATTAGGGTTGTTGATCATATTTCAAATTTTTGTCCAACACTTACAACCACTGAGAAATGGACAGACATGTAGGATCCACTGTCAGCTGGAAAGCCAAGTAACAAGAAACAAGTAATCCATGAGAATTTTTAGTGAAACCCGTGGAAACTTCAATGAACTCCTATAAATCCTCAAAAACTTCTATGGAAGATAGTTGGGACTCATGGAAACTCCATGAAACATTTCTAGAATTTTATGTGGTTTCCAATAGCCTTAGATGTGTTTAGTGATGTTTCCAATGTTAGGTGGTTTCCTAAAGCTGAAACCGATTGCAAGGTGATCATAAGCTATTTAAACTTTGCAAGGTACCTTAAACCTATTAGCTACAATATGTCAAAGCTATTAATTTTATTAAATATTTCCTTTTTCTTTCGGTAGAAGAATTTATGAGGCTTGATAGAACTAACATACATTGGTGTCTCTACCCAAATATTAGAAGCAAGAACATAAAAATAATACATCCAGGTTGATCAATAAAAGAACATAAAAAGGAAATTCTCCGAACTTTAGTACAGTACCCAACACATGTTGAAATAATCCCATGTCAAAAGAGTTTAGAAGATAACAGTTTACCAGTAGGACACGAAATAAATGATAGCCCATGCCTGATACCCCCTCGGTGTCAATGAACATCCGCAGCATACACGTTTTTTTATGTCGATGATCAAATCCTCCAGAAATAAAAGAAACCCCATTAAATTTTATCTAATTTGGACAGGTGGTTGGAAATAGATTCATCCTGCAAGTTTTAGCACTCCAACCATTAAACAAAAATGTAGAATGGACACCTATAAAATAAACAAACTTCAAACAGTAAAAACTATTACTAAAATAGACAAACATTATAGATTCACAAAGATTCCAACTGTTTATTTGGAAGTGACTCTCTTCCCTCATTACAACTTGATCTGGAGTTGGTCAATTGTGCCTTTGAATGTTTGGATACCTTTTGCAAAGCATCTAGAGCCATGGTGAGTGAGGCTGAATCAGAGTTATGTTTTATTGTTACTCATGCTTCTCCCTGTTGGATCAACAACCCTTGGAAAAGAGTAACCCAAGTGAAATTGATCAGTACCTCAACATCCTTTTTGTAGTTAATGTCTCTACTGATGATATTTTGTTTTGGTGCATGATAAATCATCAGACCAAGATACACAGTTAGTTCTTTAGGGACTTGCCCCTAGCCAGCAAGACAACAATGATAAATAAAATTCTTCAGGTTGGCCATGCCAATTTCTCATTTGCATGTTTAGTTCAATTATTTTATGGAAAAGTGGAATATACATTATTAAATTGTTGATGCAATTTTTGTGGGAAAATTTAGTGGGGAGAATGGTTTCCCCATGGTTCAGTGGAGATTTTGTATTTCACCCAATAGTGGAGGAGGCATTGGATTGGTTGATATTCCTACTCAGACGAAGAGCTTGGAAGCCAAGTAGATTGTCAGATATCTTCGAGGTGATGCAACAAGGAAAATACTACTTTGGAACAAGATCTAGCAGTGTAAGCATGTTAACAACATGTTGGGTTCATTCATCCTAAGTGACATCATTAGCTTCCCACAAGATTTCAAAATCTATGACTCCTTTGCTCTCAAGGGGATATGGGAAGCATGGAAAGGTGTTGGTATTTGTCTTGAGTGAGCCTTCTTTGGTGATACGAGAGGTTTATATCCGCTTGCACATTCTATTTGGATGTGGAAGTATGAGGGGGTATTGCTTGTCCATATTCTCAGGCTTAATGCTAAAAATTATTCTAAAGAGGACATCCATATTTGGAGAGAGTTGTGGAATCACTACAGAATAGAATAATCAGTCCCTCCTGTCAAGGGAAAATGACCTGCTTGCTTCTGATAAGACCCTAGCACACTTGAGTTGTAGAAGATGATTACTCTAGATGATGTTGGGAAGCTTAATAATTGTCCGAGGGATAGGATAATCTGTAGGGATTGGCATTGGAACCATTGGAAGGGGATTATGAACTTTGACAGTAGGAAATTAGATCACCTATTGCATAAAAGGACCAGGTTTGTTGCAAATCCAGATAGAAGATGGGCAGGGGTTCACCTAAAAAATATGTGGACCTTCAGGTTGAGCTCCATATCGCATTTCAGGACTTCCCTATAGCTATGTATATTTGCTTGGCTCATTTTATGTCAGGGTCTTCCCATGAAATATAGGCAGGATAAGTCAAGCTTTAGAGACTATTCTTGCAACTTTTGTGGGACATGGGAGACAAGAAAACACATTATGAGGTTGCAAGGATTGAATGGAACATGTGCAACAAAATCTCATCATATGTTGTTATCCAAGCCTTTCCATTAGAGAGAATCCATCCTTTGTGATTGTAAAATTGTGGGTCAAAACTATCTATTAGGGGTTTGGCACTAAGGGTGGTTTGTCTAAATGTGATGTGAATATGAGAGGCAATTATGTATTTTGGGGTCCGCTATTTGCTGTGAAAATGAGAGGTAATTTTGTATTTTGAGGACCCCAATTTTTTATATATAATTCAGGGATATAATGCCCCAGGAGTTATTCTTCATGCTCCCAACCAATTTTGTCGTTTTCCAAAAGGATGCAACTTGGATCCCAAGTATCATTATGAGCTAATCACCTTTCTTGTCTATATGAGTTGATTACAGACTCACTTGTTGTGTATTTCTATAATATAATATATGATGCATCTCTAAAAAAAAAGAGAAATCACACACAACTATATACACATAAACAATTGAGAGAGCGCTAAGAACACTAACCACAATGTTGGAAAAACGCTTATGTTTGATGACAGTAGATTGCATAGTTTTCTTCATAGTAGGCACATCCACTGGATTCTTGTTGTTGCAGCAACACCCCTCCCCAAAATTTTGTACATGTTGGGGCCCCTCCTGTATTTTTTGTAGAAAGTTTGCCTGAGAATCCTGAGAGGCCATCCCAGCCGTCAGCTCTGTTTTCAACATAAAATCTTATTTCCCTACTGAACATCTGGCCATCAAATCGTCCATGTTTTCCCCAAAAGGCCAAACGTCCAACCTTTTCGAAAAAGGGACTTAGATTTTCTTTGTCAAAATCGTGGGCCGTGAGAAAAAAGCTGCGGAAGCCATTGGGAAATGCCTCCCGAAACGGCGGAAGTTTTCACTCAAGCCATCCGCAACCGCGGAAAGGTTCCGGTTTTGCTCCCGAAATGGCGGGACTCATTCGCCTCACTCTCCCGAAAAGGATTTGGAATTTTTTGGTTGAAACTCTGCGGAAACCTTCAGGTTTTCCTCCCGAAACGGTGGAGGCTAGTCTCATTAACCGCCCGTCCAAGCCTTCCGAAGTAAATAACACTTGCAAACTTTTCAATGTTTGAAATATGCGGAGCAATTCAAGCTACCCTCCCGAAACGGAGAAAGCCATCCGCATAAGTCCCGCGGAGGAATTCGCGATTTCCTTCCGAAGCTATGAAAAGAACTTAGAATTTTTTCAAGAAACTATCGCGGAAGCCTTCAGCCTTTGCTCCCGAAACCGCGGAAGCCTTCGGGCTACCCTCCCGAAACGGCGGAAGCCAATCGCTTAAACCGCTCGGAAAAGGACTTCGAAATGATCCCGGGAAAATGTGCGGAAGAATATAAGATTTGCTCCCGAAACGGCGGGAGCTACTCGTCTAAAATGCCCGAAAAGACTTAGAAAAAATTCGAAAAAACATGCGGAAGCCTTCAGATTTTCCTTCCGAAACGGCGGAAGCCATTCACAAAAGCTTTCCGAAAATACCGGGAGCATTCCCCATATCCTCCCGAAACCGCGAAAGGTTCGCCCTGACTTGCCGAAACGCGGAAACCTCCATGTTTCCCTTCCGAAACTAGCGGGAACCTTCCCCATATCTTCCCGAAAATCAATAAGACTTAGAAAGTTTTGGTTTGCGGAAACCCTTCGCGAATAGCTCCCGAGACGGCGGAAGCCAATCGCTTAAATGCTCGGAAGAAGCTTTCGAAATCATTCCGGGAAAACTTTGCGGAAGAGACAGCCGAAGCGGAGACTTAGAAAAAACTTCAAAAACATTTTTTGCGGAAACCTTCACAAATTACTTCCGAAACGGCGGAAGCCTTCGCAAAATACTTCCGAAACGGCGGAAGCTTTGGCGTTACCCGTCCGCAACGTGGGGGGTCTTTCGCGGTAGGCTTCGAGTTTCCTTTCCGCGATGCGCCCCGAAACGGCGGGAACTTTCGTTGAACCCTTCCGCAACGGCGGATACGATTCACAATCTGGTCCCGCGAATGGCGGTCGCACGGAAATCGAGGTATTTTGAAATGACCGCGGCGGGCGGCGTATTTAAGCCACATTCTAATTGCGCCAACCACCAACCTTAGTGCTCGCACGTGCCCATTTTTTTTATAAATATACGGTAGGGGCTCGAACCAATGCACCATTGTTTTCGATTGGCCAACGACGTGGAACGCCGTGCGAATCGCTCCAGCTCACCTCGCTCATCCGCGCTCGCGGCCACCTCGTTCAAGCGATACCCACGGTGCCAGGTAGGATTTTAACCTTGATTTTCACTATTGAGTCGTCTTTGGTTTGAAAAATAAGGGGTTTTTTGTGGGATTTTGACGGGCAAAACACCCGTCGAGGGCTATGTTTTGCCCGTCAGACGCAGTTAAATGGAATTCGTGTCTCGTCATAAAATAGGCATTGGTTTAAACATTGACATTACTTATTTTGAGTAGAGACGGTTGGTGCAGGCCGTTAATCTTGTCCGTTTTAACCCCCGGGCCGCGCACCTCGTGGTGGGAAAAATTTGTCGAAGCCCCGGCCGAGAGCTCAAGACGAAAAACCCCGGGCCCTTCCGTGAACCTCAGCCCCAACACGCCCTCTACCCAAGGCAAAACCTGGTCTCCGGCGCCATTGTCCCATTCAAAACCCGTGAATGTTCAAGCCACGCGAGCCGAAACCCGAAGCCATGGCCGCCCTAGCACCTCCCGCCAGTATATCCCCGGCGCCGTCACCCTCGCTCGGACTAGAGTCTCCCATAGAGCACCTCAGCGGGTGCCGCGCGTGACGATGGCATTCAAAGCCCTCACCGAGTCGAAAATGCGAAAGGGGCTCCCTTGTCATCACAAAGTCTTCCCAACTCGCGTCTTCCCGTCATTAACCTTTCCGACCGCAGCCATAACGAAAGACACCTCCTTCCGCAGGGCGGAACCGAAAACCAACGGCTCCCGCAATTCGCCTATCGAACCGAAAACCAATGGCTTCCGCAACATAGCCTATCCCCTCAGGAGCATTCCAGACTCATCCTTTTAAGAGATTCAAATGCCTCAATTTATGTTTCATGTTGAAATAACGTTTTGCTTCCTAAATATACAGCTTCAATGTGCTTGTCTCATTGATATCTTAAAACTTTGATGCTCTCTGACTAAAACCTCACAGTATGTTGCTCAAAGTTCATAATGACTTGTATATGGATATTATCAGGGATAAATCAAAATGCCGAAAACCGGTAAGAAGAAGGCTAAGATGACGGAAAAGAAACCTGCCCCTCCCAAAACTGAAGCTTCACTCCAAGACACGAGGTGCACCACTGGTGTCCCTCCAGAAATCAGATGGGACGACATCTATAGAATGATCAGGGACCAAGAAATCCCAGATATGTTGCTGGAGGAAGCACCAATTTATTTGAATATCAAAGCCTCAGGCATAACCAGAGCTGCCACCCCGCCCTGAGCTGTTCCCCTGTGCCGAAGTGATCGGGTGGATACTCCAGCATGCCGATGCTGAAGGCAGAGTAATAAATGACAGCGGTAAAGTGGCCATTGCCTCATTTCAACCCGCGTATCTTGCGACAGCCTACAAGTTTCCCCGGGTCCAACAAGCTCTGACTGATGAATGGCTGAGTCAAATGAACAATGTCGAGATGGCCAAGAAGCTATTAATAGCAGGCAAACATTTGAGGAAGAAAGGGAGTGAAGAGTATGACGTACAGAATCTAAGAGCCCCTTTTAGATTGATTGCCCTGATGCTGTGCAGAATCTTCGGCATGCCCGATGGCACAGTATATAAGATTCAGTGGGTCCCTATCATCCACTATGTGGCTTTTAAGGGGACTGTATTCGACTGGGCCACGCTCCTGTCAGATAGTCTGTCCTCAATGATAATAGCTGCGAGAGAAGGACTAGCCTTGAAGAAGGCTGAATTCTTCATGTCTTCCTATCTGATAGATTGTATCTTGGCCAAGATAGAATTCCCCAAATTGGGCTGCACATGGGATAAGGCCACCATGCCCGTCTATATTGTTTACAAGTTGTTGTGGGCTCAAAATTACAAGCCCAGCTACAAACTAATCTGCGAGGGGTTCATCATGCCCCTATACGAGAAAATGTTCAAGGAGGAACCAAATTGCCTGTCAGAAAATGCTTTGGAAGTCCTTGAGGATTATGGGGACTTTTACTTTTCAGAACAAGGTACCTACCTGAGAATGTTTGGGGGGACTAAGCCCCCATACATATTTCCGCAGTACGCCACAGACTATGTGGTGCTCAAGGAAGCAGTAAGACAACTCTTCTTGGATGCGATTGGAGCATTGCTCCACAAGCAACACAAGGCTTCCTTTCCCCCTCTACCTTTCTGCATCGGCGCTTACAAGTTTTCAGGGGTTGCCTCGGCCAACGAATTTGTTCAAGAGTTGAAGGCCTTCCATTTCGGTGAGGTCATCTTCCACAGGAACGACAGAAAGGGTAGAGTGGCCGATCATTGCAAGGACATCTACGCTCATTTTGAATACTCGCATTACCCCGATGCCGAGGAGGAGGCATTCATAGGCATTAGCAATATGTCGGAACTACGAATCTGTCGCCAAGGCACTGGAGCAAGCTCTAGTTCAGCCAAGATCCAGGAGACCAGTCAGCGGCAGGAAGAAGCTGAATATGCCCGAGCTCAAGAGGAGCTCAGATTAAGAGAAGAGGCAAGAGTGCTCCAAGAAGCTGAAAGTGCCAGATTGCAGCGGGAAGTGGAAGAAGCCAGGTGGAAGCAAGAAGCGGAAGCAGCGAGATTACAGCAGGAAGCTGAGGTGGCAATGATGCAAGAAGAGGCGAAAGAGGAAAGTCGGCGGAAAGGAGCTGAGGAAGCCCAGAAGCAAAGAGAGGCAGAAGCTGAACAAGTCGAAGCAGAGCGGAAAGCAGAGGCGGATGCCCAAGCAGGTGGGTCCGGTGTCCAAGACATGGAGATAGACACCTCTCAAGCAGGTGGCTTTGGTACCCAAAGGGAAGGAGCAGACCCTGCTCAGGAAGTCCGGACCCCACCTATGGAAGAGGACATAGACATCATAAACCGACCAATTGTCCCGTACACTCCATCAGGGAAACGTACGGTGTCCAAATGGAATGAGTTTGTTTATGATAATAAAAGAAAAGCAATGGTCCTCCAATCAGAAGAGAGGATTAAAAGTCCCTTCCACGAAGACATTGTGACTCACCGGGAGGTCACTGTCATGCAGAACACGGATGAAGATCCCATTGCTATGGCGTCCACAGTGATAGCGACAGCAAAGGCATCATTTGCCAATGTGGACGTTATAGTTAAAGAAAATATATTGACAAAGAAGAGAGCGCGCACGCTACAACAAAATGTGGCTAATGAGCAAGCCCAAAGAGATCTGGCAGTAAACAAATATAATTGCTTATACGCTGAGCATAAGGAGCTGTCAAACAAGTAAAGCCAGCTCGAGGAGGAAAAAGACCAGCTAACACTCCAAATGATGATTATGGAAGCGGAGAAGAATGGAGTAGAAGAAAAGGCATCGCTGCTAGAAGCAGACAAGCAAGCATTAGCTGAGCGTTTAGAGCAAGCGGAGAGTAGAACCATGGACCTATCTCCCTTCCACGAGCTGTCATGCAATATCCTGCAGCAAGTGCATGGCTCTCAAGAGCTAATCACTGATGAGGTGTGCGAACTCAAGGCCATGGTGGTTAGGCTAAAAGAGATTAATGCGGAAGCCCACAGGCTCAAAGCAAAGAACACCCGCGTTAAGGCCAATATCATTAGCCAGATGGCATGGAGAGAAGGAAAAGGGGGTTTTCCTGCACATCTCCCATTTAAATCTGTGGATAGTTTTAATGAGGATATAGCACTGTTGGAGTTCGGCAGAAACTGCGCCAGTAAGCTGATGGCCAGTGTGCAAAGAACAACAGATAAAATCAGCAGTCTCTACCAGAGGCTCCAAGAGGCACATGCCAAATGTACATTGAGTTTCCCTCAGACCCTAGAGGACTTTTCGGAAAAGGAGCAGCGGTTGTCTCAGCTAAAGGAAGAGCTAGGCGTCCAAATAGAATATGTGAAAAGGATTGATGTCCTGGCCATTGATGACCTCCAGCATTATATTGGTTCATCATCACTCCACAACCATCTGCTGAAGGAAGTGCATCAAGCTGCAGTAGCAGAAGTCCAAAGCATTAAAGCAGAACTCGGGAAGAATGTGACTTCTCAGAAAATCTTGTTCCCTGCTGCAGCAAACATTGTCATAAGGGACACAGGTATGTGGTACAGCTACATAGCAGAGGAGGACAAGAAAGCTGCAGCAGCAGCAGGAGCATCAGTAGGTCCAGGATCTTCTCTCCCAGCAGCCTCTTCCCCAGCAATGGCAGAAAGACTGGCCAGCTCAATTCCCCCTTCCCAAGTAGAAGCAGCATCAGCAGGGGATTCGAGGGTCTCTTCCCAGACAGCATCAGCAACAATTAACTTGGGCGACCCTCTGCCAGCAGAAGCTCACGCACAGAAGTAAAAGGGGCTGAATTCAGTTGAGTGGCTCTCTTCAGCCAGACACGTGCCCAGTGGGGAAAGCTTTGGTGTTAGCCAATTTTATGCTATATATATTTTGAATATGTAAGGCGTAAGCCATGGGACAGCTGTCCCTATTTTTGTCAAGACAATTTTGTAAAGGAAATGGTCATTTTGGTGGTAGATTATAGAGTAAATTCCTGTAAATGACAGGTGGAGGATGCCAGGTGTCAGCCCAAAGGGCAGATTTGTAGTTATAAATAGAAGCTAGGAAAGATTAGACAGGACTTTTGGCAGGGAAGGAAATTTTGGAAAACTTTACGAGCTATCTTGTATTGTTTCTCTAAAATTGAATTTTCTAATAGAAGCCACGGGAGATGAACGTTTTGCATGGGATGTTGGACGGTTCTGTGTTGGACTATTCTAATGACTGCTGTTCTGTAATGTGAGATCATTCTTATCATTTGAACTATTTCTGTGTATTAATGATTTTGCTCCTCCCTGTGCACACGATTTTCTCTATTTTGTGAACAATGAATGCGTTTCATGTTAAATCGGGAGCTACCTGCTGATTTCCTCATCTTTTGCTGTAGAATTATCTGTTCGATTGAATGGCTAACTGTTCTTTCTTCAGAATAACACATATGGCTCATTGTTCCTACCTTTAAATTGCTCCTTGCAGGGATCTTTAAAATTAATTTCGGTTTGCTTTCACTTAGATCTGTTTCTTTATTGCTTTTACGTAGATTAAATAATCTTTGGCTTTTTCTATTTTATGAGCAATGAATACGTTCCATGATAAACTAGAAGCTATCTTTTAGAAATCTGCATCTTGCTGTAGCTTTGCTTATGAAATTAACAGCTATCTGTTCTTTCCTTACGCTTTTTGTTACAATTTATTGCTCATCCCTTAAGCGTGTTCCCTGCAGGGATAGGTAGTTTTATTCCAGCTTTTAGACTCAGATCTGTTTTAATTTCATTTAGGCACTTGCATCTCATACGAAAGACATAAAACCCAAAAGAAAGGTGGATCGGGCCATAACCGGTAGAATCGGATTTAAACTCCAAATCCACGGTTGCCGGAACCGCTAACCGGACGGATTCCCTATACCAAACGGGGGATAGTCTAATTGGGACCATCTCTCGGGGAGAATCCCTTTCTGATTGATGCTACGATATCCAAGGCATCAACAGTTTTTGGCGCTAGAAGGAGGGCCTGAAGTGCATGGCTGATGGAGGAAAATCTTCCGCGGTCATAGATAACACTGAAAACCCGCTTAAAGAAAGTATTTCAAACAGCCCAGATCTTGGATTAGCAGCTCAAGAACGCCTCATTTCTGACCCTGAGCCTCAAGAAGCTTTGTACGCTGTTCCTTTCACAGAAATAGAGGATTTGAGAAGACATACCAGGTCCTACGTTAGACAGCTAGGTGTTTTAAACGCTGTCAACTTCCTCCCTAAGAAAATTACACCTAGAAAGGAGCCACAATACACCCGTGATTCAATTCTTGTTCAAAGTTTTGAAGAACTGGTAAATCTGACTTTGGAAGAAATTTCAGACACTCTTAACAAGACAGACCAAGGAAATCTTGAAGAAATTACCACTCCCAAGAGTACTCCGCAGGATTCACCCTACAATTCTCCACCAGGATCTCCACATCCAAACCCAAACATGGCTGTACCTGCTTGGAGAGCAAGGGGGGCGCTGAACCTAGCTGGACCATTCCATAATCTCCCTAAAAACCCAGAAAAGGTCTTGCCTAAGTACGATCCAGGGAAAGCCATTTCGGCAGAAGATCACCTCAAGAGTTTTTACTTAGCTCTGAACCTTTTGAACGTACAACATGAAGACGTGGTCTGCAGGTTGTTTCCATATACATTCGAGCCAACAGTATCATCATGGTACTTTAGCCTACAACCCAGCTCAATCTCTAGTTGGGAGGAATTCGAAAAATGTTTTCTAAAGAAATACGGAAACCAAAAGACTGTGGCCACGCTTATGAAAGAGCTCTTATCCATGAGGATGGAAAAGAAAGAAAAGGTTCAAGATTTCAATCAAAGATTCACAACGCTGTTAAATAACTTCAGTGAAGCTAATAATCCAGCCGAGGAATCTCTGATCGAATACTATACAACCGCTCTTGATGGACCCATAGCAATGTTCGTAAAAAGGTCCAAGAAAACTACCCTGACAGAGAACTTTGAGGAAGCTAGAAAGGTAGAAGAAGAGGCTGATAGCATTGCTAAACATGCCTTAGATGTGGAACCTAAACCAGCAGCTAGCAAAAAACCTTTGCTGCTCACTAGAAGTAAAGACGAGCCATCTACGGACATGGAAAATGTAGTCAAGATGATGCAGAAATTATCTAACAAAATCGTAGATCTCGAGAAAGACAAGGCTGCTAGCACATCTAGGAAACCTTTCAAGCCATTTTATAAAAGAAGGGAAGACGGGGAACAGACTCATCCACCAATGAACGCTGCCCCTGTTTTAAACTTGAATGAGATAGGGATGGAAAATTTCTGCACTTTTCACCAAGAACCACATTCGGAAAAGAGCTGCCCGCAATGGATCAATTCCATGAGCTTAGTCATGAACCAAATGTTAGATTCTCAGATCCCAGATCAGGATGATCCTCCAGAAGAATCAAGCCCTGAGTTAGAGGAACCAACCCCGGACACTACTATGGTGTTGTGGGATTGGGTACCTATGACTGAATTGGTAGAAGAAGATCACATAGATAGCTCTCCCTCTACCATAAATGTTGCCACTCGCAGCAAGGGCCCAATTGCGGATCCTATGCCAGTCACCGTTCCCCATAAGCATAAAATTTCGAAAGACCCGCCTAGGAGGCATATACCAATCATCCCACCACAGCCCAAAGTAAACCAAACAGTGGCCAAACAGCCAAGTGCTGACAACACAGTCCAACCAAAGGTCACCATGAACAAAACAGATCATCCAACTCGAATTGGGAATGAGCCCGACATAGGGTATGATATTATCGAAGATATCAAGAAAGTCAAAGCGAACGTATCAATATTTGACATGTGTAGCTTGCCCCATCAACGAGACAAACTGCTGCATGTTTTACAACCAAAACCCAGCACTACATTAACAGATTCTCAAGACAACCCTGAAATTAACGAGGCTAGCATCGGTGGGAAATCCAAATCCCAAACATTGCCATTCTTGTTGACATTTGAAATTTTTAATCACAATGTTCACAACTGTCTGGTAGACTCTGGAGCTTCTTCAAACGTTATGCCACTGTCAATTTGTAGGAAAATCAATGGGCAGCCCGTGCCATCTCCAGCTCAAATTATCCAATTAGACAGGACTGCTGTTAAAGTAATTGGGGAGATGAAAGACGTTTTAATTAGATTGTCAGCTGATCCTAGAGTCTGTCAATTTATTGACATAATGGTGGTCGACATTCCTGAAGCTTATGGACTGATTTTGAGTAGGGATTGGTCTACCAAGCTGAGTGGCTACTTTGCTACCGATTGGTCTCATCTATGGCTGCCATATTAGAACAGACAAAATTAGATTAAAGTTCTTAGGGAACCTCATATGAAACAAAACGTAACCCAGTTAGAAGAAAAAAATGAAGCCGTAACTTTCTCGTCTTCGGTTCTGGGGAATTATTTCTTGGAAATGGATCCGGGTAATTATCAATCTGAAACCATTAGCCATGAATAAGATAAACAGTCCGATCTCCTTCATTTCTCTCGGGCTGATGATGTTGATTGTAACATAGTTAATTTAGTTGCTGACATAGACCACAAAGAAACTAACCCAGCTGAATCTAAAGATATCTTTTGGACATTATATTTTGATGGCTCTAAAAATCTGGAAGGATCCGGAGCCAGGTGTGTTCTAATGGATCCAAAAGGGAACAAGTATTTTTTGTCTTGTAGATTAGAATTCGATTGTACTAATAACACCGCTGAATATGAAGCTTTGGTACATGGTTTAAAGAAGGCCATCGGCTTAAATGTAAAGTACCTGAAGGTTTTTGGTGATTCCGAGATAGTTGTAAGACAGGTAAGGGACACCATTCATTGCCTCTCACCTCACTTGAAAGGCTATCAGGATGAGGTATGGGATTTAATCATGCATTTTGACGCTTTCAATATAAAATCAATTCCTAGGTTGCAAAATTCTGCTGCTGATTTGTTAGCAACATCTGCTTCTAGATTGGTTCCGTCGAATAATAAATGCTCGATTGAATTGATTTTCAGGCCTTCCATTCCCGATAACATCACGAATTTCAGAATCTTCGATGATGATGAACAAATTATCAGCTTCCTGACAAACGAAGATAGCTTTCGAGGAGCTGCAATAGATGAGGAAGAACACGATGTTGATTTGATGAAGAAAGATGAGGAGAAAGGAAATTTCATGCCAAAGGGAGTAAGGTCCCTCGAAATGCTTTTCGATCTTCAAAATAAGTTCAAAAGGCCAACTAATACCAAAACTAACAGCTCATCAATGCAACATGAGTTGGTTAATTTGGGTACCGAGGCAGAACCAAAATTTGTCAACCTTGGCAAATGTTGTTCACTAGGAGAAAGAGACAGGTTCATTAAATTGTTTAAACAATATAAAGATGTTTTTGCATGGACCTATGAAGATCTGAAAACATATGACGTCCGCATCATTCAGCATGTTATACCAATGAAAGCGGGTGTCAAGCCATTTCAGCAGCAGCTAAGAAGGATGCATCCCACCCTTGAACCGCTGATCCAAAAGGAATTAAAGAAGCTCCTGGACGCTAAGATAATATTCAAAGTTCGGCATTCTGAATGGGTTGCAAACTTGGTTCCCGTAAGGAAGAAGTCGGGAGAGATTAGGCTATGTGTAGATTTCAGAAATTTAAACAAAGCCTCGGATAAAGACAACTACCCCGTACCTTCAATGGAGCAAATTCTACAAATGGTGTCAGGATCCGAATTGTTTTCTCTCCTCGATGGTTTCTCTGGCTATAATCAAGTGTTAGTAGCCGAAGAAGATCGTCTCAAGACCACTTTCAGAACTAAGTGGGGAACTTTCGCCTACAGAAGAATGCCATTTGGTCTGATAAATGTAGGAGCTACATTCCAAAGGGCGATGGATATTGCCTTCCGAGGATTGGGTGGGCAATGTGTTGTTGTTTACTTAGATGATGTGACGGTCTTTTCGAAGAAGAGGGAAGATCATGTTGTTCATCTGAGGCATATCTTTGATCGTTGCCGGAAGTATGGTATTTCCTTAAATCCCAAGAAGAGCGTGTTTGCTGTGCCCGAAGGTAAGCTCTTGGGTCATATCATCTCCAAAGGGGGAGTGTCAATTGACCAAGAAAGAGTCCAGGCTATTAACAAGATTCCAATGCCTCACAACAAGAAATCTATGCAGTCTTTTATGGGCACCATCAATTTTGTCCGCATATTTGTTCCGGATTTTGCACAAATTGTTAAGCCACTGCAACAGATGGTTAAACAAAGCATACAATTCAAGTGGACAGATTTGGAGAAGGACGCATTTAGAGATATCAAGACAGCTGTAGCTAAAGCTCCTTCCTTAAGAAGTCCAAATTTTGATAAAGATTTCATCTTGTATACCTTCGCCTCGGATGATTCTCTCGCAGCCGTACTCACGCAAAAGGTGGAGTTGGGGGATGAATACCCAATTTCGTTCATGAGCACTGGTCTGCAAGGGGCTGAGCTGAATTACCCCGTAGTTGACAAGCATGCCTACGCAGTCTTCAAAGCAGTCAAGCAGTTCAGGCCATACATTTTGAAGAACAGAACTAAAGTCATAGTTCCCCATCCAGCTGTTAGATCCCTTTTCGTTCAAAAGGAATTGGGAGAGAGGAGAGGGAACTGGGTCACAGCTCTGCAGGAGTACGATTTGGAATTTAAACCAGCTACAATCATCAAAGGACAAGGTTTGTGCAAGTTACTGGCTAGAAACTCGACTGATGAAGAGCACCATTGGAGAGATAAAGCTGAGTTAAATTCGGTTGAGGTGTGTCATACCTTTACAACTCCCCAGTCATGGTATAGGGATCTGGTGCACTATTTACAACAGGGATATCTACCCGAGCACTGGAATTCTAAACAAAGAAGGGCACTCCGCTTGAAATCAACACCCTATCAAATCATTGATGGGATCCTTTTCAGAAAGAATTATGATGGAGTCCTTCTTAGATGTTTGGAGAAGGAAGATGCAAACAAAGTTGTCAAAGAGTTGCATGATGGCCCCGCAGGTGGCCATTATTCAGGAGAGACGACAGCACACAAGATACTGAGAGCTGGTTATTATTGGCCCACTTTGTTCCGAGATGCCCACACATACGCATGAAACTGTGATGTATGTCAAAGAAGCGCTGGGAAGTTACCTAAGGCCGCAGGCCCATTGCAGCCGGTCATCATCTCTGAGCCTTTTGAGCAATGGGGCATAGACGTTATCGGAGAAATAAACCCAAATTCTTCATTGCAACACCGATACATCCTGACGGCTACCGACTACTTCACTAGGTGGACGGAGGCCATCCCGTTGCGTAAGATCAATGAAGACGCAGTTATCAGCTTCCTGAAAGAGAACATCATAACCAGGTTTGGGGTTCCAATTTCCCTTGTTTTTGATAATGCTACTTATTTTTCGTCTTGCAAGATAAATGAATTTGTTTATGAATGGGGAATTAAGTTGCATTATTCAACCAATTACTACCCTCAGGGAAACGGGTTAGCTGAATCCTCGAACAAGAATCTGATTCGAATCCTTAAGAAAACTGTGATAGAAAACCAGAGAAGTTGGCATGTGGCTCTCCCAAACTCCTTGTGGGCAGATAGGGTAACCCCGAAGAACGCTTTAGGTGTCTCCCCTTTCACTCTTGTCTATGGTAAAGAAGCCATACTTCCCCCAAACATCTTACTGCCATCCTTGCAATTGTCCCAAGCCTCTCGGGGTTCTGGCAGCCAAGCCTTACAATCCAGGATCAACACCCTGCTTCAACTGGAAGAAGCCCGACACAAAGCTAAAGATCGATTCCATCAACACCAGGACATAGTTAAGAGATGGTTCGATAAGAGGAAATCCGGTAAGAGAGACTTTGAAGTTGGGGATTTAGTCCTGAAATGGGACCATAATCATGAAGGCAAAGGAATGCATACGAAATTTCAACATCTATGGGTAGGCCCGTACCAAATTTCTGCAAAATTAGGCCCATCCACTTATAAATTGACAAATCTCGAGGGAGAGGAAGTAGCCCTTCCTCTCAATGGCCTCGCTCTGAAACAATACTTCGCATAGTCTCCCCGAGACTTCCTGTACATAAATAAAGTTCCTTTTAGTTTTGCTTTAGCCTTCGTTCGCTTTATTTTGAGCCATTTTGTTTCTTTTGTTATTATTTGAACTTTTACGACGAGTTTTGTTCTCTGAATACCCTTTTGGTTGAGTTTCCCGCTGAAGATAGCTCTCTCAAAGAAAACCTGCGACCCATGAGTCTGAAACGATGCTCAAATAAATCCGGTCTGGTGTGCTCTCGCTGAAATGTTCAGAAGGAAGGAAGCCCACCCTGCTAGTCACACTAATCCTGTTTAATAGCAGAGATCTAAGACCATCTTCACTACTATCGTTGGGCTCCACCCACCCTCGCACTTTAAAGGCATCTCAAGAAGGTTACCTAAGCTGGACCCATGGAAAGTGGCACCTCTCGAGGACATAGGGTATTGAAATGACTCCATGCTGCGGATTTAACCGCCAAAATGGCTTAGGTTCAAGAGTCTGTTTTCCAGAGATTCTCGCCTCAATTAAAGCATGGCTGAGACAAAAGCAAAAGACATGTAAAATCAAGAAGGCTGTCCAAAAGACCCAGCTCAAGATGGGCTCCTCTCCGTCCGTGAAGTTTGATCAAATCAAATCAATAAAATTTCTAACTCACACAAAAGGACATTATGGATTGAGGAGCCTAAATCAAAGATCATGTCCAAAAGAAAATATCCCTGGAAGGCTCAAACAGCTAAGCTGTCCAAAGTACAAGCATCGCAAAGGATGCCAGCAGCATGGGAATGAGGAACAAGAGCAATAATGTCCGTGAGAAAGTGTTGCAAATCCCATGGAGTCCGGCAATAGTGGCCATTCGAGAGATGACCCTCCTAAAATGAATCTCATATGCTGGCCCTCTGAAAGTGGTGAAGATGTCTCAGTCAAAGCTCCCCTTTCCCCAATGACTAGCATGGAAAGCGCCTCCTTCCCCCGCATGAGTCTAAAATGCTCAGCTGAGTAGTACACCCGAGGTGGATGTTGTTAATGAGGTTTGGGATCATGAAGAGGAATTTTTCAGAGATCTGTATTCGCCAGCGACTCGCCATTGTTGTTGCAGCAACACCCCTCCCCAAAATTTTGTACATGTTGGGGCCCCTCCTGTATTTTTTGTAGAAAGTTTGCCTGAGAAGCCTGAGAGGCCATCCCAGCCGTCAGCTCTGTTTTCAACATAAAATCTTATTTCCCTACTGAACATCTGGCCATCAATCCGTCCATGTTTTCCCCAAAAGGCCAAACGTCCAACCTTTCCGAAAAAGGGACTTAGATTTTCTTTGTCAAAATCGTGGGCCGTGAGAAAAAAGCTGCGGAAGCCATTGGGCAATGCCTCCCGAAACGGCGGAAGTTTTCACTCAAGCCTTCCGCAACCGTGGAAAGGTTCCGGTTTTGCTCCCGAAATGGCGGGACTGATTCGCCTCACTCTCCCGAAAAGGATTTGGAATTTTTTGGTTGAAACTCTGCGGAAACCTTCAGGTTTTCCTCCCGAAACGGCGGAGGCCAGTCTCATTAACCGCCCGTCCAAGCCTTCCGAAGTAAATAACACTTGGAAACTTTTCAATGTTTGAAATCTGCGGAGCAATTCAAGCTACCCTCCCGAAACGGTGAAAGCCATCCGCATAAGTCCCGCGGAGGAATTCGCGATTTCCTTCCGAAGCTATGAAAAGAACTTAGATTTTTTTCAAGAAACTATCGCGGAAGCCTTCAGCCTTTGCTCCCGAAACCGCGGAAGCCTTCGGGCTACCCTCCCGAAACGGCGGAAGCCAATCGCTTAAACCGCTCGGAAAAGGACTTCGAAATGATCCTGGGAAAATGTGCGGAAGAATATAAGATTTGCTCCCGAAACGGCGGGAGCTACTCGTCTAAAACGCCCGAAAAGACTTAGAAAAAATTCGAAAAAACATGCGGAAGCCTTCAGATTTTCCTTCCGAAACGGCGGAAGCCATTCACAAAAGCTTTCCGAAAATACCGAGAGTATTCGCCATATCCTCCCGAAACCGCGAAAGGTTCGCCCCGACTTGCCGAAACACGAAAACCTCCATGTTTCCCTTCCGAAACTAGCGGGAACCTTCGCCATATCTTCCCGAAAATCAATAAGACTTAGAAAGTTTTGGTTTGCGGAAACCCTTCGCGAATAGCTCCCGAGACGGTGGAAGCCAATCGCCTAAATGCTCGGAAGAAGCTTTTGAAATCATTCCGGGAAAACTTTGCGGAAGAGACAGCCGAAGCGGAGACTTAGAAAAAACTTCAAAAACATTTTTTGCGGAAGCCTTCACAAATTACTTCCGAAACGGCGGAAGCCTTCGCAAATTACTTCCGAAACGGCGGAAGCTTTGGCGTTACCTGTCCGCAACGCGGGGGGTCTTTCGCGGTAGGCTTCGAGTTTCCTTTCTGCGATGCGCCCCGAAACGGCGGGAACTTTCGTTGAACCCTTCCGCAACGGCGGATACGATTCACAATTTGGTCCCGCGAATGGCGGTCGCACGAAAATCGAGGTATTTTGAAATGACCGCGGTGGGCGGCGTATTTAAGCCACATTCTAATTGCGCCAACCACCAACCTTAGTGCTCGCACGTGCCCGTTTTTTTTATAAATATACGGTAGGGGCTCGAACCAATGCACCATTGTTTTCGATTGGCCAACGACGTGGAACGCCGTACGAATCGTTCCAGCTCACCTCGCTCATCCGCGCTCGCAGCCACCTCGTTCAAGCGATCCCCACGGTGCCAGGTAGGATTTTAACCTTGATTTTCACTATTGAGTCGTCTTTGGTTTGAAAAACAAGGGGTTTTTTGTGGGATTTTGACGGGCAAAACACCTGTCGAGGGCTATGTTTTGCTCGTCAGACATAGTTAAATGGAATTCGTGTCTCGTCATAAAATAGGCATTGGTTTAAACATTGACATTACTTATTTTGAGTAGAGACGGTTGGTGCATGTCGTTAATCTTGTCCGTTTTAACCCCCGGGCCGCGCACCTCGTGGTGGGAAAAATTTGTCGAAGCCCCGGCCGAGAGCTCAAGACGTAAAACCCCGGGCCCTTCCGTGAACCTCAGCCCCAACACGCCCTCTACCCAAGGAAAAACCTGGTCTCCGGCGCCATTGTCCCGTTCAAAACCCGTGAACGTTCAAGCCACGCGAGCCGAAACCCGAAGCCATGGCCGCCCTAGCACCTCCCGCCAGTATATCCCCGGCGCCGTCACCCTCGCTCGGACTAGAGTCTCCCATAGAGCACCTCGGCGGGTGCCGCGCGTGATGATGGCATTCAAAGCCCTCACCGAGTCGAAAATGCGAAAGGGGCTCCCTTGTCATCACAAAGTCTTCCCAAATCGCGTCTCCCCGCCATTAACCTTTCCGACCGCAGCCATAACGAAAGACACCTCCTTCCGCAGGGCGGAACCGAAAACCAACGGCTCCCGCAATTCGCCTATCGAACCGAAAACCAATGGCTTCCGCAACATAGCCTATCCCCTCAGGAGCTTTCCAGACTCATCCTTTTAAGAGATTCAAATGCCTCAATTTATGTTTCATGTTGAAATAACGTTTTGCTTCCTAAATATACAGCTTCAGTGTGCTTGTCTCATTGATATCTTAAAACTTTGATGCTCTCTGACTAAAACCTCACAGTATGTTGCTCAAAGTTCATAATGACTTGTATATGGATGTTATCAGGGATAAATCAAAATGCCGAAAACCGGTAAGAAGAAGGCTAAGATGACGGAAAAGAAACCTGCCCCTCCCAAAACTGAAGCTTCACTCCAAGACACGAGGTGCACCACTGGTGTCCCTCCAGAAATCAGATGGGACGACATCTATAGAATGATCAGGGACCAAGAAATCCCAGATATGTTGCTGGAGGAAGCACCAATTTATTTGAATATCAAAGCCTCAGGCATAACCAGAGCTGCCACCCGCCCTGAGCTGTTCCCCTGTGCCGAAGTGATCGGGTGGATACTCCAGCATGCCGATGTTGAAGGCAGAGTAATAAATGACAGCGGTAAAGTGGCCATTGCCTCATTTCAACCCGCGTATCTTGCGGCAGCCTACAAGTTTCCCCGGGTCCAACAAGCTCTGACTGATGAATGGCTGAGTCAAATGAACAATGTCGAGATGGCCAAGAAGCTATTAATAGCAGGCAAACATTTGAGGAAGAAAGGGAGTGAGGAGTATGACGTACAGAATCTAAGAGCCCCTTTTAGATTGATTGCCCTGATGCTGTGCAGAATCTTCGGCATGCCCGATGGCACAGTATACAAGATTCAGTGGGTCCCTATCATCCACTATGTGGCTTTTAAGGGGACTGTATTCGACTGGGCCACTCTCCTGTCAGATAGTATGTCCTCAATGATAATAGCTGCGAGAGAAGGACTAGCCTTGAAGAAGGCTGAATTCTTCATGTCTTCCTATTTGATAGATTGTATCTTGGCCAAGATAGAATTCCCCAAATTGGGCTGCACATGGGATAAGGCCACCATGCCCGTCTATATTGCTTACAAGTTGTTGTGGGCTCAGAATTACAAGCCCAGCTACAAACTAATCTGCGAGGGGTTCATCATGCCCCTATACGAGAAAATGTTCAAGGAGGAACCAAATTGCCTGTCAGAAAATGCTTTGGAAGTCCTTGAGGATTATGGGGACTTTTACTTTTCAGAACAAGGTACCTACTTGAGAATGTTTGGGGGGACTAAGCCCCCATACATATTTCCGCAGTACGCCACAGACTATGTGGTGCTCAAGGAAGCAGTAAGACAACTCTTCTTGGATGGGATTGGAGCATTGCTCCACAAGCAACACAAGGCTTCCTTTCCCCCTCTACCTTTCTGCATCGGCGCTTACAAGTTTTCAGGGGTTGCCTCGGCCAACGAATTTGTTCAAGAGTTGAAGGCCTTCCACTTCGGTGAGGTCATCTTCCACAGGAACGACAAAAAGGGTAGAGTGGCCGATCATTGCAAGGACATCTACGCTCATTTTGAATACTCGCATTACCCCGATGCCGAGGAGGAGGCATTCAGAGGCATTAGCAATATGTCGGAACTACGAATCTGTCGCCAAGGCACTGGAGCAAGCTCTAGTTCAGCCAAGATCCAGGAGACCAGTCAGCGGCAGGAAGAAGCTGAAGATGCCCGAGCTCAAGAGGAGCTCAGATTAAGAGAAGAGGCAAGAGTGCTCCAAGAAGCTGAAAGTGCCAGATTGCAGCGGGAAGTGGAAGAAGCCAGGTGGAACCAAGAAGCGGAAGCAGCGAGATTACAGCAGGAAGATGAGGTGGAAAGGATGCAAGAAGAAGCGGAAGAGGAAAGTCGACGGAAAGGAGCTGAGGAAGCCCAGAAGCAAAGAGAGGCAGAAGCTGAACAAGCCGAAGCAGAGCGAAAAGCAGAGGCGGATGCCCAAGCAGGTGGGTCCGGTGTCCAAGACATGGAGATAGACACCTCTCAAGCAGGTGGCTCTGGTACCCAAAGGGAAGGAGCAGACCCTGCTCAGGAAGTCCGGACCCCACCTATGGAAGAGGACATAGACATCATAAACCGACCAATTGTCCCGTACACTCCATCAGGGAAACGTACGGTGTCCAAATGGAATGAGTTTGTTTATGATAAGAAAAGAAAAGCAATGGTCCTCCAATCAGAAGAGAGGATTAAAAGTCCCTTCCACGAAGACATTGTGACTCACCGGGAGGTCACTGTCATGCAGAACACGGATCAAGATCCCATTGCTATGGCGTCCGCAGTGATAGCGACAGCAAAGGCATCATTTTCCAATGTGGACGTTATAGTTAAAGAAAATATATTGACAAAGAAGAGAGCGCGCACGCTACAACAAAATGTGGCTAATGAGCAAGCCCAAAGAGATCTGGCAGTAAACAAATATAATTTCTTATACGCTGAGCATAAGGAGCTGTCAAACAAGTACAGCCAGCTGGAGGAGGAAAAAGACCAGCTAACACTCCAAATGATGATTGTGGAAGCGGAGAAGAATGGAGCAGAAGAAAAGGCATCGCTGCTAGAAGCAGACAAGCAAGCATTAGCTGAGCGTTTAGAGCAAGCGGAGAGCAGAACCATGGACCTATCTCCCTTCCACGAGCTGTCATGCAATATCCTGCAGCAAGTGCATGGCTCTCAAGAGCTAATCACTGATGAGGTGTGCGAACTCAAGGCCATGGTGGTTAGGCTAAAAGAGATTAATGCGGAAGCCCACAGGCTCAAAGCAAAGAACACCCGCGTTAAGGCCAATATCATTAGCCAGATGGCATGGAGAGAAGGAAAAGGGGGTTTTCCTGCACATCTCCCATTTAAATCTGTGGATAGTTTTAATGAGGATATAGCACTGTTGGAGTTCGGCAGAAACTGCGCCAGTAAGCTGATGGCCAGTGTGCAAAGAACAACAGATAAAATCAGCAGTCTCTACTAGAGGCTCCAAGAGGCACATGCCAAATGTACATTGAGTTTCCCTCAGACCCTAGAGGACTTTCCGGAAAAGGAGCAGCGGTTGTCTCAGCTAAAGGAAGAGCTAGGCGTCCAAATAGAATATGTGAAAAGGATTGATGTCCTGGCCATTGATGACCTCCAGCATTATATTGGTTCATCATCACTCCACAACCATCTGCTGAAGGAAGTGCATCAAGCTGCAGTAGCAGAAGTCCAAAGCATTAAAGCAGAACTCGGGAAGAATGTGACTTCTCAGAAAATATTGTTCCCTGCTGCAGCAAACATAGTCATAAGGGACACAGGTATGTGGTACAGCTACATAGCAGAGGAGGACAAGAAAGCTGCAGCAGCAGCAGGAGCATCAGTAGGTCCAGGATCTTCTCTCCCAGCAGCCTCTTCCCCAGCAATGGCAGAAAGACTGGCCAGCTCAATTCCCCCTTCCCAAGTAGAAGCAGCATCAGCAGGGGATTCGAGGGTCTCTTCCCAGACAGCATTAGCAACAATTAACTTGGGCGACCCTCTGCCAGCAGAAGCTCACGCACAGAAGTAAAAGGGGCTGAATTCAGTTGAGCGGCTCTCTTCAGCCAGACACGTGCCCAGTGGGGAAAGCTTTGGTGTTAGCCAATTTTCTGCTATATATATTTTGAATATGTAAGGCGTAAGCCATGGGACAGCTGTCCCTATTTTTGTCAAGACAATTTTGTAAAGGAAATGGTCATTTTGGTGGTAGATTATAGAGTAAATTCCTATAAATGACAGGTGGAGGATGCCAGGTGTCAGCCCAAAGGGCAGATTTGTAGTTATAAATAGAAGCTAGGAAAGATTAGACAGGACTTTTGGCAGGGAAGGAAATTTTGGAAAACTTTACGAGCTATCTTGTATTGTTTCTGTAAAATTGAATTTTCTAATAGAAGCCACGGGAGATGAACGTTTTGCATGGGATGTTGGACGGTTCTGTGTTGGACTATTCTAATGACTGCTGTTCTGTAATGTGAGATCATTCTTATCATTTGAACTATTTCTGTGTATTAATGATTTTGCTCCTCCCTGTGCACACGATTTTCTCTATTTTGTGAACAATGAATGTGTTTCATGTTAAATCGGGAGCTACCTACTGATTTCCTCATCTTTTGCTGTAGAATTCTCTGTTCGATTGAATGGCTAACTGTTCTTTCTTTAGAATAACACATATGGCTCATTGTTCCTACCTTTAAATTGCTCCTTGCAGGGATCTTTAAAATTAATTTCGGTTTGCTTTCACTTAGATCTGTTTCTTTATTGCTTTTACGTAGATTAAATAATCTTTGGTTTTTTCTGTTTTATGAGCAATGAATACGTTCCATGATAAACTAGAAGCTATCTTTTAGAAATCTGCATCTTGCTGTAGCTTTTCTTATGAAATTAACAGCTATCTGTTCTTTCCTTACGCTTTTTGTTACAGTTTATTGCTCATCCCTTAAGCGTGTTCCCTGCAGGGATAGGTAGTTTTATTCCATCTTTTAGACTCAAATCTGTTTTAATTGCATTTAGGCACTTGCATCTCATACGAAAGACATAAAACCCAAAAGAAAGGTGGATCGGGCCATAACCGGTAGAATCGGATTTAAACTCCAAACCCACGGTTGCCGGAACCGCTAACCAGACGGATTCCCTATACCAAACGGGGGATAGTCTAATTGGGACCATCTCTCGGGGAGAATCCCTTTCTGATTGATGCTACGATATCCGAGGCATCAACAATTCTCCAGGCCTGCAATCACTAAAATGTAACAATCCATATTGAAATGGAGTAATAGGGCTCTGGACAGGGACATGGGTTCATCTTCTTCTACATATAAACCATCTTTTCTCACATTGATCTGCTTCACATTGAGTTTGCTCTTATCATCAGCATGGGAAGCCATAGCTATTGCTTTGGCTTGTCAAACGTTCATGTTCAGTAGATTGAAATGCCTTCGAATATCTTTGATGGTTGCTTTCTTACATATATAAAATTCCCAGCACTTATTTAAACCACAAAAATCAAACTACATATCTCTCATCTAGTTCAGGAATTTTTTCAACAGTTTGTATGAAACCTGCAACTTACCATGGCTGACATATGGGCTGATCAAAAAATGTATTTCATTTAGACATTTTGTCAAACATTTCACATGCATTCTCAAGTTTCCCACTTTGTGCATACACTGTCATAAGATGGTTCCATAGATATGTCTAAAGTTCATATCTCGCCCCGATCATGTGGGAATGCACTCGTTTTCCCTCTGCTGGTGTCTACACCTTGATGCATAACTATAAACTACGATCATATCTTTTAAAATCTCTGATAATTGGGTACCTATACATGAAACGTAAAATTCTTGTAACTCCATTGAATGTCTCCTCAAGCAAAATTTCTGACACTTCCTTCAATTCTATCTCGTTGAATAATTAGAGAGCATCCTTTTCGATGGAAAGATATATTATTTTACCCTGTCTTTTATAAATAACACCATTGGTGAGGGTATAGAATAGTGAACCAATGGAACCCTTGTTCAAATCTAAAAAATACACAACACTCTAAATGCGAGAGGGGATTAGGGTTCTCTCCTTCGGAAGCACTTGATATTTATTTTTTTCTTTAGTCGACTGAAGAAGAAGCAGGATTCCAATTCCTAGGATCGATCCTTGTAGCCCATAACGACTATTTAGTATAAAGTGTCCCCACTTTATCAAAAGGATGTAGAAATTTGGCTTGAAATGCAAAGTGGGATAAACATTTGGCATGTATGCACCGAAGCTTGAGATTTGGTTTCGTATCCATCTGCATCTCTTCATTCATGCATATAATAGAGTAGGGTGGGTTTCCCGGAGAAGAGCGCCTATAAGACCGGAAGTAGGTTTTGTATTCGAGTGCTTAGCTTTCTTCCATTTGAACTCCAGCTGTTGTTTTCCATCGACCTAGTCACGTTTCAATGGTAATCCCTCAAGCCTGCACTCATTTCAGGCCCTTGCGCCACTGTGAGATTTTTTTATTTGATAATATTATAGTAAGAGATGATCCTTGCTAAAAAACATGAGCAAAATCCTTAAGGGAAGAACGAAATTCCTTACCCTTCCAAGACCAAGAGATATGACACATTTTGCACTCGACCTGGAAGCTAACAGAAGGCCAAATATTTTTTAGAGGAGTACTTTAGAGCTAAATTGTTTAGGACCTGAAGATCCAAATATAACAACTCCACTCTATTTTGCACACCTCCATCAATTGGGAACCCTGTGACATCCACCTTAGTTTTGTAAATAGTTGCAAATCTTACATTATTCTCTGATCCCTACCATCACACATTGTCCATTTCATTGTTTATATTCCATTGTCTATGGAAAATATCATAAAATAAAACGCATATGTTAGACGACATGACCTTTTTCCCAACCTCCAATTTGAAATACTATGCCCAACATATAAATGCCAAAGTCACTCATCAATGTAATAATCATTCAATCATGAATTTATACATGCATATTTTCTTCCACTTTGAAACATTGAACTTTGAAACATTGCATTAAGTTGTATTTGTATTAAAAATTGGTACTAGAGCCTAATTATTCAATCATGAATTCATACATACATATTTCCTTTCAATTTGGAACATTGAATTATATACTTGCATTTGACATATTAAAAATGGACACGAGAGCCTTGATTTGGGCAAATGGGTGACATAGTGATTGTAAAAAGGGCTTGGAGTGACATATATCACGAAGAATTGACGTCCATCCCAAGAACTCGAGTAGTCGACGATCGGATGCCAAGGGGAAACCTCATGGAGAATCTACTATCTGTCCACCATATCTCACTAAAGATGTGCATTAATTCTCAATCGGCGAAGGTTTATCAAGGTACCATGTGCTATTATAAACAGAGCCACAACCCAATATGGATATAATATGAAGAGTAGACCGAAGTTCAAACAATGTCAAGTCATTTTGCGACATAGATTATTTATTGATAATGCTTTTGTGTCCAAGAAATCATACCTTCAAACTTGTTGATATATGAATTCATGCGCCATGAGAAGTTGTAGAAGGATGTTAATGCAATCATAGCATATGCAAGGTTGTCGAATGGCGCATAGTTTGTAGGATGATAGCCACATATTTAAATTACCTATTTTCCCCTATTTTACTCTTTTTTTTATTTATTTTCCCTCATTTTCCCTCCTTTTGTGAAGCGCCTGCAACAATTAATTAATAAGAATATGCAAAATAGCAGAAATGACAGAACTCATAATCAATTTTATATTGATCGCAGACCACTTCGAGGGGGCAACCTCCTTTGAGAAAGCTCAATACAAATAACTTCATGGTGCCTTCATAGGTCTCAACACACACTTATATACTAAGTCTAGGCGCCAATACTATGGGTCAAAATGATGGGCCACTACAAACTATGGATCAACAATACTACGGGCGACTTACAAAGCATATGCTCCAACAACAATAACACAAACTATTGATCAACAAATATTACGGGATGACTTACAAAGCATATGCGTCCAACAACAATATACTAACAAAGTAAAGACATGGGTTCCTAACATCCCCTCCCCCTTAAAAAAAGCTTTGTCCTCAAAGCTTTAGATGTGGAAATTGTTGTTGAATCTGAAGGAGTGGTTCCCATGTAGCATCCTCTGGTTGCATGCCGTGCCACTGAATTAAGACCTCTATGATAGAGCGAGAGCGAAGCTAACGAGTGCGCCGATTGAGGATGGCCTCTGGCTCCAAAAGGATGGATCCTTCATTATCCAATTCGAGTAAAATAGTTTGTCCACTGATGTTGGTGCCAAGAACTTTCTTCAGACAAGAGACATGAAATACTGGATGAATGCGGGAAGAAGGAGGAAGTTCCAATTTATAAGCAACGTACCCAATCTTCTGAAGAATCTGATATGGCCCATAGAACTTTGGAGAAAGCTTATGACGCCCTTTGAGTTTCAGGGAGGATTGCTTGTACGGCTGGAGACGAAGAAAAACCATATCGCCTGCTTGAAAAGTGCGCTCAGAACGGTGCTGATCAGCTTGTTTCTTCATGCGATTTCTTGCTATGTGAAGATTGTCCCACAAAATGCGAAGAATCTGATTGCGGTTTCGAAGGACCGTGTCAACTTCCTGAACTGGTGAACTGTTGGGGGTGTATGGAAGAAGAACTGGAGGTGCCTGACCATAGACTACTTCATATGGGGTCATTTTAGAGGTAGTGTGGTAAGAGGTATTGTACCACCATTCAACGAGAGGGAGCCACTTTTCCCACTGATGTTGTTGTTCAGAGGTGAAGAAACGAAGATAAGTTTCCAAGAATTTATTGATAATTTCAGTCTAACCATCTGTTTGTGGGTGATACCCTAAACTCATCTTCAGTTTGGTGCCAGTGTGGCGAAATAGTTCTGTCCAAAAATGACTGGTGAAAGTCGCATCACGATCCGAGACAATGGAAGAAGGGATGCCATGAAGACAAAAGATCTGGTCTAGGAAAATTTGAGCGATTGAGGAGGCTGTATAGGGATGGCTGAGAGCACAAAAATGACTATATTTTGAGAGGCAATCAACCACAACGAGAATCACTGTCTTCCCACCAGATTTAGGGAGCCCTTCAATGAAATCCATAGAAATATTTGTCCAAATCCATGTAGGTATGGGCAAGGGTTCGAGCAATCCTAGAAGGAGTGTTGTTTCACCCTTATTGCGCTGGCAGGTATCACATTCAACCACCATATGTTGAACTGTCCTTTTCATTCCCTACCAAAAGAAGTTACGCCGTGCCCGTTCATACGTTTTGAGGAACCCAGAGTGCCTTGTCGATGGAGAAGCATGGAGTTCATAGAAGACAGCCTGTTGGAGATCTGTGCTCTGGGGAAGCCCCAGACGACCCTTGTATCTCAAAGAAGCACCATCCCAAGAGTAATGTGGTACAGCAGAAGGGTTGTTGGTCAAGCGTTGGATGATTTGAGATAAGGAAGAGTCATTGACATAACTCTGTTGAACAGATTGCAACCAATTTGAAACAGGCATAGAAATAGCTGAAAGAGAACCTTGGGCATCAAATGTGCGAGAAAGAGCATCTGCCACAATATTGTCTTTACCCTTCTTGTAAGTGATCTCATAGTCATAACCCATGAGTTTGCTAACCCATTTTTGTTGTGCTGGGGAGGAGACAGGCTGTTCCAAGAAATATTTTAGACTTTGGTGATCAGTCTTGATGCATAAATGATTCCCTAATAGGTATGGTCGCCACTTCTGTATTGCATGCAAAATAGCCATCATTTCCTTCTCATATGTAGAGGCAGCTAAATTCTTACCTGAAAGGGCTTTATTGGTGAACGCAATGGGGTGTTCATCTTGAAGGAGAACAACACCAAGTCCATTGCCGCAAGCATCACTCTCAATAGTGAAGGGCTTGGAAAAATTGGGCATAGATAGAACAGGTGTAGTACACATAGCTTGTTTCAGTTTGTCAAATGCACACTGAGCGGCATGTGTCCATGTAAAAGCATCCTTTTTCAATAGAGCAGTTAATGGAGCTGCAATCTTCCCATAATCCTTGACAAACTTGCGGTAGTATCCAGTCAACCCCAAAAAACCACGAAGGCTCTTGAGTGTCTAAGGATGCGGCCAATTATTCATGGCATTGATTTTGGCAGGATCCACGCGAACCCCTTGTGTTGAGATAATGTGCCCGAGATACTCAACTTCCTTTTGTCCAAAAACACATTTAGACTGCTTGGCGTGGAGATGATGGTCAGAGAAAAGTTGCATGACAAGATCTAGATGTTGGAGATGTTCATCCCATGTTTTACTGTAGATGAGGATATCATCAAAGAATACCAAAATGAATTTCCACAAGTAGGGCCGAAATATTTTATTCATTAAGGCCTGGAATGTGGAAGGAGCATTAGTGAGGCCAAATGGCATGACCAAAAACTCATAATGGCCATCATGTGTGCAGAAAGCTGTTTTAGGGATATCATCCTCATGAACCCGAATTTGATGATACCCAGAATGAAGATCCAACTTGGAGAAAAATTGAGCCCCATGAAGCTCATCAACAACAGGAATTGGAAACTTATCCTTGATGGTGAGGTGATTAAGTGCTCAGAATTCAATGTAGAGGCGCCATGACCCATATTTTTTGCAGACAAGAAGAACTGGAAAAGAAAAGGAACTAGTGCATGGGTGAATAATACCTTGCTTCAATAAGTCCCGAACGAGCATTTCAATCTCCATTTTTTGGTGAAATGGGTAGCGATAGGGCTTGATGTTGGGAGGAACGCTGCCAGGAAGGAGCTGAATACGATGGTCTTCTGGCCTTGAAGGTGGCAATCCCACTGGTTCAGCAAAGACACCCGTATATCGATCCAGAATTTGTTATAGATCCAAAGGAGTAGTGGAGACCGCTGATGGTTGCATCTGAATGGAATGGATATGAGCGATGACACCATGTGAATTCTTCTTGAGGAGTTTTTCCATGCTATGTGAACTGATGATGTTGAGAGACCTTGGTTGTAATCCTGTCAATGTGTGTTTTTGTCCATTAAGGGAAAACTGCATCCAAAGTTCAACAAAATCCCATAAGATAGGGCCAAGTGTGCGTAGCCATTAAGCGCCCAAAACCACATCACATCCGCCTAAGGTCAAGGCAAACATGTCAGAGCGCAAGGTATAATCTCCCATAGAGATATGCACATTTCGACACTTCCCTTTGCAAGGTAAGGTACCCCCATTGGCAACCATGACTTCAAAGTTGGAGCAAGGATGGATAAAACAATCAACTTGTTTGGCGATCCGAGGGTCAATGAAATTATGAGTGCTACCAGAATAAATGAGTATTGTAAGAGGAAGCTTCTTGAAGTAACCCCTGACCCGCATTATTTGGGGGGTGGTGATTCCAGTTAAAGCATGGAGAGATATCTCTAGCTAGTCATCCTGAGATGGAGGGTCAATAGGTGGTTCCTGAATGTCGACCTGAGCAGGCGGAGAATCCACATCCAAGAGATAGAGCTTTTGCTGAACACATCTATGTCCCTGAGTGAATTTCTCATCACAATTATAGCAAAGCCCCTTTTCTTTGCGTGCTTGCATCTCTGTTTCAGACAAACGCTTGATAGGAGTTGGTCAAGGAGCCTGCAGTATGGGTGGTCGTTGAGAACCCATATTTCGGAAGGGAACAAAAGTGGGCTTGGAGCGCTGTTGGGCTGCAATCTTGTCTTATGCCAACTTAGCCAACCCTAGGGCTTCCATCATTGTGTTGGGACAGAACATTTTGACCTCAAAGCGGATGGAATCCTTTAGACCACTGATAAAACAACTCCAGTAAAAGTCATCAGACAATCCTTCAGTGTGGTTGGCTAGTTTCTCAAATTCGGTTTGATACTCTCCCACAGTGCCAATTTGGCAAAGTTTAGTGAGGGATCTTGTGAAGTCATCAAAAGCACTAGGACCAAATCATTGCAAAAGGAGCTAGCCAAAATCTGGCCATTTTGGCTCTTCATGAGCCTTGATGTACCAACGATACCATTGAAGAGATTCCTGTTCCAAATGAAAGGATGCAAGCGGAACTTTGTTGACATCAAAAGTATTATGCAGACTAAAATACTATGCTGCATGATAGATCCATCTAGTTGGACCAGTACCATTGAAGTGAGGAAAATCAAGCTTCGAACCACAGAAATTACTGAAAGAAGAGAACCCATTGTCTGATGAAGACTCGGATTGCCATTTGTTGTTCATAGCTGAATGTTCAAGATGGAGGCCAAGAAATTTTTGATCCAGATCCTGGAGTTTGGCTTGGATGGCTGCAAGTGCTTCTTCCATGGTTTTTGCTCCTACGCGGGTGACAACCATAACTAGGAGTTTTTTTTTTTGGTTGACTGGGTAGAAAAACAAAAGCAGAAACCGCTTCAGTAAAGGAAAATATGGATTTGGAAAAAAATCTGAAGGGTAATTGGGGTTTGACTAGGTTTTGGACACTGTCGAATAGACAGGGAAGCAAAAAATGAGGATTTCAGAAGCAGGGTGAAAGAATGGGAAAATTTGGCAGAGGGGGACAAATAAGCAGAATTCAGAAAGGAACTTTGTGGTAAAATTTGAAGGTGATTGGGTGAAATCTGAGGAAGTTATGGCAAACCCTAAAAATAGACAAATTTGGGATTTCGGGCTTTGGGAAGTGGAATTGGGGATAGGGTCCTCAGGAATGAAATATGCTAAATGGGATTACAGGGGTTCCCTGAAAGTTTCAAGGGAAACAGAGTGAAAACAAGGGAGATATGGAGCAGCTATGGCTCAGAAGGGATCTGAAACAGATAGATCTGCAACGACCTGGAAGTGAGCGAAAACAGAGGGATCTGAAACGGCGCCGAATGGATTGAAAAAAGATGGATCTGGAACGTCTTTCAGAATGGATCTGAAACGGCACAGTAGTGATCGACAACAGTTCAGCTGAAAATAGATATGGACCCCAAGTATGTGCGGCTTCCTAACAGTTCAAGGGTTTCACTCGACCACCAATGGTGTCTGACGGCTTGCGTATTGGGGCAGTACCCCTCACTCCACAGCTCAGGTAAAACTGATAACCGCTTTGCCACAAACGATAGCTCTTGGTTTACCTCACAGGTGGGAACTAGTCAATCAGGTAGGGCTCGTTGCCCTTTTCACTGGCAGGTCCTCTCAATGGGCCAGCTACTTCGGGGTTCCTGTGGTACTCCTCACAATGAGTTTTAGGGCTTATGCCCAAGTACTTCCTATAGTTAAGCGGATAGGGATTATTCCCAAATCCGAACCTGCAACAGATGCGAAAAAAAAAATTTGGCAGAAATTTCACCCAGTGAGCCCAAGAAAGTGCTCTGATACTAGATGTGAAGCACCTACAACAATTAATTAATAAGAATATGTGAAATAGCAGAAATGACAGAACTCAGAATCATTTTTATATTGATCGCAGGCCACTTCGAGGGGGCAACCTCCTTTGAGCAAGCTCAATACAAATAACTTCACGGTGCCTTCATAGGTCTCAACACACACTTATATACTAAGTCTAGGCGCCAATACTATGGGTCAAAACCATGGGCCACTACAAACTATGGATCAACAATACTACGGGCGACTTACAAAACATATGCGCCAACAACAATAACACAAACTATTGATCAACAAATATTACGAGATGACTTACAAAGCATATGCGTCCAACAACAATATACTAACAAAGTAAAGACATGGGTTCCTAACACCTTTTTCCTCTTTTTATTATTTGACCTTTTTCCTTACCTCCAATTTGAAATACAATGCCCAAAATATATAAATGCCAAAGTCACTCATCAATGTAATGATCATTCAATCATGAATTGATACATATATATTTTCTTCCAATTTGGAACATTGAATTATAAACTTGTATTTGTATTAAAAATTTGTACCATAGCCTAATTATTCAATCATGAATTCATACGTACATATTTTCTTTCAATTTGGAACATTGAATTATAAACTTGTAGTTGACATATTAAGAATCGATGCAAGTGCCTTGATTTGGGCGAATGGGTATAACATCTTGATAACGATGTTCTAAGATTCCTAGTGTCTGAGATTTTTCATGGTTGTCCAACATATCATAGCATATATTCATTGAATGAACTTTAAGGAACTTCTAGGGTTGATAGTATTAGTATAAACTCTTTCTTTTAAGGGTGATATTTTTTACACGACATGTTACTATGATTCCTAAAAAATTGAGAGGGGGTGGAAGCTCTAAAATGATTAATAATTATATTGAATCTAAGTAGTTAGGGACATATTCTATAGTTGAGGGGTAATTCTATTATGTTGTAATCTATTGCGCATTTTTTTTTAAATAACAGATTTTTTGGCTTGTTTTGTTTAGAATTTGGTTGGAAATCTGCACAAAAGTCTTAGAATCATTTATATTAACGTGGATTCTCTACCTTGTTTGGTGGATTCTCTAGTTTGAAAGATAATGCAACATAGGCTAGACAATTTGTTCCTTGAACTAGTGAATTTTGCATGTACACTTTCAATTAGGATATATCAAAGATTGAAGAAATCTTGTGTAAATGTGTGAAATGTTATAAATAGTGTCAAACTATATGATGCAAACATTTTCAATAAATTATATAAATTTCACTTCCGAATTAAACAAAGCATGCACATTTTGGTTATAACCAGTCTCACTTAATACTATGGCCCATTGGTTGTGAGACTCAGATAAATTGAAGACATCAAATAAATGGTGTATATTTAACATGCTTACTATATTTGTAGGATATTTTATGGTGAAAATAATGATGATGTGTCAAATGAAGGATAAACCCCAAAATCAATGTGCTCATTGTCCAAAATCATAAAAATATTTGAGGTTAGCATTTACAACTTCATGTTCGCACGATTTCATAAAACGATAACACTTATACATGTCAAATGAAGGAAATACTTTCCGTGACTAATTTTTTGGGCCATGTAGTCACTAATTACCCATTTTTCTAGTATTGTATATCATCTATATTAATATTTACAAATGGAAATATATATAAAGTGGAATAAGTATATTATATTTTGTTTTTAAATGTTAATATTAATATAATATAACATAATTATATTAATGTTACATATGCTATATTATAACTATAATTATATTATATTAAAACAACTATATCACATCGCCCATGGGGGTAGAGAAAATGATAATTAGTAATTGAGATAAATATCTTGCTACCTCACTCGGTTAAGGTGTGGGTCTCATCAGCAAGGCGACCTGAGTTCAATTCCCCTTAGGAGTGACTTAGTTGGGAGTCGACACCCAAAAACCCAATCAAGTTGATCATGGTGTGCTCTAGGATGGGTGCAATCCTCGGTGATTTTGATGGCTTAGATGCCCCTCAGTCTTGGTTTCTCAGACCATAGGCCACTCCCTGCATGTCAGGGAGATTCAAGCAAACAAAAAAACGTTGTAAATGGAAGGTCACAAGTTCAAATCCTTGTGGGTACTAATTAATTTATACAAAAAAAACCAACTATATATATCACATATTAATAATTATACTATATTAATATGCTCCAAATTATTTGACGGAATCCGGTAATGACAATTACAATTTTGACAATCTCTTTTTACAATTTGTTAAATTTTAACACTGCAGATGATAATTCATGGTCAAAATTGCAATTCTCCATTGTTGAGTGACACAATTAACATAACCCCGAGTCTCTAAATATATCTACAATGTTACGATTTACTAAATTTTAACACTGTAGATGGATTCAGAGACCCCCATAAAAGGGGCCAGGGTCTTTGAATCCATATGCATTGTTAAAATTTAATAAATTGTAAAAATTCATTATCAAAATTTTAATTTTCCATTGTTGGTGTGACACAACTAAAAATTACCAACATAAATTACTAATTCATATTCTTAATTGTTGTTAGCTATTCATATTTATATTCCCGTGACTAAATTAGTCATTTATGTTAGTCATTTTTATTTTAGTCACTTGTTATCTAGTCGTTTATTTTATTCCATGACTAAATTAGTCATTTATCTTTATTGTTTTTAGTTGGCTTACCTAAAATTGCTCAATTTTAGTCATTTACCCCTTGAAAAAACTGTGGTGACTAACTTTTTTAGTCACTTAGTCACTTATCTCTCATTTTGTACTAGTGTAAGATATCCTCATTATTAAATATATTAATAGTTTGAATATCAAGTGAAGTCTGAAAATATTATAAATACTAATCAATTGAGTATCAAGTTTAGTTTGAAATGTTGGTTAGTAGATTATTATTCAATTTCTTTTGGGTAAAAAATTAAATTGTAATTGGAAATAGTCTCTAATTTCATGTATAATATTAAGGCTAGACGTTGCTTGAAAGTATATGATATTATTGTTATATTTTGATCATAACAATACATGATAATTGTATTTCTTAATATTATTTAGATTAAATAGATCCCGAGCAAGCTGACAAAGGAAACGAAGATTGAGCTCTTTGGAAGCTCTGATCGTACCGACGGGAGGTTCCAGTGAAGACTCTGTAGCCAATCCCGATCTAGTATTTTCTGACGGATCCGACCATGACCAGCAGGAAGAAACTCGATCATGGCCTTAGGTTGGGGCTCGACCCTTTCATGGATTCTGATGGGGACCCTGTTCCCCCTGGTCCCCCACCCTAACTCAACGAATTCATGAAGCTCATCTCTATGCAAGGAAAAAAGACTATGTCGGCTTCTCTAGAAAAAATTGTGAAAAATCTCTCTGAAATACCCATGGTAACACTACCGATCGAGCAACCCTGCAAAACTACTCTTAACCTCTCAGAACGAGGTTTAATAGGTCAATTCATAGGTCTTTGGCCCTCTCCAAAAGCTACTGATACATGGGTTCAAAAAAACTGGAGACCCCTAATCTCGAAGGAAGTTAACTCTTATCTCCTAGGAAAGGGATTCTTCGCATTTGTTTTCGAAAGAAAGCATGATCAAGAGTTAATTTTTAGGAATGAGACGTACTTCATGGGGCCAAAAGGGATCTACCTAAACAAATGGAATCCAGACTTTAATCCAACCCAAGATGTCCCCTTCGCATTTTTGGTCTGGCTTAGGATCACATACCTCCCTCTCCATTATTGGAACCCTGAATCATTAGAAGCCATCAGAAACGTCCTTGGAAAATACATAGGCAAAGCTGATAGGAAGGATCAGTACTCATGTGCAAGGATCTGCGTTGAAGTTGATCTGGAACACAGTCTCCCAGAAACTATAAATATCATCGTGGCAGGCTGGTCACACATCTAGGAATTATACTACGAGCAAATCCCATTCAAATGTAGGTACTTCCATGAATATGGGCACTTCGCTCGATATTGCAAGAAGAAGACAGCAGATCCAGAGGCAAGAGGGAAAAAAGAACAATGGACAAGTATTAAAAAAAACGCCAAAACAAGACCAAAAACCTCATCAAAAGGCCAAAGCTCAATGAAAGCTGATCACCAGCTCCAAAACCCTATAGCAAACAAAAACAGGAATAGATTCAAAACTCTTGAAACACCATAAATCCAAGAAACCCCCAAAGTCCTAGAAGAAGGAGAAATCCCTGAGCAACAAGAATCTCAAGAAACAACCCAAACCCTAGATGATCTAAAAGACCTTTAGCCCCAAAAAAATCCAAGCCCCAATAGGAATAAAGGCTCACCCTCCTATGCAAAAGTCACAAAAGCTAAACCTATAGCATCCCCTGCATCTTTGGAATATCTCATTGATAGATCATCCAAAAATCTAGGTTGAAAAACAAGCAAAGACCTAAGAGAAGAATAAGCAGAATGCGATAAAATCCAAGGATCTCAAGCAAAAATAGACATGGATTTCAATAGGAACACCAGAGAACGATTAGCAGGAAATAAAGTGGGAGACTTAGCAGGAGGAGGACGCTCCTCTGCCCACAGGTCTCTTGGAATTGCAGAGGACTGGGAATTCCCAGCAAATTAGAAGCAGTGAAAGATCTCTAGAAAATTGACATGCTAGACATCCTCCTACTCCAAGAGACAAAACTCGATGAAAAGGTTGTCCTTTCCATTGGAAGCGAAAAATGGAAGAAAAATACAAGAATTGTTGTCAGCGCCAGAGGGGCATCCAACGGCCTAGAAACCCTATGGTATTTAGACAAATTCCATTTGCACATCTCCTTCGCCACTCAGCACTGGATCTACACAGAGCTCACTCACATCCAAAGCAACAGTCAAATTGCACTCTTCAATCTGTATGTTCCTAGCCTTTACACTGAAAAAAAATATTGTTGGAAGCTCCTGGAAGATTTCCTAGATGCATATACTCCACATAATATTATTCTAGCTGGCGATATGAACATTACCCTCTCCACAACTGAAAAAAAGGGGAGGTCTCTTTGGAAAGGATATTCTCAGATCTCAAGTAGAAGCTCTCATTCATAAATGGGACCTACTTAACATTAAACCCAAGAAAGGAAAATACACCTGGTCCAACAAGTGAATAGGAAAAGGAAACATAATGGTCAGGTTGGATAGATTTCTTGTTCAAATCAGCCTCCTGAACGATAGACAAACAATCATCTCAAAAGTTATGGTAAAACTGGCTTCGGATCACAAGCCAATCCATATCCAATTCAAAGACAACAAAGACCTTGGCCCGATTCCCTTCAGATTTAGTCCCCATTGGCTAGATCACACAAGTTTTTCGGACACACTAGACAAATCCTGGAAAATCCCCATTTCAGGCTCCCCGGGATTTGTTTGGGAACAAAATATCATCGTCACCAAGAAGGCTCTAAAGGAATGGGCCAAATATAATTTCCCCTCTCTGTATAACCTCATAAAGAAAATGGTTGATAATTTGGAATCCATCCAAATCCTACAGGATGACCAACCCATCGATAGCTCCATGCTCCAGGAAGAATCCAGGCACCAGATTAAGGCTTACCACGCCTTTTGCAAGGAAGAAGAATTTTGGAGATTGAAATATCATAGCATCTGGATCAAGGCTGGTGACAAGAACACCTCATATTTCCACAAACAAACCAAAATCAAACAGTCAATTAATTACATCTCAGAAATTAAAACTGAAAATGGTTTGTCTGTCAATGGACACGAAAACATCAAAATTGTAGCTCACAGCCATTTATCAAGCCTATACACAGAGGACGACAACGATGGAGAATAAGGAGAGCAAATTATCCTAGAGAATATCCCGAACAACATCACACATGAAGACAACGATGTCCTTCTCAAGCCATTTACAGAGCAGGAAGTTACCAACACCATTTGGTATTTTGATCCTGACAAAGCTCCAGGGACAGATGGATACTCTAGACACTTCTACAAAGATTGTTGGTAGTATATTAAAAAATACTACATTAGAATGGTAAGGAGCTTCCATTCAACAACAAAGATCAGTGGATGCACCAATTCCACATTCCTAGCTCTCATACCAAAAGAGACAAATCCAAATTCCTTTGCCATATTTTGACCCATATCATTGTGCAATTCATCCTATAAGATAATTTCCAGGATGCTATCAAAAAGAATGAAGCCTCTTCTCAGCAAAATCATCTCAGATAATCAAGGAGGCTTCTTGGAGGGGAGACAGATCCTTGACAACGTCATTCTAATACAGAAAGCTATTCACTCCAGCAATATCTGTAAGGAAAGAGGTATGTTGATCAAATTCGATATGGAAAATGCATTTGATCATGTCAAGAACTCATTCTTATTTAAAGTTATGGAAATTTTTGGATTTGGGGAAACCTTTATCAGTTGGATCTCAGCTTGCATAAGAGGGCCTTGGATTTCTCCCCTAGTAAATGGTCGACCCAGTAATTTCTTCCAAGCCACATGCAGAATTCAACAAGGATGCCCTTTGTCCCCCTACTTGTACATCCTTATGGTTGAATCCCTCAGTAGAAAACTGAATTTTGTTCTAAACTCAGGCTTCTTACCTAGTCTCAATCTAATATCTGATTCCATGCCCCCTCAATCACACTTTCTTTGCCGATGATTCTCTCCTATTAGGAGGAGGTTCTTCCAATATTGCCTGAAACTTCAAACAAGATTTAACCTGGTACTGCAATGCCTCGGGAGGAAAGATCAATCTTCATAAAAGCGCAGTATATGGATGGAATATGAACAATGTAACCGCAACCAACATTGGCAAGATCCTTGGAATTAAATTCCACAAGCAATGGGACAAATTTACATACTTAGGTATCCCAATTAAACAGAGACACACAAACTCCAGAAAAAGGGATGATACGACGAGTAAAATAAAATCCAAAATCAGAAGATGGGGAGGACAATGGCTCAACACAGCTGGAAAAATGATTCTAGTGAAAGTTGTCTTATCAGCTCTACCTATCTACCAATCATCCATCTTGTTGGCACCTAAAAGAGTATCTGAACAAATCAGTAAGCTCTTGAGAGACTTCCTCTGGATGGGAGGAAAAAACAATGAAAATAAAATTCATTTAGTGAATTGGAATACCATAATACATCCAAAACTATTAGGCGGACTCCAAATCCGTGACCCTCTCCAGGAAAACTTGGCGCTGGGAGGAAAATTGCTATGGAAAATTATGCATAAATGACAACATCGTGTAAGCCAGTTTTTAAGAAGGAAATATCTCAACTGCGATAATCTGAGATGCTTGGACAACAGGACAACCTCTAAAGGAACCTCGATTTGGTCTTTATGCAAGGCCGCATGGGGATTCTTCTCCCAAGAGCTCTATTGGGTTCCTGGAGATGGAAGAAAAATTAACATATTCATTGATAAAATAATGGGAAACAAACCATTATAGGATATCCAAGAGCTCAACGAAATAGCCCAATGGCTTACGCAACATGGAATAAAAAATTTCAATGAATTTAGTCTCTGGGATACTCTTGGCGCATGGCAGAGCTAGAAAAACATATCAATTCCAACCAATCTCGATCCCTCCAGATGTCTCCTCATTGAAAAATTAAATGGATGAGCTCCTACTCAACTATAGGACATAGATGAACACGAATGGGGTCCAAAAGGAAATTACACTACTGTCCTAGGCTTCAATGCTATTCAAAATCATGAAGACTCAAGAAAAATCTTATGGAAGTCAATTTGGAATCCATTTGGACTCCCTAAGATAAAATTCTTCATCTGGACTTTTATACACCGGAAGGTACTCACCGGAGACAACCTATTCAAAAGAGGAATCATCGGACCACACTGATGCCCCCTTTGCTGCAAGAATTCTAAAGCTTTAGATCATCTTTTCCTGAAATGTCATTTCTCAAAAATTGTTTGGAATCTTATGCTTCATGAACTTAACATCGACATGCCGTCATTCAATACCACCACCTGCCTAGTCAAAGAGTAGAAATCCATTTATAAACTACTGGAGCGATGCAAATATCTTGGAAGTTGAATCATGCTAATCTTCGTTCTGCCCTTGCAAATGAAATGTATTGGCTGTCATTTTAATGGAATGCTTCCTCTCCTGTACTGGGTAGCTGCTACTAGCAATAAATTAGCATCTAAAAACAAGAACAACCTATTGATACATAGAATATATATCTTAGATGAAAATGCATTTTTTCATCTGCTTATTCTAATTATGCGCATTTTTCCATATATGCATATGGCAAAAAGAAAATTTGTTTCAATCAAGTATACTCAAAGTGCTATGCATTTGGAATCTCATTTTGTAATTGCATGATACACAATACATGGTTTTGATCCAGATGCAAAGCACCATTGCAATGCAATGTACCTTGGATGTGTGTTGCTTGAATCCAATCAAGTACATCGTATTGTGGTTTAATATTATTTGATGTGATTTGCTATTTAACATTTAACATGTACATGGATCTCTTTCATTTTCTGAGAGTCTGAAGTCTAATTTAATGAATAATTGTTTATAATGATAATGTCATTCATAATGATGTTCCTTGAAAGTGGATTCTAAAACACAATAGCTTTTATAGTATTTATTTCATAGTGAACTTAAATCAATCTTCAATAACCATTGCAGAGTGCAGTGTCGGGAACATTACCACCTTACATTACCACCTTGTGATTCTTGTTAAAAAAATGCTATAAATTGTAGTTTAAGATGATTATAGTATAATTTTAAAATATAAAATATGAATAATTTAAGTATCATCCCCATTTAAACTATTCACCGTAGCTAATGAATGATGGTCCCCCGTTGGTAAACGAAAATTCTAAAGCATATATTTATTCCTTTTCATTGCATGAGCCATATATTAAATTTAAGTGTGAATAATATAAAAATCACTAAAGTAATATAGGGTGTCTATTCTTTAAATTATTCATGGCATCTTGTTCATTGTAGACGTAAATGCTAAGTAAAGCATATTCTTTGAAACAAGATACATTAAAGATCAGTAACAATGTAACGCATCTAAAGTTATATCGATTAAACTTTCAGTTTTAATGGCTTCTTAATTTTATTATAATTCAATGATGTAGAAAATTATTTGATCATATAATTTTATAATTTTTTAGATTTTCAACCATAATCCATGAGTTTAAAGTTTTCATATCAAATCAGAAAATTAGAAAATTACAAATTTAAGAGGTGAAATAATTTTTATCAATTAGATCATTAATATTTTAATGATGTTTTACTTGGTAAATTGTATATTATTATATATGTATATAATTGAGTTTGGTTTGAGTAGTTGAGATGATAAATTTTATCTTCTTGACCTAGGTTCAAATCAGATTTGTGATATATTTTTTTTTCATAAGTTAATTATTGCTTGGAACTCTTTGTGAGCTAATTATTCATTAAGGTTGGCAAGTTATTAACAATCTCATTCTCGTCAATGGATTGGAGGATGACACCATGGAATATATATATATATATATATATATATATATTCCAATGAAAAGAAAAAAACTAATTCTCATTCAAGTAGAATAACAATCACAATCATTCTTCACTAATCTAACTGTTGTTCTTAAATTCCCGAGGCAAACCCTTAAGCACTTCCCCTCATTTCGAGGATGGTACCCAAGGTAAAAACTAGATTATTTAAGGCATAAAGCCATACAATAATATACTCAGTATGAGCTCAACATGTCACTTAGTAAAATAGAACCTAGGTGGGAAGGATAATACTCCATCCCACAACCACTCAGGACACACACACACACACACATACTTCACATACAATAATAAATTTAATCTTACATAGTAATGTACATTTCATTTTTTTCTCATTGAGAAATAGTCTTTGATCATGTATTTTTTTCCTTTTCTTCTTTTTACACTTATGGTAACCCCCAAAAAGCTTGCATGGTCACTAATGGTAATTGACAAATCAGATGGTCAAGATTTGTATGAGAAATCATATTTGATTGGTGTTCCAACTCCTTATTGGAATCTAAATTGTCATATTTATAAAGTATATTCAGTCCCCATGATGGGGCTTCATTTATAGTGACCACCCTTGAGGTATTATTGTCTTCTATATCTACCATTGAGAACATTGTTTCCTCCACTTATATTTTTGGGCATTCATTGGTTCTTATTTGAATCTATAGCTTGTTGATTTTTTGCAATCCAATTCTTTTCATTATTTGACTTATGTTTCTCAAATGAGTGTCATCTTTTTGGATTTTGTTTATGTCATTTTTTCCCTTTTAAGATAAGCTTGTACTTGAGAACATAAACCTTGCAAATGTCCTGTTTGTTGACATATCCAACATCATAATATTATATTTTCATATTCCAATACTTGTATCCATTTGGAGCCTTTTGTTTGAAGTGTAATCTTATCTTGTAATCCCTTTCTCCACACATATATGTGCATATGTAAAAAGACTAAGCTTAACTTAATTTATATCTATTTTTAAATATATGTCTAAGATATTGTCGATATCTTAAAAAATTACTAAAATCCCAAAAATGTATTTGCAAATTTGAAAGACATACCAAACATACATTTTAATTAAATGTAATGAACCATGGGATAACAAAATGACCCACTCTTCGCCAAAACCCAAGGATCGTCCTTGAAAATGTTTTGATAGATAATAAAATTGTGAAATTAATGGTAAAAAACTTTAAAAACAAGATATACTTCAGGACATTTTTCCCAATTTGAATACAGCCACATACAAATATGATATACAAGGCCAGAAATGATTAAACAGACATATTATTGTCTTTGATTCGTAGTATGAAAGGAAGTCGAAAACATTCATCTTTGTTAGCTCCAATATTAGAACCTCCTTATATTTCTCCACGGTATACACATTGAATATATTTCTCCACGATATACACATTGAATAGATGAGTTGGCAAAATTCTAGAGGTTTTATATTGATTGCATCTTTACAACCGCAGCTCTTGCTTATATCCATTAGATGCATCGTACAGAATATACAGGCGTGTTAGTACGGTTACAAAAGTACATACACGTGTCTTGAGGTCCACGAGAGTTGTCAGTGTCCTCTCCAATCATGTAGGTGGTACCGGAGACGAGAGGAATTTCCATTTCAAAACCACGTCACAATGATGCTGACATAAAAAAATTATTTTATTAAATCGGTAAAATGGGTAAAATGAATATTTATTCGAGAAATCCGTGGCATCCACGTGTATATTTTTTTGTCACCTGGCTAAAAACAAAATTACATCTTGTAATATAAATATTTGGTTTGGTGTATAAGAAGAATGTCAGAGTGAGTGGGCAACACAAAGATAAGACAGTGCCACGATGTTGGTGTCATAACAAATCCCCAACCACAACATGTGATCGTGTCTTCCTGAGTCCTGACCATGAGAAGGTTTTGAGGCAGTGTGACACGTTATCTTCCTTATTATTATTCATCATAGCCTTAGTACAAAATCTGCATCACACTTTTGTTTGGCTTTCCATTGTGGTAGGTGCCATGTGTAAGCACCACCATCCACATACCTAAAGAACAATCAATTATTACTCCTAGAGAAAATGTATAGTGACATCATGAAATCCAGGTGTCAAACTTATGGTGTCCTTATTCCACTTTGTGGCCCCCAATAGACATAGAGTTTTAAAGAACTCTTTCATACATGAAACAAGTGGCACCAAGAAATGTATGTGAAGATACGCATCCTTAGATGATACCATCTATTTCTCATTCAGTGAAAACGTGCTCTTCCATGAGAATATGTGAATTATCCAGTAACGACGGTAATGAATTTAATAAAGGTTTTGCTTGGTTGGTGAAATTAAAGTAATGCTATTACTTCTATTTAAAGTGTTACTTCTATTTAGTTTTGGTTTTTAAAAGTGATAACAATGGGCTTGATGGACATCGTTGAGTTCCTTTTCAGTTAGTGGTCCCAAGTTCAATCTCTCACAGTATCTTTGTCCTCCTTCTAAGGCCCATGTGAGATGAGATAGGGTGGGTTATATAATGATAACCACAGGAGTCAACCTCATGATCTATTAAAGGACATTGGCTTGACAAGGGGATTGTAGTTGTCAATTTTTTCATATAAAAAAAAAAGGTGATATATATGCCCTTTAAAGGTTGTCACACTTATGTAAGAGGTACATTTATTTTAAATGGGGTTAGACGTAAGTTCTAGACAACTTTGATAGAATAAAAACCTCTAGATTGTAGTTGCTTAACCAAAGCACTGCTTGAATAGCTTGTGAGATGTATGTACCACATTGTAATATCTTGAAGTAAATAGATACCGCTTGTAATTGTGCTTTAAGACATTAAAAAAATACGATAATGAGATACCTACACACTCTATAAATGGAGAACAACCCTCAAGATCTAAAAAATATTTGATTTCATAATGAATGGTTGGTGTTTGATAAATAGGGTATATCCACATAAGTTGAACACTTTAAGGAAATTGCTCACACAAACAAGGAAAATATTAGTACACCAATGTATTACATAGTTAAAATCCTGAATTAGGGAAACAATCCAGGGTCTTAGTCATTAAAAAAAGAGTATTATTGTCCAAATATGAAATCTTATACCGCATAATATCTAATGAAATGGTTGGAATATGAGCAAGTTAAGGTGGAACACCAACACCTAGTAGGTTTGTTACACCCTTTACTTGCTCCGGAATGGAAATGAGAAGTGATATCCATCAAATTCATCATTGCACTCCCTAAATCTAAAATGCAGCATGATGCAATAATGGCTGTGGTTGATAAGCTGAGTAAGGTAACACATTTTATTCTTGTCAAATCTACTTTTAAATCCATTAACATGGCAGGAATTTTTATGAGAGATTTTAGGTTACATGGTATTATAAAAACTATGATTTCTGACATGGATGCAAAGTTTACTTCAAGTTTTTGGAAGGCCTTATTCTAAAGCTTAGATACACAACTTAGTTTCAGTACCGCATACCATCTACAAATTAACGGGAAAACTAAAAAAACCAATTAGATATTGTAATACATGCTTTGCATGTATGTTATGGACATACCCACTAAGTGGGAGGACTATCTCCACTTGGTGGAGTTTACATACAACAATGGGTATCGAGCATCATCACAAATGAGCCCCTTTGAAATATTGTATGGCAGAAAGTGTACCACTCCAGTAAGTTGGGACAACCCAGTGGACATATTGATTTTAGGACTGGATATGCTTAAAGAGCTGGAACAAGTAGGGAAGGATGTACGATAAAACTTGAAGGTAACTCAAGACATGCATAAAAGTTATGCAGACTAGCAATGAGATCATAAAGAGTTCAATGTGGGAGACCACATTTACTTAAAAGTAAGACTAATGAAGAGCTCCTTAAAGTTGGGGAACTACTCCAAACTTGCACCAAAATTATGTGGTCCATTTCAAGCGGTAACAAGGATTAGGCCAGTGGCCTACCAACTTGCACTACCACCCAACACAAAAGTTCATAATGCTTTTCATGTATCTCTATTGAAAGTATGTTCACGATTCTTCTCATTTTATTGATTGGAATAGGATACATGTAAAACTGGAGGGCAAGTTCTAGGAATAATCTACATGCAATCTTGACAGGAATGAGATATTGCTCTTAAATGGATTACTAAAGTAAAAGTGTAGTGGGAGCACTATATCCTTGAGGAGGCCACTTCGGGAGATGGAGGATGCCATGAGGGAGTTATATCCATCTTTGTTTCATATCTAAAATAAGATCAAGATTGAACTCCAAGGATGGTGTTAAGTTCTAAGGGGGGTGAAGGTAATGACATCAATGTTTTACTTTAATTTTGACTAAGTATAAATTCGAATTTGAAGACTAAGTGGAAAATATTTTATTATTTATTTAGTAAATGTGCAATATAATAACTTTCCACTTTCCCTCATGGGAAGGCAGATGTAAGAGAAAATGTTAAACACTATTAATAAGATGTTGGACAGTTGAAATAGCCATGTTAGAACTTGATGAACCATGACCCCATAGGTGGGGAACACAGACCCGCTGCTCAAAGAATGAGAATAACAAATGTCAAGAGACAATTTTATGGAACCAACCCCCTAAAATCTAGGAGGGGATCCAAGCCTAACCAATTCCCAAGGAGGGAAAGTTGGGACTTGCGTAAGACCTAGGAAAATAAGTATTTATATGCATATGTGTGAGGGTAGGACATTTCCTACTATGCATAATGAACTTGATGTGTGAGCACCTTTGACGTGTTAGGCATTTTTCCTGAAGTATGAGCTTTGTTGAGTTAAGAAAGAGTTGGTTCTAGTTTTTTAGTCACATGAGAGATTTTGTTTGAAAGAGAGTTGTTGCAGCTGGAGGGGCAGGGTGTTATCCCCTATGGTGTCACGGTTCATGTTAGGGGTTGATTATTGAGAAAGAGAACTAGTTGTTCAATTATCTATAATTGGATGGAATGTGGTTGTTCCAACTATATTTTCTCTAAAATTGTTTGTGTTAATATATGTATTAAGAATTTTCTCATTCCTATCTTATTATTGCTCTTATGGTAAATTTTAATAGGAAAGTTAGCTATTGAAATCATGTATTTGTAAAATATTCTTTCTTATGGAGTTACTCTCACGACAAGGAAAAGGCCCTATAGTGTAGGTCATAGCATATGTTTTTAGTGTTACCAGATTGACAAAAATTGTCAAAAAAACCTCCGCTACGACCTCTACCATTGGTAGCGGATGTTTTTACGGAGGTGATAACAGATACAATTTATAACTAAAAAATATTGGGCGGCCAGAGGTTTTAGCGGAGGTTAGTTTACCGGTGCGCACAACAGAAATTAAACGCACCAGGGCATTTTCACCTATGATGCATCAGTGTTATATACTTAGAACAAACGCACTGGTGCACTCAACCAGAACAAGCACTAGAAAGAATCAAATTGCAACACCGCACCGGTGCTTTAGTATATTAAATACGCACTTGGGATTCTATACAAAATAAAAGCACCGATGTGATATTGTATATTATACGGGCTATACATTTTTCATTACATTTAGATTTAACGATGCCATACATTTATCCGGTCGCACTAGTGCATTTAATACGTGAATGCACTGGTGCATTTAATAGTAGAATGCATCGGTGCTTACAAAATATAAACCTTACGTGGTGCATTTAAACACATGGAACACATCGCCAGGCTTAAAAAAAAAAAAAAAGTTGGCATAAGTTGTGACATGCACTAATGCGATTAACATAATAAAATGCATCGATGCACAATGTTATAAACCAATCGGTGCTCATTTATGTAAACATACCGGTGCTCAATTATGTGAATGCACCAGTGCTTAATGTTATACATGCACCAGTGCATACTATTCGTCTATATGCACCGGTGCACAATGTTAGTATAGGAGCCCCGGTGCGACATATATTAGTAAAAGCACCGAATATGATTCTTTTAAGAATGACTACTGATATTTCATTCAAATATTATATTTTTTATTTTTTTAGCTTCATTATTCATCTGAAATTGAAATATTTGTTTATAGTAAAATTCATTTCAATTTTAATTATTGACATTGTTTATTTGGATTAATTTATTATATCATAGATGCAAAAATCTATTGTAATATTTAATCATCCAAACATTTGATTACCAATTTACCATTTATGAGTGTTGTGTGGCAGTGAATAATTTATTTTGCTCCATTTTGAATGAAAATATGCATTTTTTTATTGGAAAAAAAATTACAAATGTACCATTTCACATGTTCCATTTGCCAATAATATTGAAGAATGCAATAGAATAAAAAAGTTTATTTTATATATATCAATAGGAGTTCCTTTGTCATACAAAATATGACAACATAGAGACAACAATAATCAAAATGTCAACATGCATGTAATTATTGTTACACTTATTGGTAACTCGTCTTTGAATTAAGACATTATGTCCAGTACATTATTATACAAAATGTCTGATTTTCACAAACAATTATTTCAAAATATACAAGAAGCTACAACAACTTACATTAACATCAAAATTAAATACAGAGCATCATTCTTCACCGGATTTGTTATCAGTGCTCGAGCCACTTGCATCAATTGGGTTATTTGGTGGAATGTTTTGTTGATTGGCTCGATTTTTTTCCTCTTCTTCATCTTCCATCTGTAAAAAAAAAAAAAAAGTATACTGAGTGTATTTACCTTACCAGCGGGAAGAATGAAAAATAAATAGATAGTATACACTAATGTAAATTGAAAAGCGACATACCATAGAAATAATCGACTCATTAATGATACGCATTCTCTCAAAACCAAATCTCATGCCTTCTATCAACAAGTCTTATGTTGGCTCCACTCCATACTTTGTTTCCTGTAAGTGTTATGCCCCGTCACAAATCATAGATTTAATATACAAGTTTTTTTTTGTTTTATTAATTATAAAATGGGAGAAGTAAAACAACATAGAGACTTACAAAATCCACAATTAATTTTTGATACGCCAGCATATACTCACAACCCTCGCTTAACCTAGTGTCAATGGCAATTCTTCTGATGGCTCCTCTTTGTATGTTAACACATGTTTGAAGGCATGCAAGGATTGGAAGTGAAAACAAATTAAAAATATATATATAGCAATCACAACCACTACAAAATGTTTATTTCTTACAACGAAATAAAAAATAATCACAAAATTTGCTATCAACCCATTTTTTCCTTGTCGTCCTGTCTTATGTGTCAATTGGGTTCCATTTTATTTTATTTTCTACAAAAAAACAATTGAAAATTAATATTTAATGTCAAATTAATTAATGAAATGTATAACATAAGCCTAAAAGCCAATGATTTTATACATTTGAAGCACATTGTTGATGAGATGGCTCTTTCTGTGATGCAATTATGTCCATTTACTTGACCATCTCCTTGCACACTTTCTTGGACATCCCTAATGGCACATTTCACATATCACCTTGTTCATCCTTTGGCATTCTCATAATCTTCCCGAAAATTTAAAATGACATTAAACTATTTATCTATTGATATGAAAAATGAATAGGATAGAATTAAAATTATTGCATGAATGATGCTTTGTAATAGTTTTAGATACATATCCTACATAGACATGTTTAAGAATATTACATTTCGAATGATTCTTTTTTGTTGTTATATGCTTTTTCTACTGCAAGCCTGACATGTCTCATTGACCATTGCTCTGGGAACACCAAGTTTGTAGTTTACATATGACCTGATTCTTTGAATCATTTGATTGGTTTTTATATTGTAAGTGAAAAGTACGTCTGTACTTTCTTTCCACTAAATTCCTCATAGTATTATAAAATTATCTGCCCTTTCTATTAACTTCCAGCACCACTCTAGATGATCTAAGGACCAATTGATCATCATTTGCATATTCCATATTTTTTTCTTCTTATGATGATGACATTGACTTCTGTTGCTGTCAGTACCTGCATAACATTCATCATATGTGAATTACGTTATTTGAAATATATTAGTGAATATTCTTAATTAAGTAGATTATTACTCAAATTTCAATAAATAATTTATATTGACTTATTTTGTATTCACCTGATTCATCCACCTGCAACTTTTCCATCAACGTTTTACGCTCTTCTCGAATTAGTTTGGCAAGAATCTTATTGAGCTTCCTCATTTTTTGGCACTGCATGTCACACATTAACCAATACATATTAGTTAACTTTAAAAATAATTCAAACAAAATAATTTAAATACATAAATACATAAATTAATTAAAATCATTTTCCTTCTTCGCAATTCTCGATGTGCTCCCATCATGTTGATTAAAATTGTTTTTCATTGAACTCAAAGCATGCATTTTTTATCAATAAACAACTTGTACCATTAAATATAGAAGCTATCAATATATTATACAAACGGATTACAACCCTTCAAAATAAATAAATAAAAGAATATTCAAAAGAATAAATCCGATTTCAACGCGCTTGTATACATTAAATGCCTTAGTGCATTAGTGACAAAACCGCACCAGTACGTTAATTCCAACATTTCGCACCGGTAACAGAGAATCGAAATACTTAAATAAGCTTTTTTCGTTTTTGTAAAATAATAAAAAACAACACGTTATAGTAAATACAGTGCGTTACATTAAATGCGACGCACCGAGAATAGAGAATCAAGACATGAAAATGAATTTTCCATTTTTATAAAATAATTAAAAATGATGTGACGCGGGTCCAACTCGGTGCATTCTTTAAATGAACACATCGATGCATTCCCCCAATACAAACACATCGGTTTTAACGCATGTTTTAAAAAAAAATTAAAAAAAAACCCAAAACTTGACAGGGTCAACATGGTTACGGATTATACTAAGAAAGTGGCCCCATATCACTCTATGATTTCTATATATAATCACAAGCTCAGTAAATCGAAAATACCTAAAAGGTGAAATCGTAATTCTGTATAATGTTAGAATATATAATGATGACTTATGTGATATATTGGTAAAATATCTTTTAAAGGCATAAATAACTATAATATTATAAAATAGAGTTATCCCACATGCATCATTATAATTATATCCTTTGTAGCCATTCTTTATATAAAGAGGAGGAAATTCATTTATCCCACATGTGTTATGGGATGTATTGTGATCCAAACCTCTTGGTATATAAGAGAGGTGAAGGAGACCCTTTTAGGTATGTGTTGATTGTAGTTCATCACACATCACATGTTGTGTATGTCATTTGTACTACACACATGATTGAGATGATGAATCTTGAAGTGATGCATATGTGAGGATGTCATGTAATCTTGGAGATCTATTTACAGAATAATGGAAGATGCAACCCTTCCCGTGGACGTAGCCTATATTGGACAAACCATGTATATCAGTGTTCTCTTGTTGTTCTCTTTTCTCCATTTTTATTTCATGATTTATGTTGCTTGGTAGATAGAAGGATAGACTAGTAATTCTTTCCTTAGTTTATATTGTGTTATGGTATTATTTCATATCTTTACAATATTCTAACATGGTACTAGAGCTGGTTGCTATGATCTAGAACCTTTTACAACTTTCAATCAATAAATTTTATCATCTGAGCATTGTTTATTGTAGGTTTTCTTTCTATCTGGTGGCCCTTAGGCTTGTCTTCAGGTCTGGGCATGATTCTGCAGTTTTTTTAACCCTAAATTTGTTGTGTATATTTTTGTAGAAAATTTTCAAGGGTCTCTTGATGTTTTTTTTCTGTAGATCTATATGATTTTTGGATTCTCCTCAAGGATATCTATATTTTGGTTGACAGATTTGGTGTTTTTGTCCAAGTTTGGTAGACTTTGTGCAGGTTTCTGTTAGTGAATTAATCGGCACTATTTTCGGCCTAAAACTAGACACACCCGACTTTTCTTCACATACAACGCGTGTAATCATGACTTTCCTACTGCGAACCCGCGAGTATACTGCAGACCTGTGACTTTTAGTGTACAAACCTACATATGCTACGACATACCCGCGTCTGCTCTACTGTAAACTTGCAATTACTTCATTATAACCACAACCCTCCTGTGCAGAACCCGCGTGTGCTTCGACATAACTGTGACTTCACTATACAGATCCTATGTTTATCATATCTAACCACGAATTCACTGTGCATAACCCATGAGTACACACGGGTTTACTTTGGCAGATCTGCAAGTGGCTTTTCTTGGCACTTTTTTTAAAGGGCTGTAAGTAAATTTTCTGCTTTTTCTTTTATTGTGTTTCTTCAGATCAGATCGGTAAAGTGTATCAGCTTTTTGTTATTCACCTTTTTTCTCTTGTCATTTATAGCATTTGGGTTTAATTTTCTTGTCAAAATTTCTATCATTATGACTTCAGAAGTAGCTTTTGTTCCTAAACTTATTGGTCCTAACTATGTTGCATGGAAAAGAAAAATGATTGATGTTCTTAGGGGTAAGAATCTATGGAGGATTGTTAATGGTGAACACAAGAAACCTGTGGATGTTAAAGATGTGGCTATATGGGAAGATAAATGTATTCAAGAAAGAGGGCTCATTGGTCAAACAGTTTCAGATAGTCTTCAGGTAAGTATTGAGGCAGAAGACAATTCGGTTGAGGTATGGAAAATTGTTGCTTCTTTATTTGATAAATCTGATGATGTTTCTGCTTATTACCTTGAAAAGAATATTTTTGAGCTAGCTAGATCCTACTAACTTTGAAAGAGTGGAATTATATCTTGCTGAAGTGAAAAATTAAATAATTGTGGTAAAGATTACGAGAAGACAAACACCTCTCTTATAATTCTTGTAGAACAAAAATTGCCATATTGTTTTGACATGTTCATCCAAACTAAGAATAGAGCTTTTGAATTGTCTCAAAATACCATGAAACCTACTTTTGATGATTTTTGTAAAGGGTTGATAAATGAGCAAGAAAGGTTAATTGTTTTAGGACAAGTCTCACCTAATAAAGCTCTTATGGCACATAATAAGAATCCTAAGAATTTTTTTAATAATGCTAAAGGTTCTTGTTCACACACTTCAAATCATACTAATAAATTTGGTCATGCTTCTAATGCACATCATGAAAATAGTAAGAAGAAGAATGTGTATGATCCTTGTAAGTATTGTGGTAAAATTAACCATCCTAAAAAGAATTGCTTTAAAGTGAAACGATTAATGTCTAAGGCTAAAAAGAAAGGTTCCGATGAATCACAAGTAGCTTTATGTGCATATGTTGTTTCATCTAGTATTTCTTCATCTAATGTGGAATGGATAATGGATTCTGGTGCTTCTAAAAATATGACTGGTAATGCTTCTTTATTTACACCTTATGACAATAATAAACACACATCTAAGAAAGTATCTATAGATGATGATAAACAACTTTCTGTAATTGGTTCTGGTAATGTTAATGTTGCTAATGGTCAATTGGAAGATGTTTTTCATGTTGAACACATGCCCATCAACTTGATTTATGTTTATCGTGCATGTCAAAAAGGATATAAATTTGAAGCTTGGCATGATAAATATGTTCTTAAAGATATCAACCATAATTTTAAAGTAGTTTCTTCTAGTACTGTTGATCATACTGTTGGTTTATATAAATTTTTCGGTTTTAATTCAACTAAAAAACAACCATTTTATTCATATGTTGCTCATGCTGATGAACTAAGTAAATTATGGCATGAAAGATTGGGTCATTTGAATTATGTTAAAATGCAAATGTTAACTAAAATGGTACATGGATTGCCTAATATTTCGTCTACTAACGGTGTTTGTGAAGCTTGAGTACTTGGTAAACATCATAGATAAATGTTTGATAAAGGTAAAGCTTGGCCTGCTAAAGAACTTTTGCAATTAATTCATAGTGACATTTGTGGTCCTCTTTAAGTTCATTCTCTATCTCATGCAGTCTATTTTCTTACTTTTATTGATGACTTTAGTAGAAAATCATGGATTTATTTTTTGAAAAATAAAAGTGACACTTTTTCTAAGTTTCAAACATTTAAAACTTTGGTTGAAAATAATTCTGGCAAAAGGATTAAGCCTTTGAGATATGATAATGGGGGGGAATTGGTTAAGAAATAATTTGAAGCTTTTTTATCTAAACATGGAATTCAACATCAAAAGACTGTCCCTTACACACCTTAACAAAATGGTGTTGCTGAAAGGAAAAACAAAATTTTAGTTGAAATGGCTAGATGTATGCTTTATTCTAAAGGATTACACAAGACATTTTGGGTTGAATCTATCCGTTGTACTAATTTTATTTTAAACTGAGTTCCTACAAAAGTTGTTAAGCATGTTACCCTTGAGGAAAAATGGAAGGGTAGAAAACCAGATATTAGTAACTTTAAGGTGTTTGGTTGTGAATGTTGGGCAAATATTCCTGATGACAAACAAACAAAAAGTTAGAACCCAAGTCTCACAAGTGTATATTCATTGGTTATGTTGAGGATTCCAAAGCTTATAGGTTATTTGATCCTTCTAATCAAAGTGTCATAATTCGAAGAGATGTTCAATTTACTGAAGTCTCTCCAACACCTGAGTCTGTATAACCTCATGTTACCCTGAATATTCCATTGTCACCTATTACTCCTATATCTGTTACTCCTTCTTCCACTTTTGTGCCTGTTCTTGATCTTAGTTCACCCTCTTCTTCAAGTGTTCCACATGAATGTCCCGAAGCTCCTGAAGTGACTTATGTTCCTTTTAACCTTCTTGTTTGGGCCTGGAAAACTCTTGAATTTGCAGGTAGTGAGATCGGTAATCCTTCTGATACTCATAGAACTAGATCTAACTTTTCTCTTATGACCAAAGTTTTGGCCACAGACGATCCTACTTCTTATGCTCAAGCTAAGGGTAAACCTCATTGGGAACAAACTATGTCTGTTGAGTATGATTCTCTTATGAAGAACAAGACTTGGTCTCTTGTTCCTCTTCCTTCAGGAAAGAATTTAGTTGGTTGTAAATGGATTTATAAAACTAAGTTTGTTGCAGAAGGACATATTGAAAAATATAAAGCTAGATTAGTTTCCAAAGGTTTTAATCAACTTGAAGGTATTGATTATAATGAAACTTTTTGTCTTGTTGCTAAAATGAATACAATAAGAACCATCTTATTTCTTGTTGCATCTTATAAATGAGAAATACACCAAATGGATGTTAAAAGTGTTTTTTTAAATGGTAATATTAATGAAGACATTTATATGCAACAACCTCTTGGTTTTATTAATGTTGAATCATCAAGTTTTGTATGCAAATTACACAAGTCTTTATATGGTCTCAAACAAGTACCTAGGCTTGGTATGATAAAAATGATACATATTTATTGAATAATGGTTTTAAGCGTTGTATATCTAATCCTAATATGTATGTTAAGAACTTTGGTGATAATATCCTCATTATTGTGTTATATGTGGATGATCTTATCATCACTGGAAACCAGCTTGTATTAATTCAAAATATTAAAAGTGAACTTCAAAAACAATTTGAAATGACTGGTCTTAGTATATTGCACTATTTCTTGGGTCTTCATATTTGGCATATGGAAAATTGTATTTTTCTCTCTCATCCGAAGTATGCTACAAACTATTGGATCGTTTCCATATGAGTGATTGTAAACCTGCTCCTACACCATTTCAGTCCGGTGTAAAGTTAAATGTTGAGTGTATCACTCCTCTTGTTGATGCTACTCATTATCGCCAGTTCATGGGAAGTTTGATATATTTAACTCATAGGAAACCAGATCTCTCTTTTGCAATCAGTATGGTTTCTCAGTTCATGCAACAACCTCATGAAATTCATTGGTAGTCAGCCAAGAGAATTCTGAGATATTTACAGGGGACATTGAACTATGGTGTCTTTTATTCAAGCAGTGCTTTAGTTTCAATTTCTGGATATACATATTCTGACTGGACAGGCGACAGTTCTTATCGACGGTCAACTGCTGGTTATATATTTCAACTTGGTTCGGGTCCGATTCCTTGGTCCAACAAAAAGGTGAAGACTATTTCTTTATCTTTGTGTGAAGCAGAGTATAGAGCAACCAATGAAGCAGCTAAAGAAGCAGTTTTGTTACGGCATGTTTTCACAGAACTTGGTCTGGTTCTGAAATCATCCACTGTGTTTAAATGTGACAATCGAGGTGCAATTAAGCTTGCTTATAATCTGGTACATCACTCCAAGACAAATCATCTCAACCTTGATACTCATTACATTCAGGGTCTCGTCGCAGATGGTATTCTTTCTCTTGAGTATTGTCCTACCGAGCAACAGGCAACCGATATCTTCAACAAATAATTAACAACTATGAAGTATGTGCATATTCATTCCTTGCTTGGGATGAGGGAAGTTGTCATCAAGGGGGAGCAGTAATGACTCCTTCCTTCCTTACTGTTAGTGTGGGATTTTCTCCCAACCATTATTAAGGGGGAGTGTTGGAATATTTTATATTCCTTGGAAGATAGTAATGTCTTTGTATTATGTCGAAAATTATCCACAATCTTATGCAAAAGATTAATTATACATTATATCTCATATTTATTATGGTAAAGTAAACTCTTGATATCCATTGTTATATAAAGAGATTTTATTATGGAAAATTATATTACCCCACATGCAATATGTGAGAGTAATTCCTCCACATCTCTTGGTATATAAGAGGGTCAAGGGAGTCACTTCAGTCATACAGTCTACATTCGATCATACGATCACAACATATTGTATTGTGCTCACAAGCTCTCTGCTATATTGTAATGGGGTTATTTGTAGTTGCTCTCTTGTAAGATTGAAGGGTATTTATAGAGATAATATAAGACAACCTTCTCGTGGACATATCTCAATTGGGTGAACCACTATATATGGTGTATTCTTTTCCTTGTTCTCTTTATGTTCTTATTTATGTTGATATGTTATTGTATTCACAATGTAATCTTCAGTAAGAGCTCTCTAAAGATTGTTTCGATGTATGGATCTGGGGTTCTTGTATTCGTCATGCAGTCTATTACAGAGTTCTTTCAACTATCATTTGAGTTACAAGTTGTGATTATTTTGCAGCCACATGTTCTTTTGTATTGTCCATACATTTTTGTGTTGTGCAAACATTAATCATACAACTTAGTTTGGATGTAGTTTCATGAGAAGCGGATGTTGTCTTCATCAAGTCCATGAGGCAAAGTGTGTTTTTTATTCGCATCGTATGGAGCATTCTGGAAGTTGTCATCAAGGGGGATGTTGGTGTGTTTCCACCTTCCTTCCATTTGTATTCTTTCTCCCAGTCATCATTAAGGGGGAGTGTTGGAATATGTAATGATAAATTATGTGATATATTGGTAAAATATATTTTAAAGGCATAAATAACTCTAATATTATCAAATAGAGTTATCCCACATGCATCATTGTAATTGTATCATTTGTAACCATTCTCTATATAAAGAGGAGGAAATTTATTTATCCCACATGTGTTATGGGATGTATTGTAATCCAAACCTCTTGGTATATAAGAGAGGTGAAAGAGACCCTTTTGGGTATGTGTTGATTGTAGTTCATCACACATCACATGTTGTGTATTTCATTTGTACACACATGATTGACATGATGGAGCTTGATGTGATGCATATGTGAGGATGCCATGTAATATTGGAGATCTATTTACAGAATAATGGAATATGCAACCCTTCCTGTGGACGCATACCATATTGGGTGAACCACATATATCAGTGTTCTCTTGTTGTTCTCTTTTCTCCATTTTTATTTCATGCTTTATGTTGCTTGGTAGATAAAAGGATAAACTAGTAATGCTTTCCTTAGTTAATATTGTGTTATGATATTATTTTATATGTTCATAATATTCTAACATATAACAATAGATGGATTTAAAGCCTAATAAAGAATTGTACAGCCACATAAAACGAAAAGAAGCATGGAGAAAATAATGGTTACAACATTGAAGGTAAGTATGGAGTTTTTTTTTGTAAATCTAGTTAAACTCTAAATAAGGTTATAAGATATACAGTAATACTTACATGCTTGAAATTTCTATCATGTAGGGTTTGGTTTGATTCACCATACCAAAGAAATTTCGACCCTCAGAACTCCTTCCAGTTGCTCCAAACTCCTTCCACATAAGTCTCTCTTCCAGAACTCTCCCCTGAAAATTTTGGCAAAACAATGAGTTGATGTTTAGGTTTTCGGCTTTTAAAGACTATTTAGATTTACTTTTTGAGCTTCAAATTGACGCCCTTTTTTTAATTTAGGGAAAAAAGGGCTCGTGCGATTTTTTAGATTTAGATTTTCAATATTTTCAATGCACCATTTGTTAAGTCGCACCGATGCATACATACGTAAAACGCACTGTCTTTAAAAACCCGTACAACGGTGCGCGTAATTCTATACCACACCAGTGTGCTTATACGTAGTAAACGCATTGGAGCGAATTATTTTGTGAAAATTCATGTAGAATTATCCGCTACCAAATGTAGTAGATGTTTTCCACTGCGGGGGATTTTGCGGATATACTTTAACAATGCATTTACATTTGTTACACACCAGTTTGTTTGGTTTGTGTTAGCACACCAGTGCGTTTATGTATGAATAAGTGCACCGGTTTATTTTGTAAATTCTAAGTTTTTATGTATCCACTTAAAATTATATATTTATTATAAATGTCCTTTATGTATCCACCTAAAATTATATATTTATTATAAATGTCCTTTTACTATTTAACCACACCAATTACAATATTTCATAGTATATATATGTTGATTATTGATTTGGCTCAAATGTAAGAAGACAAGTTTGTAGTGTCAAATGGCCAATTATTCAGATTCTAGCTCATACCATCTTGTTTAAAGTTCGACGAGTTCTCCCATTCCATCCTCGGTAAGATCATGCCCATAGGTCATGTCTTTACAATGAATAGGAAAAAACCCTAAGGTTTCCCAAAATTGCCACGGTTTTCCCCTAACTAGACTGTTAGGCTCTGATAGAAACTTCTCCGTCATGGCCATCCTCTGTGTGTGGTCACGTTGCTTTTAGCCCGCCCTGTCGACCGCATGTCGACTGTCGCTTTCACCCTGTCATTCCTTCTGTAACGGCCTTGTGCAATCGGTTCACGTCGTGCTTCCTCTGCTCGTGTGGCTAGTCGCTTTCCTTTCGCACCACTCCTTACCTGCCTGCTTGGTAATCATGGAGTATCTTAACCAAAAATAGACCACCCATGGTCTTACTGGAATGTATACCATCTTACTCCCAAAACTCTACCTTGCCGGATCTTTGTAGATCGGGCTCTTCGCATCACTACCTCTTCACAACGCTATACTTCGCATCGCTGTATCTTCGCGGCGCTGGCTTCTTTACTCTCTCGATGCTGCGCTGCACTATATTCTCGTAGCTTCCAAAACTGTCTTTGCCAAAAAGTCTTCAACTGCACTGCGCTCAACTTCGCATTTCCAAAACTGTATTCTAAAAAATGCCTTACTTGGGCCAGGCCCAACAGGCCCCCAACACTTACATGTGGCTCGTCCCAGATCCACTTTCCACTTATGCTTCTCTGAGCTGCTCGTCCTCCTGTGGAGCTAACTTAGCAGCGAATTCTTGATAGGTTGCGCTCAGCTTAGCAACCGTATCCTTGGCATCATGTTCAATAGTTTTGATGGTGTCTAACACATCCGGTTCTATGTCATCCTCAGTATGCTCTTTGACTGAATCATGCACGTTGCGGAGCTCTATCAGTTTGTTTTCAATCTTTTGCGATAGCTCATGCGATTCCTCTTGCAGGGATTGCAATTTATCTCCAGATTCTACCTCCCTTTCTCTCAATTCTTGAAGTTATTTTTTCATTCCTCTAACTTCCGGATATCCTTTTAGTGTATCTCTTGGCTGCAGTGCCTTCACCTCCACGTCCAGGGATTTGAATGAAACCTATTTTTCCTTCAAAGTGTTCTGGACTTCCTGCAGCTCTAGGTCCTATTCCAGTGCAGTAAACATTCTTGTTGCCTTGTCCAACAAAGTTTGGCACTTAGCCACTTCACTGGCTATACTCTCTTCAATAGCTTTCACTTCTGATGATCTAAGTTGTTGCCGATCAGGTGGTGTCTTTGGCTAATTTTGCGCTTCCAAGGCAACGATCTTCACTTGGTAATCAATCTCCATATCTTTCATCTCAGCCTTAGGATCGCTGACCACTGAGCCGATCTTAAGGATAGTATCCGCGGGCTCTGGTTGCTCTTCGCATTCTGGTATCTTCGCTACTACCAAAGTGACAATATGCTCTATTCTCCTTCGTCAGTCCTGCTCATCTTCAAGTGCCATAGTCTTCTTTAAGCTTGCCTCCTGCAATTGATGGTGTTGGGTCAGAGCGACCATACTTCTATCATGGATCTCTTCGACAACCTGCAGATGCAGATTGTGTAGGCCCTCTAGTGGCAATATCACAATGTCGATGTCCACATGCTCTAAGTCCTTCGTGCCCGAAGCGAACTGTTCTTATGGTGGTAACCTTACGCTTAGCGGGTCAAGTTGGACTATGTGCGACTTCGGTGGCAAGGTCAGGGTTAGAGGTGCTTTCTCTGGCTGCGAAGTGTCCCCTAAACTTCCTTCTAATTTTGAATCTCGTGGAAAGGGAAAGCTATGCTGGGCTTGCTTGAACTTCTTCATTATGCCTTGGAGCATGGTGAGATTCTTCTGTAAAATTTCCTGGATCACCTCATCCTTTTTATCTTTGACGGCCAGCAGGTCTTCCATCTGCACAGTGACCATGGATGCGATCATCTCGTAATCGTCACTGTGGAGATTCGCTTCTGACTGGCCCTTTACAGCCACTTTACAGCCTTCTGCTTCTTTTTCTGCACTTTCTCTAGTGCTGAGCTTCCTGGCTCTCTTCTTTTCCTTGACGATGATTCTTCAGTAATTATTGTTGGAATGGGATTGCTTTCTTCGGAGTCACTGTCAATGACCATAGGTCCTTCGAATTTCCACTCATAAATCCATTTCTTCATGGTGAGGTCTATATCTGCTTCATTCATATGGTAGTTCCCTTGGAACCATTCTGGATTTCTTTTCCGCACCTTCACTGAAATGTGGATGGAATGCATGTCAGCATAAAAATTGATTGTATGAATGTATTTTGATGTTACCTTCCTAGATATGCGCGGTGTGCGAATGATGATGTCGCGCAGCTGCTCATAGTATGTGTGGAATACTTCGTTCGATGCGTGTTGTCTCTCTGCCATCAGATTTGACCAAAGGTTCGCATACCTTGGTCCTCTAAAGTCAATGCTGGCAGTGGTGAGGCCAAAATAGTGTTTTGGGCCCTTCCATCCCACAAACGCAATCAAGACCATCAACCATCTATAGTGGAATTTGTTTCCGTGTATCTGCGTGTCGTGCACATCCCCTAGAAATTCATTCAACAGATATTGGCACCAGTTAAATCTTCCGCCCATTGCGACCTTCGCACCAAGGAGCACCGCTCTGGTTAGTACTTTAGTAGGTCTTGCCTTTCGCAGAATTTTACCTGCTAGCAGTTGTGTTATGAACCACGTATCATTATCAGCGATATCGTCTGTAACAAATCCTATTTTTCCTTTCTGGACACTGTGCGTTGACTTCATCTGCGTGGCAACCTCTTTGTCCCAACTCTTTCCTTGAAATAATTTCTTAAGGTCATCTCCTCCCTTGATTAACCCTGTGATGCGATGGATCAGGTTGATGTTCAATTCAATGTTCCTATCCAACCATAGATATCCTCGGTGTGTGCGTGAGATGAGTGTGCACACCACCACATTCAGTTCTGGGCTCTGGTCGAAGTGCGGGAGCCTCAATATGTTCAACAATCTGGACTCCACTACTTTAGATAACCAACTCTGTGCAGCCAGCACAGGATTTCCCTTCACATCCTTCTTCCAACACATATACTGATCTGGCTGAAATTGTTGGTACCTCGGCTCGGCCGGGTCCTTTTGCAGTTGAAGTAGGTTGTGGTCCTCAAACTTACATTCTGCGATTTTTCCCAACAAATTTTTCTCTACCTTCACATGCTTGGATATTGGTGGAAGGGGTATGTCATACTTCGCGTTCCTCGACAGCTTGATAGCTAGTGCATCCTATGCATGCAGAGAGATATACTGAGGTGTCAACTTCAAGGGTATTTCTTTGTCACCCAGTGGAACTTCGGGCACTATGGAGCTCCTCGCTTCATCTTCTCCACTGCTGGTTATTTTCCCTTGTCTTTCATAGCTGTAGAGTGTCTTGGCGATCGTCTTGAACCCTGTGTTTGCTCGGTAACAACCTTCTTAGTAGGGGTTCTCATCAACCCTTCAATTCCTCCATATTTAAACACCCTCACAGTCTCCTTGACTATGAATTCTTACTTAATAGAGGATATTTCAGGCATTCACTAGATGTTCTTGACAGAATGACGGGATTACCGATCACTGACTGTAAACAAATTCAAAGTATGGCTCGCAAGAAAATTTCAAGGTATCAGTAACGCCCACGAGTCCAAATACAACAGTATTTATAGGCGCAACTGGGCTCAGCCACACCCCTAAACGGCTATATAACCATTAAATGTTATGTCCGTTGGCCACATCTGACGAATATTTCGGTCCTTTCCATCATTAATTCCTTCTGAACGGCTATTTCTACGTTAAATTCCCAAGTGGTCGTCAGGAAAATCACTGTATAACAGCTAGTTTTTTTTACCGACATTGCAACAGCTAGTTTCTTGGAGTGTTGCGTCGAACTGCACAGCGGGTCATCACTACTCCAGCGTAGTTACTTCGCGGTGCCCGATTTCTTGATTTTGAAATTTGTCTTTCTCCCGTTTCATTTGACCTTCGCGGTTACATGTTGAACTTCGCAACTGCGTGGTTCTTCTTTTACTTTTTTTTTTTAAAATCCATGCAGCTTCACTTCTCGACAAGTGTTGTGCAGTACATCTTCTTCATCAAACTTCACGGACAAAATCTTCCCCATTTCTAGTTCCCAATTTCAACTGTACTTGACACTTAGAAATTTCCTTCTTTTCTGATCACTGAGGGTTCTGTAAAGTAGGACTATCCCGATAGGGTTTTAGCCTACTTCCATTCACCAAACCTGGTAAGGTATCTTCGGCTAACGTGGCTAACTGAATTGCACCACCGTTAGTAACATGCATAATAGTATGTGGGCCAAGCCAATGCATCTTAAATTTTCCAGGAAATTTCATAAACTTGCTATCATACAGGAGGACTAGATCACCTACCTGAAAGGTCTTGATCTTGATATGGTGATCATGCCATGTTTTTTCTCTATCATTCTGCACTTGCTAGTGGAAGCCTGCGACAAAGCGATCTTCCTCCAATCCAACCAAGTGTAGAATTCTTTCTTCCAGTGCCTCTTGATATTCCATACCTGTAAACGCAACTATTCTCAAGTTGGGTATAGTGTACTCCATAGGAATCACTACTTCTTGTCCATAGGCCAACCTAAAAGGTGTGTGGCTAGTCAATTTCTTGCAAGTAGTTCTGTACGCGCATAACAAAGCTAGAATGTGCAGATCCCAACCATCCCTATTCACATTGCATACCTTTGTCAGCGCATGCTCCAATACTTTGTTGAAAGCCTCAACAGTTCCATTTGCTTACGGGTGGTACAGTGTACTCCTCTGATGATGAATGTGGAACTCTTCAGTTAGGGCATCAATAGTTATGTTCAAGAAATGAGTGCCTTGATCAGTCATTAAAATATTGGGCATCCAAACATGGTAAGGATGTTCTCGAATATGAACTGTGCGGCAGTGACTCCGCTACAGTCCTTCACTGGCTTAGCTTCTATCCATCTGGTGAGATAATCAGTCACAGTGATAATGTATCTCGTACCAGTCCTCTTCCCTGGTGGGTTAACTGGTCCCACAAAATCAATGGCCCATTTCTCAAATGCTTGAAGTGTCAACTGCGGATTCAATGGCATTTCATTCTTCGCGATGGCCTTCCTTTTCTCTAATAGACATCGTAGCTCTGGCAATGTTCCTTTGAATCTTTTTGAATTGTAGGCCACCATATCCCTGCTCGCAATATCTTCTGCGTAGTGGTTCTTCTTGCGTAGTGACCTCCCGATACACCTGAATGTGCATCAACCAATATGAATGGCTTCTCATGCTCCAACATGCATCTGTGTAACACTTCATCTGGTCCCAACTTATATAATTGACCTGCGATTATAGTGAAGTCTGTTTCTCTCACTACCAGCTGCTTCTTCTGCTGCGTAGTAAACTCTGTCTGTTCCAACCCAGTAGTCAAGAAATCAACAATGTCTTTATAGTAGTCATATGCGATTTGTATAGAAAATAATTGCGCATTAGGCAGATGGTCTTCAAGGTTGGTAGGTTCTTCGTCTGACTCAATCCTTGAGAGATGGTCAGGTCCTAAGTTTAATCTGTCTAGCTTAACCACAATTTCGAAATCATACTCCTGGAAGAGTAACAACCATTTGTAGATTCTCCCCCCTAACACTGGCTTATTCAAAGCTAAATGGTCAGTGTACATGGAGAAGTGCGCACCCAACAAAGAGTGCCTAAAATTTTTGGAGTGTGTATACCATAGCTAAGCCCTCTCTTTCAGTGGTCATATAATTATTTTCAGTGGATGAGAGCTTCCTGCTCAAAAATGCAATGGGGTGATCAATGCCTTCACTTGGTTGAGCAAGCATAATACCCAACGCTATACATGTAGCATCAACATGGACATGAAACCACTTCTCCCATTCTAGAAAAAATAAGATCGGCGCAATTACCATTTTCTCTTTGAGCGTATCCAATCCCTGCTCGCATTATGCATTCCATATAAAATGCGCTTCTTTCTTAAGCAGTTTTTCCATCGGCACGGTTATCTGCACATAAACCTTGATGAACTTTCTGTAATAACTCGTATGCCCCAACGTGGTGCGAAGCTGCTTCACTGAGGTTGGTGTAGGTAAATTCACAATCACTGCGATCTTCGTAGGATCAAACATCAGACCTTGTCTACACACAATGTGTCCTAGAAGAATACCGTAAGGCACACAGAAAACACACTTCTTTAAATTTAATGAAATTTGATGTTTCCTGCACTTAGCTAACATCATTCTCAGGTTTTCACAGTGGTTTTTCATCAAACCAAAGACAGTCCAATCATCAAAATATGATTCCAAAAATTTATGCATAAAGTCTTTAAATGCTGCAACAACAACTCTGGAAAAGATGGCAGGTGCATTCTTCAAGCCAAAGGGCTTAACAGTGTACTGAAACGAGCCCCATTCAGTAGAAAAAGTTGTCTTGTGTCTATCTGCTGGATCGATCCTTATCTGGTGATATCTAGAGAATTCATTAGTGAATGAATAGGCATCATTTCCTCCAACATTGTCTAGCACTTCATCCGTAAAAGGAGTAGGAAATGGGTCATGCAGCGAAGCATCATTCAACTTCCTGAGATCTACGCAGATCCTAATCTCACCTTTAGTCTTTTTGTCTTGGATAACCATCGGGATTATCCACTCCGATTCTTCAACCGTCTCAATGATCCCCGCATCGAGCATCTTATCAAGTTCTTCCTTGACTGTCTCTTTATATCTGAGATTCAAAGGCATGTTCTATATTCCTTCCCCATTCTGGTTGTAGGTTCATAGGTACTTTTACATCTTCAAACACCCTCTCTTTGATTTCCTCCAATGCCTCGTTTATATTTGGGCATTCTGCTCTGAATATTCGTTCTTTGATAACTTGCAGATCTTCGTTTATGCTTGGGCTTTCATCTTCAAATCTAAAAGCTCTCTGGAAGTTCGCAGTCAACATAGTCCAATTTGTGGTTCCTCTGCGAAGTACGATGTCTGTATACCAATATTATGCCTCTGGGATCCGGTCTAATGTGTGCACAAACAGATGAACCCATTCTATCTATGGTCTCTTTATCCATGCTTCCGAACAGATCTCTACGTGATCCCTTGGAATTTTTTGTCCATTGTACTTTACCATGGTCAGCACAGTGTTTTCCATGAATATGATTTGCATCATATACCTGCACTGATCCCATGTGGTCAAAGTATGATTATGCGCAGCCCACCATCTAGCAGGTGTCTCGCGCAGTGCTATATCTAGTGTCGGTATGCGATGTTCAGCTGCAACTGATACAGTATACTCTTGAATAAATGAATAAACATTAGTCGAACCATCATAGGTTGGTATTGGACTTACCTCAGTTCCAATCCAGCGCAATGACTTTGTGATCTGCACGCATCTTCTTGCAGATACTTCATGCATACGGCTTTGCCAATTTTCTAGTCCAGCATCAGAGTCTAAGATGCAAGAAATATCGCATCGCCAACTGAGCGTTCCATCCATCGTACGGTTAATGTAGTCATTTTGATTCGCAGTCATCTTGTAAATGCGATCAAGATCCCATGCTTTGGATTCTTCCTGAATTGACTCACTATATCTTTCTCCTTGTGAAGGGTCCAATGGTGCGATGACCCTTATGTCCTGTCCTTCAAAGATAATCTTCTTGGTTTTCAAGTTTATGATGGCGAGGTTATCCATCGCCCAGTATATACCCAACAATGCTGGATACGGTTGACTATCATCCACAATTTCGATAAGCTCGAAGTCGGCATGACTTCGCACTCCATCATTGTCAACAATAATATTGGCTAATCTCCCAAAAGGTATGAATTTCATCTTATTTGATAACCTCAACTGTATGGGTGACCAAAACAACTTTGGTCTTCTCATATGCTTCCATGTCTGCTTAGTCAAGACATTTACCTCTGATCCTAGATCAAGGATGATTTCATCCATCTCATAATCTTCTATCTGTGCACTGAGCCTCATTTCTCTTCCTGTTCTTTTATAGCTTTTAATGTGATGAATTGTGCTCTCGGCAGTATCCTTCTTACTGCATGGTTCATACTGGTTTAACAATTTTTGTAATTCCACTACAGCATCTACGCTCTTCAATAATTTCATGCAGCTTTGTAGGAACTACGCAACAGAGGTGCTTGTCTCTGCTGTGGGGCACGTTTGGTCATAAGTTACTGGCATATCTTCTATATGCGGTATTTCACTTCGTAGCGGGATTCTTGGTGACGTAGGTGCTGGATCTTTAAAGATGTCCCACGCTTATCCAAAGGCTTCTTTGTTTTTCTACAGGTTGAAGGCAGGTGTTTTCCCACTAGCTTTTCTGATCCAGATTGTTTCAACCGGGATCTGCTTAGTTTCAAAGTCTCTAGAAGTTGAAGCTTCTGCTTGCCTATCCCTTCCTGTGACAGCGCCACTTCACGTCACTGCATTGATACTTGTATCCGCAACCCTTCTCTCTACTGCGATCAACTGAATGTTCGGGTTAGGTACATCTTGATTTCTCTTCTGCATTTCTGCCACTAACACTGGGAAATCTTCAATAACATGATCAAAAGATTTACAATAATTACAGGTGGTACATGGATTGCTACAATCTCTAGATAAGTGACCTAGCTGGTCACAGTTATAACATATCATCTGGCCTCTTCCTCTTCCTTGTCCTGGGCTAGTATTTCTTCCTCTTCCACAGAATCCTCCACGGCCTCTGTATGCACCTTGGTCATACTGCACGTTCTCTTGTTTCTACCGATTTTCTTATTGGACTCTGTATACTCCACCATGCATATGCTCCATATCTTTATTTCTTTCCATCATGAGGTCATACGCTCTGTAGTGGGAATCATCATGTCCAAATGATTTACAGAAGTTGCAATATAGACTCTTAGGAGTTCGCACATACTTCTGAATTAAGTAACAGCCTTCTGGCCGATGTCCTCTAGTTCTACATATCTCGCACCATGGCGCTTGGTTCTGATTCAGTGGATTTGGTGCTCCACTGTTAAGGTATTCTAAAAATAAGGGACAGTGCTCTCTGGTGTGTCCTTCTCCTCTGCTTCCTGTACACCAAACTTCTTGTCTTTGTTCTTTCCCCATATTCATGTCTTGCAACTGTAATGTCAAGGTAGCTAACTGGGTTTGGATCTGAGACATTTCAGTGTGTTGGCATGGGATAGATCCGCGGGAAGTGCGGAAGCCGACAGGTGCGAAAGGGTCATTCCACGGAAGAAGGACCCTTTGCAGTATTCACAGAAGCATAAGAATTGTTAGATTAGTTGAGTCGGTCATGTGGACCATTTTGTAATAAGATACAAGCATATAAATAGAGTAGGATTTTAATGTTAAGGGCATCGAAGTTTTGGATGATCATCCTATCTTTTGGGTTCATTTTGTATTCGCGATATGATGTCTTGACAGTTTCTGTGAGGTTTACTCCACAGGTTTGATGAATGAATGGAGGTGTTCGGTTATGGTGTAATCTATGTCTTTAATCTTATGCAATGATGAATGAGATCTATTTATGTGAATGTTTACATTGGTTGATGCGAATATGTTCTAGAAGTGATGCTAATCTGGATAAGTACGTTGAATGTGTTGTTCTGAAAGTTTATTAAAATATGCGAATGATAAGTTAATAGTATGTTGTGAATGTTATAATCTTTGGTTAGTGCAAAGGTAATATGTGCATATCCTCTACACAACTGCGGAAACTTGGTTCCAGCAGCCCCCTTATCCATCTCGGGTGAGACTGCACTTGCTCCGCAAGTGTTGCTGGGAAGGGTTACACCTTTCCGGGCCAGTGTATAAGGGAGTTTGGGTTGATAGTTTGTTGACGACAGTATGAAGTGAACCCCTGTCGATAGACATCGTGTCAACAAATGGTTTCGTTGCCGGGACCCTAAGGAAGAAGAAAGGATATGTTGTGGCATCCGACAAAACCAGAGATCCAAGAGTGGTTCGACAAGAAGGCGGAGGAATTTGCAGAAAGCGAGAAGCAAGATCCTAAATAGACAACGACCAGTTGGTTAGGGAGATACATCTACTCGAACATCCACGAAATATTCTTCTATGACTTCCCAGTGTTGTTGCATGAGTGGCTAGCACAATTGACATTCCGAAAGAATCATTGTCAGAAGACTGAACCTGACTATTGGACCCCAGAGTTGGTGCGACAGCTGAAGCAAGTCGACAACAAAGTATCACGAGCTGTTGATTTTTGGGTAGATAGTATCCTCGAAGGATACGTAACTGATTTCACAGTAGATACCATCAAGTCATACAGTGACACCGAAATGAACTTCTTCAGGGGACCAAGAGGAATATTTTTGTCATCATTAAAACTGTGGATTAAAATGCTTGTCTGCGAAAAAGGGATATTGAGGATGTCTTCTGACGAGTAGAAGAATCGGTGTGCGAGGGTGAAGGTATCACATAAATGCAAGTCTGACGGAAAGATGTGGTAGATGGACATGAGCGACAACAAGTTTCAAAGGGAAGCTGACAAAGAGTGTGGTACCTTGAGGAGTGGAGCAATATTCCGGCGTCCTGAGAAGAAGAGGAGGACTGAGAGAGAGTTTCCTAAGAGGACCAGAACAGAGAACTGCGAAACAGGACCACAAGGGAGGAAGCAACCTTATTGCGAAGGAGACGTTGACCAGGCTACCCCAAAGGCAGAAGGAGGTCAGATCGTAAGTTACCATGTACCTTCAACCCCACACACTACTTTGAATTTTATAGGAAGAAATACAAACTACTCGCGAAGTTTCCCTACGTGCAGCGGCAAGAGTAGTGCTTCAGTAAATAATATTACTAGCAACGTTAGGATGGAAGACGAGGAAAACATGCCCACCTTTCAGAGGAATGGGGCCGAGGATCCCGAACAGTAAGGGTTTATATGCGAAGCAGTCTGGATCGTGAAGCAGGTTCAGGATGATGCTTTCATGATCGGACAGCTAGCGACGACCCTTAGGGGTCGGTCGTTAGACTGGTACATGAAGTTTGTAAAGGTTCCAGTGGGAACAACAGCCAAAACACTAGCACAGGTCAGAATGGCGATGATTGACGAATTAAAAAAAACAAAATTTGAGTCGCAATATGTCAATGAGCTTAAGGAGATTAAGCAATTCCTGAATGAGTCAGTGTGGGAATTCGATTAGCGATACAAGACGCTGATAGCGAAAGTGATCTTTCCTGTAAATGAGTTGCAACATGAAGAATGGTTCATCGCAAGACTAGTATCACATATCTGAGGGCCGCTGATGCAACAAAAAGTCGCAACATAGGTAGAAGCATTAGAGATCGTGATGAAGCTAGAGGCTTCACCAATCGACGAAGCAAGAATGGGGATGGACAGAGTTTAGGCACAGTTGGCCAATTTAACATTGCAACTGGAGGATATCAAGAAGGGAAAGGAAACCCGTGGATATTTATGGTGCACCAGATGCATAACTGAGGGGCACCACAAGGAAAATTGTCCAGAATTTCATGAGTATTTGCAGTCAGGGGCACCAAACCCCCTTCATCAAGGAGGCATTCCATGGTGTACTGTCTGTCGGACCAGAGGGCATCGACTGGAGGAATGTGTATATCTGTAAAAGATGGTATCAAATCCAGCAAACTTTACTGCAAGTTTTGTTGATCGATTGGCCATGATGAGAAGGACTGCAAGTCCTATGACCTGCTGCAAGATCGAACAGCTGACGCGTATTTTATGAAGGGAGAAGAGCCATCGGTGGTGCATCAACAATCGTATTATAGTCAGCCATAGTTTAACCAACTGTACCAATACGACTAGGGGAAATACAGGTAGCCGTAGTATGGGCACCCACAGTATCCACCACCGTCATATGGCCAGCTACAGTATGGGCAGCAACAGTATCAGCAACCACAGTATCAACAATATGGACTGCCAGGCGAAGGTTTCGGGGGAGGAACCCGTGGAGGCCGAGGTACCGATATGGGACGTGGAGGAGCTGCTGGACGAGGAAGAGGTCCAATCATTTGTTACAATTGCGGACAACAAGGGCACTACCAGCAGGATTGTCCAAACCCTGCGCCGCAGTGTACATACTGCAGTGTCGTAGATCATAGTATAGAATACTACCCCCAGCTTATTGTGAAATGGAAAACTAAGCATCCGCACCAAAACCAAAACCCAAATAATCCGAATGTGCCACCTGCTATATATATGATTTCGACAGAAGCCAGAGGCAACCATGCAACGGTCGGGATAGTGACACAAGGAGGGGCGGCGACGGGTGGCGAGAAGCCACACACCAATGTTAGACCCACGCAAACATAGAGGAAGCAGGTCACCATGGGCATAGAAGCGGAAAATGAAATATTTTTGAAGGCACGGGATGCAATGAGGAATAGGAGGTGGATACCTCTTGAAGAAGAAATCTATGACATGCCACCGACGTTCGTTTCGACGAAGCCGCAAAGGAAGGCAAACACTCTAAAAGCCTTCTTGGGGATTTGCTTGGATTTGGCAAAGGACCCAAATGTATTGGAAGAGATAGCTAGTCTACTGCACCGATGAGGAGGTGCACGACTGGAACATAGAGTCAATCACATACATAAAAGAAAGACAGGCAGGGAGATGCGGATGTCAGCACAGATTGGAGAATTTGATGTCGACTCCATCATTCTAGATTTGGGTTCGGACGTGAATATCCTGACGAAACATACATGGGAGACAATGGGAAAGCCGTGAATGACCTGGTCACCAGTACAGTTACAACTGGCGAACCAGAGAAAGGTCACCCTGCTCGGTCGGGTATGTCAACTTCCGGTTGAAATTGAAGGACTCAAAACGTATGCGGATTTTGATGTCATTGAAATTGTGGATAATACCAGTCCCTATTTGGTACTACTGGGGATATGCTGGGCCATGGAGAATCAAACAATTATTAACTTTAAGAAAATGATAATGCCATTCGAGAATCAGGAAATGAGGGTCATCGCACCACTAGACCCTACGGAAGGGTTGCGCTAAATGGAGCCAGTCAGAGACGGGTTTGCGGAAGGGTGGGACAATTTGTATAACATCTCTGAGGATTATGTTAATCCCACCATGAATGGAGAATTAGGATGGCACAGTGACAACTCAGCATCGTCCGATTCAGACGAGGCCCTAGAGAATTGGTAGAACCGGTTGCATGAAATGTCCTTTCGAAGATGCGCATGGATAACAGAGTCCCTGCGAAGGGTAGCCACAGAGGAGTATATGTTACCTATTTATGATGGATTACCCAAATTGAGCACATTTCTCACAGAATTTGAGGAGAAAGTGGGAGAACCACAATGTCTACTGGCCTTGGAGGAAGCCCTGAAGGCTACCCCTGCGTGATGGTGGGAAGTGCATAAATCAAACATCACATCTTGGCCAATATGTCGACGCCTCATGGAGGTTCGGTACAGTGAAGCTGTGGAGGAAGACCATATGCGATATGACGGATGAGGAAACCTGAAGGTGCATTTGAATGCCTGTCAACATCAATGGGGATCAAGAGCACGACAAGAGTGGGTACATGCATTCGTACACATGTTGGATGAGGTACCGCGAAGATGGTATGTCGTAGCAGAACTGCGATGTGGGAGGACATATTATGAAAATCTTACCATTGGCTTCAGCCAATCGTTCTCATTCTCAGACGAAAATCCCGTGATCCACACCGCGCTGTAGGCAATACGCCAAAGAATATTTGAAATAGCACCGACTGGACAACTGATGGCACTCCAATGGACTGCGACACCAGAAATGTTGATGGAGTGTTACAACGTCACTGGAGAGCCCGAAGATAATGATGGCCCCAGGGATACATATGTACCAGAATCGGAGGGTAGTCGCAGTGTTGTGGCACCAGATATACCGTCGGACAAATTTTAGCAACCATTGAAGATCAAGAAGGTGAAAATTGGGTTGGAGGAAAACCCCAAGTTCGCAAGCATTGGAAACTACTGGGACGAGTCAACCATTGCGAAGATGACTGGCTTACTGCATGAGTTTCAGGATTTTTTCCAACAAAATTCTCAGAGATGAAGGGAATTTCTGGAGACCTAGGGGAAACGAAGATCCCCCTGAAATCCGATGTGAAGCCGGTTAAGCAATGACCATATTGATTGAACCCGAGATACAAGGAATGCGTGCAAGCCAAAATCGAAAGAATGCTAGAGGCAGGCATCATAGAACCAGTAGATGAATCAGAATTGATTTGTCCAATGGTTGTCCAGGACAAGAAAACCAACGAAGTATGAATATGTGTCGACCTACGGAAACTGAATGATGCCTGCCTACATGATCCATTCCCAACCCCATTTACGGATGAGGTGCTTGAAGGAGTAGGATGTCAGGAGATCTATTCCTTTACGGATGGATTTTCAAGCCACCACCAAATCAAGATTGCGAAAGAAGATCGACACAAGACTACATTCGTCACAGAGTGGGGATGCTTTCAGTACACGGTGATGCCATTTGGATTAAAGAATGCTCCTGCAATCTTTTCCAGAATAGTGGTTGCAGCCTTCAAAGATTATATTCATAAGTTCCTCCCTGTCTACATGGATGATTGGACAGTATATGGATTAGTCAAGGATCATGTTGCAAACTTAAGACTCATGCTAGAACGCTGTCGACAGCACAAAATTTCCCTGAACCTCAAGAATTGTATCTTTTGTGCTCCGTTCGGCATACTGTTAGGACACATTGTCTATAGAGAAGGAATGTTGGTAGATCTGGCAAAGATTGCCATCATTGTCGACCTACCACCACCAACGACGGCTAAACAACTACGAGCGACATTGGGACACACAGGTTATTACAGGAAAATCATTTGAGGATATGCAGCTATCACAGCACCCATGGAGAAGTTACTAAAGAAAGATGCTAAGTTTGAATGGACCAAGGAATGTCAGAAAAGATTGGACATATTGAAAGAGAAGATGGTCACAGTGCCAATCCTCGCATTTCTAGATTGGACGAAGGAATTTCACGTACATGTTAATGCATCGTCAGTCGCACTTGGCGTTATCTTGGCCCAACCAGGAACCGACAACATTGACCACCTGATAGAATTCGCCAGTAGAAAACTGTCGACTACAGAGAGGAACTATACAACCATTGAGTGGGAAGGGCTGGTGATGGTCTATGCTTTGCAGAAATTCTGGCATTACCTCTTGGGGGGCACTTCAAGATGTTCACGGAACATTCCGCATTGAAATACTTGGCGAACAAGTCTGTGTTTGGGGGGAAGATATACCACTGGATATTGTTGTTTTAGGAGTTTGATTTTGATATTATCATAAAGCCGGGATGATTGAACGTGGGACTTGATCATCTCTCATGGATAGAATCAGGAGAGGAACCAAGGTGCATTGATGAAGGATTGTCGGACACTCATTTTTTTAGGATTAGCATGGTCGATAACCACTATGAACAAATCATTCAATTTTTGGCGACAGGGGAGGCACTGGCTGAGTTCACTACCAGCCAAAAGAAGCAGCTAGTTGTCCAAGTTGCAAATTTCCAGCTAATTGCAGGAGAATTATATAAAATGGGCCTAGATGAGATTTTGTGACGATACGTCCTTCTGCATGAACAGGAATAGATTCTATTGGAATATCATGATGAAATTGCTGGGAGACACTATGGTGGATGAGCAACTGCTAGGAAGATCCTTTGAGCAGGGCTATGGTGGCCAACCTTGGATGGAGATCCCACGGACTATGCCAAGAGCTGCGACGTATGCCAACGAACTGGGAAGCCCTCACATTGAGATGAAATGCCAGTAGTACCACAAGTAATGTTGCAGGCCTTTGTTAAATGGGGCGTTGATTTTGTGGGACCCATCGACCCACCTGGGAAGAGAACAGGGTCATGTGACATCATCACTGCGATAGACTACCTGATACGTTGGGTGGAAGTTGCACCAGTGAGAGATTTTTCTGCTGCGATTGCAGCACGATTCCTATTTGACAATGTGGTTACTAGGTTTGGTTTCCCAAAAGTATTATTAAGCGACCAAGGGATGCACTTCGTTAACCAAACAATTGCCACGATGAAAGAAGAGTTTTAGATCCAGCACAAGAAGAGTACGCCTTACCACCCTCAGGAAAACGGGATAGTTGAGGCATTCAATAAGATATTGGAGCATGCTCTCACCAAGGTGTGCAATGTGAACCGCAACGACTGGGACCTAAAAATCCCAGCGGTCCTTTGGGAATATTGCACCACATGCAAGCGATTGACTGGCCAGACCCCATTTAAGCTCATTTACGGCCAAGAAGAAGTTATGACGATGGAATACATAGTACCCAGCTTGCGCATCGTGGCAGCAATAGGGATGAGCGACAGTGGCACGCTGGAGGAACAGTTGACACAACTAATACAGCTTGATGAGGATCGATTCATTGCAGGGTTCCATCAGAAGGTAGAAAAGGACCGCCAGAAGGCATGACAAGACTGCCATGTCAAGACGAAGCACTTTCAAAATGGGGATACATTTCTGTTGTATGATAGTAAGTTTGCAAATCACCCTGGTAAGTTGCAAATGCACTGGTTGGGACCATACGTTATCACTTTTGTCACCAACGGAGGCGCAGTATAGCTACAAAGTCTGCATGGAGTACTGTTACCTAAATTAGTCAATGGGAATAGGCTGAAGCCCTATCACCATGATCCAACGCAGAGTGGATGAGCACTAATGGTGTAAAAAAAAATGGTAGGATTCTAGGTGGTTGAATGACGCACTAGCAGAAAGAGAGTTTGCAAGCGAGAGTGATTGTATTGCAGTCCAGGTTGCGACAGTTGCAAGGCCGTGACCCTATCAAATAAAAAATCATTCCCGACTGTCAGCAGATGGGACATTTTCAGATGATTGGTCTTTTTGGCAGGTATGATCGCAGGACCAGACACGTTTGGCACATGGAAACACACAATGGCAGCATGGTCGGTGGCACCACAGGTAACGAGTCGCACGGTTTTAAAATGAAGGGTAGTATGGTCACCAATCATGCACGTAGGAAGTCCATTCTCAACACGCAGGAAACAAAGGATGACAGAATCGACACATCAGGTGAACGAATTTGTGAATGATTTCTGAACCAGGAGTCCTGAAAGACGAAATGCATAAATACAGATACTAGAGGCTAAGTAGAGCTAAGTGGAATTTGCCAAACGAGAGAAATACATGCTGCGAGTAGGTCATGTAATTGGATAAGCTGGGAATTCCAAGGAGGTTGTGGAAATGATCCATTTCATTTCATGCGGTAGCACACCAGGTGCGTTGCGGGGCCAAACGACGAGTGTGCATGAGCACCTTGAGCAAGAAGAGGCGTGGGCACTCGGGTGTCACAGAGGCGAAGTTTCATCCGAGATGTCTAGGTATGTGGTAGAAGTTCGAATCTTCGTGGTCCTGGTGACCACCAAAATGACAGGGGCAGAAACTCCCTAGCCCCGGTAGGAAGAACTACAAGGTGTGAAACAAATGTACCAGAGCAGTCGACCTGTTTCCCACCTTGGCGACGTCGATGATTTTTGCCCCAGTTTGGAACAAACATGGAGCAAACCAATAGAATTCGAAGAGGTAGATGATGAAGGTTTACAGAGACTAGAGGATGAGTTCAAGAAGTACATGACAACAAACCGGAGATCGACGGATGAAGATGAGAAGTACACAACAACGAGCTCCAGATGGAAAGAATAGCTTCAGAAACATAACACAGTGAAGCATGGGTACAAACCAACAGTGTCCAGCTAAGGTGGCTCGGGACGAGCCACAAGTTTGTGTTGGGGGCCTGTTGGCACAGAATAGATCCGCGGGAAGTGCGGAATCCAACAGGTGCGAAAGGGTCATTCCGCGGAAGAAGGACCCTTCGCGGCATTCACGGAAGCATAAGAAATGTTAGATTAGTTGAGTCAGTCATGTGGACCATTTTTTAATAGATAAAAGCATATAAATAGAGTAGGATTGTAAGCCTAAGGGCATCAAAGTTTTGGATGATAATCCTATCTTTTGGGTTCGTTTTGTATCCGCGATATGATGTCTTGACAGTTTCTGCGAGGTTTATTCCGCAGGTTTGGTGAATGAATGGAGATGTTCGGTTATGGTGCAATATCTGTCTTTAATCTTATGCAATGATGAATGAGAACTATGTATGTGAATGTTTACATTAGTTGATGCGAATATGTTGTAGAAGTGATGCTAATATGGATAAGTACGTTGAATTTGTTGTTCCGAATGTTTATTGAAATCTGTGAATGATAAGTTAAGAGTGTATTGTGAATATTATAATCTTTGGTTAGTGCGAAGGTAATATGTGCATATACTCTACACAACTACGGAAACTTGGTTCCAACAGCCCCCTTATCCATCTCGGGTGAGATTGCACTTGCTCCACAAGTGTTGCTGGGAAGGGTTACACCTTTTCGGGACGATGTATAAAAGGGAGTTTGGGTTGATTGTTTGTTGGCGACAGTACAAAGTGAACCCCTGTCGATAGACACTGCTTCAACACAGTGCTACTCTATCATATAGGTGAAGCTTCTAATTTCATCGCAATCTCTAAGGATTCTTCCTGTGAAGCCACCTTTTGTTGCATCAACGACAGTCTAATCTGGGGAAACAACGCAATTAGAAACCACTCTTGGTGTTGTTGCGGTGCTATGACGAAATTGACTTGGTCTAACAATGTCTTAAACTTCTAATCAAATTCCTAGACAGTCTCATTAGGTTTTTGCTTAATTTCCTTCAATTATGTTATACATTGGGATTCTGACTTTGGTTTCTTGAACTCACTTAATAGTGCAGCCTTAATCTCCACTAAGGTTCTCTGATGTCCCTGAGAGTATTTCATGAACCAATTCAAGGCTCTATCTCTAAATGTAGTGACAAGCTGCGCTTGCTTCATAGCATCATCCTGAACTTGTTTAACACTCCATATGGCTTCACATAGAAACCAATGTTGCTCGGGGTCCTCTAGACCCATTCTCTTAAATATCGACAGTTTAATATCGTCGGTCATACTTCTCCTAGGTGGTACAAGGTTCTGCGCAGTGGTCTGAGTGGTGTTATGGATGTTACTGTGCAAAATGTTTCGAATTAGAATATTCTGATTTGGATTGGTCTGAGTCGGGATGGTCTAAGTACTCACTCCCATGGTGTTACTGGTATTGATGCTCTGAGGATTAGGAATATTAACAACTGGAGGTTTTAGAGCTGGTGGATTTTGTGCACTAGGAGGCGCAGTGTTCACAACTGGTGGGTTCTATGGAGTAATAGGCTGATAGGTGGTTGATAGAGGTGCGGTCTGTCTATTAGTCTCGGCTCGTAAATCAATATCTACGTGGAGTCCATGTTCACTGGTGTTACCTCCTCAAATAAACATAGATTAGTCATGGTATCTAGGTGATAGGAGGTTTTTAATTTTTCATTTTTTGCATGCGTTTGAGTTTCAGTTTGATAAGTTGAAATAGGTAATGAAGTTTGAAATAACATTTTAAATGGCTCTCCTCCCAAATAGAACTTTTAGGTTTCGGTAGCTTAGGCGGGCCTGGCGATGGTTCATTAGCTACCGAAAACCCTGTTTTCAGCAACTTACTGTGTGAAAGACGAAACACTCCAACTACCAAAAGGGAAAACTTACAGCGTGAGTCGTGGGGTGGTTTTTGATGGCTTGGGAGAATACGATGGTGTTCATTAGCCACCGAAGGGTAGACATTTTACGCAGTTCGCAGTTCAACAATGAAACCTTCCATAGCTGCTGAAAGCAAAGTCATTTCGTGATCCATGGGGCCGTTTTCAGGGGCTTGGGAGAACACGATGGTGTTCATTAGCCACCGAAAAGACAGATACTTTTTCGCAGCTTACCATCCAAAGGTTGGATTGTCCACAGCCACCGAAAGCAAAAAGCATTGGTGAATATTGTTTTCCGGCAACATACGGTGTTAAAAGCAGATTACTGGCTACCAAAAATGAGTCGATGTCAATCGGTGGACACCCCTCGGAGTCAGTTCATGAAAAGCCACACCGCCTTTCCTCTTTCACCCTCACCACGTAGATTGAACTCGTTTTCCCTCTGATTTCACGTCTTTCCCTCAGTCCCGATTTTAGCAGCAGGTGCCAGCAAGCAAGTTGCAAATGAAGAAAGGAGGAGGAATGGTCCTGACGAAGGAATTGAACGACATCTGCTACCTAGAGGCGCACCCCAAGGTATGTCAATTCTTCAAAAATGTCGGTTGCTATAATTTTTGCAAAAAATTGCAGGGTTCTCATTAACAGGTAGCCAAAGCATTTTCCCTCACGTTTGACGGTAGTAGGTCGGTAATAGGAAAGGAGGAATTCCAAGTGGACGAGGCCCTTATAGCCTAGGTGACAGAACTTCCAATGATTGGGGAAAACTGGTTTAAGACCACTGTCACGAAAGATTTCAAATTCCAATCCTATATGAAACCTGGGCATAAGAACTTGGTATGGAAGAAAGACATTCCTATGTCATATCTGGAGGATAAATGGCAGCTTCTATTGAAGTCGATTCTGGTTTACATAACCTGTGAAGGCAGGTATAACAGGGTGGTGATTTACCATTTTAGATTAATGGATCACTTCACTGGCAAGAGCCCCTTAAATCTCCCTTTTTACCTCCATAAGAGCCTAACTAAAATGGCACATCAAGTCAAAGCCCAGCCAACCAAAATCGCTGGTAGGTTGTACCATCATGGTTTGATCAAACTCATAGTCTTTGAGTTGTTGCAAAGGAAAAGCATGAACTGGGATTTCTTCCTTTTCTGGAGTGGGTTCGAAACAGAATTGTGACCGGAAGATGGAAAGAAGTTTTCCACCCCTAGAAGTGGGAAAAGGAAGAGGAGGGCTATCTCCCCAATTACAACCGACCCCCTTTCCTCAACCCCCAAAGTGAAGAAAGCCAAAAAGAAATTATAATTCAAAAGTAGGACTGAGGATGAGGGAGCTGTTTAAGAAGAGATCCCGTCAAAGAATGCAAACCTTTTAAACCTCCCTTACACCGATTCTGAGGAGAATGAATTGCAGGGGGTTGGAGCAGGAAATAAGGAGGTGGCGATAGAGCAAGAGTTCAGGTCTACCTGTGATGGGACAGGAGACCACTTATGTTAACTTGCCTTCTCCTACACCAATGGAAGAGCAGGAAATTGAATGCGCAAACTTACCTTCCCCTACACCTGAGGGGGAACAAGGTCAGCAGGTAGCCAAAGAATTAATCCATAAGGAAAAGCGTTCTGCCTCAAAGAAAATCAATCGAATCCTCAAGCAGGTGTATGAACTAGAGATACTACAGAGAGTCATCAAGGAGAAAAATGAGAGGCTCACTGAAAGCAATAATGAACTGTACGTTTCTTTTTAGGGGTTAACCAAGAAACATGGTAAGACGAGAGGAAGAAACATTAGGCTGATCAGAGAAAATATCAGGCCGAGCAGGAAGCTCGAGTCTCTGGGAGGTAAGGAAAAAACTCAAAATCCCCAGCCCAAGGTACACTCAGGCCTCAACACCTTAGCAGCAGCTGCAATCAGCTTTGCTGACACTCCAGTTTTGGCCCAGGAGGAAGAGGAAACCAAGCAGCAGGGAGAGGAGTAGCAAAGGTCAAAAAGCCCAGTTTTGGAAAACTTTTGCAAGCTGGGCCATGCTCTACTTTCGGCAGCTTAGGAGAACATAGGAATTGTTCATTAGCTTCCGAAACCCAGATTCAACAGTTTATGATATACAGGCAGGACTCCCCTAGTTACCGGAAGTAGAGGCAAGTTTCAAACACCTGAGGGCGATTCGGTGGTTTAGGAGAAACGCTAAAACTAATTCAATAATGTAATGTCCCCTTCTCCTTAGAACAACAGGGAAGGAAACATTAACAACATACCGGGCTTTTGTAAATTTAGCCCCAATAATTTGACTCATAACGCATGCAATTTAAAACTTCCATATGCAGATTCGTTTCAATATAAACACAGCGGAATGAACATGCTAACAAGCACTCAAACAGACAGTAATTGCAATCATATCAATCATAGCAAGGAATGATTCAACATACAGAGACCCAATCTCATTCGTATGCCATGCATGGATTCTATATTAATTCATTTCATTAAACATGGGCAATTTAACATATTGCAGAATGCAAAAAGGAATAATTTATAATCCACAGAACACTTATCTTGAGAAGATGATGTCCAACGACTGGCTACGTGAGAGCAACGTTCCACCCAACCATAGATCTCTGTCCAGCCTGTATTCTTTCAGCTGAGAGATCACCCCCGAGCTGGGCTGTGTATCCACTAAGGAGGAACTAGATGGCTCACTCACAGTCAGGGTTTCACTCAAACAGCCATGCTAAGCCAACACACGGTTGGGTTTCTCAAGCATGTAATAGGAGATGGAGGAGGATGCTAGTCCACTAAGCTCAATCCCAGAGCCACATACTCTTCAAGCTAGACTCAGCAATCCCATCCTCTGCTCATACATCCACAACTGGATTTCTCACAACTCTGTCACAAACAACCCAAATCCGTCACTGATTTTCTGGGCCATTAAAACTGGGTTTTCCCATGGCTTTTGGGGTAGTTATTGCTCCCAAATTCGCCCCAAGGTTCCTACCAATGGATCCCCCATTGGATTTCTCTGTCCAATACCAAATCAGGACGTTTTTGGCTTCCAAAAACGTGGGTTCTCTCACAGTCGCGATTTCTGGTTTTCTCACTGTTGGGAGCTCGTTTTTGGGTGGAGAAAGATGTCCCATACTTCCACAATGGAATGGGGATAAGGATGGAGCAACCCCCAAGATGTAGAGTGACTTGTGGGACAATTCAAAAGAGCCCATACCTTCCCATACGAATTTCAGGGCTGCCCATACTCCATCAAAGTCATGGGATGAAATCTCAACCACTTCCTTACAATTGGCATTAATGTCCCCTAAGGAAGTCAATGGGTTCACATAATGACAAATGACAACCTATGGGTCACTCCCATAGCCCCCCCACCACTCCCTAGTGGATACACGTGGCCCCTTCTCATTCGTTGCCTCCGTAGCCAGCTTTGGACATTTTATATTGTCTGATGTCTAATTTACATCCTATTACAATTTCCATGGCTTAAGAGCACATGGTATCAAAATATCAAATACTTGCCCTTTAAATAAAATTCAGCTTTCACTAGCGGGGCCTTGGCCTTGAGCTCCACGCTAGGAAAACATACATCACATGTACACATTATTTACATTTAAGGATAATATATCCTAAGGGTCGAATTGGGGGTATTACAAATAACCACCGAATGAGGGGTTTTCCGTAGCTTATCACCTTCGAGCCCAGTTTTTCTAGCTACCGAAAACACAGAAAACACAGAGGTCTGTCTTTGGGAATCAAAAACATTTTTTTTTGTTGGTCCAAGCATCTTAAAGGCATTTCCCAGGGGATTGATAAAAGTTCAAGGCATCATGATCACCTTTGGTTTTAGACTGAGGGCACCAGCAAGGTAAACAGAGGAATATTCCTGTCTATTTTTAGAAAAAGACACCTACAGGGTTTTTTTGCAGACAGCGGTTTCAAACTCATCCTTCAGCCCCCAGAGGCTCGTTTCGGCTGTCAAGTATAGGTGTATCAGCAAGATATCAGTTATTTTGATCATAATACACTGTCACATCTTTCATAAAATTGTTCTTATTTGTTATTTTTAGCAGATTCGGTCCATCTTTTTAGGATCTCAAAAGCTTTGTAATGGCTATAAATCCCATAACTGATGTAGGACAAGGGTTCGATTTTGGAGAGACTTTTCTTAACTTCTATTATCAGACTTCTCATACCATATCATTTATAGAAGCTTCTTTTGCCATATGTGTGTTCAGTTTTCCTTCTTGTATCTTTTCATGTTTGCAGTGAAATGTCTATTTCGTGAGTTTCCATTTGTCTATGCCAGATAGCTGTAATCCTATATTCGTATTGAGAACTGGATATTCAGTGCCTTTTGCTTATTGTGATTAGCCATATATATATATATATATGTTGTATGTATGGGTTTGCTAGAACGATAAGTATTCTTCGGTCTATCTTTTACCAACTTTCTGAACATCAGTGGCTAAAAGCCTTGTTTACTTGAATGTGTCCATGTATGTTTTGAGTATGTGAGTTTCGATCTCAGTCATCCAACTTGATATAAATATAACCCATCCTTCAAGATAATTTTAAGTTACCAGGCTCTTCCGAGTGCAACCTAGGAAGAATCCTGGAGAGATAACAACTGGAAGTCTTCCTAGTAGTATACTTATATCTTTTTCCACTTCTCAAATTGTGTGTATCTTCGTCATAATCACTATATATTCTATTAACCATTACAGATTCAAAATCTTCTAGTAGTTTTACGGCATTCTTAAAACGCCTTTCTTAGCTAAAAGCATTTTAATATATAAACTTAGATTGTTCAGGTACTTTATCTCTGAAACCTTTGAAAATGTTTGCTTCTGTTGTGCTGTAGGACTTCAACATGTCCACAGCGAACTTTGTCACAAAGCCTTCTAGTATGTTGTCAACCCAAAAGTCGACTGCTTGCGAGAGTGGGCTATCTATTGCTTTGAGCCTCTCAATGAGCTCTGGAGTCCACTCGGTCGATACTCCTTCTGGTTGAAAACAATTTTTTCTCTCTGCGAGTCTTGATATCCACTTGTGCAACTCGTTTCCAAAGGATTCCCAGAAAATTTCGCGAACGTCCTTCCACAGGTATTTATTTAACCAATCTACATCGAAAAGATGCAAATGTCTATTCTCTTTTCTAGCAAAATCTCTTTCTATCTTGTCACACCAGGCCAATATTTCTTTCTTGTCTAAATGCCAAGTTTCAGTGCCGGTACTCACCACCAGTTCAAGCGCAGCAACGAAACCATTTGTTGGCTTAATAACTGTTCTTAAGGTTTTCTATAAATACCCAGGTTTTGTGCGCTTCAAGGAACCAATAAAACCCCTTTTCATCGGCCCTTTCGGAAACAATCTGTGAACAGACTGAGGTCTCACCCGAGGCGAAGTTATGGGGGGGTTATGGAATTAGGTTTCCACAACCAGGTGATGAATGTTCAAACAAGGTGACGAGCAATGCACTGCAGGACTCGTGCTGCGGACTTCGGGCTACACGAAGCTCAACCCCTTCGCGGTTAACACTTAGTCTATCGTGCATCCAAGCACTGCGCGATGGGGGGGAACTCTTCAATGATAGGACAACGTAACTGATAACTACACTTTCTCTTTAGACTTAACCAACTTCAATGAATTTACTTAGAGTTTCCTATCCATTCATCAATTGCCTTAGGTTATTTATCTTATGACTTATGCAATATGACAAAACATAATGTACTATGCACTTCCGGTGCTGCGCTTCGAGGGAATCGTACAACACGAACTCTACTGATTCTAGTGATTGCTCAATCGACTTATGCATTCATCATGACTTAGAAATACTTATGCATCTAACATTCATCCACATATGCGATACTTAACATATTATTCTCATCTTCATTCTTTATGGAGAATACATATAAAAGTCAGAACATATAAATAGATAAATGAGATCTTAAGCATTCATTGTAAGAAAATATGCAGATTCAAACACATAAACAATCACACAACATATAATTTAATGTGGTTAACCCCCAAGATGGGAGCTATGTCCACAAGAACTGTTATATTATCTTGGGAAGGGTACAATAGGTCCAGTCTACGCACTCAGCTGCAGACTCTCTTCTTTCTCTGTAGGTATCTGCGCACACAGCTGCAGAGCCTTTACAATATTCTCTCAACAGAGATCAATGTTCAACAACAAAGATTAAAAATTCATAAACAAAAGATTAACCATTTCCCTTACAAAATGTGCCCTTTTATAGATCATGCCCGTAGGTCATGTCTTTACAATGAACAGGCAAAAACCCTAAGGTTTCCCAAAACTGTCGTGGTTTTCCCCTAACTAGACTGTTAGGCTCTGATAGCGATTTCTCTGTCGTGGCCATCCTCTGTGCGTGGTCATGTCGCTTTCATCCTACCTTGTCGACCACATGCCGAGTGTCGCTTTCACCCTGTCGTTCCTTCTCTAACGACCTTGTGCGGTCAATTCACGTCGTGCTTCCTCTTCTCGTGTGGCTGGTCGATTTCCTTTCGCACCACTCCTTACCCACCTGCTTGGTAATCATGGAGTATCTTAACCAAAAATAGACCACCAATGGTCTTACTGGAATGTATACCATTTTCCTCCGAAAACTTTGCCTTACCGGATCTCCGTAGACCGAGATCTTCGCAGCACTACCTCTTTGCAACACTATACTTTGCAGCGCTGTATCTTCGCGGCACTGGCTTCCTTACTCTGTTGATGCTACGCTGCAGTGTATCCTCGTAGCTTCCAAAACTATCTTTACCAAAAATTCTTCAACTGGACTGCGCTCAACTTTGTAGTTCCAAAACTATCTTGTAAAAAATGCCTTACTTAGGCCAAGCCCAACACAGAGTTTACTATGCAGTAGAAGAAACAATTAGTGGTAAGAGTAGCTGACTTTACCATAATTGATGGACAATTGTATAAATTAGGACCAAATGAAGTATTGTGAAGATGCGTACTAGAACACGAAAGACCTAGTATATTGGTCGAAGCACATTCAAATGTATCTAGAGGACACTATGCAGGAAGATCTACTGCACAAAAGTTTTTGAGATCGGGACTATGGTGGCCTACAATACAGAAAGACTCAAAAGAACATTTTCGGAAGTGCGATGTATGCCAAAGAACAGAAAATCCATATCGTCGATATGAGATGCCATTGATGCCACAACTGACACTTAAAGCCTTCAATAAATGGGCTATTGACTTCGTGGGACCTATTAAACCACTAGGGAAGCAAACTGGCTCAAGGTATATCATCACAACTACAGATTATTTAACAAGATGGGCCAAAGAAAAATCAGTAAAGGATTGTAGCGTAGTTATCGCCGCGCAGTTCATCTTCGTGAATATTTTGACAAGATTTGGTTTTCCAAAGATTTTAATGAGTAATTAGGGAACCCATTTCCTAGATAGAACTATTGTAGCCTTGAAAGAAGAATTTAAGATCTACCATAAGAATAGAACACCATATCATCCACAAGCTAATGGCACTATAGAATCCTTTAACAAAATCTTGGAGAATGCATTGACCAAAGTATGAAACACAAACATGGATGATTGGGATCTCAGAATATCAGTAGTATTATGGGCATATAGAACAACTTGAAAGAAGTTGACAGGTCATGCACCTTTCAGATTAGCATATGGATATGAAGTTGTCATGCCCATGGAATACATAGTACCAAGTTTGATAATTGCACCATTTACAGATATGGAAGATGATCAAACAATGCAAGAAAGACTACTACACTTAGTTGGACTGGAGGAATATTGCTTCATTGCAGGTTTTCATCAACAAGTGCAGAAAAATAGAGAAAAAGCATGGCATGATAGAAACATCAAGACTAAATTTTTCCAGGTAGGATACGCTGTCCTCTTCTATGATAGCAAATTTATGAAATTTCCTGGAAAATTCAAAATGCACATGCTAGGACCATATATTTTTAATCATGTCACTAGTGGTGGCGCAGTTCAGTTAGCCACACTACATGGATAAAATTTGAAAGGACTTGTTAATGGGAGTAGACTAAAGCCTTACAGAGATGGCCCTACTCTTCCAGATATTAGTTAGGCAACGCAATAAAATTTTAAGTTTCAAGTGCAATTGAAATTGGACACTAAAAATTAAAGAATAAGAGTCTACACACAATTTGATAAAATGCGAAGTTTTCACGAAAAATGGAAGTTGTGTTGCGAAGCACACATAACAAGCTGAGTTGTGAAGTAAAAGAGGACTCGCGCTATGAAGTTAACATCAAGGAAAGGAAAATGCGTAGCGAACCTCACAATTCACATATCCACTAGAAAAGTAAAAGAGGACTCGTGCTGCGAAGTTAAAAGTAAGCAAAGAGAAATGAGCAGTGAACCTCACAGTTCACATGAACGCTAGCGAAGTAAAGGAAAACTAGCCGTTACAGTTTTTAATCGGAAAGTAGCCGTTATACAGTACTTTCAGAAACCGGATGTTTCCGCAATTAAGGCATATTCGTCCGTTGAAGTCACATATAATGAATGGAAAGGACCAATATCTACGCAAGATTTGGCCAACAGACATAGCATTTAATACTAAGTTAACCGTTTTTCGGCATGCCTTAACATTGAGGTGCCTATAAATAGTAAAGACCGTTTACTTACCGGTTTTACCATAAATTTTCATTTTTAGTACCTGTAATTTCCAAGTGTTTACCAGTTGAAAGAAATCGTTATCTGACAGTATAAGTATGAAAAGTTGACCTTAGACGAAATTTTGAGTGACTTCCGACATTCAAGTCTGGAAGGATTCATGAAGACGCCCGTAAAGCAATCAGTCCCAGTACGCGGTGGTTCATTTAGAAACTCACCGAGGAATGTACCACAACAGAAGAAGAAAGACAAGCAGAAGTCCACTGAACCGAAAAAGCCGAAGGCTGCGAGTGTTTCGAATCCATTTCCACCAGCACCGACTCAAGAGATACCCATCCTCCTTGTTCCAGAACATATCTCTCCAAGGAAACGAGATGCTCCAGATGTGCTTCTCATGAAGAATCCTCTGTATGAGATTCCCATGCTGCCCATGTCAATCCATATGTGGATTAAGGAGAATTTTCTCGGTAGAATTACATAGTGAAAATTATCGAACCATGACTTGCTCCAGGATGCAAAATTTCCACAATTCCAAGAAGATCAATACATGTGCAGAAGGTATGATGAAGCTACCAAGCAAACCACAATTCACCCACAAGACTGGATTGCGCCATTACATCCATTAGGGTTGCTGAACCTATTGCGCATCCCACATTTTGATAGGATCCCAGACCTTACAGTGGTGGTGCGCACACTACTTTCATGCACACACTAGTGATACTTGTGGTTAGACCGCAAGATAGAAATTAACATCGATCTCATCTACTGGATCATGTAGTTGTGCAAGAGAGGTGTTGATCCTGCAGTTGAGTTCATCGGCAAGAACACGGATAAAGAGTTGGCTGCAAGAATGAAGAGCGAATTCGAGATAACCAAAGGAATCCGTGGTTATACAACCACTGGAATCAAGGATGAAGCCATGCGTTTCACAGTCCATCTCCTTGCAGGAAAGATCCTTAGGAAATGCAAATCGAACAAGGTACCGGCCACTGCAATATCCTTAGCTGCAAAGACCAAGGATGGCCTTCAGTTCAACTGGGCGAGTTACCTGTTGAATGAATCCTTAAAATAAATTCGAGATACACAAGAAAATGGAGGTCAATTCCACTATAGTTGGTTGCTAGTACTGATTGCCTTTGTAGGATGGAAGGAGCCTAGCTATCAACATAATGTAATGGTATGCGTTGGAGACTGCCGAGGACTGAGGTTTGAGAACATGTGGGAAAACTCGAAGCCAGATCGACAAAGGGTAAACAACATACATTTGTATACTTACTATGAGCAGTTATGCGAAGTCATTCAAAGGACTCCGCATATCACTAAGGAAGTGACAGCTCGCTATATCCAGAAGATGACTTTCAAAGCTAGATTGCACTTCATTTACATTCAGCCGCAAGTACATCTCATGCCTCCTCAATGGTTTGAAGGACTATATTAGCTAAAGGCGCAAAAAATCGATCTTATTATGGAAGAATGGCCAGCAGAATGGAAGTTTGATGCAACATCCACATTGATCACCACTTCAGAAGAAAGCAAAGCTGTAGATCCAAAAGACCAAGGTGATGAGACAACAAGTACATGGAACCCAGAACAAAGTCAAGGTGCAGAACAACAACAAGCTATTGCCTTGTCAGCAGGAAAGAAAAGAAATCAAATCGATACAACTATACCATAAGGAATGCACAAGAAGAAACAAAAATACACCAAGCTTCCACTAGATGCCCAGTTGCATGATGATGATTATGATTGCATCGCAGTCAAATTGTTACTGCATATTGAAGAAACACTTGCATTAAAGGAAAGTAAGCAAGAAGCAGTGCAAGCAGGCATGATGGAGAGCCTCATAGAACTAAAGAGTCTGGTCGCAAGGTTTGAACAAGTCCAGTGAAACTTGGTGAAAGAACCATATTCTGATGATCAGTTAGGAGAGTTAAGCCAAATGAAGAGAAAGGCGCTTTCCTTAACAATGAGACCTCAGTTAGTTAGAATTGAGCCGATGAATGTCATACTTCCAACTAACGAGCTCACTGAAGGTGTGAAGCATCTCGCACACCTCGATATTAATGTTGGGATGTTTCCCATCGATGGATTACATAATCTGCATCTGCAGGTTGTGGAAGAAATCCTAGATAGAGATATAGTCTCTTATAACCAGCATCTGAAGCTAGAGGAAAGCTACAAGGAGCTAAAGGATGAATGTGCAGTAAAGACCAAGGAGCTCGCATATGCGCAGGAGAAGTAGAAGAAATTGAAGAAAACTGTTTCCAAAGTTTGTGCAAAGATCCCAGATTGCCCTGCAAAGCTTGAGGTAGAAGCCACTATTTTGAGGATTGGTGCCGCCGTAGACAATCTCAAGGCTAAAATGGAAAACATGGAGATTGGATATAAGGAGCAGATTGCTGATTTAGAAGTCCGATAATAATATGGCACCTCGTAGCAAGATAAAGAAGCAAAATCCGAAGAATTGAAGGCTTCCACAGAAAAAATATCCCCAGAAGTGGAGAGATGCCAAGACCTACTTGATGAAATTACCAAGGTATGGACTATGCTACAGGAAGAACCTGAGTAAAAAAAAATTAGGATGAGGTACAACAATGGAAAAATTATCTTGTCTATGTGAACATGGCTATGAAGGATTTTCCACCAAGGAAAAGAATCCAGAAATTCACAAAGAAGAAGGAACTTCAGAAGGAGCTGGAAGTGTTAAGGATGAAGGAAGTTGAAACTTCATCGAAGTTACAGCCAATGCAAAAAGAGGCGCTTGCACTTTCTGAATAAATTGAGCAGAATTTGCAGGAACTCCAGTCAACAGAGAAAAATGTAAAGGAGAAACTTCTAGAACCCATCTCATAGGAGATGCTTGAGACAATTAAGGAGTTTGAGCAAGAAGTTAAGGATACAGTTGCGAAGTTGAGTGCAACTTTTCAGGAGTTCGATACGAAATCAAACATCTCAGAGGATGCACAGTTGAAACAACCCATTCAAAGTGGCTCAAGGGAGAGCCACAAGTAAGTGTTAGGGGCCTGTTGGGTGCATCCCAAGTGGAAGAAGTTTTGATGGAAAATGTACAAGTTAGGCGAGGCCTAACATCAACCAGTTTTTTGGGAAACAAATCCGCAATTCCCGAGAGCAGGGTATGGAGCGAAGCGAAGTGGCAGAAAATGATTTGTCCCATTAGTAAATGTGAAGTACTAAGGACCATCGAAGTAGTTGGATCAGTTATGAATGAAGCGGTGGACTGTCAACTACATAAGCAAAGAGTAAAGAATAGGAATGGTGCAAAGTACACTCCACTGTAGCGTCAGAGCCGCGTGGTCAGAACTGCAACTATTAGAGAAGCATCAAATCCAAAGGAAGCAATGCAAAAGGACAACAAAGCTCCAACGAAGTAAAGACAAAGTGTGGTCAATAGGAGAACCATGCCATTTTAGGTTTAAGGGTACTATGGGGGTTGTACCATATTTATTGTAAAGATGTGACCTTCAAGAACAATCTATATAAAGGGAAATTTTGTATAAGGAAGGGTTAGATATTTTGGTAGATTATGTGAGAGTTTGTTAGACTTATGTTATATCTATGTTGAGAGAGATCTAAGAGAGAAAAAGATTCTGCAGCTGTGTGCACAAAGATCTATTGTAGAGAAGAGTCTGCAGCTGAGTGCGCAGACTGGAACTGTTAACCCTTCCAAGAAATATAAGAATAGTTTCCGTGGACGTAGCTTCCATCTGGGGGGTGAACCACGTAAATACTTGTGTTATGTGTTTGAATATCTGTTATGTTGAATGATTCATGAATTTTTATGCTTATATATGTGTTTTCATATGAATGCGAATGAGAATGATATGTTAAGTAGTGGAACATGTATGTATGGACATTGCGAATTTGTGTTAAGTATGGTAAATGCGTAGTCATAGAAAATGCGCAGTAACAACGATTCAGTGGAGTCTGTAGGTTGTTGATATCTGTGAAGTGTGTAGATACATGTTGGAAATGATATGCGAAGTAGATCTTGAGTAAGTTTCGCACATCAGTTCGCATAACATAACCGCGCGTCACCGGGTTGCAGAAACCTGATTCTGTAACCACCCTTCTTCGCTTCAGGTGAGACTTCATCTTGCTCGCAGGTTGATGCTGAAAGGGCCAGTGAAGGGGATTTTTTTGGACCAAAGACTAGAAAGAAGCTCGCAAAACTCGGGTCAACCCCAAGTAAATAAGAAATGAAAGTGACAACCAACATTCTAGTTCCAGGTCAAATTTAATGTGCCACCACTTTAGCATAAGGGAACCATGTCCAGCCAAGCAGATACCCCCCAGTATTTGTTTCGCATGGCTAGTAGAATGAAACATAAATGATTACCAACCCTTCCTGAGAGTGGTAGTATTAGGAATGTAGTTTATAAGAGGTATCTAATTCTTCGTCATCCAGTTTACAATGGTGTCATAGCCCAGTAACCAAAACACCTCACGAGGGCTCTTGACAAGAGAATCTCAACCTCCTCCATACCAATGTATCGACAGAAAGAGACCATGCTTTTAGCCGCTCTGATCTTGAGAGAATTTTGGGAGCATTTTTGTTTATATCGGGTGGATTTCTCACCAATTAGTAATTCTCTCAAGGAGCCTGCTGAGGTGGGTGCCTGCTCCTTTAAAAGAGGAGCATAAGTGGAGTTTGTATTAAATCTCAAAATAACATTCGAGTCATGTGACAACATAGTCCCCTGGCCTACTAATGGAGTTTTTTCATACTTATGGTCTTGTCATAAATCTCCTCGTAACCCGAGCTCCCCTCAGACCATCATTCCAAACCGGACCTCCTGGAAAATGGACCTAGATACGTAGAATCTAGGTATGAATCCCTTTGGGGGAAAATGTTGCTGACCCCACCATTAATGAGATTTATTTTCTTATTAAGTTCCTCTGTGAAAACCGAGTTTTGTCTGTACATACCATACTCTCCCCAAAGTTCTTCGTCAGGAGAACTAATATTAAACTCCCTTTATTCAAGTTATTTTCTAGAGGCCATTCAACAATCAATCAATCTAGAAGTAGTAGCAGTAAAATTTGGATCAGAAATCCCTATAAGACCAAAACTCTGTAAACCTTAGCTTCCCAAAACTACAGTAAACCCTAGTAACCATTCTTCTGAAGCAATGTATCTCAACATATTCCCTTTATTATCTCAGTTATGTATTTTCCATTCAGATATTATATGATAGCTAGAGCGACTTGCTCGATTAAACAATCATCTTTTTGGAAGTATTTTTTTTTGTAAGCTGCAAAGTTCTATTCGATGATGGAAATCATAAATACAGAGGGAGGAGCTGTCCATGGTGGTCTAAGATTGTGGAACCACCAACCCAGAAAATAAAAAATATCTGAAAGACTGCAACCATAGTTACTAGACTTCTACTCAAGGCAGCGGGAGTTAGTATGTTCAGGGGAGGAACAAAGTTTATACAAGCTCCCATAAAAACAACTAAAATATACAAAATTTGTGAGCATGTTATAACAAAAAAATTGAAAATCAGAAATGGCTTCCGGAACCTCTTTAGCTTGCTAGTTTTTCATTAAGGGGAGTCTCTTCAAGAATCAAACAGCTAAATTTTTCCTCCTCCATCATGTTCTAATTCGACTGCTTGGCTGGCTAAGGTTCCACCTTGCGCCGGGAAGAACCCTCTTCTCATTTTCACCACGAACTCTTTTCACTGCCATCTGTCCAATCGTGGAAGGGATGGGGAAGGTGTGCGCGGTGATATCCTTTCCATGCGGCTCTGAGAACACAGGAGCAGTGTCACCACCCCCTACTGCTGCAGAATTCCCCCCCAGGCCTCCCACTACACCAATGTTGCTGCCACCGGCATGGCTACCACCGGCGTGGATACCACCGACATGGATACCACTGGCATGGCTACCCCCAGCATGGCTTCTTCCAGCACCAGTATGGCTCCCAAAGGTGGTTTCCATATTTCCTACCAGGCCTTCCAATTGAGCCAAGTGAGCCTTCATGGTTTGGGTGGTGTTGTTGGCCTTGGCCTAATTGGCCTTAGTGTCCTCCATGAAGGGCCCCAGCATGTTCTTGAAGAGCCAGTAATGGTTAATGTGGCCATCATTTGTCCTAGAAGAGAGGTGGCCTGCAAGCATGTGGGATTCCTAGTTTTCAATGAGCGGTCGAACTAGGATGGAGACACCCTCCCCATAGCCATCAATAGCTACAAAGTCCCGGTTGGTGACGGTTCTTCGTACTCTCCCTCTGCGTGATTTCCCTCTCTGTCTTGACATGGTAGCGGAGAGCCAGAGACCAATTCCTGGAGGAGAATTAACAGACGGAGGCGAAACAACATGGAGCACGGAAATGCTAGCTGGAGTCGCACCTTCAAATGACTTGAACATAGCATAATGATCCCCGGTAATCTTCTTAGCCTTGTGTCCGTAGGAGGCCATTAGATCTGCACGCATGAGCAACATGGTTGTGGTACCTGGAGGCCGAGAACAGGGTGGCCGACGCGACATGAGAGCTACTAGAATGAATGCGTGGGGCTGTAATCCCCACAACACATTAAACTCCCATCAAAATCCCTGCCACGGGTCAGATGCGTTGGATGGCTTTTCATGGGCTCGCCACGTGCTCCTTCAACCATGACACCCACATCCGGGTGGGAAAGATCTTTATGAGCAATGTTCTGGCAAGTGTTTATCAGTTCTTCGGAGTTGATGTGGCACATCTCGCCCTCCCAGAGTAGGCAGTTGCTGTCAACTCTAGCGTTGGAAAGACAATCTGCAAGGGATTTTTCCTTTCTTTTGACATGTTGAAAAACTATGGACCTTAACTGAGAGAGGAGGTTTGCAAGGTTGTGCAATCCTTTTTCAAGCCTCCAGCTGGGAGAGAGCTTTGAATCTTGGTAGCCATTGAGGAGATTAATGGCCCATGGTGAGAATGATTTGTGATTCCCCTTCAACAATGAGAGGTAGGATATTATCCTTGATAGCCAAATAAATGCCTTCTAAAAGTCTGGCTAGTTCCGCTGCATTGTTGTTGCTATACCCAATAGAGCCATGATTAACCTTCAGAATGGATACCGAAGAATTTTTGAACACTCCCCCAAAGCCTGCTTCATCGGGATTCCCTTTGGAATCCCCATCAAAGTTGAGTTTAAGAAATCCAATGGGGGGGGCTCCAAGAGTCCGGGCTGGAGGGGGTCGGGGGAAGAGGCTTGGGCGTGGAAGAGGACATCGTTTTTCCCAAATCCCAGCTTTTCAGTATATCAATTTCTGACTGAGTGGTGGGAGAGTCTGAATCGTACCATGTTTCCAGAAGGAGAGTCTCCTTAATATGCTTGGCAATTGGATCCCATATCCCCGAGTCTTCGAAAATTCTTTTATTTCTTTCCACCCATATGTTCCATACCATAAACCCTGGTATGAGGGCCCACAACCTATTTAGGAGGCCACAATTGAAAGGGTTTTCTTCCCATTGTTGCAGTGTTAGGACAATATATTCCTTGGCTCGGTTTGATCTTCTGCAGTGGGCTGGTACCATGTCCTAGAGCTCACTAGCAATGTCACAGGTATCGAGAAGGTGTTCAATGGTTTCTATTTGGGAATCACACATAACACAGATCGACGACCCTTGGAAGCCTCTTTTCATCAGATTGTCCCAAGTGAGGATTCTGCGATGAGTGAGCAACCATAGGAAGGTGGAGATTTTTGGCCAGAGGTCTGATCCACATCTTGACTGAGAGAAGAAATGGTTTTGCAATCCTTTTTCAAATCTCGACCTAATCAACGACAAGATGTGGATCCTTGACTGGGAGAGGAGGTTTGCAAGGTTGTGCAATCCTTTGAAATTCCAGAGTTTGGCCCATGGGGTGGCATTCTTGGAGATCCAGCTCCACCAAATTTTTTCCAAGAGAATCTCAGTGTTTATCTCTGGATCCCGAATTCCTAGGACTCCTTCCCGCTTTGGTAGGTTGACTGTCTGCGAGTTGACAAGGGCCCACTTGTGGCGGTTGTTGTCCCCTCCCCAAAGGACAGAGCGTTGCAACATTTTGATGCACTTGAGGACCCATTTGGGGGCAACGATGATGGAAAAAGAGGTATAGAGGCATAGACTAGAGAACAAACTTGAGAAGAGTTAAATGGTTGGCTAAGTTCAGGGTTCTGAAGGTCCAAGAAGAGATTTTTCTTTCAAGTTTGTCCAAGATTTCCCTCCAGGAGGAATGTTTAATGGTTGAGTCAGTGAGAGACACACCCAAGTATTGGAGGGGAGGGAGGAAGCAGATAATCCCAGTATGCGGGTCACGTTACGTTGAGAGACAACATCCGTGTTGAAGAAGAAGATTTGGGATTTGTCTAGATTAATGGTAGTTCCAGAGGCTACCGAGGAGAGGTGAAGGACTTTTTTGAACTTGTGGGCTTCTTGGACAGAGGGGTGGCCAAAATAAGGTTGTCATCGACAAATTGTTGGTAGGATAAGGGGGGCTATCGTGAATGGAGAGATCTCTGATGAGTCCAGTGTTAACATCAGCATTTATCATTCAGACTAGACCTTTCGCCTTGAAAATGAAGAGAAAGGGCGAGATTGGATCTCCTTGACGGATACCTATGGAGTGGGAGAAAGTAGCAGATGGGGAGCCATTGAATAAGGCTAAAGGTAGAGGAGGTGAGGGAAAGGATCCAACGAGTCTAGTCCCGGCTGAAGCCAAAATCTAGAAGCATTCTTTCAATAAAATCCCAGCTAAGTTTGTCGAAGGCCTTAGAGAGATCCAACTTGATGAGCATGCCAGGGGTTTTAGTGACTTTAAGGGAATGAGTGACTTCATGGGAAAGGATGATGCCATCTAGGATTTGACGTCCTTCAACATAGCCGGTTTTCTCCGGGGAGATAAGCATTGGTAGAAGAGGCTTGAGCATGTTGGAAATCACTTTTGTGATGATTTTGTAAACAACGTTGCAAAGGGATATAGGTATGAACTTACCAGGTTGAGAAGCTCCATTTTCCTTTGGAATGAGTGTGAGGAAAGTTGCGTTGAGGGCTGGAAGAACCCATTTTTTTCTCTAGATTCCTCCAGCAGCTCCAACACCTCTTGCTTTAGCAGATCCCAACAATGATGGAAACATTTGATAGTGAAGCCGCCAAGTCCTGCAGCCTTGCCTTCCACCATCTGATTTACAGCTTATTCCACTTCTTGAAGAGAGCTGGGATTCATTAGGGATGCGTTGTGCTCATCATTAAGAATTTTTGGGATCTTGGCTATGACTTGATCAATAGCCTGAGTCCTCGAGGGGATAGATTCTATTAGAATATATTTATAGAAGCAGACCAACTCCTATTCGATGTCCACGTGGTCTTCTAGATGTGTTCCATCCTTAGCCTTAAGAGTGGAGATACAATTGTTCATGCGGTGCTGAATGGTAGAATGATGAAAGAAGGCAGTGTTGTGCTCACCCTCTTTTAACCATTGAACTCTCGATTTTTGTATCCACGGGATATCCTCCTGCTCACAACGCTTGTCCAAATGGGTCAAGATCTCTTCTTTTTTATTTTGTGTGCTTCAGAGAGGCCCCGGGTCATGTTTATTTCTTGTATCTTTTCCATCTCTTTTTCGAGTTCGCTTTTAGCTTTGAAGATATTGCCAAAGGTATGATGGTTCCAATTCCTGAGTTTGGCTCTAAGAATTTTTAGCTTTTGTTGCATTATGGCCATCTTAGAGCATCTTTCTACCTGCATCCCCAACCACCAGGAGCGGATAGTATCTTGGAACTCAGGATGAGAGAGCCATAAATTTTCAAAACGGAATGGATGGAGGAGCTTAGTTCCCACACATTGCCAGGAGAATGATATGGGCCAATGATCCGATCATGTTGTCGGAAGGACAGAGGAAATCAAGAGGCCTCCTAATTCAATGACACTTTCAGAGACCCGAAAGCAATCCAAGTGCTTAGCGATCCGCTTTTCTCCCCCATGACGATTATTCCAAGTAAAAAATCCTTGAGAGGTGTTGAGATCCACTAGGTTGCAGCTATTGATGAAGGTTTTGAAACCTGATACCTCATTGGAAAGAGTATTTCTTCCTCCTTTCTTCTCCTGTAGGGAGGTGATCAAGTTGAAGTCGCCCCCAAAGATGAGAGGGGAGTCATGGTGCTGGGAAGTGAACTAGTACAAATAGTCAATCAAACGGAGTTTGAGGGTATGGGATTGGGGCCCATAGACATTCAACAGATGCCCACAAATATTGGTTCCAATGAGGTGGAAAGAGGCTGAGAGGGAATGGGAGGTTGAGGATAAATCCCCTAGTGAAATGAGGGTGGGATTCTAGACAATGGCTAGGCCACCAAAGGCTCCAGTGGCGTCAATGGCCATGATGTGGCAACCTTTCCATATTTTGGCCATGAGGTTTTGGAGAGTGTAACTAGAGCACTTTGTCTCTTGTAGGAAGAGGACAGAAGGAAGACCCTGAAGGATGTTTCGTTTCAGCATTCGATGTTTTGAGGTTCCATTTAGGCCTCTTACATTCTAGGAGATAAGCTTCATTGAGAAATGGGGGAGAGGGTGGGGAAGAATTCTGTTAACTGAGAACATTTCCCTGACTCAACAAGCTTGGTTCCAAGTATGCTAACCCTTTGAAGATATGTCTTGCAACCACACTTCTTGTTATCGTTTAGAGCTTTGTGTTTGTCCTTTTGGGGCGTGTTGAGAATTCCCAATTTGCTCTTCCCCTTAGCACGAGCCAGAGCTTCCTTTAAGAGTTGAATCTGCCTTGGATGGATGGAACTGTATGATTTATTAGTGCATGCTTCTTCAAGACCTAAGAGATCAAGGTCCCCTAGCTCGAGATCAAGGTCCCAAATGTTGCCCGTTGGCTGTAGCTGGTGTATCGAGGGGATCCATCCTTTGGGGGTTTGAGAGACCAACTGCTTGATCTGAGCATTGGAATTTGTGGAGTTCCAATTGAGAGAGGGTGTGAATAGGAGCCTCTGTTCCTTCCCCTTCAGATGGATCCTTTGGTGTTTCTTCGAGAGTTGAGAAGCTATTGCTAGTAGCAGGCCTACCCGAGGCTTTGTCCTCTAGGGGGTTGGGGGGTTTGCGGCCATGGCATCTTTTCTTACCTGCTTTTTGAAAACCCTCATCATATTTTTCTTTGACGAACGAATCAATGGTACAAACTGGTTTTGGGGGCAGTCCTGGTACAAGTGTCCTTGTTCATGACACTTATGGCATCGCGTTAATAGATTGTATCCATTCAGTGTCCTCATGCATTAGAATGGTAGAGACTGGAAGGGCATGAGCAATATGCATGTAAACACAGATACGAGCGTAAGATGTGTACTTACTGATCCTTGTATGTTCAGTCGATATGACATAGCTGCCTAGGGTGTTTCCGATGTTGTTGAGTGTCTCTTCATCCTAGTACTATTGCAGCAGGGAGTACATGCAAATACACACAGGTTCCCAAGTGAAGTATTCCTTGGCCCGGTTGAACCTTTCCATCCAGTTGCGGAGGTATAGTCCTACAGAGTTGAAAAAGTATGGTCCCCCATCTTCAACTCTGGTTTTATCCTCTAGCCGGTGGAAGATGATAGTGAAAAACCCATTTGATCCCAGTTGAAGATCAAAGTGGGCTTTGGGTTTCCATTTAGCTAAGATCCATCCTCTTAGGGCCTGCTCAGTAGGCCAGATGCAAACGATTTTTCCAATGAGGGAGTGGTCTCTCATTTTTTGGGCTCTTGCATTAATGTGTTCTACTGGAAGGGTGATGCATGGTCGTTCGACCGTCTTGGAAGCAGGAGGGTCCTTTTTGGGTTCTTCAGCTTCAGCTTCTTTGAACGGACTATATCAAGCCCTGAGATGGGGATCTCCTCTGATCCAATCTTCATCTTAATGGCAAGGGGTTTCTTGGAGGGTATTAGGTCCACGACGGGAGTCGCTTGAGAGGAGCCGTGTGCTCCTCCTAGCGGGGTGGCCATGAGAGTAGCTAAACCATGGGTAGGGCGGCTAACAAGGGAGAGCCAAGAATTGTAACCAGCTTGACCTAGCTCAACGGATCAGTACGGGACATCAACATTCCAGTCCATCTTTTGGAAGTATTATTGTTATGTCCGTGACATAATGTTTTCATTTTCCACATATGAGCATGGTTGTACTCGTTTGATTTTTTGTATTGGCTATGTTTTGCAAAGTTTAGCTTTGATAAAAATTCCTCGTAGGGGTTCTACTCGACACTTGTCCCCTTGCTGCGTCGGATGTAATGAATTCCAGGGTTGTACGCGATGGTGTTGTCCTGAATTGATTTGCGAGTATGCCATGGTTGATTTGCAATGTAAGCGAGGGTTAATTGTGCGGAGTACAATGACCTTGGTTTGTGGGCTCCGGCCTTAAACGAGCGGGAGTTAAGCTGTACATGATATTAGCCAACCATTCCATGCACATAGTTGTGCCTCTAAATTCCACCACAATATCCCTGCATCCTAGTCGTTTAATCTCCTTTTCATCCTCCGTAACTGCAACATAACCAATCCAGTTAGATCGATTTCCTTCAAACTTATTCTTTATGAAATCAGGAGAGTTAATGCTCGACGTGGCGTGGAGAGTTATTTTGTAACTTGATAACCTAAATTCACCATGCCCAGCTCACCGAGCAAACTCTTCCAACCATATTTGCAGAGCCCATGAAATTTAGACTCGGGCTCCATATTAAAGGCTTCATAATAAGCTCACACGAATATCCCATATTTGATGATTTTTTAGAGAAGCAGTGGATGCACTGGATTCAACATCCCATCCCAGTTTTGCGATCCTTGTATTCTTTCCATATATCTACTAATTACACATGAACATCGTGATATTTATTCTTGTGTCATTGATGAACAGTAATCACCAGTTCAGTCCTCTGGTTATCTCGGTATAATGGATTATTTACTAACACTGGCCTAGAGATTTGTAAAACGGATTGTCCTCTCGTTATGCATGGATTCTGCATCGGAGGTGCTGCAACTGCCATTGTTTTTGGGGACTTATTCTTACCAGAAAATGATTTGTAGTTGAAGACTTTTAAGAAGGTGGGGATTGATGGAGGGGGAGCCGGGCAGAGTGCATGGAAATCTTTGGTGATCATAATGAGATATTTTGAATAAGTGGCTTATGAAACTAGTAATCACCTTTTGAAAGTCGGTGTAAATGTTCGAAACTCCTGGGACGTATTGCTCTACAGATTTTCACCCTTCATAGCTAAATGGAAATGTTCTAAACTCCTGGCATGAGATGATTTCGGGATTCTCACATGAATCTTATACATAGAGGTCATCTCATGGGACTCGTAAGAGCTTTATCTAGACCACAACCCAATCTAACATTAAAAAATGATTCTTTTAGAGAGGCGAATGATGTCAAAATATTGGTTGGATCTAGCACGGACAGAACTTAATTACCAAAAATACATGGAATTCTAATGTTCCACAAAATTCTCAATATGATATCTATTCATTGCCAAGCTCTGGAGCATGGATTTGGAATCTTGATTGCTCGGGCCACTAGATAATTGCCCGGCGAATTTTACAATGTATTTCATCAATCATTTTTGGTGGGAATGGGATTAATCCTAGACCTTAGAGCAAATAAAACCCTTCTACTTCAACACGGTTGTAATGGTGATTGACCTTGAAAAGTGGTAGGGATGATACAACATGAAATATCAAAAATATGGATGGACATACAACTTATTTAGATTGATTTCATTAATAGCTAACATATCGGTTAAGTACAATGGTAGAGAATGGTCAATTTAGTAGGTATGTTTGGCCCCACATGGCCTTCATTGTTTTCAATTCAGTAGATATGTTTAGATCTCTTTGTTTTCTCTTACCTCCTGGGATGGTTGTCTGCCCGTATTCATAAATACAAGCATCATGATATGCTTTCCTTTCATTGTTTGCATCAATTTTTCAATTTAATGTCTTCAATTGAGAGCCTGAACTGAATTCCTCTCTCTCATGTTGAATTGAATATAAATGTACATTGATATCTAGACTTCAAGGAATTCATCAATGCTGCGACATGATTGATGAATTATAATGAAATAATTGAGTGGCAGGGTTTCTCAAGAAGTATATTGTCTTAATTTATCTGTGTATGCCATTGTCATAAAAATTGCCATAGCTTGGGAACAAGATAGCTAATTATCTCTCACAATTTTGCTAGGTTTCCTATCATATTGTTTAGAGCTTTTATTAGATTTTAAATTTGTTGAAGCTTGATTATTAGCTCTGGATTGATCAGCATCTATATTAGAGACTGGATATAGTATAAGTCTGTGCTTTGTCATGGTTCAGTTGGTAGTTGTATTCTATGTTATTTTGCATGGTTCAATTGTTATTGCACTGCTTGTCTCCATTGTTATTTCCATGATCTACCATGGACATTACCGCATGCGGATCTTGTTGCAATTAGCTTTAATAGAGGCACTAGAGAGCATGAATACTTATTTCTAGGATTACATAAACCTTCTTCCTCTCATGTTTAGAAATATGCAGAGATGAAAGTAATCCACTTAGATTGTAAACCCTTGATTTATGGACCAAGAATATTCTTCCCATAATGAATTCTAACCAGGATTAAGGAATTTTTATTTAAACATAATTTATTCACACACCTCTCACCCAATGTATTGAAATAGAAATATCATGCAGTTTTGTACATTATGGATTCAACCCAAATTAATGTATGATGGTTTCTAGTGTAAGTAGTTTTGAGAGAGTCAATCTTCAAAAATAGGTCTATCTCAAATTTCAATTTTTATTAGTAATTATGGCCAATGCATTTAATTACATTTTAGACAAGGCCATTAAGGATCCCTCTACAACCCTAATTAATTTCTTGTTGAACTTTTTGATATAAAGAATTTTAATAGTGTCATTGGTAGCAATAAGGTGTTGGATAATATTAAGATCATCAATGAAGACGTTGGATTGAAAACTAGTCAAATGGAAGTAACCATGGCATTATAAATGTTCACATGGTGGATAGTGTTCCCTTGTGTCCCATGAGGTGGATCAATGGTTCCAAGTGTAGAGGCTTGAGTGTCTAAAAAGGAAGCGTTGTGAGAGAGCTATAGCCAAGTGGAAAGGAATTGTAAAGATAGAAAGGCATTACAAAAATAACAAGTGAAGTATTGGAAAAATCACACCAAAGGTTGAGAATGGAGAAGTAACCATTTACATTATAGAGTTGAATTTAATCACAATGTAAATGTGCATATCATTGTAAGACTTAGGTGATGGGGCATGTTGTATTCCTAAATACTTGATTAAATACATTGAATGGGTAGGTGTTTACCCCAATTCAAGTTTACAGCACGAATGGTAGGTTAATCTTGACTTAATTATTGAGTCATTAAGATAAATTTGATTAGGTCAATAATGGATTTACTATTGGTGGTTTATGCGCCCATGATTTTTGGTAACCCATGATATTTTCCCATGGTATTGTCATGTGATGAAGCCTATTTAAATGCTAGAGTAACTCCATTATAAAATATTTGTGTGTAGCTAGTGTTTCTACTCTAAAAATATTCATCATCTTATGGTGTGTTTTTTTCAAATTTGTCTTATTTCTCTCACCATGCTCATAGGTTCTAAGATTATTCAAAGAATAAATGTACTATATCCATGCAAACAAGTTTTTATCTCTCCTAATCTCAATGGTCCATTATTACGGTTCCATAAAGTTCTTTTCTTATTTTTAATATAATTTGTATTATCCATTGAGCACTATTGTGATCTTGTCATTCATGGAAATATTATTCCAACCACACATGAATGGAATATAAAATAGATGTTGCCCATATTTTAGACATGGATCTTTCCCTATTTTATATAATATATTTCAAAATCAAAACTTTGCATTTTAGTTACCCAATTTTATTTCTCTTTTCAAAAAAACTTTTTCCCAAAATGTACTTTAGAATATCATGGTCTATATTGAGGTTAAATTCCTTCTTGTGATATATTGTCACAATTTATTGGTTGCAAATAAAATAAATGACATTTTTTTTCATAAGTAAATTCTAGTGAATCTTTTCTCTTGAGATTTTTTACTTGAACAAAATCCAATGGTCTCCCTTTTTACATTAATAGTACTCCAATTCCTTGTCCTAATGCATCAAATTTGACTATGAGTGTTTTTACCAAAACCAAGTGTTACCAACACTAGTGTTACCAACACTAGTGTATAGGTAAACATACCCTTCCTTAAGTGGGATAATGCTAAGGTAGCTACTTCATTTCATACAAATGCTTTTCCTTCAATAGATATGTGAGTGGAACTACAATGGATGCATAAGTATTAACAAAACTCCTATAATATCTTATAATAGCCAGGAATCCTCTAACACCCTTGATGTTTTTAGGAATGAAGAATTCTATAATATCTTGGATATTTTGAGGTTCAAACATTGACCCCATTTTGTAAAATAATATGACCCAAATACTCTACTTTTTTTCAACAAAAACACATTTGGACATTTTTACATACAATTAGTTATTCTCTAGTATTTGTTTGAATTTATCGACATATTTAATGTGTTCTTCCTATAAATTGTTATAGGTAAATATCTCATCATAGAAAACCAATACATACTTTCTAATATGAAAAAAAATTGTTCCTAAAGATTTGAAAAGTATAAGAAGCATTAGCCAACTCAAAAGACATGACCAATAACTCATAGCACCCTTCATGTATTATGAATTTCATTTTGGAGAATAACACTATACTTCAATGGATTTATGTAATTGTTTCATTTGTTTTTATCCATCTTCTACTCTATTTATTTTTGGACGGCTTCTTGTGATTGCATGAAATCATTGTTTTCTAACACCATATCATCCATGTTTTTAAATTTGTTTGTCGATTGGGATACTTATTTATCTAAGTCTTCACTTCCTTCACAAGTCATGGATGAGAGAGATTGTGGTTTAGCAAACATATCATTTTTATACTCCCCATGTCGATCAACCATAATATTTACCAAGAATTATCCTTTATTTTATATTTACTTCTCTTTTTTAATCACCTCAAACAAATCTCGTAATCAAAAGTTATGGAATTTTCAAGCAAACATGCCTTTCTAAGCCATAATTTGGTTACAAATTATCTGGTTATAATCCTCTATTATTACAATTTGTACATATTATATTTTGATATGTTATCTTTAGGATCCCACTAATCCCATTCAGTTTGGACCTTCGATAAGAAAATTATGTTCACGTTACCTGAACTTGTTGTTTTTCCCTCTTTCAAAGGAGTAGACTTGTACATAATGCCATGTCTAAAATTTGGATCTAAAACACCACATGTATTTTCTTTTCAATCTCACTAGTGGATTTTTATTTGTATCTTTATATCTCTCTATATAACTATTCTATTGAGAACATATGTTTGAGACTAGTTTTTGGACTAGTTAAAAATCTTAACTTCCAAAATGTCTAACTCCAAAATTATAGTGAACTATAATGTGAAATTGCATACTTTGCTATGTCCCATGTGCACTTTGAAAATTTCACTCACTAAATATAGTTGTTGTACGGTAAATTAACCTATGATAGGAAGTTCAAGAGATCACCAACATACTACTCCTAGGATACATAATTTAAATGATAAACAAGCAAAACATTCAATATTTCTTTGATTAAGAAAAAAATAGGGTTTGAAGCTAAAATACATACCTGGACAAATGAAGTATGATCCAATCTTTAAAATTCAATCCTCGAATCCACAATCCATATGATAGACCTGCAGCACAAAAGATACCTTCCTCAAATATTTTGACTATAAAAAAGATGAATAAACTAGCATGAAACTCATATATAAACATGATATGAAAGATTCATTTAACTAGATACACAAGATAGACAAATCATTTAATGGGAAGGAAAATCTCGTTATTATAATCATCAATGATGGATAGCTATACCTTCTCTGTAACCTGCACTATTGAAACCTAATCCAGGGCTCCTTGCTCCTCTTCTTTGATGACTATTTCTCTAGCATAACCTTACTCAAAATGGTTCTCCACTTTCTCAAGGGGAGAACAATTAGAGCTGCTAGAAGCTGGGTTTTGTCCTTTGGGAAAATGATCCTCCAGGATAGCTAGTTTCTTTTGATTTAAGAGCTTCCGGGATTCATCAATAAGAGGACATTGATTAGTCAGGTGATCTTCTTTACAAAGTTTACAAGGAAACTTCACCTTCTTCTTTTCTCTTTTTTCCTCCTCGACATTTTCTATAGTTTTGGGATGTTGTTGGTTTCCTTCCCCTTTCTTTCCTTTTTTCTTGTTATTGGGTTTCCAAGGACCCTTTCGATTTGACTGCACATCTTGTACAATTTATGTTTGGGAAGGGGAGGATAAAACCGTAGTTGCTTCCGCAGCAGAATGCTTTATTGAAAGTGCATGGACTTGCTTAGTCAAAGCTTATAAAGTGAATGAATCGACTGAACCTACAATGTCATTGACATATGACATAGGTTTAGGTTTACCAAGATCAATGTTTTACCTAGGTGCATCTGGAATAATTTCATAAAGGATCCCAGACTTTGCATAAATCAAGTCTAATTGTTGGGTCCTTAAGATGGATTTCTCTTCAGAAGTAACCCCAGAAGTCGAGACATATTTAGAGATGTATGGTAACAGTGATTTCAAAAACCACTCCAATAAAAAATCGAGGGGGATCTCAGCTTTAATGATCCATTTCCGTCTTCTCCACTCCTGAATGTGATCAGATATGTGAGTAGCTTTATTTTGTCTAAAAGTAGATAGAAGGTCCGTTCTGACATCATACCGAATGGGAAGTAGGAAATGGTTCACAAAAAGTGTCGCTAAATCGTAAAAATTGTTATAAGCTGCGATCAATAACTCGATATACCATTTGGAAGAAACACTAGTCAAGGTTCTTTGAAAGAGCCTCAAACCAATCGAGTCATCATTCAGCGAATTAGAGGAGAACCACAAATGAAAAGTTATGACATGTTCTCCAGGGTCTTCACCAGTTTTTCCTTCAAACTTAGGAATGTTCGAAGGGAGTTTGGTTGGGACCGGAGGCCAAACAGGACTATGGTGCACTGGGTCATTCATTAACTTTGAAATATCGGGTAAATTCAACGTCGCTAAAAAAGGTAAGTGAGGCCTTGTCGACGACATATAAGTTTGAGGAATCTGGTAAGGGAAAAAAACCTGAAACCTTACCCCCATAAGGTTGGTTGGAGTTTCTTCAGCCATGGGTTGTGAAAAAAATGAGTTTTGGAAATTACTCCACCCGTAAGCTAGTGGATTGCTCCCTTTGGGACCACTCTATTGCGGTTGATTATAAGTACCTCCAACATGAGTTGAAGTTTGAAAATTACCTCCCCCTCCCCCAAAAAGTGAAAAAGGAATGTTCCCTATAGGTACATTAGATGTTTGAACATTTTATTGTTTCCAATTAAATCCTGTAAATGGGTTTGAACTCGGTATTTTTGCAATGGAAGTGATAGGAATCAAGCCTATGGATGGGGGTGAAGGAGAAATATGCCCTCCATGCCAGGGGAAACCTTGAGTGAAAGGAGATGAACCAGTAGGGTTAGCATGGAACTGTTGAATAAATGGGGAATAAGTGAACGATGCCATAGGTATCCGGCTAAAAGGGGCATTAGATGAACCAATAGTAGATCTAAAAGGTAAATAGGTCGAAGCAATCTGAGTACTTGGAAAACCTAAGGATCATGTGCTAAAGGTTGGTAAGGTGAACGGAGAAGAAGAGAGCTACAACAAACTTGGTATCGAGGTGTTCATTTGAGGAGGAGAAAAACCTCCTAGCATAATTGCGGATGTAGGAGTCTGTGGAAATACCGATCCGTTCCCACTGTTATCCATGGTCAATCTCAACGTAAACCTATATACACTAAACTCAAGTAAACCTAAATATACAACTCTCACTAACAATGGATTGTAAGGTCCAGTCAAGGGAGGGTTAAAGTGACTTGCAAAGTCTTAAGTTGGCAAATATTCAACCTCAATAGTATTTGGGACCAATGAAGTTGGAGTGATGATTTGGGGTTCTCTAGGTGGTTTAGTCACATCACTTGGTTCAAAAGAACAACTTGTACGTGTTCTACGCTGCTGAGGTTGCGACGGAGGCTCCACTGTGAGTTGAGGAAGGTTTCTCAACCTTTGTGACCTCCACAGCTACAACAAAAAATATTCTCTCTAAAACAACCTAAGACCAACTAGAACAAGAATAAGCACACAACACACTGCTAAAAAATCCTATAGTGATTCAACCAGGAAAAACAGATGAACTTCCAAAGGAAATTATGGGATGATTAAGGCCAAGAACAAACCAATTAAGTGATGAAGAAAATCTATTCGGGGTCCACGGTACAGTCACGATGGGGCCAAGTGTTGGAATCACCCAACCACCTTCCCAACGAGCTGCAGAGGATGTCCCCCCGAATCTGTCATAGGTGAAGTGAAAATATCCTTTCACTATCACTTGTGTACAACCTTAATGGTCAAGATACTAAGGCTACCAACAATGTAAAAAGAGTCCGGGGGGATAGTCGTAGGTCGAACCAACACGCATGGGCAGGGTAACTAAGCCCGAAATCCAAAATCACTAAAAAGTACTAGTGGATCCCTGTACGCGTATCGGTTCTGGTAGATGCTTGATTGAAAAGCGGAGGGGTATCCCCAACTAGTCAATCTCACACGACCTTGTGCTTAAATACGGTGTTAGTGGAGCTTCTCGAAAAACCTTCCAGAAAGGTGGATTTACCTAATGATAGTATACTAGGATTTTGAGTTTAAATGGCTTTGGATAGTTGAATGATCTAATCCAAAACCCTAGCCTAAGCTGGTTGCTGTGTGTTCCCTATAAAGAAAAATTGTTAATAGATTTTAACTTTAATATTATTTTTAGGTCTGTTGGTAACTCAAAAAGGGAGTGAGTGTGTGTGTAAGATGGTTATAACTGAAAAAGTGAAATGTATATAAAAATGTAAGATGCCTTTCACTACTTTTCTTTTGCTTATTGTCTTTCAAAATCAAAAGTTTGCAAAGTAAACCTAAAACAACTTAAAAGTTTTGTTTTTTTCTTTTTCCAAAAGATTAGTATATACAACTAATAATTATTTTGAAAAAAATGATGCTCTTAAGTTAAGAGAAAAAAGGGCTTTCTATTTTTGCAATTTTCTTCAAAATGAAACAAAATAACAAAATAACTATGAACAAGGAAGTAACACTCAGAAATATAAGCACCCTTGGCACTCTGGATACTCCGCTTGGCTTGGATACGCTCAACCCAGGGGGCAACTCATCGATTCTGACGTGCAGCAAGGACCCTGTGAAGGGAAAGGAGCAACCACACACCTCCTTCCCCATCCCCAACACCTTGGGCCTGATCCTGGCCAAGCGCACACGCAATGAGCTGACTCGTTGTGTTCCTGTCTTTCCCATGAAGACCATGCCCCTGCCTGTCAAGCTCCCTGCTCACGCCACTTGTCATCCTGTGAATGCTACGTCGAAACCTGGGACTGCTGCCTCAACACCGGAGAATGCTGCTCCGACACCTACAAAATCCTGGAAGGACAATGAAGGCTATAGTTGTCCAATTTTGGAGGAGACACCTTCTAATGCAGAAGGCCCCTCGGCAACTGGTTGAGGAGGCTTTTATGCTATCTTTGTTTTACTTTTTGCCTGTTTTAGTTATACTTATGACTGCCAGTTTGTTGTATGCCTCTATGGCCATGAACACTTTCCATTTTCACCCTGGTTTCCCCATAGTGGGCAGGGGATTTTTGTACAGTCCAATTTTGATTTTCTACAACACTGATGATAGCTACGGATGGCACCTCTAGATAAGACCACCACTAACTGTAACCTCTATTGTATTTCTATTAGCTTAATATAATTTGCAGCTTTTACAAAAAAAAAACACTCAGAAATATAAGTGTAAACTTACTGCACCTAAGCCTATAATAAACAGAAACACTATCCTGGAATGAAATATGAAAATAACAAGTTCAAAAGGTTTCTTCAATCCATGCAAAGAAGTAACCAACTTTGGTAAAAAGACATAAATAGAAACAATCAACTTAAAAAGAAAACTAACATCTATCACAAGAAACCAAACCGTTCTTAAACAAGTCAGTGACATAAAGAAACATTCCAAACGTCAACCAAACAAACTTTGAACTCGATACACCTAAGTACACCCTCTAATGAGCGAATGAAAACCAAAAAGAAATCAAATAAGAGAGAAAAAAGACTTAGTAACACCCTACTGAAAGGTCCGAAATGATCCAACACTAAGCAGAGACAAACTTCCACAAACAAAGCAGAGAGCCAAAAGTTTAATCCTAGAAGGAAAATCAAATCCTACAGAAAAAACCGCGACTATAAGTACATCATCGTGCGGGTTACTCACGGGTTCTTATTACATCATCTCGGGTATGGGTAAAAGTCACGACTGTAACTAAATACAGGTCGTGGGTTTGCTTAAAAAAAAAAAAAAAATAAAGAAAATCTCAATAAGGACCAAGTCTGAGTCTAACACAAAGGTGAAAACACCCTGTAAAGTCTCCGAGAAGACTAAAGGACTAATTAAACTGAAGAAAAAAAACAAAGGATTCCGAGAGCAACAAAAAGAACTCCCTAGTGGAGTCTCCAGTTATGTTGTATGGTAAATTAACCTATGGTATGGAAGTTCAAGAGATCAACAACATACTACTCCTAGGATACATAATTTAAATGATAAACAAGCACAGCATTCAATATTTCTTTGATTAAGAAAAAACTAGGGTTTGAAGCTAAAATACATACCTAGACAAATGAAGTCTGATACAAGCTTTAAACTTCAATCTTTGAATCCATGATCCAGATGATAGGTGTGCAACACAAAAGATACCTTCCTCAAATATTTTGACTATAAAAAAGATGAATATACTAGCATGAAACTCATATATAAACATGATATGAAAGATTAATTTAACTAGATACACAAGATAGACAAATCATTTAATGGGAAGGAAAATATTTGTATTATAATCATTAATGATGGATAGCTATACCTGCTGTGTAACCTGCACTGTTGAAACATGATCCTGGGATCCTTGCTCCTCTTCTTTGATGGCTATTTCTCTAGCATAAGCTTACTCAAAATGGTTCTCCCCTTTCTCAATGTCATCTCCTTGTATTTATAGCAAGGCTGAGAGGATAGGCTCGAAAGGTAAATAGTTAAGGAAGTTGTGGTAGTTAGGATAACTACCGTAACTAATCCTTAACCAATATTTTAATTATTTTTTTCATGATTTAAGATATATACCTGCGAATATAGCACTTGACAACAAGCGAGTGACTCACGAGTATATTGTCAAACAACTAGCAGGTGCAACTTTTGGGAAAAATTCGCAGGTAGTCAATGGAAACTCCAGCGAATGACCTATGAATTAACAGTTGTGAAAGTCGCGGTTAAGTATTAAAATATTTCACAAAAATAGATAAACTGAAGGTGATATTGCAAGGTTCAAGTCAAATGCATCTATAGTCATTGAGGCTATTCCACCCATAAGGTCCTTTTGAGTGACCGACAAAGTAATGTGGTCACGGACGGAGAAGTGTCAATTTGACTAATAACAAAAGTCCATAAAAATGTTAGAGAACTCAATTGAAAGAACCAAACCCAAAGACCATTCTCTTTGATACCAAGTATTATGAACCAAATAACCCAAGTAACATAAAAAGTTAAAATATATTGAAAATGGAAAAGTTAATGTAAATAATAAGTCTCTTCTAAGAAACAACCTAATTTTCCAATATATCATATACATGAAATAAAACACCTAATGAATCAATTTTTTTTTAATATGAATAGAAAATTAAAAAAAAAAATGTATCATAACTAAAATAATAATAATGAATGAAAGTCGAACCATAACAACCACTCCTTTTAGAAAACAAATATGATCAATAAAAAATGAAAATAAACGTTTCAAATGAATCTTTGAAATATCACTATCCATATCACAATATATACCACTTTGTCACGCTTTGAAATATCACTATTCATATCCCAATATATACCACTTTGTCACTTAAAATGAATAGAAGGAAAATGACTAGTTCGAAAATAGTCGAAAGCACAAAGACAATTGGACCAAAAGCTGGGAAATGCTGCAAAAGAATTTTAATGATAAAAAAAATATTCAAAAAATAAAAGGGTGGTTACGAAAACTTATCGATGGTCATAGAAAGGGATTAATGGTAATGGAAGGCAAGTGATCAATGCACATGATCAATGACTTTAATCTTAATCTATAGTATTTATTAAAAAGGATAGGTGATCCACCTTAAATCATAGCCATCTATTAATGTTAGTGATCAAAGCGTATTGCAGTATATCGAAACATATTAATAGTAGTATTGCAGTATTAATGTTAGTGATCAAAGGATAGGTGATCCACCTTAAATCATAACCATCTATTAATGTTAGTGATCAAAGCGTATTGCAGTATATCAAAACATATTAATAGTAGTATTGCAGTATTAATGTTAGTGATCAAAGTGTATTGCAGTATATCAAAACATATTAATAGTAGTATTGCAGTATATCAAAACATTAAGCATGTGATAACATGTCTCAAAAATAGAATTGTTCTACTTAAAGTAGCCTTATGATCAAACTATGACATGTATTTGCTTATTCATAATAGGCCATTTTTATCTGGATTGCTGATTCTTTTTATCCAATGGGTATGGAGCAAAATAGTGAATTAGATGGAGGGAATCAGCAATAGAGATAAGCTTTCAGACTTCTTAATAAGGTATTCATAACTTCTTCACTACTCATTTTGGAGTTGACAAGTAAAAATTATAAAATATTATTAAAAATATTATATCTATTCAAATTAAATTTAAAACATTTATAACTTAAACAATGATTTACATGATAAATTTCTATCACTGTAAATCTTTTCATGACTGTAAATCCTTTTAAAATGAATCTATACTGATTAAGTTCAACAATGATTTACATGATAAATTTCTCTCACTTTAAATCTTTTCATGACTGTAAATCCTTTTAAAATGAATCTACACTGATTAAGTTCCTTTGGCAGGTTCATCCTGTACCGGTGGTGAGTTGCAGATCCCCCTGCAAGATCCGGGAGTGATGCGATCATTGCTTGAACTCTGCATGCTTAGAGCAAGGGCTGCTATAATGGCTGCGTTTGTATCGATATCGAAAAACCGCTGAGGCTGAGGCTGTAGCCGTGACACGTTCCTTTGATCCCGCTGCAGGGAACCTTGAGAAACGAATGACCGCTGGCGTTTGGGAGGTAATTCATCCTGTGCCGGTGGTGACTTGCAGATCTGAGGAGGATGAGGCTGTGCGGGTGGTGAGTTGCAAGATCCCGGAGTGAAGCGAGAAATGGTTGAAGAACCCTGCATACTTAGAGCCTGCAGGGATGATACAATGCTGGGTACAGCCTGCAGGGATGATACAATGCTGGGTACCTGACTAGGCATCTTGTCTTTTCTCGCTGCGCAGTGTAAATCCATAATTAAATATCTGTCTACTTCAAAAGTATATTTATAATATTTCTAACGCATTGCATTATATAAGCAGGCTCACTGTTATTAGATTTTATAAGAACTGAACAATCATACCTTGACTATGGAGGTTCATGTGTCGAGCAAGTCCATGTGATTTAGAAAAGCTTTTTCCACAAACCCGGCAGGAGTAACTCTTTGTTTTGTCACCTTCTTGCTCAGCGGTCCATTTTCTTTTACCTGCAAGTAAGTTTAAGTTTAGGGTTTTTATTTTTCTAAATTCAAGGGAATTCTATCAAATCGAAAGCAGTACAGAATTGATTCCAGAAGTGGAGGCTCAAAACATTCGACCATGAAAACTAAAACTAATGTTTTAAAATCCATGGATCAGAATTCAGACATCAATTTTCGACGAGCTGTGGATAACTAGTATAAGAAAACCGGGAGGAAATACTAGATCTATATATTATTGCATCATGTGTACTGGAAATTAATGTTAAAAAATCTACAATTTTATTTAAAGATAGGGAATAGAACTAGAGAATTAACTGCTACAGATTTTTTCTTTCATGTATATTAAGGTTCAAACAGGTTTAAAATATTTAGGGCTTTTATTAAAACCAAATGGTTATGGGGCCAGAGATTGGGTTTGGCTAGTATCAATCACCAGTAGGTGGTTGTGGAATGTGGAAGACTCATTATAGTAAAGACTGATCAAGATGTTCTTCAGGGGCAAGACTGATCAAGATGCCCTTCATGGGCATCTTGATCAGCTGCTACAGATTTTTTCTTTCATGTATATTGAGGTTCAAACAGGTTTAAAATATTTAGGGTTTTTATTAAAACCAAATGGTTATGGGGCCAGAGATTGGGTTTGGCTAGTATCAATCACCAGTAGGTGGTTGTGGAATGTGGAAGACTCATTATAGTAAAGTCAATTTTGGTCTTTTGGCATTGTCCAGCATATATACTTCAGAACTGAGAGGAAAAATATATAATGAGCACTTAATTAAATGAAGAATATATCTAAGAAAATTAGAATCTCAAGCAATGATTGCTTTGAAGTTTGGATTCAATCCCAATCACAAATACTGATTGCTTTGAAGTTTAGATTCAATCCCAACTTCAAATACCAATTTTAAAAAGTGAAAATTATGGTTTTTCAAGCATAAAAATGAAAACCTTATTTTTTTAAGCAAGGATTACCCAAAGATCAATTAAGAGAAAATATAAAAAATGAATCAAAAGTCCTTATTTTCATCCAAAACTGGTTGCAAAAACAAATCAAAAGGAAGCATGGGATGTTATCCAACAAGCATATCAAGGGATTGATAAGGTAAAAGTTATTAAATTATAATCAAGGGATTGATAAGGTAAAAGGTATTAAATTATAATCTTTTAGAGAGGTTGAGACTTTTACTATGCATAATTTATAATTTATGAAATATTTTTTCCACTATAATTGTAGGAGTAGTTAATCAAATTGGATTTTATGGAGAAGATTTAGGAGATAAAAAAATATTGATTTTTTAAAAGGTTATGACTTTTCCTTCTTTAGGTCTAGTAGACTTAGGAAGGGATGTCCACTTGCTCCTCTATTGTTTGTTCTAATTGTAGATAGTTTAAGTAGACTTTTTTCTAGTGCAAAGCAAAGAGGATTCAAGAAGATATATGGGTGTCTCATCTACTTTTTGTGGACAATATACTTATTTTTTCTGATAGTTCTAAAAGAGATATTTTAAAGCTTAAATAAGTACTTTTCCTATTCTCTAAAGCTATAGGCTTAGTATTAAACAACATGAAGTATTATGTGTCCATTATGAATCTAGATCATGAAACTTATGATTGAAGATGTTCTTAATTTGATTTTCTCAAGTGGACATTGAAAATGGTGTCAAGTATATGGTTTTTTTATTAAAGCCAAATGATTATCTTAAAAGAGATTTGGAGTGGTTAGTTGCAAATAAAAAGAACAAAATACAATTATGGTGTAATAAATAGAGTTCTACCAGAGCATGACTAATCATGTTGAAATTTGTATTAGAAGCAATTCCTATTTGTTGGGTTTATGGTGTATGTCAGATTAAGTAGGTTATGCTGGAGGAAAGGGTGCTCTAATGAGAAATCCTATAATTAGACGACTTAGAGCAAGCTATCCTTATCCAAGGAATTGGGTGGATCAAGTCTCAAGCATCCTATTTCTTTGCTAAGGATCTCGCAAGGGGGTTTGGAGGATATTGAAGTGGGGTGGTGTAGTGGGTAAAAGTGATCTATAAAAAATATATCTTCCCACTTACAAGGGGGAATGGGTTAGTAATTGAACTAAGTCTATAAGAAATGTTTCTATTGTTTGTAAAGCAATTATTCTAGCCTTTGATGTGATTGGGGAGTGGTTGGCTTGGCTTTTTGGGAATGGCTTCCATCAATATTATTGGATTGGGTGTTTGGGAGCCCATAGTTTAAGTTTGCACATGGTGGAAGATTTTTAGACAATAGTGGTTGAATGTTGAATATCTTGGCTTTGTGGACAATGATAAAATACAATGGGAATCCTATGTTAAGGCCGGGATTGGTGAAAAGAGAAGATGAAATTTTATGGGCCATAAATGTAGTTAGGAGTCTACTCTCCAAAAATTGATTATTGTCCTTTGGGAGGAGGATCTTCCAAAACCTTCTCAGTGGACCAAAGTAATCTTGAATTTCAAATGTTCTCTAAAATATGAACTTCCCCAGACTGATGCCCCCTTGAGGAAATCATTGATAGAGATTGTAGTTGGTCTTATTTTGATGAGGCACCCATGCCATGGGTGGGGTTAAAGGCATTTTGCACATATGTGAAGATAGTTGGATAAAGTTTTCAGCTGCCACTCGACTTAGATCCAACAACAGAGTTGAAATGATTGCTTTAAAAAATTTGCTATGATCTCTTTGGAAAAAGGGTTGCAGAGATTACAAGTTCTTGAGGACTCAAAACATGTGATAGATTGGATGCCATTGAAGGATCTTCCCAAAAATATTTTTTTCAGACCTATTTATGGGGAGTGGTTTATATTGCTAGACTTTATTTGTACATTTCCTTCCAGCATATCTACAAAGAAAGAAATATGATTACTGATCACTTGTCAAAGGAAGGGCTACAGTTGGGTGAAGGTCTGTGCAAACTATTAGAGATGGAAAATCATAACCTTTTGGAGTTAAATCCAAGACCATTTCCAAGATGATTGACATTTTCATGTTTTTATGTGGTGAAAAAGACTACTTTGCTTGTTTCTCTTATGGTGGAGTAGACAACTCAGTTGGTGAACTGTTTTACTTTTTAAAATTTTGGTGCATCTTACAAATTATTCTGCATAGCATATTGAATATAGCTAAATGTATGGATAACTGAAAAGTTTTTATGTGGCCTATGCTTTAGACTTAGTGACCATTGAGGTCTATCAATGTGATTGTTTTTAATAAAATAGCTGCTATTTCTTTTCCTGTGGTAAAAAGAAAAGAAAATTCAACTCTCTGGAGATGTATATACATTTACACCTTTCAATGCCTCTCCCGTATTAGATCTATCACATGCTGGGTGACAACTTACATATATGTGTGCCAAAGTTATCCCAAAATGTAATAGGATATATACATTCTGATTCACACCCTTCAATGCTTCTCGCATATTAGATCTATCAAAAGACTAACCTAGTCGACGAGCCATGAAGAAATTTGGGGAGCCGTAGCTCGGGAGGACGGTTTAGCCTCTTACTTTGTAAATAAAATTGAGGCAATGGATTGGGTGGACTTGGCCCATTAAACATCCAGCCCCTTTTAAGTATAACCCTTTCGGAGGATTTTATGCAGCGGATCAACTTTTCAAACCTCAATACAGATTCCTTTGGGAATTAGGATCCATTTTTTCTTATTTACTATAGTTTTATAAAAACTTTCAATCTTCTATATTTTACTTTGAAAGAAAAGATTAGAAGAGCTTCTCCTAATTACTGTCTGGATAAATTAATTGATCAGAGCTTCTATCACTAATGTTCTCCTATTTCGTTCTAAACAACACATAAAAGACGTGAATGAATATAGAAAACTTACCTGTCATTCTTTCACCTGGAGAATGGAATGGAGCTTCAGTTTCAGGTATCAACAGACAATTCACTAGCGTTTCGTTGAATTCATCGTTCGCAGGCTTTGTTATTTATAATGTATCTCAGGATTTTTTTTTTCCGATTTTGACATGTCTTCTATGACCATTAAAATATTGCACGATTACAATATTACAATACCACCCGTAACCCTAACCCTAACTGAATCAATTAATAATATCAGGCCATTACGGTTTTCATAATGGAAGTAGTTTTGCTGGAGTTTGGTTTCATAATGGAAGTAGTTTTGCTGGAGTCAATGGTAGTAAATAAAGTTTTATTTATGGGCGATATTGGGTTTTGGTAAGTTTTTGGTATACACTGAGACCAATTATAAGCACTACATTTAATTACAAATACAATTTATACCAATTATAAGCACTACATTTAATTACAAATACAATTTATATGAGACCACTGGCTCCCTCTACAATCCTAATTAATTTCTGGTTTGCTAGCTTTCTGGTATAACGAATTTTGACAGAGTTAGTGGTCGCAATATTGGACTTGTTTTAATGCTTCCACATTGAATGCTCTAAAATTAAATAACCGTCTGAAAATTGCAAATAAACTGTTAGTTACTCCATTAAATATTAATCATCATTATTTAGTAAATTATTATTTTTAGTTAAATTTAATATTTATAAATATGTAAAATAAAAAGGAGTAGTTTATTTATTCTATATTATTCTACTTTATCATAAGTTTTAGTAAGAATAGGGTAATTTTTTTTTGTAAAATCCAAATTTTTATATGTTTAAATTGTATTTTGTAATCTATAAATAAACACTCAAATTATACAATTTCCATACCTAATATATGTAATTTTAAATTTTTTTGAAGATTTCCAACAAAAATATAAAAAATATTAAACAAAAAGAAAAAGTTGAAAATATAGAATAATTAAACTACACCCAATAATAATTTAATATTTATAAATATGTAAAAGAAATCTAATATTTATAAAAATTATAATTCAAACTTACCCGACCTTATATATAACCTTATAATTTAAGATGTTATTTTATACAAACATTATATTATGATTTTAATATAAAATATTTACCAATTAATATATTTTTTTTCATACAAAGAATTAATATATTATGCAATGAAATAATTTAAAGTATTTATATAGTTTTCTAAGAAGAATATTATGTGATGAAGTAATATAAAATATTTTAAAAGAAAATAAAAATATTTATATTAACATAATGTAAATAATTTTGAAAGAAAAATATATAATAATTTAAAGGAAGAAGTGATTGCATTTATCTATATACTTTACAACACAATTTAATGATAAAATTGTATAATATATATCGATATGTTCCATACCAGATCTAACAGAGAACAAGTAATAAAGAACATAGTAGAAACACACACATAATATGCAGAACTCATAGATCATTAGTCTTATTATGGAAGATGAAGCAGCTTTAAATAGAGTTGCTACTACAAGATGGAGAGTTGATTAGCTTAATAAAACCTAACTAACTACTACTTCTAATAGTTACATCATTAACTCTTCAACATATCTCATCTTGGGCCCAATGCCCTTCCTTGGAGAATGCATTGGGCTTGACTGCTCATGCTCTCTGGGAGAATGAGCTTTGTTGGAGGATCATGGTCGACGAATCGACTAGGTACCTACTGATCGACATGATCTAGTCGAGTCAGTTAGGCTGACTTCCAGATAGTTATGCAGTTACAATGGTCTAACTAATTGTATGAACCATATAAATAGGTTGGTGATCCACATGTTATGATGATGATTATCCTACTTTGTACATTATGGCCTAATTATATAATAAAATACTTGTTGCTACTGTCTCCATTACTTTCTTTCTTTCTTGCTCTCTTTATGTATGTATCATCTTGTACTTAATATCATATGTTGTGTTATTGGTAACCTCCTATAATCTCGTAGATTACAGCATTGGTTCATTGCCGGTAGTACTGACCCGAGACATGAAATGGTCATGCATACATAAATAGTGAGTGAGGAATAAATTAGGGAGTGGTGGAATTGAAAACTCACAAACTAAATTCAGAACTATGCCAAAAGGAACAAGTTGAAACTCGCATAAGCCACAGAAAAGTTCTTCATAGAGTCTCATCCAAACAATTCATAGAGACTTTCCCACATGAAATAAAGAAGTTCCTTGATAGATTTCATGAGTAAAATAGAAGGTCAGAATGACAAACTGCTGATGCACAAATTTTGTAATGGTGGATGGAAAAACTTACATGAGTGGGTCGAAAAGATAGTCGAAGATTACTGTGAAGAGAAATCTATTGAAGAAAGAACTTTGCCTAACGAAATTAGAAGCAAATTCTATAATGAATTCCACAATAGCTTTTCTTGTACTATTCTGAATTTTCTCTATAGATTTCTAATTGAAAATGGAGTCGCCATATAGTCTAACCTTGACCCCCCTTAGGTCAAGGTTGCACAAATTGGAAATATAAAAAAAAAAATTGGGAGTGTTTCATTTGTGAACGTGAGTGGGAGTATTTCCTTAGTAAATGAATACAAGCGTTAATGCCACACCCATCACTTGTTACTAGTCAAGTCAACAATGGAGGGGTCGTCGACCACATGGGATGAATTGAATGAATAGATAATGCTAGTCGACAAGAAGTAGAGGGAATGAAGCCTAGCAAGGACACAAGCATGACTCAAAGAGATAAATTGATGGCCAGTCACAAACAGACAATTGATATTCAGAAAATTGAATAAGAGAAAAGATAGAATAAATGAGAGGAACTTAGGAATATTTTAAGTCCGCTACATAACAAGAGGAATATGAAGAAACCGATTGACAAGGTTTGAGTCGAGGGAAAGTTGACTAGTTAATAAAAAGGATGAGGCGTCGACACCGGTGGAGTGACCTCAATCGATGGAGGAAACCACGAAACCTTTTCCAATTGTAATTCTTGATGTTATGAATCATGTTGAATCTATCCCCATGATTATGACCCATGGACCAAGTGTTAGACATAATCAAGTGTTACTTGTGAATCAGAGCAGGTGACAACAACATATGGTATCGATAAGACGACTGTGAATGAATCGTAAATTAACTAATAATTCAGAGGCCAATGCATGGTAACTGGATTACTTTTGTGCTCAATTTCGTAGGAAAAAACTTTCATTTATTCTATTCAGAGCACATGGAAGTACCCCCTACCAAAAACACTATCGATTGAACCAAGAATCCCATCGTAGCTCCAACTTGTTGGCGAAGACTTATTGGAAGAGATTCGATTGTCCTATTATAAAACTAATTATAAAGAGGTTAGTAAATATATAGTTAGTATCCCTCTTCCAGTTAGTATTCAAACTAAAAATCAAAGTAGTAATCAAAATTTCAGTAATATGGCTTATCATCACTCTATGCATATTCCCATTTATGAAGGGGATAAAGACCCCCAAAAAAATTGGTTCATATATGAAACAATTTGGGAAGCTAACCTTATTAATGATGAAAATAGACAGATAGCAAGATTTGTAGGTGGTCTTCAAAAAAGAGCATTGACATGGTATATGAATTTGATTGAAGAAAAGGTTCAAACAAAAGATGAAATCAAATAGAATTTTCTAGAATTCTTTCAGACTCAAGATATCAGGAATTTAGCTGCTAAGAAGTTGAAAGATATTACTTAGAGATTCAACATGATAGTATGTGAATATGATAAGAGATTTAAATAACTCCTTAGTCAAATAACATACACGATCGACCAAAATTTGTTGATCCAATGGTTTTGTAAAATCTAAGCACAACAGATCTATGAAACAAAGACAATAGTTACTAGAGATGCATGCGGCAAATAATATGTCAAAAAATTGATGCAAAAGTTTTGCAACAGTTCATGCATTATCATAAACTCAAAAGATGATTACAATGTGTAACAATAAGCCAAGCAATTTGAATTCCAGAGAGGTCATTCTAATTGAATGCATGAGAGTGGCTTACTTGGCAGTTAACACTACTCGGCACATCAGTTAACCACTTAACTACCAGGTAAATGACTCTAACAGACTCTGAAACTGTCTAACTGAATCTAGAACTCAACTAAATGCCCAAAATTAGGGGAGGGCATCTTTATGTCTTCAGTTAACTGAATATTAGGTGAAAATAACACCAGATGAATTCAACCAGTGTAGTAGGGAGCCTTTCTGACTCCAGTTGGCTGAATATAATAATAAATGTTGTCAGTTAGACTGAGTAGGGCGCTTTAGTCATGAAAATCACCTCATTTGGATCCCTGAATGATGGAGGAGGCCCAGTTAACTGATATCGATGGCCTAGTTGACTCCCTAAATGAAAGAGGAGGCCCAGTTCACTGAAACTGATGATTTGTTGATGATGTAAGCACATAATTGAGTCAAAATAATTAGGATAAGTGGCAAATTAAGTTGTGAAGCTCAAATAAATGATGTGTGGTTGGAAAATGCTCCAAAACCCCCCTTAAGATAATCTCATGTGGAGGAGTAAATAAAAATAATAAAAGGGCCTCGAAAACAAAGGCAATAGGTCACCCAGTACAGAAATAATCCTAAAAATGATCAAAAAATCTAAGTAAGGAAAGAGGGAAAAATCCAGTGGGAAAGAAAACCCCCCCTCAAAATAAACACTGAAGGATATAATATGTCCTCACCATAGTAGAACTCACCCCCAACAATGAACGGAGGTGAGAGAACTTCTTCTCAGTGAAGCGCTTGGTGAAGATGTCTGCAATTTGATCTTCTGTAGGGCAATATTGTAGCACAATGGTTCTGTCATACACAAGATCTCGGATGTAGTGCATGTGGATCTAGATATGATTGGTCCTCTGTCTCTGAACCAGATCTGTCGAGATCTTGATAGCACTATGATTGTCACAAAAGATGACATTAGAATTGGTGCTACCAATATCAAACTCTACTAGAATACCCTACAACCAAACTGCTTGAATGCAAGCATTGACTGCTCCTCGATACTCTGCCTCTACTGAAGATAAGGAAATGGCGGCCTGCTTTTTGCTCGACCAAAAAATAGGCCTTGTTACAATCATGAAAACATATCTAGAAGTGGACTTCCGATCAATGTTATCACCCGCCCAATCTGAATCAGTGAATCCAACCAAGTCAAGATCAAAATCTACAGCATAGTGAATGCCAAAATGTCTTGTACCCTGCACATAGTGCAAGATCCTTTTGGTTGACTTCCAGTGAATCTCATGGGGCTGTTGCATGTACCTTGAAATAGCACTCACGGCATAAGAAATATTAGGCCTAGAGTGTGTCAGATACAAAAGAATACCAATCAATTGTCTGTATAGTGTAGAATCCACCAACGGTGTAGAATCACAATCCTCAAGACTGATTCCTGAGAGGAATGGGAATGGTGCCACTTTAGATTTTTCCATATTGAACTTATTTAGCAGATCCAAAGCATATTTTGACTGAGAAATCATATCCCATCAAAATTCTGAGTGATATCGAGACCAAGAAACTGCCTCAGCATGCCTAAATCACTCATATCAAATGCTTGGTGTAAATTGGTTTTTATAGTGTCGATCAAAGCAAGACTGCTTCCTGTAATCAATAGGTCATCAACATAAAGGACAATGATTAGAAAATTAACTTTATGCTGTTGTAGATACACATTTGGATATGATTTTCATCTCGCAAAATTTTGCGACAGAAGAAAGGAATCCATCTTTCAATACCAAGCTCTTGGGGCCTGTTTTAAACCATACAAGGATTTCCTTAATATGAAAACAAGTGTCGGATATGATATGTAACCTTCAGGATGCTTCATGTAAATCTATTAATGAATATCTCCATGAAGAAATGCACTCTTCACATCCATGTGGTGCAACTCCCACTGCTTGGATGCGGAAATTGCCAAAACTAGGCGGATTGAATCCATTTTTACAACCGGTGTCTGTGTAGTCCAAACCATGAACTTGTGAGAAACCTTTTTCCACCAAAGTAGATTTATATTTGCAGGTTGAACCATCAGCAGAAACCTTTGTTCGGTAAACCCATTTGCATTGAATCAATTTCCTCCCAGGTGGAAGAGAAACTAGCTCCCATGTTGCATTTTTCTGAAGAGAATTGTACTCTTCATCCATGGCGGTTTTCCATATCGGATATCGGTGGGAATGGTAGTATGATTTAGGATTCGAACCAATCATCAAAAAAAAAAATTTCAAACAACAATGGATCAGAATATGAAAGATTCATACCTGCTCTTTGAAATTTTGCTCGGGTTCTTCTTGGATCGGCAAGATTTCCAATGTTAGAACCGGCAGATGTGAGAGTCTTCTCTTCCCACTTTGGAAACTGAGGGGGATAACCTGTTTTTGAATATGAACCTGATATTTCATGTTCATTAATATCAGACATAATATCAGAACACAAACTTTTATTATCTTCTTTCGAATATTCTTCTGGAAGAGGAAGCAATTTGGCAGTTTCTTCCTCCAGTAGCTGTAGATCATGAAGCGGTTATTCAAATTGAAAACTCCTCTCCATGAATATATTTTTGGATATGATATCCATGAGTTCGTATCCTTTGTATTCTTTAGCATATCCAATGAGGATGCACTCAGTACTTTGTGGTTCCAAAGATATTCTCTTCTTAATCGAAATTCTAGCCCATGCAGTGGAGCCAAAAACCATGAGATGTGACACATCGGGATTGTGACCAGTGTAGGCTTTGAAATGAGTTGTACCTTTGACGGATGAGCGTGGAAATCTGTTCCGAATGAATGCAGAAACATTCATGGCCTCATCCCAAATATTTGAAATCAAACCTTTCGACTCAAGCATACAATTAGCCATCTCTTTCAATGCTTGGTTTTTCCTCTTCGCTACACCATTCTATTGAGGTTTGTAGGGGACTATTTGTTGGATTTGGATTCCATTTTCCACACAAAGTTACAGTAGATTTGATTTGATATATTCTCCACCATTATTAGATATAATATCTTTGATATTGCTCCCATTGGCAGTCTCAACAAGAGCCTTGAAATTCTTGAAGATTTCAAGCACTTCTGATTTGTTCTTGAGAAAGTAGACCCATGTGAATATCGAGAAGTCATCAATGAATGTAAGAACATACCTTGATCCATTAATGGAGGGATTTGGTAAAGGACCACTAATATCACTGTGAATCAGCCCCAAAATAGAATAAGCTCTGCTAGCTTTTCCTCGATCGAACTTGTGCTCAGGATGCTTTCCAATGATGCAACCCTTGCATATTCCTTTTGAGGATTTGATGTTCGGAAGGCCTTCAACCATGGAATTATTTTGTAGCAGATGAAAATATTTATAATTTAGGTGTCCAAACCTCTCATACCATAGTCGGCTAACCTCATTTCCATGAGTCAGAAGGGAACTTGGCTTTGAATACGGAAAAAAGTGAAAAAACTCATAGGTTTTGGCAACATGATTTTCCTTGCCTGTTGCAATGAGTTTTCCAGTGCTAATATCATAAATTTCAACATCATTAGGGCTGAATACAACCTTCTTGGGAAAACCAGTGTGTGTCATCTGAAACACAGAAAGCAGGTTCGAAGCTAGAGAAGGAACATAGAGAAACTTTTGAAAACTGCCATGTTCTAAATGAATAGTACCTTTGCCTTTTGAAGAAATTTGTGAATCATCTCCCATGTGGATGGAGATGCAGTTTTCGAAGTCTAATGATGAGAAGGAGTATTTGCTTGAAACCATGTGATTCTATGCTTCTGAATCTATGAGAAGAGTTGTAGAATTCAAAACACTTACCATGAGTGCATGACCATTATTTCCCTTCTTCCTTGCACCATATGAAAAATTTATGTTATTTTTCTCCAAGAGAAGGGCTATCTGATCAATAGTTTTCTTCATGCATGAACTTCAGGATGAAAGCCACTGCCACAGTAAGAACACTTTGTCTTCTCCTTTCCATTTTGCTTGCATTTTCCTGAACCTGAGGGCTCATCTGACTGCTTGGTATTCTCTTTTTGCTTGGAATGATCAAACTTGGTCTTCTCTTTCTTTTGCTTTCCTTTACCATTCGTAGCTTTAGGTCCTACAGCAAATAGGGCTTGATATTTGGAGGTTTTTATGGACCCCATCTTAACAAGCTTGTCATGCTATTTTTTTAAGGACTCAATGAATGCATTCAAGGTAGGCATCTTCCAATTCATAATGGTGAATTTTCTCGAATAGAAATTAGAGACAAACATTTAATAATCTGCTCCTAGCTTCATAAGGATTGAAAGAATCAACTACTCATCTTTCTTCTCAACACCACATTGCTTCAACTGAAGCACCAAATGCTTGAACTTGGTGAAGAAATCATTGATGGTCTCGAAATTCTCAGGTTTTAGGAAAATCAGTCCATTCTCCAACTGATAAGCCCTCATCTCATCATGCTTTCCAAAGAGTTTGGCAAGTTGTTCCCATACTTCTTTTGGAGTCTTCAATCCGCTGAGATGGAAAAGAAGATCTTCCGAAATATTGAGACATAAGAAACCATAAGCTTCATCAAGCTTATTGAAGAATTTGGACTTCTCTATGGTAGCATTAGGCTCTGGTTTTATGCCCATAGTAACTCCGAAGAGTACCTCGGAGCGCAATACAATATCTATGACATCCTTCCACTGATGATAGTTGAAAGGAGTAAGGAGATTTTGTGAATAAGAGTCCATCTCTGCTATAGAGAATGCAATAGGAGGTTGTGAGAAATATGCAGTCACAAACAAACAAACAAAAATTAGGTCGACAACCTGCACTTTTCAAGTTGCATCACACCCGGCATAGCCTATCAAGCAAGCTTGATAAGTCGGATGCACATTATCCAGGATTTATGTTGAAAAATTTCAGTGTCACATCCATTTCCATCAATCCAATGCAAGGGAGGGAACATGACTGTAACATGGGGTGTCTAATTCTTCCCCAAAGCCATAATGGTAAAATTTTTCCATTTCAATAAAATGCACAATCAAATTACACAGCAGAAATAAAATACATAATTGCACACACACAACAGACATACATCAGCATATTTATCTCAAGCCATTGATGAATCAACAGGCAGAGAATCCACCCCATTCTCATGCTATGCACAAGCTTCATATCAATTCAATTAACATGAATATTTGTCATTCAGAATTAACACATTGTAAAACACAGAATGCATATAAATTAAACCACAGAGAACACTTATCTTGAAGATGAGGCTGTCCAAACAACTAGCTATGTGAGAGCAACATTCCACCCAACCATAGATCTCTGTCCAGCTTGTATCCTTTCAGCTGAGAGATCAGCCCTGAGCTGGGTTGTGTATCCACTAAGGAGTAACTAGTTGGGCTCACTCACAGGCATGGTTTCACTCAACAGTTATGCTAAGCCAACTCACAGTTGGGTTTATCCAACATATGAAAGATAAAGGAGGGAAATGCTAATCCAATGAGCTCAACCACAGAGCTACAGGAATCTCAAATGAATTCAATAGTCAAGGCACCCACATTACCTACCACACCAAAAACACAAGGAAGGTCCCCTTCTCTGCAGCACAGTCCCTTAGGCATCCCTTCCCTCCAGCGCTCTTCAGGATGGGCACAGAAAGGTCCAGCTGCTAATTCTCGATATTCTAGCCTTCATTGGGTTTATCAAGTAAACCCAACCTCTGCTCAGTCATCCACAATTGGATTTCTCACAATTTTGTTCATCAAATAACTCAATCCCGTCACTGGTTTTCTGGGCTATAAAAACTGGGTTTTCCAATGGATTTCGGGGTATCTAATACTCTCAAATTCGCCCCAAGGTTCATATCTACAGATCCCCCATTGGATTTCACTGTCAAATACTAAATCTGGGCATTTTTGGCTCTTCAAAACGTGGGTTCTTGCAAAGTTGCGATTTCTAGTTTTGCTCACTGCTGGAATTTGTTTTTGGATGGAAAATGATGCTGGCTACTTCCATAATAATGGAATGGGGATGAGGAAGAAGCAACTCCCATGAGGTAGAGTGACTTGTGGTACAAGAAAACAAAGCCCATACCTGCAAATACAAATTTCTGTGCTGCCCATGCTCCATTGAAGTCATGGACTGAAATCTTCAACTACTTCCTTACAATAGAAATAGATGTCATCAAGGAAAGTCAAATGGGTTCTCACAATAACATTTGTAAAAATATGGTTCATCCCCACAACCCCCTCACCACTCCCTAATGGATACACATGGCCCCTTCTCATTCGTTGCTTCCATAGCCAGTTTTGGTATTTTATTGAAATATTAACATTTACATCAATTTACAATATTCCATGGCTTAATAGCACATGGGTATCAAAATATCAAATACTTGCTTGTTTTAAATAAAATCCAAACATACACTAGCGGGGCCTTGGCCTTGAGCTCCTCGCTAGGGAAACATACAACGCATGTATACAATATTTACATTAAAAGTCAATATTTCCTAAGGGTCAAAATTGGGGTATTACATTCAGCTTCTGGTGCAGTGTTGGAATATTTTGAGCAAACTTTCTCAATCTTCAACTGAATAAATCTGTAGAAGAGTTTCCTTGTCCTTCCAAAGCTCTGATACCATGTAAATTCTAAGGACAACAGATCTATGAAACAAAGACAATAGTTACTAGAGATGCATGCGGCAAATAATATGTCAAAACACTGATGCAAAAGGTTTGCAACGGTTCATGCATTATCATAAACTCAGAAGATGATTACAATGTGTAACAATGGCTACAATAAGCCAAGCAATTCGAATTTCATATAGGTGATTCAAATTGAATGCATGAGACTGGATTACTTTGAAGTTAACACCACTCGGCACATCAATTAACCACTTAAATACCATGTAACTGACTCTAACGGACTTTGAAACTGTCTAATTGATTCTAACTGAATCCAGAACTCAACTGAATTCCCAAAATTAGGGAAGGGCACCTTTTTGTCTTTATTTAACTGAATATTAGGTGAAAATAACACCAGATGAAGTCAACCAGTGTAGTAGTGCGCCTTTCTGACTCCAGTTGGCTGAATATAATAATAAATGTTGTCAATTAGACTGAGTAGGGCGCTTTAGTCATGTAAATCACCTCAGTTGGCTCCCTAAATGAGGGAGGAGGCCTAGTTAATTGATATTGATGGCCCAGTTGACTCCCCGAATGAAGGAGGAGGCCCAGTTCACTAAAACTGATTATTTGCTAATGATGTAAGCACATAATTGAGTCAAAATACTTAGGATAAGTGGAAAATTAAGTTGTGAAGTTCAAATAAATGATGTGTGGTTGGAAAATGATCCAACGGGTTTGACGTTGGACTTCTACTAGAATCATAACACCGCTCAGCCTCTATGAATTCACAATATACGAAGAATCCCTAAATAAAGCACAAAAGGTCAAGTCTAATTAATACTTTACAATCACACCAATCAACCAACGATTGGAAGAAAAACTTGAAGTCATGGAAATATCACTTTAGCAACTCGCTTTGAGGCATAGTGACTTATGGTGTATGATTTTCTCATTGGAGGGGCACTAAATATAACTATCGGTATGCTGAACTACAACGATTCGAGAATTACATAATGAAATTTAAAGGTGAAAGAAGAATATTTCCAGAGGAAAGACAACCAAATAACTTTTGAATCGCTCAAACAAGGTATTACTGTGACATTTGTGAAAGGTTTGAACCTCATTCAATGGCATATTGTCCATATAACATTGAAATTGTCAAACCAAAATGATGTGGCATCAGTTGAACTACTCAACATAACATTGTATAATGTGTAAAGAATTTTAGAGCAAGGCCAATTGCCAATGGGTCTATCAAGCCCAAACTATCAATCAGAACAACCAAAAAGACCAAGACTTCAGGAATAATGACCAGCATAACAAGGCTACAACCGATGAGGAGGTTTTAGAGGTCATGGAAGATACAACAATATTCGAGGTAACCGCCCCCAAGGATAAGGGGAGTCCCTATGCTTTATTTGTTACAATGAAGAAAATTTGAGTATCGACTGTCTCTAGAAAGACATGAAAGATTGCCCCATCATCCTTGAGAAAAATAATAAATGAAAAGAATGTTAATCTCTTGTCCGGTGTTCCTAAGCATGAATATTTAAATCATAAAAAATTTCACATCATCACGAGACAAGGAACGGAGATTGGAAGTGACAATCCGCAAATCACTAAAATCCAAAGTAAAGAGAATAGTTATCCCAATCTACATAAGCAGAGGAAAATATTTAATAATGTTGCAATTTTTTTTAAGAGTTAGCGCATGAGGAGGACACCCCATAATCCCAGAATAAAAATATTAATGAACTATTATGACTTCTCATGAAAGAATATGTAGTTGCAAGATTAATCAATCTGATGTATATGATAAGAAATAATCCAAGTAATGAAAAAATTGCTAAGAATCTATGTTGTTTAAATAAAAAAGATAAAGTTGATATTAACCCACTGGTCGACCTGAAAGTTGAAGGATATTACATATTACAAGTCATCATTGATTTTATATCTTAGGAAAACATAATGACTAGATCAACTTGGGAAAGGATGGGTCGACCAGATTTCTTGGAATCAGGCATATATCTTAAGATTGCTGACCACAACCTCATTGAACCGACCAAAGTTTGGAAAATTGTTAATACTGCAATTATGGGTATTAACACTAAAATCAACTTTGAAGTCATCAACCCAAAATAATTATCCAAGTCCTTCCCCACGCTAGTCGGTTGACCGTGGGGTAGAAAAATGAAAGATTCTATATCATTAGAGAAAGACAAAACAAAATTGAAAGGTGGAGAGGAAAAGGTCATTGTGCATGTCTATACGTCCCAAGGAAGACCTTGGGTTGAACTTGATGACAATGATGTAGACATGAGGCAAATGTACCAAGTCATGAAAAATAATGAAGATTTGGTTGAATCAAATGAATATGGAGAAATCCATTTGGGCTCACCTTTGTCATTCGGAAATAATTGAGACTCGGAACTATATGACAAGAAAATTGAAAACTACAAAGCACATGTAAGAGAATGTTGGATAGTCGAAGTCATTTGTGACGCTCAATGTGAGAATGCTTTGCAATTCAAGTAATTCCAAAAGTATCTAAGAATAAAGTAAGGGAGTACCTGTATTTAGTTCCAATAAAATCCAAACCGGATAATCTACCACTACTCAGGTACAAAGAACATGAGTCTCCATTGACTCATGTCGAAGAAGTATCGAAGAATGTTGGAGAACAAGGCTGACTTCAAAGCTTAGTTGAAATTTTTATCGTTCAAGAGGATAGGTGGTGGGATGACCAATGGTCATGTCTGTGGACTTGGACGATCACTTCAACTTATTGTGTTGAATGATTTGGAGAAAAGAAACCAACAACACAAGCATAAATTAAAAAATTTGCTTAGGTACAAGATCCAGTCAAGCAGCCCCAAGAGTTAGCTCAATCGTTCGAGTACTCGTAGTTAGGCCTCCCAGCATGCGAGGTCACGGGATCGAGTCTCATCGACTCTCTTGGGGTTAGGCACGCAGCGGCCGCGGGTGTGAGGCCCCTTCGGGTGGATCCGCCAGAAATTATTTCGTGGATGTAGCGGTCGGCTAAGTCGATTAGTGAACCACATGGAAAAAAAAAAAAAAGATCCAATCAAGCACATTAACATGTATGAAAAAGAATGGAAAAGGCTTGGTTATTGGGATGAGCGAGTATGGACACATATGATTCCCATCACATTGGATGACTTTCCCAATAAATGGCACAAAATGGAAGAATATTAGGGAGAAACATTTAATTGGAATACCCTTAAAGAAAATTTTAATAAAGGTTTCTCATTTTCCCCGGTGGAAGAATGCCTTAAGTAGTATAAGAAATTCACCAATTCATCAAATCATCAGAACGACCAGTTGATGCAATCGAAACTAATAATAGACCGAGTTCATATTGTAACATCGTCATGATTTACCATAAGAAATAGACTCATCTCTCGACTAGACTAGACTTGGAAAATGATCAAACACCCGGAAAAAGTTTTTGGTGGAAGAAATATCATCCTCGAATAGCTCATCTAGTAAAATTAGTTTTGAAAATATCTACTAAAGATAAAGAAGACAATCATGAACCTAAATAATTACACCCATACTTTACTAAATTCAAGGAAGGAGACTAACCAATTGACGAATCAAAAGCACTAGAGTGAATGGACGTGAAAATAAGATCAAAAGAAGTCGATATCTCTCTCGATGGAAAACCCAAAATAAATAAATAAAATTGGTGATTAATGGTTGGAACAACAAACAACAGAATATCCAATCTTCTCAAAGAATACCAGTATGTATTTCACAGAGACTACAAATACTTGAAAGGGTTGGTTCAAGAAACAAGAGAGATGAATATTGAAATCATGCCAAATTCAAAACCTGTTAAGAAACGACCATATACACTAGCTCATAAATACAAAGACGTTATAGTAAAAAAGGAAATTAAGAATATGTTAGCTATTGGAATTATATACCCAGTCGATTAGTCTAATTGGCTACCCCTATGGTCATCCAACCAAAGGAATGTGATTGAAAAAGACTCTACATCTGTGTCAACTTTATAGGTCTATACAAAGTAACCCTTGCAAATTCGTTTCCGACACCTTTTTCCAATGAAATTATTACTAAAGTCACTAGTCATGAATGTTATTCTTTCATAAACGGTTTTTTAGGATATATCCAAGTACCTATAGCAAAGGAATATCAACACAGGACTACATTTATATGGGAATTTGGGTCATATGCATATAAAGTATGTCATTCGGACTGAAAAATGCGCCAGTAGTCTTCTCAAGAATTGTCATAAAATCCTTTCAGGATTTTTTGTACAAAACCATGGTTATATATTTTGATGACTAGACCATATGTACTATGCTCAAATACCATGTCCAATGGATTCGACTGATGTTGGAGAGGTGTTGACAAATCCAACTCTCATTTAATACAAAGAAGTGTATTTTCCATGCCCATTGGAGTAATTTTGGGCCATGTAGTCTGTAAGGAAGGTATTAAAGTCAATTTGGTAAAAATCAAGGTTATTCTTAACTTCAAACCACTAGTGAATCCCAAGCAAGTTAGAATATTGTTTGGGAATATAAGATATTATAGAAGATTTATAAGGAATTACTTAGACATGACATTTCCCTTAGAAGAATTGTTCAAGTTAAAATTTGAATTCATCTAGATGCCAGAATGTTCAGAATCATTTGAACTACTCAAAAGAAAATTGGTCAAAACTCCCATCCTTAGATTCCCCAATTGGTCCAAGAAGTTTCATGATCATATAGATGTGTCGGGTATTATAGTTGGCACAATACTCACCCAACCCGGAGACAATGGAATCGACTATCCCAATGCATATGCTAGTTGGAACCTAAATAAAGCAAAATGAAACTATTCACAACTAAGTGAGAAGGGTTATGAATGATTTTCACACTTCAAAAATATCAGCATTATCTATTAGTGAATTGATGCAAGAGCATCGGAGCCTAGGAAGATCAGTCGAAGGTGATCAACATGAGCAGTCAACCAGGGGGGTGCCAACAACCGCTGGTGCAGAGCTGATTGGTTGTCAAAGTCAATGAGTTGAGCAGGAGCAGTTGATATGCGATCGACAGAAGATGCAGAAGTCAAGAGTCGACATGTCAAGGTCAATAGATGACAAGGTTGCAGCGGAAGGTGTCGTAGGTCGACATATGTCGAACCACGACACCGACAGGTTTGGGCATGAGTCAAGCGAGGAGGAAAGGGCGGACTGGCGAATCCTGAAAAGAAAAGTGAAGCCGACGGAATGCTGACAGAAGACAGTATGGTCGAGACATAGACCGACTACTATAGGAGTGTCATAGAAGTCAGAGGTCGAGGCGAGTACTTGGTAGCCATTTGGGGTTGCTAAGGAAGTTATGAACAGTTATTGCAGGTGGTTAGGATCGTGGAAGATGTCAACATAGGCAAGAATTGTGCAACACGGCTGAGGCGCTGACAATTGCAGGTCTACAGGATTTGATGGATTCGGCGGACATAGGAAGAGTGTCTCGGGTGTTGGAGTAGACCTCGGGATGTGCAACAGCAACAGAGTAGAAGACTTGTGCGCAGGAACAGAGGAGGGGGTCAATTCCGTTTTGGAGTTGCAAGGTTCGGGATTGGATGAGTAGATTGGAGAGAACAGTCACACATCAACCGAATGCAGGAAAGATCAAATCCATAACTCAGCGAGCGCTTGCATTCAACAGAGGCCATGATAGGGTGAAGGTCGCCACATTGAGAGAGAACACCATTTACTTATGTATTGTAAGGTTGATGTCGACATAGTTAGATGTTTATATTTCCTTGCATTTCGCATTGTAACCGATTTGATTAGAAGTAATAGAAGCCACTTCTGGCATCCTATTTACATCTAGTTCATGTGAACATGTGGTTGTGTCAAGTGTTATTGTTAATCAAGAACCTTGTTGAGGTGACCTTGCATCATGAACCCATTCATTTGTTTCACGGATCACTAGGATTTAAAAAAATTGCTCAATAAACCGCTGCATCATGGATGAATATGTCACCAACTCTTGTTATTCCAAGAATTTGAATTCAAAATACTAGTTCGACTAAGAAAATAAAATGTGGGACCCGACCATCTGTCTTGTATAGAATCTGGTTAATATTCAGTTGGGATAGATGATGAGTTGACGGATGCACGCCTCTTCCGAGTCGAGGCTGTACCGACTGATCTTGCCAACATTGCCCCATTTTTACAAGAAGGAAAAACTGTTGAAGTAACATCTCAAAATAAAAATAAAATTCTCAATGAATGTAGTGTTGTATACCTTAATTAATGGATATCTTTATAAATTAGGACAAGACGATATACTCCGTTGGTGTGTGCTTGACCATGAGAGGAAAGCTATTATTGAAGTTCAACATACTCTAGAGAAGCAGGAGGGAATTTTCATGCTGACACAAATTCTAGGAAAATTCTAAAATCCAGGTTATAGTGGCAGACATTAAACAAAGACTACAAAATAATATTAATACATGTGGTTCTATGAGTCCTGTAGGTTGCTCGATATCTTATTCTATTTTCATTACACCATGAGTCTGGCTACTACAGCAACATCTCATCATAGTCTACTTCCTCTGCTTGATCTCATTAGTCTTGTTTATAGTTAAACCATCATCACTTGTTCTACGGAATAAGTCTCATCATTCTTAATTTGTAGGTGATCGTGTACGATACTTCGTACAAGTCAAATTTAGTAGCATGGTTAGAAACATTTCATAGTTTCCAAAACATATGCATACGTCACACTGTCATAATGCTATCTTAGCTAATAAAACAACATTCATCCATATCCCACATCCATATGGTAGCTTTCTAGATGCCTTCCATCTCTACCAGAACATTATTAAGAGTGTGCACTACTCCCAATATGTCAGCAAAGAGGTTTCACTCTAGATAAGTAGCAATGGAATGTTGTATAGCACCATAGGCTACTTACCCATCACATATTAATGCAAAATGTTCTAACATGCATACTATACTTAGGAATATAAACATGTACACAAATGAACAATATCATTTAAACAATTTGATAAAATGACAATTCAAATACTTATCTTTGTTTGTTTGGTAGGATCTCTTTTGATCTTAGTCTCCTTGCAGGGATTACTGGAATGTCTAATGGTGAGATCTACTCCATCATCTGATTCTGAGGTCCTGTTCCTTTTATGATATATAATGTTGATCAAGTATTCTCCTCCTTCATCATCAAAGTTCTTGAATCAATATTGTATGTTGATTCTCCTATTCTCCTAGAAAAACTTGCTGAGGGGAGTCCTTTTCTTCAAAATTTGAGAGAGTACTTTGAAGCACTATCATTATAGGACATATTCTTCAATTTATTCCCTTGATAACTTCCTGGGAGGTTCTTCTTCTTCTTCTTCTAGGTGAGCATGATGTCTTTTGTTGCTCTTCTTCTTGTATTCTTCTTTTCTCTTTGGATCTTCTTCTTGTATTCTTCTTTTCTCTTTGGACAATCTTTGGCAATATGTCCCATATTATCACAACGAAAACATTGATAAGAAGAGAAGTCTCTTCGCTTGTGGTTTCCCTTCTTATACTTTTGAAACTTCTTAGGAGGATTAAACTCCTTCTTGAAATTAGGATTTCCCTTTCCTCTTCTAGTATGGGTAGATAGAGCTTGATCATCATATCTGAGTAATGCTTCTCGATTTGCCACTATAGCCTCCTCTTGGATACATTCTTCCCATACAACTTCAAATATTAGACTTTTATTTCTTTCATGCATTGTTTGGATAAAAGAGTCCCAAGGTCTAGTAATACCATTGAGAGCATTCATCACTAATTCATATTCGTCAAGCTTGTCTCCAATTGCTTCTAGTTGTTCTTTGAATTAAGAAAACCTGGTAACGTAATATTGGATAGATTCACCTGGATTCATCTTCGTGCTTTTGAGTTGGGTTCTCAAATTCATCTTTCGATTTATGTTTCTTCCTTCATACATTCTTGATAGGGCATCAAACATCTCCTTTGGGGTTTTCTTGGAGGACACTTGAGGAATCAAGTGATCCTTGATAAAATCTGCTATGATCATCTTGGCTCTAATCATATCCTTCTTATGCTTTTCCTTAGCTTCAGCTTTTGCGGGTTCTGGTACAACTTCTTTAATAAACTTTGAAAGATCATTCTCTTCACTAATGAGTCCAATCCTATATTTCCAAGCACAGAAGTTCTCTATGCCTTCCAACTTGTCATCAAGCTTAGTGCTTGGGGCCATCTTATCCCGAAGAGTAGAGAATAACCAAAAATTAAAGTTTCTCAAAAGTAAAAACTGAACTCACCAAAAGATGTGCTTGACTGAGGCGAGTACGTTGGTACACTTGGTTTCTAAAGATTCCAAAATTTCACCCTTGAAATTTGACTTGCGAAATTCTGGTTTGCAGTTTTTGGCTTTCTTTAGTTTTCTAGTTTTCTAGTTTTCTGGTTTTTCTGGTCCAGAGTCAAACTAGGGTTTGACTTTCTGGGATATTCACCCACTCAAAAATTTTGATCTTGGTGCCCATAGATGCGCCTAGGAGGGGTGCACTTTCCTATGCCACTTGCACTCACAAATTCCACTTTTGTAAGAAGCCCTAATTTTTATGCTCGGAGAGAGAGAGAGAGAGAGAGATTTACCCTATGAAATTTTCTCTTTTCAGTCTAGCTCTGAAACCATGTTAATATTATATGCTACTAAAGACTAAATTCTAACTTCATGAGAATTTAATACATTTTCACAATAGCAACATAACTAGGATCTCTGAAAGATACACAATCACAAGGTACACAACAATATATCCTAGGAAACCCTCAAGGGGAAGAAAAACCAGAAAGAACTTCCTCAATGTAGATAACCAAAGTACAATTCCCAAAATAAGGTCTCACAAATAAGAGATACAAACCCAAACTCTAGAGCCAAGCCAATCCTCATCCTCCTTCGCAAACTTATATCTCTCCTCTAATGCGCAATGCATGAATGAGTGAATGGTACAAATGAGAGGAAGTCACTCTCTATTTATACTTTACTTTTCACTTGACAAATAACCTAACAAGGTCGGCCTCACTTTAACTGACTAGGCCGACCTCTCCTAGAGATACTCAAATAATATTATATTACATTCTTTTGGGAACTAAGGACCCAACTTACAATGGAGGTTTTACCTCATGACTTTTGCATGACCAAATATAATAATGACATCCCCAAACGGAGGTAAAACATCCCCGACAGAGTTACAATAATAAAGTACAAGTAGAATATTCTTCGAAGTTACATTAATTTAACATTAGAGAGCCTCTCTTGAAGGATAGGAAACGAGATATTTGAAGCTGAAAGTTGATGGGGGTGTTGAAGAAGAAGAGTGTCGAATTTTCATTGTTCAAAGAGAGACCTGAGGATTCCAGGAAAGTGGAAATTAAGGACTTTAAACTCTTTTCTTCTTTCATGGATGCTGCCAACAGAAGCATGGTGTCATCAACAAACTGGAGGTGGGAGGATTTTTCATCATCATTCGTCGGATATAGACCGGTTAGGAGATTATTCTAGATCAGTGCCTTCATAATTTTGCTAAGGCCTTCAACCAAAAGAATGAACATGAAAGGAGAAATGGGATCCCCTTTTTGAATGACCCAATATGGAGAGAATGTAGGAGATGAGGAACCATTGATCGGGATAGAAAAGAAAGCAGAGGAATAAAGATCCATGATCTAATGCACCCATTGGGGGGGAAGCCAAATGCAAGAATGGTTTTTCCATGTAGTGCTAAGAGATCTTGTCAAAGGATTTTGAAAATTCTAGCTTGATAAGCATACTTGCTTTTTTTGAAATTTTGAGGATGTGAATAGTTTCATGAGTAGTTATAATTCCATCCAGGATCTAGAGGCCCTCCAAATAACTAAATTTTTCCTCCAAAATTAACTGAGGAGGGATGAGTTTTAATCTTTTGGCAATAACTTTTTTGAGAACTTTATATATGACATTACACAAGGATATGTGTGTGAACTTACCAAGGTGCACTAGATTTTCGTCCTAGGGAATGAGAGTTAGAAAAGTGGCATTGAGGGATGGGAGGACATCCATTCTCGCACAAGATTCTCTAACATCTTCCCATACCTCTTGTTGAAATATTTTCTAGTAGTGGTGATAGAAATCAGTAGTGAAACCATTTGGTCTGGGAGCCTTACCTGGGGACATCTCCGTGACATCTCCTTAATTTCCCTAGATACCTCCTTAAGGGAAATAGGACAAAGGAGTATTTCATTCTTTTTAGTAGATACCAAGACTAGAATGTTTTGGATGATGGTATCCATAGCCCAATCCCAGTTGATGTTGTCCTCAAAAAGCGGGTTGTGATAGAAATTGACCAATTCCCATTCAATCTCATCTTGCTTTGTCCATTTTTTCCCCTGATCATATTGGGGCATAGTGATATAGTTATGATCCCTCCGTTGAATCATGAAATCATGGAAGAATTTGGAGTTTCTTTCTCCTTCCTTTATCCATCCAACTCTAGATGTTTTCCTACAAAGAATTTCTTCTTGGTCCATCCTCTGGTTTATTGCCTCCTAGAGTTGTTTTTCCTTTTGAAGAAGATTCTATGTGTATCCTTGATAAATCACTTCCTTTTACATAGAATCCCCTCCTCTAATTGTTTCCTTGCCTCAAATATGTTACCAAAGACATCCCTATTCCAAGCTTTAATATTTTTTTTATGTATTTGAGTTTCTGTTGAAGTTGATACATCTTGGATCCAAGGGTTTTAGGAGAGTTCTCCCTCCAACGCAAGAGGGTGTCTATGAAGTTAAGGTGATCTAACTAGAACTTTTTGATCTTGAAAGGGTGGTTGCATGTACTATTGTATTCATCCACTTCCATGATGATTGACCAATGATCTGATACGGTACCGGGGAGGGTAAAGGAATCTAGAATGGAGCTAGATATGAGGAGATTGGCATAAACTAAGAATCTATCGAGCCTAGAGGCAATCTGATGGATCCTCCCCTTTTTTTGTTCTAGGAATGGACACCATTTTTTGGCCGAACATCCACCAGGTCCAGAGAGGTAATTAAAGGTCCAAAAGCCACATATGCCTCTTTTTTTCCAAATGGATGGAAATCAAATTAAAATCTCCTCCCAAAATCTAGGAAGATGAACTTGCCAACTCCTAAATATGAGAGAGAGAGAGAGAGAGAGAGAGAGAGAGAGAGAGAGAGAGAGAGAGAAGCCATGAAGCTATTTTTGGCCATAGTGATGGAGGGGCCATAAACATTGGTAAGAGTACCCAAGAAATATGATCATGGGAGGAAGAAGGAAGCTGACAAGGAGTAGGGCATGTAATAGAAGTTTGAAAGCCTAATAATGGTTGGATCCCAAAGGATGGAAAGACCTCTTTTCGCTCCAATGGAATCTATGGTAACCAATTTGCATCCCTTCCAACAGAGTTGTGAGAAGTAATTTAGAAAATTAGAGGAGCACTTGGTTTCCTGTAACATGACAACTGTTGGCATTTCTTGTTGGATTTTGGATTGAAGAGAGATATTTTTATCCTAGACCCCGAATATTCCAGGAAAGAATTTTCATTTGGAAATTATTGATGAGATTGGAGTGACTAAATCTAGTCAATCAAATATCTGTGATTACCTGATGCGATATGATGCTCCCTAGCTCTGTCAGCTATTGCTGATTCATTTTCCTCCCCATTTTTTTCTCTTTCTGGCTTTCGGGAAGACTAGGTGGTTGGTGTGAGTGTTGGATTCCTAAGCGAGTGCTTTGCGGATCCATGATTTCCATAGCTTGAGTTGATCAAGTAGCAGCTTCTTGGAGGGGATATTGGATAAGTTGGACGTGAGAGGAATAAATAAATGAAATATCTCCCTTCCTACAAGCTTCGATGATATTTTAGATTTTATGGTCAGTGGTTTCCTACTCCCTTTCTTCTTCATTAGTATCCATGGCTTCGTTATTCACCATTATCTTGTCTTCGGATGGATGTGCTCATAGTCCAGGGTTTGAACTCATTCTTCATCCTGAAAACTAATATAGATATATTTAGGGAGGGGCTTTGAAACATTCATGTTAACGCAAATCCTAGAAAAGGACGTGTATCTCCCCCTCTTCGTGATCTCAGATATTTTGATATATTTTCCCAAAGTGTTCCCAATACCCATCAGGGTTTCTTCCTCCTAATACTCCTAGGGTAGGGAGTAGAGACAAACCTAGAATGGAACTTCTGATAAGTCTTGCCTTTCTGGGTAAAAGTTTTATTTCTAGTATCGCATGAATAACCTTGCATTGTTGAATAAATAAGGTCCTTGCTCCACTGTTCTTTCGCAATCTTCTAGATTGGAAAATATTGCAGTGAAGAAACCCTTTGAACCAAGTTTCAACTCTATTTCCCCTTCTGGCTTCCATTTATGAGCTATTCAGCCTTTTAGAGCCCTCTCATTGGGCCAAAAACCCATGATTTTGCAGATCAGGGCATCATCCCTCATGTGTTGCCTATAGGCACCTACTTTGTTTAAAGTAACCTCTAGACAAGGAATGCTATCAGTTTTCGGGAGGTAGCCATTGCGTTGGGGCTTCCAAGCAATTATCTTGGAGCTTGGCTTGATGATTTTTCCTATATTCGACTGCGTCTTTCCAGATGACTCAACATGCGAGGCTTTCCCTCTTCCATGAGCTTTGTAGAGGATTCTATTGATGGGATTCATGTCGGATGAGACAAAGGTTGCAGAACTGTAGAGCGGAGCAACCGTACAAGTCAATATTTTGGAGGTTAGTTAACTCTCCAAAGGAATCTGGTAAACATTTCATTTTAGGATAGAGGTTTAACACAAGTGTTTCAAGGAGTTCAGATGACAGAATTCATCTAGCAAAGTTTCCAGATTCATTTTATTATAACATCGAGGGTCCAGGACAATCTTCTCCAGGTGCATCAGCTTCCCTATGGACTCTGGAATCTTTAACAGAGGAGATGTGATATCCAGCTCTCTTAATTGTAGAGGTGCCTGCAATGTCAACTATGTCAACTGTGTGCGTTGTGACATAAAAATACAAACTATTCGAGAGTGATTTTAACTTCACACGAAAAAACAAACATCTTTGTGTGGATAAGTTTACATTGTACTTCAAAAGTACTCTCTCTGCATAGTGTCTCCAACATGCTCCCCTCCACATGCAAAACTCTTAGACTTTCAATTAGAATACAGTGAGGCAGGCAAGAGGAGGGATAGATATACCAGCAAAGCCATACAAGATGTGGTGACTGAACTCTAATGAATATGCTTTCCAAGTAATCACTTTTAGTTTGGAGTAGATGTAACCCCTTCATACTACTAGCACAATCACTTAATTTATGGTCCGTGAACATATATAGATCACAAGTGTGATGAAGAAGTTATATGTTGCTTGTTCTCCATGTTGAGTTATGAATTGTTACTTGTTCTCCATGTTGAGCTATGAATTATCATATAAATCGGATCAGTGTAACAATTCACCAAATCTTAGTTGAACCATATCAATTATGCACACCTAAATGGTTCTCTAAAAATGTTAGAAACAATCTTGACATCCTTGCAAAGCTGAACAATTAAAAACATGAAAGTTGAGAAATGAAGGAGATTTAGGCACAGCGGAAGTGAGATCCATCTCATACAAACACTCAGATGGATAGAGCTACAAATCTATCACACTTCCCAAACAAGTTGTTGGTTCATAACAATATCCCCTACAACCATATACTTCTTGCTTGCTCTGATACTGCTGCGGGAAGACAATGGAGTGATGCACACAGTAATAGCAACACTTACACATCACTACAAAACCAAATTGACACCTACACGACAAGTTTCAGCATGAAAATAATAATTCTGCAACTGTTTCAGCAAACAGCAAGCTACAGGAAACTGTTTCAACAATTCTGCAGGAGTTTCAGCAAACTGTATTCTACAGGAAATGAGTCTCAGTAATGACTTTAACTCAAATTTATAAATCCCCTTGCACTCATAAAACTTAGGTTGTTTCAACACACTCTGTTTCAACAAAATGAGAAATCTAACTTGCTACAGCAAAACTAAATATTCCACAATGATTTTACAACTCATAAAACAGAGCATCCTAGAAATACAGAGTAAAAAATATGTTTCAACGGTTAGGTTAATTTAACACTCCTACTGTCAATCATATATACTCAGAAAATTATCATGCTATAGCAAAATCATCACTTAAACATTCAACCATGAGTTTACAAACTCATAAATATAGAGAGGAACAAAGTAGCAAGATTACATAGCTAAAAAAGTGTTTCATATTCAACTCAAAATTTGTATTCGGGTGATTCCATGAAGATGGGTAACTCTTTTTGGCCAAATATGACGGTGAAAAACGGAAATTTTATGCATGTATTAAATTGAAGCCGTTGAAACTCATATTTCCTAAATGAATTTTGACATGCGGTTGAAAAACGAAATGTAGAGAATTATGTTGGCTTTCCAATGATATTTTTTTCGAAATTTTCCAATGTCATTTATCGTGTCGAATTTTCATTTAATGAAACGTGTGTACTTAAAAATTTGAAGAGCAAATAACAAGTATTTTGTGTTCATGCACGATAATTTAATGTTAAAGTAATAATTTAAAAAAATGAAATATGTGAACATGATCTAGACAAAATGCACTAGGGCTTACATATTTTTCTTTTAATTTTTCTTGAAAAAATATATTTATTATTATTTTTCGAAAATGACCAATGAATATTTCAGTCGCATTTTGCACACATGTGTGTTCGTGCACCAAATATTTTAATTTTTTACATAATTTGAAAAAATAAAAATACCCTTTTGAAGAGGACGCATTTATCTAGGGTGTGTATATTTTTTCAAATTTTTTGGATGTGTATTTTGAATTTTGTGGATTTATCTTTCAGCTTAATCGAAGTTGTCGACAGGGTTTTTTAGGGCAATTTTTAGTAGAAATTTAAAAACAAAAGACATATGAAGATAAAAATTCGTAAATTTTATATATCTGGATAGAGGATTCGTTGACGAATCCAATGGTATCAAGTCCGCTCATTAATGAGCATTTAATGACATGGTTTAACTCTGTGGAAGGCAGACAAAACTTTCATTCTACAGTGAAAAGGGCTCTCGGCCTGTTTTTTAAGCCCTCAATCGAGCTAAATACCTCGATCGAGGGTAACTTTTAACAAGACCTCGATCGAGGTATTTTAAAACCCTCGATCGAGGGCCTAAAATGAGCCTTTTTATGTTTTTCAAAAGCTAGATCGAGCTTTTGCGAGCTTTTCAAAAGCTCGATAGAGGTTTTGCGAGCTTTTCAAAATCTCGATCGAGGGTTTTAAAACCCTCGATCGAGGTATTTTAAAACCCTCGATTGAGCTTTTAAAACCCTAGATCGAGGTATTTTAAAACCCTCGATCGATCTTTTAAAACCTCGATCGAGGGTTCAAAAAACAATTTTTTTAGCTTCCATCCGCCAAAAATGGTGAACCACCTTCGTGGAATCACCCATTCCTCGCCTTGTTTCTAAATCAGAATTACATAGGTCTATATACACCATGAGATTATCGCTCTCATTAATTAGATTGTCCTTTCAGAAATTGACTCTTCAAAATATAACGAATACTCTTCCCTTTCATGAGCTGCAACAAGAACGATGGACGCCCGTTCAACAATCTGCAGAAGAACATTGCTCCTTTTAACATATGATCAGCTGGAACATGTCAATGGATGACTCTTCAAAAATCAATGTAATACTTTTCCCTAATAATTATTTTATGAGTTGTGACAGAGGTTGTAACTACTTCTTCAAAAATCGATGTGGTGTGCTACCCCTTTGAAAATTTGACAGCATGACAAAATCAAAACGGTGTGGTGGTGGTTGACTCTTTAGCATTTCAGCGGCCACTCAACAGGGCAGTGAAGTAATTAATTATCCAACATTCTCCCCCTTAATTATTTCACCCAAAAATATATCAGACACAAACACAAATAGCTACAGTTTTACAAGCAAAACATTCCAACTATAATGCATGTTGGTCTAAGTCTCAGCAAGGCTTACATCAGCATAAAAAATAACTCAAAAATTTGTTTCACATTCTTTGTTGCAACATACTAGTGCATTTTGTATTTTTCTTTCAACTCCAAACTTTGAAATATGTAAACTTTGTTTGATGTTTTATCTTCATCTTTACCTTGATCTTCTTCAGCTCTTACTTCACTCGTGGATTCAACCATCTCTTCATCTTAACTTTGGATCTTATTAATCTAGACTCCTTTTGCTCAACAGCTCCACAATACTCGTTCTTCTCAGTTTCAGTTGGTTGTTCATAATTAACAAAATATAATATTTCATATTTTTCATCCTTTGCTTCAGCACCAAAACCATTGCTTTCAACCTTCTTGGACTTTGAAAACCAATCATTATTCATAATTTAAATTGCATCATTCTCAGCTTCAGCTTCATCATTACTAGGTTTAGAACACCAAATGTTATACCAAGAATACATTTGATTCTTCATATTCACTTTCTTCTTTACCTTCAGTGTTTTCTTTGATTCCTTAAATCTATTATGATCAGCTTCAGCTGCAAAACGTTTTTCAATTTGCTTACCATCATTCAAATTTTCAATGTCCTTTATGCCAAGGACTCCAATCCAAATATTTTTCTCTAAATACTCTAACGTGGGCATACAAAGATCCCACAAGCTATCTTTGACTTCACCAAGAGTAATTAGTTCAATGTCATTCTGTAAACACATTAACTGATAATAATGTTTGATTTCTTCAAGACTCCAAAATGTCAAGATCTTTTCAACTAATTCTGCAACCAGTTCATCTTCGCTGCAATTTTCTTCATTGAAATCAATCTCATCATTTCCAAAATCATATTCAGTGGATTCTTCTTCATCTTTGATTGGTTTCTCACCTACACACTCAAACATTTTGTCAAGATTATATAAATTATCATAATGTGAACCATATCAGTTCTTTTCATTTTGTTCTTCTCTGCGAGTTGTCACTATCTCTTCATTCAAATCTGCCTTTGCTTCTACAACAAGGCAATCAACTTTCTTCATTTCTGCTTCTGTAACAAGACTAACATCTTTATCATCATATCTTGGATTTTCAAGCCATTGTTCCAATCATTTCAATTCTTCATCAAGGACATCATTCTCTATTTCAGTTGCTCTGTCTGCAACAAAACATACAACATCTTGAGTGTTATCATTATGCAACTCTTTTTCTATCACTAATTCTGCAATCACCAAATCAACAACCTTTTTATTTTCAGCATCATTATAGATTCATTCCAATTCAATCGCTGCAACCTATGTGCATTCTTCAACAATCTTATCAAATTATTCAACAAAATTAAAATCATCAATATTTTCAAAAAACTCACAAACTAGTTCGAGCACTTAAACACAATTCACTTTATCTTTCTTATCTTTTGATGTTGCCTCAAATACTGTTGATATGGAAGTCTTCATTCCATCATCATGATCATCATTGACCATTACTTCTCCATGGGCAGTTTCACAGATATTGGTTGCTTCATTGGAACCTTCTTCATAGTTTTCATTAGAAACATACATCATTGGAATATTCAAAGAACAAACTGCTACACTGGAAGTTACTTCACCTTCAATATTTGACTTACAATCCAAGACTTCATCATTTTCTTCCTTTGTACCTGCACAATCACTAACAAGCAAATTATTAGAAAAAATCTCATTCTCTTTTCTGTCCTTATCTGCACCATTCAATATTGCTGCAGGTTCTTCTTCAAAAATATCATCGACACTTTTTCAATCAACAGATACACCATTTTCATAAATGTATTTTTCACAAGCATCTTTTTCATCACTACTTTTTTCCTTATGAGTAGCAAGTGGATGAGTGAAACATCCTTCATTTTTTGCAACATAACTACTGTAGTTTATTTCAAGTTCATCTTGGTCTTTGACTTCTACAACACCTGCAGAGTTTTCTTCTAGATTCATTTTACCTACATGTCCACAATCATCAAATTCAATACATGATTTAAATACCTTCATGGGCATGTCCATCAAGGACTCTTCTTGCATAAATACTTCTTTGTTGTCCTCTCACTTGAGGAATTTATCATCTTTATCAGCAATATGCATGTTAACCATTCCATCATTTTCACAATTCACTTCAGTGACTTCTAAATTCGAAACTACATCAACATCTTTGTCAATAACAATGGCAACTTCTTCAAATTTTGTTGCTACTATACGAGATACAACAACCTCATATTTTTATTTAGTTTCAGCAACATTTTCATCCACTGGTCTATCAACACAACAGTGAAATTTACCAATAATTTGACTATCTTCTGCTGCTTCTGCAAATTTATCTATTGAAATGTTAACAGGCTGTAACTCAGCCATATATCTCCCCCTTACATCAAACTTTCTCTTCAAACTTTCCCGGGCTTCTCTAGTTCTGTTTTCTTCAACAATTACATAAAATATATTATCATCCAGAGCTTGTTGGATGTAGTACAATGCAAATGCATCTCTTGCCTCATCCTGGGGTTTCTTAACTCCATTCTCAACAAAATCCCATAAACCTCTAGAGGGCAAGAAATTTTTCATATTAACTGGCCAAGAATCATAAGTTATACCTGAAAAGTATGGCGGTGGATAATAGATGCTACTCCATGCATTTTCTAAGTTGTATTGAACTTCATTTGCTTCAGTATCCTCTGCCTTCTCTTGAACTTCCTCTGCTTCAGCAAGTTCCACGGTGGCTTCTCCTAATATCTCTGTTATGGAAAAACCAACTTCTTTTGCATTAACAACATTCTTCTTCATTCGTTTAATCCTTCTTCATTTCCCCATGTCTCTGTCTTCAAATAAATACTTGCACGGACTATAAAAAACAATTACTTGGATACGGCCTCCTAGTCCTCCTTCACACATAAGGGATTCAACTCAAACCAAACAAACTTCCAAAACAATGGAATTCAAACTACTCTACCATTAAACTATATGGGAGCTCTCAACCAGGAAGAATGTCTTCATTTCCACTGATCAACCTCTATCTGAGGGAACACAAACAAAAAATCAACTTCATTCACGGGCTACAACCCTTTCTTCTCTTTACACAACCAGGCTTGAACATTTTAACCAACAGACGGATGACACAAGAAACACTTGATTCAAACTTCAATTGCAAAATGACAACTCTACCTTTATTTGAGGGAGTGCGGGAGCTCTTACCAACATAGATATAAACATGCAAATTGAACTTACTTCTACTCTTTATACGTAGCAGGAAGGAGGCACTGGAGTAAAAATCAACAGCAATATCTCCAAACAAAATACAAAAGGTTCAACATGCAATCAGATGACTCAATCATATGATGAAAGAGACATAAAACCAACGAACATAAATCAGAAACACTCAGCTCTGATACCAATTGAAGTATATTTAGGCACAACCGAAGTGAGCTTCAGCTCATACAAACACTCGAATGGATAGAGCTACAACTCTATCACACTTCACAAACAAGCTGTTGGTTCATAGCAATATCCCCTACAGCCATTCACTTCTCCCTTGCTCTGATATTGCTGCGGGAAGACAATGGAGCGTTGCACACAGTAACAGAAGCACTTACACATCACTACAAAACCAAATTGACACCTATAGGACAAGTTTCAGCATGAAAATAATAATTCTACAACTGTTTCAACAAACAGCAAGCTACGAGAAACTGTTTCAGCAATTCTACAAGAGTTTCAGCAAATTGTATTCTACAATAAATGAGTCTCAGTAATGAATTTAACTCAAATTTATAACTCCCCTTTCACTCATAAAACTTAGGTTGTTTCAACACACTCTGTTTCAACAAAATGAGAAATCTAACTTACTACAACAAAACTAAATATTCCACAATGAGTTTACAACTCATAAAACAGAGTATCATTGAAATACAAAGTAAAAACTATGTTTCAACAGTTAGGTTAATTTAACACTCCTATTGTCAATCATATATACTCAGAAAATTATCATGCTACAACAAAATCATCACTTAAACATTCAACCATGATTTTACAAACTCATAAAGACAGAGAGGAACAGAGTAGCAAGATTACAGAGCTAAAACTCGGTTTCATCTTCAACTCAAAATTTGTATTCCTCACCATGTTTCTAAATCATAATTACATAGGTATATATACACCATGAGATTATCGCTCTCATTAATTAGATTGTCCTTTCGGAAATTGTCTCTTAAAAATATAATGAATACTCCGCCCTTTCGTGAGCTGCAACAGGAACGATGGACGCCCATTCAACAATTTGCAGAAACATGCTGCCCCTTTTAACATATGATCAGCTGGAACATGTCAGTGGATGACTCTTCAAAAATTAATTTAATACTTTGCCCCAATAATTACTCGATGAGGTGTGACAAAGGTTGCAACTGCTTCTTCAAAAATCGATGTGGTGTGCTACCCCTTTGAAACTTTGACAGCATGACAAAATCAAAACGGTGTGGCGGTGGTTGACTCATCAGCATTTCGGCGACCACTTGGCAAGGCGGTGAAGTAATTAATTATCCAACAAGAAAGTTTAACAATTCAAAACATGAAGTTAGAATACAACACATGAAAGTTGAGAAAGTTTAACCATTCAAAACATGAAGTTAGATTACAACACCATTTTTAAGGTCAATCGACTATCCACAGCTTCAAATACTTACAGACCATTGGTCGGATGCACTATAACGAAAATTGTTCGTTTGGCTATCTATAGCTTCAAATACTTACAGACCATTGGTCTTTGCCATATCTCTTCCCAGGTCTCTCATGTGGTCATGCATTTTTATACAGTTTTTACCATCTACCTCAACATGACACCTCCTCTCTAGGGTTCGAAGAGCCAGCCATCCTTGCCACCCAGATCCGTCCCATATTCTTATGACGGTATCTCTACCTTCTCCTACTAGTTTAGCTAGTACTTATTAATTACTTTTGGGTTAAGTTCACCATATAAGTAAATATGTTAGAAAAGAGGTGTGGTATGGAGCATTAAAATTGGTTTATTTAGTTATTATTTATGTTTTTATTTAGTTATTATTTATGTTTTTTTTTTAATTTGTTTTATTGTTTATATAAAAACATTAAATAAAAAATAAATAGAATTGATGGCATCGAAACAATGAAAGATTATCTCCATGTTAATTTCGCTCATCTCTTAGGTGATTTTTATTAGAACATGAAACAGTTTTAGAATCCGCGTGTCTCCATGTTGTTTTATTTGGTATATAGTCATGGGCATACTCTCAATAGAAAAAAAAAAGAGGATAAGATAAAGTGTAATACCTTTAATTTTGAGTGTGATAAATAAGTTGCATAAATTTGGGAAAAGGGGGATGATTAAAGGAGTGAAGAATTGGTTATCCAAAAATGTGAATGAATAGAATCACAATTATCGTTGATATAATATAAATTTTAAGTTTTACAATGTAATATCAAGGTCTAATTTGTGCATGTTCATATCTAAAATTAATTAAGAACATACAAGTTATTATTGATCTTAATAGAGTTTGTTATGAAAACAAAACCATTAGCATAGTTTTATGCAAAACAAAGAAAGCTATACATTAGCTTTATGATGAACTCGTACAAACCTATGCAATATTGGTGGGTTGTTGAGAAAATTGCATTCATGTGTTAATTATTTGTTTTGTTCCCATTAAGTATCTATTGCAATAATATGGATGTCATGAACTATATACTAAGTGGTTGAGAGACTAGCAAATATTCTCAAATAATAACAAAATATTAGATAACAATGTTATATGCATGTCATCACATACAATAGGTAGCAATAAGTCATTATTGATGCAATAAATTAACAACTATGAATTAATAAGTTTGATACTTTTAGAGAGATGAAATATGCAACCATGAAGAAAGAGAGATGAACTTGTTTCTTTACTTTCACTTGATGTCTATTATTTTCTCTTCAAATTTGTCATTGAACCATACATATGTAGTGAATCTTGTTAATAAGTGTGCAATGACATTACAGTTTACACCAATAACCCATGGCCAAATGTTTGGTGTTTTGCAAAGCTAAGGGCATAGGCAAAGACAACAAATGAAATGGCATTATGGTGAGTGTGACATCTAAATAGATTAACTGTGGACATTAACTTTGATGTCAATTAAACATATGAGTTCAAGTGGAGATTCAGAAAGAAAAGGTGTCTGAAATTCTCTTGGAAACTTTCAATAAATGACACTTAAATTGGTGGTTGTACATTGATACAATTATAGGATTATGTGGGTGTGAGTTATGTGATGGATTTAATGTTGTGGAAGAGTACACCATATCAAAGAAAAAATGAGAGTCAACAAAAATAAGATGATTTTAATCATTAAATGTCAAAGACAAATAATGGATAATGATTAGTAAATATTTCTCATAATTCACTTACATTCTTATATATATATATATATATATATATATATATATATATATATATATAACTTGAAATTCAAAAAATTAATGAGTTGTTGAAAATGTGATTTTTCTTTTAAATTTTTATTATATATTTATTATCTTTCCTAAATAATTAAAAAATCATATTTATTTTTGAAAATGTTTTCAAAATTACCTACCTAAAATGGATTTTTTAACTTAAAAAAAAAACCTTATATAAAAATAAAATAAAAAATAAAAAAATTGATCAAATGGATTTTAACTCAAAAAAACTTATATAAAAAAACAAAAATTGATGAGTGCCACATTTGTGAGTATTTTTTTTTTTAATAGTGGATACCCAATGTGTCAATACAACGTTCAATCTGTGTGTATGGAATCCAATGATGTGTGGTTGTTATTTATGCATGACATACCTTTTTCATAACCTCATATGCCGTAGACCCTCTTAATTTGTGGTTGTTATTATGATATATTTGATACCATACTCCCATGCTCCATGATTATTATTTGTCATATATCAATGATATATTTGACTTTAATAATCTCCATAATTTGTAATTGTATTTTTAATTCCTGCTATAGACAGGAGACCGCCTTGCTGTAATAATTTGTAGGATAACATAAAATGACTATATAGTTGGCTAATGTTTCAGAAAAATAATTATTTGTTGTTTTGTTTAATAATAATTATTTTCAAATGTGTTTGACTTCTATTGGATTAAAGAGCGTGATTTGACTAATTTTCTCATTGTCGACTATTAGTAGAAATTATAAATATAAAAAAAATACTCCACAACCTTAGTTGCCGACTTTAATTTTTATCATACCATCATACATTTGCTAATATAATGTACAAATAATTTTATTGCGTGTTGGTTTATGGAGTCCAGAAGTCTTGAATTGACTAATTTTTTCATTGTACACTAAAATACGATCATACATTTGCTAATATAATGTACAAATAATTTTCACCTATCAGCAAAAGAAACACCTGTCTCATTTTTAGTGTACTTCATTGCATGACTAACATCTGGAGTGAAATCTATGGTTTTCTTCACTAGTGTACTATTTCACTTTCCCATGTTAAACAAGCTCTTCTTCAAGAAATTATGCCAAGAACCGATCCCAGTAAAGTGTTAAAAATTTTGTGGCGCAGAATTAAATCATAAGCGTAAAGGTTGTTGTTGTAGGTTGTAGCTTACAATGGCCGCATTGTGGAAGAAATTTTCAAGGATTTCAAGGGCTGTCAAGCTGGAATGATCAAAGCTCTCACAAATAGATCGAAATTTCATATTTTGTGTGGTTTGTTTCCCTTTATTTTTGTCATTCAATTTCCCATTTCGACCTTTTCTTCCCGGGATTAAATGTTTATGTTATTTGACAGTTGTGTATGTTTCGACCTTTTCTTCAGCGGATTAAATGTTTATGTTATTTGATATTATATTTGAAGAAATGTACTTCTGAAAACTGTAATTGCTTTCTCAGGTTCCTGCAGTTTAATGTTTCTGCTATTTGATATTATATTTGAAGAATTGTACTTGTGAAAACTGTAATTGTTTTCTCAGGTCCTGCAGTTTTCCACAATGCCGGCAATGCAGACGTGGGTTGGGTTGAATATCTATTGCTTAGTTGTGATCTTTAACCTGTATAGCAGCGTTATAAAGCAATCTTATAAAGTAATTTCTCCTGACAGCTATTTGAATTTTTGGTAAAAAATTTGATATTTGCAAGTTGCCGATAGCGCATGGTGGTCACAATGGCCACGATGGAGACCATTGGATTGAATATATTTTTCTAAGTTGCGATCTTCAACATGTTCAGCATCATTATAAAGCAACAGCTAATTGAATTTCTGGTAAAAAAATTGATATATGCAAATTCCTTCCCAAAGCTGATACCCAAAACATGGGTTGCGTTTGTTTGTTACTTGTGATTTTTAATTATGCAAGTGACAACAGCATTTTCAGAAAAAACAGGTCGAAATCATAACTGAGGGTTTTATTTATAACTGAGGGCTTTTATTTATAAGAAGTTGCTTTATAGGTATCTATACAAATCCTTTGATTACAATTATCAAATAGAAATTAGAAAAAAAAAATATTTTAAATTTTATAAAATATTATATTACATAATCTTTTAATTTTTTAATTATTAAATTGTAATTTTTTATATAATTGATTTTTCATTTTTCATTCCAAACTTAACTATAAACATTTTTCAATCCCAACATATTCCAAACTTAACTATAATAGAAAACCCAAATTTCATACATATTTTATAAAATTAAATTAAAATAATAAAATACAACATATTCCAAACTTAACTATAATAGAAAACCCTAATTATGTCCCTGAAGGGGATAATATATATGTCATGCAGACCCTATTAATTTGCACCTAGTTTGCACCTAGGCTTATAAATTTTTCCTCTATACTATTGTTTTGGGTTATTTGTAAATAGTTGAAAAAAAATTATTTATATAAATTTTTTAAATAGTGCTAATTTGTTAAGGTTTCATTGGATGACGCACCTTTCGAGGTTTTTTGTGAATGGCATTGTTTGTTTGTTTTTTGTTTGGGAGTGGTTTGAAGGAATGGTCGACAGGCCTGCGATGTATTAGGTTTTAGATTCAGGAATGGCGTTTTTCGTTCGTGGTTTGAACCCATAACCAGTGCTTCAGGTCTCCACCGTGGCTCTCAGAGTCGAACAACTCTGATGTTGTTGTTGATGCAAGCTTTCAACCTGGTTCTCGTCACTTGTAGAAAGGTTTTGGCTTTTGGTTCGAAGTCTACTTTCAACAATGTAAGTTGTCATATCTTGCTCCGGTTTTCAGTAAGTTAAAGATATAAGTTTGAATGTGTTTATTATCACGTTTTAACTTTTTCAATGGTTTAACCAGAATCGTATACTTGTGGCAGGTAAAACGATGTCTATGGTTTTCTCCTTTGCAGTAGCAGTGGAACAAGCATTCAAATCGGTAAGCCTCAGAGGTTCCTATGGTGACTTTGCTGGTTCTAAGTCTGGCTTAGCCGAGACTTTCGTCAAAGGTGTTGGGAGATAGTTTTAGTTGTTTTTGTTGGTAGCCAGTATGGCATGTGAAGAGAACGTGATTCTCAATCTGCGTTGTCCTATCTGTGTGTTATTCTTGTATTTGCAACATTTTGCGATACTACCTACGAGGTTCAACCTCTGGCATTTGTGATGAAAAATGAATAATATGAATAACGGTTTAAATATTGTAGTTTTAACTATAAGTCTGGTTCTACTGAGATGGTTCCTTGTTTTACATGGAATTTGAATGATAAGTGTCTTCCTTGTCGTGGATAACTTAGAAATCACCAATTAATGTCAGGCTCTGTCGTTTTCTTCTATTAATCGGTTGTTTGTGGAAGGGGATGAGCCCAAACTGTAATGGACGTTTAAATGTATGTAAACGGCACTAAAAGCTTTAAATTTTGGTTTAAGATGTTGACAAAAGAATGAGGGTATCGGTCATTTGGCCGGTTCTTAACTCTACTGTCAGTGATTAAATTCCTGAAGGGTATAGCCGTATGGTATCGTTTCAAATTCAGACATAGGTTACCTTAGGGAAATGTTTATTATAAGGTGTGAAACAATACGTCGGCGGCGAAAGGTGCGTCATCCGAGTTAAGGCTTATTGTTGATGTTTGATGTTACATTTCGGAATATAAAAATTTAATGTTTTATAACGATAGTATTACTTGCTGCTTAGTGTAATATAACATGTTGTGAGTCCGTGACGCGTGAACGGTCATACCCCTCCTTGTTTAGCGTGTCTATGTCTGACTCGTGGGCGTAGCAATGCGTGGCATATAAGCTCGCCTAGTTTTTGGCTCCGGGAAATGTCTTTGGCACTTTCTCCACAATACGATGGTTGTGGTTATCATAGAAAAAAATGGAATAACTTTAACCCGACAGGTGGCAGACGTGACAAACCACAGCAAGGACAGGATAATTAAGGTTTTAATGGTTCAATGCTGGCGGGCAAGGGTGTCACATCATAGTATTAACACTGCTACGGGCTTCCCTAAGTGGAATATCTAGGTGGTGGCTAATGTGGCTTGCAACCTGTCATAAAAAATGGTGAGTAATAAATGTGATATTAATGTATTCAGTACCTCGTAAGCAGTTGTGCTATAATGTCAAAATCTTCGTTGTTGATGTTATATCCCTCGTAAGTATTCATCGAGGTTGTTTGTGAATGGCATTGTTTGTTTGTTTTGTGTTTGGGAGTGGTTTGAAGGAATGATCGACATGCCTGCGATGTATTAGGTTTTAGATTCAGGAATGTGGTTTTCCGTTCATGGTTTGAACCCATAACCAGTGCTTCAGGTCTCCACCGTGGCTCTCAGAGTCGAACCACTCTGATATTGTTGTTGATGCAAGCTTTCAACCTGGTTCTCGTCACTTGCAGAAAGGTTTTGGCTTTTGGTTCTAAGTCTACTTTCAACAATGTAAATTGTCATATCTTGCTCCCGTTTTCAGCAGGTTAAAGATATAAGTTTGAATGTGTTTGTTATCACGTTTTAACTTTTTCAATGGTTTAACCAGAATCGTATACTTGTGGCAGGTAAAACGATGTCTGTGGTTTTCTCGTTTGCAGTAGCAGTGGAACAAGCATTCAAATCGGTAAGCCTCGGAGGTTCCTATGGTGACTTTGCTGGTTCTAAGTCTGGTTTAGCCGAGACTTTCGTCAAAGGTGTTGGGAGATAGTTTTAGTTGTTTTTGTTGGTAGCCAGTATGGCATGTGAAGAGAACGTGATTCTCAATCTGCGTTGTCCTATCTGTGTGCTATTCTTGTATTTGCAACATTTTGCGATACTTCCTGCGAGGTTCAACCTCTGACATTTGTGATGAAAAATGAATAATATGAATAACGGTTTAAATATTGTAGTTTTAACTATAAGTCTGGTTCTACTGAGATGGTTCCTTGTTTTACATGAAATTTGAATGATAAGTGTCTTCCTTGTCATGGATAACTTAGAAATCACCAATTAATGTCAGGATCTGTCGTTTTCTTCTATCAATCGGTCGTTTGTGGAAGGGGATGAGCCCAAACTGTAATGGACGTTTAAATGTATCTAAATGGCACTAAAATCTTTAAATTTTGGTTTAAGATGTTGACAAAAGAATGAGGGTATCGGTCATTTGGCCGGTTCTTAACTCTACTATCAGTGATTAAATTCCTGAAGGGTATAGTCGTATGGTATCGTTTCAAATTCAGACATAGGTTACCTTAGGGAAATGTTTATTATAAGGTGTGAAACAATACGATAGTTATGGTTATCATAGAACAGCTTCAACATTTGTCGATAATTAGTTGATACTGCATAGAGGTTTCAAACTCTAACCTATTTATATATAATAATAACCCGACAGGTGGCAGACGTGACAAACAACAGTAAGGACAGGATAATTATTAAGGTTTTAATAGTTGAATGCTGGCGGGCAAGGGTGTGTTGTCATAGTATTAACTCTGCTACCGGCTTTCCTAAGTGGAATATCTAGGTGGTGATTAATGTGGCTTGTAACCTGTGATGAAAAATTGTGAGTGTCTTTGCAATGCCGAGCTGTGCTATCAAATAGCTTGCAAATTCTCCTAGCTGGACTTTATGGTAGAAAGGAATAATAAATGTGATATTAATGTGTTCAGTACCTCGTAAGCAGTTGTGCTATAATGTCAAAATCTTCCTCGTTGATGTTATATTGCCTTTGGTTTTGGTGCTTTAAAAATCCTAATCCTCCACTACATATTCATTGAGGTTGTTTATTAATGGCATTGTTTCTTTTGTGTTTGGGAATGGTTTGAAGGACTGGTCGACATACCTGCGATGTATTAGATTTCAGATTCAGGAATGGCGTTTTTCCTCCATGGTTTGAACCCATAACCTGTGATTCAGGTCTCCACTGTGGCTCTCAGAGTCGAACTACTCTGATGTTGTTGTTGATGCAAGCTTTGAACCTGGTTCTCGTCAGTTGCAGAAAGGTTTTGGCTTTTGGTTCGAAGTCTACTTTCAACAATGCAAGTTGTCACGTGTTGGTCCGGTTTTCAGTAGGTTAAAGATATGAGTTTGAATGTGTTTGCTTTCACATTTTAACTTCTTCAATGATTTAACCAAAATCGTATACTTGTGGCAGGTAAAACGATGTCTTTGGTTTTCTTCTTTGCAGTAGCAGAGGAGCAAGCATTCAAATCGGTAAGCCTCGGAGGTTCCTATGCTGACTCTGATGGTTCTAGGTCTGGCTTAGCTGAGACTTTCGTCAAAGGTGTTGGGAGATAGTTTTAGTTGTTTTTGTTGGTAGCCAGTATGGCATGTGAAGACAACATGATTCTCAATCTGTGTTGTCATATCTGTGTGCTATTCTTGTATTCGTAGCATTTTATGATACTACCTGCAAGGTTCAACCTCCGACATTTCTGATGAAAAATGAATAGTATGAATAACGGTTTACATATTGTAGTTTTAACTATAATTTTGCTTCTAATGGAATGGTTCCTTGTTTTACATGAAATTTGAATGATAGGTGTCTTCCTTGTCGTGGATAACTTAGAAATCACTAATTAATGTCAAGTTCTGTCGTTTTGTTCTATCGATTGGTCGTTTGTGCAAGAGGATGAGCTCAAACTGTAATGGGCGTTTAAATGTATCTAAATGGCACTAAAAGCTTTAAATTTTGGTTTAAGATGTTGACAAAAGGATGAGGGTATCGGTCATTTTGTCGGTTCTTAGCCCTGCTGTCAGTGATTAAATTGCTGAAGGGTGCAGCCGTATGGTATCGTTTCAAATTCAGACATAGGTTATCTTAGGAAAATGTGATACCGGTAAAATGATGATGATGATGTCGAACTATTATTAGACTTTAACTATCGTAACTCTCATATTAGCATATGAAAAGGTTTAAATCAAAGGTCGATGCAATTAAAACCTATATGGCTTATGTGCTAACATCGTCGAAATGATTAAGTTCTGATACCCAGGTAGACATTCATTGGTAGGCAAACTATCAAAAGATTTGGATATTAAAGTTTCCATAAATACAATCATGGTGAGAAGCTCTTGTGCCTATAATCACATGGTCTACTCGATTTAAGTTGATAGTATTTTTGGTGGGCAAGACCTGATACGCCGAGCCCAGCTAGTCTTGATGAGAATAAGTCCTCGCTGGATGTCTTATTGGTAAGCTGGATCAGTGTTGGCAAAGTTGATTCATCGTTGGTGACAATGATTAAAAGCAAATTAATGTGGTAGATGAAAATGAAGTCGTAAGCTTCGCTGGCTAAATCCTCACCATAAAGATGTGACGTTCTTGGTACTTGGACTAACCCTAACGTTCTACTATACTTTCTTCGAGACCTGCTTCCTTAGAATTCATTTTGCATGAGCGAATTTGATGGGAGAGGCCGACAGTTGCTCCTGGTTAAAATCAATTAGAAGAATAAACTTCATTTAAAACTTAAATGGCTTCGACTGGAAGCTCTACAAGGTGGTTTTTGTTAATCAAAACGCTAGTCCGAACATATCAGTCGTTATATAGACATAATATGCCTGCGAGTTTTTGTCAAAGGCAAAGATGTAATTTCACCCCAGAATGCCCAAATGGATTCTTCTTCTTTGCTTTGTTCAGGGTGTCTATGTGAAAATTGAAAGCCTATAATGGGTTGTTTCTTCCTCATTGGAAGTATAAAAACCTTGCTTTGCTGGCTGTAATTCTTTAGGTGTATAATCTATCCTAAGAGGAAGTATAAAAACCTTGCTTTGCTGGCTATAATTCTTTAGATGTATAATCTATCCTAAGAATGGAATCGCTTAAACCAATGAGTAGTTCCGGTCAGCTGCTTAATAAAATTCAAAAATGATGGATGGAAGATAGCTGCGACCCTTCTCAAAGCAATCTGTGCGGTAATCCAATTGGAGTCGATTTCCTGATGATATAGAATTTATTTAAAAACCTATGCTTTGCCACGAGTCGAGGGCAGGGAATAATGTCCGAAGGTTGCTTAAAACTAACCAGCTTGTGGCTGCTTCACTGTGTAAGATAAAGAATTCGCTCTGGTCTACCTTAAACGCGATCTCTAGACTAAGATAGGTGGTGGACTAAGATAGGTGGTTGTTCGCCATATTCATTTCTTACCCAAAATAGTTACCAATCACCAAAGGGTTCACCTCAGAATGCCCAGAATAGTTACTAGTCACCGAAGGTTTCACAGAGAGATCATTTCACCGAAGGTTTCGCCGCATAATGCCCAGTATAGTTCACCGAGGGTTCACCGCATAATGTCCAGTATAGTTCACACAGATTTGAGCGCATAATGCCCAGTATAGTTCACCGAGGATTGACCGCATAATGCTCATAAATTTTAGTGCAGAATGCCCAGAATCCTACCCTTCGAGGTCAAATCAAAGGCTAAACCTTCTACAAACTCTGAATATTAAAATCTTCTGGAAAACCGCCGCCATGACATAAAACATTCGAAATTTTGAAAGCATTTCAAATCTACCAAAGAAACGCTAAAAACAATGCAGGAAAGAGGAAAAAACGAAGAACTTCTAAGCATTTAAAGGAAAAGTAAGCAAAGGAAAAATACCAACCATTTGATGGAGAGGCCAATTCCTGAAAAATCAAAGGCACTGAGAACTGCTTTCTCGCTACACCTTGTTTCTCCAGGAAGGAAATTTAAACGCGTGGGAAGACAGAGCAAACTTGCAATTCCTGCAGATCTTGGATAGCTAGATACAGGCCCTGGCCCTGGTTGTAAAATCCAAAAGATCCCTTGGAATTGGAATTAAAGAGAGGGCTTGCATGGAGAAATACGTTTAAGATAATCAATCAATACTGTGCCAGGCAACCTTCAATTAACAGCATCTACCTGCACTATGCAGATACGTATACATTCTGCATCCGGCACCCTTAAAGTCGCGAAATTAAATATCGTTGGTTTGATTGAAGATAAAAATTTGAATTTTTTTATAACAATGTAAACCTATTTTAGTTTTTTCCAATTTTCAAATCACGGTTCAAAGATTAAAAATAATAATAATAATAGTAAGTATTGTTCAAAGATTAAAAATAATAATAATAAATATTGACAGAAAATTTAATAATAATAATAAATATTGAGAGAAAATTGTTTTGGTCTGCATTTTGTAATTTGATGTTTTCCGAATGTATGGATGTTAAACTAAAACATGCACAGTACATAGGTGATAAGAGAAAGAGCTTACTTGTGCAGAGGAAAGGCATTACTAAAACCCTATCGCTTTCACTAAGCTTGAACCACTGTGAGAGAAAAAAGAACCTTCTATCTAGAGGAAAATGGAAAATATACATATGCATAAGAAATCTCTTACCAGAGTCCGGAAGAACATAAATCTAGATAGCTGTTACAAATATTTTTTACCCTCCAAAAGGAAAATCGAGTGTTATAGCACACTGCAAAATAAAACAATAAATTAGTTGTCTTTGATATTTCTGGCCATAGGATTTCTGACACTATATAAAAACTGTCGGGCTTCCTTCTTTTTCATGGATTTATTAGCAGCCTGTTGGATTTCTTGGCGGCCTCCCCTGTCTGCTCGTCAGGTCCAATTATGGCTCAGAGCGGTGTAAAGAATGGTTCGAGATTTAGCGATGCCTCTAATTCCGCTATTGTCCATTTTAAATTCACATTTTCGTCCTGTGCAACAGGCCTAATCATCAATTGAATTTTTGAACATATCTGCTGTAGCTGCACGCGTCCTCCGAGCTCCTTCAATTTCTTAAGTTTCTTAGATTAAACCTTGAGTCAAATTATATAAACCCAAAAGCTTTAACGCTGTCCATTTTCAGATGCAGAGTTTCTGGCAAATTCATGGCAACATAGTTTTATCATAATGCAGATGTTCTTCCTCCTCTGTGCACCTAGATGACCTCAAAAGTGGCAACTAGGCTGTGCAATAAGAATAATAGAATGCCATGTTCAGTCCATTGTTGAAAAAAAATGTTAATGGTCTAAGATTTGCTGGATTCTCTCCTCAGTATTTGAGCTGTGCCCGCAGTCTGTGCTCTGAACTTGGCGGTTACTCGATTCACTTCTCAATAATGTAATTGTCATTGCTAGTCATGGAGAGAATGGTTGCCTCCAAGATACATTTTTGTTCGAATACATTGACTCGCATCTATGCTCTCTCCTCAAACAATCTTGAAACAAAAATCTGTCGCAACGATTAAAAAGAAACAGGTGCTAACAAGATATACCGCTCATACTATGTGCTTATAGCTGCCATATAACCTAGCAAACTAGCGTCTGCATGCAAGACAAGGTTAATTGTTTATAGCTTTTCCGACACAACGATTAAAAAGAAACAGCTGCCAACAAGATATACTGCTCATACTATGTGCTTACAGCTGCCATATAACCTGGCAAATTAGCGTCTGCATGCAAGACAAGGTTAATTGTTTATAACTTTTCCATTGTGGGTAGTGTAAGTGCATTGGTGGAATGCGCGCAAGATTTTAGACGCTCAATAACAAAGGTAACTCCAACAGCAAAATGTAGCACATGCACGGAAGCATTGCTACTTGATTAGTGCTATGGCATGGATACATGACATGTGTTTACATTAGTTCAATATGATTATATTCAATGGATACATTCATAGTTGTTTAAGTTGTTGCAATATTTATCCTCCTTTTTCTATGTTGTCTATTATTACCGATGGGTTCGGTTCAATTGTTAAAAATATATTTAGGAAAAAATATACTTTTATCTGATGCGAACATTGATTCGCTAGTTTTACTTGAATGCGACAGGGTTTTGCTCATTGTCTCTATGAGAAGTTCCATGATAATCGCTGGACTTTGAAATGATTAGTGACAAATCATCATAGGATGAATGCCTAGACACTTTCTATGCTCCTAGGATAAATGCTTGGATCTCTTGTGGCCTCAATGCCACAAACTTCATCATTTGTGTCTTTGTTAAAACCGACGTTTGAAATTGCGAAGGGTGTCACTCCTCTTCTGGAGATTCAAATTTAGGGTTTTTACATAGGTTGTTGTTGTAAGTATCGAGGGAAATTTTGACTTTGAAATCGCTTATAATATGTATATGGGTGGTATCAATTTCTACTATTTTATGGCGACCATGATTTTCTGTGTACAATTTATGAGTACTATTCGGCTTTGGTTTTTATGCTCTTGAGCAATTTCTTAAATGTACAATGTTTGATGGTTTGCACTACTGGTTTTGCCATTGTATTTTCACCTATTTCAATTTAATAGTATCTTTGCGCAACGTTTTTTATACTTTTGGGATAGGCTATATTATTAAACCGAAAGGGTTTATATAACCATAGTTTTAAAGCCTTGTATTTGGATTTTTAAGCTATTTGATGGCTAGTTTTCTTGCAATGCCATATACTTAAATATGCCTTAACAACATCTTTGACAACTATAAATAAATTTTAATTCAAAATTTAAAAAAAAAGATAATGTTGAATACTCTAATCTTGCTTATACCGTCCCCAATTCAACATATGTTTGTTGGGAAAATCCCCTGTCTATGAGGTTGATGGATTTTGCCTTTGCATTGTTTGTCTTTTTCATTGCATTTAATTAAAAAATTCATTTCTATGTGTGAACAACTTATCAGGAAATTGATTATCATTTATCGCTTGGGTTGGAGGAATGTATAAGGATAGTCAATTGGGTGTAGATCGCGTAGTTGGGAGGAATGTTGTTGTCCTCCCCACCCAGGTTCAAATCTTGCTTTGCGACACTTGCCCCTTGGGAACCAACTTTGACTATGTAATCATTTTAATGCTGGTCAGACCTTAATTCTCCGGAATAACAGGTGTTGATTATAATTTATCCCTTGGCTTGGTAGAATGTATAAGGATAGCCAATTGAGTGTGGCTTAGGAGATTGGCAGGAATGTTGTTGTCCTCCCCAGCCGGGTTCAAATCTCGTTTTGTGGCATTTGCTCCTTGGGAACTGACTTTGACTATGTAATGATTTTAATGCTGGTCAGACCTTAATTTTCTGGAATAACAGGGCTTGGAAATTTCTTAATAGATGTAGCCTTTTAGCAAATGGTGGGCCATCATTTAAAAAAAGGATATTATTTTGGATGTAACCATATAAATATTTTAGTCATACAAACATGGAGATATTTACTTTATTCAGAAAAAGAAAAGAACCATGAGTCAACAAGCTTGAACACGAAGCCTACATATGTGCATTTGTTTGACAACATGAGGCCTCCAACCTCGATTCACAAATCCATAAAAACATCGAGAACCAATGTTGTACCTCAACATTGTTATTGTTTTCAATGACCTAACCATAGATTAATGAAATGCAATGACAATAATAGTTGATCCACATCTACAATCATAACAAATGTTCGTAATTTTTGTCGAATATAATATTTTTATTAAAGGTGCATAAGGATTTATACGCCACCCATTATTATGTTAAAGGAGAAAGCATTTATTTAGACAAAGGCATTGCAATAAGATTACTAAATTAAAACGAGATAGAGAGAAGTAAAACTTTAAGTTCCCGTACTTATAAAACGATGCAAAAAGAAGTGAAACTTTAAGTCTCCGCACTTATACACTAGCAATTGCTCCATAGGGTGTGAAGCAACGCTGGCATGAAAAATAAAATTAATAGAAAGTAAAGTAAACATGATAAACCAAAAAAGGGAATAGTGAAAGAGATGCTATGACGAGAATAATAAAATGCAATGTCATGTATATTTATTAAAATTAAATTTTAGTTTCTTATATGAATGTTGCTACTTGATGGAATATAGCTCTGAAACACCCTCGATCTGGGGGCTGGTTGGAAAGTGAGAGCCTGCCCGGCTTGGTAAGAGTTGCATTTATACTATAGGCGTGGTAAAGAATCTAATCGGGTAGGTAGATTCAATATTTTAGATTGGTGATAATAAGGATAAGAGGACTACTACGTGGATTAAAGGACTATTTACCTATGTTGCAATCACAACACATGATGCTAGGAAAAGCTTGTTGGTTGGCATGATATGCACCTATAGAATGTTTAGGGGTTTATAGCGATTTACTATTATACTGGACATGCCCATGTATTGTCCATAAGAACAGCCGTCACCAAACATATAGGTGGTAACAAATTGATTCTATGACTTTTAATTGCTCAGCATATGGTTCAAAGTGCCTACCAAAGGCCTGTCCAATAACTAAGTTTTATAAGTGAGCCAGTATACAAAGGGTGGTTAAGACACTAGGTTGTTTATATAGGTTGGAACATAAATAAATATATTCCCGCAGGCAAAGGTAAATGGCAATGTTCTAAGTGGCCACCCCGATAAGATCTCCCGAAGTCTAGGTACGCAGTGAATCAATCCAAGGAATATAGACAAAGAAGATCTCTAAAGACCGCCCGATATTACGTATATAAATAGAAAGGTGTTCATAGATAAATAACATATAGAAAAGTCCCAAATCTAAAGTGGTGAGGCACGAAAGTGAGGAGCAAAGCTTTAAGTTAGTAAAGAGAATGAACAGGGTGTTTTTTTTACATGGACTACCTCACCAAACTTAGTTATTAGTTTTCGTTCTTAACTTTTATATACGTAGTTCCTGAAATCATGCTTGTTTTCATTTAATGGATGCTTCTTTTGTACCACTTACTATGGCTATTTTTCCTTGGCCAAGTTGGTTCGGCCGAACCTTGCCAATCTACAATTAAATAATTAGAATCCACTAGATTGCTTGGAAATAGACCTACCCTTTCTTTTCATGCTTGAATCTCGTAGTTATCCACCTATTCTATCATACTTTCACTTACTGCTTTCATCCTAGTTGATTGAGTCTCAACCCTTTTATCAAGTCAAGTGCTTACGGAATGCCTTTACCCACCTATAGAAGGGAGTCCTGGCACTTGTTCTCCCTATACCAATTTTGAATGAATCTTAGTAGTGACATATCCCTTCTTATGCCTTTTTAGGAATATTAGGAAATATAGCTATGATACCTTACCTTAGCGCTAGACATCTTATCACTGTCTACCATATGCCTTTTATTCTAGGGGCTTCGAAGGGCCATCTCGATCTTTTTATGCATACAGCACGAGGAAACTCTTGATCATCTCTTTGATCTTTGTCTTTTTGGGTTGAATCTTTGGGACCAAGCTACCGTGATTTTTCAACAAACCTCCAAAATTAAGAGTAGCCCAAGCAAAAAAATCATAGATTGGAGAGACATTGCCTTTCACACTAGTTATTTGAATCAAGACTGGCAACTATTCTCAGGATTTCTACTATGGGAGATCTAGCACGAGAGGAATAACAAAATTTTCCAGAATCAGTACAAAGGGGAAGTAGTAGTTTGGCCAAAAGTTAAGCATCATATTTTTGAAACTTTGAAGTGTTGACAAATGGTTTTATTTCGGCATTGTATCACTTTGTAAAACAAGAAGCTCAGATTTTTAGAATCAAATTGCGTTTACTTGAAAATTCAGATTGTTTACATAATGATACATCTTAAATTTGTTTCTTTCTCCATGCTCTAGCATCTAGTTTTATCATTTTGATTTAATATTAAGAATATATATTCTTATGTAATGTCCAAAATATATTTAAACATAGTAAGAAAAGGTAAATAATAATAGTATCGTAGCAGTAATATACAAGGATAAATAGGATAATCATAATACATAAGTACGTTATTAAAAAGACATGCTTTTGTATCAAATGTGAACAACATTTGTATTTTTTTTACTTTAATAGTCAATGTTATTTGGTTTCAAAGAAGCCTTTGAGCAGCGGAATTTTTCAGTAAAGATGCCCTTTTGAATCCATGATCTATGATTTTTACTCTGATTATATATAATTAGAAGAGAGGCCGCTCATAACTGCTCTGCTATTGCATTGCATCGAATATATACATGAATTATTTTGGAGATTTCAAAATGTGGGCAATTAAAAGTATACTAGGCCATTACGCATTGTATATCAAAAGCTACCACGCAAAGAAAACAAGCCTCCCACTAACGTTGGTTGGCCAGTCTTTGCTTGCTTCTACAAGAATCTCATTGAACTTTGAGTCCATATTTTTATTTCTTTTGTACTTTACCCTCTTAGGCATTGCCCCTATTACTTAGCAATAGTGGCATCAAAACTCCCGCGAGTTATGGCTTTGAGGATTCAACAAAAATCCAGATGGGAGTGAGTTATGGATTTGGCATCAAGTAAAGCCTAATCAGAATTGAATTTGACTAAGTTATAACAAATTTTTGCCATAGTTACCAAATTTAATTTTTACTTCCAATTACTTATCATAAAGGAAATAGTTTGTATATATAAGCATATTTTTTTGTTTTATTTTGTAAGACGTTAGTTGGAAATCTTTAAAAAATGTTAGAATAACATATATTAGTTGTGGAAATTGCATAGTTTGGGTGCTATAGAGGTATTCATGTGTGTTGAATCTGGATATATATATTTGCAATACCATACATTCATGACATTGAGAATATCCACCTAGTTATAACATTATTTGATAGCCATTGTTTAATTCACATTGTCTATTTTTCAAAGCCTTTTCATCAAGGTCTCATATAGTTTTATTAGACATGAGTTTTGAAGTATAGCATCAAAGCTTATTTGTGCTAGACAATTCATTTCTTTCTTTCTGTCATGTAAAGCGCTACATTGTTTAATCTTCTAAATTTTGGCTTAGCAAAATTATAGTTTCCAATATTTTGCTTTGCAAAAAATAAAAATATACCTTGATTTCACCTTTCAAAGATCGTTTTAAACCAGGCTTATTCAATAAGTATATTATGTAAGATGATGTACATGTGCCCTAGCTTATATTTTATCGGCCATATGGAAACATTGCAGGAAATCTTTTTCTATTTTGTGCTCGTTTGGAGGCTTACTTCGCACCATCTCCATCAATGATAGGTAGCAGAGCCAGATCTCAACCTTCTCAGGAACAGGTATTTTCCTCGTTCCCTATCTTTCTTCAATTCCATTCATTGCAGAGCACACACGCTTCTGCCTGTGAAATGCATGTGAATGGAGACATGAATATGATTCATGAATAGAGTTTCTAAACTTATATTGATTCTTTTAAGAGCAAATGGATTTAGTGTCTGGTCTCGGCAACTTGACATCATTATATTATTATGATTAAAAGTTTGAAGGTTTAGTTATAGTTATAGATGTTCTTTTTAATTATTATATATATAATAACAATAAACCAATTAATGTTGTGCACATTAAGACTTTTTGCATTGATATCAAATTTTGGATATTTAATAATTTCAACTTAGCAATCAACATGTCGTTTTTTCCTATTCTACTAGGAGGACAAAATACATTTCATTTGAAAAAAATTTGTTGTGAATATGTTCTTTCCTTTGCTTTGGTTATTTGCAATGACAACAATGATTTACAATGTTTATAACATCATGGTCTGAAAAAAAACCATGCCCTTCGCTTATTTTCTTTTCCTTAGGATCTGCTTCTCTTCACTTGCCTGCAGGTTTTCTTATGTAAACGACCGGGGACATAGAAAAAAGAACAACAAAAAAGGTAAAAAATATATGTTGTTGCAAATGTCTTTACAGGCAATATGGAAAAAGACAAAAGTAAAGGCGACTATGTTTTAAGAGCAAATGTGTAGGACCCCTCCTTTAGGGTCCCCTTGAATAGAACCTGAAACTTTAATAACTTCATACAAACAAATTAGCCATTATAGTTATTGGAAAAATAAAATAAAAGAGTGAATAACTTAATAAAAATAAGCAAACCTTAACCTATCAACCCGATCCAGCTGGTCCATTGTTGTCTGCATCTTCCGTAGGATCCCTCCAGCAAAGCTCGTTTAACCATAGGCGAAGCAACCGTTAGCTTCGCCACCCAACCATAGGCTCATGCTTTCAGTCGCATGGCCTCCCCCGAGCTTTGGGTCGTAGAGCTCACACAAGTATTTCAGAAATTCAGCTTGGGCTTCCCTTCCCACCAGGATTTCTAAGCCAAACCCTTAGATAGCAGCAAGTCTTTGAGGCATTCGAAAATTACGACAATCGTCCAAATTATGGGTCCCTTACCCATTCCTTAAGCCTTCCTTATAAAGGGAAATCTCCTGCGACACATGTCGCTTCATGCATAATTAAATATTTTTAATTATTTATTTAATTAAAACACTCACCCATCCAAGTGTCAGTTTCTCTGGGAAGTGCACCTACATCCCTAAGTTTGCTCTAGTTTTTCCCCCAGATATTTTAATCAACTCCTAGCTTTTAGTTGACTAGGTGTCTAATCTATTTTGCTCCTAAATAATAATTTCTATTAATTTAAATGCTCAACAAAATAAATATTCATGTGCAAATGTCTAAGCTATTGTTATGCATTTGCTAAGTAATAATCTAGAGTTATTCTCCTAAGTTTTTATGCAGTTTAATTTAACAATCAAACTCACTAGGATCATGGTGTCGCGTCGTTGGGCTCCTAGTTCCTTAATTTTTTAATCCCCTGACATGGCACCACTCCGTCGGGTCCAATCATCCATGGTTTCCATTCCTTGGCATGGTACCACCTCGTTGGGTCCTTGCGTCCATTCTTTTCGTTCTTGACATGGTACCGCATCGTTGGGCCCTTCTGCCACCATCTTTCCATTTTGACTTGCGGGAACTCTTGTAGGGATTTTAGGAATCGTTACCATCCATCCTCCGTCTACATGCTATCTAGGGACTAATGGCGCTGAGGAGTGAGTCCGTTCACTGCGCGCCCCTCAACTAGTACGTGACCAGCTCCGTCGTGGCCCACCTCGTACGCCCTCACGCATTCCTCTTGATCAAGCGGATCAATGCTTATCTGCTCATGCGTGGTATTCTTGTCGGAAGTCGACATCGTCGTCGCTTCCCCTGTGTGTGATTTACCCGTACTCTACGACTCTCCATGTTCCTTTGTGTGTCCGTTGGTGAACCGTCTCACTTGTTTCTACACACATTTCTCACAACCAATTATTAGTAGCACTGTTCTCAACAATCATCATCTGGTTTCTAACTCTAGCATTTGTTAAACATTTATGATTTATTCAAACTGCTCATTCATCTTATCAAATATACATTTCATCACCAAATACATAATCACCATACAGCTAGTCGTTAAGTATTATCCATCAACATAATTTTCCATAGTCATAGCTAATCGTTTAACATATGCAATTATTTATTTACCTCAACAGTTCAGATACACATACTCAAAAAATAAGGTCAAAAGGTTATTTAATTAATGTTTCAATCGGTCAGGTCACTCCACAGGTGCCCTCAATGTCTACAGTAGTCTAGGGGCACTACATACACCCCTACTTATTTAGAACTTCGTCCCGAAGTTCAGAATAAAGGCAGAAAACTATGACACTTCTCAGTTGCATCCTCCCAAGTCACAGAGCTAGGACTGTAACTGTCCTATTACACTTTGACTTGATCAATCAGGGCTAATCATTAAGCAAGAACTAATCAATCAATTATACCACTCCACATATATAATTTAATTCCTTAATTCATTTATCAATTATTGTCGTCATTCACATCTTCAGGTTTTCCTCAATCTTTTAAGACATATCAAGGCTCAAGAAACCACTTTATTGAAGTTGTTCGGCTGGGTCACTCGACAGGTGCCCTTAAGGTCCACAGTCATTTTAGGGGCATTACATACACCCCCTCTTATATAGAACTTCGTCCCGAAGTTAATAAATTTTTTTTTTTTCTTGTACTTTCTACGCTAGGCTTTATCTTTATTGCTATTCTCATCTTCATGTCATTGTATTCTATTTTTCTCCAATAATCATGGCTATAAGCACAAGTGGTCCTAATCACTATTTTCTATATCAATTAGAATTGTTCCAATACACCCTCGGGGCTTAATCGTATCCTTATGTAATACATATCCAATAATTCTTTTATAACTGTCAGTACCAAATTAGATTTTCTATACCTTCTAGTCATCTACAAAGGTTTACAATGTCCAAATTATCTTATAAGCTGCATTGCGTCAATAGTCACCCAAAATTTTATCAAGCCTAACAAATCCAAGCAAGGATTTAAGTCTAGGGGCACTACATCCTTGTTCCACTTTACTAAAATTATCTTCTTTTTGGACTCGTCGTTGGTCTTAAATCCCAATTAAGCATACATTTTCAATGATGTTTTAGCTACTTATTTTTATTTTTTATTTTTAATAAGCAGGACATAATCATTTCAAAATGAAAATTTAGATCTACTTTTCCCAAAGGCAATTTTTTTTTTTTTTTTTTTTTTTTTTTTAAAGCATGGATAAATAATATGCATAAATGGTCCCCAATGCTTAATTTAAATTTGGTAATACCATTACTCATAAAATAAAGATTACCTCTTTTCACCGCTTTCCATTATATTCACCTCCTCGGTTTGAGGCTTCTGATAATCCTTAGCACCTGCATGTACACTTGCATATTCTTGCAAAGGGTTATTCATACCATAACTATTTCAACAAATTAATTGAGAAGGAAAAATCAAATTTTATATTTACTACATCTAAATAGTGATATTAAGCTCAATGCATAACTTTCATGCATTACTATATTGTTTATGCATAATTCCTATGCATTAAATGTTTCGATTACATGGTATTAAGGACATCAATCATATCAATGTGCATTGTCTTGTCATACTTATGCACATATATTAAGTACTTATTCTTAAATAAATTTTTCATCAATTCGAACAATTCTTGCCTATTGCTTTTCTTTCATATAACAAGCACATATTTTGCTTGGATATATAAAATTTAACTCATAACTTTAACATTATCAATATGACTACTACGTCATATTTTCCATCCGATCATTACTTACATAATATATTCTATGACACCAACACCATATAATAATTAGTTACTTACCTCTTTGGTCGTCTCAACTTCTCCACCTAACATATCCTCAAGATAACACATTAATATCTCAAGTTATCATCTTTACAAGAATTAAATCTTACTATTTATTTGCATTCCATCATTTCTCATGATCATATTTAAGTGAAGATAGAAAAAGAACAAGTATCTTCTATCTTTTCAAAGTCTTTATAATGCTTAAGAAGATACCTAACCTTTAACAACCATAAAGGTTCTCAATTACAAATCATCAACTCTCTTTAGTGTTTTAGTAACTAAGAAATGTATTCTTAGTTTTCACAAACCATGCCACCATGTATTCGTTTACGCATGTTGAATTTAGAAAATCAATTCACATGATTTTCTTAATGACATTTAGAAAATTAACTAAGATGCAAAACTATCATCATGGATCAATTATAACTCATTCAAATTTGTGTATCATAAATTTCATAATGGCACCTCCCTTAATTATTAGGTATTTGACAATTATCTCCCAAGCCTCTTTTCATTTTCTAATTTACACAAATTTATGATCTTGCATGCAATCAAACATATTAAATTTTTACAAATCGATTTTACATCTTTCCTTCTCTTGACCATAGCTTTTTATGTTCATTTGATCAATAAATTATGAAACTTTAATTCATAGCTTTTTCATCATGCATGTCATTAAAGTGAGAAAATATGAAAACAATTTGCATTTAACAACAATTATTCAACAAAAGGGTGCGATCATACCAGCGTTCCGCAGTTAAGTGCGCTTGGGCTGCATTCAGATCAACACATGGCGCTAGTGATTTGTGGGTTGCTTAAATGAAGGGACACTCGACATGGAGGATGTAGAGAGGGTTGGGTGGATACAATTCAAGCTCAACAGCGCGGAAGTAAAATTTATGGCAACATTCACAATTTCTTTATGGATCGTTTCATACCCGCAATAGACTCTGGGTAAGATTTGGAAATGCCACCGAAATCCGATCTAATCCTAAATAAATGTAAATCTTATTCGACTGTAATACGAATAATTCTGAAATGCTATTGAAATACTACAGAGTTTGAGTGATTCTTCTTATATACTTTGAATCAATTTTTCGATAGGGATCGGGGAAATGTCAACAAAGATGCAAACAAATCTTAAAATAAATTATAATCTCAGTTGTGTGAAATTAGAAAATTATGGAAATGCACAAAGAATACCTCAGGGTTGAAACAGTCGATCATGCAGAGTTAGACAATTAAATGCACAGAGATTCGAATTAAAAGGAAATAGTGCCAACGAATTGGTTTTAATTACTGGATTCGATTTCCCCGACTCAGTGTTTAGTAGCCTATGGAGTAATTCAATAAATAAAACATTTCAAACAGTAATGAAGCACAAGTTAATGGTCGGTTTTTATCTAATGGACTCGACCTCTTTTCCCCAATTCAAACACTAGAATCCATAGTTATGATTTTACTGAGTTAACAAGAAAACGTATAAGCAATACAAGCTATAGGCTGAGCTACGTTTTTCCCCAGGTGCTGGATCGATCGCACAGAGTATAAAAATTAGCAAGATCATTTCAACTTATGAAATCGAAAGACGCTAAGCATGGATCGATACACAAAATTTAAGTAAGCAAATTCATTTCAACCTTGGATTCTGGAAACGTTTGGAAATGAATTGGTGCACTTATTTTAAGTGATAATTACACAGAGTGTTAAATTAATGCAACACCGCATTCTTCCGCCAATCCTGGGAAGCACAGATATGGACGTTTTGGACTGATGTTCAAGATTTCGAAGACAGAGTTCCATGTGACAAGGCACAGGGTATAGAATTAATGATCACACATAGTGTTTTCAAGAAATTCGGTAATAAATATTCCAGATTTGATAACTTAAGTTCATAGGTGGAGTCCCAATTCGCCGGTCCACGCGATTCTTGAGTAAGGGTTCTCGATTAGATGCCAATGGAGCTTTTAAGATCAAGGTTACCGCTCATATACTGATACCAAATGTAGGACCCCTCCTTTAGGGTCCCCTTGAATAGAACCTGAAACTTTAATAACTTCATACAAACAAATTAGCCATTATAGTTATTGGAAAAATAAAATAAAAGAGTGAATAACTTAACAAAAATAAGCAAACCTTAACCTGTCAACCCGATCCAGCTGGTCCATTGTTGTCTGCATCTTCCGTAGGATCCCTCCAGCAAAGCTCGTTTAACCATAGGCGAAGCAACCGTTAGCTTCGCCACCCAACCATAGGCTCATGCTTTCAGTCGCATGGCCTCCCCCGAGCTTTGGGTCGTAGAGCTCACACAAGTATTTCAGAAATTCAGCTTGGGCTTCCCTTCCCACCAGGATTTCTAATCCAAACCCTTAGATAGCAGCAAGTCTTTGAGGCATTCGAAAATTACGACAATCGTCCAAATTATGGGTCCCTTACCCATTCCTTAAGCCTTCCTTATAAAGGGAAATCTCCTGTGACACATGTCGCTTCATGCATAATTAAATATTTTTAATTATTTATTTAATTAAAACACTCACCCATCCAAGTGTCAGTTTCTCTGGGAAGTGCACCTACATCCCTAAGTTTGCTCTAGTTTGTCCCCCAGATATTTTAATCAACTCCTAGCTTTTAGTTGACTAGGTGTCTAATCTATTTTGCTCCTAAATAATAATTTCTATTAATTTAAATGCTCAACAAAATAACTATTCATGTGCAAATGTCTAAGCTATTGTTATGCATTTGCTAAGTAATAATCTAGAGTTATTCTCCTAAGTTTTTATGCAGTTTAATTTAACAATCAAACTCACTAGGATCATGGTGCCGCGTCGTTGGGCTCCTGGTTCCTTAATTTTTTAATCCCCTGACATGGCACCACTCCGTCGGGTCCAATCATCCATGGTTTCCATTCCTTGGCATGGTACCACCTCGTTGGGTCCTTGCGTCCATTCTTTCCGTTCTTGACAGGGTACCGCATCGTTGGGCCCTTCTGCCACCATCTTTCCATTTTGACTTGCGGGAACTCTTGTAGGGATTTTAGGAATCGTTACCATCCATCCTCCGTCTACATGCTATCTAGGGACTAATGGCACTGAGGAGTGAGTCCGTTCTCACTGCGCGCCCCTCAACTCGTACGTGACCAACTCCGTCGTGGCCCACCTCGTACGCCCTCATGCATTCCTCTTGAGCAAGCGGATCAATGCTTATCTGCTCATGCGTGGTATTCTTGTCGGAAGTCGACATCGTCGTCGCTTCCCCTGTGTGTGATTTACCCGTACTCTACGACCCTCCATGTTCCTTTGTGTGTCCGTTGGTGAACCGTCTCACTTGTTTCTACACACACTTCTCACAACCAATTATTAGTAGCACTGTTCTCAACAATCATCATCTGGTTTCTAACTCTAGCATTTGTTAAACATTTATGATTTATTCAAACTGCTCATTCATCTTATCAAATATACATTTCGTCACCAAATACATAATCACCATACAGCTAGTCGTTAAGTATTATCCATCAACATAATTTTCCATAGTCATAGCTAATCGTTTAACATATGCAATTATTTATTTACCTCAACAGTTCAGATACACATACTCAAAAAATAAGGTCAAAAGGTTATTTAATTAATGTTTCAATCGGTCAGGTCACTCCACAGGTGCCCTCAATGTCTACAGTAGTCTAGGGGCACTACAAAATGGTCTTGGGATCAAATATTCTAATTGGCAACAAATTGATGAGGCTTTGGCTACAAGCAATCTGTTTCGACTAGACAATTTCCACTATGAGCCAGGAAATTGCCTGTTTGATGCACTTGCAGTATTATTGCATTTCCGATATACATCAATAGAGATAAGGGAAGGGATTGTGAATCATTTCCGTTTTTGTCTAGATCAAAAAGATCACTCTGCATTGTTATCAATGTGCACGGAATTGACAGTTGACTACTTGCTAGAATTGCATAACATAGGGAATGTCAACGAATATCTCAATCGCATGTCGCAATCTGCTTCGCAACCAGATGATCAAAGTGTATATGGACTATGGGGTGATATATTTTGCATCAAGTGGTTTTCAAAATGGTTGAATGTTCCAGTCGTTGTTTGGTCATTAACAAAAGGAACAAAATACCTTCATTTCAATTCTGGGGGATTTGAATATTGCTACAATATATTGTTCCATGACCACACACCAGCTTCTGGCCACTTCGAACCATTGTTGTCATATAAAACAATGCAAGGCAAAAGACAAGCCACTGATATGCTTTCTCAAAGCGCAAATGTAAATCAATGTGTATATAACCAAGTTGAAACGTCATTTCAACTTCGAGGCAATTGCCATGACTCCTTGTTTGAATCAATCTCCAAATTGACACTGTTTGCTGATGGAAAAAGTGTTAGAAAAGCAATTGCGCAAACCTTTTATAACTCTATCGCTTCAAACGATATTAGAGCAATACAATGCTTGGACATATATCTTGATAAAAACACATTAGCATATACATCTCTTGTTTCTGGATGGAAAACCTATATTGTCCATTTGGCAGAGCCATATATCATTGGTCACATAGAAGGAGATCGATTTGCTCTTCAATGGTTATGTGAGTTGCTAGACACTAACATACATCTATGGAGCAATAATTTGCAAGAAAATATTGTCGTATTCCATGCAACAAATAGATCGTCGAAAGTTCTATGCCTAATGCAACATGTAATAGATAAAATGCATTCGCATTTCCAACCCTTGTTACAAGAACACTATGAAAATAAAATGCCCTTTTCGCTCAATTGCAAGAGAAATACTTCTACTGCAATTGCAATGGATAATTTTGAAAAGAGCAAACAGACAATAGCGAAAGAAAACATTGTAGAGAACAACATTGACAAGGGATCCTTCAACGAACCAATATACATAGATGCAATTAAAGCAAAGAGGCAAAAACAAAAGATAACAAACATAGAAAAAAACAACTGTCGCATTGCTGAGCAATTTTCAAAAAACAAAAGCAACATGCAAACATGCATTGATGGCAATACGCAAAAAAACTTGCGCTTGTTGAAACACAATATGCGTAGACAAGGAATGGACATTCATCAAAAGCAAAAGGAACAAACAATAGCGAAAGAAAACATTGTAGAGAAGAACATTGACAAGGGATCCTTCAACGAACCAATATACATAGATGCAATTAAAGCAAAGAGGCAAAAACAAAAGATAACAAACATAGAAAAAAACAATTGTCGCATTGCTGAGCAATTTTCAAAAACCAAAACCAGCATGCAAACATGCATTGATGGCAATACGCAAAAAAACTTGCGCTTGTTGAAACAAAATATGCGTAGACAAGGAATGGGCATTCGTCAAAACCAAAAGGAATGTGCAAAGGCAAAGAAAGCAGTTGTTACATACTTAAAAGTTATTCAAGACACACCTATTCATGCATGTTTTGTGTGTAAGCAACTGCATTTTAAAAAAGACATTTGTTGTATGAACAAGACAATTAAATTAGCCTTTGAAACTCTAGCAAATACAGAAGCTGTGACATGCCCAATGCTACTTGTTCAAATTTGTAGACCTTGCAAGAAAGCAATCGCTAATGGGAAATTGCCTACGTTTACATCGCCTACACGAATCTGCCGCAATAACATATTGCCATCTGTAGCTATACTGACTCCTTTGGAAGAACGATTGGTGTCACCAAGAATAGCCTTTGCACAAATAAGACAACTTGGGTATAAAATAGCACAAATTGGGCTAACTGGCTCAATTATCAATGTGCCTGCAAACTTGGATAGAGTTCAAATAGCATTGCCTAGAAGTCTAGATGACAATTTGACAGTTTCAGTTATGCTAAAGCGAAAATTGGAATACAAAAACGCATATCTATCTGGAAATATTCGGCCAAAGATCATTATGACTGCGCTAAGTGATTTATGCAAAACCGAACTTTATAAAATTGAAGGCATTGTAATCAATACTAGTTGGGAAAAAATATTTAATGAAACAGCCAAACAAGAATCAAATACTCAACAAACAACGGAACAAGTAGATGATGATGAAAATGAAATAGACATAGAACCAATATCAGAAACATTGATACATGGATATGGAGAAACACATCTACTAGATGATTTAGACAACAAAATCATAGAAATTGCACCTTCTGAGAGCTTCCGACCATTGAGCATTTTCCAAGACAAATACTATGAAGAGCTAAACTTTCCTACACTTTTATATGGATTCAATCGACCCAATGAAATTTTTGATCACTTTTCTTATCAACAAGTATCACAGTGGGAGCTACAACATGAAAGTACAGACTTTGAAACACATGGCACGAACATTTTCTTCAAAGCAATTAAATTCATAATAAAACAAGTAAAAAACACTGCTTGGATATCAATTCGCATGGGAGAGTTAAAGGACAAAAAAATATTGGCAAAAGATGTCAAGTCAAAAGACAATCTTGTAAAAATACTCCAATCTCCGATCGGGTATCGTACATTGAAAGCAATCAGAACATCACCTGATTACTTTGAAAATATGAAAAAAGATCTGTTTGCAATGATTCGACAGCTTGGTCCTCCTACGTTCTTTTTAACCTTTACAAGTGCTGAACACCTTTGGGCACCTTTATGCAATGCATTGAAACAAATTGAGGAAAAACATTTGGGAAACTTGCAAGACAGTGCGTTGGAAGAAAATATTGACACGTTAATAAGAAGACATCCAGTGCTTTGTACTCGCTACTATAGACACAAAATAGCAGCACTAAAGTATCTTATGTTAAAAAACAAGACATTATTTGGAAAAATACAAGATTTTTTCTTTACGACCGAATTTCAACAAAGAGGAAATGAGCATGAACATGGACTAATTTGGACTCAAAATGCACCTGTTTATGGAAAAAATTCAAATGAGGAGATTACTACTTTTGTTGATCGCTATATATCCACAGACTTGTCTTTACTTGATCAAAATCTTATTCAAATTCAAACACATCGCCACACAAAAACATGTAGAAAACATCGACATTCCACATGCAGATTCAATTTCCCATTGCCTCCTATGGATAATACCATCATTCTAGAGCCACTGGAAAATGCTTCAAATGATCTCATTCAAAGAGAAAAAAAAGTATTTGCTCTTATTGAACATAAAGAATATTCTAAAAACACGTCATTTGCACAATTGCTTCTAGAGCTAGGCCTAACCAGAGATGAATACATTTTGTTGCTACGGTCTTTGCTTTCTTGTTCTACACTAATACTAAAAAGAGATGCTGTTGACATTTGGATCAACTCATTTGCAAAAGCGATACCAGATTTATGGCAGGCAAATACAGATGCACAATATATCTTAAATGCTTACGCTACAGCAACATATGTAAGCTCTTACATCACCAAATTTGATAGATCCATGACAAATGCTTTCAAAAAGATCAAAGAACAATGTCTTATTGACAATGATGGGAAGATTGAAACGATACGTAAGCTTGGGAATGCGCTTCTGAACATGCAACAAATGTCTACTAGACAAGCAGTACATATCATACTCTCGTTACCTCTACATTCATCCTCCAGGAATACTATTTTCATTAACACTGCTCCAGACGACAAAAAAATAGTTGTCTTGAAAAAACCATCACTTTTGGAAAAAGAACCAGACGACTCTGATGACATTATTTGTCCGTCAATTTTGGACAAATACATTGCACGCCCTGTTGAGCTTGAAAACATCTGCTTGGCAGAATATGCATCTTTCTATTCTTGTATGCACTCAATTACAAGAAAAAGAAATAGACCATGTATCATACGATCTATTCGCTATAACAAACAAAAAGACCCTGAGAATTTCTTTCGAGAAAAGATCATCCTTTTTATGCCATATAGAGACAATTGCAACCTGCTAAAGAGCAATTTCAAAACATGGTCTGATGCATATGTCACATTCAAAGAGCAGATAGACATTGTAGAACAAAAGTTCATGGCATCAACAACGACAAAGTGGGGTGACCTTGATAATGCCGTTGAAACAATTGAATTGTAAGACATAACTATGCCTCCTCTAACAACAGACAAAACAACAACTATGTCTGGATTAGAACAATATGACATTCAACATGATCTAATCCGCAAAACTATGCCCAATGCATCAAAACCTGGGATTGTGTGCAACTTGATAGAAAAGCCATTTCTTTTGGACATGCATGAATACCATGCAATTCGAAGAAACCTAAATACTCAACAACAATCAATTGTGAAAGAAGTAATTGCAAGGAAAAAAAACAATCCCCTCACTCCAATTCGCTTGTTCCTGACAGGAGGCGCAGGAACAGGTAAAACTTACACCGCAAAAGCAATATATGATGGTATTCTACATTACTATGACAAAGAAATTGGTAGTGATCCTTTAAAGAAAAAAGGTCTTATAGTTGCATTTACTGGAAAAGCAGCATATAATGCAGGTGGCATTACAGTCCACTCTGCCTTCAGACTGTCATTAAGTTCAAATATGCTTCCACTAAATTCAAATACCCTAGATCTTTTGACAAAAGATTATGAATAGCTTCGAGTATTGTTGATTGATGAAGTCTCTTTAATAGGGTCTTGAATGGTATACAACATCGACAAACGACTACGTGAAATCATGCACACACCAACCAAAGCATTTGGAAACCTTGATGTCATATTTTGTGGTGATTTGTGTCAAGCACAACCCGTTCATGATTCTTGGATTTTTGAACAACCAAGATTCCAACAGCAGACATTTCCTTACACATTTTGGTTCGATGCCATAAAATGCTATGAACTTACAACAGTTGTACGTCAAAGAGATCAAACATTCATATCGATTTTGAATAGAATTAGAACATGCTCTCAAACATTGGATGACATAGATTACTTAAAACAACATTGCTACAAACAACCACCAGCAGATGCAACATTTCCTTATCTTTTCCATAGTAATAAGGATGTTCAACAACATAACTCAAAAATTTTATCAGCTATGCAAACAGAAACATTCACACTTGTAGCACATGATAGCAAAATTGATTCAATTGAAAAAAATGACCATAGACAAAAGACATTGCAACTTCCCTCTACGATAGTAGTAAAAAAGGATATGCTTATTGAACTAGTTGGAGGAAACTACTCAACTGAGGATGGATTGGTTAATGGTGCAGAAGGTGTGTTTAAACACTATACACAAACAAACCATGATATTGTTTGGATTGAGTTTGCAGATCCAAAAGTTGGAAACAAGCAACGTGCAACTATGCAACATCTTTATACACCTGCCGTAAAGTCCAATTGGACACCAATCAAAAGGATTGTGATACAAACAAGAGTTGAAAATAAAATCAATGTTATGCGAGCACAATTCCGAATTCAATTGGCATGTGCAAGGACAATTCATAGAGCACAAGGATTGACAATGAACAAATTGGCATTTGACCCAAAAGGAATTAAGAGACATGGCCTTGTTTACACCGCGCTCTCGCGTGTCAGAGATATTGATTGTCTTTATCTTTTAAACAAGTTAGAACAAGGAAATTTTATAGCTTGTCCAAAAGTCACCACTGAAATAGATAGATTAAAAACACATGCAAGTTTGCAATTTGAATATGGTCTGCATTTAATGCCAAACGCCAGACAATTACTCATTTCATCATTGAACACACGCAGCTTGCTTTTGCACTATGACGATGTTCTAAATGATCATGAACTTATGCAAGCAGACATTTTATGTTTGCAAGAAACTCACATGCACACACTTAGCAAAGAAACAACAACGATAGAGAAATATAATTTCTTCTCAGCATTTTCAATGCATGGAATCCTTACATTGATTAAAAAAAACATTGCCATCATCGATTCTAAAAAATATACAAAAAACTCCATCGAAGCAAATTGCATAGATCTTGAATTAGGCTGCAATGTATTGAAAGTAGTGAACATTTACAATAGACCGTGTGGTGTGCTTGATGATCTCTTTCATATATTGAGTTGCATTTTGTCAACTTGCACAGCAACCACTCAAATCCTAGTAGCTGGTGACCTAAACATTGACATGTTGCAAGAAACGACATCGAAAAGAAAAGTGCAATTGTTTATGGAAATGAAAGGCTTGACACTGAAAACAACAAAGGCAACAACAAACACCGGTTCAATGCTTGATCACTTTTGGACAAATTTGAAACACAGAGATATTTTTTTCAATATTTCAGATGCTTATTGGACTGATCACTATTCAACTTTCCTATCGATCTTTGATAAAAATACATAGTCTATTCAATTTTGCATTATCTAATTTTATTGTCTTCCTATCTATGAACGGATTCATGATGGCATATTTGCATAGAATCAAAAGCAGGTACTATTCTTTCCCCTGCAACTTTCATGCACTTTAAACTACAGCAATTTGGTTTTTTCCTATTTATAGTGAGCTAGGTTTAGATCAGCTTTGGGCATCTGCAACATTGATGTCATAGCTATGAGTTTAAATTCTGTTGAATTTTCTCATATTTTTATAATCTATTTCGTGATGTCAAATTTTGATTATTTTTTATTATTGAAAGTTGTTTACACTTTATTTGTCCACAGTTCAGATCTTAAAAATTAGCAATTATGCCACAACATATGTAGACATTCTTTATAAAAAATATGCATATGCTATCTCCATTTTATAATAATGCAGACCATATATAGGCTACATAGAATGTTTTAATAACAAATTCTTATGTTTAAGATAATTCTAGATGAAAATTTGTTCAATATTTGGCTGTAAATAGTTTTCAGCGCTTGTTTAATTGAAATTCTTGACACTACATAGACTTTGCGCCATGCATATGTCGAAAATCCAGTCAAAGAATTATAGACATTTGTTTTTTTTTGCCTCTTTGTTTTTATGCTATTTTTTTTTTGCCAGATTTCCCATCTGTTATAAATCTCTTCTACTCTTTACACTAATTAACAATCTTAGCTACATCTGATTTGCTTAATACCTCTCGCATGTGCAGCTTTTGAAACTCAAATACAAAATTGCAAAATAATGGAAGATAGTTCCTTGCCTTTGCACAACACAACAAAAACAATATCGGCACCAAACAGCCCAACAATGGCAACAATGTCAACTGCTGAAAGTCCAAAAAGGTATGCAATTATTTTGGTTCTAATTGCTTTTTACATCATTTTTAAGACATGAAACTTTCCCATCTTCCTTTATGATTTTCTAGCACAGAAAACAACAGAATATAACTATTGCATTGACAAGTATTTTCTCAACCTTGATCTAAGTTTGAACTTTTCTGCTATTGATTGTTGATCATTTTCTCCCTAGGCTTCTTCTCTAACTATAACAATAGCAGGTTCAAAGAAACACCTTTAGAAGCAGCTACTATTATAGAGCTATGCACAATAACACCGAAAATTGTTTTCGAAGGAGACATCTTGGCTGTATATGGCCCCAAACAGAACAAAATCCAAACTTCTCCTGTAAAGGCACAAATACTGCATGCAGACTTTGTTGATAGAGATGGGCTAATGACAATCACTGCTGGAATAAGTGACAACTTGATCAAACGTTTTGGTATCTATTTCTCAACCAGCAAAATTCTAAGAATCACTCGATTTGGGATCAAGAAAAAAGGCCAGTATGACAGAGGCGATGCCAAGTATTCAATAGTCATATTCCCAGATACAATAATTCAGACAATTGATCAAGTTTGCAAAATGAGAAAGCTAGCTCCAGATATGACAATTTCTGATTTGTTGTCATCGAACGACTCCTACTCTGTTGGCTCTGTCGCAGCAATCGTTGTTGCATGTGAATACAACAACAAGCAATTTGACTTGTATATCAAAGACGGTGCAACGACAAACGACCATGCAACAGTAAATATGCCATTTGCATAGCTAATGTTCTTTTGAAATTGCTGTTTTTTAAAGCTAAATAAAATTTCCACTCTTTTATATAAACAAGGAAATAGAAAAAAAAACAAAAACAAATAGCTTTAACGATTTCTAATTGCAACCTATGCTCATTGACTGCTGTCTTCTACTATTGCAGTTACAGGTTGGTGAAGGCTTCAAAGAGCTGCTCTTGCAAATTCAAGAACAACTTGCATCTGATAATTCTCCATTCTATCTGTTTAAAAACATTGTCCGAAATGACACTAAAGGAAGCCACATGCTCCGGACCTGTGCAGCTACCTTTATTGACCCTCTTAATGATGATTATGCAATTCAAAATTTGCTGCCAATCATTGACTCAAAGACACAGGTTCGTTGAAAAATTGCTTCTTTCTCATTTCATGGACAAGGAAAAACAAAAACACAATCTACTTTGGTGCAAAATAGTTTCATTGCTTAACACCTTCTTCTGTTTTTCCGTCTCTTGTTCATTGTCTAGTAGTGTTGAATTTGTTATCTATAATAGGCTTCAGTTAAAAACTTCTCTAAATTCTTGTGGTCTCTTGAAAATATTATCATCAAAATTGCTATAGATTTTGCAAAGAAACTGGTATAGGATTTGCTTTTGACTGTATAACTGGCCACAAATTTATTTTGATTTCATTGTCCAGTTATACAACACATTTGTTATGCAAATTTTGAAACCCCAACCAACCTTTCCATCCTATAAAAAACAAGCAATATCTACTTTAGTTTCCACTAGTTAAATCCATATAAACTTACTTAAATAAGTATTATTTTAACCATAAGTATGTTAAGTTTAAACTTACTTAACTAAATATTATTTTAATCATAAGTATGTTAATTTTTTGACACCCTAATCCATTGGGAAAAAAGTTTTAGGCAGCCTAAATTTCGCTATTGTCGATAGACATGGTTATATATATATATATATATATATATATTTACGACAAGCTCCACAGTAAAAAGTTCTTACAAGAAGCTCCATGACATCACAAGCTGTCCCTGCCACAAATAGAAACTACTGAATATAGATATGTACCAAAAAAAAACGATCTAGCTCTCTCAAGTCTGCATTTTAGTCATCCTTCACCTACCAACACTATGAAATCATTCCATCATTGCACACTTGAAATCATGGCCTCACAACCTGTCCTTGCCACAAATAGAAACTGTTGAATATAAATAAAATAAAAAAACAGTCTAGCTCTGAAAAAAGAAAATGTAAGAAAAATTTAAAATGAAAATAATATCTGTGAGACTACTGCCAAATATAAAAAGTCCAAAATTAGTCACTTCTAAAAATAACATCAACTCTCATGTGGATGAAACTAGTCTCATTAGGCTCGCTTTTCTACAAGGAGCCCAAATATGTGTTTAAAAACTACATACAACCCTTGATAAGCACACTGCTAAAAATAGCCATTGTTGTAATTCACTCATGAAATTGATCAGATGTTGCCCGAAATATGCTCATCTCATGAGCTTGTGATGACCAAAAATATATAAACATCTCTCACATGCAAGCCCAACAGTCTAGTTCCCAGAAAAGCAAATTGCAAAAAATAACAGTTCCTCAAAAACTGATGAAACCGATTCTCAAACAAGCTTTAATCATTGTAAAATTCTGGATGCACTTGTATTGGCACCAACATAATGTATTCTAACTAAATCTTAGCCCTTCATTTCTGCAAAGAAATATGGGGGTTAACATTTCCCAAATAGACCTTCCCAATTGCTGAACTCTTTGATATCTCCTCCTTGACTTTTTTGTGGTTTTTTATTGCATGTTGTCTGAAATATGCTCATCGACATCGTGAGCTTGTGATGAGCAATAATATTTAAACATCTCACATGCAGACCCCAGAAAAGCAAATTGCTAAAAAATAAGTTAATAAGAGTTTCACAAAATCTGGTGAAACTGATTCTCAAACAAGCTTTAATCATTGTAAAAGTCTGAATGCACTTGTATTGGGACCAACATAATGTAGTCTAGCTAAATATTAACCCTTCATTTGTACAAAGAAATATGGAGTTAACATTTCGCAACTAAACCTTCCCAGTTGGTGAACCCTCTCATATCTCTTTGAGTTTTCATGGTTTCTCTCTTGTATCGGTGTTTCTGATCTTGAGTACACATTTTTTCTATAATCAAGAACCTCGTCTATTTGTAGTTCTCGTTTCAAGGATACCAAGCATATGGTTCACTAGGTCATTGCTTTCAGGTTGTTTTAGCCATTCGAAAAAGGGCTACTTTGAAAACTCTGTTTTAAAAACAAACCTACACATCTGATTCCTGCAATCAGAAATCTCCTTTTCCTCTACTATATCTTCTAAGCACATGCTGCTTAAACCTATGGATTTTAAGCTCTTTTGGACATTCAGCCAGGAGTATTTGGTTTTCTATAAAATCAGTTTAGTTGTTAGATTTATTTGAGCACATCATAACTAATTTTAAGTCTTCTTTGAATCTTATTTGGAATAATATGTTTAAGCCTATCCAATTGATGTTCCCAATAACACATGTCATTTTTGCCATAAACAAGCACCCCAAATACTTTTAAAAATAAAGACAATCGATCACAAGCTTTTAAGAATTTATGCAAAGATTCAAATAGTATGATTGAAAAACACTGGTTGAAGGCATGTGAGCAGAAAAGCTCTTGGGAGTGTTGTGAATTGAGGCCAGTTGCTTTATAAATCGATGACGTTTCCACTCCGCAAATTGTGAGAACATTTTCATCTCGAGATGTAATCAATATCAAGCTCTCTTTGCAAACAAGGCTTTTAACTACCAAAAATGCATCCAACTAATTCACATTATTTACATCATCTAAAATTATTAATGCTAAATAAGATGACAATAGCATGACTAGATTTTTGTGATCGGAAGATAGATCCACGCCGCTTAGAGTGCCACGAGACAGGTTTTATATTTGTTTAACTCCTCAAAATTGCATTCGCAGCGGCATTGGAGATTTGGATATTTTTCTTTTCGCAAAAACTGCATTGTGTGTCTGTAGTCTCAATGTGAGAAGGAAAATTATGAGAACACAATGTTGCATGTCAATTAAATGAAAATCCTCTTCGCGCATACAATATTTATTGCATAGTGGAAAAGTACAATTTATTCTCTTGCTAGGAGTGCTTCAAAACACTGTTTGCACTGCAGCAAATTTTAAATTCAAGCCTATAACTCTGTCCACAACACTCTTATTCGTCAGTTTCCAAGGATTGTTTTTGCAATGTCTCTTTGCTTTTACCCTTTTGGCTAACAAAAGTTAGCCAATGGCTACATTGCCCATTAACATTGTAATTAGTCATAGTGCTTTGAATCTAAGTTTAATTATTGTTCAAATAAAAAGAAATACTGACATAATTCTATGTAAAAATATGCTGATATTATATGCATTTTCTATGGTCATTTGTCATGTGACTTTGACAGATACACAGAATACTAAGAGCAAGAAATTCATTTGCACCTTCGTATCGATGCATTTGTGCTCAATGTAAACAGCCACTGATTCAGAGCTGTGTGGTCTGTGCATTTTGCAAAAAAGAAATGCAAATTATATATGAGCATAATCTGGAATGCAATTTGGACACAAATGATGGGCTGATAGAATGCACACTGCGCAACCCACAGCTAAAAGAGTATTGTCCAGAAGTAGCAAATATTTCATTTGAAGAATACTCAAAAAGCATATCATCAACAGTTTTCAATCTTCGAAAGTTTTCCCAGCAAGGACAATTTACATTGGCCCTGGATAACAGAATCATCAACTTGAAGAGAAATTGACTTCCAGGTACACAAATCTATTTTCTGTTCTAAAAAGTTCAAGTTTCTAAAGAGTGAAATTAAGTGTATTTAACTGTTAAATTGATTCATGACAAACAATTGACCCATTAAATTTCATCATTGTTTCTGTATTTAAGTGTCTAAGATCTTTCTAAATCACTATGTAAGATCTTAGTAAGATCTTTTTAGATCACTAAGATGGGACTCCTAATTCCATCTTAGTGATCTAAAAATATCTTGCTTAGTGATCTATAAACATCTTAGACACTTAAGAATAATAAAAGCTATTTTTATGCCAATAAAAGTCAACCATAAATAGTCAAGTGTATATTATTGAAATCATGATATATTCTGTTTGCTAAATAGATCCACCATTGTAGCCATATAGAAAGATCTTAGACACTTATCAATAGCAAAAAGCCATCCTTTATGAAATTAGCTATTGATATAGCAGTGAAAACCACATTTTATGACAGTAAAAGTCATGTTGTAATACTAGTGTGTAATATGTCAAACAGATCCAGGCCACTGTGTTCTTTTGTCATCTTATCAAGCTAAAGTTTATGTCACTGAAAGTCAGGTTGTAATACTAATGTGTAATATGTCAAACAGATTCAGGCCACTATGTTCTTTTGTCATGTTATCAAATTGAAGTTTGCATTGGCTAATCTTTTCAGCAATTTGAATATGATCCTGAAATTTGAAATACATTTAAACAATAAGTATCATGACCAATATACCATTGTCACAGTACTTTGAATTTGTGGATTCCTAGATTCTAGATCATTATAGTTCATTTATGGGTTTCGATGAGATAGCATATATTCATATAGTCTAATCATAATCATTGACAATTACAGTACTGCAAAGAATATTACCGACCTCTGCAAACTATGTTTTGAAAATTGTATTCGATTGCATTAGCTACAGAAAGAAACACTTTGCCATTTCTTCAGTTTACATTAATAGTTTGCAGCTTCAAAACGTTTGGTATATGTCTAGTTTAACATATAATCATTTTCCAATTTATGAACTTTTCCTAGTTAGTTTTTGCTTAAACAATTTTCAGAAAGTTTTGATTCACGTTTGACTTTGACTATCTGTTGCAAAGTTCAAAAGTCTAATGATAGGCTGGAATGATTTAAATAGTGTCGATTTAAATACAAACATTTGGTGAAATGCTAGTTTCAGTAGCTTAATACTCTAATTATTGATAAAAGTTCTATTACAAAATAATTTCCTGTAATTTATTACACAACCTAATAGAATAATTTGTTACTCTTCGTAAGATTTTTCCTCTTGCTAAATTGTTCCTAAAGATTTATTGCTTTGAAACTACGCGATTTGAGATAAACTATAAGTAATTCCAATATTATAGTCGAAATAGTATCTAGTCTTTACAAATACTTACAGTCTTGCTACTTTTTCCCAATTATTCCGACTACAGTTTGAATGCTATTGACAGGTGCAACAACAGTAAAAAACTACCACAATGGCACTGGGACTACAATCAATACAAGAGTTGATATTACATAACAATTTTGCAAAAAAAAAAAATGCAAAGATCCATTTGCTCATGCAAAAGCACAACTGCAGCCTGTTGGACTTATTGCCTTTTTTTGTCCTCTGGTTTATTAACAGAACTCAGCCTGTTGGGCTTATTCCTTTCTTGTCCTCTGCTTTATTAACAGAACTATCAAAGAGCTATTTTTCCTGCTCATGTAATGGCTTTAGACAATATAAAAAATACACTAAGACTTTCGTTGATTAACATTTCCATAGTTTTTGTCATTTGCTAAGCAGACAAATATAGTTGCCACAGATTTACATATATAATATAATATTTTCTACATGGCAATATGTTCCTTTCTTTTGCAAGTTAAATATGTTTCTTCCTATCATAATGTCTTCATTATTATTATGTCCCCGAAGGGGATTATATATATATCATGCAAACCCTATTAATTTGTACCTAGAATTATAAATTTTTCCTATGTTTCTTTCTACCATAATCTGTTCATGATTATTATGTCCTCGAAAAGGATTATATATATATCATGCAAACCCTATTAATTTGTATCTAGGATTATAAATTTTTCCTCCACTCTATATTTTTCAGTTATTTGTATATAGTTAAAAAAAAAAATTTAATTATATAGATTTTTGAAATAATGCTAATTTGTTAAGTTTTGATTGGATGTCAACTGATAACGTCAACCTCGATAGACCCTTCCTGTTTCGGCGGCGAAAGGTGTGTCATACACTATTAATGCCTATTTAAAATTTATTTAAAAACGCATTTATCTCTGACGCCAACCTGGGATTTTGTGGCCCAAGGACGGGCGGTGAGGTGGCGTCAACATTCAGCCGTGTAGCAGGGGTTCTGACAAACAGGTTTAATTCGTTCATGCAACAAGGGTTCTGAAAAACTGGTGCACATCTAATTAAATTCTTTATTGTGTCTTGTCTATTGTATTGAATACATACTGTAAATTTAAAGTGATTGTGCGATAGTTGAGTATGTGGCCTCCCATCATGTTACTCCAGCTCGTGATGCATTGAATGCAATTTAAAACCAGCTTATTCTGCAGATCCCACGGATCATTCAGATTGGTTTGCTTCCACCACTTTCTAACGAGACTCCATCCTATGTCGATTCTGCATGACAATTCTCGTGGCTCTACATTGTTTAACTGCAATCTAATTTTATTTAAGTGCAATCTAATGTTGAGGAATATGTCATCATTTATTCCCTCTATTGGCCAAAGAGTATTTTGCATCTTGGATAGTTAATAGTACTAGGTAGCATTCTGGCATATCTTGGCTATAAGAAAAGATCATATATAGTCCTCGTTGAGTTTATGCACCTAACCTTCTTCGAACAGATTAGTCACAGGTCTTATGAAATCCGCTTATGAATGGCATGCAATGCTAATAGAACTATTAGTGCGATAAGCATAAATATTTCACTCGATACCATTGACAGATCCGCCAGTTATTTGCATACTCCAATAAGTGTGTATAACCCTAGCCCATCCCTCCATCAATACGTAGTGAAGGATTAGGGTTTTTAAAGCACCAAAACCCAAGGGGATATAACATCAACAATGAATATTTTGACATTATAGCACAACTGCTTACGAGGTACTGAATACATTAATATCACATTTATTATTCCTTTCTACGATGAAGTCCAGGTAGCAGAATTTCCAAGCTATTTGATAGCACAGCTCGGCATTGCGAAGACACTCACCATTTTTCATGACAGGTTGCAAGACACATTAGTCACCACCTAGATATTCCACTTAGGGAACCCGGTAGCAGAGTTAATACTATGACGAAACACCCTTGCCCGCCAGCATTGAAAGATAAACAATGTACTTTTAGTCCAAGTTATTAGCAGTAGGCACGCGACTGAGTTCAAGTGTGAGTGGCGTGATTAATGCTTGGAATTGCGATAAAAATCACTTGACTTAACAAATGGCACACTATGGCAGTCGCATACCTCCAACTTTAGAAATAAAAAGCATAATAATAAATTCATAAACTCCATTTCTGTGAATACTGAATAGTGGAGCAAATTCTAAGTCCTCTATTCGATTCTAGTAGCAAGCCAGTCACTTCTCTCCGGTTGTAGCATATCAATTCATTAATTATATTTCTGTCATTTCAAAGGAGCAATAAACTCCACCACTACTAACTACATTGCCATGTTCTTTTATTAATCTGCTTAGTCTCACAACAGGGACTGCGTCAACCAACGCATAAGAACCCTTGTTACTGTTTCTAATTAATTGAACACAATAGATTGTGTGGTCCTGAAACCACTGGAATAAATGCGAATGTCCTGAGTAAATGAATGAATAAGCCTTCTGTTGACTGCCATCATTTGTTTCGGATGCTCAATTTCAATGTTTTCCCCTTTCGTTGCAGAAGCATACTCAACGTTTGATATTATGGATTTTCTCATGAATGTAGCTAGCATTGATCTGTGACCCCGCTATACCTTGATCTATCAACTATACCTCGGCCACTGCACTGATTAATATAGTGTTAAGTGAACTTGAGTTAAAACTCTCTCAGCTACATCATCGGTGACGTTCCAAAGCTATAGTTCACCGATCGTTCGGGTATATGTTTAGTTAATCGAACACTAATTGCATTTTCAATTTTGACAGTGATCTTTTATCATTTAGCTGGAAAATGAACCAGTCTCTTACTGAACATAGGTTGAAGTAATGCGGTAACTTATTTATTATTTTTTCCTGAGGTAACTTATTTATTATTATAGTGCCTTAGTTGGCCTGTGGAACTCGTGATAATTTATTATGCATAGGGTTCCTGCAAGCTGGTAGTCATTTTGCTGAAGAACATAATCTATTGCATTAAAATCGGTCTCTCTTACTATCAATTTAGAGTGATGTGAGCAATATTTTTTAATAATCTCAATAGTCACATTAAACCTGTATCAACATGAAGATGCAACATTCTTTAAATACACTCTCATGGTTTCTCATTTTTTTTGCAACAAACTACTGGAACTAACCACAATCTCTATGATCTGGTAAATAAAAAATCTTGGTGGCATCCATTTGTGCTAATTCGTGGCATCTTTCTTTGTGAGAATGTCGTGGCAAGGCAGGTACGCTATACTTCTTCATGTAATGGTATCCATAACATTTTGTTAACATGTTGACACAAGTATGCAAACGATATTCCCATGATTTAGTAATGATCTTCCTCTTTAAACCCAACAATCGAAAGGATATTTAATATCCCTCAATAACCTAGTGTTCAACAGATGCAATGGTATGCAAATATCCTTCTTTTAGTAGAAATGCAAGCTGGATCACAAATTTATTGGCAAATTGACCCAGCTTAGAAATGGCCAAGTCAACGTAAATGTCGCAGAGTTTGCTGCAATTTGATTTCCTGGCAATTACAGCTGTAAAAGACAATCATTTTTTTTTTTAAATACCCCTTCAAGATACAGAAGAAGATAATTTTAAAATTTCCCTCTGTTAGCAAACTATTTAGCAATTTCTATAATTATTGACCAACTCAAAGCCATGCGTCCACTTCATTATAATACAATTCATGCCTTTAAATGTTCATTACTTAATGTATCTTGCAATCTCAATATGTATAAACATAAATCCAAAAAAATGGGTAGAGGCAAAATATATATATAAATGACAAAATATACATTTTTTTCATAAAAGCCTCATTCATACCAAAAAGAATGTATTGTTTCTTTTAATCTTTAAAAATAAAAATTGTTTTAGTTGTGTCTAAGTTTGACAAGTTTATTTTAATATATTATTTTACTTTGATTTATATACAAATTATAATAATTTTTAATTTGTATTAATTACTTTTTTTAAAGGTCATATTCTGATCATCTTGTCTGTAAAAATGACCTCTAAACCCAAATGGTATTATCTATTGAGTATAGTTTGTTTCTTAGTACTCGTGGATAACCTAACCAGTGCAAGTGTTGTATTATTATATGTTTTCAGTATTGTACTGATATAGCCTTGACAAAGATACACATGCACATTTGTTTCTGAGTAGTTGTATTTATGTTTATTGTTAATAACCAGTGACGAAGAGGAGCTAGTCGATAAGGTTGTGGGCATGCAATGGAAAATTTAGAGAAAACACACTTCCACATGGCCAAATATCCATCCGATTTGGACGAAAACCTCAGGTCATGGCGATCATTGCTATGGGTGGAAACAATGTCGTTTATTCCCTATGCTACCCATCTCAGTTCTAGACGTGCCACATTTGGAATTTTCATAGGAGTGTAGGTGTCTGTATGTATATATATATAGGAAACTTGAGGTTGAATGGCTAATTAGTTTTATCGCAAAAGAAATTTTTCCTTGTTATAATTTTGGGGCAAGATTATCATATTTCTATAACTTTTGTCTTATAGCAATAGTTGTTATTGTTATTAGCAACTGCGGGGACATTGCCACCTCGTGGCTCTTGTTTCATAGATATTTTATAAAATTAAATTAAAATAATAAAAATACAACAAATCCATTTTTTATTCGTGACTTTAATGTAGACAATACCTTGACTTTAATGGAGAAGAATGTCAACAATGAACAATAGCTTTATCTTTATTCGCCCTTATTCGTTCCCTATAAATAAGCTTCATAAAAAGGAGCGGGTTCGGGGAGAAAACCCTAACAGGGTTTGATGGGGCGATGGCGGTGGCTCGTTGGCGGTGAATAGAAGATGATGGCAGGGATTCCGCATGGGAAAGGATTTTCTCTGGGGGTCGCCGTGGTTTAAACTCCTTTGAACAAGCCGCTCATCTCACAGACAGGTGCAGTTATACACATTTATTTGGTTTTTTGGTTATTTGGGGTCTACCTTCATGCTGTGGAAAGCGACCGATATTGCCTGGTGGGGGTTTATGTTCAAAAATCGATAGTTGGGTATCTGCTCCGGTTATGTTTTGACCTGGGGGTTTGGTTTATCTGGGTGCCTGTGCTCCCGGTCGTTGTGTGGAGTTTTAGGTTCCGGATTTTCATCTGGTCTTTGTTTTTTTTCTGGGGATATATACACACGTCCGGTTACTTCTATCTTTTTGGGACCATTTTCTTTACTGTCGGGTTCGTTTCTGCTGGGGTCCGTTTTTGTTGCATGGGTTGTGCCCGCCAGAGCGACCATGCCTTATTGGGTTGATATTTGTGGTTTGTTTTTCCCGGGAAGGTGACATTCTGGTCGTTTGCTTCTGTTTTCGGGCATCAAATGCTCTATTTTTTCTCGACATCATTACATCCTTGACTCCTGTCGGGGTTAACGGTTATTTTACTGTGCACTAGGGTTTGGTTTCTACTTGTTGGGTGATGCACGGTCTCCCTCCGTTACTTGCATCTGGAATATTCTTTTGTGATAGCGTGACAGTCTCCCACCTGGCAATGATGTTCATTGGCGGAACCAAAAGCTATGGCGGATAACTCCATGACCACCTCGGAATACAAGATGGAAGAGGCGAGATTATTTAAACCGGCCTCCTATTTTCGAGACAAGTTGTATGGGAAGCGACAACTGGCCTCGGGTAGCCGACAAAGGGCACCACGTGCTAGGCATGGGGGTAAAAAAGGCCAGCTGCCTCTATCTGGATCCCCTGGGCTGACATCGGGTTCAGATCCCTCTGTTGATAGCACGAGGGCTTGTCCATCACATTTGCAGAAGGGGAAATCTCGCCCGGTCTCGCGTGCTTCTCACCGTTTGAGTGAGAAATTTTGATGTCGTCCCGGGGAGGTCTGGATAACAATGGGCATGGACCTGGGCTTAGAAGAGCTCGTCAAGTTCAATTTGACGGTTTTGGTGGGGAAATTCTCTTATTTTTCCATGGACCGCAAGGACATTGTGGGTTGGGTTACTGAGAAATAGAAGCCCATTATGGGTTACACTCCTCAGGTATTTGCTTTAGCTCGTGGCTGGTATGGTTTCAAGTTCGAGCAGGAAGCTCACTGTTCTGCTATTTTAGCTCAGCTATGGCTTCATGGGGCGGGTATCCTCATGTTACAAAAATGGTACACTGATTTTGACCCGGATTCGGCCACTGTGCGTATGCGGCATTTATGGGTACTCATTCCTGGTTTGCCGCTTTCCCTATGGAACCGGGGGGCGTTTGAAGCTATTGGCAATAGCTTGGGCCGGTTTCTTCATGTGGAGGAGGAGCATCTTACGGGCTTCGACAGGCGTATGGGGCGGCTGCTGGTGGAAGTGGACGTTTCTTTGGGTCTCATTGATGTACTACACATCATTTGGCGCGGTCGTCGGCTTGATTTGATTATCGATTATTGGGGCATCCCGTTCAGGTGCTCCAACTGCAAACAAGTGGGTCATCTTTGGCGACAATGTAACCAGCGGTTTTCTTCCGGTCGTCCGGTGGGGGCGGATCCCTTTTGGTCCTCAGATGATGGCAGCGACAAAGAATTGGATACAAAGGGTGTTCTGGACGGTTATTCCAACAGGTTTACGCCTTCGGCTGCCGGAATATTGGGTAAGTTGGAATCCAATGACCCATCTTTTTATCATTCTTTGAATGATTGGGACATCAAATTTATTAATGCTTTGGAACTCAACAATGGTAACAATGGTAACTATTTGAGTCGTGTAGCTAGGGTTTTACCCCTAGCTTGTGCAAATGAGCACCTACTAAGGAGAAGGGACTCCTTAGTAGCAGTTCAGTAAATGTAAATTAAAATGCTAAAACAGAAATATAAATTACTCTAAACATGTGCATGGAAACAGAAAAGACAAGATATAAAGAATGGTTTTTGTATTAATTTTACCTCCAATGTGAAGGTTGGTGAAGCTCTTGCAATGGCCCAAGAGGGTTGCTCCAAGCTCCAACTTGCTCCTTCTCTTTCTCCAATGGTGGGAATGGGCCAAAAGGGGCTCTCAAGGTGAAAGTAGCTCAAGGGTGAGCTAGGGTTTCAAGAGAGATTTTGGCAGAGTAAGGGTGCTTATGACTGTGGATATGAAATAAGGGGTCTCCATCACCTATTTATAGTTTTTTGGTGGTGGAGTGCTGGCCCATGGTTTTGGGAACCATATGGTTTAGGTCAGCTGTATAGGGTTTTTTCCTCCATTTTCCTCATTATTTTATATTTTTTATTCCCTCTTTAGAGGGTTTTTGCTATTTTAGAGGAATTTTGGATATTTTTGGAGGGAAAAGGGGTTTTTTAGCCTTTTTGAGGCTTTTTTGATGGTTTTGTGGCCTTTTGAAGGCATTTTAGGCCTTTTGGAGGCTTTTTAGCGGGATTTTCAGGGTTTTGAAGGGAAATATGGTAGGAAAATGGACAAATGAGTCATGTAATGGGGTAGATGAGGTAGTGAGCACTTTTTGGGTGTTAACAGATTGCCCCCTAATGTGTGAGGGCAGGAGCTCATCGTATGGCCGATGGACATCATAAGTCATATATGGTTTTCCTGGGGTGTGGAGAAGAGAAGAAACAAACTGAAGCCCAGAACAACGATCCCGAACAAACTGCAAGAACTAAAATTACATAACCTCAATAATGGATGAGGAACCATCTGATCATATGGACGAGGCGGGCATTCCCATGCTCGTATCAGGATATAACATAATAATAACAATGGGGTCCAAAAAATGGGGACCTGACATATACATGGCCTCAAATACTGAATGAGGAAGAATCTCAATATATGGACGAGGCGGGCATACCCATGCTCGTATCAAGATACATAAAAATAACTGTGAGGCCCGAAAAGAGGGACTTGTAAGATACAAAGAGAACCACTGTGTACATCATGAGAGTCCCGAGGGGACACCAAATCTGGGACATACTGCTGGGCTGACCATGTCGGAGCTGAAGAACTGATACACTAGAATGACAACAGTGCTACTGAGTGTGGTACCAAAGGAATGGATGAGCTGCTGGATCATAGTGACAAGGGTCACACTCGCAATGGTACACTGAACTGGAACTGATCTGGGACTGAATTGGGTACTCAAGGAAGCATATAACTGGATGACTTCCGAATACAATCGCCAACGCAGCCCAGACATCCACGGGAACATATAACTAGGTGTTCCGAAGTGACTCACCAATGTGCTAGAGTCGGGGGAAATCCGGGGTCTTCGACAAATAATGGTAGGGATGTAAATCCTGCGCGATTCTCAACGATGCGATCAAGGTGCTGAAGTCGAGCATGTGAGAAACAACCATTCAGAGAGGCAATGATGACTCCTCACAAAATGGTCTGTAGGCACTCACCATAGATGGTGATGGGTCCAAGGCGCAGGGACCTCTGGGTCTATCCTCTAGAATAGAGGGGCTGTCGTCGACAGAGGGAGACCTGCAACTATCAAGGCAATGATGTTTCCTTGACAGGAGTGCGAGGTGGAGAACCGAAATGTGATAGTACTGACGGTAGGACTAACAAACGGTGGGGGGACAACTGGGAAAGTAGAGTGGGTGGACTCAAACTTCCTTTGTTCAGAGTATAATGGCGGGGATGATCGGGCAGCATATGAAACTGACTGAGGGGAAAGGGATCACAGTTGTAATGGATCAAGGATAGTGACTGGGACGAGGGATACTTAAGCTGGTGTAATATGGCAGGAGACTGCAGACTACTCTGAACAAAGGCGACCTGATTGGGGGTGCTGCCGAGATGATCAATCATAATGCCAGGAGGCACGGGGGAACTTCTTCATGGGTTAAGGAACTAGAAGAAGTGTGTGTAAAATGGTACTGTCGTGTGGATTTATACGAGCCCAGGACAGTTCATGCTCGTGATTGCTTTCAATTTTAAGGAGTCTGAAAGCGATAAGAAGACTCTGAAATGATGGAATGGTACTGTCGTGTGGATTTTACGAGCCGCCCAGGACAGTTCATGCTCGTGGTTGCTTTCAATTTTAGAGAGTCTGAAAGCAAATAAGAAGACTCCAGGGGGTTTCTTTTTCGTGTGTTAGTCTCCAAGGCCCGAAGAAGCATAAAAGGATGCAATGAAGAACTCTTCTAGCTGGTGTGACTAGAGTATTCCTTTTTTGTAATTAGTCTACCAGGTCCGGAAAAGGGTTAAACTTATACCAGATAGACGCCCCTTCAGGTACTTTAACGAGCATGAAAGGAAGCAATATTGCTCGGCGATCTTTTCATTGTTTTAGGAGTCAGAAAAGAGCTTAACAGAAACTCCCTAAGTGCCTTTTTCGTAAAGGACTTGTCCGGCCCGAAAAAGGGATAAAATTATGCCGAACAAAAGGAATGGTCAGGCAAGGAGGAAGTGTTCAATCAAGGAACAGGAATGATGACCAAGAACGAGGGTAGGGGGGGGGAACACTGGTGGGCCTCCTTGTGGGGTGAATGAAATGGTGGCAAAAGAACGAAACATATGCAGTATGACAAGAGTGAATGGCTCATGTAAAAGTGTGGAACAATCCGATGGCGGCCGATGTGGTGCGCAAATCGAGGAAGCAAGGTGTCGGGACATAATGTTGAAATTGTACCAGGTGAGAGGGAGAAATGATCTCAAGCATCATCACGAGCTCGAAAAACTGAATCCGACGATAAAAAAAGTGTCAACAACGGAGAATTGCCGATGTGGCACGTCAACCAAGGCGACGGGGGGGCATTTTGGAAAAAATACCCAAAAAATATGGGGATGAGAGCGAGAAATGATCTCAAGCATCCTCACTAGCTCGGAAAAATGAATCCGATGATATAAAATATGCAAAAAACGGAGAACGGTCGATGTGGCACGCAAACTGAGGTGACTAGTGGCGTCTAAAAAATGTGCAAAAAATGATAGGGAAAAAATAATGCAACGAGGTGACCATCAGGACGGTCTCGTCGTGCTGATTCCAGTGGTGGAAACGGTTCGAAAAACGGACTCCGTATGGGTTCAGAATGGCCAAAACAAGAAAAAGTCAACGGACTTTAAATAGTGAGTGGGTCCAATATGACAAGTGTCATTTGTACTATTTGACTTTGACTAGTGATCAGAGTGGACCAGAGGTGAGGTGGAATTTCTGGACGATCCGACCGGCTGATTTCAGATCCGGGAGATACAGGTATTTCGTCAAACTCATACCTGCACGTTTTTTGGGTTCGGGGGGTAGGTAGTGGGTCCCAGGGTTTATTTGTACGGTCCACATGGGGTGGACCACGGGTTTTCAGGAGGAAGTCGCGGTCGGAGACCGCGGATTCCACGGCGGATGACGCGCGTGGAGGCCGTGGGGTCCGATGCGGAACACACGGTCTGGGACCGCGTGTTCCGAGGCTGAACACGCGGTTTGGTACCGCGTGTTCGGGACTGATAGTCGCGGTTTTGGACCACGACTGTGGGCCAAACAGCCGCGGTCGGAAACCACGGCCAGGGGGCCTAAAGCCGCGTTTTGGAGTGAGCTGTTAGGACTTCCCCGGGGGGGGCAAGGTTAATTTCTTTGACATGAGTCTGATGAGTCTACTTTGCATGATTGACAGGATGTCGCAGGTTCTGTGGAGAGAGCGGGAGATTCCAGATGAGATCGTAACCGTCCTCCGAGGTGATCGCCATGTGCGATCGGTGCTGGGACTATGCGGACTACTAAAGTTCACCTAGGTACCCATGATGCGGTCAGCAGCATTGCTGCTGAACCGACTGATTAGTTTCTGGGATCCGGACATACAGGCCTTCAGAGTGCAGGGTGAGAGGGTGGACCTCACCCTGACAGATGTATACTTCCTGACGGGGTTGCCCTGTTTGGGTAGGGTGGCAGACACGCAGCCGCGGGTATCCGCGGACATAGATATGGAGGACATGCTGGAGCGGTACTGTGGTCCAGAGGCTAGGGTGCATAGGAATGCACTTCTGGTGAGAGACCTACAGGAGCCATCAGTACAGGCCATGGCGGCATGCGTGGTTCACGTCTTGGGGTCCCAGTCACCGGAGAAGGTGTCTGGGGGCCAGATGCAGCTAGTGGAGCGCGTACTGGGCGGTGTTTATTATGCGTGGGGCCAGATGTTCCTCACCTACGTTCAGCGGCAGCTGACAGCAGCGAAGGAATCTGGCAAGGGGTTTTGCTATGGTTCTTTCTTATGTGCGTTTTTTATGGAGAGGGTACCCACACTACGGCCGCGGGTGCCGATCAGAGCAGGAGGCTTGAGGGAGCCGTGGATGGTGCGGTGGGGCGAGATGATGCGCCGCCGTGGTGGCGGCGATGTTGATAGGTATTTTACGCAGGATTTGTACCTGCAGTGGCTCCAGATACCATTGACACTCGATGACTATCCATATAGAGATATGGATTACACCAGAGATCCAGAGGCACCACGGGCGTCGGGACAGGCATGGGGACCAGATGGTACGTATGTTTTGCTTGCATGTTATGGATGTCAAGTTTTATATATGATAGTTGATTGATATATTATTACTGACAAATGGCTGATCTGCAGATGTGGGCCCGAGGCCGCCGCCAGGGCATGTGGCACGGAGGGGGATTGTGGCCGTTCCAGCTCTGCTTGGGCGGGGGGAGGTGCATCGCCGGGATGCGGAGGGGACGCTAGAGTCCGTACGGGCACTACTAGACCGTTTGCTGGTGGGGGTGACCGATGAGGGGTGGCGGGACGTCGATCCGGACGTGGTTCAGGATTGCATGAGGGAACCCCGAGAGTTCAGATCCATTGCGATCAGGGTGGCTATCTTGGTGGACAGGGCACGAGCACATGAGCCCGTAGGGGATGAGGATTTTCCAGAGGAGGAGCGAGGGGAGGACTCAGAGGCAGCAGATGCAGGCAGTGATGGAGGGTATGACTCTCATTAGGGAGTGCAGGGGACTCCCCCCGAGTTTTGTAGCTACGGCATGTATTTTATGAGGCTTTAGGGATGTATAGACATTTTTTGTATAGCTGAGTACAAGGGTACTCAGGACATGTATAGCCCTGTGACACGTATTTTTTGATATATATATGTGCACGTGGATGCACCTTTTTGTGATGTTGTTTTAGTTGTACACACGTGGATGCGCTTTATGATGTGTGATATGTTTGTATTGCACGTGGATGCAAGTAGTATAAGATGTTTGGCACATGGATGCCCCTTGTGTATGTTATGTGTTTTTATTTTTTATTGCACATGGATGCAAATGTTTATGGGATGATAGGCACGTGGATGCCCCTTGCAATCTTTTTAGGTTTTTTTTTTATATATATTTTTATGAGATGTTATGCATGATGGAGGTTTTACATGGTGTGATTGATGTGCCAATCTAGAATGTTGTTGGACATTTGGTCCGCGACACTATTTTGAGCTCTTGGGACATGGGTGAATGTTATGGATTCAAACTGTCGGCTGAGTTGTTTTGTGTGCAGGAATTTTCTAAAGAGGCAGGGATCACACACCTAGTAGCAGTTGTTGAGCTGGGAGACAAGCAGCTGGGAGTCAAGGAACACATGAAGGTGACGTATGCCTATCTAGAGGGCAGCAGTCAGGAGACCGGTCACAGCATCATACTCCGCCTGGTTATTGGTAGCAATGCCTATGCAGATTCCGTCAAGTTGAATCATTTCATGGGAAGGGGAATATAAGACCCACGCTACAGAATCCAAGTTGGGAGACCAACGACTTGCTCCATCGGCGAAGCCAGTGTAATAAGGTGGAATATAGTCCATCTATGGTCATGCAAAAATGAGGAATGTAAGATCGCGGTAAAAAAGGTGAAAAACAAAAAAGAGAGCAAACTGTGGATAAAAGCGTTTAAGATACAAGCCATTATGAGGGTTGCGCAAAGGGTGACCTTCGGAGTCAGCTAAAATGTATGCCCCCTTGCCAAGACAAGTCTGCACGATGTAAGGCCCTTTCCACATGGATTCGAACTTCCCTTTGCCGGTTTTGTCATGGGCTTGGTCATAGGCGAGGACAAGGTCCCCTTCGTGGAAAGTTCGAGGGTGTACGTGTTTGTCGTAACCAACTTTGGAGCGGTTCTTGGCAGCTTCAATGGTCTGGAGAGCGGCACGACGGTCTTCATCGGCTTGCTCGAGGGATAGCAGACATTGCTCAAGTGGGGAGGTATCGGGGAGAAGCTCAACGGCGATATGTAAAGCAAGTATCTGACACTCGATGGGGAGGACAGATTCGACACCGTGAACTAAATGAAATGGGGTAAAACCAGTGGCGGTTTTAGTGGATGTACAGTAAGCCCATAAGGCGGGGAAGAGCATATGGTGCCAATTGGACTTATGTCGGTCAACAGTGCATTGGAGGATGGTCTTTAAGATTTTGTTAATGGCCTCTACTTGGCCGTTCCCTTGGGGGTAGTAAGCAGAGGAAAATTGATGTTCAAACTTGAGGAGGGTGGATAACTCGCGCCAAACGGAATCTTCGAAGTGGGAACCATGGTCTGAGACCAACTGTTTAGGAACCCCGAATCGAGTGATAACATGGTTGAAAAAGAAACGGGCAGCAGTGTCAGCGGTACAATTGAAGCTGGGCATGGCTTCTACCCATTTGGTGAAGTAATCGACGGTGACAATGATGTACTTATGGTCGTTCGCAGATGGGGGTCTACACTCCATGAAGTCGATGGCCCACTTACAAAAGGGACCAACGGTGACGACTGGGTGTAATGGAGCAGGTGGTGTCCGGGCCTTGGGGGAAAAAAGTTGGCAGTTATGGCAATGCTTGACCGCAGTGATGCAGTCGGTGAAAAGTGTGGGCCAGAAGTATCCGGCGCGGACGACCTTTTGGGAAGTGGCCATCGCTGAGAAATGGCCGCCGCAGGCACCGCTATGATAGTCATTAAGGACGTGTTCAGCTTCCTCGTGTGTAAGGCAACGACGAAGAATTGTGTCAACCCCCCACCGGTAAAGGACATCGCATAAGAGGAGATATCAAGAATCCTGGTGACGGATGCGACGGCGTCCAGTACAGGTGACTTTGGGTTTGAACTTCTGCATGCGCAGGTATAACAAAATATCACCATACCATGGGTCATCAGAAGAGATAGTGAACAAGTGATTGTCGGGTAACTCATCGGAGATTTGTGGGGCCGGGAGAAGGGAAGGGAGATCAGTGATGAGCTGGGAAAGCGCAAGGGCTTTAGTTCTCTTAGGTGTTCAGAAAGTGAGGTCATATTCTTGGAGGATAATGACCCATTTAGCAACACGACCTTGCAGGAGCCGCCGGTTTAGGAGATATACCATGTGGTTAGAATCGGCGATGACTGTGGTATGACTAAGTAAAATGTAGTGTCGCAATTTCTGGATGGAGAAGACGACAGCTAGGGAGAGTCTCTCCTCATATGGGTAACGTAGAGGTGGTGCAGACAAGGTCTGGCTAACGTAATAAATGACATGCTCCTGGTGGGAAGCGTCTTCTTGAACCAAAACTCCGGACACAGCATGCTCGGATGCCGAGACGTAGAGGATGAAGTCCTGAGAGAAATCCGGAGGGGAGATCAAGGGGGCTTGTGTGAGAGCTTTCTTGAGGGCTCCAAATGTAGCTTTTGCTTGCTCATCCCAGACAAAGGGTACGTGGGTACGGAGCAGGCGCAAGAAACCATGAACAATGGTAGCGTAATCAGGAACGAAACGACGGAGAAAATTGGATCGCCCCTGTAGACTTTGGAGTTGTCGAAGCGTACAAGGAGAGGGAAGGTCTAAGATGGCTTGGACTTTCAAGGGGTCAATAGTAATTCCTTTCTGGGAAACAATGAAACCCAACAATCGGCCTACCGGAACGCAAAAGACACACTTGTGTGGGTTCAAGCGGATTTGGTATTTGCGACAACGCAGAAAAACTTGCCGAAGGTCGTTAAGGTGGTCTGATCATTTTCGGGAACGAGCTGTAAGGTCATCAAGGTAGACTAGCAAGATATGGACCAAGTCGTGAAAGCAATAGGTCATGGCCCGCTGGAAGGTGGCACCAGCATTTTTGAGGCCAAAAGGCATGACGCGATAGGAAAAGGTGCCCCATGGGGTGGTAAAGGCGGTCTTGTACTGATCCTCCTTACGGATCTGGATCTGGTTGTATCTGGAAAAACCATCCATGAAAGACAGGACTTCATGCTCCACACACGCATCGATGAGTTGGTCAATAAATGGCGTGGGGAAGTTGTCCTTGGGACAAGCTCGGTTTAAATCGTGGAAGTCAGTGCATACTCTAATGGTTCCTTGTTTTTTGTTAACGGGAACGGGGTTTGAAACCCAGGTGGTATAAGCAATAGGATAAATGAATCCTGCCTTGCGAAGTTTCTCAATCTCTGCTTTGATAGCTGGGAGCTTTGAGGGATCAATGGGACGCTGTTTCTGACGAACGGGGGGTACATCAGGCCATGTGTCAATGTGGTGCTCTATAATGGCGGGGTCCAGACCAGGCATTTCGGTATAGGACCAGGAAAAGACATCACGGAATTCCTGGAAGAGTTTTTTGTACTCCTCAATCTCATGCTCACTGCAGGATGCTCCTAAAGTTATGAGTTCAGGATTACCTCCTAGGGAAGCGATATCAATTTGGATGACGGGTGAAATATTGGCCATGTTACCTTCCTCAAAGGCATTCGGAGCAGGAATAGGATCCTTAAACCAGTCGACCTTGGTAGGAAGGAAATCTTTGGATTCAACCGCAAATTGGGTAGCGGTGCTAGAGGAAGATGCTTCTAGGAGGAAATACGAACGATGGTGCATGTCATCCCAGGGATACTCCGGGGCAGTGAGTGCCTCAAGAATCTCCTCATCAGTACGGAAAGTGTGGGCCGTCAAATCGGTTGACGAGGGAATGGTAGTTGAAGAGATCATGTAAATGGTGTTGATCTCCCCGGATGAGGGTGGGATCTGGGGGTGAATCTCTTCAATGGTGGGTGGTGTCGTCTCAAGATCCAGATTGTTCATCTCATAGAGAGCTACTCTGTAATCGGGGAGATCGGGACAGTGATGTGAGTAATGACCGTAAACACCGCATATGGAATAGGGGTGGTTAGTGCGCAGGGATTTTTCGCGAGGCTTAGGGGTTGGATCTAGTTTGACAACTGAGATATTGGGGTCATCGTCAAGCATCTGCATGTGTTCCTGTAATGCAGGTAACTGTGGACATTGATGAGTCGCATGGCATAACTCATCGCACAACGAGCATTTGGGAGGAGCACGAAACACGGGGGGGTTTTTTACTGTCTTGGGAGGTGGTACAGCAGTGTAAGGTTGAGGGCCTCTGCCCCCAGTGGATTTGGGAGGAGGAGGGGGATTCATGGAGGACGAAGGGGTAGCGACATCGGGGGGTGGCTGAGTGGTAGTAGCCATGGGTTGCACTGGTTGTAGGACGACGCTTGGTGTCGGCGGGGGAACAGGAGGCGAAAGATACCAGACGGGTAATCCCAAGGTTAACCCAGGGAGGCTAAGGGTAGCCATGACCGGGGCGCTTACTACTCCCGAGGGAGGGACTAGGAAGGGGATTGTATGGATAGGTGTAACACCAATGTGGCTAGGTACCAATGGTGGTTTAGGCAACAAGGGTGGTTGATTGTTAGGTGTTTGGTTATCGTGGGACAGGGTACATAAGTCAGACACTTCGGGCGTAGATGACGGGGGAGGAATGGATTGGAATGTGGATGTCATCGGCGGGTCTGAGTAAACTCCAGATCCCAAGGAGGAAACAAACAAGGTAGCGGCACCACTAACAGGTTGTTCAACCATGGGGAGAACATTTTCGGGTGCAGCAGGGGCACTAGGATCGTAGTAGGTGAGTTGGTCAATCTTGACCATGCGTCCATCATGGGGGAACATCATGGTACAAAAGACAGAGGAAGCTACCGCCCGCATAGCATACATGTAGCTGCGACCAAGTAAGAGGTTGTAATCAAGCTGGGCGTTGATGACCTCTATGTCAATGAGGACGGTTTTACCACCTAACTGGACGGGGACATTGGCTAGGATACCTTGGGGCTGAGCCGAACGACTGTCGTAGACGCGTAATGCAGTGGTGGATTGCTGAAGGGTAGGGGATCCCAACTTCTTCCATACGAATGTAGACATAACGCATGTGGAGGCACCTTCATCGATGATGCATCGATGGATGACAAGATTCCGAACGGAAACAAAAACTTGGAATGCTAAGGTGGAAGGCAGGCGTGGTTCAGACTGGTCCAAATCAAATGCCATCAAATTCGAATCATTTGGGTCAATAGCCCCAATGGCTGAGAGTAAATTCTTGCGCTGGGAAGGGAAGTTCTTCAAGACTTCTAACGCAGACATGGCTGCGGGAGATTGGGCTAAGTCGTCTATAATGTTGTAGTTTGACGCAGCGCACGCATTGGGGTTATTGTTGATACGGAGAAGTGGGAAACGAGGTGCTTTGGAAGCGCCATCTATTGGAGGGGGAGGTATACGTAACGCCTGATCAGTGGGGTGAGCGTTAGTGGTTTTATCAGTGGGAGGGGCTTCAGAGGTGGAGCCATATTGTTTTCGGCGGGTCTGGAGGTTGACATCAGCGGATGACATCATCAACAAGTGGTGGGCCCCTGAGTCGAACATGGGTTGATCAGGAGTGGCGTAAGTGATTTGTTGTTGGGGTGGTGAATTGGCTTGAGGGGGAGCCAACGGCTCAGTGTTCACTATGCCTTGGTTTGGTAAGGGGTTTTGCAGCACCAAGGGTGGCTGCTGAGGTTGTGGGGGGTTGGGTGGCGCTTGAGGAGCCGCATGCCCTTGGCGATGGGCATCATCAACCCAAAGTTGTCGAGCTCGCTCCAAGTGTGGGAAAGCATGTGTGTAATGGCCATAGACCCCGCAAATAGAACAAGGATGGTTTGTTCGCAAATTGGGGTTTTTAGCCTGTTTGGGCGGGCGATCAGGGTTTTGGTTAGCAGGGGCCGCATTATTATTGTCGGGGGGATTAGGAGGTTGACCAGCTTGGTATGTAGGTTGGTTGTTCCCACGATTACGGCCCTTGCCGCGGTTTTGTTGGCCCTGGTTGCATTGGTTGTTCTGGTTTTGCTGCGGGTTGTGTTGGGCGTAAACTTTCCCTTGGGCAGCAGGTGGATTCTGAGGTTGCGTAGGTGCTGGAGCAGGCTGCGGTGGATGATATGTAGGTGGAGGCTGCGCAGGTGCAGCAACTTGAGGGGGTTACTGATATGGCTGCGGAGCGGGTTGTGGGGTTGCCGCAGGGACTTCCTGTGGCGAGTAATAAGCGAGTTGGGCTTGGGAAGGCGCAGGAGCTGGTGCAGCCTGCTGGTGGTAATAGGGCTGAGATGCGACTGGGGGGGGTGTAAGCGGTGGGTGCATGACCGAAGCACTAAGGTGGACAGGTGGGTCCCTGGGAATGGTGGTGATGTGTCATAGGAGCATATGAGTTGGTGGCCCCAGACTGTGAGGTAGCCCGCGAAAGGTCGAGGCCAGGGGTAGGACGTGCTATGGAAAAGGGTTGGGGATGCGAAGAAACACGGCCGATGATGTCGTCTGTAGCATGGGATGCCCCCGGCGCATCGTGTTGGGAGGACTTGCCGCGAGGGGCGTCAGGTATAATGGTATAGAGATAACCCGACTGGGCGTAAATGAGGTCAAATTATTGGGCCTTAAGGATGGCCTCTTCTTCAGACTGGGGTCTTTCTGATGCCACATCCTTAGCAATGACAGGGAGAAGGGACTTGAGGAACCAATCTAGGAAGATACGGTCGTCTAATTTGATCTTGCATAAGCTACGGCGTCGACGCCACTCATGAATGTGGTCCATGATGTGGGTAGTTGTGTTTTGTCTGCAAGATAGGAGGATCTCAATGCCTACGTCATAGCGGACAGGTAACTGGAAGAACTGCAGGAAGGTCGAGGCAAGGGAAGCAAAGGTGGCATGGGTCCCGTGGGGTTGCTCGATATACCACTTGGCTGCAGAGCCAGTGAAGGTGCATTGTAATAGATGGAGGCGAATAGAGTCATCCACTATGGAGTTGGAGGAACACCATAGATGGAAGGACATGATATGGTTTTGTGGGTCCTCACCTGCCTTGCCCTCGAACTTAGGGATGTCAGAGGGGATCTTGGTGGGCATGTGAGGCCACGCAGGGTCGTGTCGGATAGGGTCATTGGTCAATCTGGTTAGGTCGGGCAGGTTGAGGCTAGCCATGAATGGAAAACTGGAAGAAGGATGTGACATAGTAGTGGGTTGGACCAAGTTGGGGCCAATTCCCCCAAGTGGAGGGGAAGGATTTGGGATGTGGCTCCCAAGTGGGGGAACTAAGGTGGTATAGGATGGTCCTGCACCACCATGGGTAGTGTGAGCCACTGATGGAGTGGGGCTAGGTATTCCAACTGCGGGAATAGGTGCGGTGAGGGGAACGGTAGATGGGGGCCCCATGGAGGGCATACCCAAAGCAGGTGTGGTAGCTGGTGTAGTGGTGGATGTGCCACCAATGGTCCCTACCAAGAAAGGAGTGGAAGTCACGCCAGCCATGGGGCTAGTAGGGGTAGTGTAAATGGGGTTCTCAGACTCTGCCTCAGAATCAGAGGTAAAGTAAGGGGCGTCAATATCTGGTGACAGAGTCCTATGCCGCTGACGAGTGGAGTCAAGGGACAAGGCTCGAGATCTATGATAAGTGGTATCAAGTGAGGAAGATCTGTGTCTCTGACGGGTGGTGTCAAGTGAACCGTGTTGTGGGGGCTCGCCCCTGAGGCACCGAGAATGTATCGGGGACTCAATGGTGACAGATGGTGTCAAATCTCTGTGGGTTGAGGTGAGTAAAAACCAGCTCAAAAACCCTAATGCAACCGAGTGTACAGAAGGAGAGCTCAAAAAATAGGGCACTCAGGCCAACAACCAACTCAAAACACCCACTGCAACAGCGGTGCTACAATAGGTGGAGTGTCAACAGAAATGGTCAGAATACCAACAAGCAGCAGGTTTCCTAAAAATAAAAAATGGTGGACTCACTAGACCAAAAGGGGGTAAGGGAGCATGCAAACACCTAACTAAAAAGTATTCTGACTCAACTAGACATATCCTCTGCAAGGTGATGAAATCCAAGTCAGACAATATGAATAGGAAATCCAAGTGGCTAAGATGTCCCCCTACCAGGAGGGACATCGGGTAGTCAATCCTAGAAGAATGGCAACTAAGATACCCCGTTCATGACACGTCCAGAAAGGTGAATCTGCCGTTTGGTCCTTTTACCGCAATACCCCTATACAGGGATATCCCGAGAACTGCGAAAGGTAGCCCTTCTGTTACTGAATGGAGTGCGGTATTCCACTCAGGCCTCTGGAACCAATCTCGCGACTTCAACCCTCCTAGGGGAGAGGCCCTCTGGTAAACTGGTTGTGACCGTGCCAAAATGTACTAGGGGATTTTGGTTCCCTAAGTGGAAAACAGCTATGTCTCAAGTGTAAGTAACCGAGGGGTGTTTATGGAAGCCTATCCCCCCGATCCTACCTAACTACAAAGATTCTTTTGTGTTCCCCAAGTGGGGTTAGAATATTGGTTGAGTTAAGTAGTTTTTAAGGCTCACTTGAATTATGTGACAGAGTGTGTGCTTGTGAGGTGATGAACCCAAAATAGAAGTGCCACAAGGGGGGCAACTTTCTAACTAACAATAATACTGAATTCGAAACTTTAAAATGCTGAAATTTTAAAAAGATTCTGTAAAGGGAACAGAAATTATGTTGCAGAAAAGGCTGTAGGGAAGTAGGTCTACAGGTGGAACAGATGGTTGTGCAGATGCAGAAAATATTGCAGCAAAGGGGCTAGGTTCAAAAACAGGGAAAAAATGCAGAAATCAGACCGCGGGTTTGTGGCGAATCTGAGCAGTCGGACTGCGGGTTTGAGGGAAACAGGCGCGGACAGGTCGCGGCTTTTTGGCCGACAGAGGCAGGTGGGCCGCAGGAAACGGGGAAAAATACGCAGTCGGGTCGCGGGAAAATGGCTAACAGACGCAGTCGGGACGCGGGAAAAGGACCGACAGACGCAGTCGGGTCGCAGCAAACAGGCTGATTAGCCGCGGTCGGATCGCAGGTAACAGACTTGAATCCGTCGGTAGGGCGCCAGAAACAGTCTGAGAGCCGCGATCGGGTCGCAGGTAAAGGCCTGAAAGACGCGGTCGAGACGCGACTGCAGAGGGAAAAGATGCGGTTTACGGCAGCCGAAAGGAAAAAATGGGAAATTATTGCAGAAAACTAAAAAAAAAACTGAAACCAGAAATTCAAACCCAGTGGAGTCGCCAAAACTGTAGCTAGGGTTTTACCCCTAGCTTGTGCAAATGAGCACCTACTAAGGAGAAGGGACTCCTTAGTAGCAGTTTAGTAAATATAAATTAAAATGCTAAAACAAAAATATAAATTACTCTAAACATGTGCATGGAAACAGAAAAGACAAGATATAAAGAATGGTTTTTGTATTAATTTTACCTCCAATGTGAAGGTTGGTGAAGCTCTTGCAATGGCCTAAGAGGGTTGCTCCAAGCTCCAACTTGCTCCTTCTCTTTCTCCAATGGTGGGAATGGGCCAAAAGGGGCTCTCAAGGTGAAAGTAGCTCAAGGGTGAGCTAGGGTTTCAAGAGAGATTTTGGCAGAGTAAGGGTGCTTATGACTGTGGATATGAAATAAGGGGTCTCCATCACCTATTTATAGTTTTTTGGTGGTGGAGTGCTGGCCCATGGTTTTGGGAACCATATGGTTTAGGTCAGCTGTATAGGGTTTTTTCCTCCATTTTCCTCATTGTTTTATATTTTTTATTCCCTCTTTAGAGGGTTTTTGCTATTTTAGAGGAATTTTGGATATTTTTGGAGGGAAAGGGGGTTTTTTTAGCCTTTTTTAGGCTTTTTTGATGGTTTTGTGGCCTTTTGGAGGCATTTTAGGCCTTTTGGAGGCTTTTTAGCGGGATTTTCAGGGTTTTTAAGGGAAATATGGTAGGAAAATGGACAAATGAGTCATGTAATGGGGTAGATGAGGTAGTGAGCACTTTTTGGGTGTTAACAAGTCGTTTATATCCAAAGCTGTCATCTGCTTCTGAGTCTGAAAAGGATCCTACTGTCTTGACTGATAATGAGTCTCCCACCATTGATCTCCCACTTCCTATTTGTATCTCTCCCCTGGGGACCTCGTCTGACATTCCCATTTCGTCGGTGGCGTCAGCTTTTACACACAGCCCTACTGTTATTCTCTCCTCGGATTGTGAGGAGTCTCTGCCTGTTAATGGGCCCTGTAAGGATGGGCATTTGTCTTTGGATCCCCCGGCCGTCACCCACCCATGTGTGCCGGTTTGTGAGCCTATTATGGACGGGCATTTGTCATCGGTACCTCCGACCAACTCTCAGGATCGTATATTACACATCCCCTCATACTCTGAAATGGTCCAAAAAACATCCCTCCCTATTTATTTAAATAACCGGGTTGTTGGAGATTGTGATCCATGTAATACAACTGAGACTGATCCTCCAACCTCCTCGACTTTTTCCCTTGATAAGGTGGTTAAGAACAACAACCCACCATCTTCTATATTGACTATGGTGGGCGACCAATGTATTGCAAAGGGGGCTCGGCTCAGCGGGTTGGTTGCTGATTTCTCTCCATTAAAAACGAGAAGTGCCAGGAAAAATTCAATGGTCAAAACTCAGGGGGGTTCTGACAAAATCGTTCAGAAAACCCCCATCTCTCTGGATACCAGGGCTCTTAGAGGAATCAAAGCCCTTGCCAGGGGTCGGTAATGATTTTTCTCTCCTTAAACATCAGGGATGTGGGGGGCATGCCCAAACAGCTGTCCCTCAAAAGAGTCCTACAAATTACAAATCCCGATTTGGTTTTTTTACAAGAAACTATGGTATGTGGGGAGAAAGCTCGTACTTTCCTCAATAAAATTAAGCCTTGGTGGTGTATGTCTACTGTGGATGCGGTTGCTCTTTCTGGTGGTCTCCTGGCTGCATGGAATCTGGGGGTCTTTAAGCTGGATTCTTTTATTACCACGCTGGACATACTATTAACTGGCACTTTTAGGGGTTCCGAAAATGTTTTAAACATTGTAAATTGCTATGGGCCCTATAGCAACCGAGAAGCATTCTGGAATCTGGCATGTTCAGGTCATTTATTGGCATTGGACAATTTGATACTTGCAGGTGATTTGAATTTTACATGGAGAGCTGAAGAAATCTGGGGTCGTGCGGCTAGAAGGGATCCTCTAGGGACTTATTTCAGAAATCTTTTTTCCACATACTCACTGGTTGATGTGGAACCGAGGCCAATATCTCCAACGTGGTCAAATGGACGGCTTGATGAGAATATGATCTCCAAACGACTTGATCGATACCTGATATCTGAGACACTTTTGAGTTCGTTCCATACTTACAGATCTTGGTGCATGCAGACCCATATCAGTGATCATTCCCCCATTATTATGCAATTTGAAACCGATGTTAAACACCGTGAATACCCATTCAAATTCAATTATGTATGGCTAAACGATTCTGATTTTGATATGGGTTTCCGATCTCTTTGGGCTGATACGGATGTTTCGGGGGAGTGGTCAACAATGGATAAGCTTGTTGTCAAGTTAGGGTCCTTAAAAGACTATACTATTAAATGGGAACGATCTAAAAAAGCCGAACAGACCGCTGAACTCATTTCGCTGGATTTTGAAATTGGTGATCTTCGGAATCTATCTCTGAGAGTGGGGATCTCTCCAACTGATCGTGCTCGCCTTGCTTTGCTGGAGGAAAGGAAACTTAAAATACTCCTCAATCAAGAGGAGTCCTGGCGTTTAAAGAGCTGGGCTATCTGGCTAAAAGCTGGTGACTTAAATACGAAGTTCTTCCATCGTTATGATGATGGCCGCAGGATACAAAATAACATTTGGGATCTCAATGATCATCATGGGTGATGGATCCGAGGGGATGATGAATTGAAGTCTGAGGCATCTCACCATTTTCTTGAGTATTATACTGACCCTGTAACTACATCCCTGCCTGAACAGTTTAAACTTATAAAGGAATATCCTCGGATGTTCACTGATGAGGAGGGGGACAAAATTTTTGAGTCTATAACTTGCACAGATGTTCTGAACTCTCTCCGGGATTTTGCAAAGGATAAATCTCCTGGGCCGGATGGGTGGACGGTGGAGCTATTCATTCATTTTTTTGAAATTATGGGGAGGGATCTCAAGGATGCTGTAGATGAATCTCGGTCCTTGGGATTGGTTTCAGGGGCGTTAAATACCACTTATCTGGCATTGATTCCTAAATCTACACATCCGGACAGTTTTGATGATTTTCGTCCGATTGCTTTGTGCAATTTAGTATACAAGATTATCTCTAAGATAATTGCTCATCGAATCAAACCGATTTTGTCCTCTTTCATTTCTATGGAACAATATGGTTTTTTGGAGGGGCGGCAGATTCACGACGCGGTTGGGGTGGCACAGGAGGTTTTCCATAGTATTAATCAGAAGAAGATGGAGGCACTCATCCTTCAACTGGACCTGGTAAAATCCTACGACCGGGTCAATTGGACTTTTCTCAAATTGATCCTTATACAAATTGGACTCCCGTGGAAGGTTATGAAGTGGATTATGGCCTTTGTTACGTCTGTCAACTATGTTGTTCTTATTAATGGTCAACCAACTGATTTCTTCAAGGCGTCCAGGGGACTCCGTCAGGGATGCCCTCTTTCCCCTCTTTTGTTCCTGTTGATCATTGATGGGCTGAGCCTCTCTATTATCAAAGCAAAATGCGAGGGCTCTATTGTGGGAATCAAAGTCTCGGCTGGTGTATCAGTTACCCATACGTTGTTTGTGGACGATGTGATGCTTTTTGGGCTGGGAATTCTGGCGGAATGGTTACAGTTTAAGAGAATTCTTGATTTCTTCTGTTTGGTTACTGGTATGCTCATCAGTATGGTGAAATCTTTTTTCCTGAAACACTCATTGGAGGAGAATGTGGAACATAGTGTCAGGGGTATTCTCCCTTTGGAATTTAAGGAGTTATTTGATGGCTCAAAGTATCTCGGCTATTTTCTCAAACCTGCAAAATATAGAACCAATGATTGGCTATGGCTTGTTAAATGATTTGATTTACACATTAGTAATTGGAGCTTGAGATATCTTTCATTGGGTGGTCGGATTACTTTGGCAAAATCTGTCCTCCAGAACATGGGGGTATACTGGTTCTCCCTATGTAAAATTCCGTCATCAATTATTCACATTCTTCGGGGAAAATTCTTCCGTTTTATATGGTCTGGTGGGGGTGAGAAGAACAGATTTCATTTAATTAACTGGAAAAGTATGGCACAACCATATTTTCTGGGTGGTTGGAATATAAAGAATATGGAATTGTTTGTGATGGCGCTCCATGCAAAGAGCCTGTGGCGGGTATTATTTAATAACTCTATGTGGGGTTGTATCATCCGGGCCAAGTATCTCAAAAAGGTTTCGGTAGCATCCTGGTTTCGTTTTGACAAGCATTCTGTTAATGGTACTTCAAATATTTGGCGCGGGCTCATGGGATCTTATTCTGTTCTGGCAAAGTGGCTCGCTTGGATTCCTAGCAATGGCCGGGATATCAGACTTGGATTGGACCCTGTTGTGGGGGCTTCACTCACGTATCCTTTCTCGCCCGAACTACTTGCACATCTACGTGCTCGGGGGCTCTTTAACCTGTCTCATGCTGCTACTTTCAATAATGGGGGTTGGATCTCTGCTCGTCAACTTGGCATTCATGGGGCGATGGGAAAGGAATGGTCAGACTTCACTATGCACCTTTGTCAAACAAACATTCACCTCTGCGATTCCCCGGACAGGTTGGTTTGGTCTTGGGATGTTGCTCGTGGTATGGTTACTTCAAAACTTGCTTATGATTCATTATTTGCAAACTGTAATCTGAAGGCCGTATGGTGGCATTCTGTGATCTGGAAGCTTGCCCTTCCTCCGAGGATTAAATGTTTTATCTGGTTGGCAATGGGAAATAAGATTCTTACCTGGGATAGCATCTTTCGTCGTGGCTTCTATGGTCCTGGCTGGTGTCCTTTATGTTGTTCACACTTGGAGACGGTTGATCGTCTCTTCACTTCATGTCCAATCGTAAGGGAGCTTTGGATGCTTATTGCTAACTCTATTGGCATAACTGCTATTTGGAACTCGTCCTCATTGCTGGACAGTTTTGGTCAGTGGCTTAGCGACTCGCGTACTGCGCGATGGTCTGAACTCCCTTGTTATATGATGTGGGAGCTTTGGAAGGCTCGTAACTGCTTTGTTTTCGATGGTACTGCTATAAGCCTGCAATGGTTAAGCGGTCGTATCATTGCTTCTTTTATGGAGAAAAACTATGGCTCGGTCCTATCGGGAGGCAGGACTGTCTCTTCTGATAAACATTCTGGGTATCGTTATGCCCCCCCGGTATTATTGTATCCTTGTGGGTTTTTTGATGGGGCTGAGGCTGGGGGGTGGCGTTTGTGGGGTTGGTGTGGTGTTGCATATAAACAACTCGGATTTCTATCGGATCCATTTAAATTTGGGTTATGGTACGAATACGCGCAATGAATTGTGTGCACTCTGGCTCCTTTTATACTTTGCTCGGCGCTTACAGATTTCCTCTCTTGTTGTTATGGGTGATTCTTCTTCCATAATATCGTGGGATTTGGGTTCTTCCCCTCTTAATGTGTTGATCCTCACAGAATGGTTGGCTGCTGTCAGGAAATACATTGGTGAATTCCATCATATTCACTTTGCCCATATTTTCCACGAGATAAATATGGAGGCAGACTTCCTATCCAAGAAGGCTTTGGATTCACCGTCTGGCATTATTTTGTGGGAGGAATGGCATGGGGACCTCCTTTACTCTCGGGGCTCGATTGACCTGCTTTGGAGCTGACTCTTTTGGTTTGGACTTGTAGGACTCTTTTGATATATTATCACACATGTTTATTTGCGGATATATATTTGTGCAGGTTCATAGGTACTATCTCCAACTTCTTGTTGGATTTTTGTTTCTGGTTGGTTTATGCGGCTCTATTTATGATATTTGATACTTGTGTCCAGGCCTATGGCTATTTTGGACCTTATATTGGACTTATATTTCATGTATTTATGTCTTGGCATTTTGATACTTTGCCACTTTAAGTTTGTTAGCTTTTGCTCATGCAGTTGGTGCAATATAGTGGCATCCTATCCGATACTTGGTTGGGATTTGGTATGGATCCTGGTTGATGTGATGTTATTTGGGGCTCATGTGCCCGTGTGTGTTATTTACATGTCTTTATGGTATGTTGATCTGATGTAATGATCCTATTTACTATTTCGCGGTATTAATAGTAAGATATATTTTATGTGTGAAAAAAAAAGGAGCGGGTTCTCGAGTGCATAGGAGGCTTTGATGATATTCTTGTTGATTTATCATATCTATTATCTTTATTCTTCTAGAATTATTATATTTATTATCTTTATTCTTCTAGAATTATTATATTTATTATCTTACCATTTTAATACTTTTTAGATGTAAATATGGGTTTTAATGAAAACATGAAGTATTTATGTTATTAATTTTTTAAATTACAATTTTTTTTATAGATAATATTTTTTTTAAAAATAAATTATTAATAAACTTTGAATTGGTATAATATGGTTATATTTTATGTGTAAAGAAAGGTTGGCATTTTTTAAAATTATGTAGAAGAAGGCATAGAAACAAATCTTCGAACTCTCAATAGGTTCAACAATTTATATACCAACCCATCAACAAACACAAGAATAATGGAATTATCTTAAGAATAATGGGATTGTGAATGGTCATTTTGATATGATGAATATGAAATGCATTAAAGGGTTATGTGATTAAGGCATGTTTGAGTCATACATGAATTAAAGATCTTTAGGTGATGGGTTTGCATGATGTTAATGTTGATAAATTTTTTATCTTTTAAGGTTCGACAATTAAGGATTTTGGAGAGGATTTTCTGGAGGGACAATGCTCTCCTTTTTGTTATGAGTTTTTTTTTAAAATGTCCAAATTGTTAATTTAATTTCCTGGATCAAAGGATAGTGAAATATTTTTAATGGATGTTGTGTACGGATTTAACACCGATATTAGTGATTATGAGAACCGTCATCAACACTGTGCGATGCAATGTTGGGCGTCATTGTCTTCTTTGCAACTAGGAGTGTCCTCCCATTACTCCAATGCTTCACAATACGCAATTCTCTGGCCTTTCTTTTAGGCTTATGCATTTTCAAATAGAATAAATGAATATTTAACAATCTTTGAATGCGTTAAATCGTAAATTCTAAATGCTATAAAAACCCATCTGAGCTATTCGACAAAGTTGAAGCCATGGTATTTTCAACTTTGTTGTGACCTCGTGTATTATCAATTCTGTTCAATGCAAGTGTGGGCTTCATTTTCTTCTCTGCAGCTGGTAACGTGTTTCTCAATACTGCTAAAATGAATGTTGAACTTGTTTTGACCGAATGCCAATAGAGACTATCCCCTGTAGCAGCCTTGAATGAAGAAATCTTTGGTACAAAAGAGAATACTCATCCGAATTTCTTATGTTTGAAAATTAAAATTAATATAAATTTATGTAGCAGACTTGACAAAGAAAGCTAATATGTGGATAAGTTGTTGGATTTTGATAGAGGTCAAGACCTCAGCTCAATCAAGTTCAAATGACACATGTAAATTGGATGGATATACAGTAGTTGCAGAGCACAAATCAGATTAGAACGAATCCTAGGAAGATCGATCACGATGCAGTCAACAAGCCTGGAGTAAACAAGCATGGATCGTTTGGGTTCCACTTAACAACCACTCAATAAGTGATCTAAAGAATTGTTTGATCATGGAAATAAAAAGGCTGTAATAATCACAACGATCTACAATGGAGAGTGGCACTCAGAGTAAAGGAGGGGAACAAGTTCAAATTGATCAAGGACAATTCATGCAATATTATTGTTTGATGGGATTGCTGAACATTCATAAAAAAAATTATTGTATAATGGAAATAATATTGTGTTACATTGACATGCACTAGTTTTCAATAGCATTTAGTATATTTGATTCCATTTTTATTTTCCCTTTAGAGAGTGTAATTTTGTTTCATAAGTTGTATACTATGTTATATTTACGTAGCATATTTGACTCCATTCTACTTTTTCTCCAGTGACCACGCTTGAGTCTAATTACCTAGCTGTAGAAAATGTATGATGTCTTAATATCTCGAACCATCTATAAACAAATGGTGAATATCACCTAACAATTGCACCTCGACTTTTCCATTTCAACTCGAGACAATTTTTATGAAGATGGATTTAATGTAAGGAAGGATCTAAGGCTTGTGCAGCCCTCCTCAACCATTTATAGAGCTAGTATCTTGCAGATTCCATGGCATCTGGGAAATTACCATCATTATCTTACTCCTTTTCATTACATATATGCTATTTTTAAGAATTGTGTACAACTGTTAGTAATAAACCTTGCAAATTAACGAACAAGTTGTGTAGGTTAGTGTCTAATTGCTTACCATTTAATTGAGCTTGACATTTACTATTTCTGCATTGAGAGAATGGGTAAGAGATTGCTTTCAGCATAGCTTGGTTTCTGAAAAAAAATTCGGGGGCAGTAGTTGGGAATCATGTTACAGGGATGATATATTGTCACACTTGGACCCTGCTCTATAACACCATGATTCTCGATGGAATTGTTATAAATAAAAATAGAGATTTGCTTCAGTGTTTCCTCTAATAACTAATTATCTACAATACCTATAATTGTAGTTATTGGTTGAATATTCTGATCTTATAGTACATATAGACGCTATTATGATCTCCACACCTTAGAAATTGTCAAAATTTGTGCACAACATTGGTATGGACAAGGGGCACTCAAACCATGGTCCGTCCTCGTTTCCTACAATCTTTTGGATCGAATCTCACAAATAATATGACAGAAATAATAGTTTCATGGTACTCTGAGTTCAATCAATGAACTCTGCTTAAATATTTTAGCCCTCTCTAAGTGGAAACTTAAAAATATGAAAAAATAAGTGGATCCACTGGAACTTTTCCAGTGATGTTTGGGCAGATTTTGACATAGCTCATCAGAACGTCCCATTACCAAGCCCACATTACATTTTTGTAAAAATAGAAATTGATTTTTTTGTGGAAAAGACATATTTGTAATCTCTGTAATGATGTTATGGTGTTTCTACACTAAGAAACATGTACTATATGTTGTTTTTGCACTAAGTAGTATATTTTATGCACATACGAGTTATCATTAAGATCTCATATTTGGTCTCTCTAGTATTAATTATGCAATGTGGTGTTATGGTGTATGTGCACTATTTTATTTCTACAATAAGAGACATACTATGCCGATTCTACATCAAGATCTATTTTTTATAACCACTTGTTATGGTGTACTTACATAAGAGGGTTATAAATAAGTTGAATCTTGAATTATCAAAGTGAACATAGATAGCAATATCTTAGATGCTTCCTTTAAACTTTTAATTACTACCACCCTTTCAATGCCAACATCAAATAATCATTGGCACAATGGATAGACTCATACTTGGGTTCTTTATTGTGAGTTATGCACTATGTTTTTATAGTGTATCTAGGTTATGCAATGCAACATTTTATTTCTACATTTGGTGATGTACTATGTTCTTTTGTCCGAGCGGATGTTTATGAAAATTAACTTTTTAAGTTGTACTTACAAGAGAGGGTGATAAATAAATTGTATTTCCAATAATCAAGATGGTGATAAATATTAAACTCCAGAGAATGCTTCATTTAATGCTATGGAAATATTATCATTAGCACTATGGCTAAGAACTATGTACATCACCATATTTGGCCTTCTTATGTAGCTTCTCAACACAATGCAAAAATATTATCGTAGGAGAGAGACCATTTTCATGTGTTCAATCAATGTTGAGATTTGATGGTCACAATTTCTTGTCAAATACAAAATTTCAAAACGATCAAATATTTTCACTTCCATTTGTTCGGATATCCACATCATCTTTTTCTGGATCTTGCATGCAATTAGGGTTTGCATGCAGAATCTAGGGTTTGCATGCACTGGCATGCATCCCAGTCACCAGTTTGATTCCTCCAGCACCTTAGCCACTTCATTCTAGCACCCGGGAGCCACTTACCACAGAGTTTTAGCCCTCCTAGGCTGAAAGGCGCCCACTTCTCACCTACTGCCAGAGAAGGGCGCACTTGTTCACCTACCACTGCAGTTCCACTTCAGTTACATTCAGTTAGCTCCGATTCTCCCTGATTTGAGGCTAGTTTCACTCCCGACTGACTGTTTCACTTCCGTTGGACCTCCAGATTAACAAGATGACTTGTTCTGACTTCAGTTAGCCTCCCATGCGCCCCCACTGAGCCTCCTGATCCTTAATCAGTGCTACACACTTCAGTTACACTTATTACACTCAGTTAGACTTAGATTGACACCTGGATGACTGGTTGTTGTGCATTGATGAGCACCACCGATTGATTGATGAGGACTCCTAGTTGGAGTCAAGCTACTCCATTCAGTGATTCGAATGACCTCCTTAGGCAATTCGAATTGCTCAGTCATTGTGATATGGTATTCTATTGTAATTCATTCACCCTTTCAGGGATATTGAGCACTGCTGCATGTTTTGCACAGCTTTACACCATATTTTCTATGTTCATCTGTTGTGATTGATTTACTTGTTCATTAGATCTGCTGTGACTAATTTTACATGGTATCAGAGCCATTGCAGGGACAAGATCTCTTTTCTACAGGTGCTTCTACAAGAAGATTTGACTGAATTGCTAAAAATTGCAAAAAGTTTGGCATGAGATATCTCAAGGGCATTCGCTCCTGTGCATGCAAAGCTTAAAAATTGTTCCAATACCACTCCAGAAGCTTGAGTTACCACATAATTCCTGGAACTGATACATTGGACCTATTCAACATTGCTTGAAATCCAATCCCAGGTGTGATGCAACTCTCAAAGGGTGGATTGTTCGACCTTACGGTTCTTGGTTTTATGTGATTTGCAGGTTTATTGTCTCCATCAATTGCACTCGCTCCATTGTGCATGCAAGCTTCCCTACAGCAATTGCATTCGCTATAGTGTGCATGCAACCTTCTTCTACATCAGTTTGACTCGCTCCTAGCAATGGAATACTCTTCTTCAAAGCCTATCCTCACCCCATTCAATTATTTTGATTGGAAAGATGATATGGAGATCATATTACGTTCAAAAGGTTACTACCGAGTCACTCTTGGTGGAATTGGAGCCAAACAATGTGTCAGATCGAACCAAACACTACAACAAGCTTGATGAAGCTTATGGTCTTCTTTGTCTCTCCATCTCCAAAGATCTTCACTTCCATCTCAGCAGATTGAAGACTCCAAAAGCCATATGGGAGCAACTTGAAACACTATTCGGCAAGCAGGATGAGCTTAGGGATTTTCAATTAGAGAATGAATTGATTGGCCTTAATCCTGAAAATTTCGAGACCATCAATGAATTCTTCACAAAATTCAAGAACTTGAACTTGCAATTGAAGAACAGTGGTGTTATCAAAGAGGATAAACAATTGATCCTCTCCATTCTAAGCAAGCTTGGGAAAGATTATTCAGTATTTGTCTCCACTTTCAATTCCGGTCGGCTAACTACCCCGAATTGGAAGATGCCTACCTTGAATGCCTTCATTGAGTCCGTCACAAAAGAGCATGACAAGTTGATTCAAATTGGGTCCATAAGCTCCAAAGATTCAGCCCTATATGTTCAAGGACCCAAGATCTCGAATGGTAAAGGAAAGCAAAAGAAGGAGAAGCCCAAATTCGAGCCTCACAAGCAAAAAGACAAAGGCAAGCAAACGGATGCACCATCCGGTTCAAAATCCAAGCAAAAGGGCAAAGAAGGTAACCAAAAATCTAAATGTACTTATTGTAACCGTGGCTTTCATCCCGAAAGTTCATGTATGAAGAAGACTATAGATCAAATGGCCCTCCTTTTGGAAAAGAACAACATAACCCTTCCTGACGGTGCAAGGAAGAAGGATAGGAATGATGATCATGAAAGAGGACAAGCACTCATGGCAACGGTTTCGAAGCCCACTACTCTCTTGATAGATTCGGGTGCATCAAATCATATGGCTGCAAATATTGATTCTTTTTCCTCATTCGATCCAAACAGCTCCATCCCCATCCATTTGGGAGATGACTCAAAAATTTCTTCAAAGGGCAAAGGTACGATTCATGTAGAACATGGAAGCTTTCAGAATGTTCTCTATGTGCCTTCCTTGGCTTCAAATCTCCTTTCTATGTATCAAATGACACATACTGGTGAACCAAAGCAAGTCACATTCAGCCCTAATACAGTTGAAATTTCTGATATCAAAATTGGAAGACTAGTTGCGGTTGGAAAGGCAAACCACACTGCAAAATGCTATGAGTTTTCGCACTTTATTCCGCTTGCAAAGCCCACTGCTCTTCGCACACATGGTAATGAGGTTAGTATGCTTTGGCATGAAATATTTGGACATCTAAATTATAAGTATTTTCTGCTGCTATCAAATAAATCCATGGTAGATGGGCTTCCACAACTCCGTTCCTCGAAGGGAATATGCACTGGTTGCATTATTGGGAAGCACCCCGAGCACAGATTCGACCGCGGAAAATCTAGCAGAGCTTCTACTATTTTGGGATTGATCCATTCTGATATCAGTGGCCCGCTGCCCCATATGTCATTAAATGGTTCAAGGTATGTTTTGACATTTATTGACGATTTTTCCCGCTTTACATGGGTATTCTTTCTCAAAAACAAGTCAGAAGTGCTTGGAAAATTCAAGGATTTTAAGGCTTCTGTTGAGACCACCACTGAGAGCAATATCAAAGCTCTTAGATCTGATAATGGTGGGGAATATATCAAGTCCGAGTTGCTGCAACTTTGTGCCCAAAGCGGAATCAAGATCCAACATACAGTTCCCTACACACCCCAGCAGAACGATGTAGCGGAAAGGAAAAATCGGTCACTGAAGAGATGGCTACATGCATGATTGAATCGAAAGGTTTGGCTGCAAATCTTTGGGCTGAAGCAATCAATGTTGCTGCATATATACAGAACCATGTTCCACATTCATCCGTGAAAGGTATGACTCCTTTCGAAGCATTCTTTGGTCACAAACCGGATGTGTCAAATTTGAGAGTTTTTGGCTCTACTGCATGGGCTAGAATTCCTTCTGAGAAGAGACGAGCTTTGGATCCACAAAGTATCGAGTGCATATTGATAGGATATGGGGAAGAATCAAAAGCATATAAACTCATGGATATCAGATCTAAAAAGATATTCATAGAGCGCAGTGTGCAGTTTGATGAACCGCTTCAAGAATTGCAACTAGTCGAGGAGAAGACTGCCGATTCACCGCCTTCACCAGAAGAAGATCCGAGCAACGATAATGAAGGTATGAGTTCTGATATTTCTGATATTGTAGAAGCATATGATGATCATGACATATCAGGTTCGAAATCAGATCATTATGATCCTCCCCAGTTACCAAAGTGGGCCCAAAACACTCTACATTCTGCTGGTTCGAATCTTGGAAATCCTGCTGATCCGAGATGAACAAGAGGAGACTTTCAAAGAGCAGGTATGGCTCTTTCTATTGCTGATCCATTTCTTCCTGAGATTTGTTATTTGATGGCTGGTTCAGATCCTACATCATACTATTCATCCCATCGAGATCCGAGATGGAAAAGTGCCATGGATGAAGAGTACAGTTCTCTTCAAAAGAACAACACATGGGAGCTAGTTTCTCTTCCACCTGGAAGAAAATTAGTGAAGTGTAAATGGGTCTACCATACTAAAGTTGCTGTTGATGGCACTATCAGCAAATATAAATCAAGGTTGGTGGCAAAAGGTTTCTCCCAAGTCCAAGGAGTGGACTACACTGAGACTTTTGCACCGGTTGCAAAGATGGATTCCATCCGCCTTGTTTTAGCTATTGCCGCATCCAAGCACTGGGAAGTGCACCACATGGATGTGAAGAGTGCATTTTTACATGGAGACCTTGCTGAAGAGGTCTATATGCAGCAGCCAGAGGTTTATACATCAGATCCATCATTGGTTTGTAGATTGAAGAAATCTTTGTACGGGTTAAAACAGGCCCCAAGAGCTTGGTACGCAAAGATGGACTCCTTCCTTCTTTCTCAGAATTTCCAAAGATGCAAATCTGATCCGAATGTGTATCTTCAGCGAGTTAAAGGTAATTTGTTGGTTATTGTACTTTATGTTGATGATCTGCTTATTACTCGTAGCACACTTACTTCAATAAACAAGCTAAAATCTGCCTTAAATCTAGCTTTTGACATGAGCGATTTGGGCTTGCTGAGTCATTTTTTGGGCTTGGAGATAGCTCAAAATTTTGATGGGATCACTATATCTCAGAAAAAATATGCTTCCGACCTATTATTGAAGTTTAATATGGCTGAATGTAAGGCAGCCCCGTTCCCATTCCTCTTAGGAATCAGTCTTGAGGAGGGAGATTCCACACCGCTTGCAGATTGCAGTATGTATCGACAGTTGATTGGTTCACTACTTTATTTGACACACTCACGGCCTGATATCTCATATGCCGTGAGTGCCGTGTCAAGATATATGCAGCAGCCACATGAGCTTCATTGGCGAGCAGCCAAGCGGATCTTGCAGTATGTGCAAGGTACGAGACAGTTTGGCATACATTATGCTGCAGATTCTGAGCTAGATTTCATTGGTTTTACTGATTCAGATTGGGCAGGTGATAGCATTGATCGGAAGTCCACTTCCGGTTATGTTTTCATGATTGGTCATGGTGCTATTTGCTGGTACAGCAAAAAGAAAGCATCCATTGCACTTTCTTCAGCAGAGGCAGAGTATCGAGGGGCAGTCAATGCCTGCATTCAGGCAGTTTGGTTGCAGGGTATTCTTTCCGAGTTTGGTTTTGGTGGCACTACTTCGACTGTCCTATTTTGTGACAATCAAAGTGCTATCAAGATCTCCACAGATCCATTTCAGCGGCAGAGGACCAAACACATTGAGATCCATATGCATTACATTCGACAGTTGGTGCATGACCGCACCATCATTCTGCAATATTGCCCTACTGATGAGCAAATTGCAGACATCTTCACCAAGAGCTTCACTGAGAAGAAGTTCTCTTACCTCCGTTCACTGTTGGGGGTGAGTTCCATCATGGTGGAGACAGATTGATTCATTATTATGCTTTAGCTTGAGGGGGGGCTTTCTTCCCACTGGGTTTTCCCTCTTTCCTCACTTAGTTTATTTTCAGCATTTTTTGGATTATTGTATTGGGGTGACCTTTGGTCTTAGTTACCAGGGCCCCACATTATTTTTATTGGCACATCATAGTCTAGCTTGAGGGGGGGTGTTCGGATATCCACATCATCTTTTTCTGGATCTTGCATGCAATTAGGGTTTGCATGCAGAATCTAGGGTTTGCATGCACCTGCATGCACTGGCATGCATCCCAGTCACCAGTTTGATGCCTCCAGCACCTTATCCACTTCATTCTAGCACCTGGAAGCCACTTACCACAGAGTTTTATCCCTCCTAGGCTGAAAGGCGCCCACTTCTCACCTACTGCTAGAGAAGGGCGCACTTGTTCACCTACCACTGCAGTTCCACTTCAGTTACATTCAGTTAGCTCCGATTCTCCCTGATTTGAGGCTAGTTTCACTCTCGACTGACTGTTTCACTTCCGTTGGACCTCCAGATTAACTAGATGACTTGTTCTGACTTCAGTTAGCCTCCCATGCACCCCCACTGAGCCTCCTGATCCTTAATCAGTGCTACACACTTCAGTTACACTTATTACACTCAGTTAGACTCAGATTGACACCTGGATGACTGGTTGTTGTGCATTGATGAGCACCACCGATTGATTGATGAGGACTCCTAGTTGGAGTCAAGCTACTCCATTCAGTGATTTGAATGACCTCCTTAGGCAATTCGAATTGCTCAGTCATTGTGATATGGTATTCTATTGTAATTCATTCACCCTTTCAGGGATATTGAGCACTGCTGCATGTTTTGCACAGCTTTACACCATATTTTCTATGTTCATCTGTTGTGATTGATTTACTTGTTCATTAGATCTGCTGTGACTAATTTTACACCATTTAATTTCTGTTCAAATAAATTTTAAAAAATGTTGAACATAAAATGTTGAAAATGTGAGACAAATGGGTATTTTCCTCAAGGCTACAAAAAACTAAAGCTTAGAGAGAGATGCACTAACAAAAGATGTTGAAATTTCTGTTTTTTCTTCAAGTTGATTCTTTGGCTCTCCAATATTCTAAATTATCTTTCCTATTCACTTGGTGTATTGAAAATTAATAGTAAAATTACTTTATTGGAGCCAACCAAGGTTCCCCTTTCCCTTTAGGATGTGGATCTGCATGACTCTTATACTCAAGTGATAATCACTTTTTTAGATTCAAGGTTGGGTTGGGATGGGGGATAAATAATTTGGTTAAGTTATTTGCTTTAAAATTATAACTTATGCTTGCTATGGGGACTTCATTTTGGTTTTGCTATCTTGTTCATAACGATCGATGACAATAATATTAAAATTGAATTTCTCGATACTAACTTAATAGTTTTGTTAGATTGGTACTTTCATATGGTTCATTGAACACTTTTTTTTTGGATTTCTAAATTAATGAAATTTAGTGTGCATATTCTAGTGTTAATAGGATTGACTAACTTGTTTTCTTAGGATTTTATATTTTTTTAACCTAAAAGGCAGGGACTAAGCTGCACGCAGCTCTTGGTAAAATATAGTTGACATTTCTCCTCTACTCACTCATACGCTTCCCGGCCAAGAAAGAAGAAAGTCCTTGTTTACAAGTGTGAAGTGAGGTCAAATGTATTTCTCATGGAAAAATAATTAAAGCAACTTTGAATTTAACGAATTTATCACACTTAATTGACTATCTAAACAACTTTAATTTTTGTAGCTAAACATAATATAAGGAATTTCTTTCCTTTCTTTGCTTAATATTACCTCGAAAAATCTTCCTCTCCTATGTTATTTAGTGCAAGTAAGAAGGTTACATTGATACGAATATAGTGAATATAGTGGTTTAGTGATTCCAAGCTTCCACAAGTTTATCAACTTTATGACTTCACACATGGTGTTACAGATGATAATCCCTTTCACGTCGTCAACATAAGTACTCACTTGCCCTAGTTATGATCTCATAACCATCTTAAAACAACATTCTATCACATGAACACATCAAAATATTTCAACAAGTTACATGTACAAGAATTCTTGCTTATACCATAATCCCATTTAGGTATTACCATATTTATGCAATCATATATCATGAATCCATCAACGATCATATTAGTTGAAGGAATTATTACCTAAATTCCTATCATCACACATGTAACATTGAAAGGAATTCTCAACCTCAATGTTAAAGGTTATTTTGAAAGGAATTCTCACCCTAACTTTTAAAGGTAATTTTGAAAGTTGGAATAAGTTACGAAAATCAACTGATAATATGATCTAAAATGTGAAAATAAGAAAAATGCATTGAAAAAGGAAGTAATTGTGTATGAAACACTCTATCGTTCAAGAAGAAAGGAACATAATACATCATGACTATTCAAAGACATTTAGAATCCCTTCATTCCTAATGCAATATCTATGCAACCAAAATAAAGGATGGAAATCTAATGTTTTCCCTTAGCTTCTTGGAGGGTGAAGAATGTTAGCAAGGCAGTGCTCAACTTCTTTATTTTTACTAACAACCACCATTGCAGGTGGAGAGATTAAATGTACAGTTGAAATCGATTTTGATCGAAATGAAATGGATTTGGAAAGCAAAAGGACATCATTAGTCAAGTGATAATTGTGTTGTCTGAGGTGTTTAATTGGTAATGAGAATGCAGGGATTGAATTTCTAGTGTGGTAATCAAGTTGTTTAATGTATTCAAGTGAAAATGATATTCCAATGCTATAAAGCTTCTAATGAAAGTGATTTCCTCTAGTGAATTCAAGATCTGTTGTATTATTTTAATGTAGGAAAAAAACTATGATTTAGGGGGAAATAGTGGGATTTAGGGAAAGGAAATTGTAGGATTAGGGCTTACTTGGAAAAGCAAATTGAGGTAAATTTAATTTTCTTTTATATATGCCACATCCCCCTATCGATCATAAACCACCCCACACCCTCTCGACGAACACACCCTTACAACCAAAAAAAACTAGAAATGATAGGAAATAGTGGAATTATAAAAATACCTACTAAGAATAAGAATTAAGAGGCCTCTAAGATCTAGTGACATATACTCAACCATATTGCTCAAGCATAGTAAGCCTTTAAAGCACAAATAGCTAAGAATAAGTACACAACTTTTCCTTAAGCTATGTTGGTAATAAAATTTTAATTAAAAGAGGGATATAAGTAGTGAACATTCTTGAAAACTCTACTTGAAACTATTTTTGTTGTTTGATACCAATGTAAGTCCTCTTCCAACATAATTTTGGTATACCTTACACTTTTGTAGAATGGATTGAGAGTGTTTTTACATGCATGGAGTGATAAGCATGGCGAGATTACTCTTTCATCATTTGAGATTACTTGGCTACTATGTATTATGTTAGTTAATACTAGCTATGATCCTTGTGATGTTATGCCTAGAATTATATTTAACTAGATGAGAACTAATATAGTAGAAAGGGAACTTTTACATAATTACTTACTAAATAGTGTATGGGGATTCCTTAAAACACTTGGTTAGGTACTATATTATAGAAAGAAACATCAAGCATAACAAGTCCATAGTAGATAAGTTGACTGGAAAAATAGTGAATAAAAGGAAATGTAGGTGAAAATCCTATCTCGGAATTAGTGTTGGTGAAATCCACATTCAAAGCTTACATTGAACTTGATTAATTAAATGAAATGGGGAATAAGGATAATAGAACTATGGAATGACTAGGCTCAATGTGGTAGACACTTACAAAATGAAAATCAACAAAACCAAATTATACAATCTTCAACACCTAGGGGCAATGAAATGCACAAGAACAATATCAAAAATCTGAGAACCGGGGATATTTTGCAAAGGTTCATAACAACAAGAAAGCTTCATTTGATGCACACATTGCCTCTAAACAGGATTTCATGCCATCAAATTTACATTTTTTGTGAAATAAAAATATTTTAATTTGATAGATACAATAGCCTTCTGGTCACCATCAATTGTGTATAACATACGAGCTCCAAATATCCAAGGGACCATCTATTCAAATTTCAGTTTTTAAGATTGTGCTAATTAACTTTTCCTTGTAATAATTGTACCCAATCTAAGCATAGATATACCATAGGTCTTATGTTTATTATTGGTCCTCCATGTAGTTCCTTAATGAGCTCAATTGGTATGTTAACTCCAAGTTCATTCTGAAACTAGTTGACCAGTGTATTGATTGGCAATCCATGAGCCAACGACAAAAACTGATAAGATCAGTGATATGACCATCCAACCTATTCATAATGAAAGATTACCTTAAAAAGTACCATCATTTGTGAACAATTTTGTTGGTTTTGAGTATCTTTTATTGTGATGTGATGCTCTCAAAATAGCTTTATTTAAGTGGGGGAGATTGATCATATTGTATCCATAGTGTTAACTACAGTCTAGCTAGCCTACTTTACCATTGACATTTTCTCCATAATGACATGCTCAATGGCCTCACCTAACATATCCCTCATTTTGCATGGTGATGCATGTTATAGTACTAAGTAGCACCCCAGTGACCCTAAAGGCATCTTAATGACCCTAACAGCATCTAGGTGACCCTAATGGCATCAAAGCCTCCCAACAAACATTGAATTGTCTTTAATTTGGCTTCAAGTGTCCCTAATTACTGGATAAGCCCCTAATAAATGCTAATGACCATAAATTTCATAGTTAGGGTCAACCTTATTGATGGCCATCACCTCAGAAGATAGTTTCAAGCCATTCCAGCTCATTTCTTTAAAAAAAAACACTCAATTTTGCGCCCCTAACACCTTTGCATTGAGACGGGTGTGTGGCCACACACTTTCCCCTCCTCTAAGACACATGGACCTTGGAAAATGTGAAAAAATATAAAAAAAATACTAAATTCGACAATTGAAAGGACAGTTCCTCGGTGGAAACCAACCAAAATCACCTCCCTGGCCATCTTAACTATGTCAGATACTCAATAAAATGGATCATAATGGGAGGAGGAGGAGGATATTGATAAAGGATAGAAAACCCAATTTATGATATGAATAACTTCCCTTATTCTCTAGTTTTTGCATTGTTTCCCCCACTTAAAGGCCCTTATCCATGAGTGATATTCTCTTTTACATGTTAACGTTATCTCATGACCTTTTCCCTATGCATGAGAGAAGATTTAAATTTAGGGAGTAGAACACCTGAGTGGCTCAAGGTTGTTGATGAATCTAGTTTTTGGTTCTAGGAGTGTCGACATTGCGATCATGTATAATCATGTGTTGTCGTTATCATTTCTTTGTACTTGTTTTGCATTGGTGTCAGGGGAGTTGACCCTCCCAATCGGTCAAATAGGGTTGATTATTTATGCTTCATGTTTCTCATTGGTTTATGATTCAATAAGTGTCGAAATAATTTAAGGAAGGTTTTTTGTTTCTTTGTGTGCAGGTGTGAAGACAAGCTACATGGAAAATTTGGAGGAGGAGAAGTGATGACAATCATCATATTCTAGGTTCCTTCATCTACCATACTTTGTTCTTTTTGTTTTGCTTCCTAGTTTTTAGTGCATTAGGTTGAGTCCATACAAGTACCCTAGGGAATTGTAATAGTTATCTTTCCATCGATCTATTGGAAGCTAAGCTCTAGTTGTTAGGTATAATTAATTACAACAAAAATGGTGACTTTGTTGGGGAAGATTCTATGAATTATTCTTCGTAGGGATCGTTCTGGATTGTTGTTTGAAACTTGATCAGGTGTTCTAGAATCCCTTGTGTCCTTACCTTAGTCTTGATCCTTTAAATTTCGTGAAAAATTGCACTTTTTTTAGTTTTTAACCCTTTTTAGCCTCCTATAGGAGTCCCACATACCCCATAGAGGCAAAAAAAGTATGGGCACTGCAATCCACGTGCCCTGCCTTCTAGGGAAACATGTGGCCACACACCCTGTTGTCCTAACAAGTGCGTGGGGTCTGCAAAAGTGGGGCTTTTGCCCCTTTTTGTCGTTGTTTATTCCTAATTATTGTTGTGTTGGGTTTCTGAGTGTACTTGGAAGGTTGTAGGTCAAATTATAGGGTTTTTTATTGCTTGAAACATCTCTTTTGTGTTTTGAATTAGATCCTTTAAGAAAATAAAGAAATTCCTAGTTGTTCAGCATTCCTTTTTGGGTTGTTTTCATTGCATTTTTAGTGGAACAAAAGAAGCATTCTTTAGGTGATTTTTGCATCATAAGTCATATTAGCTTGATTTTGTTTCCTCCCTTCCATTGCTTTGTAGGTAAAGAACAGAAAGATTGTTATTTCCATCAATACCTTTTTCCCTTGTTTTAGTGCATTATAGGTGTAAGTTTGTTATTGGATTTTTCTGCTTTAGTGAGTCTTAGACGCATGATTCTTGGGTTATTTTGTTGAAAGTAAAGTGAATTGGTGAGTTTGATAGATTTATTAATTGTTCTTAGAGTTCATAAATTTTCCTAAGATGTCATTATAGTGAAGAATGAAAAGGTGTTTGTTCACTTAGTGTTCTTAATATCTTGAAGACATTTTGCACCTTGTGAACATTTTAACTGCCTCATTTTCTCTTAATTGAAAGTTAAAGATATTTGAAAAGCAATTCAAGTAAAAAGAACTAGGTTCATTTTATTTAATAGAAACCATCTGTAGCATAAGTTCTAGGGCCTTGGTTCTAGGATTGGAGAGTAAATTCTCCAAGACCACCTAAAAAGAGACTAGGATCTTACTAGAGAGAAACATGTTAATAGTGAAAATATTTTTTGGGAAAGCAGGCCTAACATAGGTGTCAAGAATGAGGCGAAGCTAAGCAATCAGGTGGTATTTTCCCCTCATTTGGTTGATCAGTGGGCTATGTGAGTTTGGGGGATCTAAGTGAAGCAACAAGTCCTCGGGGTGACACCGATTTTAATTAGAGTTTTGGGTCTGGGACTTAAGTCCTATGTTCCCTGCCCATTCACAGACACCCGATCTGTGATTGTTTCATTGAAATTCCAATCGCAAAGTGGTGTCATTAGTTTATTTTCCTAGGTTCCTCCTAGGTGACTACAAGTTGGAAGTGCCTGCGGTACCTAAGACATATGCATAATCTCCACCTAGACTCCCTAAAGGGTGTCCGTCTTCACAAGGGCGCTTGCATCTTGGGTATTTGTTGCATGAAATTTACCATAATAGTATTATGCACCTCCGTTGGTTGGACTTGGGCCCTTATCATCCTAGGATGAGCTCTTTAATTCCCTACTTCATCACTTCATTGACATGTCTTTGGAAGAGAATTTTTTCTTAGATTACATATTTAGGAATTGTTTTTCTAGTGGTGTGTGGTTTGGTTAATTGTTACATTGAAATTTTCTTCCATTTTGAGTCAAGGTGGCTGACCACCCTCTCCACAGGTTCAGAAGGACTAGAGGCCTCTTGCTGTAGAGGGTGTGTTGATGCATATGTAACTTCGGAATGTATTTCATTTGTATATTTTATATATATTTATTGTACCCTTATAAGAGATGTGTTATTCCTCTATAAGGAAGTGTCGTCATGTGGATTGACAAGTGTCGCAAGTGTGTGTACTTGCCGATGGGTTATTAGACCACCATTTGGGGTCGGCCCGGAATTATATATAATATAATGTGGATGTATCTAAGTAGACAAGTCGGCCCCAGTAGGTCACTGGGCAAAAAGGTGAGTATAAATAGAGATAGGAGATCTCTATTTTACTCACTCGGAAAAGTAACTATCTCTCTCTCTGAAAAGTGGCGCACTAGTAAGGAGGAGGAGGATCATCTGCTAGGAGACTATCTCAGTGTTATTTGGTTGTATTTTGGTTGAGCCATTGCTCTCTCTATCTCTGAGGAAGTTGTGGGGTTTTTCACCTTAGGGTTTTCCCCACGGAAAATCTGTGTCTCTTGTCTCTATGCTTTTGATTCTTGTGATTCTTGTGATGCTTGTCATATTATGATTGTCATGCATTGATATACTGTAGATGTTATTCTCTCAGCAAAGATCCTATAGTATTGTGATTTAATACTAAAAATTTAACATGGTATCAGAGCTTAACTGAGAAGAAGACATTTTGCAGTGACGAAAGCTTGTATTCCTTGTTTATTGGGTTTCTCTCCATAGATTTTTGAAATTCAGTATAGTAGATTGGATCTACTCATCAAGGCGCATCTATCTGTCCAATCAGAATTCAGTTCTGAGCATTTTCAGATTTGGCCCTAAAAATTAGGGTTTCCACAAAAATAGGAATTTCTGGAAACTGAAGGCACAGCTGGAAGCTCCTTGCAAAAATCGAAGGTTAGAGCTTTGGATCGAGATTTTTGGCTGGGTAGATCTCCGGGAAACTCAAACCCTAATTCAGGGCTCTCCCTAGTGAACCCGGGAGGACAAAAAGGCAATTTTGAAGGGCAAGACTTTGCTGATCTCAAATTTTGAATGTACTAGGCTGATCAGCTCTCCAAGGTGCATCTTTCTATCCTTTCGGAATTTTGAAATTCACATTTTGAATTTTTAGGGTTTCTCTAACAAACCCTAATCCGGGACCAGATCCAGTTTTCAGCACTTCAAGTGGTAAGTCCTAAATCTTTTCTATTTCCATTTGAAGTACTCTTAAAGATGTCTCTCCACACTAAGCTTGAGGATAAGCTTGAAGGGGTTGACAACTTCAGAGCCTGGAAGTATAGGATTGGGTTAATCCTGGAAGAGAATGAGTTGGACTCATATGTGAAAGAAGACATCCCTATCCCAGAGGATGAAGAAGCCAAGGCATTGCACAAGAAGAACTTGGTCAAGGCAAAGAGAATCATTGCTGATTCTATAAAAGACCATCTCATACCTCATGTGTCTTCTCTTAAGACACCCAAAGAGATGTTTGAATCCTTGACCAAGATATTTGAAGGAAAGAACATAAATCGGAAGATGACCCTGCGGAACCAATTGAAAGCAATGAAGTTTCAGAATGGAGAAACCATTCAATCTTACTTTTCAAGGGTCTCCCAGATCAAGGAACAATTAGAAGTAGTAGGTGAAATGGTGGAGAATGGTGAAGTGGTGATGACCACTCTAAATGGCCTACCCAGGTCATGGGATTCCTTTATTCAAGGAATTTGTGCAAGGAAGAAATTGATCTCCTTCAACAGATTGAGGGAAGAATGCTCTCAAGAAGAAGCTAGACTCATAGCTCGTGAGGAAAAGATGGGAGGAGAAGATCAAGCTCTTGCAGCTCACACCAAGAGAAGCAAAACCAAGAAGGATCACTCTCACCACAAAAGATTCCATCAAAAGAGTAAGAAGGACCTAAGATGCTTCACATGCAATGAGAAGGGTCACTTTGCTTCAGATTGTCCCAAGAACAAAAGGGATAATAACAACAACTCCAGTAAGAAGAAGAAGGGCAGCAAAAGAAGGTTTCATGCTCATGCTGTCGAAGATGATGAACCTCCAAAGAAGAAGGCTAGGGCAGAAAGTAGTAGTGATGATGACTCATCAAGTGAAGAAGAATATGTTCTAATTTCTGCTCTTACAGGTACCATCTACCATGGATGTAATGATTGGTTGATTGATAGTGGGGCTTCCAAACACATGACTGGGTTTAAAGAATCCTTTGTGAACCTATCTGAACATGAATCACCCCATAAGGTGAAACTTGGGGATGATTATCAATACCCAATCAAAGGAAGTGGTGAAGCCTCCTACAACCTAGATTCTGGAAAATCATTGAAGATGAAGGAAGTACTTTATGTACCTGGGCTCAAGAAGAACTTACTCTCCATTTCTGCATTAGATGCAAAAGGTATGAGGGTTGCATTTGTGGATGGCCAAGTCCTAATGTGGCCAAAGGGAAAGACCATAGATGATGCAGTAGTGATTGGAAAGCAAGAGGGAGGTTTGTACAATTTGAAGGGACAACCTGAACATGCCATGGTGACATAAATACAAAGATTCATCCATAGTCATGGATCACATAGAGGTATGTATAATTTGTTTTTGCAAAAGTTAACTAATGAGTTATGCAGGTCATTGAAGAGAACAAGAACACATTGCTAGACATAACTAGCAAATATGGTGACCAGGTATGTGTTTCTTATATCATAGGATCTATCATATAAGTATGCATGGCATGATTGATGATGATTGTTCATAAAGTCATAAGTTTGAATAATCATGGGCATATGCATATTATGTGTCTTACCTTAATTAATAATATGACTAACCAGAAAAGTCATAGGTTTGAGTAATTACAGGTTTAGACATGTTATGTTTCTTATGATATGACTAACCATAAGAGTCCTATATAAACCTTGAATGCTAATGCTTATTATTTCTGTTTGAAATGATCATGACTATACATACTTGAGATTATTGTGTTTTAATGAATGTATGATTTTGTATGAGATCACAAGGATAACACAATCATGATACTAATAAGCATGCATAGGGACCAAGGATGAATATGAGTTCAAGAACAGGTAATCCAGGAAGCAAAGATCAAGAGGGAGCACACTCCAGTGGTTTCTGCAAGGGTGCAGATATTCAGAGGGAGTTGTCCATCTCTCTACATTCCACAACAAGAAGGTGTAGAAGGACTCCAGCAGCTCCTGCAAGGAAGAAAATACTCAGAGGGAGTCCACCCAACAAACAAACAAAGATAAGTATTTTAATTTTCTTGCATATTTGTTTTCTTAAATAAAATTGTTCAATGATGTATATGCTCATGTTCCTAGACCTAGGATATGTATTGTGCATATTAGACTGATTGAATTAATGAACAGTATACTACTAATATGCATGTGATGAGTAAGTGGCTTATGGCACTGTACAACATTCCAGTGCTACTTATCTAGAATGAAACCTCTTTGCTGACATGTTGGGAGTAGTGCAAACTCTTAAACAATGTTCTGGTAGAGACTGGAAGGCATCTAGAAATTTGTGGAACATGGATAAATGTTGTATTGAAGCATTGGCTAAGATAACTGCATGACTGCATGACATATTTATTTATGTGTAAAGAATTTGTTCTGAAAATTATGAGATGTTTCTAATCATGCAATTTAACTTGTTTTGTAGGAAAGACCGTATATCTTCACCTACAAAAAGGACTACAACATTTGTTCCAGCAAGAAAGATATCTATTGAAGATATTGAAGTTCCCGGGATCTGGGATAAAGAAATGGAATGCCATGATCCGTAGATCATGAAGAAGATGTTTGGGATGCAGTCCCAAGACCTGACAGGGAGTCATATGTATGCAGATTGAAGAAAGCCTTGTATGGCTTGAAGCAAGCTCCCAGAACCTGGTATGGTAGGATGGACAGTTTCCTATCTAGCTTGGAAATTACCAAGAGTAAAGCAGATTCCAATCTTTACTACAAGATTGAGGAAGGGAATCCAGTGATTCTAATCCTGTATGTGGATGACCTATTTGTGATAGGAGATGACAGACTGATTGCAGATACTAAGAGGAAGCTTGCAGCTGAACTCGATATGAAAGATTTGGGAATGATGCACTATTTCCTAGGTATGGAGGTGTGGCAGAATGCAGGTGGAATCTTCCTTGGTCAAGGGAAGTACACAGTAGATATCCTGAAGAGATTCGGGATGATGGATTGCAAGGTCATGGCCACACCTATGGCATCGAATCTGAAGCTTCTATGTGATGCTTCATCTGAGCCGATTGATGTCTCTATGTATCGTCAGATGATTGGGTCCTTGATGTACCTGACGAACACTAGACCAGACATTTGCTTTGCTGTGAACACATTGAGCCAGTTCCTGACGGATCCGAGGAGTGTTCACCTGGTTGTTGTAAAGCATGTTCTGAGGTACCTAAAGGGTACAGTGGATTATGGGCTCAGGTATGAGGCGAATCAAAAGTTTAACCTGCAGGGTTATGTTGATTCAGATTGGGATGGCAGTGCTGTAGATAGGAAGAGCACATATGGGTGTTGCTTCAGTATGGGATCAGGTGTGATCTCTTGGTTTAGCAGGAAGCAGTCCTGCGTAGCACTGAGTACAGCTGAGGCAGAGTATGTTGCAGCCTGCTCAGCTAGTTGTGAGGCAGTATGGCTACGGAAGCTACTGTCTGAGTTATTTGATCTCTCGTTGGAGGCTACTGGTATCTTCTGTGATAACCAGAGTTGTGTGAAGCTGTCCGAGAACCCAGTGTTTCATGACAGGTCGAAACACATAGAGATCAAATATCACTATATCAGGGATATGGTGCAGAGAGGAGCTGTGAAGCTTCTGTATGTTGCGACAGACGAGCAGATTGCAGATGTGCTGACGAAGCCACTAGCCAGAGTGAAGTTCGAGTACTTCAGAGAGAGGCTTAGCGTTCTTCAGATCGAGGACACTTCGAGGAAGAAGTGATGGACACATTTGCTGAAGCCATTTCAAGCATGTTGGAAGGAGGATCCTTCACATGGCTGTGGATGTAAGCGCTGGATAATGGGCATCAGGATGATGTTCTGGTTTTTGCTGGATATGATCAGTTGGATCATTTTTATGTATGTATGTACGCATCATGTTGGATGCTGGATATGATCAGTTGGATCATTTATGTATGATGCTGGATATGATCAGGTGGATCATTTTTATGTATGTATGTACGCATCATGTTGGATGCTGGATATGATCAGTTGGATCATTTTTATGTATGTATGTACGCATCATGTTGGATGCTGGATATGATCAGTTGGATCATTTATGTATGTATGCATCATGTTGGATGCTGGATATGATCAGGTGGATCATTTATGTATGTATGTGCATCATGTTGGATGCTTGGACCATGTATCTGATTATGTATCAGGTGGATACATTGTATGATCAGGTGGATCATGTATGGTGATATGTATCATGTATCAGGTAGATACTTGGTATGCATCAGGTGGATGCATTGATGATCAGGTGGATCATGTATGATGATATGTATCAGGTAGATACTTGGTATGCATCAGGTGGATGCATTGATGAGCTTCAGGATGTTGCTCCAGATGACATGCAGCAGGATGTTGCAGTGATGATCAGGATGATCATGAATGATGATCTTTAGGATGTTGCTCCAGATGACATGCAGCAGGACGTTGCAGTGATGATGATCAGGATGATCATGAGTACATCAGGATGATGTATGGTGAGTATCAGGTTGATACTCTGTGGCCGTGGATCAGGTTGTGCAAATGAGCATGTCTGGGAGATCCTATAGGTCGGAGTTGTGTACCCGTAACAGCCTGGGATGCTCTTTCGATACATTGCTCTGGGAGGACATGTAATAGCACCCTGGGAGATCTCAGGTCAGAGTTGTGTACCCGTAACATCCTGAGATGCTCTTGCAAGGTTTTGTCCTATGGCATGTAATTTGGGCCCTGGGAGATTTCAGGTCGGAGTTGTGTACCCGTAACATCCTGAGATGCTCTTGCGAGGTTTTGCCATGACCACATGTAATTTGTGCCCTGGGAGATTTCAGGTCGGAGTTGTGTACCCGTAACATCCTGAGATGCTCTTGCTAGGTTTTGTGGTGGACCACATGTAATTTGTGCCCTGGGAGATTTCAGGTCGGAGTTGTGTACCCGTAACATCCTGAGATGCTCTTTCGAGGTTTTGTGGTGGGGTCACATGTAATAGCGCCCTGGGAGATCCTACAGGTCAGAGTTGTGTACCCGTAACATCCTGGGATGCTCTTTCGAGGTTTTGTGACGCACGTAATAAGTCCTGAGGATTCCACAGTATGGCCAGTGATGACGAAGACCTGCAGGTGGTGGGCCTACATCCAGTATGAAAAAGGACTGGCTCTGTAGAACTTCCTATGACGAGTAGAGTCAGAGATTGGTTGAGATAGCAACCACAGTGACGATGATGATGATGATGCATCGATGACGATGATCCAGAGAAGAAGACTTGTCTAGCAGATCTGTGTCGAGAAATACCTTCCTAGTTAAGAGGGAGTGTTGATGTATATGTAACTTCGGAATGTATTTCATTTGTATATTTTATATATATTTATTGTACCCTTATAAGAGATGTGTTATTCCTCTATAAGGAAGTGTCGTCATGTGGATTGACAAGTGTCGCAAGTGTGTGTACTTGCCGATGGGTTATTAGACCACCATTTGGGGTCGGCCCGGAATTATATATAATATAATGTGGATGTATCTAAGTAGACAAGTCGGCCCCAGTAGGTCACTGGGCAAAAAGGTGAGTATAAATAGAGATAGGAGATCTCTATTTTACTCACTCGGAAAAGTAACTATCTCTCTCTCTGAAAAGTGGCGCACTAGTAAGGAGGAGGAGGATCATCTGCTAGGAGACTATCTCAGTGTTATTTGGTTGTATTTTGGTTGAGCCATTGCTCTCTCTATCTCTGAGGAAGTTGTGGGGTTTTTCACCTTAGGGTTTTCCCCACGGAAACTCTGTGTCTCTTGTCTCTATGCTTTTGATTCTTGTGATGCTTGTGATGCTTGTCATATTATGATTGTCATGCATTGATATACTGTAGATGTTATTCTCTCAGCAAAGATCCTATAGTATTGTGATTTAATACTAAAAATTTAACAGGGTGGAGCTTCCTCCAAATATGTTCAGGTTGGATAATTAAGAGCCCACTCCTTAGGATCCTAATGAATAAAATCCATCGATTTCAAATAATCCCACAGAAGAGGAAAGAGAGGAAGGACTTGGTGATTCTAACAAGCCATCACAATGAGGGTCTCCAACAGAATCTGAGAGTAACATTGCAATACTTACTAGAGAGCCATCCCCTCCCGTCTCTAAGAACCTTGGTTCGATTGAGATCAAGGACTTGACCAACCCTACAACTATAGTGGATTTTAATGAAATTTCCACCAATTACAATGAAACTTCATTCTTCCAAAATCATAGGTTTGATATTCAAAGCCATGTTGTATAGTGTCCTTTATACTAGGTGGTAAATATGGGTGATTTTGGTAGAATTTTAGGGGTTGGGGGCACCTCAGCCCTTGATTCTAACACTCCCTTGGGAGGGGTGAACCCCACAATATTGATTATTCTCTATCATAATTTGTTTTCCCCTACCTTAGGAGTATCTATGGGAGGACCTATTTCCTTATCATTAGCTCTTGGTACCACTAGTAGAAAAATGGGTGATAAATGACCAAGTGGCCAAAAATGTTGGTCACCATGTGAAATAAATGACTAAACCACAAAAAAATTTGGTCACCATAGTGTTTTTACATGAAATATGACCAAATTTGAGCAATTTTAAGTGATCACATCTAAGAATGACTAAATTAGTCATGGGATAAAAAATATGACTAAACAATCTAAGTTAATAATTATATAAGATGTCCTAATCAAATATTTCCTTATATGTCACACACAAATTAAGAGTGTTTATATATAATATAATATAGAATTTTATAATTATATATAACATGTTTCTATACATCTCTAGATATGCCAATATTGTAATTGTAATATACCTAATTAGTTTGCAATGACTAAGGGGGTCTCCGAATCAATCTGCATTAAATTTTACGTTGAAATTGTAAAAAAAATTACAATTTCGTAAATTTTAACGTTGCAGATGGATTTACAGACTCCTTTTAAGGGGGTCTCTGAATCCATCTAATGTGTTAAGATTTGTGAAATTGTAAAAAGATATTGCATTTTAGTAAGTTACTTGTGCAATAGCTAGATTAGTAAAAGTTGAAGCCACATAGTTATTATTATTATTATTATTATTATAGTTAATATATTAATATACTATATATTATATATTGATATATTAATATATAGTTATTATAGTTATTATATTACTATATTAAATAATATGTAATACTAATATACTAACTAATATATAATATATTTATATTTATATTAACAAATTTAAAAATATAGATAAATAACAAAATAAATAATAATAATAAAGAGAGGGAAAATAAATAAAAAGAGGACAAAATAGGGAAAAGAGAATTAGCGGGAAAATTGGTAAATTGGAAAAGAGATTAAAAGGGAAAAGGTAAAATAAATGAAAAGAGGGCATTTTTCAAAGGGAAACTCCAATGGATCTTATAATTGCATCACCGAGAGGAATGGCGGAGGGGAGTAAGAACAGGAATGTGCAGGGAAATGGAGAAAGGAAAACACTTTGTACATCAAGTGATTTTAATATTCCATTATTGTATGATCTCTGTGTGGTATAATTTTTCTTATCTTTGAGAGTTTCATACCCAATCGCTTCCTCCCTACCATCTTTAGGATTCACATTATATTCTAGCTCAATGAAAACCTAGACTATGTGAATGTTAGATTGTATTCATTCGTACAGGGATCATCCTTTCCTGTGAGAGAAACCATCTTTCCTGCGTGCTTCCTTCCCACTAACTCGGAAAAAACCTCAAGCAAGGATCCTCTGTGACAGCTATAAAAGAGGAAATGGTCTCTGTATGCCTTAATATCGCAATCATTCCTCCTCCAGTCAGAGATAAATACCCGCCTCTGATAATTGACTTGAAACCAGTAAATGATCCCACTAGGGAAAATACTACAGTTTAAATAGTTGTTGATCTGGTATCTTTCACATTCGATCATATCTAGGTATTTCCAACTGTTAAGTAGTACAGTCGCTTCCGCCTATGATATAAATAGAAGTGTTATCCTCGATAAGGGTAAACAAATATATGACTCATTGGATTTGACATTACATCCATTCCCATAGTACTAAAATGGACCTTTCCCCCTTGGTTGAGGTGATCACTTGAAAAAGGAATCATTTGACCATTTCTTTGATCGTGTTGCCTGGGAATCACCTATGGGAGATCAAAAATCAAAAGAAGAAATTCCAACATTTCCCATTACTACTCATTCTCTATGTCTGATACAAAATTTTGATAGGAACCTTGCCGAATCTAACCAATCTAAAATATCAATCCAAGGAGGGCAAGGTAGCGAACTCAAAGACCGTATGGGAGAGGAATTATAAAAATAGATAAGTTAGCAGCCTCCATTCCAGTGAATATGACCTCCTTTCTGTCATAGAGGTGATAAAAGACACTTATCATATTTGATTTGTAAAGGGAATCCACCATGATCTGATCTCCATTGTAGACGCCATGTATATTCCTTATTCATGTGGTCATGGAAAACCTTTTCTCTTTTTGTTTATCTAATGTTTGGATAGCCAATTCTACAGGATATCAGTTCTTATTTTGGTGGACATCCCGAATTCAATTAATGTGAATGCAAATGACTTTGTTTGGAGATTTGTTTGTCTTTCAAAGCTTCACCATTCATTTGTTTTCATATGAACACAAGCTTCACAAGGTTAGAATTATCCTGGGGGCAATGAAAATCTAGGGACATTTCTAAAATTTGTTAAATGAGACCATCATGGCTCTGCTGAATTAAGCATAAAACTGGAAAGCATGACTCTACTTCATGTGAGAATTCATGTTATTCCATGAGGGAAAGGCATTATTTTACAAGCATGAGAATTTCATCACATGGAAATGAAGTCATCTTCTTGAACTATACTTTTCCCTACTTGCTCGGTTATCCCTTACCAACTTCATAACTCAACCTCACAATTTTAAAATTATTACTTGGAGCCTTATGTGCATCTTAACACCGGTTAGATCCTATGGTGATAGGCTTTCTGACTGATGGTGTTAAAATTCAATATGCTAAGACAGAAAATAGCAGCATTACATTCCATTTCACAATAATAGCATATACAGGATCACTGAAGAAACAACAAGCATAGCATAAACACAAGAGACAGAGATTTATCCTGGGAAACCCTCATGGGGTAGAAAACCCAGCAAAGCTTCCTCAAGATAGATGACCAACAATATACAAAGATGCAAACCCTGAGCATAAGCTCCTTCTCCTCCATAGCAGACCTCTCCTCCACAAATGCGCCTTTCTCAAGTGAGTGAGTGTGTCAAATGAGGAACACACCTCCTCTATTTATACACTTCACTGATATGTATTTTACACAAGTACACGTAGGCTCGTATTTAACCAATGGGTTAAATACCCCATTACAACTCACTGGGCCGACCCCTCTAGGGTGGTCTAATAACCCTTTGACCCACATAACACATAAAGGGCCGACCTCCACTAGGGAAGTCTAATAACCCGAGTTACCACATTCTGACGGAGGAATAAACATCTCCGGATATACAAAAGTACAATTATAATATTCTTCGAAGTTACAATATCTCAACACTCCCCCTTAACAAGAAGGATATTATAACAGCACCTTCAAGAGCAAGGAGTCATCAACATCATACATGATACATCTATAAATCATTGGAAGCTTTCTCAACATCATCAGTAACTCAACCAGTTACTGGAACATCTTCAATACTGGAACATCAACATCATCAGAGTTGATAGTACTCAATCATCAGCATCTTCAACACACGATCAACAGCATCGTCATCATACGATCATCGGCATCACGGTCAACATCATCATCACACGATCAACAGCATCATGATCAACATCGTCATCACATGATCATCAGCGTCATCATCACACAATTATCAACATCGTCATCAGCATCACGATCAACATCATCATCACACGATGATCAACATCGTCATCACATGATCATCAGCATCATCATCATACGATCATCAGCATCGTCATCACACGATCATCAGCATCGTCATACGATCATTAGCATCGTCATCACACGATCATCAGCATCGTCATCACACGATCATCAGCATCGTCATCATACGATCATCAGCATCGTCATCACACGATCATCGGCATCGTCATCACATGATCATCAGCATCATCATCATACGATCATCAGCATCGTCATCACACGATCATCGGCATCATCAAGGAATGATGTAAACCAGTCATGTACCTTTTGAACCGAAGTCCAGGGACGATCCAGTCCTATCTTTATCGAAGACATACGTCTACAGCTCTTCTTTCGGACTTAAGTCCAGGAATGATCCAATCCCTTCATTATCAGAGACATACGTCTACGGCTCTTCTTTCGGACTGAAGTCCAGGAATGATCCCAATCCCTTCATTATCGGAGACATACGTCTACGGCTCTTCTTTCGGACCGAAGTCCAGGAATGATCCCAATCCCTTCATTATCGGAGACAAACATCTACGGCTCTTCTTTCGGACCGAAGTCCAGGAATGATCCCAATCCCTTCATTATCGGAGACATACGTCTACGGCTCTTCTTTCGGACCGAAGTCCAGGAATGATCCCAATCCCTTCATTATCGGAGACAAACGTCTACGGCTCTTCTTTCGGACCGAAGTCCAGGAATGATCCCAATCCCTTCATTATCGGAGACATACGTCTACGGCTCTTCTTTCGGACCGAAGTCCAGGAATGATCCCAATCCCTTCATTATCGGAGACAAACGTCTACGGCTCTTCTTTCGGACCGAAGTCCAGGAATGATCCCAATCCCTTCATTATCGGAGACATACGTCTACGGCTCTTCTTTCGGACCGAAGTCCAGGAATGATCCCAATCCCTTCATTATCGGAGACATCACGTCTACGGCTCTCTTTAGGACTAAAAGTCCAGGGATGATCCCAATCCCTTCATTCTCGAAGACCTCACGTCTACGGCTCTCTTTAGGACTGAAAGTCCAGGGATGATCCCAATCCCTTCATTCTCGAAGACCTCACGTCTACGGCTCTCTTTAGGACTGAAAGTCCAGGGATGATCCCAATCCCCTCAACTGTCCACTAAGGACTTCATTCTCGGAGACCTCACGTCTACGGCTCTCTTTAGGACTGAAAGTCCAGGGATGATCCAATCCCCTCAACTGTCCACTAAGGACTTCATTCTCGGAGACCTCACGTCTACGGCTCTCTTTAGGACTGAAAGTCCAGGGATGATCCAATCCCCTCAACTGTCCACTAAGGACTTCATTCTCGGAGACCTCACGTCTACGGCTCTCTTTAGGACTGAAAGTCCAGGGATGATCCAATCCCCTCAACTGTCCTCTAAGGACTTCATTCTTGGAGACCTCACGTCTACGGCTCTCTTTAGGACTGAAAGTCCAGGGATGATCCAATCCCCTCAACTGTCCAATAAGGACTTCATTCTCGGAGACCTCACGTCTACGGTTCTCTTTAGGACTGAAAGTCCATGGATGATCCAATCCCTTCACATGTTCATCAAGAACATGTATCCTCATCAAAACATGTATAACCACAACATGTATCATCATCATCAAAACATGTATAACCACAACATGTATCATCATCATCAAAACATGTATAATCACAACATGTATCATCATCATCAAAACATGTATAATCACAACATGTATCATCATCATCAAAACATGTATATATCTATCATCAAAAGCATGTATACATCTAATCATCAAAAGCATCTAACATCAAAAGCATGTATACATCACAACTAGCATGTATTCTTACTAATACACCAAAACATGTATACATCACACCAAAACATGTATACATCACACCAAAACATGTATACATCACAACTAGCATGTATTCTTACTAATACATCTAATATCAAAACATGTATACATCACAACTAGCATGTATTCTTACTAATACATCAAAACATGTATACATCACACCAAAACATGTATACATCTAGCATGTATTCTCACCAATACATCTATCATCAAAAGCATGTATAAGTAAGGCTAAGTATTCTAAGTATAAGAGTCCTAAATCTAAAAATTTCTAAGTAACTGGGTGTAGAGAATAGGTTACCTCATCAACGACCTTGTTGTTTGATGAGACAATCTCATCAGTAGTGACTATACTACTCCCCCTTTCGAGGAGGGTCCTTTTGAACTACACCAAGCTTGTCTCGGAAGTATTCAAACTTCACTCGAGACAGAGGTTTGGTTGGTAACTTCTTCACTTGACGTAGAGGCTTGGTTAGTACAACGGTAACCTGTTACAAATTCAAACTTTTAGAGTTCCTTTCTGTGTCATATCTTGTTAGTTCCCTATGTTCTTTGACTTATCATGGAACACTAGATTCTATGTCATCTTGATACAACTCTAATTATCACATAGGATCTCAGTTGGTTCTATCTCTAAGTCAAACAATCTTAAAGCCAAACTTCTTCACAACTAGCAGAGCAAGCAGCCATATATTCCGCTTGTGATGAGAGCCACACTAGACTGCTTCCAGCTAAACCACGAGATCATGGCTAAACCCAGACAATAACATCCTCTCGATGTGTTCTTCTTGTCTGATACACTTCCTGCCCAAACAGAATCTGAATAGCCATCTGAAGTCATGATCTTCAAGATAGCATAGATCAAATTCTATCGGGTCCTTTATGTGCCTCATCACATACTTTGCAACTATCAAGTAAACACATCTAGTTTCCACTAGATACTAACTCAAGGTGTTCATAACAAAGCATATATCTAACCTAGTATATGTTAGATATATCAAAGACCCAATAATTTGACTGTACAGAGTTATATCCACTAACTCTGATGAGTTATCCCCTAACAGCTTCAAGTTGGAATCCATAAGAGTGGCCATTCCAACACCTCAAGTCATATTTCTCATCATACTTTCCCTGGTTGAGAAATATTCCTTCTGAGCCTTGCTATACTTCCGGACCTAGGAAGTAAAGCATCAATTTGAGATCTTTCATTTTTCATTTCTGCATTGAATGAATTTCTGCATATTTATCTGTGCCATCTCTCGTTAGATGGGTCTACTGATATGAGCCTCAATATCATTCGAACTCTGTGGTGAGTTCCTTCTTGCATCCATGTCATATGTGTATCATATTCAACCTTGTAGCAAAGGTTGAGATCCACATCACCCATGGTGATCATTAAGCTTATCAAATTATTATCGATCCTAGGTACCTATACAGAACCTGATTCATACTTCTTCTTTAATTACACCATACTTGGAGCAAACATCTTGTCGTGATTCTCTTCCCCTTTCTAAGAGAATCTTCTAGCCATGAGCCTTCTATATTTTGTTTGATTTGTAAATCTTCTTGTTTGAACATCCACCACTTGTACGGTGTCCATCATTCTTCATGACCTTTCCTACAAATCAAAATTAAGTACATGATTAGTAATACTTCATAATCATCAAAAGATAACCCATTATGCATATAGATATCATTTACATAGTGATGCAACTATTTTGACCAATACTTTGGCACAACACTTTCCCATATCCTGTATGCATACAGTGGCTATCTAGATGCCTTCCATCTCTACCAGAACATACTATCGAGAGTGTGCACAACTCTCAGCATGTCAGCAAAGAGGTTTCATTCTAGACAAGCAACAATGGAATGTTTGTCCAAACATATGCACATTAGTTGTATACTGTTCAATGCTCTATGAATGTTTACACTCAGCATTATATATTCTAGGAATACAAATATGCATGCAGGCAATATCATTACTATTTCAAATAGCAACTCAAATACTTATCTTTTATGTTTGTGTGGCTGCCTCCCGCTTGATCTTCTGTATGTCTTTTGAACTTCTATTCATTCTGTACCACTGAGCATGCTCAAGAGTCATCCTCATGATATCATACACAAACATACACTCATTAGTATATGCTATCAAAACATTATAGTACTAAATAATCTTGAAAACGTATAGTCATGATTATAGTTAATAAACATTAGTATTCAAGATTTCAGGGAAGTCTTCTTTTACTCATGCATATCATTGATAAAAGATATAATATGCATAATCCCTTGATTACTAACTTTATGAATAAGCATAACCAATCATTTCAAGTATACTTATATAAGGGATCTTAACACAAGGTAAGATTCATGGGAAACATACCTGGATTAGTATACCTACTTGGTTATGTACAACATACCTAAACAACCTCTTCAATGATTTAGAGATCCTGAGCTAGAACCTGCATGTCTCATAGGTTAAGCATAATATAACAAAGTCATACATACCTCGTAAGTAGAACAAAGATTATGGATGAGTCTTTGTCTTCATGTTTTCATGGTCATGGAGCCTGATTTGTCTTTTGTGATGTACCTGTATCTTGTTAGCAGACAACCTCAACCTCACACAACACCATAATGCATTAGTACAATCATAAGTGTCAACACCCTAACCAATTAATATCTTCTATCATGCATTCATAATTTTGTTAAGGTGATACAACAAATCTAAAATCAAGATTGTACTAACTGTAATAACATGAAGACAAACATACCATAAACTTAATCATGAACAAATCTCAAAACATACCTCGATGAGTCATACCTATCGAGATCGCTTGTAATCTCCTTATGTAAAGCCTTAGCCTCATCTCCCTCTGAAACATGAACTCCTTCACTTATGTAGGTGACCAATCCATCTTCTTCTAGGATTAACCCTATCCACTTGATTTGCAAGAACTGGACCTGGAACTGGATATGGGTTTGTTAGAGAAACCCCAAAAATTCAAACTTTGAATTTCAAACTTCCGAAAGGATAGAAATATGCGCCTTGATGAGCTGATCAAACTGATATATTTAGAATTTGAAAACTGCAAAGTTTTACTCCTCAATTTTGCCTTTGAAACTTTCGGATTCACTGGACGTGACCCTGAACTGGGGTTTGATGAAGCCCACTCTTTTGCCCCATCAAAAAGTTTGATCCAAATCTCTAAGCTTCTATTTTTCTGAGGAACTTCCAGCCGTGGTCACAGATTTCAAAAATTCCCATTTTTACAGAAGCCCTAATTTTCCACTTTTCTGATCAAAGTCCCGAACTAGGGTCTAATCAAGCCCGGCCTTCTGCCCAACCAAAAATTCTGATATTGGTCTCTAAATTTCTATTTTGATGAGTAGCATCCAGCCGTGGTCTCCGATTACAAAAAATTCCAACTTTCTTCAAAGCCCTAAATTCCGGAAGCCATGAATGAAGGTACCAAAAAATAATTCTGTTTTGACAGAAATATGTACCTGATTGTTTCTGGTGTAACTCCGAAATTTTTGATCCACAGGGTCTAAAAAAGTTTTCTGAGATAGCCTGACCTGTTAGCTTTCCATCCTGACAGGTCTGACCTCAATTGGATGTTCTGAGAGAGAGTTATGCCAAATGTCGCAACGTGACCTGTTTTGGGAAAATACAGGAGAGCGAACTTGTACGGCGTGCCACGTGTCACTGTTTGACCTTCGGCCTCTGAAAATGTTTTCTGAGATAGCTCGGCCTGTTATCTTTCCATCCTGACAGGTCTGACCTCAATTGGATTCTCTGAGAGAGAGTTATGCCAAGTGTCGCAACGTGACCTGTTTATGGGATAATACAGGAGAGCGAACTTGTACGGCGTGCCACGTGTCATTGGTTCAACTTAGGCCTCTGAAAAAGTTTTCTGAGATAGAACAGTCTGTTTAATACCTGTCACTTTTCATGAAATTTCATTTGGAGCTTCCTATCCCAAGTTATGACCTTTTTCCCAAGGTCACCTGATTTTGACTCAGATCTGGAAGAGGCAGAAACCCTATATTGTACAGATCATAAATCACAAAGTACAACGAATTAGAGGTTTTCCTTTGGACACAAGGTACCTGGAGATCTTAGATTCGTCCTGTAACAATTTCAGATCCGAAAACTTCGCCAAAATGTATTTATAGCGAAAGTGCTACGATGACTGGTTTTTGCTATGTAAAACCCTAACCTTCAAATTGTCGTAAGTAAAGCAAGTGTCTTTAGTGCCATACCTTGTCTTCCTTCAGGTTAGCTCTGATACCATGTTAAAATTCAATATTCTAAGACAGAAAATAGCAGCATTACATTCCATTTCACAATAATAGCATATACAGGATCACTGAAGAAACAACAAGCATAGCATAAACACAAGAGACAGAGATTTATCCTGGGAAACCCTCATGGGGTAGAAAACCCAGCAAAGCTTCCTCAATATAGATGACCAGCAATATACAAAGATGCAAACCCTGAGCATAATCTCCTTCTCCTCCATAGCATACCTCTCCTCCACAAATGCGCCTTTCTCAAGTGAGTGAGTGTGTCAAATGAGGAACACACCTCCTCTATTTATACACTTCACTGATATGTATTTTACACAAGTACACGTAGGCTCGTATTTAACCAATGGGTTAAATACCCCATTACAACTAACTGGGCCGACCCCTCTAGGGTGGTCTAATAACCCTTTGACCCACATAACACATAAAGGGCCGACCTCCACTAGGGAAGTCTAATAACCCGAGTTACCACATTCTGACGGAGGAATAAACATCTCCGGATATACAAAAGTACAATTATAATATTCTTTGAAGTTACAATATCTCAACACTCCCCCTTAACAAGAAGGATATTATAACAGCACCTTCAAGAGCAAGGAGTCATCAACATCATACATGATACATCTATAAATCATTGGAAGCTTTCTCAACATCATCAGTAACTCAACCAGTTACTGGAACATCTTCAATACTGGAACATCAACATCATCAGAGTTGATAGTAATCAATCATCAGCATCTTCAACACACAATCAACAGCATCGTCATCATACGATCATCGGCATCACGGTCAACATCATCATCACATGATCAACAGCATCATGATCAACATCGTCATCACATGATCATCAGCGTCATCATCACACGATTATCAACATCGTCATCAGCATCACGATCAACATCATCATCACACGATGATCAACATCGTCATCACATGATCATCAGCATCATCATCATACGATCATCAGCATCGTCATCACACGATCATCAGCATCATCATACGATCATTAGCATCGTCATCACACGATCATCAGCATCGTCATCACACGATCATCAGCATCGTCATCATACGATCATCAGCATCGTCATCACACGATCATCGGCATCGTCATCACATGATCATCAGCATCGTCATCATACGATCATCAGCATCGTCATCACACGATCATCGGCATCATCAAGGAATGATGTAAACCAGTCATGTACCTTTTGAACCGAAGTCCAGGGACGATCCAGTCCTATATTTATCGAAGACATACGTCTACAGCTCTTCTTTCGGACTTAAGTCCAGGAATGATCCAATCCCTTCATTATCAGAGACATACGTCTACGGCTCTTCTTTCGGACTGAAGTCCAGGAATGATCCCAATCCCTTCATTATCGGAGACATACGTCTACGGCTCTTCTTTCGGACCGAAGTCCAGGAATGATCCCAATCCCTTCATTATCGGAGACAAACATCTACGGCTCTTCTTTCGGACCGAAGTCCAGGAATGATCCCAATCCCTTCATTATCGGAGACATACGTCTACGGCTCTTCTTTCGGACCGAAGTCCAGGAATGATCCCAATCCCTTCATTATCGGAGACAAACGTCTACGGCTCTTCTTTCGGACCGAAGTCCAGGAATGATCCCAATCCCTTCATTATCGGAGACATACGTCTACGGCTCTTCTTTCGGACCGAAGTCCAGGAATGATCCCAATCCCTTCATTATCGGAGACAAACGTCTACGGCTCTTCTTTCGGACCGAAGTCCAGGAATGATCCCAATCCCTTCATTATCGGAGACATACGTCTACGGCTCTTCTTTCGGACCGAAGTCCAGGAATGATCCCAATCCCTTCATTATCGGAGACATCACGTCTACGGCTCTCTTTAGGACTAAAAGTCCAGGGATGATCCCAATCCCTTCATTCTCGAAGACCTCACGTCTACGGCTCTCTTTAGGACTGAAAGTCCAGGGATGATCCCAATCCCTTCATTCTCGAAGACCTCACGTCTACGGCTCTCTTTAGGACTGAAAGTCCAGGGATGATCCCAATCCCCTCAACTGTCCACTAAGGACTTCATTCTCGGAGACCTCACGTCTACGGCTCTCTTTAGGACTGAAAGTCCAGGGATGATCCAATCCCCTCAACTGTCCACTAAGGACTTCATTCTCGGAGACCTCACGTCTACGGCTCTCTTTAGGACTGAAAGTCCAGGGATGATCCAATCCCCTCAACTGTCCACTAAGGACTTCATTCTCGGAGACCTCACGTCTACGGCTCTCTTTAGGACTGAAAGTCCAGGGATGATCCAATCCCCTCAACTTTCCTCTAAGGACTTCATTCTTGGAGACCTCACGTCTACGGCTCTCTTTAGGACTGAAAGTCCAGGGATGATCCAATCCCCTCAACTGTCCACTAAGGACTTCATTCTCGGAGACCTCACGTCTACGGTTCTCTTTAGGACTGAAAGTCCAGGGATGATCCAATCCCTTCACATGTTCATCAAGAACATGTATCCTCATCAAAACATGTATAACCACAACATGTATCATCATCATCAAAACATGTATAACCACAACATGTATCATCATCATCAAAACATGTATAATCACAACATGTATCATCATCATCAAAACATGTATAATCACAACATGTATCATCATCATCAAAACATGTATATATCTATCATCAAAAGCATGTATACATCTAATCATCAAAAGCATCTAACATCAAAAGCATGTATACATCACAACTAGCATGTATTCTTACTAATACACCAAAACATGTATACATCACACCAAAACATGTATACATCACAACTAGCATGTATTCTTACTAATACATCTAATATCAAAACATGTATACATCACAACTAGCATGTATTCTTACTAATACATCAAAACATGTATACATCACACCAAAACATGTATACATCTAGCATGTATTCTCACCAATACATCTATCATCAAAATCATGTATAAGTAAGGCTAAGTATTCTAAGTATAAGAGTCCTAAATCTAAAAATTTCTAAGTAACTGGGTGTAGAGAATAGGTTACCTCATCAACGACCTTGTTGTTTGATGAGACAATCTCATCAGTAGTGACTATACTACTCCCCCTTTCGAGGAGGGTCCTTTTGAACTACACCAAGCTTGTCTCGGAAGTATTCAAACTTCACTCGAGACAGAGGTTTGGTTGGTAACTTCTTCACTTGACGTAGAGGCTTGGTTAGTACAACGGTAACCTGTTACAAATTCAAACTTTTAGAGTTCCTTTCTGTGTCATATCTTGTTAGTTCCCTATGTTCTTTGACTTATCATGGAACACTAGATTCTATGTCATCTTGATACAACTCTAATTATCACATAGGATCTCAGTTGGTTCTATCTCTAAGTCAAACAATCTTAAAGCCAAACTTCTTCACAACTAGCAGAGCAAGCAGCCATATATTCCGCTTGTGCTGAGAGCCACACTAGACTGCTTCCAGCTAAACCACGAGATCATGGCTAAACCCAGACAATAACATCCTCTCGATGTGTTCTTCTTGTCTGATACACTTCCTGCCCAAACAGAATCTGAATAGCCATCTGAAGGCATGATCTTCAAGATAGCATAGATCAAATTCTATCGGGTCCTTTATGTGCCTCATCACATACTTTGCAACTATCAGGTAAACACATCTAGTTTCCACTAGATACTAACTCAAGGTGTTCATAACAAAGCATATATCTAACCTAGTATATGTTAGATATATCAAAGACCCAATAATTTGACTGTACAGAGTTATATCCACTAACTCTGATGAGTTATCCCCTAACAGCTTCAAGTTGGAATCCATAAGAGTGGCCATTCCAACACCTCAAGTCATATTTCTCATCATACTTTCCCTGGTTGAGAAATATTCCTTCTGAGCCTTGCTATACTTCCGGACCTAGGAAGTAAAGCATCAATTTGAGATCTTTCATTTTTCATTTCTGCATTGAATGAATTTCTGCATATCTATCTGTGCCATCTCTCGTTAGATGGGTCTACTGATATGAGCCTCAATATCATTCGAACTCTGTGGTGAGTTCCTTCTTGCATCCATGTCATATGTGTATCATATTCAACCTTGTAGCAAAGGTTGAGATCCACATCACCCATGGTGATCATTAAGCTTATCAAATTATTATCGATCCTAGGTACCTATACAGAACCTGATTCATACTTCTTCTTTAATTACACCATACTTGGAGCAAACATCTTGTCGTGATTCTCTTCCCCTTTCTAAGAGAATCTTCTAGCCATGAGCCTTCTATATTTTGTTTGATTTGTAAATCTTCTTGTTTGAACATCCACCACTTGTACGGTGTCCATCATTCTTCATGACCTTTCCTACAAATCAAAATTAAGTACATGATTAGTAATACTTCATAATCATCAAAAGATAACCCATTATGCATATAGATATCATTTACATAGTGATGCAACTATTTTGACCAATACTTTGGCACAACACTTTCCCATATCCTGTATGCATACAGTGGCTATCTAGATGCCTTCCATCTCTACCAGAACATACTATCGAGAGTGTGCACAACTCTCAGCATGTCAGCAAAGAGGTTTCATTCTAGACAAGCAACAATGGAATGTTTGTCCAAACATATGCACATTAGTTGTATACTGTTCAATGCTCTATGAATGTTTACACTCAGCATTATATATTCTAGGAATACAAATATGCATGCAGGCAATATCATTACTATTTCAAATAGCAACTCAAATACTTATCTTTTATGTTTGTGTGGCTGCCTCCCGCTTGATCTTCTGTATGTCTTTTGAACTTCTATTCATTCTGTACCACTGAGCATGCTCAAGAGTCATCCTCATGATCTCATACACAAACATACACTCATTAGTATATGCTATCAAAACATTATAGTACTAAATAATCTTGAAAACGTATAGTCATGATTATAGTTAATAAACATTAGTATTCAAGATTTCAGGGAAGTCTTCTTTTACTCATGCATATCATTGATAAAAGATATAATATGCATAATCCCTTGATTACTAACTTTATGAATAAGCATAACCAATCATTTCAAGTATACTTATATAAGGGATCTTAACACAAGGTAAGATTCATGGGAAACATACCTGGATTAGTATACCTACTTGGTTATGTACAACATACCTAAACAACCTCTTCAATGATTTAGAGATCCTGAGCTAGAACCTGCATGTCTCATAGGTTAAGCATAATATAACAAAGTCATACATACCTCGTAAGTAGAACAAAGATTATGGATGAGTCTTTGTCTTCATGTTTTCATGGTCATGGAGTCTGATTTGTCTTTTGTGATGTACCTGTATCTTGTTAGCAGACAACCTCAACCTCACACAACACCATAATGCATTAGTACAATCATAAGTGTCAACACCCTAACCAATTAATATCTTCTATCATGCATTCATAATTTTGTTAAGGTGATACAACAAATCTAAAATCAAGATTGTACTAACTGTAATAACATGAAGACAAACATACCATAAACTTAATCATGAACAAATCTCAAAACATACCTCGATGAGTCATACCTATCGAGATCGCTTGTAATCTCCTTATGTAAAGCCTTAGCCTCATCTCCCTCTGAAACATGAACTCCTTCACTTATGTAGGTGACCAATCCATCTTCTTCTAGGATTAACCCTATCCACTTGATTTGCAAGAACTGGACCTGGAGCTGGATATGGGTTTGTCAGAGAAACCCCAAAAATTCAAACTTTGAATTTCAAACTTCCGAAAGGATAGAAATATGCGCCTTGATGAGCTGATCAAACTGATATATTTAGAATTTGAAAACTGCAAAGTTTTACTCCTCAATTTTGCCTTTGAAACTTTCGGATTCACTGGACGTGACCCTGAACTGGGGTTTGATGAAGCCCACTCTTTTGCCCCATCAAAAAGTTTGATCCAAAGCTCTAAGCTTCTATTTTTCTGAGGAGCTTCCAGCCGTGGTCACAGATTTCAAAAATTCCCATTTTTACAGAAGCCCTAATTTTCCACTTTTCTGATCAAAGTCCCGAACTAGGGTCTAATCAAGCCCGGCCTTCTTCCCAACCAAAAATTCTGATCTTGGTCTCTAAATTTCTATTTTGATGAGTAGCATCCAGCCGTGGTCTCCGATTACAAAAAATTCCAACTTTCTTCAAAGCCCTAAATTCCGGAAGCCATTAATGAAGGTACCAAAAAATATTTCTGTTTTGACAGAAATATGTACCTGATTGTTTCTGGTGTAACTCCGAAATTTTTGATCCACAGGGTCTAAAAAAGTTTTCTGAGATAGCCTGACCTGTTAGCTTTCCATCCTGACAGGTCTGACCTCAATTGGATGTTCTGAGAGAGAGTTATGCCAAATGTCGCAACGTGACCTGTTTTGGGAAAATACAGGAGAGCGAACTTGTACGGCGTGCCACGTGTCACTGTTTGACCTTCGGCCTCTGAAAAAGTTTTCTAAGATAGCTCGGCCTGTTATATTTCCATCCTGACAGGTCTGACCTCAATTGGATTCTCTGAGAGAGAGTTATGCCAAGTGTCGCAACGTGACCTGTTTATGGGATAATACAGGAGAGCGAACTTGTACGGCGTGCCACGTGTCATTGGTTCAACTTAGGCCTCTGAAAAAGTTTTCTGAGATAGTACAGTCTGTTTAATACCTGTCACTTTTCATGAAATTTCATTTGGAGCTTCCTATCCCAAGTTATGACCTTTTTCCCAAGGTCACCTGATTTTGACTCAGATCTGGAAGAGGCAGAAACCCTATATTGTACAGATCATAAATCACAAAGTACAACGAATTAGAGGTTTTCCTTTGGACACAAGGTACCTGGAGATCTTAGATTCGTCCTGTAACAATTTCAGATCCGAAAACTTCGCCAAAATGGATTTATAGCGAAAGTGCTACGATGACTGGTTTTTGCTATGTAAAACCCTAACCTTCAAATTGTCGTAAGTAAAGCAAGTGTCTTTAGTGCCATACCTTGTCTTCCTTCAGGTTAGCTCTGATACCATGTTAAAATTCAATATTCTAAGACAGAAAATAGCAGCATTACATTCCATTTCACAATAATAGCATATACAGGATCACTGAAGAAACAACAAGCATAGCATAAACACAAGAGACAGAGATTTATCCTGGGAAACCCTCATGGGGTAGAAAACCCAGCAAAGCTTCCTCAATATAGATGACCAGCAATATACAAAGATGCAAACCCTGAGCATAATCTCCTTCTCCTCCATAGCAGACCTCTCCTCCACAAATGCGCCTTTCTCAAGTGAGTGAGTGTGTCAAATGAGGAACACACCTCCTCTATTTATACACTTCACTGATATGTATTTTACACAAGTACACGTAGGCTCGTATTTAACCAATGGGTTAAATACCCCATTACAACTAACTGGGCCGACCGCTCTAGGGTGGTCTAATAACCCTTTGACCCACATAACACATAAAGGGCCGACCTCCACTAGGGAAGTCTAATAACCCGAGTTACCACATTCTGACGGAGGAATAAACATCTCCGGATATACAAAAGTACAATTATAATATTCTTTGAAGTTACAATATCTCAACAGATGGTCCTCTCACCACCCAGTAGATGATGTAGGTAAAATACTATCCACCAACTGAAGCAACCATGAGGCCTCTTAAAACCAACAAAAAAAATTTCCAATAAATTTGTTCCAAGGAAAACAATATATTCCAACTCATCCAATTAAAACTTGCCCAATGAGCAATTTTTATAGGCAGCGAAACATGGGAAAATTTGGCTCTTCGCAAGCCTTTTGACACATTTTTTTCATACCTATTCTTGAGCATAATCTTGTTTAATTATCTGTAATCGATGCACAATCAAGGGATAAATCAGATTGATATGAGATTAGGGTAATTTGTCCTAAGGTATGGGAGTCCGTGCGAAATCGAGACCAGCCTCAAACTTTTCCCACCTCTTTGTTAATAAAGAGGTCTTTGAATTTGTCGTTGCATCTGATTACCTTAACCATTGCAAGAAAGGTGACTTCATTTTTCCCACACATATCTGAACAATAACCATAATGGATAAGGTCTCTTGCTATGATAATCAATAGGAAATATCCTCTATAGTCAAATCTCAAGATGGAATAGAGGCTAAAGTTTTGATTAGTAAGTACAATGTGATTTTTTTCCTTACTAGGTCAATTATGGAAAACCCTTGACCTTGGGACTGTGGGTAGTGTTCCCATGTTATCCCTACCTAAACACACTTTCAAGAGCTTATGGAACCCAGTTCTGGTGCTCGATTTGGTGTGTATGTGTTAGGTACAAATTCACCAACTGTCCTTGAAAGGCTTAATAAGGCAAGTTGAAACTCACCATAAAACGATGACCGGGACTCGGATCGATGAAAAATTGACTCCATTGGACTTGTGACATCATACTACACCCAAGGGTGCCTCTCTCTTGTGAATCCATGGCCCCATGCTTGACTTATTCAGCCATTCTATAAAGTAGGGTTTTGCTTAGTAAGAGATAATACAATTTTTGCATTATGAGGTCAACTCTGGAACATACTTGACCATGTGACTATGGGTAGCATGCCCATGTAAAACCTATCAAAACACACTTACAGGAGCTTATGGAACCCGGTTCTGATACAAGATTTGTCTTTTATGCCCCAAGCACAAACTCACCAAGTGTCCTTGAAAGGCTTAAAGAGGCAAGTTGCAACTCACCATGAAATGGTGATCTTGGCTCCAATCGATGAACCGTTGGCTCCATTTGAATTATGGAATCGAACTATGCCTAAGGGTTCCTCTCTCCTGTGAATCCATGGCCTCACACTTAAATTATTTGGCAATTATAGAAACTATGGTTTTGCTTAGTAAGAGACAATGCAATGTTTTCCTTATGAGGTCAACAAATTAAAATACCCAATCATGGGACCATGGGTAGCATTCCCACATAAGTACTGCATAAAAACACTTTTAGGATCTTACGTAACTTAGTCCTAATGATCGGTTTGGTTTTTACGCCACATGCAAAAATTCACGAAGTGTCCTTAAAAGGCTTAAGGAGGCAAGTTGCAACTCACCATAAAATGATAACCATGGCTTCGATCAATGAACCGTCGAATTTTTAGGAATCATAAAATCACATTAAATCCAGGAGTTCCTCTCTCCCATGAGTCCATGGAACAATGATTTTCTTATTTAGTGATATAAAAAAACTAGGGTATTCCATAATAAGAGATAATGCAATTTTTGCATTATGGGGTCAACTTTGGAAAACCCTCAACCGTGGGACTATGGGTAGCATGCCCATATTATCCTTTCCTAAACACACTTGCAAGAGATTACATGACTTGGTTTTTCTACTTGTTTTGGTTTTTATGCCCCAGGAATAAATTCACCATGTCTTTAAAAGGCCTAAGGAGGCAGGTTGCAAATCACCATAAAATGATGATCATGGTTCTGACAGACTAACCATCAACTACATTGGACTCTTGACATCAAATTACAGCCAAGGGTGCCTCTCTCATATGATTCCATGTCCCGACACTTGTCTTATTTGTCCATTCTAGAAACTAACCCAAGATCGTGATCTTGTGGGTAGTGTTCTTGATGATTAACATATGTATGGTTCATGGGATTGTCTTTTTTTCATGGCATACAATATTGGTAATGTGCTACTCTTTGTTGTTTGTGATTATGCAACATTTTTGTTCATGAATTGATGTTAGCACAGTATGATGGGTTTGTGTTGCATCTACACTATAGGAGGGAGAGATATGTCATCTAAGTAGGCTATATGCATAATCACTATTTGTTTTTTATGATTATGTGAATTTTTTGGTGTTTATATTATAACTATAAATATCAATAATTGACTCTTGTGTGCATGTTGAATGCATGGAATTTGGTTACAATGGGTGATTGCATGGTTTCCTAAGAATTTAGGCTACTAAACACCCTCATTGATTCATGAGCTCCTTCCTTGGATATGATTCCTTGTTCCTTCATGTGTCCTTCATTAACATCTTCACTTTCATAGATTAGTCCTTCCAATTCATATACAACATCGTCTAACAAATATATCCAATAAACAATATAGCATGTGCAACATTATTTAATACAACTCTCATCAAGTATGGAACATCATTACCATAAATAACACCATGTAAAGGACTTTCATGTTCTACAAAATAATTCGAAAGCAAAGTGAATTAATTACATACATAATCACCAATAATCATAAACAATAATCATCAAGGAGATAATTACCCATAGTCATTAATGAACATTCATCCTATGCCATCAAGGGAGTAACTCCTGCATCTCATTTCTAAGGAAATTCCAATCACAAAAGAATTAGCAAATAGGCAAAATATCTCAACTAAATTTTGGTTCATATAAATGGGTTGTTGGTAGCCTCTTCTCTATGAAATCATATAGGTTACATATCCATATGCAAACCTTTAGGGATATACAAATTCTCAAGCATGTCATGGTGGTGTCTAAAGACACCAGGTTCTTCTTCTCTCCTTCATGTGCTATCTATATATTATTTCTAGAACCATGGACTGCAAAAGGATATTATAGTTAGTGTCATCATACATTACATTGAAAATAGGAAATTGCATTGGAAATAAATCAATGAACAGAACTCTTAAATAACATACATCATATATTAACATACCTCATCATGCCCACATACCTTCAATGTACCATAGATTGAATTTGTAACATGGGAACACAAAAAGCTAAAAGTTGGAACTCAAAAGAAAAATACGAGTAACTCAATGAAACCGTGAAACACGAAATTTAAATAACTGAACAAAACATAATAGCATATGTTTTTCATTTCTCACTCAAGTAATCCATCTAGATCATCTTTGCTACTAATAGTATCATCAACTTCTCATGCTTGGAATGAGTTAACAAGTATTGTACACGTGACTTATTTTTATATCAAAGCATGTGTTACTTCATATTTATACCAACTATTAAGTTGGTGAAGTGGTGTACAAAATCTCTTGGTCTATGATCTTGATACGCATACCCATCATTATTTTTATGTTGCAGAGCTAGTGTCAAGTATTCACCCTTAATAATCATCAAGACAATAGGAAGTTCATTATTTTCATCATCTATTATAGGTTGAAGATTTTTTTTCTTCCCCTCTAGGAATCGTGCCAACCAATAGTCAAAACGCCATTCATTATTTTTTGGGGAAACCAATGCATATATGTAACCTATAAAATGAAACAAAATGTACAAATTACATTTGTTAAAAAATGAGGAGCATATAATGATATATATTGGCTTATGTAAACTTGTAATGAAATTCTTAAGTTGCTATGTGTGTACTTTCTTGTATAAGATCCGACATGTGATGATAATATTTAGAAATTAGGTTTTATCCTCTTCCAAAGGGGTTATTTCTTTGACCACATGCATATCGATGCCAAGAGTGACTCAGTCCCATGTATCAACATGCTCTGTAAATTCACACTCATCCCATTTACCAATGCTACATGAACCACAAAATAAAGCCATATTTCTAGTCCATATTTTGAGGGTCAAATTTTCTGAGCTTCTAATTGAATGAAATTCTCAAGTTCCATGCACTGGGTTAACCCAATATGTGTGTGATCGTTCCACAATTGTCACCTCCCACAAAATTCTTCACACTTGGATTTTCCTTGTTGATTCTTCTCCAATCATTGTTGTACCCCATTTGACTATTGAACTTGTGCATCGAAGGTGAGGATCAATAAACTCCATTTATTTCCTTCGAAGAGAAGTTTTTATGTATGCACCAACACCATCATTCTCTCATTTTCCATGTCTAGTCTCATAATACTTCCATATATGTCTCACCTTGTATTTTACATGCAACAAACACAACCATTGAAATATACGCACATTTTTTAACTGAGCAACACAACCATCTCACCAAATCCAATGTTGACAAAATGGTATATCCCTGGAAAACAACTGATCATAGAACAACTAAAAGTAGTGTTGCACCTAATGGATGTCATGGTTTTGGTCATCATTATGTAGAAGTGACTTTCTTTCAATACCACCCACTTCTCTTTGATACTATCTGGCCCATTCCTGTAAGTGATATCGACCATTATGTTTATTTGATTTAAATGATAATATTAACTTTGTATTTCATTATGTGGTTGTAAGGTGTAGTTTTCAGCAAAATCAACAACCGATAATGTTGTTCCAAGGGGGAATCTATCTCTACATATCCTAAATTGCTCGTCTTTACATCGAGGTTTATGGACATGTTCGATGTAATGTTGGATCTTTCGATGGAAATATGAAATAAAATTACATACTTGTACGTGGTGGAAAAATAAAATAGGAATTAGATAACTGCATAGATGTATTAAGAATTCAATAAGAGTCAATTTTATTGACAATTGGTTGAATACATTGTCACACGTGAAGTTAACAATTTAATATTCTTACTTTATATCCCATCATGTAACTGATAAGTCTTGTATTGGAAACTCTACTTGTTAACAATCATCTTCCTAAATGGATGATATTCACTCTCATGGATGCATTCACCACATTATGCTAGCCCACCACATTTATTGCAAGTACCATCTAAACAATGTTTTGTGTAATATGTCTACCCATCTTTCCTTGGACACATGATTGTATGGATGAAGTCTCTTGATGAAATTTGTTGGCCTAAGGTTTTGTGAACCAGTTTTGTATTAGTGTGAAAAGGGGAGTGCAACGAAGTAATTAGAAGGGAGCGCGTTCAAGAATAATGGAAAGGGTAGTGGTTGATTGAGCCAATCAAGAAATTGGTTAAGTAAGTTAGGAAGTTAGTTAGATTTGCGGTCCACTTAGTGGACCGTGGAGGCTATGTCGAAAGAGTATAAATATGTAACAGGTTGGGTATAATTAGTTGTTGATGTCTTTGATAAAAAGGAGAGTTCTGAATGTAAAAGAGATAATGTAATGACAAGAAGAATGATCCCAAGTATAGTTTGTGTACTAAAGAAGTTGTAAAGAAGTATGATTGCAGGTTGTGTGTGCATATCTAAATAAGATTAAATGCTTTTGTAATGGGATCAATGAATAAAGAAGTGTTTTCATGGTTTTATCCCAATTGGGTTTCCACGTAAAAATCTATGCTGTCCTTTGTATGTGAATGCTCATGTATTTTTATGTGTGTAGTTGTTATAGTGCTTACATTATACTGCAAATGATAAATAACCAGTGATAATGGAATGTGAATGTTATCTATTTTAAATTACTATGTAGTAGACATATGCATGACAATAGCTCTGTGAGTTGGTAGATAATTATCGAAGTCCTATTAAGGAGTATTATGTCAGAACAGAGTACGATCCCCTTCATTGCTGCGGAAACTTGGGTCGTGCATATCCAATAGGTACTTTGGGTGAGGCATTTCCTACTGCAAGTGATGCTGAAAGGGCCAGTATCTTGGGATTTGTTGGTTTGTGTCGTAGTGAACCTGGGTCTTCCAATAAGTGAGCTAAAAAATGGTTATTTTTTCGGGATCAAGATCTGTGTCTGAAGGGGACAAGTAGATGTGGCATCTGGCTAAGAAAGAGATCTTAGAATGGATAGAAAAGAAGGAGCAATAGTTTTCAGAAGAAAAGAATAGGAATCCAAGGATCATCTGGAAAATGGTTGGAAAGGTATGTTTTCTCATATATACATGAAATATTCTTTGTTGAGTTTCCTATGTTATTAGTAGAATGGTTTTCGAAGTTAGTAGAACAAAAGAGATGCTTTCAGGGTGGTGAACCAACAGTTTGAACTCCTGAACTAGTCCAAAGGCTTAAAGGTATTAGTAATAAGATTTCCTATGTTGTTGATTACTGACTTGATAGTATATTTGTGGGTTATGTTGCTGAGTTTGTTGTAAAATATTTGTCTTATAGTGCAGATGAAAGAGACTTTTCCAAAGGACTACGAGGTAGGTATTTGAAATCTATGTATTTATGGATAAAGAAGGTACTTTGTGAAAAGGGTGTTATGATAATGGAATCCGAGGAGTAATTTGATTCTCACATTGGGAACTGGGTGTCGAACAGAGGAAGGTCCAAGAATATGTAGGAGAAGAGTGAGCTGAAATGCTAAGGGGATAAGAGAGCGAAATGGACAAGGAGTGTGGATTTATGTGAAGTGGAGGAAGGTTTCGACACTGTAAGAGAAGAAGTACAACAACAGGGAGATAGGGAGTTCGCATTGTGACCAAAGGTTGTGACTGCATCGATGTGTTGCGGCTCAGAGAAGATTCAGTTAGTACAGAAGAAGAAGAATAGGAATAATACTAGTTCATATCATAGGAAGAACCAGGTGAATCATCTCAAACTGGATGCTGTGACATACACATGACCCCATGTGCATCTGCTGAAATTGAGTTCATAGTCGACCGTTACCTCCGAGATAGATGATGGTAGGGGGTGATATGAATTTGCCACTTTTCCATGGGAATGGATCGGAACATCCATAGCATCATTGGTTTCTATGCAAAATTGTTTGCAATGTTAAACAAGTATAATATGATAATGTAAAGAAAGCACAGTTGATCACAACCTTCCGGGATCATGCATTAAATTGGTTTATGAATTTCCCATTGTACCCCAAGGAACACCACAGAAAAAAAATTAGTTGAGATCAAAACTATACTAGAAGATGAGTTCAGTAAGCCTAAATCTGAGTCAGAGTGTATCACTGAGCTTGAGGAGATTAAGAAACTACCAAGTGATTCCATGTGGGATTTTGACCAACGGTTTAAAACTTTAATGGATGGACTAAGCTTTCAAATTATGGATGCTCAGCACAAGGAATGGTTTATATATGCATTGTTACCACATATATTATTGTCTTTGATGCAACAGAAGGTTGTGTCTTGGTCTGAGGCTCTCGAGATTGCAGTGAAGCTAGAGGCAGAACCAGTAGGGAAAACTAATATAGGGATGGGCCAAATTCAGACATAGTTGGTGAATTTGTCGATTCAGATTCAAGATATTAAGAAAGGGAAGGAACAACGTGAGTAGGTATGGTGTATCAAGTGTAAGGCAGAAGGCCATCATAAGGATCAATGTCTGATATTTCAAGAGTATTTAGCTAGAGGGGCTCCTAATCCTTTGAATCATGGAGATGGACCCTAGTGTGAAGTTTGCAGGACCAGAGGACATTGACCAGAGGAATGTTATTTAATACAAAAGTATGTACTGACTCCTAGGAACTTATTTTGGAAATTCTGTAGGTATGTGGGTCATGATGAGAAATATTGTCGAGCTTATGATTTACTGTCAAAACGCACAGCTGATGCCTATAGGATGAAAGGTGAAGATCAAACCGAAGGAAGCAATACACAGTTTAATTCCTAAAGAGGATGCTATAACCAAGGAAGGGGTGGATTTAGAGGATGTGGAGGAGGTGGATTTGGTAGAGGAAGAGGACAAATAATCTATTACAATTTTGGACAAATGGGACACTTGGAAAGAGATTGTATAAACCCATGTTCAACATGTGCATATTGCAAAGCACTGGATCACATTGTTGAATATTGTTCGCAGTTGATAGCACTTGGAAAGATACTATCTGAACCCATGTTCGACATGTACATATTGCAAAGCACTGGATCATGCTATTGAAGATTGTTCGCAGTTGATAAAAAAATGGCAGGCTGAGGGAAATCAAAATCAAAATCAGAACATACAAATATTTCTACAGAGAAGTGGGAAGATCATCATACCATTGCAGTAGTTACATGAGGTGGAGCTACAACAGGAAGTGATATGGAGACACAAGGAAACCCACGTGGATCGTGGGTAAGGAAAGCAACGGAACGACCACCAATGTTGAACCCTCAGAAGGAAAAGGAAATCTATGTCGAAGCTAGAAGGTATTTTGTTGCAACAAACCAAGGTGAATCAGCTTCAACGACTCAATCGATATATAATACAACTCCGGCATAAGACATGCCTATGATTTATGATCGAACGATCCCCAAGAAGTCATCACGAAAGGCAAGTCCCTTAAACAATTTCTTGCAAAGTTGCTTAGATATGTTAAAAGATGAAAAAGTGCTAAAATAAATTTGTATTTTAGTTGACCAATGTGACCAAGAATTGGTAGAGCCTATTGTGGAAATAGCTATTAATCATTTGCAACATAAAACAAGGACAGGTAGAGAATTGCGACTTAGTGCACAAATTGGGGATTATGACATGGATTTTATTATTCTAGATATGGGATCTGATGTTAACGTACTTAATAAGCATACATGGGAAAACATGGGTGAGCCTAAGCTTGTGTGGTCACCAGTACAGTTAATATTGGAAAATCAATGGAAAGTGGTTCTGTTTGTTAGATTGGTAGGGGTACCTGTCAAAGTTGAAGGATTGTGAAGCTTTGCATATTTTGAGGTTAATGAGATCATAGATGACACCAACCCTTACCCAGATCTACCTGGAATACACTGGGAAATGGATAATCAGGCTATTGTCAATCTAAAGAAGAGGCTGATGACATTTGAAGGAGGAACAGTCTGAGTCATTGCACCGTTGGACCCATTGGAAGGACAGAGGCATGTCGAACCTATTAGAGAATAAAATGATGCTCATGAACTGGAAAATATCTATAAGATGACTTCAAGAATGGATTATTATATTAAATCGATAGCAGTTGGTAACCTGATTTGGTGAAGTATAATCTCTTGTGTGTCAAATTCATATGAGGGGATAGAAAATTGGAAAAATATATTGCATGAGGTATCTATGAGAAGGTGCGTTCATATCACGAGGTCATTGCGCTAGATTGGAAAAGAGGTATGTAACCCACTTGTGTATGATGGATTAACAAATTTAGAGTCTTTTATTTCTGAGTTTGAAATGTATGGTATGGAGTAATAGATGATTTTGGCATTAGATGTATCCTTGAAGGATACCCCAGCAAGGTGGTGGAACACCCATAATAAAAATATAGAGGCCTAGCCGCAATGCAAAACATTGTTAGTAATTAGATTTGGTGATGAATTTAATTATCTTGGCATGAAATATAATGAGATGACCATTCCAACAAAGCATATAGTGGGATGTACTGCATTATGGGGTTCTATGCCTAAGACAGAGTGGGTCCATATGTTTATTCATACATTAGATACAATATCGTGAAATTGGTATACATAGCTGGAACTACGAAGTGGGATGGGAGATTGGGAAGAGATGGCTATGAATTTGAAGAAAAACTTTAGTTTTCAGGATGAGAATCCAACTGCCAATACAACTTTGCAAGTTGTGAAGTAGAAATTCTTTGAAGAACTATTGCTACATGTATATAAAATGCCAGATTGGGATACAACATTGGAGCAGGCATTGGAATGCTATAATATTACTGAATATCAAGAAGTTGATGACATAAGGGACTTGCACATACGAGAGACCGAAGGTAACCATGACGTAGGAAGACCTAGGATAGACTCTGCTAAATTGTTGTAGCCTTTGAAGACTAGGAGAGTGAATATTGGCTCTGAATAAAATCCTAAGTTTTCTAACATTGGGGATTATTGGGATGACGAGATTGTTGGAAAAGTCACTGATTTGTTGCATGAGTATTAAGATCTATTCCCCACCAAGTTTTCTGAAATTAAGGGTATTGTAGACGACTTGGGAGAAATGAAAATCCCTCTGAAACCGGGTGCGAAGCATGTCAAGAAGAGACCCTATAGGCCTAACCCAAGATATAAAGAAAAATTAAAAGCATAAATTGAAAGGATGTTGGATGCAGGAATAACTGAACCTATCAAAGAGTCGAAGTAGATTAGCCCTATGGTAGTTCAAGATAAGAAGACAGGGGAGGTTAGGATATGTGTTGACTTGAGGAAGTTAAATGATGCATGTTTACATGATCCTTTCCCCACCCCTTTTAAAGATGGGGTCTTAGAAAATGTTGAAGGACAAGAAGCCTACTCATTTATTGATGGGTTTTCTAGTTATCATCAGATTATGATTGCTAAGGAAGATCGACATAAAACTACATTTGCAACAAAATGGGGTTGTTATCAATACATTTTGATGCCATTTGAGTTCAAGAATGCTCATGCTATATTTTCTAGGGTAGTCATCGTATATTTAAGGAGTTTATCCATAAATTATTAGAAGTATATTTTGATGATTGGAAAGTTTTTAGCTTGCTGAAGAATCATATTGAGAATCTGAGGTTAATGTTAGTTCAGTGTAGACAGTACCATATTTCTTTAAATTTGAAGAAATGTATTTTTTGTGCCCCTTTGGTATTTTGTTGGGACATATAGTGTACAAATAGGGTCTAGTGATGGATCCTTCCAAGATTTCTATTATTGTAGATATACCACCGCCATCATCGGTGCGACAGCTCAGAACAACATTGGGACATACAGGGTATTACAGCAAATTTATTAAATTTTATGCACAGATCACTGCTCCTATGGAAAAATTATTGAAAAAACATGTTAAATTTCAATGGAATGAGGAATGCCATAAGAGTTTGGTTACACTAAAGGAGAAGATGGTAATTGTACCAACCTTGGTCTTTCCAAAATGGAACAAAGAGTTCCATGTGCATGTCAATGCATCATCCATAGCTTTGGGTGTAGTTCTAGCATGACCGAGAGAAGGAGACATTGATCACCCGATTGCTTTTGCTAGCAAGAAATTGTCAACGACGGAAAGGAATTAGACTATGACAGAACAAGAAGGTTTGGCAATGGTATATGCATTGAAAAAATTTAGACATTATTTGTTGGGGTCTCCTTTTAAGATTTATACTAATCATTATGCTTTGAGGTATATGGTCAATAAGCCAACATTGGATGCGGGAATCTACATATGGTTATTACTATTCCAATAATATGATTTTAAAGTTGTGGTAAGACCAGGAAAGCTCAATGCGGGGCTTGATCATTTGTCCAGGTTAGAGACGGGGGAGTCTACGAACTTAGATGATAGCTTACCTGATGTGCAGTTGTTTTCGAGTATAATGGTAGATAACTATTTTTAGGATATTGTTCAATTTTTTAGTATGGGTATGGAACCTAAGGATTATATTGTGCAACAAAAGAAACAATTGGTTATGAAAGCAGCATATTTTCAGATCATAGCAGGATAGCTGTACAAGTTGGGCCCAGATGAAATCTTAAGTAGATGTGTGTTAGAGCATGAAATACCAATGATTTTAGAAGAGGAACATAATGGTGTTTCAATAGGACATTATGCAGGTAAGGCTACAACACAAAAAGTGTTAAGAGAAGGACTTCGGTGGCCTACATTACACAAGGGTACAAAAGAATACTTCAAGTCTTGCGACGTGTGTCAAAGAGTTGGAAAGCCTTCAAGACGAGATGAGATTCCATTAGTACCTTGGGTAAATTCACAATCATTTGATAAGTGGGCTATTTATTTTATTAGACCTATTAACCCAGTTGAGAAGAGAACAGGAGTTAGATATATTATTAATGTGACGGATTACTTAACTAGGTGGGATGAGGCTGAACAAGTACGGGATTGTAGCTATATGACGGTTGTGAAGTTTATATTTGAGAATGTGGTTACTAGGTTTCGCTATCCCGGGATTTTAATGAGTGACCAGGGATCCCATTTTCTGAACATGACTATTGTAACGTTAACAGAAGAATTCATATTTACCATCAGAAGAGTCCACCATATCACCCTCAAGCTAATGGGATTGTCGAAGCATTTAATAAAATATTAGATAATGCATTGACAAAGATATGTAATGTGAACCATGACAATTGGGACTTAAGGATACCAGCCATGTTATGGTATTATAGAACAACTTGTAAGAAGTTGATAGGTCACAAACCTTCCAGGTTAGCATATGGTCAGGAAGTTTCCATGCCTATGGAGTACATTGTGCCAAGCTTAAGGATTCTTGCATTTAGAGAAATGACAGATATTGGAGCATTGGAGGAAACGTTGTCAAAACAACTAGAATTAGAAGAAGATAGATTCAATGCAGTTTTTCATTAGCAAGTAAAAAAATTTGTTGAGCATTGGTTGGCATTGATGTCAACTAAAGATGATGTCAAGTGTTTGAATGTCAACTAATGTCAAAGAGGATATCAACTAAGACATTCTGAGTCATTGATATTAGATGAAGTCAAATTGGATACAATATTTCTGCAGAAGTAGTCTATGGAAGCCACTTTGAAGTAATGTATGCACAGGATGAAGAAGAACATGAACACCAAACGTATGTGCACAAATGGTGAAGGTAACAGATATGAATGCAAATTTGGAGTATATCTAGAAGTGCATTTCAGTATGAATTTGTGTGTCAAGGATACATCATGCATGACAAGTTTGAAGAAGTACATAAGAAGATACATCATGCAGATCCAGTTCAAGTAAGAACACAAGTAATGTATCCTACAACATGTGGTCTTTGAGCAAAAATCAAGTCCACCAAGTCATACTCTCTCATGTTAGCAATCAAAGGAGTTGGTTAGACAATGGTACATGTGCACAAGCAGCCAAGGAATTGGTTGAGCAAATGATACAGGTGCACAAGTTTGTTGAAGGAAGTCTTTGGAATGCGCAAGCAAGCCTGAGCGTGTTTGGTCAATGGTTGGAAGTGCACAAGTAGTTAATGGTTGTACAATCTTGAAAATGTGCAAGTATAGCCAATCAAATGATGATTTCAGTAAGCAAAACGCACACAAGTTCCCAGAAGGATACAGCGGTTGAATACCGTCTATGTGCAAATTCCACGACTGACTATACAGCAGGTGCGCAAGTACCTGTGAAAATCCTCACAGCAGATCTAAGAGATGATGTATACCTCACAAGAGAATGATTATGATTAAGAAAGAAAATAGAAGAAGAGTGATCAATACAGTATAATGAGCAACAGAATAATATGGTACAGTAGAACTCGGATAGAAGCAATAATAATTCACACAAACTAGTTAATTAATCACAATATGGACAAATAAATAGTACAATGGTAGAGAGGATTCGAATGCCCAAGGTGGCAATTCGAATTATCCTCTTAGAGTGATCATAAGATCAATAGAGTGTCATCGGATCACAACTAGGTTTCCTCATGATCATCGGAGCACAACTGGAAGTCTTCATCATCATCAGTGGAGTCATCAATGCTCAAGTAACTGTCAACCATCAGTCAAACTGAGTCTAGTAGGTGTAATTGAGTGTAATTGACTGTAACTGAGTGTAACTAAGTGTAATTGAGTGTAACTGAGTGACAACTGGACTAGTAGGTGAAGAAGGGCGAGTTGCTTCCTAAAATCAAGGAAGAAGGGCGCATTAAGCAATTGGAGGTATAATACTGAATAGTGAGAAGCTCCTGGTGGATGGCTAACTGAGGGCTAGTTGCTGGACTGATGACTGGAATGCATGCAAAATGCATGCAAACCCTAGAATGCATGCAAATCCTAAAGGTGCATGCATGACTGAAAATGTAAATGATCAAAATACTGGTGGGACTAGGATGGAGTATAGGCATATCCTAACAGTACCACAAAGAATGACAAGGCAGAAGTCAAAGTCCCACCAAGTAGAAGTTCGTATATGCGTAGAATCCACAAAGTATCAATACACTAAGCGCGCATTACCCACGAGTAATGAAGTGGAAAGGGTCATAATTCCACCAAGTAGAAGTCGGAGAATGCACAAGTTACATAAAGTATTAGTATCTCAAGGGCGCATTACCCACAAGGGTTGGTACAGAAAAGGTCATAGACAATCAAGATGAAGTGTAAGATTGCGCACATACCTTAAGGAAATGGTACATTAAGAGTGAAAAGGTACACCACCAAGGTGTAAAGTCCCACTAAGTTGTGGACCATAAGGGCACTTGATACACCAAGGATGAGACATCAATAGCGCAGAATATGACACATGGCATATGCACAATCCGTGAAGTATGGAAGAAGGGATGCCATGACCAACTTGTGAACATACAATCCGTGCAGGACCTGTATAAATAGAGATGCAAGTTGGAGATTGGATGTAAGCTTGATGGAGATAACATAAGAGCTTCGAGTGTAAGTTTCAGTTTAATTTTCGGTACATCAAGGGGCTTGTAGACAAAACGGAATGATCTAGTGAAGAGACGAATGCGCACATGTAGGAGAATGAAGTTTTGATGGTGTGCAGAATGATGTTGTAGATATGTGACAAATGCACGAGTACTGAAACGAAGAAATACTGAAGTATGCACAAGTGCTTGATGTTTCAAAGGATAATATTACAGTCAACATGTTGATAGTCACATACATGTAAATACATAAGCACAGAGATAGAACCAAACTTTGTCATACAATGCACAGATGTCTTGCTGATGCATATGAGCAGAAGTGAAATTGTGTGAAGGTGAGAACTTCATCTGATGCGCAACGACAGAACAGCAGCAGGATCTGATAAGTGCATTATGATGCAGATGATCTCAGACAAGTGCATTAAACAAAACAGAGAAATCATTTGATGCATAGGACGTTGCAGATTGTTTAAGATATTGCAACACATAATCAGAATGGACACATCATAAAGTGTTCAATTCCATCTGTTACTAGTGATTCATTTCATAACAACAAACTATCAATTGAAAGCACAGTATCAGTTGATCATTGCAATCATGTAAAGCAAAACATTGAGATAACTAGAGATGCAGACTGCAGTATCAGTGAATCACATAGTACATGAAGTAAGTCATCAACAGAAGTTTGATTTGAGAGGAATGACAAGTCAAGTGATGTATGCAGCATAGTGACAGAGTATAGACTGCATACGAAGATAGCACACAATGGAATCATCAGAAGAATATCAGAAGAGTGAACGGTGTTGAAGTTCAATAAGACATCAACATATATTGGACATCAAGGCGGTCGGACGGGGCAAGGAGACAGGAAGTTGGAGCTTCATTCAGGTTCGTGCCTGTAAAACAAAGGAGACAGGGGGTCGGTTCCACCTTCCACTCAATGCTGGATAAAACATAGGGAGTTGAATCTTCCTTCAGGTTGGTGCCTGTAAAAACAGGGGGTTGGTTCCTCCTTCTATTTGGTGTTGGTAAACATAGGAAATAGGTGCTTCCTTGAATGTATTATTTCTCATTATAAAGAAGCACTTTGTGGTTTTCTCCCATTTGGGTTTCCATGTAAAAATCATGTGTGTTATGTGTTTTTTATGTGGTACATATATGTGTGGACATTTATTTACTGATGCATAATAGAAGATAAGAAATAAGTAAAGGATAATTTGTTAAAGAAGGTAAAAACTGCTAATAATTGCACTAATATTTATTCACCCCCCCTCCAAGTATTAAATCGATTCCAACAAAAGCACCAAAAATGTCCTAGCATGACTGCCACATAAAGAAAAATAATTTTTAGGTCGGAGACTTACTTCTTCTCTACAATAGTAAATTCTTCAAACACCTTGGTAAGTTTAGAATGCACTGGTTAAGACCTTATGTGATTAAGCATGTAACAGATGGGGTTGTTGTGCAATTACAGAAGTTGAATGGGGAATTCATGGATGGGTTAGTTAATGGGAGTCGGTTGAAACTCTATCGCGACATCCGCACTTCCATCTATCAAACATAAACACAACTGCATCATCTAGGTGCTAGGTGCAGTTGAAATTAGCACTAAACGCTAAAAATAATCTGCACACGAAGTAGGAAAATGTCGAAGTTATTTTGGATTGTATGTATAGTGGGAAAAAAAATGTGTAGAGAGAGAAAGAGTCTGTCAAGGTCCACTAAGTGATGCATTAATGACAAAGCGAAATAAATGCCAAATTATTTAGATCCCAAGGGAAGATTTGGTTAGATATGCTAAATGCGGCGTTAATGCAGCGATAAGATAGGATGTCTAGGATTTAAATTTTGTAATCTATGAGGATTGAATTCATTACGATTTGAGCTAAAAATGGGGTCAAAGAGTTAGTGTTCTATAAGTAAGTGTGTTTGGTTATGCATGAAAATTCACTGGAATACATTGTTAAAGTCTTCATGGATTCTAGAATATCGTAGAGTCAACTAGAACCTGAGGTAGTAGTAACAAAAGTGCCATCGATGACACTAGCAGTAACATGAGGATTGCTAATGCTAGCAATAAATTCAGTGATAACAAGGAATATTGAAGCATGCATGAAAAGAAAGCATGATGCGGATTAATTGGTGTCCATCTTACCGCTGGTACTTCCACCATATGTGTTGTTGAGGAAGTTGATTGTCGCACCGGTCTGATTAATCAAGGATACAAAGTATACACTGGAGATACCAGCCATTCCAAAGGGTGTAGCGAAGGAAGCTAATATATTAGGGAAAATACCAAACCTTAAATATGAAAATCATGATTTTGTGACTGGAATAAATTCCCTGATTTTGCACCAAAAAACTCTTTAAATAAAGTGCAGAGTGAAGATTCGACGACCTATGTCCTTGAACCATAGTCGTGGGCTCGAGGATTGGAAAAATCTGGCATATTAGCGCATATCTAAATCCCACATTTTGGTCACACTAAATAAGTTAACGTATGTGTGAAGGAGATTTTACTATGTGTGCATGGTGGATTTTTGTGGTTAGATCAGAAAATTTCACTGGATATAGACTTAATATCACAGATTACGGGATTGTCGTCTGTAGGAACGGACCCAACAATGTATTTTATGGGCAAGGAAAACAACAGAGAGCTAGGTGAAAAAATGAAGGACAGGTATGGATTGGAGAAGAGCACTAGGAGATACAGTGTAGCTTATATTGAAGACTAGGCAGTGAGTTTTGCAACATGGGCATTGGATAAAAAGATTATGAGGAAATGTTGCCCTACTCAAGTTCCTGCAGTCATAATAGCATTGGATAAGCATTGTGTTGAAGGTGTCCAGTTGAAATGGGCAACATGAGTCTATTTAATGAATTTTTGGAATTTTTGGTCGATTCCCTCTATGCATAGGAGAAGGGTAATCCATTTCACTATTATTGGCTAATAATTTTGATTGCATTAGTTGCATGGAATGAGTCAGAGGGTTCGCATTTTGCAGCATCGGTGGGGCATTGTTTGGCTACGCGGTATGCATCTTTATTGTTCAATAACAACGCATACCACCAAAGAGACATGAACATCACTTTTTATGTGTATAAGGAAGGGATCCAATACAGTATCAAGTGAACCCCTCATATGGAGCATCGTGTCATAGAACTACTTAGGAACGGTGTTCGGTTTAAAGCCAGGCGGTATCTTATGTTTGTTCAAGATAGAAGGGATCCAAGTAAAGAATGGTTACCTATGCACTACAAGTTAGGGTAAGAACATATAGTGGGAATTATCTAGGAATGGTCGCAAGAGTGGAAAGTACCAATCCCTGGAAAGGAAATTTCACAGGATATGTCACAGACAGCCAGGCAATAGAATGGTGGAGCTGGTCCGGGACAAGAAGAGCAAGGAGACTAGGTATCTAGAGCAGAAGGTGGAACCAGTGAAGAGCGGAACCCATTACAGGAAGGTGAGAAAGAATCCAGTGTGACACAGACCGGCCTAGCCGTTGGGGAGAAGAGGAAAGCTTTGGAAATCCCAAAAGGAAAGAGGACAAAGAGAAAAGCGCAGAAAGGTAGTACAGATTTGTCCTTCACAGAAGATGATATTGATATATTGATGGATAGGATTAAAGAAACTACAATGGATATATGGAAAAATGCAGAAGAAAAACACTTAGAAATTTTTGAGGGACTTAAAGGTTAGTTGACTGAGTTACTGCAAGAAATAGCATACATAAAGAGCGCACCAACCCATTCAATAGCAGAGCAGCAGATTCAAGCAAAAAAGGAAGAAAGGCCATTGTCGTAGCCATCTTCGGCTGCACAAAGACAAGTTGTTAAGTTTCTCCCCAGATCATTAAGTTTTGCAGTAGAAGATGTGCAGAACCATGTATGTGCTTCAATTCAGGCTAAGTTGAAGCTAGCAAAATTTCCTATGGAGATGCTCCAGGACCTACACCATGGGATTGTAGAAGAAATAAAGGGTTGTGACGAATATAGCTATGCTGAAATGATAAAGCATGGAGTAGAAAGGGAAGAATTAAGAAGCAGGTGCAGTACACTTCAGAAAGACAAGGATGAGGCGATCCAGCAAAATGAAGTATTGATGAGAATAAAGGTAGTAACTTGCAGCACAAATCCAAAAATTGCAATGGAGGAGGAAACACCCATAGAATACCAAATGTTGAGCCTCAACAAAGTTATTAGAACATTCAGAGTTAAAATAAGTGAGTTGGTGGCATAATTGGTGCTCAATACACCTCCAAATGTCTACGAGCAAAGGGAGAGTGTGCAAATTCGAGTTCGACCCAAATCCTTTCCTACTTCCACGTAATGAAAATTTAAATTGGTGCTATGGAGTTCATATATCAAATTTTCGACCCGAATGGAAGCATGTGCTCAGCGTTATACAAACCTATATTACATGCGAGGGCAGGTTCTCAATGGTTTTTAATGCATCTTAAAATGAACTATAAAATGAATGTGCCATTTTTCCTGTACAAGAGCATCCAGAAGATGTCAAATAAGGTAAAGGTGCATCCTAAAGATTCAAGGCAGTCAGTATTTCATCATGGACTGATAAAACTTATCATTCAAATAGTGTTACAAAAAGAACAGAAGACCTGGAAACATTTTATATTTTGGTCTGGTTTCATTGCTGAGCGGGATGAACATGTGAACAAGAGAAAGCCTAAAAAGGAAAGCAAAAAGAGTAGGAAGGGAGGAGTTTTGATACAAGACATTTCTGAGAAACCTCTATCACAAAACAAGCTTAAAAGCCCATAAAAAGAAAAGCAGGTTAATGTACTTGAAGTATAAAATCCTGAAAGTATTGTAGAAGAAAAGCAGGTTAATGCATTCAAAGGGAAACAAGAACATTTTCAAGAAACTCAAGAAATGGAGCAAACCATTAATCCTATAGCTGAGCATCTTCAAGATGAAATTATATCAGAACAGGCTAAGAATCGAGTTACACAAGCTTCTGCAGAGAATTCAAAAGATAAAAATTTACAAGATATAGACTTTGAGGAAGATCAACCCTCCTTATGCAGTTAAAGGAATCAAGCTGTAAGTTTAGAACAAGATCAGCTATGAAAGGTAAGGTCGAAAAGGGTTCAAGTTCCAATGAGAAAACAAAGGATATAACTGTAATTCAAATCTCTTCAACTAATGAAGGTGAGGAGGAGGAAGATAGAACAAGTTCTCATCAAATGAGCCTACAGCAAGAGTGAAAAATGATAGAAGAAGTAAATAAAAATGAAGAAGAAGAAGTCATTCTTAAAATGGAGCAAGATTAATTTGAAATTGATCAAAGAATAGCAAAGGATAAGTATGAAGAAGATTTAATCTTCAGAAAGTTAGATATTCCACCTTCCATATCTCAAGACCCTACTTTGTCAGGGGTAAACATATGCTCAGAGGTTGAAGGTCTCAGAAAGGTTCAGGGGCAACATCAAGCAGAAATAGTGTTCCTTAATGAGTCAAATGATAGGCTTATAGAGACCAATAAACGTTTAAGGGCAGACTTAGGAGAAGCCAATGCTTGTTATCAGGAGCTGATGGTGGTTGCTAAGAAGGATTTGAAAAGGAAAAGAGAAGCAGAGACTCAAACTGATGACTTAAACAGACAGGTGAAGAAACTGAAAGAGAAGAACAAGCTTCTATCAGACAAGATTAAAGACTTGGACGCTGAGCAGCCTCAAAATAACAAAAGGACTCATGCGTTGGAAGGGATTGCTATGTTAGTAGAGGCTACCAGAAAGGCTACTCAGTGCCTATTTTTTAATGCATTTTCATTTTGTATCAAGTATGTAATTATTAATAGTTAAGTTTTTAGTTTAAAGACTCGATTATGCAACTGCTTTTGATACCAAAACCTAAAAGTAGTTAGAAACTACTCTTTTTGTAAATGGTTAAAAGGAAGTAAATTGGGATGTAGACGAGTTCGACTTTTTGGTTTCAAGAAGACTTATACAGTGATGATTTTGAAGCTTACAAGACTCTCATGTAAGTCTTGAAGATTGAGATAATACATATGTGATATAAGCCATTTTATACTATTTGATTGAGTTTTTATTTATGATCAGTTTGGTCATTCAATACATGATTTCATTTTTGTTTTAATGTTTTTAATGCAGTGAATGCTTATGTGGTGTAGATGAAAACCAGAATGTGTGATTGTAAATTTCATGGTTTATGTCTTCTCTATTAAAAAAAAAAATCAGTTCTTTGATGGATGGCATGATTTAGTAGCTTGTTAAAGTTTCATTTCCTTTTTACTTTCTTGAAATTGAAACCTTCAAACCATTAAACCCTAAACCAAGAAAATCCTATTTCATATTATTTTTGAAACTGTTAAGATTGTGTTGGTTGGCCCCTTTGTAGTCTAGGGACAAATCCTGGCACTAACATCTTTTGGTGTCGTTATCGGGGACGGAAGTGAAGTTTCATCTTCCCTGGGATATCTTTATTGTTCTGGTTTTGAGGTGGACAGAATCAGAAAATTTCTATTTCAGACTACAGTTCACTAAAGTAGCATTTCACAGTGGCTTCCAGGAGGTCTAGGACTAGAGGGAAGCCTTCTTCACAATTACACCCAGGGGTGTCAGATCCAGAAAAGATTTTGAAGAAGTCTAAACAAGAGCCATATAACCTTTCTTTTGGAAGATCCAAATCTTCTCCATCTTTACTTTCTCTTGGTCAAACAGAATTTTTATCTTCATTTCTATATTTCGAACCAAAATTAGAAGAGGTAGATATTCAGACTTTTACCAATCCATTGTCTCCAAAAAAGCTCAAAACTGAGTTATTTCCCTTGTTTCAGTCTAAAGCTAATATTCTTGTCATTCAGCTCAGTTCAATTAAAACCAATAAACCTTTGTCCTCAACCAGTCAGATTACTTCCAAGATTGCTGGACAACAGCTTGATATGATGGATAGAATGGTAGCAGCTAGGTATGCTCCATTAGTGCTTCCACAACCTTTAAATGCTCTTCCGGGAGGAGACTATAAAAAATGTTTACCTAGGTTTAATGGACTGGGAGAAACAACTGCAGAGGAACACTGGAATGCATTCCTTAGTTATGTTGATAACCAAAATATAGAAGCAAAAGATGTATGGATGTGAATGTTTGTGCGGAGTTTGGATGGTGATGTTAGAAAATGGTTCAGGGAACCACCAAAAAATTCAATAACCCTTATAGAGGAATTACAAAACGTTTTCATGAGACAATGGGGGGATACAAAGGATCACACATATTATATTACTGAATTTGCAGCCTTGAAGAGAAAACATGATGAAACTATAGCTGATTTTTCAAAACGTTTCAATAAAATGTATGGCAGAATTCCTGTGGAAATTAAACCTTCAGAAACCTTGGCTAAACTAACATATGCAAATGCATTTGATCATGATTTTTCTTTTCACTTGAGAGAAAGGAGACCTATAACATTCTTGAATATGCAAGAAGCTGCTCTAGAGGTGGAATCCAATATTTTGGATTCTAATAGACTTAAGGATCAGTCAGACCATCGATTCATGATCGAAAAGGTAAGAATGTATTAATGCCCACAGCCTCCACATCAAAGAAGGAATAAAGTCAATTAGATGAAATGAGTAAGATAATTAAGAGCTTGAGTACAAAAGTGAATAGATTGGAGTTGGAGAAGAGTTCAAATAAATCCTTTCAAGATGGAGAAAGAAATCCTAAATCCAATCAAAATCCTAATCAGTTCAGAAAACAATTTGTTCCAAGATTCATTCCTCGGGAAAGGAGAAACAATAATATTCAGAGGGAGAAGATAGAAAATGAAGATCAGAGAGTTCCTCCCCCTTTCCAAAATAATTTTATAGAATAAGTTGAACAGGTGGAAGATGTACAGTATGAAGATGATTCGAATCAGAATTTAAACTATTTTGGGGAATTAGCATCTGAAGGTTTTACAACTAAAGGCATCTATCACAATTTTGAGTATTATGATTCACATGAGTATCAGGAAGGAAGTGATTATCATCCTCAGGTTTCATCCATTATATGTCATACTGATCCAAAAAAGTCTTATGATTTGAGGTCAGGCCTTAAACAGGTTGTTCAAATTCCAAAAAAGAAAGTAGTCCCACATGTTAGAAAACTACCTAATCAAACATAGGGAAAGAAACAAGATCATAATGATCAAACCAAAACAGCAGAAATTGAAGAAACCAGCAAAAATTCATATACTTTTAACTTTGAGAATGAATTGTGTAAAATCAAAGTTCCAGTGCCATTGACTGAGTTAATGAAGACTCCTTGTTTTAGAGATTCAGCATGCAATTTGTTGAATGTTCCAGTTAATTCTTCTCCTTCCGATACAGTAAATTTACAGGAAGAACATCCAACAATAATCCTTGGCTCTGCTTCATCTGAAAAGCCTGAAAGTGTTTCAACCTTTCCTCCACCTTTTTATATAACTTTGACTGTCCATGACCAAATGATTCACAACTGCCTTTTAGATTCTGGAGCCTCACATAACCTGATGCCTAAAGAAGTCATGGATGCCCTTGGTTTGAGTGTCACTAAGCCATACCATGATTTATTTGCATTTGATTCTAGAGCTATGAAATGTCTAGGAGTAATAAAGGATCTGGTGGTTAATCTTTCTCAATTACCAATGAAGAGTGTTATAATGGATGTAGTAGTTGCTGACATATGCCCTAAGTTTGGCATGCTGCTCTCAAGGTCCTGGGAAAAGAAAGTAGGTGGTACATTACAAATGGACTTGACTTATGCAACAATCCTAGTGTTTGGTGGAGAGAATCGAAGATTGTACAAGGAATTACAGTATGCTTTTATAGTCACGGATGATAAGAATCCTACTAATCATCCCCTTTACTCGGTAGATGAAGAATTGGGCTCTTGTATGATTCATTTTAGTGATGAGAGTACAACTGGAGTACTGCAAGTAGAAAAAGAAGAATCAGTCAAACCTTCTATTGAACAAAAAGATGAATTGTGGCAGATGTATTTTGATGGATCTTCATGTAAAGAAGGAGCAGGAGTTGGCATTGTTTTGATTTCTCCTAGTGGAGAGGTGATTAGTTTGATGTATAAATTGGAATTTGTCACTACCAACAACACAGCAGAATATGAGGCATTGATACTTGGTTTAAGGGCTGCGAAGGATTTGGGAACTCGACAACTTTCTTTTTATGGCGACTCCGAATTAGTTGTCCAACAGGTGAAGGGAAAATATCAGGTAAAGCAGGATTTGTTGAAAGTATATAGAAATGAGGTTTGGGATATGATTGATAACTTTTTCATAGCATTCAATATTACATTCATTCCCAGAGATCAGAATCAGACTGCTGATTCATTAGCATTAGCAGCCACACATTTCAAGATTCCAAAGCATACTCAGTTGAAATATCCAATTGAAGTTAAATACAGACCTTCAGTTCCAGACAATATCAAACAGTGGAGAGTTTTTGAGGATGACGTGGAGATTAAAAAGTTTTTGGAATTAGCTGGAGAGTTTTCCAATTCTCTAATTGATCAAGATCAAGATGAGGAAATAGATGATAATGATGCATACACAGAAAATGAAGTTGTTGATCACAAAATTATTGAATTGAAGGGTAATTTTATTCCTAAGGGTCTGGTCCCCCTTGAGAGAATTTTTTCCAAAGATGATACTCTGCTGAAAGCTTCAATGCAATCTTCAGAAGAAAATATCATGAGCTGTAACATTGGTACAGAGCAGTAGCCCAGAATGGTGAATATTTCTAAGTCTCTTTCAGTTGAACAAAGAAACAGGTACATTACATTGTTGAAGAGGTTTGTAGATATTTTTGCTTGGTGTTATGAAGATTTAAGGACTTATGACACAAGTATTATTCAACATAAGGTGCCTTTAAAACCAAATGTGAAACCCTTTAAACAAAAGTTGAGGAGGATTAACCCAGCTCTACTGCCAGTCATAGAGAAAGAAGTTAAGAAGTTGCTAGATGCAAAGATAATTGTTGCATTGAGATATTCATCATGGGTTGTGAACTTATTTCTAGTTCGAAAGAAGAACGGGGAGATTAGGTTGTGTGTAGACTTTGAGAATCTTAATAGAGTTTCATTGAAGTACAATTATCCATTGCCAAAAATTGAGCAAATTTTGCAAAAAGTAGTTGGAACTCAGAGGATCTCCATGGTTGATGGATTTTCAAGGTACAATCAAATAGCTATACACCCAAATGACAGGGAGAAAACAGCCTTCACTACTCCATGGGGCACATTCATGTACGATAAGATTCCATTTGGATTGATGAATGCGGGTGCAACATTCCAAAGGGATATGGATATAGCCTTTGTAGGAGAAAAGGAGAAATTTGTTGTGATCTACTTGGATGATATTACTGTCTTCTCTTAGTCAGATGATGAGCACTTGAAGCATCTTGAGCAAACATTTCTGAAGTGTAGGAAATTTGGGTTGTCTTTGAACCCCAAAAAGTCACATTTTGTTGTACAGGAGGGTAAGCTTCTGGGACATCTTGTTTCAGATTATGGTATTAGAATAGACCCAGAGAGAGTCAAAGCAATCCTGAAGATTACTATCCCAAGGAGTAAAAAAGATGTTCAATCATTCATTCGGAAAATTAATTTTCTGAGGTGGTTTATCCCGAACTTTGCTGAAACTATTAAACACATTACATCCATGTTGAGGAAGGATCAAGAAGTGAAATGGACAACAGAAGCTAAGGCTTTGTTTGAGAAGATTAAACAAGCTTTGACAGAATCCCCAGTCTTGGTAAGTCCAGATTTTTCAAAAGATTTCCTTACCTTCTCTTTTGCATCCCAAGACACAATAACAGTTGTTCTTTTACAAAAGAATGTAGATGATTTGGAACAGCCAATAGCTTTCTTTAGTAAGACTCTCAGCGACTCATAATTGAAGTACAGTATACTGGAGAAGCAAGCTTATGCACTTGTTAAATCCCTAAAGTTTTTTAGAATTTACATTTTGCATTCAAAGATAATTGCATATGTACCTAATGCTGCTATTAAAGAAATTTTACCCAGCCAGACAGTGAAGGAAAAAGAGGTAAGTGGATTGCAAAAATTATGGAATATGAGGTTGAAATCAGACCTACAAAGTTAGTGAAAGGACAGGGCTTAGCAAAGCTGTTAGCTGATTCCAATTGTGAATCTTTGGATATCCATTTGGTGGCAGATCAGCCAACTCAGGAAGAATTGCAGATGAAGGAAAATAGAGAGCAGATTTTAGATAAATATGCAGAATCAAAATGGTACGTTGATATTGTTTATTTCTTATTGCATTTGAAATGTCCAGATCATATTGATAAGAAGGCATCAAGATCATTGAAGTTGAAGGCCACCAAGTATTGCTTGGTAAATAAACAGCTATTCTAGAAGGATCCGGGTGGAATTTCACTCAGATGTTTAGAAAAATCACAAGTGAAAGAGGTTATTTCAGAAATGCATGAGGGTACTTGTGGGGGTCACAAGTATTGGAAGTTTACTGCATACAAAATTCTTAGAGTTGGGTATTACTGGCCCTCTTTATTTTCAGATGTATATCAACAGGTGCGGGCATGTATTCAATGTCAAAAGTTTGCTGGGAGGCAGAAGCTCATTTCTCTACCATTAAATCCTATTGCAGTGGATGCCCCTTTTCAACAATGGGGATTAGATTTTATAGGTGAAATTAACCCTGCATCCAGTGGAAAACATAGGTGGATACTTACAGCTACTGACTTTTTCACTAAATGGGTGGAGGCAATCCCAGCTCATAAAGCGACTGAAGGAGTTATCGTGAATTTTATACAGGAAAATATCTTGAGTAGGTTTGGTTGTCCGCAGAAATTGTTGACTGATAATGCACCAGCTTTCAAATCAAAAGCCATGGTAATTTTTTGTGAGTATAATGGAATTGATTTGAGGCATTCTACACCCTACTATCTGCAAGGTAATGGTTTGGCAGAGTCATCAAATAAGAACATTATTCAAAGTATTAGAAAACTGTTAAATCAAAATAAGAAGTCATGGGATTCAATGCTTAAGTATGCATTGTGGGCAGATAGAATAACCACTAAAAAAGCAATAGGTCTATCCCCTTTCCAATTGGTGTATGGTACTGATGCAGTTTTTCCTATTCAGCTAGGCATTCCAGTAATGAATTTTTTCCAAGATAGTCAAGAAGAACCTAATGATCTCCAAAGAAGAATTTTCTCATTGATTGAATTGCAGCAAGAACGTGAGGCTATAGCAGAAAGAACAGATGCATACAGAAGGAAGATTAAAGCAGGATTTGATAAAAAGGTAAAAGAAAATACTTTCTCTCTTGGTGATATGGTGCTCAGATGCGATGCGAGGAGAGACCAGAAGGGTCAGCATGGTAAGTTTGACAATCTATGGCTAGGTCCCTTCATGATTTCAAAGATTTTAGAAAATAACACTTTCATACTACAAACTTTGGAAGGTGAGGAGCTGTTTACTCCAGTTAATGGACAGTTCCTCAAATATTTCTATAGTTCTTGAAGGCGAATAGTGTCACACTCATTGTACATAACGGTGTGAAATAAGACTCCATACCCAATGGAAGTTTGCAGAATAAAGCAGCATTTTTAGGTAGCAGAAAGGCACTGGTCTACGAGTTCTTGAAACCTCACAAGGAGGTTTTCATCCCACAGCTGGAGCCAGATGTTAATGCTAAGATTGTTCTCATTTTTATGTGTTTCCCTTAGGTTTGTTTGAACTTTATTTTCTTTTATTAATCATTGATTTTGATTATTTTGTTTTTAATTTTTATTAAATTTTGATTGCTTTTATTTTTCTTTAATTCAAAATCTTCAAATGGCTTATCAACATGGTATTAGTCTCAAAGCTTTCAGTTATGCTTATTCAGCTTTATTATAAAGCTTATAACCAAGTTGCAAACTTTATGTCAAGTGTATTTATCAAATCAGCTATGTTGGAAGATTCGGGTAGCACAAACTGCAAAATAGACCCCTAATGTGCTAAAAAAAATTAATATGATGAAAAAACGTGGTTATTCATGCTGAGTAATGGTTTTCTCGAATTATGATGACTAGAGAGACTTTGCTATGATTATTTGAAGTGTTGAAACACATGTCAAAGAGTTATGATAGTGGTAAGTTCCATAACGTTTCATCATCAGGAGAAATCGATGTTTGAAGCCAAAAGTTAATTTGGGAATCACAGAGCTGAAGACACCTATTTGTTGAACGTGGTTAGCTTTTAAACTTTAAACATTTGTCATTTCTCTTTTCCTCAGAGGCTTAATTAGCAGAGTGCAGTTGTAAAATGGGAAAGAGTGGTAAGACCAACAGGATAGAGCCAATGGATACGCAGTGGGAAGAGAAGTTTTCGTTATGTGTAGACGTATTTAGGGTAGCTGGATGGTTCAATTTCTTTAAAAAAATCACGGGGTTTAATGAGGAGGTTTCGATTTATTTTGCAAAGAACCTGAAAGAGGATGTTATTAAATTCAAAACCCTGCGATTTCAGCTCACATAAGCCCTAATCTCTGAGGCTACAGGTATCACCATGGAGGGGGAGTTATGGTTCAAAAAATTTCCCTTCGAGTTCGACCCAAATCCTTTCCTACTGCCAGGTAATGAAAATTTAAATTGGTGCAATGGAGTTCATATATCAAATTTTTGACCCAAATGGAAGCATGTGCTCAGCGTTATACAAAACAATATTACATGTGAGGGCAAGTTCTCAATGGTTTTTAAATACCATACTAGGTTTTTAATGCATCTTAAAATGAACTGTAAAATGAATGTGCCATTTTTCCTGTACAAGAGCATCCAGAAGATGTCAAATAAGGTAAAGGCACATCCTGAATATTCAAGGCAGTCAGTATTTCATCATGGACTAATAAAACTTATCATTCAAACAGTGTTACTGAAAGAACAGAAGACCTGGGAACATTTTATATTTTGGTTTGGTTTCAATGCTGAGCGGGATGAACGTGTGAACAAGAGAAAGCCTAAAAAGGAAAGAAAAAAGAGTAGGAAGGGAGGAGTTTTGATACAAGACATTTCTAAGAAACCTCTATCACAAAACAAGCTTAAAAGCCCAAAAAAAAAAAAAAAAAAAAAAAAAAAAAAAAAGTAGGTTAATGTACTTGAAGTATAAAATCCTGAAAGTCTTGTAGAAGAAAAGCAGGCTAGTGTATTCGAAGGGAAACAAGAACATTGTCAAGAAACTCAAGAAATGGAGCAGACCGTTAATCCTATTGTTGAGCATCTTCAAGATCAAATTATATCAGAACATGCTAAGAATCGAGTTACACAAGCTTCTGCAGAGAATTCAAAAGATAAAAATTTACAAGATATGGACTTTGAGGCAAATGCAACCCTCCTTATGCAGTTAAAGGAATCAAGCTGGAATTTTAGAACAAGATCAGCTATAAAAGGTAAGGTGGAAAAAGGTTCATGTTCCAATCAGAAAACAGAGGATATAACTGTAATTCAAATCTCTTCAACTGATGAAGGTGAGGAGGAGGAAGATAGAACAAGTTCTCATCAAATGAGCCTATAGCAGGAGTGCAAAAAGATAGAAGAAGCAAATGAAGAAGTAAATAAAATTGAAGAAGAAGAATTCATTTTTAAAATGGAGCAAGATGAATTTGAAATTGCACAAATAATAGCAAAGGATAAGTATGAAGAAGATTTAATCTTCAGAAAGTTAGATATTCCACCTTCCATATCTCAAGACCCTACTTTGTTAGGGGTAAACATATGCTCAGAGGTTGAAGGTCTCAGAAAGGTTCAGGGGCAACATCAAGCAGAAATATTGTTCCTTAATGAGTCAAATGATAGGCTTACAGAGACGAATAAACGTTTAAGGGCAGACTTAGGAGAATCTAATGCTCGTTATCAAGAGTTGATGGTGGTTGCTAAGAAGGCTTTGAAAAGGAAAAGAGAAGCAGAGGCTCAAACTGATGACTTAAACAGACAGGTGAAGAAACTGAAAGAGAAGAACAAGCTTCTATCAGACAAGATTAAAGACTTGGAAGCTGAGCAGCCTCAAAATAACAAAAGGACTCATGCGCTGGAAGGGATTGCTATGCTAGTAGAGGCTACCAGAAAGGCTACATAGTGCCTGTTTTTTAATGCATTTTCATTTTGTATCAAGTATGTAATTATTAATAGTTAAGTTTTTAGTTAAAGACTTAGTTTAAAGACTCTATTATGCAACTACTTTAAATACCAAAACCTAAAAGTAGTTAGAAACTACTCTTTTTGTAAATGGTTAAAAGGAAGTAAATTGGGATGTAGACGGGTTCAACTTTTTGGTTTAAAGAAGACTTATACAGTGATGATTTTGAAGCTTACAAGACTCTCATGTAAGTCCTGAAGATTGAGATAATACATATGTGATATAAGCCATTTTATACTATTTGATTGAGTTTTTATTTCTGATCAGTTTGGTCATTCAATACATGATTTCATTTATGTTTTAATGTTTTTAATGCAGTGAATGCTTATGTGTTGTAGATGAAAACCAGAATGTGTGATTGTGAATGTCATGGTTTATGTCTTCTCTATTAAAATTTGTTTTCAGTTCTTTGATGGATGGCATGATTTAGTAGCTTGTTAAAGTTTCATTTCCTTTTTACTTTCTTGAAATTGAAACCTTCAAACCATTAAACCCTAAACCAAGAAAATCCTATTTCATATTCTTTTTGAAACTGTTAAGATTGTGTTGGCTTGCCCCTTTGTAGTCTAGGGACAAATCCTGGCACTAACAACCACCATTGTATTTCTCTATTTTTTTATTCTATACTTAGTTGGATTTAACCTTGTTTTGGAGTGTATCTGCTTGAAGAATAAAGGACCCATATGAGTTCGTCCTCCTGGTCTCTAATCCTCACATGAAAATCCTTGAGCCCTGCTATGTATTGATTCCAGGTTGTAATATCCTCATTATTTAAACCCAGAGCATCAGAAGTAATCCACCCTTATCTCAAAAAATTTGTTGTATGTGGACTAGCAACTTGATTTAGAGTGAACAAGCCATGGATGTGGAGGCTTTCCAATATTTGTGGAGGAAGAATATGTTGATATCTACAGCTTGGCCAGGGGTCTAATCTTATACCGACTTTGGATCCATTTCTGATGCGCCAAACTAGACCTTTTTCAATTAAGTCGAAAGACTAAAGATTGGCCTTCGAAACAATTGATACATTGCTCTGTTTTTTGCAAGCGATCTAACCCAATCTATGATAGGCATGGGTGATTTTTTTTTTTTCCAGAGTCTGTGTCCACATATTTTTGGTGGTGAGGAGTCTCCAACCACATTTTTCCTCCAATGAATTTGAGAAACGAAGAATTTGTTTTAAACCCCATCCTCCATATGCTTTGGGATTTGTTATTTTTTCCCATCTTACCCAAGGCATCACCTTATGATCTTTATGGTCGCTCCATAGGAATCTAGCATACAGTCTTCTAGCCATTTCCAAGATTCCTTTTGGAATCCATGCTAGAGCCATCCAATAGAGCGGTATGGATTCAAGAACTATTTTTATTAAAATCAATCTCCTGACCCTCGAAAGCCATCTAAAGGACCAAATATGTATTATTTTCTCCAACTTAGAAATTAGGCACTTCCAATCTTTTTTCTAGTAGTTGTTTGGTTTTAGGTGGAAACCCAGATATTTCAGTCCATTGTACAGATTGCCACTTGGGAAGGCGAAATTATCCTTGTAGCTTCAAATCTCTTCATCCTCCATATTAAAATAGTATAGTGTGGATTTTTGTGTATTAACCACCATCCCTGAGGCATCACAAAACAAGTCCAATACTCTAGATAAAGTATCTTCATCCCGTCTAGACCCATCGCTAAATATCAGAATATCATCTACAAAGAGTAGAGGAGTTATTGAAAGAGCATTGGATATTTTTGCGCCTTTGAGATTGCCTCCTCTTTTTGCTTCCTTCATTTCCCTATTGAGACCTTCTGCTACAAGCAAGAATAGCATAGGGAATAGTGGGAATCCCTATCAAATTCCTCAATCAGCCTTGAAGAAAGGGGAGGTCGATCCATTTCTAAGGACAACAAATTAAATCGTGGTGATGTGGGTCAAAACCCACTTGATAAATGGAACCTCGAACCCCAGGTGAGTTAGTAGGAGGCGAATGTAGATCCAATTTACCCTGTCAAATGAATTTTATAGATCAATATTGATGACTACACATTTATCCTTTCTTCTCATGATGCTATTCATAACCTCATGCACCACCCCAATGGCCTCATGAATTTGTCTTCCATCCAAAATTCCAAATTTTTCTTTAGATATTTGGTTGGACAGAATGGCCTTTATTATTCTGGCAATAATTTTGTATATGTCATTTGCCAGTGATATAGGTCTGAAGTGATCAAATGAGTCGGGATTGTCCACTTTGGGTATTAAGGATATGAAGATGGAGTTGAAAGACTCTATAAATCTTCCTATTTGTCGAGATTCCTCCACGAACTTCAACAAATCAAATTCCAAAATATCAAATGGTTCCAAGAATAATTTCACTGGCCAACCATCCATACCAAGGATTTTGTCTTTTTGGAAGCTTTGGAGTACCTCAAGCAGCTCAGATTGTTATATTTCTTCCATAATGTCCCTATTATCCTCCTCATTGACAATCTAGGGAAATATTGCGATATCCTTAGTATTTCAAGGATCGATGCTCTCTCTGGCGCCTCAAAAATATTAGAGAAATGATCCTTTCCCAATTTTGACATCCCTTTGAAATTTTTTACCTCTCGCCCCTCCGATTCTTTCATCCCCTAGATGATATTCCTGATCTTGTGTCCTTTTTCCATGGCATGGAAAAATTTGGTATTGATATCATCCCTACTATTGAGCCAAATTGCTCAGCTCTTGAGACTTTGTCGTCCTTGTCTTCATCAAGAATATTCTTCTTATTTCTTTCTAACTATAGTAAGAGTCTTTTTTATTCTTTGGACTCCATACCACCACTTTCTGAATCATAAATAGAATGTAGTCTCTCTTCTACTCTTCTAAGTTCCTACTCGTATTTAATGTTCTTTTCATGTGCCCATTTTATTGTGGCCTGCTTTAAAACTTTCATGTTTTGTGCAAATTAGACTCAGGCTGATCTGTGATCTCCAGGATCCATAGGCTTCCATACATTGGCTAGAATAGCCTTGAAATCCTCATCATTCAACCAAATGGAGTTGAAGAAGGGACTTGGAGGATTCTCCCTTTCATTGTTAAGTTAAATAAATATAGGGAAGTGATATGATTCTCCCCCTAATCCAATACACTTCTCACCCTCTGACATCTATCTATTAATCCATAATTGATAAGAAATCGGTCTAACCTCTTTGCAATATAATATTCTCCAATTCTTATGTTATTCCATGTGGGGTTCAACTCAAAAGTTTGAATATCAATTAGACCTTTACTCTCTCTATGATGTTGAAAATAGGAATCTAAAGGGTCTGGGACTGCCGTTGGCCCCCATATTTCTGACACCCAGACTGTAAATTTTAGATCGCCCCCCATAATGAGATTTGGGTTCTGAAAGAGATATTTTTCTAGAAGTGAGTCCCAGAAAGTTTTCCTCTCCCAGTAAGGCCCATAACAATTTACAACCAAAAGTTACAACTCACATCCCACGAACAATATATTTATCCCCAAAACAGATTCACATCCCCAACTATCCTTCACTTGAACAGAGGACAGATTCCAACCGATGGCAAGTCCACCAAATCTCCCATTCACATTTGACGCTAGGAAATTCCATCCTTTAAATAATTTTTTAAGTGTAGCTTCAACCTTATTTACCTCCCCCAAAGTTTCTTGTAGAAGAAGGATATCTGGAGAGTTGGACAGAACCAACCTCCTGAGTGACGATTTTTTCGACGGGTTTTCCAAACCCCTACAATTGAATGAGATAATATTCATTCTTTAACCCCTTCTAGGACAACCTGTACTCTAAGCGCCCTTCGAATGGAATATTGTTTCCCTACTACTACCTCCATGATAGCATGTTCATGTGCCTTATGAATGTTTGGTTTCATATCTCTCCCTCTCCCACCATTGACAATGTTTTGAATCATTCCTAGCCCCCCTTCGCCAAGACTGATCCCAGTTGTTATAGGCCTAAAATCATATCTGGAGCTTAAGTTCTTCAAGCCCATAGATTACTTAGGGATCACATCCACCCTCAAGGGGCTGTTAGTGGATGTATCCATTGAGTCTAGGAAATGAGTAGGAGGGTTTGGGGAGGTTAGTGTTAGGGAGGCTATTGATATCAAAAAAGTAGATGAACCAGCATTTAAATCGCAAGGTGGAAATTGTTTGGTGGCTTGTGTGCCTATGGAAGAAGAAGCATGTTGAAAGGGAACCTTGGACGCTTCCTTCTCCTTTCCCCCGCTTGTGAATTGCATCAACTTCTTCCTGTGCTCTTCCATACCGATCCAAGCCTCTTCTAGTATGGACTTGGATCCCCTTTTCATTGCCACTATCTCTTGTTTAGGGATCCAGATGTCTATTATCCCATATTTGGTTGCCAAAGTTCTCTTCTCACATAACTCCCCGCTCACCCTCCTTTCGAAAGATTCGCTTAAGCCCCTATTGTTGCTCCTTGGTTTGAAAGAAAGATTGCAAGAATCCACCAAATGTCCATACACATGAAACCTTCTGCACCTAAACAGGATCCCCTCATAGTCCAGGGATTGGAGAATGGTGAATTGTACCCATTATATTTCAATGTATTCTTTAAGGTATTCTATGGTGTCTATCCTGAATAAGATCTGGGCCACACTCATCTCACCTGTCTCCTCAAAATACCTTTCCATATCCAGAAATTCCCCTAATTGATTGTCGATTCCTCTAAGAATTTCTGGCAACCGTAAATCTAGTGGAAGACCTAGTAGCCGAACCCAAATAGGAGATATATCCAACATATCCTGGCTTGCATCAAATAAAGGGGTCCATGGCTTTAATGCAAGTGGCATCGACCCAATACACCAATTTCTTGATACGATCCATCTGGGGTCTTCCAACTTCTGGAGAACGAAGACATTCAACCCTTTGGAAAAACACACATATTTTGGAGTATAAACCAACCTCTCTCCCCATTGTTCATTTTCCCATTGTGTAATATTTTTAATAGCAAATTTCTTTCCATGAACCCAGCCATTAAGTGCTAGCTCAACCATTCTAGCCACTCTGTAAAGCGGGATTCCTTCCCCTACCACGAACTTGTTTACCCTACCATCATTTTTCAAAATCCTTCTCTTTTTATTTCTTCTACCTTCTCCTTCCCTAGAATCATTGGTTCCATGTTGAAACCCTTCCCTATCTTCCTCCTCTCTTGTCTCGGCCTCTATTCCTCGATTCCCGCCAGGAAATGTGAAGTCCCCTTCATCTTGAGTGAACTTAGGGTTACTTTCAGGACGCCCCGGACTACTTACAAATAAAGAATTTGGATCTATGTCTTCTCCACCCAGATTCAGAGGAATTGACTCGCTTCCTTCCCTTTGAACTACACCCACTCTCGATCCATTGTTTTCCAAGAACTCACATCCCATGACCTCAAATGTTTATGGTCCTTGAAGAAAACCATTGAAGCCTGGAGCCTCAGATTGAGCCTCTGAGGGGTGGGAATCACCCAGGCCATGTGATGTCCCCATATGAAGATGCGGATGATCCAAGAAATCCACCAGTAAGGTTTTTAGGAACTAGCCATTATTTGGGTTAGTTTCCATCTTTCATGTAGGTTTGGTGTTCGTAGCTGATTTTGGAGAAACCCTATTCCCACCTCCTTTTTCTACCTCCACAGATATTCTGTTGATAGGGACATCCCATATGTCAACATCATCATATAGGTTAAGTGTATAGTCTACTAAGTCCTCAACATCCTTGATTGAATCCTCATAATAAAAACCCTAATCATGCACCTTCGATCCCGATTTCTTTTTCATAGCCGCAGACCTAATAATCCCCCCCCCTTCCTATCAAAATCGTCTTTGGAAAATCATTAACCCTACACTAGCATATTTAAACATCTCAAATAGTTGAGTTTGTTTCATGTCAAGATAATGTTTAATGTGGATTTCATGATCCCTAAAACCCCTATAGTGTTTTAATACATCCTTTGTGTTGGAAGAAGACCTAATGTTATCATGCCAAAACACTTCCACTATTCTCTTTATTGCTTCTAATAGAATATATTTCTAGAGTTCTTGGATATAGTTTAACAATCTGTAAGGTGCATAGTGCAACATTCCATCTTATTCACAATTCTCAACAAATTTGGATTCCATGCTACTTTATAAGATGGGTAAAATCATGCATAACAAATCGTTGGATAGCACCATTAGTAAACTGAAGACCCAAGACCCACTAACTTCTTTCAGGATGGGAAGGTATTGTGACAGGGATTCCCACTCTCTCCCATGCTTTATATTCTTATGGAAGATTATCTAAGTAGAAGACTCGAATATGAAAGGAATATTGGAAATATCCTTGGTATCAAAATAGTCAAAGGAATAAGGGATCTAAATCATTCCCAATTTACAGATGACACTTTGTTGTTAGGAGGATCATCAATGGTGATAGAAAATAGATTTCAAAGCAGTATGGACATATATTTACGGGCTTTGGGGGGAGAATTAAATAATCATAAATGTTGTGTATGGATGGAATATATTAGCTGCAAGCCTTAAAAATATTGCTAATATTTTGGGATTTTCTGCCAAGAAAGATTGGAATTATTTCATCTACTTAGGAATCCCCATATTCCTAGGGAGACCTCAGGCCTTGGACTGGAGGACTGTGGTTGAAAAAATCAGTAAAAAAATGGAACAATAGGGTACCCAGTTGCTCAATCTAGATGGTATATTTGTGTTGATAAAATCAACTCTTTCTTCATTATTCATCTACCATAACTCTATATTGCTAGCCCCAATCAGAATCTCTAGATACATTAATAGTCTTCAATGTAAATTTTTATGGCAGGGTGGTAAAGCCAATGTAAAAAAATATCATTTGGTAAATTGGAAACAATTTTTGACACCAAAAACCAAAGGAGGATTAGCAATTAGAGATACCAATATGCTAAACAAATATTTGGGGGACAAAATTATTTGGAACATTGCTAGAGGGGAAGAAGAGTGGTGGAAAAATGTTGTAACTAGGAAATATACCCTCTCATATCGAAGCAAAGTTATTCGAGTCCTTTACATAACGATATCAACACTATTGGCTTTCCACGACAAGAGTCCAAATGCTCTTATACTTATGTAATTCCAATTAAGATGGATTCATGTTGATATACAATACCATTTATTATATCATTTGATATAATTGAAGAAGCCATCCTTGGGAAAAAAATTAATGTGCAACTTCCCGAAGTATCTATTAATTTTTTATTTTGCTTTGTATAGATCTCATTTTAGTGGTTATATAAACCATGTGCCCATGGTCCACCAAGATCCAAAATTTAAGGCAGGACTAAAAAATGTTGCACCATATCCACAACCAACCTAAGAAGGTGTTAAAAAATTCACAGAAGAACTTGTCCAAGAAATATAAGAAGATTATCATGACTAAGATATTGGTTCACATTATCGACAACCTGCTTTGAATTAAATGGCCAGAAAAAATACAATTTAGATTCAATTAATTGTGACAAATTTAAGGGAGACATAAGTAAGAGATGGTTGCATAAAAATTAAATTTGATGAATGTTGTAAATTGAATCCAAAATCCTTTCGAGAAAATTCCAAGAAAGAATCTTAAATCAAAACTTTACTAATAGCCATGGCATATGGGAAGGCAATTCTTATCAAACCATCTCATAGGAAAGATACAAAGGAAGCCATCGCAGAACTACTTAAATAAAAAGTAATCATACCTTCAACATTTGAATTTTGTTATTCTGTATTCATGGTAAATATGCACAGTGAACAAAAAATGAGGAATGAAAAGGATGGTTATCAATTATATTCCTCTTAATGGAACACTATAAAATTTAACTATCCAATGCCTCGCAAAAAAAAAATTCTCACACATTTGATAGGAAACAAAGTATAAAACAAGTTTGTCTATAAGAGTGGATTCTTTAAAAGTACAATTAATCTCGAATATATATATATATATATAGATATAGATATAGTGCCACACAAGGTCAATATGAATGATTGGTCATGCTCTTCGGTCTCAACAATGCTCTAGCTTACTTTCAAAAGTGGATATTTTTCAACACACATGCACACACACACAACAATAACAACAACAACATCATATGCCACATAAGGTCAATATGAATGGCTAGTCATGCCCTTCAATCTGAATAATGCTCTAGGTTATTTTCAAAGGTGGATGGATTTCATTTTTAATCCATGTTGTAATTTCAATCTTATATATATATGAAATTGTTATATATTAAGGATCTATTATAAACCATAGCCCTCATTTGGAAAAATTCCAAGAATTAGTTACAAAACATGGAAATGTTTTGTCAAAGTCCAAAATTGAATTGTATAAAACTAAGGTAGAATATCTCAATCAACATCTCCTCCAAAGAAAATTCAAATGTATCCACACATATTTAAACACATTCTTTAGTATCTATATAATGAAGAATTGAAGTATATCCTTGGATATATCAATTATGTTATGTCATTCTTAAAAAATGTTTCACTTGAAAGATCTCTCTTATAGAAATTTCTTTGCAAAGGGAAGTGGAAGTGGATTGATAAACATATAAGAGAAATACAATTAATAAAACAAAAATCCAAGAAACTTCATCCACTCAATATTCCTACTAAAAATGGTCCATATATAGTACATACAAATTCACCATCATCAAGATGGAGAGCATCCCTATTAGAATATGAAGAACTTTGTAGATATGCATCCAGAGTATGGCCAAACAAAATTGACATATATCACAACACAAAACTTGAAATATTGAAATATATGATGTGGTAAAGGCCTTAAAAAAAATTGCCATCCAGTCAAATTACAGACGCTTAAAAGGGTTCCTCACCAAAAAGATTGACTCTATGTTGGACAAGCATGGGAGGTTTACTATATGTAAAAGCTTCAACAAGACATTTGAATATGAGGTAGATCATATAATTGACAACAATAATTATTTAGTAGACCAACTACGGGAAATAAAAGCTTATTATTTTCAAATGGAAAAGAAGAATGTTCAAAATCCAAACTAGCATCAGAGTGCTTTGCATTGGAAATTTTGCAAGCCCAAAGGTTAATTTAAGAATTTTCAAATCTTCTCATGTGAAAAATTCAGTTCAAAATTTTAAAAAAAAAAGTATTATTAATGGCAAGATAGAAGAAATCAATGAAAGAAACACATGGTCCAATATCGTTGGGAAGATATCATATCTTTATCCCATGAGCTAAATGGGTATACAATTGGGAATAGAAATGGATCACAATTTAACACAGTATGTATTTCTTGAAGATTATATGCATATTGTTATGTTAATTAATGAAATATCAATTCACGACATTGGTATATGCATATTGTTATGTTAACTAATGAAATATCAATTCACGACATTGGTATCTTATTATTAGATACTATAGTACCTACAAGATGGTGGTACATGTTAATCAACTAGTAAATGAATGATAAACCCAGCAAACATCATTATGAACACATATAATTATCTCTATTTGTATGCACTCAAGATCTTGGAAATCATCTAGATAGCAATTGACCCATCATATCCAATATATCACCAAAAAATTTAGTATTGAAAATATGGGAAATATGTTTGATGATGATATAGAAGGAATGGAAAAAGCTTAGGGAGATAATGGGTACATTTGTGAATGATTTATGATGATGTTTCTAATGTTTGGACCCATCGACAAACAAATTCTAATGAAACTTATGTAATTAAAATATTGGTCAAAGTGGTAGACACTATCTGATTGTCCCAACTATGATAAGACACCATTAATTTCACTTTTGCCTTTACAATTCTACTTTTGTAAAAGCAACAGACACCTTGACCATATATCTATCGGAAGGACCTTGTAGTATGTCAATATAGTGGTAGATAATGGCTACAATATAGTTAGTGTCTACAAAAATCTAATCTCCTTAGGAGTCTTTCAAAGGATTCATTGTAATTATAAGAAAGAGGCAACACTTCTCATTTGGACACATAAAAGATCAAGAGAGCACTCCTACAAGTTTTTCAATGATCAAAAGAGTGAGTTTAAGAGCCCCCTCTTTATTTGTAAAAACTATTTTTTGTTAGTGTGTGTGTTTGTCTGTGTGTGTGTGTGAGAGAGAGAGAGAGAGAGTTATTAATAGTTTCTCATGATGTGTGGTAATGTAAATATTCCTACTAAATATTCCTAAGAAAACCTTTCGGAAGCTATCCTTGGCAATGTTTAGGACCCAAAACAAACTAAGGAATGGACAAGAGACAGTTATGGCAACCCTCATGCAACAATCACCCAAAGTGAAAGTGCCCTCATGGAGACAAGCACCCTCCAAGAGAGTTGAGGTGGATGTTATGCATATGTCTCAAGTACCACAAGCACTTCCCATTTGCAGTCACTTGGGCGAAAATCCTAGAAAAGGAATCTATGTTCAACACTTCACAATCAACAACAGGGCAGAACAATCGTGGGTTAGCTGTCTATGAATGGGTAGGGAATGTGAAACCAAGTCCTAGACCTGAAATTGTGGAGAGAAATGGTGCTAAAGATCTCGTACTCGCATAACCTACCAAGAAAGTAATGAGGGGATAATCTCAATCACTTACACAGCATGACCCCATGCTTGACATGCTTGTGAGGCATGCTTTCCCAACAAGTGCCTCTTGTTACTAATCGATTTTGCACTCAATTATTCATATCCTAGTTTGTTTTACAAAACTGGCTTGGATAATTTATTCCCCAAACCTATAACCAAGGCCCTAAATCCTAGACTATTTTGAGTTTTCTATCAAAGGGAAAACAAGTCTCGTTGATTTTATTATCGTTCCTTTCAATGATTTTTGCTTACTTGACTAAAGGAAATGAATGGGACTTGATGATGTTTTGACTCAACAAGGACACCCAAAAAATAAAGATATTGACAATTGAATTAAAGCAATTATACTAAATCTTTCAAATGACATAATGTGTTCTAATCAATTTGAAAATAACTCATGAAAGAAGAGATCGATGTCCTAAAGCTTGTAATGTTGTTTTCTCTTTTTTATTTTTCACAATTTTTAATTAACAAACATTCAACAATCTCTCACTCCAAATGCAGTTACCAACTCTCCAAAAATGATTTTAGCTGTCAGAGATTCCAAACAACACACCAATGAAATTGCACAAAAACACCCAAAATGATAATCTAACCAGTCATGTAATGTAGTTATCTGTCGTTTCCACTTGAAAAACAAATGAAACTAAATATGCAAATCAAAATAAGATTGAAAATATGAAATGCAATTCAATTTTGACAAGGTCACTATTCACAAGTCAAAAGAGATGCAATTCTCTATAGGGTTTGAGAGCATAAATTTATAGGGGTTGTAGTGCACTTGGTATTGATCAAAAAGATATCATATAATATGTCAAAAGAAATCTTAGAAAATCCTCTATCTAATGGTGTTGGTTAGGTGGAAATATGAGCTTTCTATCAAAAGATATCATCCCAATCATCCAGATGGCCATCACAAAAATAATAATGATAATAATCATTTTAAACAACGATAAATCCACTTTTCAATCTCCAATTTGGATTTTTATTGAATTGGGATAATTTTTTAAGAAGAGCTCATATATGTAGTTGGTTCCTTCTTATTCTACACAACAAGTTACAGAATTTGATTTGAAGGCTACCACCCTCTTTTTCCTTATTTTAAAGGAAAACAACTCCTTAGAATCCAAAGAAGAAAACAAAGTCCCTCTTTCTGAATGACCTACGGGAAATCATGCAAAAGTTGAACTGTGTACACTCCCAAGTACCCTATACAAGTCTAGAAAAAACCACAAAAACTCTAATGAGAAAAATTTGAGTTTTCCCCAGTGGGGTTGCCAATTTTGTTTTGGATAAAATTATCCTAATAGCTAGGGTTTGAACTATCATAGATTGGATGTGAATAATACCATTCCTCTTGCCCTAGAAGTTAAACATTCATGTTTTGCAATCAAGAAAGGAAAAAGTAACATACCTTATTTTGAAGGTTGTCCAACGAGATTCTTTGTTTGTTGATCCAGATCTACCTTATCTCCCAAATCTAAGTTCTTAAATCTACTAACACATCACAAAAAATGCATTTCCCAAATACAAGAGCAAATATGAATATAAATGTAACTTCTAATCAATTTATCAAGAAAAAATAATTCTCCAGTGTAAATATCAATCAAAGAAGACAATGGTGGGGGGAGGGAAAGAAGATAGATCTTCATTTATGAATATAAACAGTAATTACAAACTTGATCTTGTTGTCAGCACCTCCCATCATTGTCACTCGGGTTTCTCCAATCTTGGGCCACTTAAAGCATCTTCAAACCTCCAACTCCGTATGCATAAAGGAAAGGGAAAAGCAAAATTGTTTTAGATCCCTAATCCCACATAGAAGCACAAGAATGGAGATATATATCTTTGAATATATAAAGATCATGGACCCAAGGAACAACCACTTGTGAATTCTCCAGTGTGAGGGTATAAAATTGAATCTCTCTCCATCCCCTTGATTTGGCCTCTTCTTATAGGAATTTAGAAGAGATTGGAGATAGTCGTAATGGCATGTGAATTAGGTGGATATAAGTCATAGATAGGATTTGATGGTATGTGAACTAAGCAATTACAAGTCATGCACAAATTTCATGCTCAATTATGAGCATTTTCCAACTCACTATGAACTTTCTTCTCAATTATGAGTTTTTTCAATTATGAAATTATTGTTATTTCATACTATGAATATGTTTCTTCTCAATTATGAGTTTTTTCAATTATGAAATTATTGTTATTTCATACTATGAATATGTGACAAAATAATTATTTCCTTGTGGAATAATTATAAGACTTTTACTCAATTATATAATTTCAACCCCATAACATCTAATAACATCATTGCAAAGCCCATGGTGGAAAATAAAAGCATAGAGGTTCATTATATACATTTTTACATCTTCCCAATTGTAATATAGTTCATTATTCTATACTAATAGTGAGTGGACTCTTCTTCCCTTTTAAGATTCCTAAAGAAAACTAGGTTTGTTATTAGTTTTTACACCAATGGGTTTCTTTTATCAACCCTATCAAATGATAATATAATTTCGATGTTGATGCTAAATATTGAAATTGATGTTAATAGGAGTGTTGCAAGAACCTCCGAGAAACATTAGGAAATAGATTGAAAGAGACCTTGTTTGGACAATCATGCAAATCAATGTTCAAAATTGATTTACAATATTTTCTTAAAGTTAGCACCTATACAACAAAGTGTCTATCATGCCTCCAACTTGACCATTTCATGAGGGCAAGGGAAGGAATCGGAGTGAAGAAGGATCCACTAAGAGAGATGGGATATAGTAATTTAATTTCTATTAAGATGTCATGAAAATAATGATGCCATCAAGTATGATGTGGCACAAGTCCCATGGTGAGAATGATAATTTTGTGCCTAGGGTCATTAATATTTATTTTTTGGTTCTTAATTCTATGTAGTGCCCTTTCATTGACTCTTTAGTTTCTGACAACTCGTCATATTCACCAGTTGTCATCTCGTTTATGATGTTTTCAAATTTATAGCATTATCGCTTGTCCATAATAGAGTTTAATCTTTCTTTTTTGTATTTCTAATAATAAAATTATCTTGTGGTATAGGAAATCAGCTTCCTAGTACTTGCATACTACTTGCTCTTGTGAGGCCCGTAGTGGTTCATTGGAACATTTTTAAGTCCACCCAATTGCAAGTAGATTAATTGCTTTGTAATATCAGTGAGAAGACTCTTCTTCCCTTCTAGGTTTCCTAATGAAAACCTATTACATTTTCCATTCCTATTGATTCCTTAGTGTCTATATAAGATGGTAACATAACTTCAATGATTATGTTAAAAATCAAAATTGAAGTTAATATGAGTGTTTTGGGTGCCTCCAAGAGGACAATCATGCACAACAATGTTCAAAATTGATTGAGAATATTTTCAATAGAGGTAACACCTATCCAACAAAGTGTCTACCATGCCCCCAAATTGACCAAGTATAAACCCAAACCCTTTATCACCTTAGGGTTCATTTGTACTAAGGCTTCTTTGCATATCATAAATTTAGATGGTGCTCCCTCTCAATATTCATTGACCTATTATATCTTTTTCTATTGTGTTAGGTTAAAATCACCTACATATATCATAGTTGTTAAAAGGAAAACCTTCATCTTGGTAGGCTTTTCCATTTTTTATACCAAACCAAGCCCTATCAGATTTTTCTTAACCAATCCACCTTTATAAATATGTTAATTGGCATGAGAGGGAAACCGGGTCAATGAAACTTGGAAATGTTAAAGACCCCACCAAGTTCATCCTCAAAAAAGTGGTTGGCACACCCTTGTAAGGAAGTCATTGATAAGCATATGAAAACCTGGCCATTAAGTCAAGTCGAGTGATCACACGCCAACAAATGTGTAAATAATGTCCCATCTCTTGATAGGTGGTGAATACTCGACACTTAAGAATAGAATTGAAGGAAGCTTCTCTCTAAATATATCCCTATTATAGGGACATGGCATGTTTATTGATTGATGATGTTGCTTCAAGTATGGGTCCATATCCATTGTTTCCCATCCCAAACTTACATAGAGGTCGAGCGCTACTTATCACATTTCAAATGCCAAGATTGCAATTATTTTTTTATTTTTCCTTCCCTACATTAATTTCCTTATGAACTTTGTTCAGCCTTCCTTTCAATCTCAATTTCTCTCCATATTCAACACCCTCTAGACTTTCCCCATGAGCTCATGAGACTTGTGGTTCCACCTTAGGTACAATGGATTATGAGGTCATGATCCCACTACAAAATTTAAAGATTACCAAAAATATGCATTATTGTTTTTACTCTAAACATGTCATAAGAATTAGCTTTAATCTGATGAATATCTAATTATATGTTTGGGGATGACTACCACTCTTTTAAGTATTGTTGGAAATTATATATGCGCAATGATGATTTTACTAGCATAGTATAAATTAAAGACAATATGTTGAAAATTTGTTTTTAAGCTTCGGTTATGACTACCACTCTTTGTTATAATTGAAAATCGGCCATTTACAACTATTTGTTAATAGGCTAATATAACATGGAAATATTTAATCCAACCCCTTCATTAATACATAATTTATCCTTTACACATTTTTCCAAGCTAAAATTATTGGATGCCTTAAAAAACCTAGTTGATCCACCCAAATAAAAATTACTCATCCATTGATATATTTGTTCTAACTTTTATTCCTCATACCACTAAATTCCCTACCTTACCTAGAATTGTATCTCGTTTAACTTCTTTGGTATCTAAACTTTTTTACCTTCATGACTGAAATATCATGACAAACCCATAACATTTGTGCTTGACTTATTTGGTATCTCATTTCATAAGAGAGAACATGAAATAAATTGAGTACATTGAAGTGACAATGATGCTCCAAAGCAAGCACCACCCAAACAACTTTTATACACTAAAAAGCTCTAAATATTTTGGGGGTAAAAATTATTTCCTATTGCTCTTAGGTTAAAAGTATGCATAAGAATGCAACCTCATGTACATTCAATTGCTTTCCAAACACCTTATTTCTCAACTCTTTATGAAAACCCTACTTCTCAATTTCTGGAGACACCACTATATGGCAAATATGCATAGCCAAATATTAAGACATCTTGACCTCAAAAAATTGTAAATATGCTAATGCCCTAATTATAGATTATCTAAATTTGTTAATGTCTTGAATAAATATTGTAACGAGGCCCTAGTAACAAGTATGTTACATTGTGTAAGGCCACAATTAGGGGATTTAAATAGAAAATAAAAGTGACCTTTTGCTACTACGTAAACAAAAGAATTTTTTTTTACCATCCCCAAAACTATTTGTTGACCTTCTCAAATTGAGTATCTACATAACATAGAAACCAAACCCATTAAGGGATTTGTGCCTTTCTAGTTCAACATAATTTCACTATGCAATAAATGAATCTATATCAACTATTTGACTAGACATGCATAAAGCTCATAAAGAACATAAAGATTTTTTGACAAGTAATTTGTCATATAATACAATTGAGTCCATACAAATAACATTTTTGCTAGCATTAATAGGCACCACAATTAGCCTAAAAAGATATACATTGTCATATTGGATTTGATGAGCATTGGTACATGAAAACTAGTGATGACATTAGACCACAATGGCAATAATTTTAACGATAAGAAGCATCGTATACTTGACATGCATGCCACTTCAAGATCAATCTACAATATCCCTCATATTTAGCTTATTGTGTTGCACATCCAATATCCAAAATGGCTAGTTCATTTCATGGCCATTATATAACAGACTCCCCATAAACTTCTTTACATTTAGATAGGGTTTGAAATATTGAAAAAAATTGCTAGTGATATAGTTCAGATGTACCTACTATGTCAATTTGAGTAATTAGTTCAAACACACCTATTGTGTCAATTGGAGTAATTCTAATTAGTTCAAATGCACCTATTATGTCAATTGGAGTAATTCATTTTTGTAGGCAGCCATTAAACCTTACATTGATATAAAATGTGGATTTTAACCTAGTTTCAAAACTTGAATATAATGGAGCCCGCAATCTTATCATTTGCATGATGCACAGTGATGAACAACCTTTTCATCTTGCAATAGGTCGGTACACTTCTTAGGTTTTTAACTTCTAGATCTAAAGAATAAAGTATTCCATGTACACCAAAACTAACCCATACACCTATGCTTGATGTACCATTGCATTAAAAAATAAATCTTAGAAAAAATAGGTTAAGAAAAATAAAATTGAAATTTCCTCTTCTAAGAAGCCAGCTCCCGTTTTTGTGCTCTATTTGTCAATGTCTTTCAAGAGTGAATGAGTATAATTTGTAATTTGGTTAGTTGCATTCCTTCACAATTAAGCATGTTGTTGTCCCTCTAATTCTAAACGAGTTGTGGAGTTCACAATTATGGTGTGTTCAATTGTATCATATATTTTGATCAAATTTCTTCAATTTGACATTGAACCTATCTGATTTGTTCAATTAACTTCCATGCTCCCTATTGACCTATAATGTATGTGACATAAATAGTATCACAATGAAAGCTGAAATTAAATATGATACAAGGATCGCAATGCCCAAACGTCCACATATTGTTTAAATATTGTATATTTCATTGGATTGTGAATTAATAGGTTGTAACATTGTTGGATATAGGAGACAATTCTCAAATAAATGTGGTTGTAAGAACTCAATAGTTGAATCACAAATTTATTCACTACTTTGGATTGTCAGTCCCATTGTGAATGGAATACAATACTTCAAGGATGTCCATCGTTGGCTAGACCATTATATAAAAATGGTATAGAAAATAAGTACACCTTTCAACAACGGGAATGACAATGACCAATGATGAATCAATGTGAGAAAACAATTCCATTGTGTTTCATTGTGAATAACTTATGTAGAGTGGCAACTAATAAAACTGAAAAACAATGTTCAATGATGGTCACCGTGCCTTTTTGTCATTGGTAATCTACTAAATAACTCCATAGATATTAATTTCCATGTATGTTTAGCACTACATGTCATTAGGACTAGAACTTTTCTTTATGACTAGCTTGTTTTGTTTGCTTTGATAGATTTGCCAACAATATCTTACACAAAAAAATACAATGTTTCACCCAGTTTATGGGGCATGGGGATGTGAGAGTGAAGAAACACATCCAATGTACAAGTGGAAGCCCCCAAAAATTGTAGGAAACATCACAAGGGATGTTATGGCCTCTAACATAAGGGATCCCACCCAAAAACTTGTGAATTTTGAAACATATATCATTGAAATCTTATACATATCAATGTGCCAATAACATACATCATTGCATGTAACATGGTCAATCATAAATGATACATGTAATGATCATTATTGACATATCCCCTTAAACCATTGTATTTCTCATCATATCTAGAAAAATCAACTGATACAAATCTAAGTCTTATGATAATTTAACTAGGAACAAGGCAAATGACAAATGAGCATCCCCTGAAGGCAATGCCCCACTAATCTTTGCATCCAACTATTGCATGAAGGAATAAGGACCAACCATAAGAATCTGTTATCTAGGTTAAAATCATTCACCTTCTCCAAAATACTCAATTGCGCACCAACCAACATAAGTTATGCCTCATCGAGGCCCTCATCGACCTGTGCATTAGGTTTACATCATTTTAGTTTTATATTGTTTTTTTTGTCCACATTAGGTGTACATTCAATTTTTTTTGTTTACACTCTAGTTACATTCATTTTGTTTTTTTGGTTTACACTTGATTTACATTCATTTTGTTTTTTTTATCTACATTAGGTTTACATTCATTTTTTTTTGTTTTTTTTACATTAGGTTTACATTCATTTTATTTTTTATTTTGTTTGTCTTTTTTTTCCTTGAAACAATAGAATTTGTTCAAATGGAAGCATTAGAGTTTCTCATTTTTTTAGGAAAATCTTATCTAATATGTCCCCCAAAAAAAGGGGACACGGGAAAATACCACCCCTTAGAGTACCCACAACTCCAAAGCCTAGGGAACGTGGGGAGGGTCTCCTCGTATAACATTGAGAAAACACCTACTATTGGCAGCATCTACTTCACAACACATTTGTTGCATATACCACCAATGGGTAGACAAATGATGTGAGATTGAATTGGAAAACAATGTACAATCTTAAATTTTAATGACATTCCTCTAATATAGGCAATGGTTTTTGTACATTGTTAATGATGTCTAGTTGCTATCTGTGAATACAAGTGGATATTCCTACAATGTTATTTCATTCAGTATTAATTATCCTTCAGTCCTTCCTTTCTTCATTCAATGTCCTAATATTTTTCATAAAATTCTTTGCACTCAACAAACTCATCGCAAAAATGGAACAAATCTTTGATAGTCAAATAAGAAAAAAACTCTACCATTGAATTCCTTGTTCCTTTCTCTCGTACTTGATGACAAGAAGGAACCACCACAAGTAGGTGACCCCTTTCTAATGTCATTTTTCTCCATCTTTATAATGGTATAAATGGGTAACAATTTCCTTCCCTACAAACTAAGTGATGCTTCCTTGATCATATTGCCATGTACAACTGTAAAGTCTAGATATTTCTTCACTAATAAGGATAATGGATAAAGCATCCTATTATGTTCACTTAAACTAATTTGGATTATAGGATCTATTAAGCCCCTTTGTTGATGAAAGGAAACCAACTCGAGGAGGTCAAACACACAAGGGCTTTACACCCACTATGGTTTGAACCTAGTTTATTTGCATGTTGGTCCCCAATCCCAACAACTAAACCACAACCCAATGGAATGTTTTCAAATGTAGCACAGTAAAATAGTCGATTTATGCAGCTAATCTTTTGATCACTTCGACAAGTGAGGATGTAACTCTCCTCAACATGTTTCAAAGCCTTGTGAAACTTCAAAATCTTGCAATGCCATTCGCTCATGCTTACGAAATGTGATTTTATGATTATCCAACGCTATTTCATTGCATTCTAAATGTTCTAACTGAATATAAATTGCATTTTGAATGTTTTGACCTGCCACATTTTTAGACTTGCCTTTCACAAATATTCTTCATAAATATAAGAAGCCTTGAGATTAGTTTCGCTAAACATATAAAAAATGCTTAAGGATAATCCAACTAAAGGATGGTAATTCTTCACATCTAATTTGGTAAATATTATTTTTATTTAATACACTCTCCATCAACACTCTGTTCTAAAGGTTGGTAAAGCAAGGCTTTGACAGAAGGGCATCTAGTTCACACAAGGCACTAAAACATAAAACATGGTAATTCTTCACATTTGATTTGGTAATATTTTTTCTTTGACGCAATCTCCATCAACTTTCTTTACAGAAAACACAAGGCATTTAAACATAAAACATATTTCAAGTGTCAAATGTTTTGCACAAAATCAACAACCTACTGAAAAAATAGTTTTGATTCAAGTTCAAAATATCTATACAAAAGTAGCTTGAACCAAATTTTTTGCACAAAATCAACAACATACTGAAAAAGTAGTTTTGATTCAAAGTTCAGAACATCTATACAAAAGCAGCTTGAACAAGCTATCAATATTGGGAAAAAGAAGAGAAACAACCTTCTTTGTTCGAGGGAAGGTGGCCCTTACACACATCTAGGGAACATCAAGAATTCTAGTGAAATTTCCATCAACAAATAAACGAAGAACACCTAGTCCTCTGGATTTCTAGCATACGTCTACTAAATGCTCAACAAATAAACTTACAGCTAGTCCTCTCAATACTTCACTTAGGAATAAAGTCCACCCCCTACTGAGACTCCCCATTATAATTCATCTAATTCCCAACGTGTCTTACCTCCTTATCTCAATCCTCATAATTAATTTCTACCCCTAATAATTTTTCAAAACGTCAATTTACCGCATAACCTTTCTTTTCAGTTATTATGTCTTTTCTCTTAAAACTTTGAAATCTTTTGTATAATTGTCAATATAAAACCTATTAATTAAACCACATAAATGCTTAAAACATTTATTTTTCCTCGAGGGAGTTTATGCAAGGAATAAGGTGTGTCCGCTTTTCATTCATTGTTTTGATTAGCAATTTACCTTTGAATTATACAATGTTGAAACTTAATAGTGTCATATTGAAGCCCTTAGTTGCAGCTCTTTGATGGCATCCAAGTGTGTTAGAATTCTTCATACATTTATATTCCTTGAATTTGAATTTTTCATGGACATTGTTCATCCCCTTTCCAAAAAATTTGAAATTTGATTCTTATTGATATGAATGTCATTACATCAAAACCTAGTCGCGTGGAACCGGGAACCCATTCTGTTATTGCTTAGTTTTTGAAAGCTTTGGAACTCAAAACGAAACATTCCAAACGCATGAGTTGTTGCAGGAGCTTTAGGAGCTTAGTGGGCGCTTTTGGGATAGGGTTCATCGTTCCCACAACATTTTATGCATTCCTGACCTCATGATGTGCATGTTACCTCTTTTTTGTCATATTTTTATTAAGGTTATATAGTCCATCTAAACCCTCTTGACTACCAATTATGATGGGCATACCATTCATCAAGTCCAAATTGGGTCATTTATTTGTAGATTCAATAGTTATTGTTTTATTTTGATGGTTATTATCCGAAGTCTAGTGAATACCTTCTTTATTCATCTTTTTATTTTGATTTGATCTCGTTTTGATTGAAGTCTAGTGAATACCTTCTTTATTCATCTTTTTATTTTGATTTGTTCTCGTTTTGATTTGAGTTCAAGGTGGTTTTAAAATTCATCCAAGTTAATTGGACCTTTCCTCGTTTATCTGGTTAAAGTTCAAACTCGTTTACCACAAAATATATTTGTAACAGTTATAATAAAACAAACAAAAAAATCTCAAAAATACATTGTTATTTGTCATAATATTAATACTAGCACAACCACTTAACTTGTGGTTGGTGAACATCGATAGGTCACAAGTTAAGTGTCATGAACCAATTATGTGTTACTTGTTATTTATGCTTAGTTGTAATCACATGTTGTCTATGCCTCATCTACCCGTTACCTTGTTATCCATGCATGAGCTACAAGTAATCCATGCAGCAACTACCGGTTATTTTGTATATTTCTCTTCTTTATAATTGTTTATTTCGAATTTTGAATTACACCCATAAAATCAATCTGGACAGCACACTTGGCCCATCCTCCTTCAATCTAGGAAAAGCATAGATGATAGTCCACCGCAAATTCTAAGATATAAACACCTATCGATGTAATTATATTATAAAAAAATAAAAATAATACTCAATATTTAAGATTACAATCCAGTAATAATCTATAATTAAGATCACGGTCTAGCCATACCTCCTTGTTTGTGGGACAATGGTCCACCTCTACACAATGATTCGACTGCTAAAGTCTACAGAGGTGTACATACCCTACCCCCCTCTGGATTTGAACATGTGATCTCCTAAGAGGAAACACGTGTACTTAATCGTTAGGCCCACTCATGTTGCACATCCCAAAAGTGGTAAGCACCAAGGATCATTTTTTACCCCATAGGAAATCAAGAAACCTTATATGCATGGAGAATAGGTGTAACAACAAACAACCATGCAAAAGCGCACTGACCCTTTGGCAAGAAATCAAGATCATGAAGAAGAAAAGCATCAAATGCTTGAAAGTAGTAGGTGATTCAATGCATGTCGTTCTCCATATGCCTCACAAATCCCTGCATATGTTAATATGTATGAACAGGTTGCTCTAGAGAAATCAAAAAATGGTAGAAGGTATGGAGAACATCAAGTTCTACCGTACCTTTAGATCACTCAATTCAAGTGTTGATGCCCTAGCCAACAAGGCTTGTCTCTTACCACTTGGAATACTTCCCCAAAATGCGGGAGAGCAGGTCAATTCAATCCTCCCCTAAGTTTTATTCCATATAATAAACCTCTTAGTGGCCCTCTTAAATCAATTAGACAAGTGGCAAGGTGTCACGGGCTTGCACCGACCTGACTCAAAACACTAAGTTTATTTTTCCTTTCGGTGACCCATGCGGCACTACCCGAGACTCCACCAGTCAGTAGCGAGACCAACCCAGGTTGGGAGCCCGACAGACTACGCCTAACCTACAGAACACTTTATACATAACACTTTATCTCTTTATGCAATTCTATACTTAACCATTTTTATTATGTGAACATCCCACAATTACACTTAGCCAAAATGCAAGAACAAGAGACAAAGATGTATGGGTGGCACCCCAAGTCGAGCATGCCTAAAACCTCTTTATAAATATACACAGAGTTGCAAAGAGTACAAGGGAAACACGAGTGGCCAAACTGGTTGCAACCCGAGAGAGCACCCAGCAAGTGACTCTCATTGGAAACACCAAGAATCTGCCCACTTCTACAAGCACACCAAACTCTCCATGGTCTCCTCTTGAAGGACTCATGGAACTACCTCTCGCGGCTCCAAGCTGTGCACCCGAAGCCACCTCAGTCCACCTATCGTCTAGCACTGTGCCCAAGACTTAGTCTGTTTCCTGTGTCATCTGCCATTTCCCTAGTTCAGACAACCTCTGACTTTGTCAACAAGCTCCTTGCTTGCTTCCTACCAAATTGTAAGCCTATCATCTACCCAAACCTGCACCCAAAACCTTGCATGTGCCAAGGAAGTCATGCCCTGCTGGGCAACTCCTAAATGGAGGTCACCTCCTCATTGCAGTCAGACGCTTTTGCAATTCGAGTTGATCCATCACTCGGATGCCTCAACACCTCTATTTATATGTCATGTCCCCTCCCATCCATTCGATGCAAGGAAGGGAACATGACTAAGATTATGGGGCTTATTGTGTAACTTAGCCCCATACATTACAAAGAAAATGCATAGTAAATAAAAACTTCCACGTGCAGATTCATACTCAATATAAACACAACGGAAATAAACATTGTCCACACACAACTACATCATGCATTCAACATATCAATAACAATCATCAAATTAAACATTGCAGGGCACAGAATGCATATAATTTAAACCACAGATAACACTTCTCTTTGAGATGAAGTTGTCCAAACAACTGGCTATGTGAGAGCAACGTTCCACCCAACCATAGATCTATGTCTAGCCTATATTCTTTCAGGTGAGAGATCACCCCCGAGATGGGTTGTGTATCCACTAAGGAGAAACTAAACAGGCTCACTCACAACCATGGTTTCATTCAAACAATCATGCTAAGCCAACACACAGTTGGGTTTATCAAGCATGCAATAAGCAAAGGAGGAGGATGCTAAGCCAGTGAGCTCAACCCCAGAGCTACAGGCATCTCAAATGAACTCAGCAATCATGGCACTCACAATACCTACCTCACCCAACACAAGGAAGGTCCCCTTCTCTGTTTCACAGTCCCTCAGGCGTCCCTTCCCTCCAGTGCTATTCAAGGTGGGCATAGAAAGGTCCAACTACTAATTCCTTGAGATTCTATCCTTCATTGGGTTTATCAAGCAAACCCAACCTCTATTCATTCATTCACACTTGGATTTCTCACAATTATGTCATCAAATAACTCAATCCTGTCACTAGATTTCTGCGCTATAAAAACTGGGTTTTCTAATGGATTTCAGGGTATCTCATACTCTCAATTTCGCCCCAAGGTTCATATCTATGGATCCCCCATTGGATTTCACTGTCAATACCAAATTCTGGGCGTTTATGGCACTTCAAAACGTGGGTTCTTGCAAAGTTGCGATTTCTGGTTTTTCTCACTGTTGGGCATGTGGAATGGATGAAAACTCAAGCTTGGATGTTCCACAATGGAATGGGAATGAGGAAGAATCCCTTTCCCATGAAGTAGAGTGGCTTGTGGGTCAAGGAAAACAGAGCCCATACCTGCCATACGAATTTTTGGGCTGCCCTTGCTCCATTGAAGCCATGGACTGATTTCTTCAACAACTTTCTTACAACTAAATTAAATGTCAGCAAGGAAAGTCAAATGGATTCACAAGATGACATTTGGCAGCATATGGTTCATCCCCGCAACCCCCTCACCACTCCCTAGTGGATACACATGGCCCTCTCTGATTAGTTGCTCCCATAGCCAATTTTTGGTATTTTATGGCAATATTAAATATTTACATCATTTACAATATTTCATGGCTTAATAGCACATGGGTAACAAAATATCCAATACTTGTCTTTTAAATAAAATCCGAGCTAACACTAGCGGGGCCTTGGCCTTGAGCTCCATGCTAGGAAGACATACATCGCATGTACACAATATTTACATAAAAGCCAATATACCATAAGGGTCAAAATTGGGGTATTACATTATACTCGTTCATCCACCCGTGGAGTGCACCCACTCCTTAGTTGACTCCCACACTTGGGTCCACTTCTACCGTAACATGTGTCGAGCGCCCACCTCTTGGACGCACTTTTGTCGACGCCCGTTCCCAACACATGCCACATCTCGTGCTTCTCTTGGACTTGGACAAATTTCTTCGTGGATTTGGTTATGTGCCCACATATCTACTTACCCACATCTACGTCGAAGCCTTTTACCATCCCGTTGGGGCCTTCTACCCACCAAGTTGCCTAAGTGTGGCGTCACCCGATGTGGGTGCCTCACCACCCGTCCCAGTTCCCGACAACCTTGGGCTCCCAATTTGCGTTGTTTGTCCCACATACCCATCTTTACAACTTTGGCCAATTCTACTCACCGAGCTTGCCGGAGTTTTGCTTCAACATGGAGGGGCAATCAAGGTGCTTGCTCACCAAGACCGTGACATCCTCCCCCACTCTGAGTTGTTGTCTCCCTCAACAACGTCTCGAAGCTGCCTATTGCACTTGGAAACTTTCCACCGGTGTGCCACTGCCACCTGCTGCTACCAACTAAGACTTCCTATGAAGTCTCTTCAGCTAATGCACCTACTCAACCTATTGTTGCTTCAGTACTTAGCCAACTCTGTCATGCCATTGTCCATTTGGCCTTCTCATGTACCGAACTGGTTGGGTAGCTAGTCCAACCGTCACACTCAACACCATGAGAATGAATGCTTCATGCCAAAACTACCCTTTCCGTCCACGATTCAATCTCTCATGTACCTCTATCGAAACCGAGCAAATTCCTCACCTCTGCCTCGAAACTGTAAACCATTAATACTCATCACCAAGCTCATTCGCCCAAGTGTTGTGGCTCCTAGACTTACTTATGCATTAGTACTTGATCTCAATCAATCCTCTTCCCTTCACATTTTCGATTTGTTCGCACAAATCCTCTTAGTCAAGAAGACAAGTATCCTTTCTCTCCTCAAACCATCACCAAAGGGACCATCGTCACTTCTCTCATTTGTTGCTTCCCTTCCCAACTTGTTTCCCAAGTCCTCATGGTCTGCAACAAGTCACTCTCATTCTGCCAAGCCCATGCGAAGTAGAAATGCGCACAACCATTGCAAGGTTCTGTGACTTACACTTCTACCTCATCGTTGCAACGCATCAAAGAGTTTGGTCAGGTTGAATGCTTATTGCACTCCTCAACCATCAAGCCACCACTATGAACCATCACCTCCACGATCCTCAACATGGAAAAATGGAAAAATAGTCCTCGCGACATGTTTCCCACAGTAAACCACCTAAATCCTTCCTAAAATGGTGAGCAAGCTCAAGAATCCCACCACTACTCGGCTACTCCCACAACCAATTGATACACATTGCTAATTGTCTCCAAGGGCAGCTCCACCCTCGACCTAAGTCCCACACCAAAGGTAGGCGAGCACCTTTGGTTACATGGTGCGAAGCACCCTTCTTCATGGTCATGTCTATGCTACATCCATCGTATTGTTGAGAACAAACACCTTGCATCACCCAAGCAAGTGTTCTCTACTTCAATTCGCTATTGTCGTCTTTCCCAAGGAGCATGTTTCCTGCTCATAGCTTGCATTGTCCATCACCTTGCCCAATGCATTCCACTACACTTGAGCGTGAACTGAAACATTTCCACCAAGTCTGGCACCTCTCCAAGGTCTGTCCAAATGCACGCCTCACTACATCTGCCAAAGAGCATACCACACCAAGTCTAGCAGAACACGTCTCTCCCGACTTGCATCCATCTCTTGCCCAAACAAGCATGCCCACCTCTTGGACACCTACGAAGTGTGCTTCCTTGCAAAACCCAACAACCTTGTGGCTTACCCCCAAATCCAATGCCTCTGTCACAAGGTGTGTCTTCCCATGAGTCTCCTGCCGAGACTACCCATAAACATGCCTCACCCAAGACTGTCAAGGGATGTGACTTACCAAGGCCCAACAATGTGTCGCCTACTGACTTCTTACGCACGCATGCACCTCTACCATTGACATACATCCACCCTCCAAGACATCTTCTAGAGAAGCTTTGTTTCCCCTTTGTGAAGACGAAACCTTCACTTGCTCAATTTTGGGCGCACTTCCACTAAAGTGTGTCGATTGTTGGGCACCCTTCTGTTGAATTCATCAAGAGTCTGTAGTATAGGTTCATTGTCTTTCGGCAACAACGTCCATGTCCTACTAGTAAGGGCACACTCCTGCCAAGTGTTGCAATGCTTTTGGGCGTCCTCTACCCGTCTGCATCCTTAACCAAGTCCCTGTTCGTTGGCTCCTTCAAATCTACCTGAGCTACTTCACTACGTTGGGCGCATCAAGCCCTCCTGCCAGTCTGCATTCTAACTGCACCCTACAATTCGATTCAGGGGCACTGTGTCCCAGTGCACTACCGTCACCCTGTCTTCTGTGCTCTAAAAAGCTTCCCAACACTTCACTCATTTCCCCGAATTTGCAAAATTGGGTGCATTCACCTATGCAATTTTTTTGTTGAGTGCCTCACCTCATGGGCACTCGTCCGTCGAATCTGTCAAGAGTTCTACCTTGCGTTGGGCGCACTTACCTCAGGGCACCAGTCGCTTCAGTTCTAGGCACACTTCTGACGATCTGCCCAGTGCTACCCGTTATGGGCGCACTTATGTCGGTCTACCCAGTGCTACCCGTTCTGGACACACTTCTATAGATCCACACAGAGCTCTTCCAATGCCTCCTAAAACGACCTCCAACACAACAATCAACCGACTTCACAGCTGCTCTAGTTCAGGCGCCCTTCCCCTTGGACGTAATATTGTTGGGCACTCCTTTATCGAAACGAACCCAACACAAAACCAAATTTGGGCGCTCTTTCTCCCTCACGACTCTACTGCCAAGGACCTCACTTTTGGGTGCACTGCTACCGGACCGCACCACTGTTTGGGCACCTCGTGCCTTGCCGAGTTCACTGCTGCTTAGTGCAAGCTCCTGTTAACCAACTCACGTGCTCTCAAGCCACAGCGTCCAACCTTCGACAACTCCCTTCTCGGTATGTTGCAGTAAAGAGCACAACTATTTGCTCTGATACCACCTGTCATGGGATTGCACCAGCCCGACTGAAAACACTAAGTTTATTTTTCCTTCTGGTGGCCCATGCGGCACTGCCCGAGACTCCCCCAATCGGTGGCAAGACCAAACCAGGTTGGGAGCAAGATAGACTATGCCTAACCTACAAAACACTTTTACACTTAACACCTTATCTCTTCATGCAATTATATACTTAGCCATTTTTATTATTTGAACATCCCACAGTTACATTTAGCCAAAATGCAAGAACAAGAGACAAAGATGTATGGGCAGCACCCCAAGCTAGCGTGTCTAAAACCCCTTTATAAATATACACAGAGTTACAAAGAGTACAATCGAAACGGGAGCACCCAAACTGGATACAACCAGAGAGAGCACCCAAGAAGCGACTCTCACTAGAAAACCCAAGAATCTACCCACTTCTACAAGCACATCAAACTCTCCTTGATCTCCTCCTGAAGCACTCGTGGAACCGCCTCCTCCGGCTCCCGTCTCGACACTCGAAGTCACCTCGGTCTGCCTAACATCTACCACTGCACCCAGGCCTTGGTTTATTGCCTTGTCATGTGCCCTTTCCCAAGTTCATACTGCCTCTAACTTCGTTGCACAAGCTCCTTGCTTGCTTCCTACCGAATTGTAAGCATGTCATCTACCCAAACCTACACTTAGCACCCTGCCTATGGCAAGGAAATTGTGCCTTGTTGGGCACCTCCCAAAGGGAGGTCGCCTCCCCATTGGAGACAGATGCTTTTGGAATTTGAGTTGATCCACCACTTGGATGCCTCCTTGATGCCTCGACACGCCTCTATTTATACTCGTCCATCCACCAATGGAGTGGGCCCACTTCTTGGCTGACTCACACACTTGGGTCCACTTCTACCGTAATGTGTGTCGAGTGCCCACCTCTTGAGTGCACTTCTGCCCGGGCACACTTCTGTCAACACTCGTGCCCAACACATGCCACCACTCGTGCTTCTCTTGGACTTGACGAATTCCTTCGTGGGTTTGGTTATGTGCCCACATATCTACTTGTCGACATGTCCCATGTGCCCACATCCACGCCAAAGCCTTTTGTCGTCTCTTCCCACCAAGGTGCCCGTGTGTGGTGTCACCCAATGTGGGCACCTCACCACCCGTCCCAATTCCCGTCAACCTTGGGCTCCTGAATTAGGTCGTTTGTCCCACATGCCCATCTTTGCAACTTTGGCCAAGTCTCCTCACCAAGCTTGCCGAAGTTTTGCTTAAGAGTGGAGGGGCGGTCAAGGTGCCTGCTCACTAAGCCCGTGACACAAAGCCACAAAAACATGCACATGGATATGAATCGTTGGACAGTTGTTGCTTCTCCACTTGATCTTGCAGGTATACTCCATTATGAATTCAATTAAGTCAAGACGAAGCAAATCGTGTGGGAGTAATCCGTTGCTCGAGATGGGCTTCTAGATTGTTCGACTTTGGTTATGGAGGTGCAAGAGTGTTCGCTTCTCTATGTTGGAGTGCTCTCCCCTTGACTTCTCAATCCAATTGCAACTCTATTAAAGGTGATTTGTGATTCTGAGAGTATTATTTGAGCATGGGGATCATGACTTGTGCAACCATTGTACCTAGCAATGGAATAGGCAATCAATTGGATTCAACCCCAAATCCAACAAAGGTGTGACCCCTTTCAACAAAGAGGATAGTCAAGTTGGAGCTGTGAATTCAAGGAATTATCACATTCCTTTGTTTGACAAGAAGAATTTATTACAGCTTACATAGATAAATAGTGTCTGTTTGAATTTCTATTCATTTCTAGAAGGCATTGTTAGAAAATCAGAAACACCTACCATAGTAGTTTCTCTTATCTATATTATTCAAAAGCATTCTTCAACTCTAGTGGTGGCATCGTGGACAATCATGACCACCCTAATTGATGCACTTTCTATGATCACTCCACCCTTCATGCCTCAATCCAAAGGTGTGAGCGCCATAATGATGACAGTCGAGAATATGGCAAATATAGGCAAATGGGATAATTGGAAAAAAGAAATGGGAAAGTTACGACAAGGATTTAAAATCAATCAAGTGACAATTAATAAGGATGAAAGCACAAATAGAAAGACACAAAGGAAGACAAGTTAGTGAACTGAAGAAAAAGAGATTACCGGGAGAGGCTCCAAGAAAATGATGATCTCAAGAAGTACGTTAAACTCTGGAGATGACTGTTACTGGTTCTAATTCCTTGGGTACGGAGGAATGAATCTCTATTGCGGTGGAAGGAGGTTCGGAAGCGGGATTGCCCCATGAACTGCTTCTGATATGCGGTAACGCTGTAGATCGGTGCTGGCTATGAGCTCGTGGAGAGCTTCTCCCCCTGGCGTGTTTTCTCCTTGGATCGGGCTCAGAGGGTCTCTGAGCGCGAGGGAGTAAGTGTGGGGGTTCTCTTTGAATTGTGGAGCACTTATTGGCATGGTGGATGGCACCTATATTGGCAGAGATCAAATTGATATACCAGCATACTGATTGATTATGCCTGGCGATGACAGATTTCCTGTGATTGAAATGGGAACCGGGGGTGAGGAAAACGTAGGCAACAATATTTTCAAATTTTAAAACCCAAGGATACGGTTTATGAAATACCCATGCTGCTTGGATTTCGATGCTATTACCATTGGAAATTGATATAGGAAACCTTTAACCTTGATGAATCTGACATGAAGGTGGCCCTAAGCTGTAGACAAGGGCATTTGATGCTATGTGATTGGTCCACTTAAGTTTTAGATCTTGGTGTTGGGCGGAGGTATAGCTGGGGATTGTTGGTGGTCGATCTTGAATACCTGATATGATTGTGTAACGGGTCTATCAGGGGTGTGCGGGGATCTTGGAGGAGTTCGTGGTGATGATGCTGAATGAGTGTTTTGTGGCTTGGGGGCCGGTCACTTGCTGGTTTTGATTTCTTTTATTCTGAGATTACTGTTCTGGTCGCACTGTTTGCTTGTCAGGTGCCAGGGATAGGTGATCTGGCTGCTTTTGGTGCCAGGGATTGCTGATTTGGCTGAACTGTGGGACCGGCTGGGGTGGAATGGAGGTGGATGTGGCTTACCCTTCAGATGGGGTACATGATAGAGGCAAGATTGTTGCAGGTGTTGACAATGTGGAGGTGGTTGGGTCTGGGGCTTTTTCTGGGCCCGGGGTAGCGCAGAACCGGGATGGGCAGCATTTTAAATCACCTTCCTCTGCTGGGGAGACCATTCATCGAACTGGGGTCTCTGCGAAGGCTGAATCTCATATATTTTCTGCGAAGAGGGTTAAAGATTGGAAGAGAAAGGATAAGTTGGTGCTGGGGGTAGATGTTACGATGGAAGAGGCGGAGGATTTCACTCACACCGCTGTGGTTGGACATGTTCGGGGCAGAAGATTTGGTCGCGGTTTCCTTCAGCGTTGGGCGGCTGAGCAGTGGAAGGATTTAGTGTCTTCTGCCCCTGAGATTCGGGTGTTGACGAAGGGTTGGTTTTCTTTCATTCTACCGAACAAAGGGGAGGTTGATGTAGTCTTGAGTCGACATTGGTCGATGTTGGGCGTCCCTATCATTCTGAAAAGCTGGACTCCCTTTTTCAACTCTACATCGGAGAAAATTGATGCTGAACCGCTGTGGGTGAAGCTTCCTGGATTCCCCATGCACCTGTGGAATGAAACCCGGTTTGCGGAGATTGGGAATTTTCTCGGTGTTTATGTGTGTTCTGATTACTCCCATCAAGCGACTGGAAAATACACGGTGGCAAAGATTTTGGTTAATATTGACCTTCGACTGGGGCTCTCTGCTGAGATTAATGTACAAACAAAGGATGGGGACTTTGTTCAAATGCTGGATTATGTGGGTGTACCGTTTAGGTGCCACCGCTGCCACGATCATGGACATCTGGTAGCCAGCTGCCCCTTATCTTTTCGGGCTTGTAAGCCTATGGTCGATGAACGAGTTGAAGAACACGCTGATCCTATGTTGTCGGCGAACACTCAGGCGGTGGAGATTGAAGATTGTGGGCCAGCAATTGTCCGAGGAGGGATCTCTGATACTGTCGTGCCTTCTGACAACCACGGGATACATGGTGCTGAGGCAACTTTGCCTACATCGGTGAACACGGAATTGGAGACTATAGGGTCTGCGGATTCGGTTGATTTGGGGGCCTCTTTTACTGCGACTCCTATGACTCGGGCCTACACCAGCGAGCTACGGGAGATGTCCATTCTTCGACGGGGATCATCTGCAAATCCCCAGGGTATGTCTAATTTTATTTCAGCTGCTGATTCTTTATTTGTTGTCTCTGATGATTTGGGGGGGGGAAGTCATGGGCCTCCTCCACTAGCAAGTATCGATCCACTTTGTCCTGTTGCTACTTGTTTGTCGTCTGATGTGGACTCTGTATCCACGCTGTCCTTTGAATCCACTAAACACACCTGTTGTTCCGAGGGTCGTAGTATCCGCTATGCCCTTAGAAATAGGGAGATTGCTGCTGACGGATCGGGGGGGAAGGGACTTCCTGCATTGGATTATAATCTTGGGGGAAAGGGTCGGGGACAAAAATCCCTTTTATCCAAAGCTCAGGATTGGGCTAAGGTTGACTTAGTGATGGGCACACAATCTTCTATTGAGTGGGCACTTAGAGCTGCGAAAGCCCAGGATGGGGGTCTCTAATGAAAATTATGTCCTTCAACTGTCGGGGGTTGGCGAGCCCCATCAAAAAATCGTCCCTCAGGAGGTTGGTGGACTTAAACTAACCGGATGTATTACTATTGCAAGAAACTTTGGGTGGCAGTGTGGATGTTGTTCGGACTTTAGAATCTTTGCTTCCAGGATGGAAGTTTGTAGGGGTGGATGCACGGGGGCGCTCTGGAGGGCTGGCCTCGGGGTGGAAGGTGAAGAGCTGTAGATGTGACTGTTCTTGGGGTATCTCTTCTGGTATCGGTCTGGAAGTTTGGGATGCTGAGATTGGTAGGTTGATCACGGTTCTCAATATCTACGGGCCATATACTAATAGGGTTGGTTTCTGGGACTCCTTGTTTAGTATGAATCTTTTTGATGGTAGGGATGTGATTCTGGGAGGGGATTTAAATCTTTCTCTGGGGTCTTCTGAAGTGTGGGGACCTCGGGCTGCTCCGGACTCATTGGCAAATTTTTTCATTCAAGCCTTCGCCAGGAAGGATCTACTAGACATACTACCTACCAAGCTAACTCCAACTTGGAGAAATAAGCGCGTCGGGGACCAAAGGGTGGCTAAAAGACTGGATAGGTTTCTGGTGGCTGATGTGTTGGTACTGGGGGTTGATGTTGTCAGGCAGTGGGTAGGGTCAGGTGGGGTATCTGATCACAGTCCCATCTTCTTGGAGTTAAGAGGCAGATGTAATAAACCCCCAAGTCCATTCAAATTCAATCCTAGCTGGCTGAAGGAGGCGGATTTTCATAAAATGGTTCAGGATCTGTGGGTTCATCGACCTTTAGATTCACAGGAACATGCGGGCACACACTTTCATCATAATCTAATGCGCATTAAAGAGGCCACTATCCACTGGGCACATGAGAAACGGGTGAAAGATGAACAGAAACTGCAGGCTGCTGAGATGAATATCGATAAACTACTTCATTGTCCGGGTATGGGCTATATGGATGATCAGCAGAAAGCGGCGAGTTGATGGAATGGGAATGTTGCAGAAATGTGATTCTGTGTGAGCGAGAAGAGATGTGGAGAATGAAAAGTAGAGCGATATGGCTACAGTGTGGTGATGAGAATACAAAATTTTTTCAAGCATATGCAAAGGGGAGAAAATCCACAAACTCTATTTGGGAACTATCTTCAGCTGCAGGCGAACGAGTCTCCAGTTTTGATGGATTGGCGGAGTTGGGTGTTAGACACTACGGAGATTTATTCATTGCATCACCTGGGGTCTCTATTGCTGAGGTTATTCGTGTGACTCAGCTTTTCCCTCGTTTTGTGGGGGAGGAAGAAAATCGACTGCTGATGGAGGAAGTGTCACCGACTGAGCTCTCGCTGGTTATGCATTCCTTTCAGAAAGATAAAAGCCCTGGGCCAGATGGATGGCCCATTGAATTCTTCTTGGGGTTCTATGACTTCTTCGGGGAGGAATTATTGAATGTGGTGGAAGAATCTCGAAAGGCTGGGTTTGTACATGGTCCTTTTAACTCGACCTTTATTGCTCTTATACCAAAAGCAGACAAGCATGATAACTTTGATGAATTCAGACCTATCTCTCTCTGCAATAGTATCTATAAGATCATCTCTAAGGTCATGGCGCGGAGACTCAAGAATATTTTGTCTCAGCATATCTCTTGTGAGCAATTTGGCTTCTTGGAAGGTCGTCAAATACATGAGGCCATAGGTGTAGCCCAGGAAGGATTACACACTCTGAAAGTACAGAAACAGAAGGGTGTTGTGATCAAGATTGATCTCTCAAAAGCATTTGATAGAGTTAGTTGGCTCTATATCCGGATGCTACTAACTCACCTGGGTTTCTGCTACGAATTTATCAGATGGATTATGGCCTGCATCACAACGGTGAGCTTTGCGGTACTGATCAATGGTTCTGCTAGTCCATTCTTCCATGCAGGGAGGGGCCTACGACAGGGATGCCCACTCTCTCCGCTGTTGTTTCTCCTTGTTGCTGAGGGACTCAGTCGTTTTATACTGAAAGCAAAAGCTGAAGGTTCCTTTCGAGGCATATCCATTTCTCAGGTATTGTATATTTCACATCTCCTATTTGTTGATGACATTCTGATATTTTGTGATGACACGCGACAGGAGATTGATAAGGTGGTTGAAGGCCTCAATTTAGTGCATGTAGCCGCGGGTATGTTAGTGAATATTGACAAGTCTTCTATTACATGCTCGCATTTAACCGAGCAGGAGATACACTATATGGCACTCAGACTACCTTACAGGACTTTGGATATTGATGATGGCATAAAATACCTTGGCTTTCACTTGAAACCAAATGCTTATTTGAAGGCTGATTGGTACTGGTTATTAGCTAAATTAGAGCAACGACTACATGGATGGAGTCATAAATGGCTCTCTCGGGCTGGGAGGTTGGTGCTGATTAAATCAGTCTTGGAAGCAATCCCGGTGTATTGGCTGTCTCTAGCTTGGATACCCAAAGGAGTTTTGGAGCAGATCCGACGGCTGTGTTTTGCTTTTCTTTGGAAGGGTAAGTGTGACAAACGAGCATTGGTGTGGGTCCGATGGGAAAAGATTGCGGTCCCAAAAGCCCTGGGAGGATGGGGGTTAAAGAATATATTTTTGTTCGCAAAAGCATTGGGGACCAAGGTGTCATGGCGACTTATTCATACACAGAGTCTCTGGACAAGAGTGGTATATCATAAATATATTGCCCCTCTTACACTACTCGAATGGATCAGGATGGACAATAAGACAAGGGCAAATTGTTCTGTGGTTTGGAAAGCGGTGGTGCAGCATTTTCACCTGGTGGGATCTGGATTAGTGTGGAGAATTGGAAATGGGAGACATATTCGTCTTGGACGGGACCCTTGGGTTGGCTGTAGGGGAGGTCATGTCCTCCATATGGAATTGAGGAATTTTCTGGCAGCTAGGGGTTGTCATTTCTTGGTTGATATTGCGGATCAGGGAACAACTACACTATGGCATCAGGGGTGGACCTCTGCACAACGACTTGAGATCCCGGGAGATTTGCATGGGGCTTGGGTGAATTATCTTCGGCACCTAAGAATTTCGAATATTCGACTGACAAATAGGACTGATGAACTTATATGGGACCATCATCCCTCTGGAATATACTCCCCAAAGAATGGATATATCCAGTTAAATGTGGATGCACATAACAGAGGATTGGAGTGGTGGTGGAAATATCTGTGGAAGTTAAAATGTCCAGGTAAAGCTAAAATTCTCTTCTGGGCAATTCTGGAAAATAAGGCCCCAACCTGGGACATTCTGCAAAAACGATTCATAATGGGACCGGGGTTCTGTCCACTCTGCGGGGATGCGGAAGAGTCACTTTCTCATCTTTTTGTACATTGTCGGTATACTCAGGCAGTTTGGGCTGATGTTTGCATATTACTGGATCTTAATGTGGGGTGGCAGGGTGCGAATGTTCATGAAGCGTTCCAATTGTGGTGGGCAACACAAAAGACATCATCCATCCAGGCTCTCCCTTGTATTTTTGCCTGGGCATTTGGATTACCAGAAACAAGATTATCTTTCAAGATTGCAGGGTTCCTATGGAGAGTGTAGGGGCACAAGTCGTGGCAATTACTCAACACTTCAAGGCACCTGCCCTTGTGAATAGAACGCGACATGTGTGTGTGGAATTGATTGACAAATTTATGCCGTGGGCTTTTTTTGATGGTGCTTCTATCGACCATCAAACGGAGTGTGGAGGGGTGGAGTACTTTACAAATCTGAGTCTCATTACTTTCAACTGGTGGCTGGATTGGGGAGGGGATCAAATAATTTTGCTGAACTTATGTCTCTTAGGCTGCTGATGTTATTCGCACTTGAACAAGGATGTCTATCTCTACAGATTTTCGGCGACTCCATGTTAGTTATCGAATGGGCACAGGAGATCACACATTGTTATGTGATGATATTATTACCTATTCTGGAGGAGGTGATCCGGTTAAAGCAGTCTTTTAACCATATTACCTTTACACATGTCTACAGGGAGCGGAATGGGATGGCCGACCTACTCTCCAAAGCAGCGATACATCAGCACTTAACATATGGCACATGGAGGATCACTATCCACTCTCCAGAGGGCACCTACAGCTATCATCACAGACCTTTTCACGAAGAATTTGAGACACAGAATTGAGCATTAGCTCTGTTTTGATTGACCAGCGATGGAGACCTTCTCTCGGCACAGATTGACCGACGATGGACACATACTCAGCGATGGAGAAATCGCAGCTATTGATGATCCAGTGATGGACAGTAGCATATTTGTTAACTGGATATATGTGGGCTGAGATAGCCGTGTACACGTTATGCAGAACAGCGAATCACGCGAGTCTGTTTGACAGTATTTGTATCTCTGTAATTGGATAATTGGATATATGTGGTTTGTATGTACAGCCATATACTTGTTTTATGTAGGGGACATCTGATATGATGTAAATAAAGGACAGTAACCTATGACAATGTAGGGATCTTCAGTGATTCTATTACATGTGCAGAATGTAATTTTGTTCATTTATTATGAAATAAAATTACGACTTTTTCCAAGGAAAAAAAAAAAAAAAAAAAAGACACAAAGTAAATATTGTTTCACTGAAATCAATCAAGTGACAATTAATAAGGATGAAAGCACAAATAGAAAGACACAGGGAAATATTGTTTCACTAGATATTAGAAAGAAACCAACAGAAAAATCGGACCATACAGATTTGATAAAGTAACTGCAAGGGAAAGCGCATCACTTGGAGATGAACAAAACTCCGGCTTCAACAAGTTGAGGAACCCTGCTTCCATAGCAGCCCCAATAGGTTCATTTAGACATGACCAAGCAACAGCCATAGAAGAGGAGACAGTACAGCAACACACAGAGTAGGCCTGGAACACATATCCCTCTTTGTTATCCTCAATGGTGGGAAGAAGAAAGAATGCCCAGCCAGAGCAGGGACACAAAAATGCCTGATTTCTTTAAATGTTTTGTAAAATTTAATTTGTGTTGCATCAATTTGTAAGGATCTATACTAGCAACAAAATAGTTAGTGGCAGTAGATTCTGAATTATAGGTACAGCAGAATCTAGTGTTAAGTTTTTCATGAACACTTTGGAGAATGTATTGACTAAAAAACTTATTTTTGGTTTGTCTTAATGAATGTATGGTGAGGCCGCAGCCCTCTTTTTCTTAATACAAAATAGTGGCCGTTTCTGTTTATATATGTGTGTATGTGAGAAAAATCTGGTTTGCAGTTTTTCATAAACACTCTGAAGAATGTATAGACTGAAATACTTCCTTTTGGTTTGTCTTAAATGGATGTATGTTGAGGCCACAACCCTCTTTCTTTTTAATACAAAAGAGTGGCCATTTTTGTTTATATATATATAACCATTCAACTTAGAATGAGAACTTTGTGCGAGTGTATAAACTTAATAGGGCTCATATAAAATCTAAGTTATCAGAAATGAGAAATGGGAAACAAAGCAAGAACGAGAACGATATGAGAAACAGAGGCCAAAGGTTTCATATATGATAAACATATCCACTGTAGAAAAAAAATATATACATATCTAACATATATACAATTTTTACCAAATACAGGAGATTGGAAGAAAGATTGCAGATTGCATAATACAATTTGAACATTTGAAATGTTGTAAGCTAAAGAAGGGAAGGAGATTTTATTGGTATCCAAGCTAATCAAAGATGCCAAAAGCTAAACCTGGCCAACACTTCTCATTCATAAGATCAATATTCCTATGTTATTCTTATATGAACTTCAGTTTGTTGCACTTGGAAGTCCTGCAATTTTATAAAGTAAAAAAATTGTGGGTTCTACAACAGGAGTTTGCAGGTTTATGAGTCTCACATGGAGAAGTTTGTGGGCTCTGCAAAGGAAGCTTGAAGATTGTGATTGACACGCAATGCACAAGCCTCCTGCTGCAAAGTACTAGTGCACTTGCCAGTGTGGCTGAATTTACTGAAGCTTATTGCTACAGTTGTGGAAGTTTGAGGATGCAGGTGTACGCTCGGCAGAATATATGTAGAATGCAAGAAATCATGTAACCACATGAAGTTGCAAAGTGGTTTTGTCCATTAAAAACTGCCAGGTATATATATATATATATATTCACTCTGTACATATTCTTAAAATTATGAAATTTATAAGACTTTGTAATATCCATTTCATTGAAGAGAATATGGAAGTATGAAAAACTTGGAAGATTACTGGGTTAAAAAATACTTGTGCTGTCTCCTGTACATGCATATTTATTTTGGGTTGTGCACTAAAATGCAACACGGTTCTTTTTGAAAATACCAGTCATAGTGAATACCATTGAATCACCAGGTGGCAAAGGGGGTATTTCAATTAGAATAATATTTTTAATATTGAGAAGAATCTGAGCGACAATCTCCAGGAAAGCGACAGGGCAAAGGAGAAGACAAGCTGCTGAGGAATACCAAACTGCTGGGTGATTTAGCTCCGTGACAGTCCATGATTCTACTCAACAATGGGCAATTCCCTCTCTTAATCTTTTCAGCTGAGTGGCTTTGGGGCTACACACTCCCAAATAATTTTGCACTCTGTACATAGTCTTAAAATTATGAAATTTATAAGACTTTGTAATATCCATTTCATTGAAGAGAATATGGAAGTATGAAAAACTTGGAAGGTTACTGGTTTGAAAAATACTTGCACTGTCTCCTGTACATGCATATTTATTTTGGGTTGTGCACTAAAATGCAACGCGGTTCTTTCTGAAAATACCAGTCATAGTGAATACCATTGAATCACCAGATGGCAAAGGGGGTATTTCAATGAGAATAATATGTTGATATTGAGAAGAATCTGAGCAACAATCTCCAGGAAAGTGACAGGGCAGAGGAGAAGACAAGCTGCTGAGGAATACAAAACTGCTGGGTGATTTAGCTCCTTGAGAGTCCATGATTCTACTCAACAATGGGCAATTCCCTCTCTTAATCTTTTCAGCTGAGTGGCTTTGGGGCTACACACTCCCAAATAATTTTGCTGCAATGTTACAAATATCTTTGATTTCTACCAATTTTTTTGTGTTGGTGATTTGTCCGATATTTTCATAACTCTTCAGTTCTAAAGTTTATTTTTGCCTATATTTTCCGATAATACCCAATATTTTCCCTGATATTCCCGATAAGTCTCTTTCCAAACCCTCGGCGATATATCCCCGATACAATATTTGCAACATTGATTTTGCATGGGGCAATCTCCTCAACAATTCTTTACAGTCCCCATTTTTTCTTTAGAAGGGCATTAATCTTCAGCCTCAGCCTTGGTAGAATGTTCAGGGGTTGTAGCCTAGTGCAGTGACAGTGTTATGACAGCTTTGTTCAAATCAAAATAATGCCGACTACAACCCAAAAGGCAGTTACAAAGGTGTGTGAAGGTCGATTAGGTTTAGGTTTAGGGTAATCTTTCATTTTTTTTAATTTGTTTTCAAGAGAAGCAGGGTATTAGTTATAACCTAAGAAACCGGACACGCTCATAATGGCCCTCATGTCCCGTGGGGTCGTGTCAAACACGGACACAATCGGAAATCGTGTCTGACATGACTTTTGATCGTGTCCAAAATTAGGACACGGTCAAAAGTCGTGTCCCTGACTGTGCGATTCGTGTCCCGATTCCAGGACACACAAACCACGGAAATGGCCGCCCAGGGTCACTTTAAAAACAAATTGTTTTATTTTTTGTCATTTGCAAGTGTGGAGAAGGCTTGAGAGTGAGTTTTTTGTGTAGGTGAAGAAGATTTGAAGGCTTTCCAAGGGATTCCAAGTGCATTGGGGGTGGATTTGTTGAGACTCGAGAGGATTGCAAGCTTAACCATCAAACAAGAAGAAGAAATCAGCTAGGGCAGGAGCTAAAGGGAAAAGGAAAGGGAGAAATGCCCCATCTAGTGCCTCCCCTCCTATTCCTCCAAGCACAAGCTCTTCTACTCCTCTTGCTAGTGCTCCATCTACTGCTAGTGGAGCTCATGCTCCATTTAACCCTGTTTTAGCAAGACAACAAGCCCAAGAAAAAAAATACCCTTTGTGGAAGTATGTGACAACGAAAGATGGACAACGGGCAAAGCTTGGTGGGGGAGGCAATGCGTCTTGGAGTTGCAATTTTTGCAAGAATGAATTCAAGAGCACATATTACCGTTTTTAAGGGCCATTTGTTGGCCCTTCCTTCTTGTGGGATTTCTTCATGTAAAGTAGTGAGTGTTACCCAAAGGAGGGATATGGAAAGAGAGGATCATGTTGGCTTAGGAAAGGTGGCAGCAGCTGCAAGCAAGAAAAAAGATGAGGATCGTCTTCCATTCTTCTAGCACTAGGCCTCCATTTCCACCTAGCAGATATGAGTGGGGATACTCATCAAACAAGAAAGAGACCATCTCCAAGTGGTCCAATGGATAGGATTTTCCAACAAGAGGCGCGAGAAGAGGTGGACCTTACCATTGCATTATTTTTCTACCTCATCTTCATCTCATTCAATGTTGCACGGTCACCATTGTTTATTGAGATGTGTCGAAGTCTCATTGAACGAGCTCCAACCGGTTATGTGCCTCCTGGTTCAAAGAAGCTTAGAACCACATTGTTGGTTAAAGCAAAGGAGGTGGATAAAAATCCTGATCCAATTAGATCAACATGGCCCTCATCCAGTGTGAGTATTGTTTCTGATGGATGGATGGATCCAGCACGCCATCCACTCATCAATTTCATGGTATCTTCCCAAAATGGACCGGTGTTCTTGAAAGCAATGGATGCTCTTGGGAAATACAAGGATGCACAGTATCTAGGTGAGTTATTCATCAAAACCATTGAAGAAGTAGGTGTTGATTCTTGTGTACAAATCATAATGGAATGCACCTGTTTGCAAGGTTGTTGGCATGATTATGGAAGCTAAATATCCACAGGTTTGTTCATTTTGGACACCTTTCATTTCTAATTTGCTCATTGTTTGAATTCACAAGATTCATCTGGGTGTCTTTGATTCATTTGAGTTGTTAGTGTTGTAGTGTCATTTATACTTGTTTTTATTGCTCTTACAAGTTTTTTGGACACCTTGCATTTTCGATTCCTTGAATTTAGCACTGAAATCCATTGCTTCAGATGTGACATGGATTGGAAACCTTATTGAGGATGCACACCATATCTGTAACTTTGTACAAAACAACACAAATGCCCTCACCATCTACAAAGAGTACACACAGCTTTCATTGCTAAAGATTGCAGATACTCGGTTTGCTTCCTCATTCATCATGCTCAAGAGGTTGAGGGAGGTCAAAACCACTCTTGGGTCCATGGTGATTTCAGAGTTTTGGTCTTTTTGGAGAAAGACGGATTAGAGTGCTTCAAAAAAGGTGAAGGACATGGTGTTAGATGATGGTTGGTGGGAGAGGGTAGATCTTAGCATTAAGATCATGGAGCCAGTCATTTCTTTGTTGCGGTTTGCAGACACGGACCAGCCCATCCTAGCAGATGTTTATGAGGAGTGGGATTCCATGATTGAGTCCATGAGGTACATTGTTATGGAGAATGACTATCCCGAGTATGGGACATCGGCAGAGAACTTATGGTCCACCATTTAGAATATTCTTATCTCCAGGTGGGATAAGAATTGCACACCTTTGCATTGCTTGGCCCACTCGAACCCCAAGTTCTACAGTCAATAATGGCTCAATGGTGGGTTGGGGCCCTCACACAGAGTCCCTCCTCACATGGATGGAGAGATTTCACATGGGAGGAAGATAGCATTTAGACAGCTATTTCAGGATATAGACTTACTTGATGAGGTGGAGGAGGGATTTGTAGAGTTTTCCACCTCCACTGGGAGATTTGGAGGCTATGATGTGCTTAGAGACAGGGGGGTTAAGAAACCCTATGTTTGGTGGGCAATTCATGGGGCAACATGCCCTATTCTACAGAAGTTAGCCTTGAGGGTCATCTCTCAAGTTACATCATCCTCTTCTTGTGAGAGGAATTGGAGCACATATGGGAACTTGTACAATTTGAAGAAGAACAGGCTTGGGCAATCCAGGACAGAAACGATGGTGTATGTGCACTCCAACCTTCGTCTTATTTACAGGAAGAGGGAGGAGTGGGTGAAGAGAAAGACAAAGATGTGGGATGTCTTTCTTGATGGTATGGGTTTGGATAGCAGCACTGAGTTGGCATTAGCCAACATGGATCTTAATGATCCATTGCTACAGCCGGTTACTTTTGATGATGGTGATCCTTTGGAGGGGTCATTCTCCACACCAGCAAATGCAGATCGTCAGATGGGCAGAGAGGAGGGGGAGGAGGAGGAAGAGGATGGTGATGAATTTGTTGATTCAAAAATGGAGGAGAACTATTGACAGATGAGATTCTCCCATCTCGATCTATCCCTTTTTGTATTTACTATTAGTCTAGTTGGCATTTGCCAATGCCCAGTGGCATTCCAACATCTATGTAATACATTTTGATTTTGAAGACTTGATGAGAAATATGGTTCAGACATCTTGAGCTATTGCCCAATGCCTATCAAATTTCAATGCATCTATGTGTCTCATTGTGATTTGTGAATAACAAATGTGTATTGATTCTAATTTCTATTGAATATTTGTAAATGTTCTAGTTTCTAAAAAAAATTGGGTCTATATGTCTATATTTTTAAATTTTAATATATTTAAAAAATAAATAAAAAATTTAAAAAAAAAAAAATATATATATATATATATATAAAACGTGTCCTTCGTGTCCTGATTGCGGGGGTCACAATGTATGTGTCGGACACTCTTATTTTTATGTCCTTTGTGTCCCGTGTCCTCGTGTCAAGTGACTTAGGTTATAACCATGGAGAAACAAGGTCACATTTTTCAAGAAACAACCCTCAATGGTTTATTTATCAAGAACCAGTTTCTAAGCTTAAGAAAAGAGAGGAACCATACAAAACACTGAACAGTGTTTTCTGTGCCATTCCATTTCTAAGCAGCCTTATCATGGGAACAATACCTCATGCCCCATTTCTGGTAACAGAGTATAAAATATGAACAGACTCAATCTAGAAACATAAGTTGAATCAATCACTAGTTGCATTTTGGAAATTAACACAAATATAACTGCATGCTTATTCTAACAAGATTAACCAGTGACAAAAATCTCTAGTAATCAGGTTCACAACATTCTAGTATCTACCCATCTTGAGATGCTATGCACTTAGTTCATTGGCAAAAGCTCGGATGTTTAGTGATGAAGACTAATGATCCCCTTGCTGGATCTTTATTTGCTTAGCCTTGATGTTTTATAAATTATATTTGTTCCCCAGCAGGTGTCTTCTGAATTTAGCATTACACTTGGACAAATCATGCATCCAATAAATCACATCATGCATAACCAGAAAGATGCAAAGAAAGGAGAACAAAAAAGGAAATGGTAGCACGAGGAATGGCATAAGCACTTGCTTCTTATTTCATCCAAAGATTAACCACTGTATCCGAGTACAGAATGCATATATCTAGTCAGTCTGGCAAGTAGTTATAACTCCACAACTGTCTATAACTGCCACATCAGGTCAGTCAACAAGTAGCTGTAGACTGACCAACATCCTACCTGACCTTCCACAGATTGATTCAACAAAACCTATGCTTGATAGACATTCATGGAGCCAACAGAGCTGACTCAGCGTATGCTTTAGACTATTTATCTACCTACAACATCTACCCCAACCTTAAAGTATTATTTCGTCCTTGAAGCAGAGATTTAGAAAATTCACAAAAAGTCCAAAACTTCAAAACTAACATCAATACAAAATGATCGGGGAATACAGAAAAATGAAGTGTGAATATCAATTCTGAACATCTGGATAAAGATTGTCTGAAATGTATTGAAGTTGAACATAGGGCAAAGAAACATTGTGCCGTTGTCAATCAGAGATTATTTTCAGTGTCAACTATCTCAGACAGCAACATTGTCCAACTTTCTTGCTTCAGGTGATGGACAAGAGTAGGGACACCATGAATATTCTAGAGGCAGGCTTGATAAACATTATTTATTTTACTCACATAACTTTTATGATTTCTCCCACGATGTGATCACATCCTTGGCTTTGTGCTTGGTATAGCAGCATCTATTTTAAAGGCACTCAATGAATGGCAGTAGCTGACATCTAAGTAGTCTTCAGCAACAAACTCAGTGTCATTCATAAGGCATTTGAAATCTTCAATTCTCTATGCTAGCACTCAGTCTTCAATGTTGAAATCATGGTTAATCTTCACTTGAGTCCATGTGTTGATCCATTGTATTGATTAAAACTTTATGGATCCTACATATGGGTACCTGACTAACCCATTTATTGTACTTTCTATGTTTTACTAGGTCAGCCTACTCACCCTCTTGGGGCTAGCACCCAAACCCCAAATGAAGTGTATAAATACAAAGATACACTCATCATTTGTATCATCTCATTCAAGTGAACTCTTTCATTCTTTGCCCAAGGGCACCTCTAAACAATTCGCTGCACATGTGTTATGGTTGTGTTGTTGGTTGTTCTGGGACAAATTTATGGTATGTGAACATCCTTTTTGTGATCTATATTAAGAGCTACTATAAATATGCTAGTTTGATGATTGGATTAGGGTTTGTTGAAGAGATCACCATAGATCTACTATCTTCTTATAAGAACAAGATTCAAAACACCATTATTTTTCCTTCTTGATATGGTCTTTGAGATTTTGCAATGGATGTTTAGTGTCTATCGCAATTAAGTCCTTTTGTTGCTTATTAGTTTCAAAAGAAAATTCATCCCATATGTTTTCTAATTTACATTTTCTTAATGTTGGCCTCCTCCTAATAATTTGATGGTATCCCATGTTTGATTGAGGTAGTAGACTCAATAGACAAAGGGTTAACATTAGGATTAAACATAATAGAATCAAATGTTGAGATTCCTGTCGAAAAAAGGTAACTTCAACATATCAGATTGGACTGATTCAAATTGGGTGAAAGCAATAATTTGGTGATATCACCTGTTTGATTGAATCAATTAGTAGGTATTACCCATTGGTTGATATGTGCTTCTCACTTCTCCATCAAGGAAGCAAACTTTTTTTTCTTAAACTTACTAATTTTAACAAATTAACGCAAAGGGGAAGATTTGGGAGCTAACTTATCTATAAACAGAGGTTAGAGAGATCAATTGTTGGTCAATGCTTGGTTCTACCCTTGCTGCTCAAAGATGGATGATTGACTAAAATGGGAGGGGGTTTTATTGAGTCGGATTCCTCTAGTTCCTTATTCAATATAAGCTTCCTTATTTTTGTTGACTTTTGTCGTCTTTTGTTGTCTTACTGGCAACTTATTTTTCTTTAATGTAAGATGGTATCTTTGTCCCAAATGAAGGTGATCACTGTGAAACTTCGCAATACTTCAACCTTTGTCAATACAATACCCATGTCCTTGAAAAAAGGTGGTCATTCAAACATGTATTGACCTAGTTCCAAAACACTTACAAATGAATAATAGAGAGCATGTGAACAAGGTCTCACATTGGAAGAATTGCTGGTTGCTCTAAACAAAATGTTTGACAACAGGTCTCCTAGGCTAGATGGCTACACGTTCATTAGGCTACTGACTAAACAAGGTTCAGATCATATTCATTCCAAAGCCATACGAGCCTGAGGTTATCACTACCTAGCAATTGATAACTCTCATGAATGTCTCTTATAAAATTCTAATGAAGTCCATAACCAAGAGGGTGAAGAATACCCTACCAAAGATCATCAGGCCTAAGCAATCCAACTTCATTAGCTGAAGATTCATTTTAGGCTATGTGATTGTAGCCCAGGAAGCAATGGGCAGGGCTAGGAGCCAAGGCTTGAAGGCCTCTACATCAAGATTGACTTTGAAAAAGAATATGAGAAAGTAAAGTGGCCTTTCATCATTACCAATGTCAAAGCCCTGGGATTCACCACTTTTTTTGTCAAAGTAATAGAAACCCTCTTTGCAGATGCCATTAGATGCCTTTTCATTACTAGACCAAATCTGAAGACACTGGCCCTTTCAAATATATTAGGTAGTGAAGCCCTTTATGTAATGGTAGCAGAAGCACTTGGATACCTACTTTAGAACATAACAGACAATGCCTAATCAAGGGCATTCCACTCCTTGGACCTAGAGGTGGGCAACGAGTGAACAAGCATTTTGTGGATGACACCTCCTTAACGATTTTGGAAGAAAGAGAAACATTAGTTAACACCAAGGACTACTTGAAATTTTGAAAATCCTTTGCGATGCCTTGGGATCTAAGTTTCAAATGGCCAAGACTCCATGCTTCTGCCTAAGCCAAAGAGAGGCATCAAACACTGGTTGATGCGTCAGGGATGGGCCAAGACTCAAACTAGCAAGGTATTCAAGTTTTTCTAGAAATCCCCTTTGCCTTTGATGCATCCCCCAAGGAGCTATGGGAGGCGGTTTTGCAAAGAGTAGCCAAAAAGATTGACAAATAGTAAATAGATTATGAAGCCCATGTTTGTCCCCGCAAATTTCCAAATATTCCAAACTTCTTGTTTCCACACATGTATACTATTCCTTGTGCTAGGTTCCCTCAACACGTGCTTATTTCAAAATTCATATTGGAGAAGCTTTTCATAAATATTTTGTGGGCCAATTCTAGAAGAGAGAAGCGCTTCCATCAATGTTGCACGACTCGGACTCGGCAAAGACTCGTCGACTCGAGAAGGACTCGGGAAAGACCCGGGACAGACTCGACAAGACTTGGCGTTCTCCTTCAAGAGCGTTCTCCACGACTTCACTCAGAACTTATCACATTTAGATGACAGACAGTGTGCACTCGTCCACAACTGATGAATTCGCCCACTCAACCCACGATTGATTGATGAATGAGCATATGGCATGGGCGCTTTATAAGCTCATTTACATCGTTTTTCCCTCCAAAAATGATCAACCCGAATAGGAGAAGAGTTGACATCCACGGGATATTTTCTGTGCTTTTTGCCGAGTCCATGCCAAGTTCGTACCGGAGTATCAACAAGTGTCAGCGAGTTTGTTGAGTCCCTGCAGGTTTGTCGAGTCAACGATGAGTCTTGGGTGATTACCCGGTGTTACCGAGTAAACTAGCAGGGCTAGTTTCCCAAGAAACAAATATAAGAATAGTGACCCAATGTCACCTCGATCACGATTCTAATTTCTTTGGAGCGTCGGAACCTCCAAGGAGAAGTATCCTTAAGAACCCTATAGAACACTAGTACAAGCAGAAGGACTATATTCTCTATGCAATTAGTTATACCAGTGCCTACATGGAGTCAGTGCAAGATAAGGTATATTTATGATTCGAAAGAAATAATCAATTGTGTTATTAAAATCATCGAGATCACCTATCTAAGTGTCAATACATTTGTATATAAAAAGGGATCACAAGCATGTATTATAACAATGTGTAGCCAATGACAATACTTCAAGAGATCATAACCATTTATCAATGAAATATAAGGTTCTGGTGCAAAGATCATCCACCAATGCTTATCATGCAAATCAAAGTGTAAACAAGTCCAATGTCTATTGTAAAGCATCCACGTTTAAACAAAGTCAACTAGGATTCAATGGCATTTAGTATTTAACCATCAAAACATTTTCAGATCTGTAAGTGAATATGGCAGCAAAGTTCATCCACATAAAAGTTTTATAAACTACCAAAGTTGTGCAAGAAAATCAAACCCTCTGAATACTAACTACAGTAAAGTACTAACTTGCCAAATAATAAGAATAAAAAAAGGAAACACTATAAAAAAGATCAGATTACAAACTAACTGATGCCTTTATTTAATTTTTTGTTTTGTGTTTGTGCAGAGAAGGGAAGAAGGGGCAGCACAGGGTCTACAATAAATTTACTGAAAGAGGAGGGTTCGGATGGGAGAACAAAAGTGGTAGCGAGGGCAGCGAAGAAATGGGGAAGGAGTGTGAAGGGAAAGGAGGAAAGAAGAGGGAAAGGGAGATAGGAGCAGCAAGGAAGGAGCTGAGGGTTAGAAGAGAAGGGAGAGACCGTGGGTAGAGGAGAAGAAGGGAGAGATGGAGGAAAGGAGTTGGGGCTGTGGGTGGAAGAGGAGGCAGGCCCGAACTGTGGAGGACAGCAAAAGAGCAGGTCCGAGGGTGGAAAGAGGGTCAGCAAAGGAGTGGGGATGAGGTCCGAGGGTGTAGGAGAGGAAAAGGAGGGAGGGCAAGTTGTTTGGAAAGGAGAGCGAAGGCAGAAAGTGAGTGTGGAGGAGGCCACTAGGGCATGCAACTTTCTGTAGCTAGGGTTTAGGCAGAAAACTAGGGCAGAAAAAAGAAAAAATAAATCTAAAATTGTACAAAAAAGGAAAAGAAAAATACAAAAAAAAACTAAGCTAACATAATATCTACAAACACATAAACTCAGAAATTTAGGTTGAAAGAGAGCAACCTAGGGTTTGTTAGATAATCCAACCTAACCCTGGGGCTTCCAAGAGGATAACCCCCTTCTTGAGATGGCACTTGCCAAGTTTGGCAAGCCAAGCCTCCTTCAACAACCACAAAGGATTGGTTGAAGAAGCCCTAGCTAAGGCCAACCTTGGAGACCTAAAGCTCAAGCTTTCTTATGCTAGGGTAATTAAATACTGAAATTTGACTCAGCTAGGGCAAAATGTAGCATTAGACAACCACCATTCAACCTTAGATAAGCACTTATCCAACATTTAACAAAAAAACATCAAGAGAAGAACTTAGATACCTCTTTGTGCATGTGTTAAACAAACAACTCTTAGCATTACCCAAACAAAGTGTAAGAACCGAGATACTTCAACGATCAACCTTCGAACTAGCATGTGCATTCATCCTCAAGAAGTGTGCATCCCTCAAAGAGCCCAAGAAGGGTTAAAAATCAGAAAAAATAGTTGTATCCCATAAGTTGTTGTTAAAATGAAGTGAGGAGAAGGTGTATTTATACCTTTCTCACACTCACTTTACAAAAATAAAATAAATCGAGGCCGACATGCCTTTTTAAAATGTCAATTTGAAATTATAAATGTCAACTTAAAATTAAAACAATAATAATATAAAATAATCAAAATAGTGGGTAAATTGGGGTGTTTTCCCCAGATTTGACCCATACATGAGCAAAATGGCTAAAATAAGCATATCGGCCTGTTCTGAAGGCCAGACTGCGGAGGGGGGGTCGTCATGCCCCAACTAACCCCAACAGAAGTGAAAAATCCCTCAACGCCCCCCCCTAAATCAAGCATCACAGCGTGACTCCAAGGATGATGTCATCACCTGAAGGAGGGCCCAAAGACAGGGCGTTGGTGAAATGGAGGGCCAGAAGGGTGCTGGAGGTGACTTGGAGGAAAAAAAGATGCCTCAGTACTGAAAGGTCTGTCACCGAAGTGCAAAATCAGAGTTGGGGTCATGTGACCCAGTGATCCACCCCTGGAAGCCCCGGACACCAACCTCAGGGCTTCAAGCCCTTTCATGAAGCAGTCAGCAATGCCATTAAGCCATAGTAATTCCAAGGGAGAAACCAAAGGGTCTGGCCATAACCCCTACTCAGAAAAAGCTGGCTAGACACCCCTCCTGGTCAAAAAAATGATACCCTCTCTCTGGGGTACCTCTGCAGGTGCGTTGGTACTGATACTACGTAACACCCGGCTTGGAGGTTGACTCGCCCAGACTCGCGAGTCTTGGGCAAGTGGTGCTTCATTGGTTTCCATAGAGTTAATTGAAGCTTGTGTTGTATGACAGGAGACAAAGAAGGAATGGCAATTCTTGCCACTAGAACTCATGGGAATGACATAAGCACCAAATGGATCATTAGTGCAATTAAGTGCCATGATTCCTAGAAAAACCTATTGAGTCACTGTAACATCTCAAAAGCCTCAAAAAGCCTCGAGGTGTGGAGCAAACTGAAATTGTGGGCTCTCTCGATCACTCCAACCCCTATCAAGGAGAAGGGGGGGACTTTCCTTACAAAGAGTATTTAGTGGGCATAGGAGACCATTAAGTACAAGCTAGTTTTAAGCCAAAAGACTTTAAAAAAAGCACCCATATCCTTAGGGATCTCTATGACCAATTATCTAGAGATCGGAAATCCTAGGGAACTTTAGAAGGGGAATTCAAGCTTTTTGCAACTAACAAAATTAGCTTAGGAAAAGTGCAATGCCTAATGCCAGACAATCTCTTTCAGAAGCTTGCCTTGCCAAGCCCAATAACTTGGTACACACACTAGAGGTGAAATCAAAGGAAAGGATTCAAGAAATACTAGCTGGTCAATGGTTACCAATGGATCTCATTTAAGTTGAGGATGGATGCCAAACTTAACAAAGTTCAGAGGATCAAATCGTAAGAGAAGGCATGACTATATACATTAAAAGTGGCTATATATATTAAAGTCCATCTAGAAGTTATATCTTGAAACCAAAAAGACTTGGTTTTCCTAGGATCTGATTCATGGAGGCCTCCTCCTTGTTGGCCAATGTCTAAATTAACTAGGGTTCCCCTAAAACAAATGCCCTCTCTGCAGCAAAAATGAAACCTTGAACCATCTTTTTTGGTACAGCAAGTTTGCCCAACCTTCTTGGCAATGGGCTATTAAGCTTTGTCACCAATTCCTCCTGTCAAGCATCCTTTGGAAATCTACCCTTTTAGGAGACTCTTCCATGGGAAGTAGAATTTCACACAACATGGCAATGGATTATAATTAATATTCTATATCATCTCTGGAAAACAAAGAATGCATGTGTTTTCATAAATGCACAGCACAGCACAAAATTTACTTGGCAAGATGAGTCCCTAATCTGTGCCCATTTGTATTTGCATATTCAAGTGCAGATGCGAGCAGATGCAAAAAGTGGAAGTGGAAATGGCACATATACAAGAGTTGATGGATTATTGGATCAGTGTGTCGTGTACCATGTGCAAAATGCCTCTTGAAGGAAACTCAGCTATTCACTTGACACATTATAGAACTTCATGCAGTTGTCAACCTTAGCACAGCGCAATGTCAAGTAGTAGGAGCAAATCAAGAAAGGCCAAAGAGCTAGTAGAGCTAAGAGTAATGATTGATCTAAACTGATATGAATGAAGACAGCTTATTACATAATAAGAGCTTACATATATTACAGGGTGATTTAGTACTACATGTAATTGAATACCATTGTATTACTAGCTAAGCTTTAACAGTATAAGAGCTTATGTATACCGAGTAATTATTACTGACCTGTCTGTGATTAAACACCATTGATAGTTATGATTAATAGTACATATAATAGGTTTCATACTAAGATGAGTGCATTACTATGTATGATGTCTAAATCAATACTGGTCATTGATTGGTTACTATGATTGCCATATGAGTTCCATTGAGTGAACTAAGCTCTTAGTACTCTAGTAAGCATATACGTTTATAGTTATACAAAGCTCTATTCCTAAGATGATACGTGTTTGCATTCTACTTAAGAGACGTATTGATCTTCCTTGTATTGAAGTAATCCCATTTAACCTGTTTAACACTAGAACAATGTTGTAGTTTCATTACACTATTAGTATTGATATCATATGGATCTAAAGGTGAAGTAAGTCCATGTATCAGCTGTAACTATTAGTGAGCTTCATGCTAGTCTATCATATTGTAACAGCTATAAGTAACTAAGAGGATTCAATTACACTAATAACTTTAGATAAGAAGAGTACTATTTTCATATCATGAAAAGAGGAAACAAGTACTCATAATTCAGCATGCTTAGATGAGATAGTGAAGCAATACCCTTTATAAGTATAGTATGAGTATCTATCATGATTCATAACCAGTATCATTCTGGGCCTGCCATATTTGTAGCAAAATATAAGTTCCAACAATGAAAGTCTAGGCTTTCTTAGCATTTGGGGACTCTGGTTTCATCTGAGCTAAGGGCTACCAGTCAACATTTTCCATGGAATATAACTACTGAAGCTCAATATAGGCCAACTGATAAGTGGGTTTAAATATATAAAATCCTTCTTTTCTTGAATGGATGACTCATGGAGAGCATTCAGCTTATCATCCATAGCCTATATCTCATCATATTTTGCCTACTACTAAAAAGGATTCACCAGTGTTGCTAACTCAATGAGTTGAGCAATATGCTCCCTCAACTCATCCATTGGCTTGTTGTGTTTTGCCAACAAACCCATCCAGTCCTGTACAATGATAAAAATATTTTTGCTTCTTTTAGGTAGCTTGGCATAATTATGACCTAGCCTGGCTGACCTCCTCCACTGATGATTGAAGTCTACTCGTAAGTTGCTGCTGAAGTTGGTGCCCTTGATCCTATGTTGTAGCAATCTGGTCCTGGAATTCACCTGCCTGCCGGTGCGGATGTCTTTGGTATAGACAAGGTAAATTTACTCAACAAGTTGGCATATGGGAACTTCCTCTAATAAGCATGGGTCGACCTGGCACAACTCCAACCACACGTGCCTTGTACCTAGAGGTGAACAACTTCAATTTAAGCCTCTGCCTGCTATCGGGTTTCCCTTTTAGGGTTGTGCTCATGTTAAACCTCCATGAACTAAACCTGTAATTGCTGATGCATGACCTGCAAACCTTCATGTTACTACTCCACCTGAACAATTCATCTCTCAATTTCATTAAAATTTGAACGCATCATCCTCATCAGGTTTGCATTAGACCATGCATGTAGCTTAGATGCTTACATTGCCTGTTCTACCGGTGGCATCCAAGAGAATGGCTTCCCATTAGCAATAGAGGGGAATAATTAGGGAGATGTCTTTTGGCCTTGGTGGGCTGTCTAGATGGCCGGTAACTCCTCACTCTCTCCTGCTTCTCCTTTAACAAAAATGGGACTATGTCTATATGCTCTTAATAGATGTGCATCAGTTTTTACATTGTACAGGGTCTTGTGCTAACGAATCCAACTGAGCCATGATTGATAAATTGTCTTGTGAAGATCATGGAGGTGAAGGGATGCTCGGCATCTACTAAGGTATCTCCGCTGTATCGACCTCCTCCATCAGTACATCTTCCTGGGGCTTAGTATGCTGCAAACGATCTGTCAAGTTTGACTCCTTGCATGGTGGTTCATCATAACCTCCACTTGCACCTAAGACGCCAATAATGGCCCCTATTCTCCTACATTAGTTGTACTACACCTAATCTTTGTAGTTTCTGTAATGTAAGGATCTATAGAATGAGGTTGCTCAACCTGATGTGTCCCTGGTGACGATGTGGGGACAGTCTTGACCACTTTTTTGTAGACTGTAATGCCAGGGAGATAGTTAATTCATTCCTCCAAATCATAAACAATATGCACAACTGGTGGTTTGGTGCTCAATTGCTAAAAAAACTGAAAATACTTTAAAGTTTATTCCATTGATTCCAAACCATTATTGGTAGCAAAATTTTCCAGGTTTTGCAGCACTTCCTTTGATGGTAGAGGTGGTTGAGGGGGTCCTATATATTCTGCAATTGGGACTGGTGCAGTGCTGAACTAGCCTGGTTGTGCTGAAATATGAAGGGAAACTTACTCAAAAGGGTGACCTTCTGTCTCTTCCCCAGACTCCCTTTTAAAAGGTGAACCATCTGTCCCAAGCAGTCCTTCAACTCCTTGCCTAAAAATGTGGTGGTGTCTGGACTCTGGAATAGGCTGCGAGAGCATAAATGAAAATGGGGTGGATTGAGGCACTTGCGTAGGTTGCTCTGTAAACTCATATTTAGAATATAAATAGGCTTTAGGAAACTTTTACTTTTTGGATGTATTGGCCTGTATGATGACCTGTTTGGTGCACGGACCCTTGGTTAAAATTTCTGGAAAAATATATGTTGTGCCTGCTGTAGTCCTTGACTTAACACACCTATCCATGAAGAAACCTCCTTGTCGAAATTTTATGCAGTAAAATAATATGGTAGAGCAACTGCTATAAACTTGGCAGGGTCATACCCCCTTGGCCATAGGAAAGTACTATCTCGGGACATTCCGAACAAAATCTTCCCACATGCGCATTCAAAAATACCTGGGGAACTATAAAAACTTGGTTTGTGGTAGTGATCATGCGATCATACCACTTTGTGAATGCAGTTTCATTGAAGGATTTGTTCATTGTATTAGTCTGATGCTTCTAGAGCTCTTATTGTAATGCAAGAATAGTTTAGAGGGCATTACCATGCACCCTACTAATAAAAAAAATTGGTACATTTTGCCACCTCTCCCGTGGTGCCGAGAAAAGGTAGGTCCAACAAGTTCAGCAATGTCGAATCCCGCAGAGGCTCGAATGCAGGCTTTATAACAAAAGAAATTTATCCATGGTCCATGTATACTTCATTCTTCATGTTGGGAAAAAAATCCCCATCTTAAAAATCAGAGTCAAGTGTCAACCAATCTGGTGTGCTCTACCTTTCTGTGCAGGTCCTCGATAATTTCCACTCAGGGGTTGTAAAACTTTACGAGCACAACTTCCTTGGATCGTAGGGATACAACTTCCTCATACTTTGGTGCAACTACCTTGCTTCATAATTCCTTTCCCATAGTGGTAGCTTTTATTTGATAGACAAACATAATTGAAGGGCGAAAACTGGAACAAGAATCAACACTGGGATATCCTTTGTCGATTGCTCTGGGCTCCAGTGTAATTGATAACTTAAGTGCAAGAAACAAAGTTAATGTTTAACTAAGGATGGGGGATTTAACAACATAAATCAACATTTACATCGGGACTGACGACATAATAAGGCCAAGTGTGTGATGAATAGTGCACTAAACCACTCATAACTATATCTGTATTTAATAAATCTACTCAAAAGCTGACTGGAAATGACTATGAAACATGTTAAATGTCCTGTGAACCCTCTTTATGACTTACCTACCGAATTTCCCACAAAATGAAAGATGACCAAACTATAGGGAAACACCAGATAAACAAGACTTCCGGGGATCCCGAAAAGTTTTGTGACTGCCACAGTACTTGTATGCTCAAATGACTCCTCATCGACCACAAAAGGTTATTTAGTAATGCAAAAATTACTTAGGAAATAAAATACTTGGGTTCCTTCACTACAGACTCTGGAGTCTGACTACTATTGAAATGAACTATGCAGACATATCACAACTGAAGCAAATTACTGAAAACCAAATAATAAATATGGAACAAGATTTAGGACTAAAATTTAAACCAAAAAATTCCTACCCTACCCCACTCCCTTTGATAGGAATGTATCAAATTATCTTCAAGTAGTATAAACATAGGGCTCCAGGCAATCACCATTCACCCATCTAGGTTTAATAATTCCATCAAGTTGGGCCAACTGTACTACACCTGAATTTCCAGTTTCCACAACTATTAAAGGTCCTGGCTAATGCATCTGAAGCTTCCTAGGGTTCTTAAAATATTAACTATCATAGAGAAAACCAAATCTCCTTTTGCAAATAATTTTATATTTAGACGGTGATCATGCCATGCTTTATACCTTACTTTATCCTTATATTGGTGAAAATCAGCCATAAACTTGGACTCTTCCAAATCCCTCAGTTCTGGCAGTCGTTCTGCAAGAGATTCTTCATTGGTCGCCCTTTACCAAAAGCCCAAAACTTCCCCTAGTTCAACAAATTTCCTACTATCCCTCTATCCATATCGGAACCAGATTGTACTAAAAAGCCCAAGCAGTGAAACAACGAATGGGAGTCCAATTTACTCTAAATATTTGTACAAACTCTAGGTTGACTACAAAATTCTTTAAAGCGTTCTAGCTAATCAGATAAAGAGTTGTTTAGTATCAACACTAAATGTGGTCTTCCGAACTAAAGAGATGGGCACATATCTTTGTCCAACCAGCTTTCAACAAAGTCAATAGGAAACAAATTTTCTAGTGAAACCTTCTCCATTGCAAGCATGAATACCAAAGAGGCAAAACAAAGGCAATTACTTTTTACCTAGACATCATAGATATTGGTGCACATGACAGAAGCCAAGTGCTCTAACCAATTGCATAGGGTACCCTCCTGCACAGTTTATTGTCACGTTGTAGTGTCGCAATGATGTTTGCTTTGTTGTAGTGCGACTCAAGTCATGCAATCCAACATGTCTCCTATAGATTTAAGGATTGTGCTCCTGACAATCAATCTTCTTGGGACCCAAATCAACAACTTAGAAAAAAGATTGTAACAAGTACAAACAACATAAAGGGCAACTAATAATGCCAAGAGAAGATTTAGGACTACACTTCCAATAGAGTCACTTAATTTTGTGCAAGCGCAATTTGCATGATTTTCAAACAACAAATGATCAAACCCAAGTCAAAAGTGAACATTGCAAGTAAAAGTACTGTAGAAAACAATAGGTCATAGGAGGATGAATTCTTCATGTTGGAACAAATGCAATAGACAAATTTCAGTTTTAAAGAAGCCAAGATTACTCAACTAGATTTCAAATGTCAAATAAACATGCTAGAACTATAAGCTTAAAGTAATATGTACAAGTTTTCTAAGGAAGTATATATCAATGTATTGAAGCAAAAAAAACAAATTGGACCTACATCCTACATTAGTAGACTAAAAACATGAGGACAAGGTTACTTCCAATAATGGTGGTGATCGTTATAGTAACCATCAACCTTGAGATGATTTATATAACAAATATGACAAACAATAACTTGAAGAAGGCATTGACCTTTGCAACCTTCTTTTACTTTATTTAGAGAAGAGGCAAGAAAAAAATATAAAAGTGAGAATTGCATCATAGGTCATGGGAGATAAATAATGTATTGAAAACAAGAGACAAATACAACTAGCTTGGTCAATGTAAATTGAAAATGACATAGCATAAGTCTCAATATTGTTTTTCGACAAGATGCTTATGAATATCCTATAGACGACTAAGAAGTTGTAGGTGGGAGTAACTATTTTGCCACACTTTTCATGGACTTGCACTTGGCCCAACTGCTTGAAGAATCCCATTTGCATGAACAAAATGACACGGATGGAGTGAAATGCGGCATAAGGGGATTTGAATGTTGGTGGGGGAATATATCACTACCCCAACTTGACCATCAAACCAAGACCCTGTTGACTTATTTTAAATGAACTGTAAACATCTAAGTGAATGAAGATGACCTTAAGTGCAAAGGCGATTTTGAACTCCTTTTTTTAAAGGCAAGTTGTATAAGCCCAATCAAAAAAGATCTGAGAAGTCTATAAACCCAAAGGGAAAAAGTTCATAGAAACCTCATGGAGTGCGAGGTGTCAAGAATATACCATGCATTTTCTATGTGGAATAATGAATGTTCGTATATATTGTCCTGAAAAATATTTACTTATCTAAGAAAGTGAACTTAAGAAGAGCTGAAATAACAAAGTTACAAGCCCAATTCCTCTCACGATTTCAACTTGCATTGTAATTAAAAGAGATGACCCTTTTATGTTTTTCGAAAATAAGGGTTTCTAAAAATTGGAGTCACAATTTTTCAAGTCAAGTGTCTTAAAATTAATGAGGTCTATCTGAAAAGATATGATTATATAATGGACCTTTTAAGAAAGGATGTTATTCTATTATAAGAATCTATACTACCTACCATGATGAAAGAAGTCATTTCCTTTGCTCCTAGGACCTACTCAAATGCACAACTATTGTACTTGGTAAAATGGCAAGATGATGAATTTCTGTTGAATTGCAGCAATAATGACGCTCCTTCGTATTGGAGAGAATTAGCTCTGCCAGCGAGAATTGGGCAGTGGAGTCATTGGTTGCATGTGGATTGAGTCCTTTCAAAGACCAGCAATGAGCACATTGTATAGCAAACAAATGGAAGTATTGCCCGGTCACACTGTTTATTACTGTGGGTTTTCAGGTCTTTATGCATATGGAATAGATGGTTGTCCATCTACTCATGTATAAATGATTGTTAACATTTTGAGATGTTACTAATGTTGTACCTTTAAATAGCATTGAAGTAAACCTCGTTTTGAGACCCCATTCAGAAAAATGTACAATGGTGTAAAAGAATGTAAATGTATGCGTAGGTACTAAGTCATGGGACTTAAAAAAGCAATTCTTGATGTAAAGATTGTATGACTATGACCATGTAAAGTTCATAGTGGGAGTAAAAGAGCAAGGACCTATTATAGAAAATATTAGTCATTTAGGCATACTTTTGCCTTTCCCAAGTAGATAAGCTAAGTTACGATGAAAGCATGATGTAATTTCAACTAATGTTGCAAACATTGTGTCGACGAATATATCATCAAGGGTCCGGAAAGAAACTTATCAGCGACAATGGGAAAAATATCAGAAAACATTGGTAAACTTCAAAAAATATAAAAATATTTTTTTCAATTTTTCAAACATTGTGTCAAGGAATATATCGTCAAGGGTCCGGAAAGAAACTTATCAACGACAATGGGAAAAATATCAGAAAACATTGGTAAACTTCAAAAAATATAAAAATATTTTTTTCAATTTTTCAAACATCTAAGGCAACCCCTCCCTCTAGCCATTTTATGGGCAAATTTAACAGTGAATAACCCATTTTTCTCAATCCCCTGCTTTCCATCTTCGAACTGAGCAAAAAGTTCAAAACATCCCAAAAAAACCCTGACTCTGCCAAATATATTTTCCAATTTCCGACGTTATTTTGCCAATATATTGATATCTTCAAAATATTGCAACAATTTCAAAACTTGAAAAAATCATGATTCTCTCCAGAAATAATATCACCAAAGCTAAGACAATCATGATATATCACGATGTCGGTGATAATTTCACAGTATTTGCAACACTGATTTCAACCCCTTGAGGGGGATCTTTTTGCTACCATCTTTCTCATTATCATGCTCGTTACAAGTTGCAAAACCAAGGGAGAACCTACCACATGAGGCTAAATACTTACACTGGGCTAACAGATTTGGAACTAGACTGCTTGCAGGTTTGGGATATCACATTTTTACTTTTTAAAAACCAGAATTCCTATTCCCGTTGGGGATTAGCAGTGCAGGACTGATGTTGAGGGCCATTGTAAATGCAAATTAATAGTGAACTCCATGATCTAGTTGGTGCTAGCGATGAATGGGCCCTTTGTCCAATTGGTGTTGACAAAGAGGTCTTGAGCTAGTTGGTGCTGGCAAAGGTGTTTCTGCTGAAGCATTAAGTTGTTATGCTCTTATTGGTGCCTCCAACTGAGGCCATTTGCCTTGGAACCCACACTAGCTTGTAAGCTAGCAAGGGGTTACCCTATTGTATTGCTCGCTTCCTTGTCTGGATCAGTGTCTTCTGCCTGTAGACATTGAGAAATTATGCAAGAAAGTCTGCAAAGAGAGAGGGGAAAACACAACCCTTGTCATCTCATAATGCCAGCTGAGGAGTGACAATTGAGTTCAATGTCTATGGCTGGGTGGTGAATATTCCCTTCACATCCAATTTCCTGTTCTAATTTTATCTTCATATAAGTGTTCAATGTTCTTTGCTTAATATCTCAATTATGTTAGCCTGGCATGTGTTGGATTTTTAGTTTTAATATTCCAGTTTTTTAAATGGTTCAGATATCAATGTTAGTTTGCTTAGAAATCCTCTCAGCTTGTGCATAATCTGTAATTTGCATAAAATCCACTTCGTCTGATTAATCAGCTCAACAAAGAAAACTATGAGGGTCACCGGATAGTATTTGCACTTATTAAACAAAAATATATATATATGAGGTTTAAAATTTAAGCAGGACGAAGTACCCCAATGACCAAAGTCAGGTACATGACTATTGGCATGTCTAATTGCAAGCATCAATCAAGCTACCTATGATATCCAATTCAATCATTTCCTTAAATTCTGCTCAGCTGCATGTTACAACAAAAGGAGGTCAAAATACAAAAAGCCAAAACCAACGCCTGCATTATGGTTACAACTTAAAAGTAAATATGACAAAATCAAAGGTCCTAGACAAAAATACTTCGTATTAGCCTTTCCATGGCTGTAAAGGCTGTAGATACTTGCTTAGTCAAATAGGAGGCCAAAATACAAAAATCCAAAACCAACCCCAGCATTATGGTTATAACTTAACAGTAAATATGACAAGATCAAACGTCTAAGATACTTTGTATTATACTTTTTCAACTTGATCACTCTGGTTCTACATTAACCAGCATAGATCCATCTTGAACATGGATTTATCAAGCACTGAGAGGGATCCAATTTCTTGAGGTGTAAATTTTTTTGTTGATGTGTACAAAATTTAAGATAAAAAAATTTACAAATCAAGAAATTTGATCCCTCTCGTGCTTCATAGATCTGGGTTTAAGATGGATCTATATTGGTTTTAATTTTGATTTTATGAGCCAACATGTTATCCTTTTGTGAGGTTGGTTATAGTTTTGTTTGTTTTTTGTAAGTAAGTACCCACGGGAATTTGAACTTGTGACCTTTCATTTACAACTTCTCAACTCAATTATTCATTACCAATTGCTCTACCTGTAGTGGGCTGTGAGGCTGCTTATTTATAGTTGATTGGTTTGAATTTTTTGATTTTATGAGCCAACAGGTTATTCTTTTGTGATGTGGGCTATAGTTGCCATGTCAGCATTACCCATACATTACACGACAACATCTACCCCATACTGGGTTGTAAAGCACCAACACTTCTCTTGGTGCAATAAATAATAAAATATATCCAAAATTAGATTAATTATTGAATTTTCTCGAACATAATACTTTCTTTCCTTAACAAATAGATCTCAAGAAAACTCCCAAGTACTTCCCCTCATTTCAAGGATGGTACCCAATGTAAAGCAAGTGGCATAGACCCAGTATCCTCATCCAATGGGAATCAAGAGATTTAAACCCTAACCTCTCCCTTACATCGAGGAAAGAGGCCACTTAAGTTAACCCTCAGGGCTTGGAACATAATACTGTCTTCACATAAAAATTTATAAATTTACTCATCTAAGTATATAGAAAAGGCATATACGGTGGTGGAACAAAATCATCAATTCCACCATAGCTACAAGGCATGATATTAAAAATAAAATAAGTCATGCTACTGAAATCCAATGTAGTCAAAGATAGGCAGTATGGGATTTCCTAAAATTTAGATCTGAATGCGCCCAATTTCCTTCCTAACCATTGGTCAAGAAGCATTTGCCAAATATGACTATTATTGGAGGCATACACAGAAAAAGGAATTACCATTTGCATGGAAGTCTCAACCGACAAAGCTTTTGCCACTCCATCGACTATAAACATTTAACTCACAACCATGAATAAAAAAGCATAATAGAATATTTCCTTTTAATCTTTCAACTGAAGCCATAGATAGGTTGAATAATCACAAGCCCTGATAATAACTGGATCAACTGAACAACAGTCAAATGCATACTAAGAATGTTGCTGAACCACTCTTGGGGATGAGGTTGGAGAAGGCTGTTGGGAACGGGAAGCGGGAGTAGGAGCGGGAGCGGGAGTGAAAAGCGAAATTTTCAAAAGCTTCTGTTTTGGGAGTGTTTCGGGAGCGGTTTTTATATAATATATATTTTAATATATTTTGATGCATATATATTAAAAAAATATGCATTATGCCAAATTAGCTATATAAAACATGAAAACATAAATATTCAATTTCATATATCCATTTAGTACACATTGAAATTTTCAAAAGCTTCTGTTTTGGGAGCGTTTTTTATATAATATATATTTTAATATATTTTGATGCATATATATTATAAAAAATATGTATTATGCCAAATTAGCTATAGAAAACAGGAAAACATAAATATTCAATTTCAAATAACTATTTAGTACACATTAATATAACATCAATCATCTAGGAGTTATAACTTATAACATTGTCATTAAATGATCAAATCAGATTCAAGAAATAACTCATACATTGATTATACATAGACCATAAACCATTGAGTATTGTTAAAAATGATATGATAACAACTCAAAATAATGACCACAATATTTGAATGAACTTACCAAGGAAATAAAGAGACGTGTTGCAATAAGAAATAAGAAATGATCAATAACCATGAAATGAAAAATAACATGAACCATGTGAAGTGTATCCCATTAAAAAGTATTGATCAAGCTAAAATTGTTGTAGAAAATGAGTAATGAGTTAAGTGTAAGTAACCAACAATGAAAATGAATTTATTTAAACCAATAACAAAGATTGTGAAACCATTAGATATGCTGATTTAAAGATATAAAAATGGTTGCCAGTAAATCTGAAAATAACTTATTGTACCATAAGCCCTTATTTTACTGTTGGGTTGCCAATAGAATAGAGTAGTTAATTCTATAAATACTTTATGAAAATATAACTTATTGGACCATAAGCCCTTATTCTACTGTTGGGTTGCCAATAGAATAGAGTAGTTAATTCTAGAAATACTTTCACAACAAAGTGAAATTGTTAATTAACCTTAGTGATGGAGCTGTGACGATATGGTTAATAACAATAAAATTTCCAGCAACTTAGTGAAAAAGACAAGTAACTAATTGCTTGAAGTGAAAAGAATAAAATGTGTTTAGTTACTTGAATATGTCATTAGATTATGATCTTGTAGGTGCAAGTGATTGTGTTAATGAACCATTAAAAAATAACCCAAGATCTAAAAAATGTATTAGAACAAACTTTTAAGAGTACTGAATATTTGAGGAAAACAACTCAAGCAATCTTGGGTTTAGCTCATTTAAATGATAAACAAAATAAACTAATTCAAAGCTAAACTTTAACAAATCTGAAATTAACTTTCATCTCGACATTATACAATTTTAAACCAGCAAGCAAAAGGTTACCATAAAGTAAAATTTAACCATAAACTTGAAGAAAAATGGAGTACAGCCCTCGAGAGGTTTTTGATTTATTTATCTTTTGCCCAATCTTATGTGTGAAATAAAAATTAAATTACAGATTTAAAACCAAACACTTAAAAAGAGAATAAATGATTTGTTGAGGTGGCTAAAATAAACAGTTGAGTCCTTTGATTAGTGGCTAGCTGCTTAAGGAAAGGGCATGGAGTCATAAAGGAAGCAAGAGAAGAAAATAACTCAAGCAATCTTGGGTTTAGCTCATTTAAATGATAAACAAAATAAACAAATTCAGAGCTAGACTTTAACAAATATGAAATTAACTTTCATCTCGACATTATACAATTTTAAACCAGCAAGCAAAAGGTTACCATAAAGTAAAATTTAACCATAAACTTCAAAAAAAATGGAGTGCAGCCCTCGAGAGGGTTTTGATTTATTAATCTTTTTAAACAATTTTAAACCAGAGGGTTTTGATTTATTAATCTTTTTAAACAATTTTAAACCAGCAAGCAAAAGGTTACCATAAAGTAAAATTTAACCATAAACTTGAAGAAGCCCTCGAGAGGGTTTTGATTTATTAATCTTTTGCCCAATCTTATGTGTGAAATAAAAATTAAATTACAGATTTAAAACCAAACACTTAAAAAGAGAATAAATGGTTTGTTGAGGTGGTTAAAATAAACAGTTGGGTCTTTTGATTAGTGCCTAGCTCCTTAAGGAAAGGGCATGGAGTCATAAAGGAAGCAAGAGAAGATTCGGTGATCAAAGAGTAGAAGAGCATAGAAAGGCTCAAGGCCTTGTCATAATCTTTGATAGCCAAATGAGATTTCACTTTAAACTTAATGGAGAACTCAAGAGCTGAAAATTTTCCAAGTTAACTTGCATGCAGAGACTAGAAATTCCACCACAAAAACCAATATATCATGAACTGAAAATAAGGTTACTAAGTAAAACAAGGTAAACTTTGAGTTGATATTACCTCAACCTTGTCATGCATAGTTCATTGCCAGAGACTAGAAATTCCACTACAAAAACCAATATATCATGAGCTGAAAGTAAAGTTACTAAGTAAAACAAGGTAAACTTTGAGTTGATATTACCTCAACCTTGTCATGCATAGTTCATTGCATAGTTCATCATTTGAAGAAATAAAACACACTTGGACATTAAACACTTATATCTTCAATCCACTTCTTCAATATTTCCCAAATATACTGACACAAAAGAAATAGACACAAGAGTAGCAGAGCAACTTTATTCTCCAAGTTCTAGCAACCGATACAATGAGAGGAGTTTCTCTTATATAGGGTGAGAGAGCAACTAACTCCTCTAGAATATGCTGTTGACATAGTATAGACTTTATTTGCCCAAATTAACCCTAGATAATCTCTATAAAACAAAAACAAAAATGCAAAAATGAGAAAAATCGGACTTAAGTCCGCCAAGCCCACGGAATCTCTCAGGAAGCGTTTTCAGGAGCGATATTTTTTGCCCAGGATGGCTCAGGAATCGATGAGGAATTGATCTGGAAGCGTCGATTCCGAGATCGATGAGGGATCGATGAGGAATCACGATTCCGAGATCGATTCCTCTGGGATCGCGAATTGGGAGCGAAGCAGAAGGGGGGTAGAGCGATTCCCCGCAGCTTAGGTCTGGACCTTATAAGGCTACAGGGGGCAGTGGTATGTAATATAACTTAACAACAGCATACAGAATACAACTTTAAATTGATGTCGCAGAATATTTTAAGGATTTTTTAGGCCTTTGATACCACTTACTCCAGTAAGCAACAGTTGTGTTGTAATGACTGAAAATATGGAAGAAACATCAGTTCAGAACTGGGCTCACAGTACTGGCCAGCCATAATGGAAGTAAAACAAGGTATAACATAACAACAATAACTTACAAGTATTAAAGTCCAGCATTGATGCAATATTTATTAGTTGAAGTTTGAAAATATGGAAGAAACATCACTAAGGATTGGATTCACAGTACTGACCAGCTCTTTTGTCATTGGAGATGGGGATAAACTTGGATGATCGAATATAATGGAAGTAAAACAAGACATAACATAACAACGGCATCTTACTAGTATTAAATTGTCTAGGGCCACAGATGCAATATTTATTGGTTGATTGAGATAATGAATTGAGGTAATTTCAATGTCAAACAGTCTTGGCATGCAAGGCTTTGCCGAGAAACCTCTGCAGCCTTGGATCATCTAGTTTACAAAGGAATAATTTGAACCCATTTCATTTCACACAAACGGAGCAGAGAAAATTTCAGAAATAGCTCTGAAAAAAACATTTCAGAGTTCAGTAAACTAATCCCTTCAGACAGCATCTTTGAAGTGCTCAAAGACATTAGCTCTTGTTAAGTGTTCAGGAAGCCAATCTTTTGGAAATCTGGCCTAAACTTGGTTTCTGTGCTAACAAAAGTTGCAGATTACATTCAACCAAGCCCATAATTTGCATACTGAATAGTATGCAATCAAATGAAAATTCAGAGAAAATTTTGCATACCCCATCTGAGCATGTGATTCATACAAGTTGAGGACCTCTTCTCGTCAGAACATTCACATCGAGACCTCTACCATTATCAGGGGCAATGAAGCCTACTGTAGGCAGAGAAGTATCCATTACAGGCTCAATATCAATAAATGGCAAATCAAGGGTGCCAGTCCGCTTCAAGCTGAAAACAAAGGTGATGACAATCCATCCCAGCATAGATATTGCCCAGTAGTTATTCATTCCTTGAATCAAACCCCATGCAATAGCATAGCCAACAATAATCCCGGACAAGTGCCCCAAAAAGCTTGCCTGTGGCACTATTATGGATGTGAAGACAAGAGATTCAAAAGGGGCAAAGCTGATGGGCAGAGAAAGAACTCCAAAAAGATCCAATTTAGAAGATGGCTGCTTCACTGCAAGGATAGTCATCCACCCAAACACTACACATGAGTAGCCCACAGCAGTAACTCTCCTGAAATAATCAACCTTGAATCTCTGGACCAAAATGTGGTAAGCCCCAATGACTAAAAGGCCTGATAAGACGACCAAAACTAAAGTATAGTGAAGATAAAACTGAACTCCCAAACCCATATGTCCGAGGCTCTCTATAACACCCAGGCTCCAAAGGGCACTCATGTTGAAAACCAAATGAAGAATACTAATATGTGAAAAGGCTGAAGTTATTAGTCTCCAATGCTGGCCTTCAACAGCTGCATCATAGTTCAAACCCACATCTCCATATCCAATATTCTTCTTCTGTATGTAAAACCATATGGCACTGCACAAACCAATCATGCAGCTTGTTGCAGGCTTCTCGAGAATCTGATAAAACAGTGGCCTGCCCATTTCAGGCCCCTCTCAAAATCCCCCGATTTCCAAATATACCCTATAAGTTATTGAAACCCTAATCTCCTTTCATCAATCCATATCACAGGGGATCCGCTTGACCCCAGCTTTGTATAAACCCTCAAAAACCCAACAAGTGCATAAATAAAAGTCCCCGTTATAATCAAATCGCTGTCGATACTCATCAAAACTCATCTAACTCAAACCCTGGATGGGCCATGACATGATAAATTATATTTTCTGGTGGAATTTAAAGCATTTTAAAACTTAAACTTCTGCAGACCATGCTTCTTTTTCCTTCAAGAAAAGATTGGCCATGATTTATGCAACATTTTCATTCGCTGCTTCATTCAAAGGCTGCCTGGTGGTAAATTGAGATATCAGACGGTTTTCAATGGATGGAGACTCAAAAAAAAACGGGAATCCGTACCTTGTTTCGATGATAGAATCCCGAATGTTCTTGCAAAATGGTCCTATTGAGTTATATAATATAAAAATCTGACACCCTGCCCCTTCTCGCCCTCTGATATCGATCTCTGTTAATCGATCGCAAATCGATCTCTACATACAATTATCGTTATATCCGGTTAATGTATTCTGGTAAACTCCATGGCCCTTTAACGCCCCGGGCATCAAACGAGAAACTTGCCGGTCCGGTGTTTCTTTATTTAACTGACACGTATGTTGGATAAATTTATTTAATATATTTGAGTTTTTTTTTAAAAAGGTTACATAAATTTAAAAGAAAGGAATTTAAGGAATTAATTGATATAGATTCATCCTAACTCCTCCCAATTTATTACTCACTATTACTATTTTTTTTATTAGTTAGTGGTGTTTTTTATTTTATAAAATTTGAATTTAAATGTGTTTTAATAATAATTTTAATGGTAGAAATTGATTCAACACCAATAAAATAAACCTTAAAGAATTCAAAATTTGAGAATTTGAAAATTGAAACTAACATTTTAAAAAATTTATATTGATTATTTCAATTTGAAATCGTAGAACTACAATTTTTTGGATTAATAATGAAAGATTAATAGTGAAATTTATTTAACTTCGTATTAGTTGCAACAATTATCTAGAATTTATATAAAGTTTTACAAAGTTAGAAAAAAACAATACATTCAATATAATATTTAAAAAACAAAATTCTATTTTATCAATTTTAAATATCATTATTTTGTATTTTTCATTGGCTTAACAAGTATTTTATCAATTTTATGTTATATGCATCTTGTACTTAAACATGCCTGCATGGACCTTTATTATTCCAAAATTATGCTAGCTCACTTTCATGTCATCGATTTCACATGGCTCTACCAAACACGTTTATGTTGGATTAAATGTCTGACAATAATTTTGGTTGAATTATCATTGTTGATATTATCATTGAAATGATGTAATAACATATGTCGAATTTTACTATCGTTGATGCTTGCATTGGCATTTAGATCAAACCCATTTCCCTAGTTTTGAAATCAGTTTAAATTGGACCTGTTATGTTAACAGTCTCCTATGTTGGCTTTGTTTTGGGTATCGTGCTTGAAGATAGAGTCGCAACATTCTAGTAGTGTGTTCAACATGGCTCGAAAGAAATACTTGCAGCATTCGAGATAATGTTATTTTGCTTGAATGTTAATTTTGATTTGAATGAATTCAAGCAGCAATGCAATATGTTTGTCTAAGAAATAAAGATGACCTTCCTTTTACCTGCCATAATCCATGTATAAGTTGGCATGTTTGATAGTATATGCCTTATTATTCTATCTCTGAGTCTACTCAATTTGCTTGGCATTCAAACTCTAGTCCCGTGTAGACCTTAAACCCTCACATTTCATCTACCTTGCATCTCCACCATTTTAATCTATCTTAATCCAAGGGAAATATTCCAACTACCAGTGACCAAGCATTATGTGTTTACCTAATTACTGCAAATAGCCATGAAGAAATGTAACTCATCATGAATACATCAATGTTGGTAAAGGTCGTGATATGGGACTCAATTAAGTTTCTCTATTTGAGGCAAAGATAATCAATGGTAATGGTGAACAAATTCTTAGTCAATATATTGCATGGGACATCACTTTGACTTCTTCTGAATAATGTTGTGCTACTTTAGTATTGTCGGCTTTTACTCTAGTACTTTGATAACTATGCTTAGAATGTATACATTCATATATGTTCATTTATATCTGGTTCTTAAAGGACTTAAAAAAAAGTGGTTGGACAAACAGGCATACAACACAATACAACCCTAGAAGCAGCGCATGCTTCACAATCCTTGTACATCTTGGAATGTTAATGGCTTTGCCTATGGAAATGGAAATTGGGTTGGAATGGGGATTTTGCATTGCCTTAAATGATTTTGTAGTCATGCAGCTACAACTAACTCATGTATTCTTTATTTTTTTCTCTCAGTACATGACCCTTTGCTCCTTTCCCATTTAATCCTCCAAGGTTTGAGTGGCAGAATTTATTCTAGAATCGTTTGGTGACAACTACATTTGTCTAGACATATCCTAAATTACCCTATTGAATTATTCACCTACCAATCAAGACCTTCAGCCAACCCTCTTTGGTTGCTTGGGCTAACTTAATTGGGTGCTCAGGGACAGGGGTCACTGAGGGACAAGGGAATGAGTGGATTCATAATGGTGGCGAGAATCCTCTAGCATTACAATACAATAGGTGTAATCATTTTGGTTTGTCCATCTAATCCCATTGTATTTCATATTTGGGATAGTTGTGATGGTTTCCAATTAATTTTGTAGGTTACAAACAAGACCAACTAACTTAGAAATTGTCATATCCTTCTATTTTTTTGAAATTTTTATATTTTTAGACATTTTTGTAGGCCCACGCGCCCTACTCAAGAGAAACATGTGTGACACACACCTTGCAGAAGACAAAGGTACATGGGGTCTCTTTTATGCTTGCAATTGATTGATTTTGAGAGGAAATGAGTTGGATTCTTCTCAAGGGGATTCAAACCATCAAATAGGGTAAAATTAGGAGCTCTTCCATGATGACAGGATCATGTTTGTGATCGATCATGGACACTTAGGTGTCGTCTTGGGATATTGTCATCATAAACAAGGAAGTGCCAATTTGTGCCATAATAGATGCACCCTCATGTGTGAGGTCGAAAGGGGAAATGATGGTCGAAATACATTATAACTCTAATGGAGGGGAGTCAAGTGATATCAAGGGAAAAGTTCTTGATCAATATTGGTCCAAAGAGGTACCTGTAATAGAAATAAAGGTGTCAGAAATTGCTCTTCCCTTAGGTGAGCATACCCATGCTCAGTTGTGATAGAACCTGGCTTCCAAATCAAGTACACTATAGATCCATGACATATAGCAAATGCAAAATCATGGCCATGAAAAGAGTACGCAATGGATCCATGGAGTATATAATGTGATATCATGGCCACAACAATGATACATAGTGGATCCATGCTAATTAAGATATCATAGCCACGAACCGATACACAGTGGATCTATGTCTCGATAAATATGAGGAGAACAATTGTAACTGAGAAGAGTGAAACTCGTTCTCTGTGTAGTACTGATGTAAGATAAGGTATGGTAGAGTCTTTCGTAATGTGGGCAATATCAAATATGGGAATGATATTGTTGGACCAAGGTCTTCCATCCAAACCACTGAAAGGTACGAATCCTACCCATGTGAATAAATGATATGAAGTCGAACATGGAGGACACCGTTTGATTATCGATCATTGATGTATATCGTTAACAAATGCGATGCAACCCACAAAGGATTATAGTGGGCACCAAAGTACCTAGTACATTCTAGTAAAGTGTGAATAGATGTATTGGAATTGAACACTTGTAGAATCCATCAAGTTGGAGACATTGATGTATTCCCACTACCTGGTAGTGAGGGAACTTGTCGTTGATGACTGCAAGCCCCAAGGTACTATTGAGACTCTAAATCCCATTCTCATAATAGGATGTGTTGAGGTTGATGCAAAGAGATTCGTTGGAAGGGAGGTATTGAGGCATCCTCCATTAGCCAACACAAGGAGATATCAGGACTTGATTTGACTTGAAAAAGGACTTGGACAAAGTTTTGAGGGATGAGCCATCGAGTACATGTCTCGTATGCGCCAAATGTGAATAGCACATAATATACCCTCTAAGCAACAACCAACAATGAAATCTAATTACAGAGGTAAGGACTTCCACCAATGATGAAAATGGAATCCAAGGTATAACACGAATCCCAAAATGCAAATAAATGTATTGGCGTCAAACATTTGAGAAACCACTCGGTTAGTGACCAATGATGAATGTCATCTGTTAAGAGCAAGGTAACCTACCAATTATGAAAATAGGCCTAGGGTGCTACTACTCTAGGTCAAAATCTCAAAGCTATGAGCCTTCATCCATTAGACATGACCCACTAGTGAGAAGTCAATGGGGACCTTCCACAATAGCACAAGTACAAACATTGGCTTTGATTATACATACTGAGAACAAATTGACACCAAGGAAGTCTGACAAGTGAAGTCAAGGAAACTGAGGAATGGCCATCACGTGATAGGACAAACCTTGAACATTGAGCATGACATAATAGTGACTTGGGCAACACTTTGACACAAAGGGAATATTGCTATAAATTTGTAATGCATGAAACATTAATAAATTCTCTATATGATTGGAAGAGTAACCAACCAGAGGAGTAAAAACTCTGGGATCATGGTTCAATTCCTAAGGCCATACTAAGACCCAACTTGTTGAGAAGACTAAGGACTAGTACTTTATTCAAGGATCACATGACTTGCTGCCAGTATATAACAGATATTTAAGATCTTTCCCCCCTCTCTCTTTTTTAAATATTTGATTTTTTTGTCTTTTTCATATTATAAAGCCTAAAAAGGAATAAAAGAATGTTATAGTATGGTGGAAGAAACTAGTGTCACAAGACATGCAACTTATATGTTCCAAGCGCATGGAATAGACTATGCAAAACAAAATGCAAAAAGGGTGTTGGGAAAGAGGTGGATAATCATTGGCTTGTTTCTTCTAAGGATACAATCCAGAATTCAAATGCAATGAATGCAATGGCAGTATGAATATTGGAGCGAAGCATTATGCATAGTTGTGCAAGTAGGAGTGAGAAAAGGAAAATGCATAATGAACAAAAATGGGAGCCTTATAGGGACTAGCCAGAAATAGATGAGAAAGAGAGGCATGTGGCTTCTTCTCAAATTCATGGTAAAACTAAAAAGGCTCCCAAGCCTATAAGAAAAACTCAACATAAGCACCAAAATGGAAAGAAGATACTAACTACGGTGCCCCATGTTAGGTAGCCTCTTCTTTCAGATTGGTGTAAAATGCAAATAAGGAGGGTTGACACACCAATATCCAACATGTTTGGCCCTATGGAAAATTCAGGTGGCAAAAGGTTTAATTGCATCATAACTTAGGGGAGGCCTAAAGCTATATGCAAGTTTATGAATATACTTGACTGGATCAAGCAACGTGCAAAGAATGATCCCTAAGCAACCATGAGTCCATCTTAAAATCATGTATCCAAGAAACAACAATACCATGATCATATCTATAAAATCAAAAAAGAAATATCTTATACATATCACTTTGGTAGGGGTAATTTCAACTTTAACACCTTCAACAATATTCATTACTAAGGCGGAGTCTACGAGTGAAGACTCAAGAATTTCAAGGCATGTGGACCTACAATGGATAAGATCGAACTCATGAGGAAGATTGAAGCTGAAAGCAATAATGGAGTCTACAAGAACAAACTCATCATTACGAGAATCTAAGAATATACTAAAAGAATCATACTCATCAGGAACGTTAATTTGTAGCTCAACGACGAAGTCCAAAATCTAAAAAATGCCACCATTTGAGGATTCACAAACAGTGAGATCAGACTCAAAAGGCAAATCGGGGATGGATTTGATTACAACTGGGTCCAATCCAAGGAGATGATCTTTGGAAGGGTGTAATCAATGTGCAAAGAATGATTCCTAAGCAACCATGAATCCATCTTAAAATCATGTATCCAAGAAACAACAATACCATGATCATATCTATAAAATCAGAAAAAGAAATATCTTATACATATCACTTTGGTAGGGGTAATTTCAACTTTAACACCTTCGACAATATTCATTACTAAGGCGGAGTCTACCAGTGAAGACTCAATAATTTAAAGGCATGTGGACCTATAATGGATAAGATCGAACTCATGAGGAAGATTGAAGCAGAAAGCAATAATGGAGTCTACGGGAACAAACTCATCATTACGAGAATCTAAGAATATACTAAAAGAATCATACTCATAAGAACATTAATTTGTAGCTCAGCGACGGAGTCCAAAATCTAAAAAATGTTGCCGTTTGAGGATTCACAAACAGTGAGATCAGACTCAAAAGGAAAATCGTGGATGGATTTGATTACAACTGGGTCCAATCCAAGGAGATGATCTTTGGAAAGGGTGTAAACATTTGAAGGAAGGTTAGACTCTACCATAACCTCTAGGAGAGCTTCATATGAGGGAAGGATGTCATCCCAAAGAGAACACATGTCAGAACATTCACTTGGACCAATAGGGTGGAGAATAGGCTCCAATGCCCCCATTGGATGAATCACCTGGTCAACAACCTGAACCATGTCCCAAGAAGGTGAGCATGAATGTCGCGGCTTCTTCTTAGTAGTAGTTGGACACAAGGGATACGAAGCCACATAATTCACTTGTGGCATGGTATTGTCTATCGAAACTCTAGGAACATACAAAGCGGATTCATGGTCTAAACTTAGGTAATGAGGGGGATCAACAAATGTAAGTTGATCAATAGTGACAATGCTTTCGTTGTGAGGAAAATGCATCACACGAAAAAGTATAGACACCATAGCATTCATAACATATACATAATCATTCCTAAGGAGCATATTGAAGTCCAATGGGCTCTACATAACCATAGAATCGACTAAGATAGTATTTCCACTTAATGTAATAGGAAATTGAGGGAGAAACCCCATAGGCTCACTAGGTCTTTTATCAAAAGCGATTGTTGACTGGAATTCGACAAAAGGTTGGGAGAACCCACACCTCTCCAAGCATATGTGAATAAAATACTAACAGAGGCTCCTTCATCTATAACACATCGAAAAATCATTTGGTGTTTAACTTGAACCCTTATTTGGAAGGGTGCAGAAGAAGGAAGGTGAGGCCCACCTAGACTATTCTGATCAAAGGAATCAATCCTGGATCTTGGCGGGGACTCATTTGAAGTGAACAGAGTGACCCCTTATCCAGGAAGTTTTGAACTGGCAGTGAAGAAAACTTGAGTGGTAGCTACATCACTCTCCAAAGGAAGAGTTGGGGCAATCAATGTTGCATCGGTTCGACCATTTGAGTCTTGTCACTCCCAAAGGGAAGAGTGGGATTGACTGAAAATTGTATCAGTTCGACCACTTGAATCTTGTTACTTTCCAAGGGAAGAGTGAGATCAACCAAAGATTGCATTGGTTTGACTGCTTCAACATCAACATTCTCTAAGGGAAGAGTGGGATTAGTCAAATATTTCATTGACTCGGTCACTTCTTCAACCAAAGGTTGAATGGGCTATTGGGAAATTATAGGTTGTTCAAGAGCATAAGATCCTAGAGACAGTGATCACACTCTTTGTACCTCTGGAATATGTAACAATTATAAAATAATATATTAATTATAATTTATTAATTACTAAGTGAAAGGGCATAACCATTCACTATACATGCTCAAGCCTATAAAGGCGAGCCTCATTGTAAAATATTAATCATCCATCTATCAATCATTTTATCATATACGTATTTATATTCAATTATGTGAAGTCGGATTCGCTTCTCAACGGGACAACCGAATTTGGTTGTACCATTTGGTATTAGAGCCGCGTTCAGCTTAGTTTTTTGCACTCAACCTTCCGTTGCACACTCCTACTCCCACACTCATCTGCATCCCCACCCGCTGCTCCATCTCACGTGCACTCTGCCCATCCACGCTGCCACACCTGTCCACACCCATCTCCCTTCACCGCTCGTCTCTCTCCTTTGCGCATCACAACCCCCGTCCTCCCCACTCCAACGCACCCTCCTGCTATTCCTTCCCACCCCTTCACCCCACGTCCCTCTTCTCTCCACCATTCCATGCACTTCCCACTCCCGCGCCTCCCTCTCCACCACTCCCTACGCCTCCCACGTCCCTCTCCTCTCCACCACTCCCCGTGCCTCCCACTCCAGCACTCGTTTCCAGCTCCAAGAGCTCCCATTCCTAGTCATCCCCCTCAGCCTGTCGCTCCCTTCCCGCCCACCACTGCTACCCCGCGGCCTCTTCCCTTACTTCCTCCTCTTCCTTCCACTCACCACTGCTGTTGTGCCCTCATCTCCACCACCGTCCCATCTCCACTTGGTCTCCCATCCCTACCCTGCACACCGTTCCACCTCCCATCGCATTCCCCACGCCTTGCTCCTTAAAATCCACGTCTTAGGGTTAACCCTAATTTCCACGTTCAATCAAAAGTTAATAATATTATAATATTATTATTATAATATTATAATATTATTATTATAATATTTCAAAAAATTTAATAATAATAATTATTTTAAAATAATAATATTATTATTAAAACAAAATTAAGGATTACTATTAAGTATAATGATTAATTATTATATTTAAAATAAATAAAAAATTTCTTATTTTGAGTAAGCAAAAATACCTCCTTGCACTAGATCGATAGCAGACATGAAGGATCGACTGGAGAAATTAGAAAAAGACCAAATTAGAGATTTGAAAATCCTGGAAGGTCTAAACTCTAGAATGGGCAAACTTGACAAAGAGTTTCAAGAAGAAAAAGAAGAGTTCTCGTGCAAGGTGCAATACGAAGTTGCTAGAGTATTCTCATGGGAAATGAGGAAGGTACAAGAGGAAATGAAAGCATACTTCGATGCAGGACTAGAAAATATCAAGCGGTTTTTTAAGGATAGAGATGACGCTAGAAATGGCAAGTTTCCAAAGGGAGACCACTCATGTCGTGATACAACCGATACCAATGATCATCAATCAAATTCCCCCAAAGTGGAGATCCCAGAAGACCATAAAGACTACAATCATCATAAACCATATTGGGCCATAATGCAATCAATGGGAGGATACTCAATGAAACCTAAATTGGAGTTACCCAAGTTCGATGGAGAATCAAAATAGAGCATGGCATGGATCAACAAGGAGGAATAATTCTTCTACATTCACAAAATCTTATCAGCTGATGAGAAAATTAAATACGCCTCCATGTAGCTCGAAGGTCGGGCATACAATTGGTACATGTGGTGGAAGAAAACGACAAAGGTATGTGCCTACAGTTGGGACACATTCAAAAATGATTTTTTTAAAAGATTTGAAGATGTGACAGAGAAAGATTTTTTTGCCAAACTAACTAGGCTACAACAAGAAAGCAACGTGGAAGAATACACCTACACATGGGAAGCATTAGCGACGCGCGTACCAGAATTAACAGAGGGTCAGTGACTCCAGACATATATCTCTGGTCTTAAAACCATACATAAGAGACGAATTAGAATTACATAACGTGTCCAATTTGGATAAGGCTAGGCGCAAAGCCAAACTTATTGAGGAAAAATTCAAACAATCAAGACAAGGGAACCTTAACAAGGGATATTTGCGACAGCAAGAGACTCAGTGCAGGTATTGTGAAGATACGTGGTCACCCGGTCATCAGTGTAACATATATCAATCGTATGGCTATGAAGTTGAAAACAAATAAAAAACATCAAGCAGTTGCACTGACAGTGATAGAAAAAACAAGAAGAATACTTGTCGTCGATGTGGAGAAGATTGGTTTCCATGCCATAAATGCAAAACCAATCACACAGTACATTGCAAAATCATTAATGGGAAGCAAGTACAGCTATCAAGAGAGGCAGATACAGCTGATTCGAATACAGAAACAAGCTCATCTGAAGCATCAGTTGTGACGGTTACGTGTACTCAACAAGTCTGTAAGGAAGGAAAGGTAGAGACACCAGAGAAAGATTACACCCAACAGAAGGGAAGCCAAGCATTCGCAGGAAAATATATTCCACCTCATTTGAGAAATCGTGACATCCTTCAAACAGAACAACTCATATTTCGAGTAACAAAACCAAGGAATTCAGGGCCAAGAAGACTACAGCTTAATGGGAAAATTAAAGATAGGGATATCACACTTTTGGTCGATTCCAGGAGTACCCATAATTTGATCGATATCAACAAGGCAAAGGAACTTAATCTTTTTGTGTTTCCCGCAAAAGGACTTAAAGCCTCAACCATCATGGATCAACACATAGAAGAAGTAGGAAAATGTCATAAGGTGTCATTATACATACAAAACTTACACCTACAACTCAATTGTATTGCTTTACCACTCAAGGAAGTAGACATGGTATTAGGCGTTGAATGGTTAGCATCACTAGGGACTTACTCTACCAATCTACAAAAACAATACATGAGTTTTAAATGGAATGGAAGTAAGTATCGATTGTATGGTCTAAGGAAATCACCACCCAAGCAGAAAGAGTCGCAGCATAAGAAGGACCCAGGCCATCATCAAGATAGAGAGACCAGTCCATATCACTTATCTCAAATCAAGCATCAACATGAATCAAGAATAAACGACTATGTCCGCAAATACATCTTTGAGGACAAAGCTCCCTTTAAAGGGGGTGGCAATGTAACAATTATACAATAATATATTAATTATAATTTATTAATTACTAAGTGAAAGGGCATAACCCTTCACTATACACGCTCAAGCCTATAAAGGCGAGCCTCATTGTAAAATATTAATCATCCATCTATCAATCATTTTATCATATACATATTTATATTCGATTATGTGAAGTCGGATTCGCTTCTCAACGGGGATAACCGAATTTGGTTGTACCAGAATAGCAGGGCACATATGAGTAAGGCGATCTCCCCTGCAAATATTATAAGGGAACTTAGGCTTGCATCCTATTCTTCCAGATTTCTCAATGATATCAATACCCCCAACATGATTTGGATTGGTTGTTTGTTTTCCCCCAGCATGACTTACAGTGGTTGGTTGCTTATCTCTAGTATGATTAACAATGACTAGTGACTTGTCTCTAGTATAACTTGTGATGACTGATGAATTTCCCCTAGCATGACTTGCATTGGATGAGGATTTCCCCCAGCATGACTTGCAGTGGTTGGTGACATGCCCCCTTGTCTTCACATCTTCTTCTTATTCTTCTTCTTCCTATTCCTTTTAGACTATTGGTTACTAGTATCTAGACTTTCACCACATGAGGTAGAAGGAGGAGGACAAGTTATTACTAGCTAAGAAGGAAAAGGGGTTTGATTCTCTTGACATATAATGTCTGCTTGAGAAGCATGAGGAGCAATTGGAGTGGAAAACAACCAAACTGGAAGCCCTAGGGTGAATCCAAGAAGATTCAAGGTGGTCATCAAGGGAACACCAAGGTATCCAACAAATGGAAAAGAACAAGGATCCCCTTGCATAAGGGTCCCTTGGTTGGTCTCCTCAAGAGCTTTATCCATATACTATAATTCAAGAAATAAGAAATCTCTAGGGCCTTCTATGGGAGTCGAAAAATTACAATCAATAGAATCCTATAAAAGAGTCTCTAAGACACTACCAAACAAACTCACTCTACTAGAAATCAAACCAGGTGGTTATGTCCTAAGTTCAATCAATAAAGATCCAAACATGAGCCTTCCAAACGTCAGCCTAGGATGATTAGGGACCAATTCCAACCAACGAAGGTGTGAGAGATAATTACGGTAACCCTCATGCAACAATCAACCAAGGTGCAAGTACCGTCATGAAGACAAACACCCTCCAAGGGAGCTGAGGAAGATGTTATGTGTCTATCTCAAGTACCGCAAGCACTTCCCACTTGCAGTCACCTAGGACAAGAAACTATAGTCGCCACTTCGAAATTGACAGTTGAGAGGAACAATTGTAGTTCAGGTGTCTACGAATGGGCAGGGAATGTAGGACACAAGTACTAGACCCAAACTTTAATGAAAAGTGGTGTTACCTTGAGGAATTGCCACTCAACCTAGATCTCCCAGACTGACATATCCCACCAAAAAAATGAATGAGAGGATAATCCCACTTCCCTACCTATATTTACCTCATGCTTGATACGTGTGTTAAGTGCGTTTTCCCAACAAATGCCTCTAGATACTAATGGATTTAACACTCTTTATTCAAATCGTAGTTTCATTTTACATGGACTTGGAGAATTTAACTCTCCAATCCTACAACCAAGGCCCTAAAACCTAGGTTTTCTATCAAAGAAAATCAAGTCTAGTTCATTTTAGTTATGTTGCTTTTAGAGGTTGTTCGGTTACTCAAAGGGATTTAGAAGCGGAAAAGGATGATGTTCTCAACTGGAATAAATATCAAAGATACTACTTGCAAATGGATAATACCACTTAAAACTTTGAAAGAGATACTTGACCATAAACTCCTTACAACAAGAACACAAACCAAGTAGAACCTTTCAAAACCTAAGCAAGATATGAATTTTTAAGGAAATTACCGTAACCAATGCAAGCAATTCTTTACAATCCTCATGAGAACAAGCCAATGAAAATAAATATAAAATTTTTCCTTTATATAAACACTCCCAAAGGCAATCCAAAATCTTAATAGATTTATATATGAAGCAGAAAGATAACTGCAATTGCAAACTATGAACGAAGTTGCAATGAAACCAGTGAAAAGAGGTACTCAACAAGAAAGGTTTTTATCTTTCTTCACCTTGTAAGCAATGAAAGGGATGAAATAGAAGCAAGATAATATGACTTATAATTCAAGACAATTAGATGCCAAATCACTTAAAGAAATATTATTTTTCTTCACTAAACATGAGATGAAAACATGCCCAAAAGAGGAATACTAAACACCTATGATTTTCTTTATTTTTTAGAGGAACCTATTCAAAGCACAAAAGAGATGATTCAAGTATTCAAAACCCCTAAACTTTGGCTTACCACCTTCCAAGAACACTCAACAAACCAACCCCTTAGCAATTAGGGAGAACAAGGGCAAAAAAGGGAAAAAGACCTTAATTTTACAGGCCCTACGCACCTACTATGAGGGAAGAGTGTGTGGCCATGCCCATTTTATGAAGGTAGGGTGCATGGAAACCAAGTCCCACACTTCTATGTCTTTTAGAGGGAGTGTGGACTTCCTGTAGGGTGCCAAAAAGTGAAAAACTAAAAAATCAACAAATTTTCAGGGGGTTCTACCGAGGGAGATAAGGGTAAGGGTATAATGGACCCTTTAATACCTATTAAAGTCTTGCAAACACCCAATATTTTCTAGGAAAATCAATCTTCCAAATCCCTGCAGAGAATTTTTCCCCAGTGGATTCACTAGTTCTGTTGTGGGAAAGAACTTACTAATGACTAGGGTAGGTCACCAACATATTGGGATATATGAACTTGATCTTATGCCTCTCTATACAAGCAAGACAAACTTAGGGAGATATGTTTTCACCACTCTAAAGGAAAGACAACAAACAAACATCAAAGAGAAACAAATAGAGGAATAGGAGGAACCTTTGTTGAAGTTTGATCCTCACCGCTCCTACTTTGCACCTTCCACCTGCTTTGCTGTGTAACAACCCGAAACCTACAAGAAACACCAAATACCCTCGTGACTAACCTTATGACTTTGATGAAAAACTTAACCAAAGCAAGAACATATATTCAATTTCAACTAACCTTAATAATATTATTGAAAATGATGAATAACTTTCAAATAATCAAAGATTTAACACATTACACATTACACTTGTATGTGGGGGAGGGAAAGATAACAAATTTCTATTGAATACAACAAAGTAATCAATACATAAGTTACCTTATTATTGTCAAGGCACCTTTTGAATAAAGTGACAGGTTTCCTCCGCTCATGAATGACTTATACTCCCGCTTCCAAACACTCCATTTCTCCGAATGTTTATATGGTAGATGTCGTATAAGGAGAATGACATCAACACTTGTGGAAAAGGGTGCTCATGGACAGAGCTCACTAAGGGACAAGGGAATGAGTGGTTTCAGAATGGTGGCAAGATTCCTCCAACATTACAATACAATATGTGTGCTCCTTTTGGTTGTCCCATCTAATACCATTTTATTGCATTTTTGGGATAGTTGTGATCGTTACCAACTAGTTTTGTAGGTTGCAAACAAGACCAACTAACTCATAAATTGTCATAACCTTCCATTTTTTCGAAATTTTTATATTTTTTATCCATTTTTGTAGGCCCATGCACACTTCCCAAGAGAAACATGCATGGAACCCACATTGCAGAAGACAAAGGTGCATGGGGTATCTTTTATGCTTGCAATTGATTGATTTCAAGGGGAAATGAACTAGATTCTTTTCAAGGGGATTCAGACAATCAAATAGGGAAAAATTCCGGTCTCTTCCATGCTGATAGGATCATGTTTGTGATTGATCATGGACGCTTAGGTTTTGTCTTGGGATATTGTTGTCACAAACAAGGAAGTGCTAATTTGCACTATAACAATTTTCAAAACAATAATTATTTTTGTTCAAAGTTATTAATAGGTGCTTAGTGGAGTAATTAAATGGTCGATAGATTGTGAATAAAGTATGATACCGTAGTCCACTATCCATCACCCCATCTTCACTGGAATATTGTGATTAAGAGGTATGGTAGGTCACAATTCATTATTTGTCATTGGTCTTCACCATAAATCAAAGAAGCCGCATAATATAACTCCCAAAGGAACTTTGAGTGGAACATGATAAACCTTCATGAGGGTACATTGCAACTAGCTTGATTCATAAAGACCCAAATCATGTCTACCTTGAACAATATGTGAGCAAAGGTCCCCAAGTGTGTTAGAAACATACCCTCATCAACCGCCACAAATTTTCCCACCACATTCCCTATAGCTTGGAACCCTTCCGACATCCAAAACTAAAGAGGAAAACATGGCAATTTGACCCATACATTAGTAAGTTTAGAGAATCATTTCCACGGATCGAAGAGTGGGTGACATCTTTCATTACTAACATAAATTTCTCATACATCCAACACTGATGGAGAATCGTCTACACATACCTCTCCATCCTAGACCTAAATCTCATCCAACCGCGGGCTAAGAGATTTATGACCGAAATATAGTCAATAATAGGTTTCCAATTATCCTCGGCCCACACCTTCAATTGAGCCAAACCTACCCTATGACCACATAATTTTCCCACGAAAGTGAAACCAATGAGATTTGGGATTTCCATCACTAGGATATCCTTGCCCTCAACCAGTGAGATGACTCCCCCCATACCACATGACCTTCTTTTTCTTGTGCATAGGAGGGACCATCGTCTGAGATATGTATCTACACAAATCAGACAACTCCAAGCGACTACCAATGAAACCTTCTATATCCAATCTGATGATATCCACACATTTCTAAGAGAAAGGAAATGAGGGAAAGTTACCAGAGTAACCATTAGAGTCCCAGTGCATGAATTTGGCCATCTCTTAAGGCTGAACATGAGCGTATGTTTCCTTTTGGATGAGATTTAGGAGAGACCTCCCTTCTGCACTGAAATCATTATTGGATACACATAAAGAGGATTTGCAGGCCTCCTCTTTGCCCTGCTCAAATGAGGGCTCTAAATCCACAGGAGATATGACGCCACCCTCATTTGAAACCCTACATGACTGAATCTTCATGTCGTCCACACAAATATTTGCTTCCATTAACAAATCGTCAAAATAATTGACCAACTGGACCTCTGTGTCCATCTCCATAAAGCGCCTACCAGCTAACCTAGGTGGCAATACTCCATTGAAACCCTACCACCACAGGGTTAATGTAATGTCCCCAAATCAACCTTGGACCACAATTGCCTAAGTCACCTAGACTGGTTCATGTTTATTCACCTAGCTGGTGATTTAGGTTGATTAATTGTTGATCCTAAGGATGGTTTCATAAGGTTGGAAGAATCATTGGTGGAAAAAACCCAAGGAAAAGTAACTCTTAAGCAATGTGACAAGGTGTCATGTCACCAGTACCCTGAGGACACCATGATAAAATCACCATTCCATTCAACCTCGTGGGTCCTAGTGACATTTTGGCATTAAATAATTAAAAGGGGGTACATTTTGGTTTAGTCACCCATGTAGATTAAATATATGAGGGTGGGTCATAGTTTCATGTTATTTATTAATATTAATAAATATTTATGAGTTGTAATGGCGAGGTGGCTCAAGGAGGGTGCATAAGTGGTCTTGTGGACCCTATGAGTTGTCATCCACAATGGAAACTAGAAGAAAATCCATAAAGCCACTTAAAAGATGGAAGGCAACACAAAAGCATGAAACTCTGAAAAGCAAAAAGCATGTAGAAAGACAAGAAAGTTTATAAAAGCATAAAGAAGCAGAAAAGCAGGTAAAAGCACATGAAAAGAAGGAACGCAAGAGTTTCCTACATTTTTAAGACAAGAGATATTGACAAAAGAAGGAAAGAAGGAAAAATGCTCAAGGAAAGCAACAAAGGATAAATTTAGCCAAGGAGGGTGAATTCATGAGGCAAGTGGGTACAAAATGCAAAAACAACTTGCCAAAAAAGCCCCACTCATCACTAAATTCTAATTTCATAGATGACAAGTCCTATAAGGCAAGAAGATAAGCTCAACTATGAAGGAGAAGTTTATAAAAGGAGGATTACAACTCCATTTCACATCTTTTGACAGTTTAATGTTTGCATTGAGAGCTCCGAGCTTCTCAAGACTTAGGGAGATGTGCCCCTAGTCACACTAGTAGAAAATGAGAGATAAATGATCAGGCGACCAACAAATTTGGTCACCCTAGTTTTTTCAAGGTATAAATGACCCAACTTGAGTGAGCCAACTAAAAACGACCAAAGGAATGACCAATTGGGTCACGGGATAAAATATATGACCAGATAACAAGTAACTAAACTAAAAATGACCACATAATAATAACATTAAGAATATGAATTGGTCGTTTATTTGGTCATTTTTAGTTGTGTCACCCTGACAATGAAAAATAACAATTTTTCCAGGGGGTCTCTGAATCCATCTACAATGTTAAAATTTAGTAAATTGTAACAGTGTAGATGGATTCAATATATAATATGATCCAATCCAATGTGCTTATCATGTCCATATCTTATTTCACCATTTTTTTCTCCGTATTATCCCTTTGACATATCCATCAAGTTGCATCATGTGTGCCATCATAGTGTGTCAGTTGAGTTGAATCTTGGATATTTGTCGTATTTCCCTTTGGGTATTGTCATGTCGTGAAGTTGGTTTCATTATGTTCAGCTTGTTGTATTGGTCACGTTCGTATTTTGTTTGAACAAAACCATGGTCGTTTAACCCTCTCGACAGTCTATTGAAGTTTTGGCAAGTTCATGTATTTTGTGTCATGTTAGCTAAAAAGTGTCAATTCCACAACCTCCATTAATTCTCCATATGCATCCATTCATCATGGTTCTCCTCGCACATACCCTATCGTGAAGTTAGTGTCATTATGTTTGGCTCGTCATATTGGTCATGTTCATATTTTGTTTGAACAAAACCATCGTTGTTTGACCCTCTCAACAGTCTGTTGAAGTTTCAACAAGTTCATGTTTTTGAGTCATGTAATTAGCTAAAACTTGTCAATTTCACAAACTCCATTAATTCTCCATATGCATCCATTCATCATGGCTCTCCTCGCGCCTGAGTTTGGAAAGTTCTAAAGTTCCCCTAAGGTCTCCCCCTACAAAATATAGCCAATATCCTCCATTTTGAGAAGAAAAAAAATCCTCCCTTTTTGTAAAATTCTTTTTAAAAAAGAGTGACCATGATTCTAATATTTCCTCACATCGACATTGAATAAATAAATAAATTTTTAATGGTGTAAAATAAAGCTTTAAAAAAGAAAATGGATACACAACATTATATCAAGGAATAAAAAATTAAAAAAAAAACATTCAATTAGAAACTATTCCTCCCACCCATATACTTATTTTCAATTAGAAACTATTCCTCCTGCCCATCCACTTATTTTCAATTAGAAACTATTCCTCCAGCTTTTTTAACTTTTTCAAGATCACATGTCCCTATATGAATCTGTTATGATCATGATGGGTCAGAAAAAAAATGAGATATGTTTATGCGTATGAATGGGGGTGACCTATTGATGGTCGATCCTTCCATTCTTTCTACATATGAATTGAGACATTACCATTCATGGAGGGGATTTATTCCTCGAATAACCTAGATAACTAGTCAAGCCCGTTGGCACCAAATAACTAGTCGAGGTACCCCGTTGGCACCAAATATTTTCCTTTGGCAAGAAGCTTTGAGGGTTCGGTTGGTTTTGAGAGGTAAGTCATTGTGAATTGGGTCTAAGAGGCATTTTTTGGGCATTTATTAGGCACTATTGATTCCAATTGAGGAAATTGTGGTGCCCATTAAAATTATTGAGGGTTTAGAATTTGGGTATTTATTTGCCATTAATGTTGCCATGGAATACTATTGAAAGTCCTCCACATATCACCTCCCATTACATTATGCATGTGTAGGGACATGCATGTCTTATCCTGCATGGAGGCTCCTTCAACTGATGGCAATGTGGTGGTTCAATCCAATGCCACCCACCTAAATCCCAAGGTGCCAAACCTTTTCCCCAACCCCCAATCCAAGAAAACATATATATATATATATATATATATATATATATTTTATGGTTAATAATAATATATTATTAAACCAATAGAATGTGGTCTATAAGTGATCGAACTTGTATTAATGTGTGATTCAAAACCCTCATTGGACACGATTATATATAATACTTATTATAAAAATATCAAATAATTAAGGTAATTGTTACTATTATATCATAATATAGGTATTTCAATACATATAACATAAAATAAGTAACAAAAATATATAAAACAAAAACATTTAAAATAAATAACAAAATATAATATATATATTTTAATGTGGCAAACCTATATGTAGTGGTAGTTATTAAAACAAAGGTTTGTCTAATGATAATAAAAAATAAAATTTAATAATAATAATAAGTATTTAAGTAAAAATGTTTAAAATTTAATAAAACAAAAACAAGAGCCACGAGGTGGCAATGTCCCTGACGTTGCCACCTAGGCTAGCTATATATAGTTGCTAAGAAAAATATAGAGCAAAAATATTTGCAAAGGAACCTGATTTTGTATAATACAAAAAGAAAAACTCAAAGTAAAGTGTAAATTCTGCAAAATGGTAATGGTGTGTATTTGCAAAGCAATGCTTTTCCTTTTTTCTATTCTTACAGATATAATTGGATATCAAAGAAACAGTGAATTCAATCCTCTAATTCTCTTTAATGGTAGTTTGGAAGAGTGTTCAAAGAAGCTTTCCAATCATGTTGGAAAGATATACAATATGAGACATCGTGCTGAGGGCAAAGATTTTTTTTTAAGTCAACAGTGATAACCATATCATAGTTTCTTTGCAACTTATATGTTTTATTTCAGCTTAAAACGAAATGATTTTAGTTTTGTTTGATTAGTTTCCATAACATATTACTTGTATGTTGTTTCATTGCTTGTGTACCGATTGCTATTCGAATAGCTAAAAAAACAGTAACATGAGAGATGAAGACAAACAAATCAAGACTTGCCATATAGGAAAATTTTATAATCTATATTTGAGTCTAGATTGTGGTTGATTGCTTCTTTGCCTGCAGCAAGAACAAATGTAAAATTAAGCGAGAAAAAAAATCAGCCAGATATCGAAATTGAACAAACTATTTTTAGTATTTGATCGCAACATCAAATTATGTATACATGAACAAGTCATAAAGGCTATCAGATTAAGCAATCATCTATTGAAAAATAGTACTTTGTAAAGCCTCTTTTGTATTGATTTATGAGAACTAGGCAATTTCATCAAACAAGAAACATCTCAAATCAACTCATACAATGAAAAACAAAGGATTCTTAGTATTTGGTACTAATAAGAAACCATGTGCATATCAACAAATGATCAATAATATTAGAAAAGGTGTGAGCAGATTGTTTTTTAACAATTCATAAAACTGTCTAGATGCTCTGTGTTAAACTGTTTATGCACAAGTCAATTTCAACAGATCTGGATTGGCAATGACGGTTGGAAAGAACTAGCAATAGTTGCATAATTGAAATGCAAGATTTAACATAGACTATGTGAAACTGTTTTTTGTTAGCACATGTTTTCATCAAACGGGAAAGTAATGCAAACAAGGCTCAGGCTAAAAAACACTCAAGAGATGAGCAAAATACATACATATATGGTCTAAAATCTACTTAATGAATGAAAAAGAACCGTGCAATTTCAATATTTTGTACAAGCATCAAATCATGTATACATAAAAAAACAACCATCAATAATATTAAAAAGGCTACAGATAGATTTTTTAACATTTCATTAAACTATGTCAAGTCTATGCATAGAAATAGAGATATGGATTTCCAATGACAGTTTAGAAAAATAGCAACAGTTGCAAAGTCGATATGTAGGATTTAGCATAGAGTGTTTCAAATAAGCAGGAAAAGAATCCAAACAAGGCTTGGGCTAGAAAACAACCAAGGGATAGACAAAATGCCTTGTCATTGATTGCAAGTTCATGAAATTTTGTGCATAGTCTGAAAATATCTGCTTAAGATCTTTTTTTTCTTTGCACATGCCATGTGCAGAAGAAAGAAGAAAAAACAACATGCGCAACAGCATCTGTTGAGAAGCTTTGTTGTTTGCATGCCCATGTACCTGCAAGCGTACACAGTGTGCAAAATATGGTTAGAAAAATGAAAACAGAATAACATGACAAACGCAATCGCAACTCTCGTCCACAACCTTGCATTTGGTTTATACATTCGGAAAATCCAGATAAGAATAATTATTTACCATTTCAATAAATTGAAGAAAAAGTAATTAAGATAAGGAAATCGAAAAAGGACAAAAACATTGGAAAATTATATCTTCCAGCATAGTGTTTATTGTTGCAATGCGAAGGAAACTACCACAGCTGTGGTTCGGTTACAATCGGATCTGAATTAATGCAATTTCTTTCTGTATCTGTACCTCTACCCGCTTTTTCTTACTTAAATGCAGACACTCTTGACTTCGACTTCACGACTAACATAATGCCATCTGTCATTACCTCCATTTACTAGTGAAGATTGTCATTCGACGGCGTTCGACCTAACCTTTGGAAACCCTCTCTCAAAGAATGAGCTAGATAATAGCTTTCAGCAACAAACCCTTTATCTCCCCCGGGATTTAATTATGCAGGATCCAATGCTCCAAGTTCTCAAAGTTCTCAATGAAAAGCCGAAGCTCAGGGCCAACACCAAGTCGAGCTCTGGTGCTAGAACCATATTTCCCCAAGTGAATGAATAATCGAAGTAAACATGAAGCTAGGAACAATGCGTTTACCACCAAAACCCGAGGCCAGGAGTACACTGTAGTAAAGCCACCTCATTAATAACCACTACAACCTCACCGTTGAGGAAGCTCAAGTTTGACAAGTGACATGGCTCTTAGTTTCCAGCCGTGGCTTGGTAGTTCGCATTAAAGTTCATCGTCAAAGCTTGAATTTTCAACAACAATGTTGCTCCGAAGCTCCTCGACACCGGTTCTAGGGTCCCTGATTCCACCATTACCGCCTTCAGATATTCACAGAGATAAAGAAGGGAAAGCAAATTTCTCATCGAAATCTGCGAACCAGTTTTATTTCCATAATGCAAGTTCAGATATTAACACCCATTCGAGCCTTGACACCTTCTCCGTCGAAGAAGAGAAGGAGGCCATTCCGGCTTCCAACTTCAGGGGAGTTCAGTCAGAAAGCGACCTCCGGAGCCTAACTCGAAGTTCTCCTGCCCCAGCAAAGGTCATCCCAGAAACTGATTTCCAGGGCAACTCGTTTGATGATTATCAACTAACTTATGTGAATAGACCTTGGTCTCAGAGGGTATCGGCTCACAAAATTACCCGTACTGAAGTCAACCCCATCTTTTTCGTGTTATTGTGAAGAGGCAGAAGATTAGCGCTTGGAATATGATAATGATAGTGGCATGGTGGAATCTCAACTACAAGAGTCTATCTTTGAAAATGAGGCTATGGGGGAAATTGTTATAAGAATGAAGGATCTTTACACGTCTGAAAGAGTAGAGGAGAGGATATCCGCGGCACCGATGTTCATGGCTCGGGGACTTGGCCTGGATGTCATAGATCCTCAAACAGATATTGGAGGCAGTGGCGGAAACTCTTCTTGGAAAGGGATTTCTACTGGTGGTAGTAGTGATGGTGATGGATTTGGAGCTGGGACTGATAATATTGAGGATCACTATCAGAGAATGCACTACAAAAACACTTGAATCACAACAATGCTACATTAACTCTAAGACATTTCGAGAATTTCCCACAGGGTTTACATATATACGATGAACATAATAGTGTATGGAAAGTCACAGACAACGCCGAAGATGGACTGTTAACTAGGAACAAAAACCCAGCTATAGGTTCCCTTGTTACGCATTGATATGAACCAAATGACAGTGGCATTTACAGACAAGAAAACCCAAAACACAACCCACTCAACATGCGAGAGCTTGCATTTAACCCATATTGCAATTACAGGGTTACACTAAAAACACAGGTGACGAGGTCCAATGAAGGGCAACAGGGGCCGCTTGTATATTGAGCTGAGAACATCACCAATGCGCAAGAAACTGACATACCTTTCAAACCACTGTCGCGATCACCCCGAAGGAGGCAAATGACACTTTCGTTTGCAAGAGCAGGTGCGGACCAGCCGAAAACCCAACCAGGGAAAGAGAGAAGTACCCAAGAACAACAATTTCCTCCCGCTCCTTCAACCCACTTCCAGCAACATGGAAACCCGATAGAAAACCCCGGTGACAAATTGAATATGGGAAATCCCTCGACAGTGGCTCTAAACCCCAACGCTCTGAAGACGATGCACAATGCATGAACAAAAGCGGTTTCTCGGTTCGGTATTAGATTAAATGTGGCGATATCGAAAATCCTCGCTCGACCGAGAAGTCTTTTCCAGAGATTTAAGGAGGAGAGAGAACGAGCCCGGGACAATCAAAACCTGTGGCCATCGATTGCCTCGCCAGCTTTGCTGAGAGCTGCTCCCCACTATCACATCACCGCAATGGTGCCCACCTCCAGTGAATTGCATTTAAACATCTCTGACGCGAGCACCCCGCCGCGGGGTGGGCACAGAAAATCAGGCCGACGTCACGACGTACAGAGCCAATAAAATCACAGGAAAATCGCTATTTAAAAATTAATTGAAATTAAAAAAATTCCAAACTATTGAAAAACATTTGGTAATGAAATTTTTTTGCAAGCGGACCTTTGGATTAATGCTCCCGACCGATGACGCACCTTTCGCCGCCGAAATAGGAAGGGATTATCGAGGTTGACGTTATCAGCTGACATCCAATCAAAACTTAACAAATTAGCATTATTTCAAAAATTTACATAAATAATTTTTTTTTAACCATATACAAATAACCAAAAACTATAGAGTGGAGGAAAAATTTATAATCCTAGGTACAAATTAATAGGGTTTGCATGATATATATATGATCCCCTTCGGGGACATAACAAACAAACAAATAACAAAAATATATATAAAAAAAGCAAAAAGCAACAAAGTATTCATTAGCATTTTGGAACTCCACAAATGGAACCCTCATTTTGTTGGAGGCTGATGTTGGACTCGAATTGAAAGAAGATCTTGGAGTGCTTTTGCCCCTATCATGGAGGTCTTTGTTCCAGATCTCCTGTGATTTGGCCAAAGAAACTTCAGCTTTGTTTGTTGTAGAAAGTATGTGAAAGGACTCTTCCTTGATACCATTTCGGAGATTGAGAAAACGAATATGGGTGAATAGAGAATAGACTAATGGCGTGTTTCAGGTATGGTGTGCCATGTATCAATTGGTACTTTTAATTTTTTTTAATCTTTATGGGATTTCCTTAATGCCTATTTATTAAAATAGATGGAGCCCTAACCCTGTGTAGCGGTCTTCCTGCTAATCTTAGCAAAGGTCATAATTTTTTTTCTTACAACTTCTAATAATAATTTACATCCTTAATTCACTACAATTGAATATAGAACTCTTCATATCATATCTAACATTTTAACTTCCATCAAAAGACAATAAAATTAATTCTACGTTTAACATAAATATTTTGACTGTATGAATATACCATAATTGGTCTTCTTGCAAATACATAGCCAAATGAATTCTTTCCAACATACTCAAATCATGGCACACAAATCTATTACATAACTATCATGATTGATATTTTTTTTCTTGTAGGCATTCTAGTTGGTGTATGAACAAAATCTCACTCAAGGAGTTTTGATCGAACATGATGCAATCTTACTTCGTATCATCATCTAATTAATATGATATACTCCCATTCCAAGAGTCTTTTCCTCAATAATTAACTGTATTTCTCTTTATTTATTAAAACATGTAATAAGTGATCCTTCTTCCTACACTTCTATGTGGTAAATTCATCATCATAATTCATGGTAGACCTAACATAGTAAGTTCATATTCATATCTAAATGTCAATGGCATCATTCAATTAAGCTCAACATACTAGTTTACTCATAAGACACCGATCACATTCAATGGAGCAAGTTGTAGATATTTATATATGCATAATTCAATATGTGCCTAAATGTTTTAGTGCAAGTATGTAAGTAGGTCCATTTCCTATCGTTGTCTAAGTACCACGTCTATGGGTCCTTCCGACAACTTTCTTGTCCTTGTGTGGGGAGTGCGATGTAGCGATTAGGAATCGTTACCGTAATCGTCCAACTACATTTTTATGGAGACTAATAGCAATTGAGGAATAAGATCTTCCTTATTGCGTGCTCCTCAACACATCGTACGCGACCAAATTGTTGTGGCCTCGCCCATACGACACATGCTACCCGAGTAAAGCTGATAGGGATTTCATACTCATGCATGGAATGCTATTTCAGAGCCGACAGTCCGTCGTCGTACCCCTATGTATGTTTCTCGTTCTTTACGACCCCCTTTTATTCCATTTGAGAGTCAGTCTGTAATTCATTTTACCTGCCACTGCACACACTCAAAGCACACATTAGTAGCGTTGCACCATATAAAGTATATCATCATGCATTATTCATCTTTATTCATTTCTAGCTAATCAAGTGGCATTTATTCACATCTACGGAATAAAAGGCATCATTTATTTCATTTATTCATAACATAATCTTTAATTCATATTTCTCAGTCAATCGAGCATACTCATCATTTGCTTCTCTATCAACAATTTTTATTCAAATAACACAATTTTCAAGTTTATTTAGCCGGGTCACTTCAATACAACTCCCCTCAAAGTCTAGTCAGTCAACTGAGTCAAAGGCGAGCAGTACACCCTGGATGCCTTAACCCCACAACAACTAGAAACCCTGCATGCACCCTACCTCCCTACCGCTACCACTATCTAAAGTGGCCGTGGCTGTGGGTAAGTGCATCCATACACCTACTAGCCTCATATCTTTTAAAATTTTCTTTTAAAGAGATATTTTATATAAAATATACTAGATGTAATTCATTTTTAGCTGTATAAGTCTTTTCTTCCAATCATTTATGGAAAATTTCCTCCATAAGGCTGCCCTGCCAAAAGGATATTGCATTGAGTCTGACTAATCTAGTATCATTCGCAAGCACAACTCTCCATCTGTAGTTTTTTTGGTGGATAAAAGGTCCTGATACTATTCAGGTGCCACCAACGATGTAACCCCTCCTAGACGAATTTCTATGGTGAAAAGGGTTCAGATTTTTCATAATTTGCTAACACTAATACTTGCAGCTTATCTGATAGTCACACTTTATTCTTGTAGAGACTTTCTTTGATTCCAAGTTTTTTCTATGGTTGTTCTCAGGTGCGTTTTACATCCCATCATACTAAGTGTAGAGTTTGTTTCTTTCTAACCTCCCAGATTGAACAAATCAATAAGATTAGGGGCATTTTTGCAAGCTTCTCTATCACTAATGGGAGAGATTCGTTGGTTTTAACCTTTAGGAATTTTTCTAATTCTAATCAACTCTACAATTGTAGTCATGTTTTTGTGGTATGTATTCCCTAGTTATGCAGTTTTTAGATCACTGCATATTGTCTGAACATAGCAATATTTAGAAAGCTGAAAACTGCATACTCTTTTAGATGATATAAGATAATTTTATTAATGTCCAATTAATGACTACAATAATAAGGCAAAGGTAAAATAGCTAAACGACTAGACAATAGTCACAGAAAAAAATAATGCATACACAAAACTAATGCTGAATATAATATGTTGATGTCAAAACAAAACAAAACTAGATATCCATTCTAGGTAAGAAATGGGAACAGGGAACATCTCAAGGCGTGTTAGAGCTAGAAGCAGAATAAGTGGAGGAAGAAGACATCGATTCTCCAACAGAGTCATTGGTTGTAGAGAATGGTCTAAAATTGATTTATCAGGTCCTTTCAGGGAAGGACCAAGGAAAGGATAGTAGTTGGAGAGAGATTTCTCTTATTCCCTCCCTATTGAATAGTTATAAAGAGGCCTTTGATCCCATGGGAGAGCGCAACCGGGAAATCCTTTGTTTGGAGATCGACCTATTGGAGTTTTTTAACCCCCAAGTATTATATTATAGCTTTCCCACTCTTTTGTAATACAAAATTCAAGCATAAACCCTTTTGAATATATATATATATATATATATATATATATATATATATATATATGGTTAAAATTGGCAAATGACATTTTAACAGGTGAGTACAAAATTATAAACATTCGGGAGGTCGAGATCTCTACAACCCCTTGAATTGGTTTGCTTCATCGATTTGAGATATATAATTGTTGGTGCAACATAGACCATCTTTCCGACCGGAGATAAACCTATTGAGGAGTTATTTATCTTTATTGGATTCTTCGGCTAGGGCAAAAGGGATTGACTTGTGTTATAGCTTTCCAATATACTGTATGTTTTAATAAGGATGAAGGCTTGGGTTGATCACTCTCTACGTGGAACCAAGTCTTATTCATCACACAAATGGCAACCAAGTCTTATTCATCACACAAATGGCAAGTAGAAGACCCTTTCAGGTACTTTATAAATCATGTCAAGCCTAACCATGATGTTTTTGCAGGGAAAACCATACATATAAGTAAAGGGTTGATTAAAAAAAAGTGTGTATAATATATATATATATAGTTGTTATTGCACTATCTTGTGTGTGAAAAGCTTATATGAAGGTTGTAGAGAGATTATAAGTATTGAAAGCAATTGAAGAATGAAGAGTGCCAACAAGGCTGGAAATGGGAATGGGGGAGATGAGTGCCTTAAGGGGCCATGGTCTCCTGAAAAGGATGCCATTCTGAGTAGGCTTGTGGATAAATTTGGAGCCAGGAATTGGAGCCTGATTGCCAGAGGCATTCCTGGTCGATTTGGAAAATCATTCCACCTTCGTTGGTGTAATCTATCTCGCAATGAATTAAGCCAGATAGATTGCATAAGTAAATATGCTTCCCTTGGTGATGACATGTATAATAATTTTAACCCCACACTATCTTGGAAATCAAATGGAAGTAGGTGATAGACTGATCATGATGGACCATGGATCACGTTGTTACTCTAAGTATGGAAGCTTTAAGCATTGGTTTTGACATAAAAATATTGTTTGAAACACCTCCACCGTCAACATCAAAATAGGGTGTTATTTTTATGTTGTTGTTGTTGTGATTCAATTATGGAATTTACACTGTGTATGAGTTTAAAAACGTCAATAAAAAAACAAAACAAAAAAACTTTGGAGTAGACAAATTATGATCGGTCTTTATAACATTGATGCCATGTCACTCCTCTCGTAGAATTAGCGTCAAAATGTTTATATACTCAGATCTCACATGCAAGAAACCTGGGATCTCCAACAGTGGATTTTTGTTTTGTTATACAACTTCATGGATGAGATTTATAGGTCTTGGAGCAAGCCATGGAACCTCTTAAAGTTGGGACATCACTGGTTCAATTAAGACCATCTATGAATCTTTAAAAAAAAAACAATAACTTTAAATATTTTTGAAACTCAAATGAATTGCACACTAAATGAGAAATTGAAATTCAATATTCGAGGGTTAATGGAGCATTAGTGGTCATACACTTTTAGCTTCATATACATTATCATTAGAACCAACATCATATAGCTGTAACTAGATATGGATATGCTTCTTCCCAGGAATAATCGATCTTACCTACCTTATGAAGGTGAAAGCTGGAAGCTGCTCCACATTCTAAGCATGCAACTAGAGATATGACACAAGGAGACGTGGATAAATCGTGTCATAGTGGTGCATAATATTGAAAGATAATGAAAGTTGACACGAAAGTTAACCTGCTTGCCAGAGTTAAGAAAGAGATAGGCCTGCTCATGTCGGTTTGGTCACGTGCCAGTTATAACGCTATTGGTTATGATATAGGCTAGTATCAGTCTAGTACAACCCATCTATCCATCCCAGTCAGCTAATACGAACATTATCCAACTACTTAAGCCAGCTTACGTAATACAACTTACAATATCTCTAGATACAACTTATAAGATCTTCATACACTATTTGATAATCTCTTATGGAGAGAAACCTAGGTTGAAGCGAACAAGCCCTGAGATCTTGGGCAAAGTCCATCTTTCACAACTCTCCTGACACTAGGGGCCATCTCACTGATCTGGAAGTTGATGTTGCATGGGATTCCTCTCCTAGCTTATAGTCTTCTACAGCCAAAATCGATGGAAAGAAGGAAGTGATTGAGTGTTGTTTGGATTCGTTGGAAAAAGAGTTGAAACATATTTGTTGGAGGAAGTTGATTGAAATATTTCTTAATCATAATGGACCTAAACTATGGCAAGTCATTTATCATGTGAACGTGCTGTTGCATTTGTATAGTCTCCATATTTGTTCCTTGTAATTTCCTGTGTACTTATAGATTTCTTATCCCAGTTTTATATTGGGATATGTCACATGTATATTGTGAATTTTATAGTTCAAATAAGTTTTATATTTTACTATTTATGATATGTATCATTTTTTTATATTTCCTGTTGTTTCTTGAAATTGTGTGATTGCTCCAAGTAATTATGCATGCCATCTTTGTTTTGCACTTGTGGTCGAGCCATACTGTCCTTGATCTGCAAACTGTTATGGATATTCCACTGGAACAGTTTGTCATCATAGATTTTACAATATTTAGAAAATATCTTATTATACAGTGTATTACTTTAAGTCCCCAACTTTGATTGTTACTAGCTTAAAGCATAAAATACTGAAATATATTGAAAATGAAATGAAGAAGCTAAGCAAACAACACACCATTCACACAATGAACACAAGAAGTACCCTGGGAAACCCAATAGAGTCAAGACCCAGCTAGAAGGTGAGGCTTATTACAAAATGAGAATCGAAGTCACAATCTGACGACATTCTCCCAAGCAACAGTCACAAAAATCCCTCAAACTTCATCATTTGAGTCTTGGATAACATTAGATCTGTTGTAAACTTCAATGTCAGGCTATTTTTGAGGATGGAGCATCCCTAAAAGGTGGTATGAAGCAAATATGGGCAATTTCATTTAAATTTTGGGCACATTTGACCCCAAATAGCAGTCAAGATCGACCCTAGATGAAATATGGGTAGTTAAAAATGAATTCTAAGCATATATGACCTTAAAACCACCATAAAACAATCAAATCTAAGCACGAAAACTAGTCCCGGAGAAACATTTTGAGTATCTAGGAGAACATACAAAGTAGTAAACATTATTCAAGGCTTTCTACGCATGTAGCAACAACCTCAATTTCTGATTATGAGCATTTTTGGGTATTTCAGACCCTAGAATAGCAACGTACACCAACACCCAGCCCTAAGATCCAATTTCATTGTGCAATTAAAATCCCTACACAAAATCCCTGTTGAACATACTAGAATTTAGATAAGGAGTGCAATCAACATAGAAGGGTTTTACTTGCAATTTGAAGAGGCATATCATCATCATTAAAACCTACTTTGAAGAAGTTGGTCTACCCTTACGATATTTTAGAGGTCTTGTAAATTTGAGGTATGATGTGGGCTATCTTTGCTGTAAATAATCGGCAGAAGGGGACTATGGCAACGTTGATATATTGTAAAGGGGGCATCTCATCTTTGAAAGCTACCCTTATAGCATATATGGGGGCATCTCATCTTTGAAATTCACCTATGTCATTTTATGGTTCTTATAGTCATTCCATATTCAGTTACTTTCATTTTTAATCATAAGGTAGATTGTTTCTTTCGATTTTAATAAGCTATGTCAGGTCTATAATTTTCTGTTTGTTGTAGTTTGACTATTGTAGACATCAAATAGGGATGGATGGCCTATTTAGTTGAACCATTCCTTTGATTAGGCTCAGTCTAAATTCCTAAAATGCTTCAATCAAAGAGGATACATGACTGAAGGTAAGATTTAACTTGTTATATTTTGTTGACTGTAAGCTCGTAATCATAGTTACTTATCTCTTTAATGATAATTCTATCTATAAGATAATTGTCAGTAATTAATGTGTTGATCCACATTTTAGATATTCCATCCCTTAAAATGGAAAAAAGTTGCTCAAACTCTTCCTATATTGTTTTCTATGGAAAAGTTACCATTTGTAATTGTGACCATGTAACTGATTCAGGATACTAATGTCTTGGAAATTTACCACATATTTGGGTATATGAGGCATCATTCCCAACAATATTTATTCCCCAGTTACTTTACCCAACTTTATTTTGAGAAGGGAGCTGGATATCTATGTGTAATGCAAGTTAGATTCATCTTTGCTATAGCAAGCAAAACATAGGTCTTCTGGAAACACTAATCACAAACATATACTTGTGATACTTGTTTTCATTGATCATTTGTTCCCTTTGTTGATTTGATGTCCTATAATACTATTGATATTTATGTTGTTGATTCTTGTGTTTCCGTACAATGGACCTTAGACATGTAGCTTTGTACTCCTAAATGGAAAGTTAATGTAAATGCAACACAACATACTGTTAAAAGAATTCCACCTTTCTCAAGCAAGTCAACTTTAAGAAAACCTACAGCAAGCCACTTGGAAAAGAGGCTTGATTCGAGTATACATGGGAGAAAAGAAGTTAAGAATACCAAGCAAGGTAAAGTGTTTATGTAGGAACTATTTGGTGTTAAATTTAGAAGATATGGTTAAATATTGGAGCTTTCCTCCTTGAAAGAGAGTACTTATTTTTATTATGATCCTCGATTATAACAGTTTTCACTTTATTTTTTGCATTTTCTGATGATCAGGCGCATTAAGGACATGTAATTGAGGAAAGAAAAAGCAGCTCAAAAGAGTGTTGCCAAAGACAACCAAGCAGTGAAAAGGAAAAACTTGAAGGGGGGCGCTTGCACCAGGTGCGCTATGTTTTTAACCAATTGATTTTGCCTTCTGATCATGCATTCTAACCAAATAGTCTAGAAATATCAGGTAGATGTTTTAGCTGACTATTGTGGACCAAGTTACCAATCCTTCTGGTTCCTTATATTATCAAATTGTTAATGTTATAGAAAAAATTATGATAGCCTTAAATAACTTAATCAGTTTTCTACAGTTTCCAAGCAAAACAAAAGAAAATTGTCAATCAAAGTTCCTTAATTTGTATGATTATGAGACCCACTGATCTATGCAAGTTTGAGTAGAAATAAGATAAAAAAAATATGGAATAGAATTTGCATTTGCATTTGCAAAACAAAATTTCAACCTAAAAGTCAAATAATAAGATTCAATCCTGATTTAGGAAAGAAAATGGACCACATGGCTCACACGCCAAACTCAATAGGATGAATTTGGAATGTTCCTTTTCTGAAATGAGCTTGACATATTGCTAATTTTCAGTTCCTTTATGATCTCTTTTTTACCTTATTTGTCTGGGACACATATTCTTGCAGGCAAACAATTTGTAAGAATTATGTTTCTCATTGTTGAAAAGTTCTTGAATTTATATCTAGACTTATCCATTGTTTGTTGTTCCCAAACTCACCTAATTTGCTTGCCCTTAATTGTTTCATTTGAGTTGCCGCCAACCCTTAACAAGTGTATGATGAGGTGTAAATAATCTCGGAAGGAGTCAAAGTTCCATGATTGGAGGAGTTGTGCTAATACGAAGTTATCCCTAAGAAATAGTGTAATTTTAAGTTTGCAACAAAGGTCGCATAGTTCCAAAGTTTAGTCACACTTATAGATCATTGTTTTGTATTTGCTTAGTATATTATTTATATGCGACCCTAGGATTGTAATGGATTAATACTTGTTGTAATGCTTCATGTTGTGCATATCTTGTTGTACAAATATATTGCCCAATTTTTTGTGCCAATATGTATGGTTGCTACAATTGTGTATAGAGTTGTGAAACAACTAGAGTACTAGTAGTATACGTATCAAGTGGTGGCTTAGGGTGAAACTTGTGTACAAGGCATGAGGAAGGCATAATTGGGAAAAATACATTCATCATATCTTATGCACAATGATGGATTGTAAGTCATGGTACATTGTTGTTGACTTGTGTATTTGAGCACACGACATAATTGACATCAATAATGGCTGCAACACAAATTGCAGTATATGAGGTCCACGCGATGGGTGTCACTAGTGAGCTCAACTTGTCCTTGGTCACAAAAGTATAGGACCATAAGTAAGAGTGTGATCAAGAGTAAACATTTTCACTAACTTTGATTGATCTCTATTTCATTTTTGTAAAACATTCGTATTGCTATCCTTCCTCTCTAGTTGAATTGATGTCTTTACCTCTTCAAATGTCTAGTATGCAATGATGAATTGGCTGACAAGTTCAGGAAATATACTCAGAAAATTAATGTTTTAATCTTTATATGATGGCATAAGAACATAAAGAAAAGAATGTAAATTACCAGTGCTTATGATCAATTAACAATTTTGAGTTTTAAAGATGATTTTAGTAGTACTTTAGTACATTGAATGCATGGGCAGATTTGAGTTTACAATGGTATTTCAGTATGTGTTTTTAGTCAATGGAACTCAAATTATTAGCTTAGACAACTCATATTATTTAGCTTAGAATTTTAACACAATAGTATGCTCCTCTTAAATGTTAATATCTATCAACCAAATAAGCATTGAGTGACAACATTTATGACTTATATTCGACAGTAGATCAACAGTAAGAAACCCTTTTCAAGATCATAAGGGACAATGGAAAATTGCTATACTAGACATGCATTTCATCAAGCAAATAAGCAAATTGCTATACTAGACTTTCTCTTATTTTGTGGTTAGTTCATGGATGCATTTTCAATCTTAGTGTCATCATGGAAATATGTCTTCAAGTTTAAACATTTTGTATTTCATGATTTGAAATTTAATGGTTTCTATTTATTTAAAACTACCTTATGCTGACTCCACAGATTTTTTTACAATGACTAATTGGAAATCTGGTTTTTAAAAGAGGATATTTGTGATCTCAATTTGATGGTTTAGTGTCTAATGGCAGGTGATAATGATGTCACTGAGAAGCCTGTTGATCCTGTAAAAGTATGTTCTGAAAATGAATTAGTAAGAGAAATGGATAAGAATGTTGGGATGCCTACACTAGAGTAGGACTGGTTGGTAAGGATTGCTACCTTGCAAAATGTTGAAGGTCTCGTGTTTGGAGGTCAATATGTATGCCAAAATTGTCTTGCTAATATAATATATGAATTGAGGTGGTGTTTGTTATCAATTCATTTCAAGTTTTATAATGAAACCTTTTATTTGGGAGTGGTTACAACCTTTACTCATGGATTCTTAGTCTCCATGTTTTAAGTGTTTTGAAGAAACACACATTCTTATTATGTGGACACCGACTATTACCAAATATCTATATCTATGAGTGAAAAATAAAAAAAATTCAGAATTGATGGAGGACTAAAGCAATGGATGCTTTTGTATTGGTTGTGTGTTAGCATGTTTAAGAGTGCTCATTAGAAGAGTTCCTTTAGGATTTTGAGTAGTGGTCCAACTCCATACCAAAGGTTAATTATGATGATTTTTTTTTACGGCTCCTTATTCTCCTTCTAATTAGGAGCTTGTCATTTGAAAGTTTAGATTCAATACATTACATAGGAATTGAAGGGTAGCTACCTATTTCCATAAAAAAGTGGACGTGTTGTTTCAAAACACATTCTATCATGATTGCAGAGCCTATTGCATTGTCATTTAAGTGGAGCTTGATATAATCAATAGATGGTCTAAGCTTCAACACCATAAAGTAATGGATATCTCATCCCAAGAAAGGGATATCTCATTTTGTACTAGTGGTATAATCATTAATGGAACTTCAAGGGTATGTTGATGCCTGAAAAATCCTAGCATTGACACTAGGGATTCTCCCCAATGAATGATCCCAATTAGATCACTCATAGTTTGGTATGGGGAATCCGTCCGATTAATGGTCCAACTACCGTAGATGTGTTTGTTTGGTTTTGTTTACCGGTTGTGGCCCGACCCACCGTTTTTATTTTATGTTTAGAGTATGAAAATGCAAATGCTTGTATTCTAACTAATGTATTTAACCTACAATCGACAAGCATATGCCTCAACAAGTGATGTGTAGGTTTTTACCTCTTGTCTTATCACTTCTACCTATCAATTCACTAATTCTATTCTAAACTAACTAACCTATCCTTGCAAGGAGCAAGTTTAAGTGAGAGTAATAATATGAAAATGCTCATACAAATCCAATAGATAGTTGTTTAGACAAAGTGTTCACATTCACAGTAGAAAAGGTACCAAAGATAGCTTTGATTTAATTTTAACAATGATCACTCTGTTAACACATAAACATTTGCATAGATAATGAAATCATTCATCACCATTTGAAGTAGTTCAATAAAGTTAGAACAATCTCACAGTATGCGTTACGAATGAAAGAGGAAATAGTTCCAAATTTTTCATCCCACACATTCCACGCAAAACATTTATGTGCAAGCTTTTCCCAACAAACAGGTCCTCATTAGCAGAAAATTAGTTCTCTTACAAAATGTCCAACCTCTATTATGCTAGAAAAATTCCCTTTACTAGTATCCTAACTTCTATATTTATATTACAAAAGAGTTGTATATACATGACTATTCACTTCCACTACCCCCAACCTTCGAACTTCCCAAAATTCGTCCTTTTGTGTTTGCACAAAAAATACAATTAATTACAATTTAAAACTAATTTTTTGGTGAGCTTGCCAAGCTAGAAATGTAATTATCCAATAAGTCTGTCTCTTCAAATGTAATATTTCATTGGAGAGGTTCTAGTAATTTTAAAGACACCTCATGAACGGATAATTCCTTTTCTACATTGATCACTCCTGTAGAAGCTTTGTAGCTTCCTTCTAAGAAATAAGCATTGATGGATGCTTGCCCAATGTACTGATGGAGGTCCTTTGCAATCAACACATCTAATCTTCTGATATACTTCAGATCTTCCTTCAGCCCATACTACAACTCCATTAAGCGTTGATCCTTGGGGGGCAGCTCGTGCATATCTGGAGTCATGGCAAGATGGCATTTCTCACGAATTTGATAAATTTTCTTGTATAATTCTTCACACTTTCCAATGGACTTAGGTATTTCTACACATATCCTCTTGGAATATTTCCTGCAAAATTCGAGGAGCTCCATATCCAATTTAAGTTTTGCAACCATCTTGTTAAGCAGGTGATCAGAGAAGTCTGAATTCTCTTCCTTCCAAGCGATCTGCTTTTTTATTTTCTTAAAGCAATTAACCAACTTCTTCCTTATCGACAGAGAATCTGCAGAAATCTACTTCATTTTGTAGATTTATTCAGTTAATAATTCTCACGAGTGGCAGATCTCTTCCTGTATTTTACATGCTTTCTCATGAAAATGAGTCATGTCCTGTTTCTGATTGTTTGCTAGCTCGATCTGTTCCACTAGAGACTCTTTCTCTCTCACCAGCTCGTCCATCTGGGATTTCATGATTTCTAGTTGCTGATTTGCTGTTATTTCCTTGCCCTCCAATTCATTTATGCGGGCGTAAAAATCACTTTTTTCACCCTCCATACACTAGTACAAAATGAGAGATAAATGACAAAAAAAACAACCAAAATCCACATATAAATGACCACTTTTGAGTTGGTGACCACTGGTAGCAAATTAGCGGTCATTTATCACACGACCAAAAATGTGGTCATATTTAGCTTGGTCATTTATAGCTTATCTTGTGGTCATATATTTGGTTGTATATTTGGTCATTAATTTGGTCATTAATTGTCACAATTAATGACCAAATTTATGACCACATTTTTTGTCACGTGATAAATGACCGCTAATTTGCTACCAACGATCGCCAACTCAAAAGTGGTCATTTATATGCATATTTGGGTCATTGTTTTGGTCACTTATCTCTCATGTTGTACTGGTGGTCATTTATATGCAAATTTTGGTCATTTTTTTAGTCATTTATCTCTTTTTAGTGGTTTCAGAATATATATAGGGCACAGAGGAATCAAACCACCAACCTCTTGCCTATAAGGTAGGTGCTCTACCATTGAGCTAGCACTCTTAAATAGAATTCCTTATGGATTGATATGAGAATAAAATTTCCAACTAAAGAAATGCCCACAACCATGAAGAAAAATTCCTGCAACCATGAAGAAAAATGCCCGCAGCCATGATGAAAAATGCCCGCCAGCTTATGGAGAAGATGCCTGCCAACAGTGTTAGAAGATGCCCATAGGAAAATGTAAGGAGTGGGATATTAACATTGGACACACCAAGCTAGAGTCTTGCATGTAAATACAAAGTCATGAATAACTGAAAATAAGCAGAGGTGCCAATCTATCTGAAAATAATTTTTCTCTTTATTTTGATGATTAACTGTCATTTAGAGTGCTTTTCTCCCATTCATTTACCGTTAAAATTGTTACATGTGGGAATTTCCATCGTAAAAAATCAATAAAATATTTTTTTATCCCTTTGGTATCTTAATTGAAAACCAATGATCATTCTTTTCTAATGTTATATGGCTTTATATTGCATATTTATAAGCTGGACAACAGTATTCAAAGATTAGGGACACCCCCCTGAGGTTGGCATGCACCAACCCAAACGGAGAGGAGGTTCATCGATGAAAAAGTGGGTGAATTTTCCTATAAGTTGTACTAATTTCCATTGCTGACTTTCAGAGGTCTGGATCATCATTACAAGTGCGGAAATTGCTGCTAACCGGGAGTAGGAGTGGGAGGGGCTTCCCACTCAACATAATGTCTGAGTATACTATAAAAAGGTTTTGTGTAGAAAACTACCATGGACATACCTGAAAGTCATCATCTTCAAATTTATTGATGTTTTCGCGCCAGAATGCTGGATCCTTATGCATTGGGGACCAATCAAGATTTCCTAGAAGAACTTCCTGTTTATACTTGTCAAAAGAACTTAGCCTTTTAATGCTATCCTTCAACCCTTCTTCCAAAGAATTCAATGCTTCTACTAGATCCTGTACGAATAAATGGAGAAAATGATTAGCATTTCAAGATCCTCAAAAGAATTAGCGATCTGTAACACCAAAAGAAATTTTAAAATAATGAAGCTTATGGCCACTCAAAAGAGAAACTGATTTCCAACCTCATCACTCCAGGCTTGGAATTTTAAGTTTTGCACAATTTGTGGCAACCCAAGATACACCATCTCACTTGCAAATGTCCCTTTGAAAAGAAATTTTTTCAGTGTTAAAACAACAACCCTTATGACTTAGGAGCATTGAACAAATACAAAAACAAATTAGAGGTTCATGAATACAAAAGATCTACCTCAATCTCAAATATAACACACATAGACACTAGAGGTAACAACACAAACAAATTGGTAATTACCTTTTCCTTTGTGGAACACTTAACAACCTCCACCAGATGGGTTAAAGTGTGAGTAGCAACTAGGGCATCCACAGCAACATCATAATATGAAAGAAGCCATATGCAGAGAGAGGTCTCATAAAGGAGCTACAAGATGAAGTTAAAAGTCATACTTCAATTACTTTTATGGCAAATTTTCATTTTTAAAAGGAATGTTTCAAGGGTAAAGATATCACATTTACCTAAATAGAGTAAAACATTATCTAGCAAAATGCAGATGATGGGTTAAAGTGCGAGTAGCATCTAAGGCACCCACAACAACATCATAATATGAAAGAAGCTATATGCAGAGAGAGGTCTCATAAAGGAGCTACAAGACGAAGTTAAAAGTAATACTTCAGTTACTTTTATGGCAAATTTTCGTTTTTAAAAGGAATGTTTCAAGGGTAAAGATATCACATTTATATAAACAGAGTAAAAAATTATCTAGCAAAATGCAGATGATCTTAAGGTTTCCATCTAAACTATAAATACTCTCACATTGTGTGCTCCCATCACGATATTACCATTTTGTTTTCAACTGTAGTACATTTTACTGTATTACTCTTTATTTGGTAGTTAGCTTGGAGATACCTCAAATATTATGCATGTACTATATAAAATCACAAACATTTATTATAAATCCAATGACTAATTCCATGCATTCATAGAAATTAGAATAGTTAATTTTCTTCTCTTTCTACCAAAACAAAGAAACAATATTATGAGATATGCCACATAGGTTGGGACACTCAGAATCTATCATAATAGTCAATATTGTTTAGGAGGGTAAGAGAAATTGTAATAGGTGTATCAAAGCCTGATGTTACATACCTATTCCTTGCATGTTGTCAAAAAAGTGCATGGTTACATTGACTAAATCAGTTTAGGTTTTAAAGAATAATTGCCTACATGAACACCAAAAATAATTTAAAAGGAGGTTTTAGCCAAGTGCAAAGCAAATCATAATAATTATTCAAAGATAAATAAGCCCGAATTATCTACTGAGCTTTTTTGTTAATATTGCATTTCCAGGTGCACAGTTTACAATGAAACCAGAATGAGTATCAATGTCTAAGCCTTGTAAGAGATGCAGGTGGATCACTTGTTACCTTTCCTTGTTGTTAACATTATAAAAGTTATCCATATGTTAAAGAAGTATTTTCTTGCATGCCTTGGCTATTGAGAAGAGATTACTCAGGAAGTGACGTTTTCCCCCATATTATTTCTATAAATGCATGCCTCCTTGGTTGGACATAAAAGAAAGAAAATAATTTAGGTATGCATGAATGACCAAAGCAACTGATGGAACTGGCAGAGTGTGTCACATGAAGTGTATCATAGTGACCTTGCTATCCTGCTATTGGAGACATTTCCCCTATTGATTTGACATTCAGGTTTCTGATATGAGTATAGTTTGGAAGTAAATCCCAAGTTTGAAGTTTTTATTGCAACCTTTGACTAAATTCAGGTAAAAAAAAAAGACATATTCTTCCAACATCTTAAGTTGTACTGATTCCTGAGTCCTGACTAAGTCACATTTTTCTAAGGCTTCAAGAAAGTATAGTTGTTTATTTTTTGGTTGCTAATTGTCCAGAATTACTGAGAGATTAATTTCCTTTATCTAACATTTTTAAAATAATGAAGCTTATTGCCACTCAAAAGAGAAACTGATTTCCAACCTCATGACTCCAAGCTTGGGATTTTAAGTTTTGAACAATTTGTGGAAACCCAAGATCCACCATCTCACTTGCAAATGTCCCTTTGAGAAGCAAGTTTTTTAGTGTTAAAACAACAACCCTTACGACCTGGGAGCATTTACCAAAGACAAAAACAAATTAGAGGTTCATGAATACAAAAGATCTACCTCAATCTCAAATATAACACACATAGACTCTAGAGGTAACATCAAAAACAAATTGGTAATTACCTTTTCCTTTGTGGAACACTTAACAACCTCCACCAAACGGGTTAAAGTGCGAGTAGCAACTAGGGCATCCACAACAACATCATAATACGAAAGAAGCCATATGCAGAGAGAGGTCTCATAAAGGAGCTACAAGCCTCGTTTTCTATGAGGTTAAAATTAACTTTTATCTGGACATATGTGGTCAGTTTATGTTTCATATGAATATGCTCGGGTTGTAATTAGCAGGTCTAAAACATATTTGTTATTTGTTAAGGATGATACAAGACTCAATAGTATTTTGATGTCCTTGGGTATTAGTGATTACTGTCTCAATTAAGATTTTTAAATCCTTTCAATGGACTTTTTTATATGCTAGAAAGCATATGCAGAATGTAATTTTGTTTCCATATAATAAAATTATGGTTTTTTGTGGAAACTTCATTACAAATAATAATAATACTAATAACACCAATTATAACAAAATTCAAACAAATCATATTTTAATGTTGGTTTTGAATGGACTTGTTCTAATTGAGGTTAGAATTAACTTTTATCTGGACATATGTGGTTAGTTTATGTTTCATATGATTATACTTGGGCTGTAATTAGCAGGTCTAAAACATATTTGATATTTTGAGAACGGTTAGAGCTATTGTTAAGGATGATACAGACACTTGATAGTATTTTAATGTCTTTGGGAATTAGTGATTACTGTTTCAATTTAAGATTTTTGAATCCTTCCAAAGGACTTTGTGATATGCTAGAAAGCATATGCAGAATGTAATTTTGTTTCTATATAATAAAAATACGATTTTATGTGGAAAATTCATTAATAATAATAATAATACTAACAACAACAATTAAAATATGCAACTAAAAATGGTAATACCTAAAGTGGAGTCGTAAAGGAAAGGTTTGCCTCCTTAGATGACAAATCATCACCTTCATATGCATGGGAAGAAAATAGAAGGAACCAATTCCGGGGAGCTCTGCAACCTAGGGTTTTGAGCCGATCCGAGTTGATCTCGGCGGCCAGAGCTCTATCCCTGGTCACTATCCTTCTGAGCTCACTGTATTGGTCGATGGCGAGGGATGCATTCCTGTGGCGGCGGTAGCGGATGCAGAGGGGCGATCTTGGCATTGTGGTGGGGCGGTTCTGCTGTGAGGAGCGGCTTCGACTCCAACGGTGGCTCTCGGCGGTGGCACTCCTGAGGTTTCGACGGCTTGCAACATTCGGCGGAGTCCGCATTGACCCATCACAGATTGCTATGAGCGATCTTGGAGGCCATGGATCTTAAACCCAGAATCAGACCAGGGCAAACTCTTCGTCGGCGTGGGAGCGGAGGACACTCTTAGTGCGGGATCGAAACACCGGGATGGCTCGCGGCTTCAGCTTTGTGGTGTTCGCTGACCCCATGGATCTTAAACCCAGGACCAGGGCAAACTCTTCGTCGGCGTGGGAGTGGAGGACACTCTTAGTGCGGGATCGAAACACCGGGACGGCTCGCGGCTTCGGCTTTGTGGTGTTCGCTGACCCCATTGTCGGCGACGGCTTATGATCGCAGGCAGAGCGGTGGATGGCGGTGCCAAGAAGCGATCCTGCTTACTTCGGTTCCTCACACAGGTTTCGACCTGCATCCTGGCGAAGAGGTTTCAAATGGCGGAGCCTATTTGGCGGATGGAACGGGCCAAGGTTCTTGACCTCCAGAAGCAGCTACGGCCCTTCATGCAAGGCATGTTTCCTCTTCCCGGACCCGGATTCTTAGCGGCAAATGTTCTCGAGGGTTCCATGAAGGAGCATGCGATTAATCAGAGATTTCAAATCAAACCCTGCTTGCTTCAGAAAAGAGTCCAAGATCTCGCCATCTCTCTATGGCTGGGCCTGCGTTTCTTGAATTCCGGATTTTTGCTAGCCGAGTACCCATCTTCTTGTCTGGGTGCTTCACATTATTGCCGCTGCATACCTGCTCGCTGCAGGGAGCTCTGTCATATCCCTCTATTGAGGCTGGACTGCCTTTGCTGTTGGGAGGTAGGCGGTGGCGTTGGTGCGGAGTGGGCAGATCCTGGGAGATATTGGGAGATTAGACTGATTCATTCACTGGTTCCTTTTTTCTTTCTTTTTGGGCGTATGAGGGTTTGTTCCCGAGCCTGGGAATGTAAATATGTGACAATGTAGGGATTTCATGTGATCCTATTACATTGGGCAATGAGGGTTTGATCCCGAGTTCTTGCTTATATGGGACACAAATATGTGAAAATGTAGGGATCCTTGTTGATTCCACTACATCTGCAATATGTAATTTTAATCATCTTTTTGAAATAAAATTACGGACATTTTCTCAGGAAAAAAAAAGATGACAAATCATCAATATAAGATCATGTTGTTGCTGCAACATCCCCCCCAAAATCTTTGTGATTTTGGGGTCCCTCCTTCTTGTTTTAAGAAAGGTTTGCTTAAAAACTGAGCACTTCCTAAAAAGCCTTCTTGTACTTAGTTTTTTAGAAAGACAAGTTTTTTTGAGTTGGTTTTTGTCTCTTTTCTTCTAAGTAAGACTCAGTTTTTTGAGCCGCAACGGCGAACGAACTCGCCAAGTTTGGCCGAAACGGCGGACGAACTCGCCAAGTTTGGCCGAAACAGCCGCCTCTTTTATTAAGTCTTTTGCGCTCGCTAGTTTCGGGTGAACTTGTCTATTCCCATGGCAACATTGGAAGAACTCGTCGAGTTTCCCCGCAACGGGCAGACGGGTTTTTGTTAAGTCATTGAGTCTTTCCGTGTTGGGTGAACTCACCAAGTTTGGCCGCAACGTCGCTTGGACTCACTCAAAGTGTCCGCAGTTCGACCTCTAGCCTTGTCTTTTCCTAGGTTTTCCCTTGCAGCAAGCCTTGTCATTTTGCACTGATGAAGTAAGCCAAGCTTCGTCGTCTCGTTTCGGATAAACCCGGCTAGTTCCACCGCAACCCGTCGCTCCAAACTCACCAGTTTTTGCCGCAACTATTGGGCGAGCTCACCGACTCTATCCAATTTTGACGGTCGCATTTAATGCTAAAAGCGCGGAAAAGACCCTAACCGTACTCGCCTTAAACCCCATTTTAAAACCTCACCAACCGAGTTAAATGCCCACACATGTCGACCAATTATATATAGGGTTTGGGGCATTTAGAGTTTTCATTGGTAGATTTTTGTCGAGAACCCTATTTGAGGCTACGTCAAGTTGCTCTAGCCCAACCAGGTTACAGCGCCGTCAACCCTCGTCAGGTCCAACTGCTCTCTGCTAGGTAGGTGGTTATCTAACGTCTCCTTTCATGTCTTTCAATTGCTAGTCGTTGATACAGTCCTGGCATTACCATCACCGCAACCAATTACATGGCCCTTAGTCGAATTGCTAAATTTGTTTGGCCATCCCCATGCACTGGAGCTCGTAGCCGTTGGCCCATCCAATCCGTTTCCAGTCCCTTAAACCTGCATGCTCAACGTTCCTCGGCCGCATTTACCTGTCACCTCCCTCACACCTTTCGTTAAGAAAGTACCAAGCCTCCTGTCTCAATTTTCAAATCAGCAGCATCTTATCCAGCCCTGCTTATCATCCTAGGGAGAATCATGGTGTTCTTTTTTCGTACAAACTCTTAATTCCAGTCTATATTTTTAAAACACATTGCTATTGAAAGAGCTTGCCATTGCTATATCTCTAAAATATTCTTGAACCATGTTGTTATGCTAGTCCAATGTTTAATATTTTGCGTTACGGTTATCTTATCTCTACTCATGCACGGTCGTTGAACAGGGTTAAGCCACAATGCCGAAGGGTAGCAAAAGGAAGGTGAAGATGACTGAACCAGAATCAATGGAGGCAAGAGTCGAAACTTTATTCGAGGACACCAAGTCTGTCACATGCGTTCCTCCTGAAGCCAAGTGGGGAGATATATACCGCATGTTAAGAGACCAAGATATTCCTGAAGCACTCTTGGAAGAAGGATACTTATACCAAAAAATCAGAAGCTCAGGTATATCTAAAGCTTCCATGCGCCCAGAGCTCTTTCCCTATTCAGAAGTGATCGGATGGATCCTGGAACATGCAGACGCTGAATTAAGAGTATTATCCGATAGCAAGGGAGAGGCTTTTGCCTCGTTTCACCCAGGCTATATTGCAGGGGCTTACAAGTTACCACGTCCTCAGCAGCATCTGAACGACGAATGGTTAGGGCAGCTCAAGATGGATAATTTGGAAATGTCTAGAAAGCTGTTAATCTCAGGAAAGCAGCTAAGAAAAAAGGATAGTGATGAATATGAAGTCCAAAATATGAGGGCCTCTTTAAAGATAATTGCCCTTATGTTGAGTAGAATTTTTGGCATGGCTGATGGAAATTTTTATAGGATACAATGGGTTCCCATAATTCACTACGTGGCATTCAAGGGAACAGTTTTTAATTGGGCAGATATCCTCTCGGATAGTCTTTCATCCGCCATAACCGCTACGAAAGAAGGGCTGATCCTAAAGAAGTCAGAATTTTACATGTCATCCTATCTCATAGATTGTATTCTGGGAAAGCTTCCTTTCCCAAAGCTGGGTTGTATTTGGGACCAAGGAAATACCCTAGTGTACATTGCCTATAAAATGCTTTGGGCCCAAAATTACAAGAGACAATACAAGCTCATTTGTGAAGAACTCATCATACCTTTGTATGAGCTAATGTTTAATGAAGAACCCAACTGCTTATCTGAGAATGCCATGGAAGTTATGGAAAACTATGGCGATTTCTATTTTTCAGAGGTTACTTATATAAGAATGTATGGAGGCTCCAAACCACCATATATCCTGCCCAGGTATGCTACATATTTCATAGTCCTCAGGGAGAAAGTCAGACACGTTTTTCTTGATGGAATTAGCAGATTTTTGGATAGATTGAAAAAGGCTTCTTTTCCGCCTTTGCCTTTCTATGTTGGAGCCTATAAGTTTTCCAAGGTTTCATCGCCCGAAGATTTTTTTCAGGAGTTAAGAGACTTTCACTTCGGGGAAGTGGTCTTCCAAAGAAATGACAGGCGGAACAAGGCTGCGGAACATTGCAGAGAGGTCCATGCTCACTTTGATTATGCTCATTACTATGATGAAGATGAATAGGTGTATAGAGGAATCAGTAAAATGACCGAGCTTGAAATTTGCCATCATCTCAAGGGTGGAGCCAGTTCTAGCTCTACCGCTGCCCAAGACGCCCAAGAGGCCAAACTACGGAAGGAAAAGGAAGCAGCCAAAGCTCTGACCAATGAAGAGTAGAGGCTTAAAGAGGAAGCTGAGAAGATTCAAAATGAAGCTGCCGAAAAGGTGCAAAAAGAGCAGGAGGATAAGTTTTGGGAAGACGAAGCCCTTAGGCTTCAGAAAGAAGAATCCCAGAGGTTTTGAGATGAAGAGCAAAGGCTTAAAGAGGAAGTTGCCAAAGAGAAAGAAGAAAGAAGAGCAGTTGAAGAGAGGCAGCTTAAGGCCGAAAGAAAATAAAGCCAACGAAGATGTGCAAGCTGGGGGGTCTGGTTCGCAGGACATGGATATAGACTCATCCCAGATGGTTCAGACCCTACCCACACAAGAGAACATCCCTATAGAGGATCTTCCACTGATCCCTTTCACTCCATCGAAAGATCATACTGTGTCCCAGTGGGATAAATTTGTGTTTGATAAGAAAAGGAAGTCCATTTTGTGAAAGACAGAGACAAGGTTGAAGAAACCTTTTCACCCGGACATCATTACCCGGCGAGAAACCATTGTTATGCAGGGCACGCAGAATGCTCCTGTGGCTATGGCATCTGCTACTGTAGCTGCCACGAAAGCAAGCGAGCACAATTTGGTCAAAATGGTAAATGAGTTTGAGGCAACCAAGAAAAGAGATCGTATGGTGCAGCTCACTATGGTTAATGAGAAGGCCTATAGGGAACTAGTGGTGAAGAAATACAATCGCCTTTTGTCATATCAAAGAGAATTGTTAGATAAGTATCAGTACCTGGAGGAGGAAAAGGAACACTTGGAAGTCCAAATGATGATAGTGGAAGGAGAAAAAAATGACTTTGAAGCCAAGATCATTCAACTAGAAGAGGAGAAGGAGTTGATAGCCGAGCAGCTGGAGCAAGCAAGCAGCAAAGCAATGGACATGACTCCCTTTCACGAGCAATCCTGCTACATTCTAAAGCAAATGCATGAGTCACAGGAACTGCTTACTGAAGAGATTTGCAGGCTAAAGGCGATGATAGACAGAATGAAGGAAATTAGCTCCGAAGTTATTAGGCTCAAGAAATAATACACACGGGTAAAATAGGATATGATGAAGCAGATGGAATGGAGAGAAGGGAAGGCAGATTTCCCCAAACACCTCCCTTTCAAATCTATGGTTGATTTTAAAGAAGACATAGGCTTCATGGAGTTCTCCAAGAACTACGCTGTAAAATTGATCTTCGTGATTCAAGTAACTATTGGAAATTGCAACAACCTGTATCAGAAGATTTATGAAGTTCATGAGAGATGCAAAGTAGCATTTCCCCAGAATCTTGAAGATTTCTGAGCAAAGAACAACGCCTATCTGAGTTGAAAGGTGAGATGAGCATCCAAATGGAATATGTAAGGAGAATAGATGTGCTAACGACAGATGATCTTCATCAGTGTATCGTACTACCTTCCATACATGCCCACCTTCTCCACGCGACTCTCCAGACTGCTGTGGCAGAAGTGCAAGACATTGAAGCAGAACTAGACAAGCACGTGATTTCCAGAAAAATCCTTCTCCCTGCCCCTGCTAACACTGTTATAAGGAATACAGGAATTTGGTTCAGTTACATAGCAGAAGCTGATAAACAGGTAGTGGGAAAAGCATTAGTAGAAGTAGGGACGCCATCTGGGACAAAGGCTCTAGCTGAGGCAGTTGCGCCACCTGAAGGATGGCTTGGCAGTCAAAATTGTCTAGCAATATGATGAAAGTTTACCTTTGCTATTATTAAATCGTAAAGATAAATAGACAACTGTCTCCTTTTTTGTCTTTTGTATAAGGCTCTCATGGATCATTCCAATTTTGTAACTAGGCACTAAATGACAAATTAAAGATTCCTAAGATTAGGGTACACTTGGCAGCTCTGGGAGCATTTTGTAGGCTATATATGGATGAATAGAAGATAGTAAAAGAACTTTGGGCAGGTGAAAGGAAATTTTCTGTCTTGTACGTGAACTAATTTACCGCATGTATAAGGAATTCGAATTTTTCCTAAAGAAATCCTCGGGGACTGCGTTTTTTGCCTAAAGGATGTATTAAATGTTTGCTGGATTATTCCTTTGTTATCTATACATTACTGTGAGATCATTCCTTGCTATTACGAATTGCTTCTGTGTGAAGAATGTTCTCATAATCTCCTGTGCAAAGATGTTTATCTCAAATGAGTAATGGAATATGTTAATTAAATCAAAGCTATCTTTGATATCTTTTATCTTTTGCTGGAAATGCATCTTTATGATTAAATAGCTATCTGTCTGATCTTTAGATGTTTCTTTCAATTCATTACTCATATTTACAGTTTGCTCCTTGCAAGGATAGATTAGATTTGCTTATACAGTTTTAGATTAATTCTGCTTAATCACCTACATTTATCTTAGAGCACTTGCATATCATCTTTAAAATAAAATACATAAACTGTGGATCGGGCCGCAACCGGTGCAAAGGATACAAATCTTTAAACCTTATACGGTCACCGGAACCGCTAACCGGACATATTTCCCACACCAAACGGTGAGCGATCTAATTGGGCTTGCTTACTGGGGAGAATCCCTTGTTGATTGATGCTACGATTTCTGAGGCATCAACAGTTTTTGGTGCTAGAAGGAGGGACGCCAGTGCATGGTTGATAAAGGAGACTCTTCTTTAAGAGGAGATCCCACTGGAAACCTGCTTGAAACAACAATCTCGGACAATTTAGATCTGGATATAACAAATCTAGAGGATCCCAATTCTGAGCTTGAGCAGCAAGAAACGCTATACGCTGCACCTTTTGCTGAAGTAGCTAACTTAAGGAGACATACCCGTGCTTATGTTAAGCAGCTTGGTGGTATGAATGCAATTCCTTTTCTCGCTAGAAGAAGAGCTCCTAGAAGGGAAAGGCAGTACACACGTGATTCAATGCTTGTTCAGAACTTTGAAGAATTAGTGGATTTATCTTTAGAGGAAATCACAGAGCCTCTCGGAGAAACTGAAATTGGAAATCCTTTAGATCTCGAAGAACCTCACACTCCTAGGAATTATCCACCTCATTCTCCACCTGATTCTCCATCTAATTCTCCATGTTGAGCCATGGCTTTACCTGCATGGAGAGCAAGAGGAGCACTGAATTTAGCCGGACCATTTCATAATTTGCCTAAGAATCCAAAGAAAGTTTTGCCTAAGTATGATCCCGGGAAAGGTATCTCTACTGAAGATCACCTTAAGAGATTTTATTTAGCTCTAAGCCTTCTGAATGTGCAGCACGAGGACGTAGTATGTAGTATTTTTCCCTACACTTTCAAACCCAAGGTTTCTTCCTGGTATTTTAGTTTGCAGGCTAGTTCAATATCGAATTGGGAAGAATTCGAAAAATGTTTCTTAAAAAAGTATGGAAATTAGAAAATCGTTGCTACACTTATGAAAGAATTATTATCCATGAGGATGGAGAAGAAAGAGAAGGTTCAAGAATTTAACCAAAGATTCACTACGCTGTTAAATAATTTCAGTGAGGCAGCTAAACCCGCAGAAGAATCTTTAGTAGAATATTACACAACATCACTCGACCCTCCCATAGTAATGTTTGTCAAAAGAACCAAGAAAACTACCTTAATAGAAAATTTCGAAGAAGCCAGGAAGGTCGAGGAAGAAGCGGACAACATTGCTAAACATGCTCTTGATGCGGAAACAAAACCAACACCTAATAAAAAAACCTTGTTACTAACTAGAAATAAGGAAGAGCCATCAGCATACATGGAAAACATGGTCAAAATGATGCAGAAGTTGTCCAATAAAATTATAGATCTTGAAAAGGATAAGGCAACTAGCACATCTAGGAAGCCTTTTAAACATTTCTACAAAAAAAAGGGAAGAAAATGATCAGCCTCATCCACCTACAAACAACTCTCCTGTTTTAAATTTAAATTAAGTAGGAATGGATAATTTTTGCACTTTCCATCAGGAACCACATTCTGAAAAAAGCTGTCCTCAATGGATAAATTCAATGAGTTTAGTAATGAACCAAATGCTGGATGCACAAATCACGGATCAGGAAGATCCTCAGGAAGAACAGACCTTGGAAGAAGAAGAACCCACTCCATATACCACTATGGTGCTGTGGGATTGGGTGCCTTTAACCGAATTAATTGAGGATGACCCCGAAGAAAGTCAAGTCTCAGCTGTGAAGATCAATACTCGCAGTAAGGGTCCGATCGCTGATCCGACTCCGACTGCTCCCAAGCCTAAAGTCTCCAAGGAGACCCAAAAGGCACATTACTGTTATTCCACCACATCCCAAGGAAAATCCAACGCCTACCAAAGAGCCAAATGTAGAAATAACAAAACAGCTGAAAGTAACTTTAAATAAAACAGACAATCAACCAAAAGTTGCAAAAGAATATGATATGGGGTATGATATAATCGAAGACATAAAGAAAGTAAAAGCAAACGTTTCCATATTCGATATGTGTAGTTTGCCTCAGCAACGAAATAAACTGTTACAAGCTCTCGATCCCCAATCTAGCACTCTGTCAGCACACACTCAGGAAGATCCAGAAATTAATGAAGCTAACATTGGCGGGAAATCTAAATCTCAAACATTTCCTTTCCTTTTAACCTTTGAAATCTTCAATCATAATGTGCATAACTGTTTGGTAGATTCCGGAGCTTCCTCCAATGTCATGCCACTCTCAATTTTCAAAAGGATTAATGGGAAGCCAGTTCCATCCCCAGCTCAGATCATACAGTTAGATAGAATTGTTGTCAAAGTCATTGGGGAAATGGAAGATGTGCTTATTAGGCTGTCAACAGATTCTAGAGTGTGTCAGTTTATTGATATAATGGTAGTTGATATTCCTGAAGCCTATGGTTTAATTTTAAGTAGAGACTGGTCTACAAAACTAAATGGTTATTTCGCGACAAACTGGTCTCACTTGTGGTTACCATATCAGAATAGGAAAAATCAGATTAAAGTGCTAAGAGAACCACACATGAAGCAGAACGTAACTCAGCTAGAAGAAAAGAATGAAGCTGTAGCCTTTTCATCTTCAATTTTGGGAAATTATTTCTTAGAAATCGAGCCGAGTAATTATCAATTAGAAAACGTTAGCCATGAATCAGATGAACAGTCCGATCTCCTTCAATTTTATTGGACTGATGACATTGATTGTAACATAGTTAGTTTAGTTACTGACTTAGATGGTAAAGATACTAACTTAGTTAGATCAAATAATGTTTTTTGGATTTTATACTTTGACGGTTCCAAGACTCGGGAAGGATCCGGAGCTGGTTGTGTTTTGATTGATCCTGAAAACAACAAACACTTTTTGTCTTGTAGATTAGAGTTCGATGTACTAACAATGCTGTTGAATATGAAGCTTTGGTCCACGGATTAAAGAAAGCCATCAATTTAAACGTTAAATACTTGAAAGTCTTTGGTGACTCAGAAATAGTTGTCAGACAGGTAAGAGATACAATTCATTGTCTTTCACCACATTTGAAAGATAATCAGTATGAGGTATGGGATTTAATTACGCACTTTGAAGCTTTTAATATAAAATCTATTCCTAGATTACAGAATGTTGCAGCTGATTTATTAGCTACTTCTGCTTCTAGGTTAGTGCCTACTAATAATAAATGTTCTATCGAATTGGTTTTCAGGCCGTCTGTTCCAGATAATATTACAAATCTCAGAGTATTCGATGATGATGACCAGATCATTAGTTTCCTTACAAATGAAAACATGTTTAAGGAAACAGTTACAGATGAAGAGAAGCATGATTCTGATCTGCAAAGCAAGGATGCAGTCAAAGGAAATTTTATGCCCAAAGGAGTGAGATCACTTGAAAGTTTGTTCGATTTGCAGAGCAAGTTCAAGAAACCAGCAAATGTTAAAACTCATAGCTCCTCTATGCAGCATGAATTGGTAAACCTGGGCACAGAGGTTGAACCAAAGTATGTTAATCTTGGTAAATCCTGTTCACTGGGAGAAAGAGATAAATTCATTAAGATTTTTTGGCAATATAAGGACGTTTTTGCTTGGACTTACGAAGATCTGAAAACATATGATACTCGCATCATTCAACATGTCATACCAATGAAAGCAGGCGTTAAACCTCTTAAGCAGCAGTTAAGGAGAATGCACCCAATTCTCGAACCTTTAATTCAAAAGGAGTTGAAGAAATTGTTAGATGCTAAGATCATTTTTAAAGTCAGGCACTCAGAATGGGTTGTTAATCTAGTTCCCGTAAGGAAGAAGTCAGGAGAAATAAGACTATGTGTAGATTTTAGAAATTTGAATAGAGCCTCGGATAAAGATAACTATCTCGTCCCTTCAATGGAACAAATTCTACAGACGGTATCGGGATCAGAACTTTTCTCTCTTCTAGATGGTTTCTCTGGTTATAATAAAGTATTAGTGGCAGAAGAAGATCGTCTTAAGACTACTTTCCACACTAAGTGGGGAACATTCGCATACCGAAGAATGCCGTTTGGCTTGATAAATGCAGGAGCTACCTTCCAGTAGGCAATGGACATTGCCTTCCGAGGATTGGGCAGTCATTGTGTCGTAGTCTATCTTGATGATGTGATAGTTTTCTAAAAAAAGAGAGAATACCATGTTTTCCATTTAAAGCAGATTTTTTATCACTGCAGGAAGTATGGTATCTCTTTAAACCCCAAGAAAAGTGTTTTCGTAGTTCTTGAGGGCAAGATTTTGGGTCACATCATTTCAAAAAAGGGAATTTCGATAGATGAAGAGAGGGTGCAAGTTATCAACAGAATTTCCATGCCCCACAACAAAAAATCTATGCAGTCGTTTATGGGCACTATCAATTTTGTTCAAAGGTTCGTTCCCGATTTCACTCAGACCATTAAACCTTTGATGCAAATGGTGAAGCAAAGCGTATAGTTCAAATGGATCAACTTGGAAAAGGATGCATTTAAGGAAATAAAAGTAGCCATAGCCAATGCTCCTTCTCTAAGAAGTCCAGATTTTGACAAAGATTTTATTTTGTATACCTTTGCTTCAGATGACTCTCTCGCAGCTGTGCTCATGCAAAAGGTAGAATCAGGAGATCAATACCCAATTTCTTTTGTGAGCACTGGTCTACAAGGCGCTGAACTAAACTATCCTGTTGTAGACCAACAGGCATACGCCGTATTCAAAGCAGTAAAGAAGTTCAGGCCACATATTCTTAAGAATAGAACTAAAGTAGTAGTTCCTCACCCAACCGTCATAACCCTTTTCGTTCAAAAGGAATTGGGAGAAAAGAGAGGAAATTGGGTCACCGCTCTTCAGGAATATGATTTAGAATTTAAACCAGCCCCCATCATTAAAGGTCAAGGTTTATGCAAGCTGCTTACTGAAAATCTAGTTGATGATGTTGAATATTGTAACTTCTAAGAATATTATATTTGTACTTTATTATTCCGGAGATGTTTCATCCCTCCGAGGTAACCCTATTATGTATCCGGAGATGTTTATTCCTCCGAGGGTTTGTGTTAACTAGGGTTATTAGACCCACCATGTGGGGGTCGGCCCTGTGGTTATATTTTTGGGGTTATTAGACTTCTCTAGGAGAGGTCGGCCCCATTAGGTATTTTAGTCAGTGAGGAGTTAGTATAAATAGAGGAGGTGAACTCCTCATTAGACACACACACTCACTTGAGAAAAGTAGCGCACTTGTCTGGGAGATTTGCTAAGGAGCTAGTGAAGGAGGGAGCACATCTTGTATTTTGGTTGATCATCTTATTGAGAAAAGATTTGCTGGGTTTTCTACCCCATGAGGGTTTCCCAGGGTAAATTCTGTGTCTATCTTGTGATTATGTTTCTTTCAGTGATCTTGCTAGTCTATTTGGTTTAAACTTAATATGGTATCAGAGCTAGACTGAATAGGACATCTTTCACAAGGTAAGAATACCTCTCTCTCTCTCTCTGGTGAAAGTTAGGGTTTCAGCAAAAAGTTGGTATTATTAAATTCTGGTTACATGGCTTGATAGCCTTTCTCAATACCAATCTTTTAAGCCCTAGATCGAACTTTTTGGTTGGGTAGAACTCCGGGAAATCCAAACCCTAGTTTTACCAAAAGTGCGATAAGCCAAAAATTGGTTTCAGAAAAAAAAAATTGGCATTTTTGAATTCTGATTACATGGCTGGATAGCCCTTCTCAAAACCTATATTTTGAGCCCTAGATCAAACTTTTTGGTTAAGTAGAACTCCGGGAAAGTCAAACCCTAGTTTTACCAAAAGTGCGATCATCCAGAATTTCTATCTCAGAATCCGGAAAGGTAAAAAGGTAAATACTTCCGGGTAAGTACTACTCTGTCTCTTGGACTCCCCCAAGAGAAGATGGCTCCAAACACTAAGCTTGAAGACAAGCTAGAAGGCATAGAGAATTTCCGAGCATGGAAATACAGAATTGGTCTCATTCTTGAAGAGAATGATCTTGCTCATTATATCAAAGATGAAGTTGCAGAACCGGAAGGAGATGAAGCCAAGGAGAAGCATAGGAAGGACTTGATTAGGGAAAAGAGAATCATAGCTGATTCTATTAAGGACCACTTGATTCCCCAAGTGGCTTCCAAGAAGACTCCAAAGGAAATGTATGATGCCCTAGGAAGAATGTATGAAGGAAAGAACATCAATAGGAAGATGAATCTAAGGACTCAGTTGAAGAGTACCAAGATGCACAAAGGAGAATCCATTCAAGACTACTTCTCAAGAGTCTCTCTAATCAAGGAGCAACTAGATGCCATTGGTGATACTCTTGATGAAGATGAACTTGTGATGACATCTCTAAATGGTCTCACTAGACCTTGGGAATCATTCATACAAACCATGTGTGCCAGAAAAGAAAGCATGAAGTTTGATGTGGTTTGGGAAGATTGTGTTCAATAGGAAGCCATGGTTGCCAACAGAGAAGCATTTCTCAAGGAAGATGACCAAGCCTTGACCACTCACACCAAGAGAAGAAGGAATCGATCCTACTTTAAGAAGGATAGTCACAAAGAGTCTCATCCTCCACAAAGATTTCAAAAGAAAAGAGAATCCTTTCAAGGAAGAGATTACTCCTCAGTCCAATGTTTCATTTGTCACAAATTAGGACACATTGCTAAGGACTGTCCTAACAAGAAGAAAAAGGGTACTTACCACAAAAGACATCAAGCACATCTTGCAGAAGATGATAGTGAAGAAGAAGTTGAAGAGGAAGAAAGGCCTCACAAGAAAAGATCTAGAAGAGAAGAAGAAGATGAAGAAAGGACCTTCTTCAAGAGAAGACCTAGAAGAAATGAAGAAGAAGATGCAGAAGAGTATGTTCTTTTCTCCGCACTCTCTGGATCTATAACACCTGGAGACGATACATGGGTCATTGATAGTGGTGCCTCAAAGCACATAACAGGACAAAAGAAGACTCTATCAAATCTTGAAGAAAATACCTCCCCTCTAAAGGTATCTCTTGGAGATAACTATCAATATCCCATCAAGGGAATTGGTGAAGCAAACTACAAACTTGATTCAGGAACCCCCATGAAGATGAAGGAAGTTTTGTATGTTCCAGGATTGAAGAAGAACCTGCTTTCCATCTCAGCATTGGACAAGAAAGGATATAGAGTTGCATTCATTGATGGACAAGTATTAATGTGGTCCAAAGGTAAATCTATTAAGGATGCAATTGTTATTGGTGAAGAGGAAGGAGGTTTGTATAAACTCAAGGGTCATCTAGAAGCTGCCCTTGTTCATGAAACCTCTAGCCCTAGTGAGCTATGGCATAGAAGACTAGCTCACATTAACTACAAAGCCTTACCCTATGTAAGCAAGGTGGTCATAGGATTACCAGATTTGAAGGTTGATCATGATGGCTCGTGTAAAGGATGTAAGAAAGGGAAGAATGTCAAGAACCCTTTTCCAAAGAGTGAAACAAAGACTAAGAGTATCTTGGATCTAATACACTCAGATGTATGTGGTCCAATGCCCACCACTTCTCTAAGTGGATTTGAATACTATCTCTCATTCATTGATGACCATTCAAGGAAAACTTAGATATACTTTCTAAAAGGTAAGAATGAAGTCTTTGGAAAGTTCAAAGAGTTCAAGGCTCTAATAGAAAATCTCTCAGAAAAGAGAATCAAGATTCTCAGAACAGATAATGGTGGAGAATATACTTCAAAAGAATTTGAAGAATTTTGTAAAGAAGCCGAAATTAAGAGAGAACTAACCACTCCCTACAATCCCCAACAAAATGGGGTTGCTGAAAGGAAAAATAGAACCATCATGGAAGCTATGAAGACTATGATACATGACCAGGATCTTCCCATGTATCTATGGGCTGAAGCAGCCAAGACAACAGTATATGTACAAAATAGACTATCTCATAGTGCCCTTGATTTCAAAACTCCAGAAGAAGTGTTTACAGGAAAGAAGCCCAAGGTAAGCCATCTTAAAATATTTGGGTGTCCTGTGTACATCCACATTCCAAAAGAAAAGAGAACCAAGTTGGATCCTTCTGGTAAGAAAGGAATATTTGTTGGTTATTGTGAATCATCCAAAGCCTTCAGGATTTACATACCAGGCTTTCATCATATAGAAATCAGTAGAGATGTAACATTTGATGAAGAAGCAGCGCTCAAGAAATCTAGAAAGTGCCAACTTGAAGAAATCTATGAAGAAGATCCCTCTCCTAGAATCTCAGAGGCTGTACACATTCCTGAAGATGATTCACCAGAGGATCATGATATGTTGGAACCACAAGAACCTCCTATCACAGTTTTATCTAAGAAAAGAAGGCCAGCATGGGCTAGAGATATTATCCAAGGGGATGAAAGATATGGAGCTCCTGAAGGCTCCACCAGAGAAAGAAAGAAACCAAAGCTAGTGTCCAACTATATGGCCTTGATGTGTGATCTTGTGGATCAACTACCTACTAGCTATGAAGAGGCAGCTCAGAAGAAAGAATGGGTAGAAGCTATGACAGAAGAATATCAGTCAATAATGAAAAATGATGTTTGGAATATAGTTCCCAAACCAAAAGATAAAAGTGTGGTTTCTTCCAAATGGATCTTCAAAATAAAACATGCTGCAGATGGAAGCATTGAAAAATACAAGGCAAGATTTGTAGCGAGAGGATTCTCTTAGAAGGAGGGAATTGATTATGAAGAAACATTTGCACCAGTTGCTAGGTATAATTCAATTAGAACTATCATGGCACTTGCATCCATGATGAAGTGGAAATTACACCAAATGGATGTTAAGACAGCTTTTCTGAATGGCGAAATTGAAGAAGAAGTATACATAGAACAACCACAAGGGTTTGAGGTTAAAGACGGAAGGACTCATGTATGCAAACTGAAAAAGGCATTATATGGATTGAAGCAAGCCCCCAGGGCTTGGTAAGGAAGGATTGACAACTTCTTAACAAGCATGGGCTTTACCAAGAGTAAAGTTGACCCTAATCTTTACCTCAAAGTGATGAATGATGAACCAGTTATATTGTTGTTGTATGTAGACGATCTATTTCTAACCGGAAATGAGAAACAGATTATTGAAAGCAAGAAGAAGCTTTCTTCAGAATTCGAGATGAAAGATCTCGGATTAATGCACTACTTCTTAGGTCTAGAAGTATGGCAAGAACCAAAAGGAATCTTTCTGAATCAAGGTAAGTATGCTGTGGAGATTCTAAAAAGGTTTGATATGTTGGAATGTAAACCCATGGCCACTCCCATGGACTCCAACCTGAAGTTATTAGTTAATGACTCATCGGAACTAGTGGACCTAACTCTATATAGACAAATCATTGGGTCATTGATGTATCTAACAAATACTAGGCTAGATATATGCTTTGTTGTAAATACTCTAAGTCAGTATCTAGTAGAACCTATAAAGGTCCATTTAATAACTGCAAAGCATGTGATGAGATACCTAAAAGGTACTTTGGATTTTGGTCTATATTATCTTGGAGGTCATGAACTCAAGTTACATGGTTACTCAGATTCTGATTGGGCAGGAAGTGTCTCAGACAGAAAGAGTACTTCAGGGGGATGTTATGGTCTTGGATATGCCATGATCTCCTGGTTTAGCAAGAAACAATCTAGTGTGGCCCTCAGTACTGCTGAAGCAGAATACATAGCTGCCTGCTCTGCCAGCTATGAAGCAGTATGGCTTCGGAAACTATTATCTGGAGTGTTTGACTTAGAACTGGATCCCACTGTGATTATGTGTGACAATCAAAGCTGCATAAAGATGACAGAAAACCCTGTATTCCACGATAAGTCAAAACACATAGAGATCCGATACTTCTATATACGAGATATGGTGCATAGAGGAGCTATCAAGCTCGAGTATATAAGCACTGAGGATCAGATTGCAGATATCTTGACCAAACCTCTGTCTCAAGTGAAATTTGAATACTTCCGAGACAAGCTTGGTGTAGTTCAAAAGAACCCTCCTCGAAAGGGGGAGTAGTACAGTCACTGATGATGAGATTGCCACATCAAACACAAGGTTGATGATAAGGTTACCTGTTCACCACACCTAGATACTTAGAAATATTTAGATTTAGGACTCTCATGCTTAGAATACTCAGTTATTACTTATATATGCTTTTGATGTTAGATGTATACATGATTTTGATGACAGATGTATTAGTGAGAATACATGCTTTTGATGACAGATGTATTAGTGAGAATACATGCTTTTGATGACAGATGTATTAGTGAGAATACATGCTTTTGATGACAGATGTATTAGTGAGAATACATGCTTTTGATGACAGATGTATTAGTGAGAATACATGCTTTTGATGTTAGATGTATACATGCTTTTGATGACAGATGTATTAGTGAGAATACATGCTTTTGATGTTAGATGTATACATGCTTTTGATGACAGATGAATTAGTGAGAATACATGCTTTTGATGACAGATGTATTAGTGAGAATGCATGCTTTTGATGTTAGATGTATACATGCTTTTGATGACAGATGTATTAGTGAGAATACATACTTTTGATGTATACATGCTTTTGATACTGAATGTATGAGTGAGAATACATATGATTTATGATACATGTATTGATTAAATGTACTTGTATGGGTGAGGATACTTGTACCTGTATTGATGAGAATACATGTGAGGATTGGATCATCCCTGGACTTCAGTCCTAAAGAGAGCCATAGACATAATGTCTCTGAGAATGAAGAACTTGGTGGACTTGATAGGATTGCATCATCCTGAAGAGAGCCGTAGACATGATGTCTCCGAGAATCAAGTTGTTGTTGCAGCAACACCCCCCCCAAAAATTTTTTTGTACATATTGGGGCCCCTCCTTTTATTTTTGGAGAAAGTTTGCCTAAGAATCCATCCCAGCCGTTAGCTGTGTTTTTCAACATAAAATCTTGTTTCCCAACTGAGCATCTTGCCATCAACCTTTCCATTTTTCCTCCCAAGGAACCAAAAGGGAACTTAAAATTTTTTCCCAGCGTTTTGAAGTCTCTCGGGCTATCTCCCCGCAGTTGAGGAAGCCAAACGCACAGCCTTTCCGAAAGAAGGACTTAGATTTTCTTTTGCAAATCGCAGACCGTGAGAAGGAAAATTGCGGAAACCTTCCGGTTTTCTTCCCGAAACGGCGGGAGAACTTGGGAAAGACGCCCGAAAGGATTTGTAATATTTTGTTGAAATCGCGGAAGCCTCTGATGAAAGACGCCCGAAAGGATTTGGAATATTTTGTTGAAATCGCGGAAGCCTCTGATGAAAGACGCCCGAAATGACGGAAGAATTCAGCAAAGTTGTCCAAAACGACGGAAGCGCTTCCCATAAGCTTTCCGAAAAGAGACTTAGAAAACTTTCGAAAATCTGCGGAAACCTTCGGGTTTTCCTCCCGAGAACGGCGGAAGCCATTCACAAAAGCTTTCTGAAATACCACGGAGAAATTCACGAACTTCTTCCGAAACTGTGAAAAGAACTTAGATTATTTTTTGAAAAACTTGCGGAGCGCCCCAGGGAAACTGTGCGGAATCATTCAGCTTATGTTCCCGACACCGCGGAAGCTTTCGGGCTATCCTTCCGAAACAGCGGAGGCCAATCACATAAACCACCCGTCTAAGCTTTCCGAAATAAGACTTAGGAAACTTTTCGATTTTTTGTTTTTCTGCGGAACAACTCAAGTTCGCCTCCCGAAACGATTGTGATTGCAAAAGATTGCTTCCGAAACAGCGGAAGCGTTCATCATAAGTTTTTCGAAAAGGGAGTTAGGTTTCGTTGAAACTTTGCGGAACGCGCCAGGAGAACTCTGCGGAACCTTTCATCATTGTCTCCCGAAATGGCGGAAGCTTTCGCCATGTCGTCCCGCAGTAGCGGAAGCCGCTTGCTTAAAACTCGTGAAAGAACTCGGAAACTTTTCCAAATATCACGGAAGAACTCGAAGTAGCTACCCGAAACGTGCGGGAGCCATCCGTTTACCTTCCCGGGAGCCGTTGAGCGTCTAAGTTTTGAAAAACTCGTGAGGTCTCGAAAGTCGCGGAAGGCATTCGCCAAAGCCTCCCGCAAACACGGAAGCCTTCACAGGACCATCCCGAAACAGCGGAGGTTGAGGGCGTAAGCCTTCCGAAATTACTTGCCGAAACCCCGCGAGAGTTAGAAAATTTTCGATTTGCGGGAGCTATTGGCGAGTTGCTCCCGAAACGGCGGAAGCCTTGGCGTTATCCATCCACGACGCGGGTTTCTTTTACGGAACGTTGTGAGTTTTCTTCCGCGGCACGCCCGGAACGGCGGAAACCTTCGCTTTATCTTTCCGCAACGGCAGATAAGATTCACCAATTTGTCCCGCAGAAGGCGATCGCACGCGGATCGAGATATGTTGACATGACCGCCGACGTACCGGTATTGAAACCACGACTAATTACGCCACCCACCTAACTAAATGCTCGCACGTGCCTGTCTTTTATAAATATACGGTGGGGGGGCTCGAGCCAATATACCATTTGTTTTCGATTGGAAAACGACGTGGAACGCCGTGCAAATCGCTCCAGCTCATCTCGCTCATCCGCATTCGCGGCCACCTCGTTCAAGCAATCCCCACGGTGCCAGGTAGGATTTTAACCTTGAAATTTGCCCCTTTTACGGTTTCCAATTGCTATTAGGTTGTCTTTGTTTGAAGTTGATGGGCATTGGTGGGGTTTTGACGGGCAAAACGCTCGTCATGGGCGATTTTTTGCCCGTCAAATACATTTTGAATTGAGTTCTGCTCGTCACATAAAATAGAGACAGGATAAAATGTTTGGTGGGTGGAGACGACTAGTTTGGACGGTCAGGCTTTTTCCATTTCCCTCCTCGGGTCGCATGCCTCGTTATTTCAAGGCCGCCGAAGCCCCACGGACTTTTCATATCCTGGCCGAAAGGTTAAGACGTAAGACCCCGAGCCTCTTCGTAATCCTCAGTTCCATGAAGACACCATTACCTAATTCAAGTCCTAGAAACCGGCGCCATTGCCCCTGTTCAAACCCCGTAAGCGTTCAAGTTGCGCGAGCCGAAACCCGAAATTATGGCCACTCGAGCCTTTTTGTCAGTATGTCTCCGGCGCCATCACCCTAGCTCAAACTAAAAAACTCCTCATAGAACACCTCGACAAGTGCCGTAAATGACAATGGCATTCGAAACCCTCGCCGGGTCGTAGCTACGAAACGCCTACTTATTTCGTCACAGAGCCTTTCCAACTCGAGCTTACCCGCCATTAGCCTTTCAAACCGCAGCAGTGACGAAAGCTACCCTTTCCCCAGAGCTAAACCGAAAGCACGTTGCTTCCGCAACGCGCTTATCTCCACAGGAGCATCCCAAACCTGCCCCTTTAAAGAATGAGGATGGCTAAATTTTATAATCATGTCCCTGCTAAAACGAAGATCATCATTTCTCCCAGGGCAACCCGAGAGCGGATTGTTCCGCGATACACCTATCCTCTCGGGAGCATTCCAAATTTTTTCCCTTTTAAAGATTCAAATGTTTTAATTTGTATTTTAGGTTGAAATGGTGTATTTTGCTTCCTAAACATACAGCTTCACATTCTCATATTAAAAAACGATGATGCTCTCTGTTGAAATCTCACAGTATGTTGCTCAAATTCATAATGACTTGTATATGGGTGCTATCAGGGATAAGTCAAGATGCCGAAAACTGGTAAGAAGAAGGCTAAGATGACAGAAAAGAAGCCTGCGCCACTCAAAACTGAAACTTCACTCCAGGACACTAGGTGCACCACCGGTGTTCCTCCTGAAATCAGATGGGGTGACATCTACAGAATGATCCGGGGACCAAGAAATCCCAGATATGTTGCTAGAGGAAGGACCAATCTATCTCAATATCAGAGCCTCAGGCATAACTAGAGCCGCTACCCACCCTGAGCTGTTCCCCTGTGCTGAAGTGATCGGATGGATACTCCAACATGTCGATGCTGAAGGGAGAGTGATAAATGATAGCGGGAAAGTGGCTATTGCCTCATTTCAACCCGCGTATATTGCGGCAGCCTACAAATTTCCCCGTGTCCAATAGGCTCTGACTGATGAATGGTTGAGCCAGATGAACAACGTCGAGATGGCCAAGAAATTGCTAATGGCATGAAAACATTTGAGAAAGAAAGGAAGTGATGAATATGACGTACAGAATCTGAGAGCTCCTTTCAGATTGATCGCTCTAATGCTGTGCAGAATCTTCGGCATGCCCGATGGCACAGTGTATAAGATTCAGTGGATCCCTATCATCCACTACGTGGCATTCCAGGGAACTGTGTTTGACTGGGCCACTATCCTGTCATATAGTCTGGCCTCAATGATAGTTGCTGCTAAAGAAGGACTAGCCTTGAAGAAGGATGAATTTTTCATGTCTTCGTATCTGATTGATTGTATTTTGGCCAAGATTGACTTCCCCAAATTGGGATGCACATGGGATAGGGCCACCGCCCCGGTCTATATCGCATTCAAGATGTTGTGGGCTCAGAATTACAAGCCCAGCTACAAACTCATCTGTGAGGGGTTCATCATGCCCCTATACGAGAAAATGTTCAAGGAAGAACCAAACTGCCTATCAGAGAATGCTTTGGAAGTCCTTGAGGATTATGGGGACTTTTACTTTTCGGAGCAAGGTACCTACCTGATAATGTTTGGAGGGACTAAGCCCCCATACATCTTGCCACAGTACGCCACAGACTATGTGGTTCTCAAAGAAGCAGTAAGACAACTCTTCCTGGATGGGATTGGAGCAATGCTCCACAAACAGCATAAGGCTTCCTTTCCCCCCTACCTTTCTGCATAGGTGCTTACAAGTTTTCAGGGGTCGCCTTGGCCGACGGATTTGTTCAAGATCTGAAATCCTTCCACTTCGGTGAGGTAATCTTCCACAGGAATGACAGAAAGGGAAGAGTTGCTGAGCACTGTAAGGATATCTATGCTCACTTCGAGTACTCCCACTATCCTGATGCCGAGGAAGAGGCATTCAGAGGCATCAGCAACATGGCTGAGCTACGGATCTGTCGCCAAAGTACTGGAGCAAGCTCTAGCTCAACCAAGGCCCAGAAGACCAGCCAGCAAAAGGAGCAAGAAGCTGAGGAGGCCCGAGCTCAGGAAGAGCTCAGATTAAGAGAAGAAGCGAGGTTACAGCGGGAAGCTGAGGAAGCAAGAAAGCAGCAGGAAGCTGAAGTGGTGAGAATGCAGCAAGAAGCTGAAAATGAAAGCCTACGGAAAGAGGCTGAGGAAGCCCAAAAGCAGAAAGAGGCAGAGGAAGCCCAAAAGCAGAAAGAGGCTGATGCTGAGCAAGCTGAGGTAGAGAGGAAGGCGGAAGAAGAATTGAAAGCAGGGGAAGATGCTCAAGCCAGTGGGTCCGGTGTCCAAGACATGGATATAGACACATCCCAAGCAGGAGGCTCTGGTACCCAAAAGGAGGGCATGGATCCAGCTTAGGAAGTCCGGACCCCACCTGCTGAAGAGGACATAGACATTATAAACCGACCAATTGTCCCGTACACGCCATCGGGAAAGCGTATGGTGTCCAAGTGGAATGAGTTTGTCTACGACAAGAAAAGGAAAGCTATGGTCCTCAAATCAGAAGAGAGGATAAAAAGTCCCTTCCATGAAGACATCGTTACCCACCGAGAGGTCACTGTAATGAAAAACACAGATCAAGACCCCTTTGCTATGGCATCCGCAGCTGTAGCAACAACAAAGGCATCATTTGCCAATGTCGAGGTTATAGTTAAAGAAAATATATTGACAAAGAAGAGAGCTCGTACGCTGCAACAGAATGTGGCCAATGAACAAGCCCAAAGAGATCTGGCAGTGAACAAGTATAATTGCTTGTACGCTGAGCATAGGGAGCTGTCAAACAAGTACAGCCAGCTGGAGGAGGAAAAGGACCAGCTAGCACTCCAAATAATGATTGTAGAAGCAGAGAAGAACGAAGCAGAAGAAAAGGCATCTCAGCTAGACGCAGACAGGCAGGCATTAGCTGAGCGTTTAGAGCAAGCAGAGAGCAGAACAATGGACATGTCTCCCTTCCATGAGCTGTCATGCAGCATCCTGAAGCAAGTGTATGACACTCAGGAGCTAATCACTGATGAGGTTTGCAAGCTCAAGGCCATGGTGGTTAGGTTAAAAGAAATCAAGGCAGAAGCCCATAGGCTCAAAGCGAAGAATACCCGTGTTAAGGCAAATATCATTAGTCAGATGGCATGGAGAGAAGGAAAAGAGGGTTTCCCTGCGCACCTCCCATTTAAATCTATGGACAGTTTTAATGAGGATGTAGCACTGTTGGAGTTTGGCAGGAACTGCACCAGTAAGCTGGTGGCCAGTGTGCAAAGAACAACAGATAAAATCAGCAGTCTCTACCAAAGGCTCCAAGAGGCACATGTCAAATGTACGTTGAGTTTCCCTCAGACCCTGGAGGACTTTCTGGAAAAGGAGCAGTGTCTGTCTCAGCTAAAGGAAGAGCTAGTCGCTCAAACCGAGTATGTGAAAAGGATTGATGTTCTGGATATTGATGACCTTCAACATTATGTTGGATTGTCATCCCTCCACAACCATCTGCTGAAGGAGATGCATCAGGCTGCAGTAGCAGAAGTTCAAAGTATCAGAACAGAACTCGGGAAGAATGTAACTTCTCAGAAAATCCTGTTTCCTGCTGCAGTAAACATAATCATCAGGGACACAGGTGTGTGGTACAGCTACATAGCAGAGGAGGAAAGGAAAGCTGCAGCAGCAACAGGAGCATCAGCAGATCCAGGACCTTCTCTCCCAGCAGCCAGCCCGGCTACAGCAGTGGGATCGATTCCCTTTTCCCCAGCAGTGGCAGAGAGTCTGGCCAGCTCAATCCCTCCTTCCCAATTAGGAGCAACATCAGCAATAGGCTCGAGTGCCTCTTCCCAGGTAGCCTCAGCAGCAATTAACTTGAGCGATCCTCTGCCAGCAGAAGCTCACGCACAGGAATGAAATAAACTAAATTCAGTTGAGCAACTCTCTTCAACCAAACACGTGTCCAGCAGGGAAAGCGTGGGTGTTAGCACTATTTCTGCTATGTATATTTTGTTAAACTCTCGAATATGTAAGGCGTAAGCCATGGGACAGCTGTCCCTATTTTTTGTCAAAATGATTTTGTAAAAGAAGTGGCCATTTTCTTGGTGGTCGGTTATAGAAGAAATTTCTGTAATTGACAAGTGGAAGGTGCTAGGTGGCAGCCCAAACGGCAGATTTGTAATTATAAATAGATGCTAGGAAGAAGAGAACAGGACTTTTGGCAGGGAATGAAATTTTGAAACCCATACGAGCTATCTTGTATCGGGCCTGTAAAATTGAATTTTCTAATAGAAGCCAGGGAGATGGACGTTTTACATGGGGAACGGAAGATGGATGTGTGTTGGATTCTTCTGATGACATCTATACTGTAATGTGAAATCTGCATTGCTATTTGGATTATTTCTTGGCAACAAAATGATTTTGCTTATTTCTGTGTGAACGATTTTCTCCATTTCATGAACAGTGAATGTGTTTCAGACTAAATCAGGAGCTATCTGCTGATACTTTATTTTGCTGTAGAGTTCTCTTTTAGATTAAATGGCTAACCGTTTGTCTTCAAAATGACTCCTATGGATCGTTGTTCATGCCTTTAAATGTGCTCCCTGCAGGGATCTTTAGAGTTATTTCAGTTTGTTTATATTTAGCCCGGTTTCTTTATTCTTTCTACGTAGATTAAATAATCTTTTGCTTTTTCCTGTTTTATGAGCAATAGATGCGTTCCATGCTGAATTAAAAGCTATCTTCTAGAGATCTTTATCTTGTTGTAGCTTTACTTGTGAGAAAGAAAAGCTATCTGCTCTTTCCTTACGTTATTTGTTACAACTTATTGCTCATCCCTTAAGCGTGTTCCCTGCAGGGATAGGTAGATTTACTCCAGCTTCTAGACTTAGATCTGTTTTAGTTGCATCTAGATCAAATATAATTTAGGCACTTGCATCTCATTTAAAAGACATAAAATCCAAAAAGAAAGGTGGATCGGGCCATAACCGATACAACTCGGAATTAAAACTCCAAACCCACGGTTGCCGGAACCGCTAACCGGACGGATCCCCTACACCAAATGGGAGATAGTCTAATTGGGACCATCTCTTGGGGAGGATCCCTTTCTGATTGATGCTACGATATCCGAGGCATCAACAGTTTTTGGCGCTAGAAGGAGGGCCTGAAAGTGCATGGCTGATAGAGGAAAATCTCCCACTGCCATAGAAGACACTGAAAACCCGCTTAAAGAAAGCATTGCAAACATCCCAGATCTTGGATTAACAAATCAAGAATGCCTCATTTCTGACCCTGAGATTCAAGAATCTTTATACGCTGTCCCTTTTACAGAAATAGAGGATTTGAGAAGACATACCAGATCCTACGCTAGACAGCTAGGTGGTTTAAACGCTGTCAACTTCCTCCCTAAGAAAATTACGCCTAGAAAGGAGCCACGGTACACCCGTGATTCAATTCTCGTTCAAAGTTTTGAAGAACTGGTAAATCTGACTTTGGAAGAAATTTCAGACACTCTTAAAGAGGCAGATCTGGAAAACTCAAACAAAATCTCAGACCAAGAAAACCTTGAAGAAATTACCACTCCCAAAAGTACTCCTCAGAATTCACCCTACAATTATCCACCAGGATCTCCACACCCAAACATGGCTGTACCTGCTTGGAGGGCAAGGGGAGCGCTGAACTTAGCTGGACCATTCCATAATCTTCCTAAAAACCCAGAAAAGGTCTTGCCTAAGTACGATCCAGGGAAAGCCATTTCGGCGGAAGATCACCTCAAGAGTTTTTACTTAGCTCTGAACCTTTTGAATGTACAACATGAAGACGTAGTCTGCAGGTTGTTTCCATACACATTCGAGCCAAAGGTATCATCTTGGTACTTTAGCTTACAACCCAGCTCAATCTCTAGTTGGGATGAATTCAAAAAGTGTTTCTTAAAGAAATACGGAAACCAAAAGACTATGGCCACACTAATGAAAGAACTCTTATCCATGAGAATGGAAAAGAAAGAAAAGGTCCAAGACTTTAATCAAAGATTCAGCACGCTGTTAAATAACTTCAGAGAAGCTAATAAACCAGCAGAGGAGTCTATGATTGAATACTACACAATAGCTCTTGAAGGACCAATCGCAATGTTCGTAAAACGATCCAAGAAAACTACCCTGATAGAGAACTTTGAGGAAGCTAGAAGGGTAGAGGAAGAGGCTGTTAGCATCGTTAAACGTGCCTTAGATGTAGAACCAAAACCAGCAGCTAGCAAAAAACCTTTGCTGCTCACTAGAGGTAAAGAAGAGCCATCTACGGACATGGAAAATGTAGTCAAGACGATGCAGAAATTATCTAACAAAATCGTAGATCTCGAGAAAGACAAGGCTGCTAGCACATCTTGGAAACCTTTCAAGCCATTTTATAAAAGAAGGGAAGACGGGGAACAGTCTCATCCACCAATGAACACTGCCCCTGTTTTAAACTTGAATGAGATTGGGATGGAAAATTTCTGCACTTTTCACCAAGAACCGCACTCGGAAAAGAGCTGCCCGCAATGGATCAATTCCATGAGCTTGGTCATGAACCAAATATTAGATTCTCAGATCCCAGACCAGGATGTGTCTCCAGAGGAGTCGAGCCCTGAGATTGAGGAACCAACCCCGGACACTACTATGGTGTTATGGGATTGGGTACCTATGACTGAATTAGCAAAAGAGGATCCCATAGATAGTTCTCCCTCCACCGTAAATGTTGCTACTCGTAGCAAAGGCCCTATTGCCGATCCCGTGCCAAGCATAATTCCCCATAAGCCTAAAATTTCAAAAGATCCGCCTAGGAGGCATATACAAATCATCCCCCCGCAGCCCAAGGTTAACCAAACGGCGTCCAAACAGCCAAGCGCTGACAACATAGTTCAGCCACCTAAGGTCACAATGAGCAAAACAGATCAGCCAAGTCGCATTGGGAACGAATCTGATATGGGATACGATATTATTGAAGACATCAAGAAGGTCAAGGCAAACGTATCAATATTTGACATGTGCAGCCTGCCCCACCAACAAGACAAACTGCTGCATGTTCTACAACCTCAGACCAGCACTCCATTAACAGATTCTCAAAACAGTCCCGAAATTAATGAGGCTAGCATCGGTGGGAAGTCTAAATCTCAAACTTTGCCATTCCTATTGACGTTCGAAATTTTCAACCATAATGTTCACAACTGTTTGGTAGATTCTGGAGCATCCTCAAACGTTATGCCACTGTCAATTTGTAGGAAAATTAATGGGCAGCCCGTGCCATCTCCAGCTCAAATTATCCAATTAGATAGGACTGCTGTCAAGGTTATTGGGGAGATGAAAGATGTTTTAATTAGACTATCAGCTGATCCTAGAGTCTGTCAATTCATTGACATAATGGTGGTCGATATCCCTGAAGCCCATGGGATGATTTTAAGTAGGGATTGGTCTACCAAGCTAAGTGGCTATTTTGCTACTGATTGGTCCCACCTATGGCTGCCCTATCAGAACAGGAAGAATCAGATTAAAGTTCTTAGGGAACCTCATATGAAGCAAAACGTAACTCAGTTAGAAGAAAAGAATGAGGCCGTAGCCTTCTCATCCTCGGTTCTGGGGAATTACTTCTTAGAAATGGATCCGGGTAATTATCAATCTGAAACCATTAGCCATGAATCAGATAAACAGTCCGATCTCCTTCATTTCTCTCGGGCTGATGATGTTGATTGTAACATAGTCAATTTAGTTACTGACATAGACCACAAAGAGACTAACTTAGTTGAATCTAAAGATACTTTTTGGACATTATACTTTGATGGTTCTAAAACTCTAGAAGGATCCGAAGCCGGTTGTGTTCTAATGGATCCAAAAAGAAACAAGTATTTTTTGTCTTGTAGATTAGAATTCGATTGCACTAATAACACCGCTGAATATGAAGCTTTGGTGCATGGATTAAAGAAAGCCATTGGCTTAAATGTTAAGTACCTGAAGGTCTTTGGTGACTCCGAGATAGTTGTAAGACAGGTAAGGGACACCATTCATTGTCTCTCACCTCACTTGAAAGGTTATCAGGCTGAGGTATGGGATTTAATCATGCATTTTGACGCTTTCAATATAAAATCAATTCCTAGATTGCAAAATTCTGCTGCTGATTTGTTAGCAACATCTGCTTCTAGATTGGTGCCGTCAAATAATAAGTGCTCAATCGAACTGATTTTCAGGCCTTCCGTCCCCGATAACATCACAAACTTCAGAGTCTTCGATGATGATGAACAAATTATCAGCTTCCTAACAAACGAAGATGGCTTTCAAGGAGCTGCAATAGAAGAGGAAGAACATGATGCTGATTTAATGAAGAAGGATGAGGAGAAAGGAAATTTCATGCCCAAGGGAGTAAGGTCCCTCGAAATGCTGTTCGATCTTCAAAATAAGTTCAAAAGGCCTACTAATACCAAAACTAACAGCTCATCAATGCAACATGAGTTAGTTAATTTGGGTACCGAGGCAGAACCAAAATTTGTCAACCTTGGCAAGTGTTGTTCACCAGGAGAAAGACATAGGTTCATTAAACTGTTCAAACAATACAAGGATGTTTTTGCATGGACCTATGAAGATCTGAAAACATATGACGTCCGCATTATTCAGCATGTTATACCAATGAAAGCGGGCGTCAAACCATTTCAGCAGCAGTTAAGAAGAATGCATCCCACTCTAGAACCGCTGATCCAAAAGGAATTAAAGAAGCTCCTGGACGCTAAAATAATTTTCAAAGTTCGGCATTCCGAGTGGGTTGCAAACTTGGTTCCCGTAAGGAAGAAGTCGGGAGAAATAAGGCTATGTGTAGATTTCAGAAATTTAAACAAAGCCTCAGATAAAGACAACTACCCCGTACCTTCAATGGAGCAGATCTTACAAATGGTGTCGGGATCCGAACTGTTTTCTCTCCTCGATGGTTTCTCTGGCTACAATCAAGTGTTAGTAGCCGAAGAAGATCGCCTTAAGACTACTTTCAGAACTAAGTGGGGAACTTTTGCCTACAGAAGAATGCCATTTGGTCTGATAAATGCAGGAGCTACATTCCAAAGGGCGATGGATATTGCCTTCCGAGGATTGGGTGGGAAATGTGTTGTTGTTTACTTAGATGATGTGACAGTCTTTTCAAAGAAAAGGGAAGATCATGTCGTGCATCTGAAGCATATTTTTGATCGCTGCCGGAAATATGGTATTTCCTTGAATCCCAAGAAGAGAGTGTTTGCTGTTCCCGAAGGTAAGCTCTTAGGTCATATCATCTCCAAAGGGGGAGTGTTAATTGATCAATAAAGAGTCCAAGCTATTAATAAGATTCCAATGCCTCACAACAAGAAATCTATGCAGTCTTTTATGGGCACCATCAATTTTGTCCGCAGATTTGTTCCGGATTTCGCACAAATTGTTAAGCCATTGCAACAGATGGTTAAACAAAGCATACAATTCAAGTGGACAGATTTGGAGAAGGACGCATTTAGAGATATCAAGGCAGCTGTAGCTAAGGCTCCTTCCTTAAGAAGCCCGGATTTTGATAAGGATTTCATCTTGTATACCTTTGCTTCGGATGACTCTCTCGCAGCTGCACTCACGCAAAAGGTGGAATTGGGTGACGAATACCCAATTTCGTTTATGAGCACTGGTCTGCAGGGGGCCGAGCTGAACTATCCCGTAGTGGACAAGCATGCATATGCGGTCTTCAAAGCAGTCAAGCATTTTAGGCCATACATTTTGAAGAGCAGAACTAAGGTCATAGTTCCCCATCCAGCCGTTAGATCCCTTTTCGTTCAAAAGGAGTTGGGAGAAAGGAGAGGGAACTGGGTCACAGCTCTTCAGGAATATGATTTGGAATTTAAACCAGCCACGATCATCAAAGGACAAGGCCTGTGCAAGTTACTTGCGGGAAACTCAACTGATGAGGAACAACATTGGAAAAATGAGGCTGAGCTCAATTCGGTTGAAGTATGTCATATCTTCACAGCCCCTCAATCATGGTATAGAGATCTGGTGCACTATTTACAGCAGGGATATCTACCTGAGCACTGGAACTCTAAACAAAGAAGGGCACTCCGTTTGAAATCGGCTCCGTATCAAATCATTAATGCTGTACTGTTCAGGAAAAATTATGATGGAGTTCTCCTCAGATGCCTAGAAAAGGAAGATGCAAACAAAGTTGTCAAAGAATTGCATGATGGCCCCGCAGGCGGACATTATTCAGGTGAGACAACAGCACACAAGATACTAAGAGCTGGTTATTATTGGCCCACTCTGTTCCAAGATGCCCACACATATGCATGAAATTGTGATGTGTGTCAAAGAAGCGCTGGGAAGTTACCTAAGGCAGCAGGACCATTGCAACCGGTCATCATCTCTGAGCCTTTTGAGCAATGGGGCATAGATGTTATCGGAGAAATAAATCCAAATTCTTCATTGCAACATCGATACATCCTGACAGCTACCGACTACTTCACTAGGTGGACGGAGGCCATCCCGTTGCGCAAAATCAACGAAGACGCAGTCATCAGCTTCTTGAAAGAGAACATCATAACCAGGTTTGGGGTTCCAATTTCCCTTGTTTTTGATAATTCTACTTATTTGTCATCTTGCAAGATAAATGAGTTTGTTTATGAATGGGGAATTAAGTTGCATTATTTAGCCAATTATTACCCTCAGGGAAATGGATTAGCTGAATCCTCAAACAAAAATCTGATTCGAATTCTTAAGAAGACTGTGATAGAAAACCAGAGAAGCTGGCATGTGGCTCTCCCAAACGCCTCATGGGCAGATAGGGTGACCCCGAAGAACGCTTTAGGTGTCTCCCCTTTCACTCTTGTCTATGGCAAGGAAGCCATTCTTCCCCCTAACATCTTATTACCATCCTTGCGATTGTCCCAAGCCTCTCGGGGTTCTGGTAGCCAAGCCTTACAATCCAGGATCAACACCCTGCTTCAACTTGAAGAAGCCTGACACAAAGCTAAAGATCGATTCCATCAACACCAGGACATAGTTAAGAGATGGTTCGATAAGAGGAAATCCGGTAAGAGAGATTTTGAAGTTGGAGATTTAGTCCTGAAATGGGACCATAACCATGAATGCAAAGGAATGCATACGAAATTTCAACATCTATGGGTAGCCCCGTACCAAATTTCTGCAAAATTAGGCCCATCTACTTATAAATTGACAAATCTCGAGGGAGAAGAAGTAACCCTTCCTCTCAATGGCCTCGCTCTGAAACAATACTTCGCATAGTCTCTTCAAGACTTCCTGTACATAAATAAAGTTTTCTTTTTGCTTTCGCCTTTAGTTGTTTTATTTTTTCGGCCATGTTGTTTCTCTCTTTGTTATTGAAACTTTTGCGACAAGTTTTGTTTTCTGGATACCCTTTTGGTTGAGATCCCCGTGAAGATAACTCTCTCAAAGAAAACTTGCGACCCATGAGTCTAGAACTCTGGTCAAGTAAATCCAGTCTGTTGTGCTCTCGCTGAAATGTTCAGAAGGGAGGAAGCCTACCTTGCTAGTCATACTAATCCTGTTTAATAGCAGAGACCTATGACCATCTTCACTACTATCGTTGGGCTCCATCCACTCTCACACTTTAAAGGCATCTCAAGAAGGCTACCAAAGTTGGACCCATGGAAAGTGGCACCTCTCGAGGACATGGGGTATTGAAATGACTCCATGCTGCAGATTTAACAGCCAAAATGGCTTACATTCAAGAGTCTGTTTTCCATAGATTCTCGCCTCAATTAAAGCATGGCTGAGACAAAAGCAGAAGACATGCAAAATCAAGAAGGTTGTCCAAAAGGCCCAGCTCAAAATGGGCTCCTCTCCATCCGTGAAGTTTGATCAAATCAATAAAATTTCTAACTCACACAAAACGACATTATGGATTGAGGAGCCTAAATCAAAGATCATGTCCAAAAGAAAATATCTCTGGAAGGCTCAAACAGCTAAGCTGTCCAAAGTACAAACATCCAAAAGGATGCAAGCAGCATGGGAATGAGGAACAAGAGCAATAATGTCCATGAGAAAGTGTTGCAAATCCTATGGAGTCCGGCAGTAGTGATCATCTGAAAGATGACCCTCCTAAAAGAATCTCATATATTGGCCCTTTGAGAGTGGTGAAGATGTCTCGGTCAAAGCTCCCCTTTTCCCCAATGGCTGGCAGGTAAAGTGCTTTCTTCCCCTCACATGAGTTTAAAATGCTCACTTGAGTAGTGCACCCGAGATGGATGTCTTCAATGAGGTTTCGGACCATGAAGAGGAATTTTTCAGAGATCTGTGTTCGCCAGCGACTCGCCATTGTTGTTGCAGCAACACCCCCCCCAAAAAAAAAATTGTACATATTGGGGCCCCTCCTTTTATTTTTGGAGAAAGTTTTCCTAAGAAGCCATCCCAGCCGTTAGCTGTGTTTTTCAACATAAAATCTTGTTTCCCAACTGAGCATCTTGCCATCAACCTTTCCATTTTGCCTCCCAAGGAACCAAAAGGGAACTTAGAATTTTTTCCCAACGTTTTGAAGTCTCTCGGGCTATCTCCTCGCAGTTGAGGAAGCCAAACGCACAGCCTTTCCGAAAGAAGGACTTAGATTTTCTTTTGCAAATCGCAGACCGTGAGAAGGAAAATTGCGGAAACCTTCCGGTTTTCTTCCCGAAACGGTGGGAGAACTTGGGAAAGACGCCCGAAAGGATTTGGAATATTTTGTTGAAATCGCGGAAGCCTCTGATGAAAGACGCCCGAAAGGATTTGGAATATTTTGTTGAAATCGCGGAAGCCTCTGATGAAAGACGCCCGAAACGACGGAAGAATTCAGCAAAGTTGTCCGAAACGACGGAAGCCCTTCCCATAAGCTTTCCGAAAAGAGACTTAGAAAACTTTCGAAAATCTGCGAAAACCTTCGGGTTTTCCTCCCGAGAACGGCGGAAGCCATTCACAAAAGCTTTCCGAAATACCACGGAGAAATTCACGAACTTCTTCCGAAACTGTGAAAAGAACTTAGATTATTTTTTGAAAAACTTGCGGAGCGCCCCAGGGAAACTGTGCGGAATCATTTAGCTTATGTTCCCGACACCGCGGAAGCTTTCGGGCTATCCTTCCCAAACGACGGAGGCCAATCACATAAACCACCCGTCTAAGCTTTCTGAAATAAGACTTAGGAAACTTTTCGATTTTTTGTTTTTCTGCGGAACAACTCAAGTTCGCCTCCCGAAACGATTGTGATTGCAAAAGATTGCTTCCGAAACAGCGGAAGCGTTCATCATAAGTTTTTGGAAAAGGGAGTTAGGTTTCGTTGAAACTTTGCGGAACGCGCCAGGAGAACTCTGCGGAACCTTTCATCATTGTCTCCCGAAACGGCGGAAGCTTTCGCCATGTCGTCCCGCAGTAGCGGAAGCCGCTTGCTTAAAACTCATGAAAGAACTCGGAAAATTTTCCAAATATCGCGGAAGAACTCGAAGAAGCTACCCGAAACGTGCGGGAGCCATCCGTTTACCTTCCGGGGAGCCGTTGAGCGTCTAAGTTTTGAAAAACTCGTGACGTCTCGAAAGTCATGGAAGGCATTCGCCAAAGCCTCCCGCAACCGCGGAAGCCTTCACAGGACCATCCCGAAACAGCGGAGGCTGAGGGCGTAAGCCTTCCGAAATTACTTGCCGAAACCCCGTGAGAGTTAGAAAATTTTCGATTTGCGGGAGCTATTGGCGAGTTGCTCCCGAAACGGCGGAAGCCTTGGCGTTATCCATCCGAGACGCGGGTTTCTTTTACGGAACGTTGTGAGTTTTCCTTCCGCGGCATGCCCGGAACGGCGGAAACCTTCGCTTTATCTTTCCGCAACGGCGGATAAGATTCACCAATTTGTCCTGCAGAAGGCGGTCGCACGCGGATCGAGATATGTTGACATGACCGCCGACGTACCGGTATTGAAACCGCGATTAATTACGCCACCCACCTAACTAAATGCTCGCACGTGCCTGTCTTTTATAAATATATGGTGGGGGGGCTCGAGCCAATATACCATTTGTTTTCGATTGGCAAACGACGTGGAACGCCATGCAAATCGCTCCAGCTCATCTCGCTCATCCGCGTTCGCGGCCACCTCGTTCAAGCAATCCCCACGGTGTCAGGTAGGATTTTAACCTTGAAATTTGCCCCTTTTACGGTTTCCAATTGCTATTAGGTTGTCTTTGTTTGAAGTTGATGGGAATTGGTGGGGTTTTGACGGGCAAAACGCCGGTCATGGGCGATTTTTTTGCCCGTCAAATACATTTTGAATTGAGTTCTGCTCATCACATAAAATAGAGACAGGATAAAATGTTTGGTGGGTGGAGACGGCTAGTTTGGACGGTTAGGCTTTTTCCATTTCCCTCCTCGGGCCGCATGCCTCGTTATTTCAAGGCCGCCGAAGCCCCAAGGAATTTTCATATCCCGGCCGAAAGGTTAAGACGTAAGACCCCGAGCCTCTTCGTAATCCTCAGTTCCATGAAGACACCATTACCTAATTCAAGTCCTAGAAACCGGCTCCATTGCCCCTGTTCAAACCCCGTAAGCATTCAAGTTGCGCGAGCCGAAACCCGAAATTATGGCCACTCGAGCCTTTTCGTCAGTATGTCTCCGGCGCCATCACCCTAGCTCAAACTAAAAAACTCCTCATAGAACACCTCGACAAGTGCCGTAAATGACAATGGCATTCGAAACCCTCGCCGGGTCGTAGATACCAAACGCCTACTTATTTCGTCATAGAGCCTTTCCAGCCCGAGCTTACCCTCCATTAGCCTTTCAAACCACAGCAGTGATGAAAGCTACCCTTTCCCCAGAGCTACACCGAAAGCACGTTGCTTCCGCAACGCGCTTATCTCCACAGGAGCATCCCAAACCTGCCCCTTTAAAGAATGAGGATGGCTAAATTTTATAATCATGTCCCTGCTAAAACGAAGATCATCATTTCTCCCAGGGCAACCCGAGAGCGGATTGTTCCGCGATACACCTATCCTCTCGGGAGCATTCCAAATTTTTTCCCTTTTAAAGATTCAAATGTTTTAATTTGTATTTTAGGTTGAAATGGTGTATTTTGCTTCCTAAACATACAGCTTCACATTCTCATATTAAAAAACGATGATGCTCTCTATTGAAATCTCACAGTATGTTGCTCAAATTCATAATGACTTGTATATGGGTGCTATCAGGGATAAGTCAAGATGTCGAAAACCGGTAAGAAGAAGGCTAAGATGACAGAAAAGAAGCCTGCACCACTCAAAACTGAAACTTCACTCCAGGACACTAGGTGCACCACCAGTGTTCCTCCTGAAATCAGATGGGGTGACATCTACAGAATGATCCGGGACCAAGAAATCCCAGATATGTTGCTAGAGGAAGGACCAATCTATCTCAATATCAGAACCTCAGGCATAACTAGAGCCGCTACCCGCCCTGAGCTGTTCCCCTGTGCTGAAGTGATCGGATGGATACTCCAACATGCCGATGCTGAAGGGAGAGTGATAAATGATAGTGGGAAAGTGGCTATTGCCTCATTTCAACCCGCGTATTTTGCGGCAGCCTACAAATTTCCCCGTGTCCAACAGGCTCTGACTGATGAATGGTTGAGCCAGATGAACAACGTCGAGATGGCCAAGAAATTGCTAATGGCAGGCAAACATTTGAGAAAGAAAGGAAGTGATGAATATGACGTACAGAATCTGAGAGCTCCTTTCAGATTGATCGCTCTAATGCTGTGCAGAATCTTCGGCATGCCCGATGGAACAGTGTATAAGATTCAGTGGATCCCTATCATCCACTACGTGGCATTCCAGGGAACTGTGTTTGACTGGGCCACTATCCTGTCAGATAGTCTGGCCTCAATGATAGTTGCTGCTAAAGAAGGACTAGCCTTGAAGAAGGATGAATTTTTCATGTCTTCATATCTGATTGATTGTATTTTGGCCAAGATTGACTTCCCCAAATTGGGATGCACATGGGATAGGGCCACCGCCCCGGTCTATATCGCATTCAAGATGTTGTGGGCTCAGAATTACAAGCCCAGCTACAAACTCATCTGTGAGGGGTTCATCATGCCCCTATACGAGAAAATGTTCAAGGAAGAACCAAACTGCCTATCAGAGAATGCTTTGGAAGTCCTTGAGGATTATGGGGACTTTTACTTTTCGGAGCAAGGTACCTACCTGATAATGTTTGGAGGGACTAAGCCCCCATACATCTTGCCACAGTACGCCACAGACTATGTGGTTCTCAAAGAAGCAGTAAGATAACTCTTCCTGGATGGGATTGGAGCAATGCTGCACAAACAGCATAAGGCTTCCTTTCCCCCCTACCTTTCTGCATGGGTGCTTACAAGTTTTCAGGGGTCACCTCGGCCGACGAATTTGTTCAAGATCTGAAAGCCTTCCACTTCGATGAGGTAATCTTCCACAGGAATGACAGAAAGGGAAGAGTTGTTGAGCACTGTAAGGATATCTATGCTCACTTCGAGTACTCCCACTATCCTGATGCCGAGGAAGAGGCATTCAGAGGCATCCGCAACATGGCTGAGATACGGATCTGTCGCCAAAGTACTGGAGCAAGCTCTAGCTCAACCAAGGCCCAGAAGACCAGCCAGCAAAAGGAGCAAGAAGCTGAGGAGGCCCGAGCTCAGGAAGAGCTCAGATTAAGAGAAGAAGCGAGGTTACAGCGGGAAGCTGAGGAAGCAAGAAAGCAGCAGGAAGCTGAAGTGGCGAGAATGCAGCAAGAAGCTGAAAATGAAAGCCTGCGGAAAGAGGCTAAGGAAGCCCAAAAGCAGAAAGAGGCAGAGGAAGCCCAAAAGCAGAAAGAGGCTGAAGCTGAGCAAGCTGAGGCAGAGAGGAAGGCGGAAGAAGAATTGAAAGCAGGGGAAGATGATCAAGCTAGTGGGTCCGGTGTCCAAGACATGGATATAGACACATCCCAAGCAGGAGGCTCTGGTACCCAAAAGGAGGGCATGGATCCAGCTCAGGAAGTCCGGACCCCACCTGCTGAAGAGGAAATAGACATTATAAACCGACCAATTGTCCCGTACACGCCATCGGGAAAGCGTACGGTGTCCAAGTGGAATGAGTTTATCTACGACAAGAAAAGGAAAGCTATGGTCCTCAAATCAGAAGAGAGGATAAAAAGTCCCTTCCATGAAGACATCGTTACCCACCGAGAGGTCACTGTAATGAAAAACACAGATCAAGACCCCTTTGCTATGGCATCCGCAGCTGTAGCAACAGCAAAGGCATCATTTGCCAATGTCGAGGTTATAGTTAAAGAAAATATATTGACAAAGAAGAGAGCTCGTACGCTGCAACAGAATGTGGCCAATGAACAAGCCCAAAGAGATCTGGCAGTGAACAAGTATAATTGCTTGTACGCTGAGCATAGGGAGCTGTCAAACAAGTACAGCCAGCTGGAGGAGGAAAAGGACCAGCTAGCACTCCAAATAATGATTGTAGAAGCAGAGAAGAACGAAGCAGAAGAAAAGGCATCTCAGCTAGAAGCAGACAGGCAGGCATTAGCTGAGCGTTTAGAGCAAGCGGAGAGCAGAACAATGGACATGTCTCCCTTCCATGAGCTGTCATGCAGCATCCTGAAGCAAGTGTATGACACTCAGGAGCTAATCACTGATGAGTTTTGCAAGCTCAAGGCCATGGTGGTTAGGTTAAAAGAAATCAATGCAGAAGCCCATAGGCTCAAAGCGAAGAATACCCGTGTTAAGGAAAATATCATCAGTCAGATGGCATGGAGAGAAGGAAAAGAGGGTTTCCCTGCGTACCTCCCATTTAAATCTATGGACAGTTTTAATAAGGACGTAGCACTGTTGGAGTTTGGCAGGAACTGCGCCAGTAAGCTGATGGCCAGTGTGCAAAGAACAACAGATAAAATCAGCAGTCTCTACCAAAGGCTCCAAGAGGCACATGTTAAATGTACGTTGAGTTTTCCTCGGACCCTGGAGGACTTTCCGGAAAAGGAGCAGCGTCTGTCTCAGCTAAAGGAAGAGCTAGTCGCTCAAACCGAGTATGTGAAAAGGATTGATGTTCTGGCTATTGATGACCTTCAACATTATGTTGGATTGTCATCCCTCCACAACCATCTGCTGAAGGAGATGCATCAGGCTGCAGTAGCAGAAGTTCAAAGTATCAGAACAGAACTCGGGAAGAATGTAACTTCTCAGAAAATCCTGTTTCCTGCTGCAGTAAACATAATCATCAGGGACACAGGTGTGTGGTACAGCTACATAGCAGAGGAGGAAAGGAAAGCTGCAACAGCAGCAGGAGCATCAGCAGATCCAGGACCTTCTCTCCCAGCAGCCAGGCCAGCTACAGCAGTGGGATCGATTCCCTTTTCCCCAGCAGTGGCAGAGAGTTTGGCCAGCTCAATCCCTCCTTCCCAATTAGGAGCAACATCAACAATAGGATTGAGTGCCTCTTCCCAGGTAGCCTCAACAGCAATTAACTTGGGCGATCCTCTGCCAGCAGAAGCTCACGCACAGGAATGAAATAAACTAAATTCAGTTGAGCAACTCTCTTCAACCAAACACGTGTCCAGCAGGGAAAGCGTGGGTGTTAGCACTATTTCTGCTATGTATATTTTGTTAAACTCTCGAATATGTAAGGCGTAAGCCATGGGACAGCTGTCCCTATTTTTTGTCAAAATGATTTTGTAAAAGAAGTGGCCATTTTCTTGGTGGTCGGTTATAGAAGAAATTTCTGTAATTGACAAGTGGAAGGTGCTAGGTGGCAGCCCAAACGACAGATTTGTAATTATAAATAGATGCTAGGAAGAAGAGAACAGGACTTTTGGCAGGGAATGAAATTTTGAAACCCATATGAGCTATCTTGTATCTGGCCTGTAAAATTGAATTTTCTAATAGAAGCAAGAGAGATGGACGTTTTACATGGGGAACGGAAGATGGATGTGTGTTGGATTCTCCTGATGACATCTATACTGTAATGTGAAATCTGCATTGCTATTTGGATTATTTCTTGGCAACAAATGATTTTGCTTATTTCTGTGTGAACGATTTTCTCCATTTCATGAACAGTGAATGTGTTTCAGACTAAATCAGGAGCTATCTGCTGATACTATATTTTGCTGTAGAGTTCTCTTTAAGATTAAATGGCTAACTGTTTGTATTCAAAATGAATCCCATGGCTCGTTGTTCATGCCTTTAAATTTGCTCCCTGCAGGGATCTTTAGAGTTATTTCAGTTTGTTTATATTTAGCCCGGTTTCTTTATTCTTTCTGCGTAGATTAAATAATCTTTTGCTTTTTCCTGTTTTATGAGCAATAGATGCGTTCCATGCTGAATTAAAAGCTATCTTCTAGAGATCTTTATCTTGCTGTAGCTTTACTTGTGAGAAAGAACATCTATCTGTTCTTTCCTTACGTTATTTGTTACAGCTTATTGCTCATCCCTTAAGCGTGTTCCCTGTAGGGATAGGTAGATTTATTCCAGCTTCTAGACTTAGATCTGTTTTAGTTGCATCTAGATCAAATATAATTTAGGCACTTGCATCTCATTTAAAAGACATAAAATCCAAAAAGAAAGGTGGATCGGGCCATAACCGATACAACTCGGAATTAAAACTCCAAACCCACGGTTGCCGGAACCGCTAACCGGATGGATCCCCTACACCAAACGGGAGATAGTCTAATTGGGACCATCTCTCGGGGAGGATCCCTTTCTAATTGATGCTACGATATCCGAGGCATCAACAGAAGTCCTTGGTGGACTTGATAGGATTGCATCATCCTGAAGAGAGCTGTAGACATGATGTGTCCGAGAATGAAGTCCTTGGTGGACTTGATAGGATTGCATCATCCTGAAGAGAGCCGTAGACATGATGTGTCCGAGAATGAAGTCCTTGGTGGACTTGATAGGATTGCATCATCCTGAAGAGAGCCGTAGACATGATGTCTCCGAGAAAGAAAAAGGATTGAATCATCCCTGGACTTCAGTCCTAAAAGTGAACCGTAGACAGGTGTCTCCGAGAATGGAAATAGGACTACATCGTCCCTGGACATTGGTTCAAAAAGCATGTGTTTGGACTAATCATCCTTAGACAGTAAATCCAGTAATTCCGAAAGGAAGGATAGTCTTAAATGTGATTGTGTTTGGACTAATCATCCTTAGACAGTAAATCCAGTAATTCCGAAAGGAAGGATAGTCTTAAATATGATTGTGCTTGGATTAATCATCCTTAGACAGTAAATCCAGTAATTCCGAAAGGAAGGATAGTCTTAAATGTGATTGTGCTCGGACTAATCATCCTTAGACAGTAAATCCAGTAATTCCGAAAGGAAGGATAGTCTTAAATATGATTGTGTTAATCATCATTAGACAATAAATCTAGTAATTCCGAAAGGAAGGATAGTCTTAAATATTGATTGTGATGAGATTGATCCCGTAATTCCGAAAGGAAGGATCATACGATGATGATCGTGTGATGACGATGCTGATGATCGTGTGATGACGATGCTGATGATCGTGTGATGACGATGATGATAGTGTGATGACAATGCTGATGATCATATGATGACGACACTGATGATCGTGTATGACGATGCTGATGTTCGAGTGATATCGATACCATTGATATTGATGTTCCAGTAATTGGTTGAGTTACTGATGAAAATGAATTGGAAAAGAAAAGCTTCCGATGATTTATAGATGTATCATGTATGATGACTCCTTGCTCCTTCAGATGTTGTTATAATATCCTTCTCGTTAAGGGGGAGTGTTGAATACTGTAACTTCTAAGAATATTATATTTGTACTTTATTATTCCGGAGATGTTTCATCCCTCCGAGGTAACCCTATTATGTATCCGGAGATGTTTATTCCTCCGAGGGTTTGTGTTAACTAGGGTTATTAGACCCACCATGTGGGGGTCGGCCCTGTGGTTATATTTTTGGGGTTATTAGACTTCTCTAGGAGAGGTCGGCCCCATTAGGTATTTTAGTCAGTGAGGAGCCAGTATAAATAGAGGAGGTGAACTCCTCATTAGACACACACACTCACTTGAGAAAAGTAGCGCACTTGTCTGGGAGATTTGCTAAGGAGCTAGTGAAGGAGGGAGCACATCTTGTATTTTGGTTGATCATCTTATTGAGGAAAGCTTTGCTGGGTTTTCTACCCCATGAGGGTTTCCCAAGGTAAATTCTGTGTCTATCTTGTGATTATGTTTCTTTCAGTGATCTTGCTAGTCTATTTGGTTTAAACTTAACAGATGAAGAGCTAGATTAGAGGAGTGAAGCTGAACTAAACATGGTTGAGATATGCCCTATTTTCACAGCTCCTGAATCCTGGTATAGAGACTTAGTGCATTATTTGCAGCAAGGTTACTTGCCAGAGCACTGGAGTTCTAAGCAAAGAAGGGCACTTCGTTTGAAATCAACAGCTTATCAAATCATTGATGGAGTACTTTTCAGAAAAAAATTATAATGGCATTTTTCTTAGATTCCCGGAAAAGGAAGATGCAAGTAAAGTAGTCAAGGAATTGCACAATGGCCCTGCTGGGGGACATTATCCTAGGGATTCAAAAACTCATAAAATACTAAGGGCTGGATATTATCGGCCCACCTTGTTCAGAGATGCCCACACCTCTGCTAGGAATTGTGACATGTGCCAAAGGAGTGATGGGAAATTACCTAAAGCAGCAGGGCCATTGTAGCCAATTATTATCTCAGAACCTTTCGAGCAATGGGGCATAGATGTCATTGGGGAAATAAAACCAAATTCCTCTCTGCAGCACCAATATATCCTAACAGCCACCTACTATTTTACACGATGGACAGAAGCTGTTCCATTGCGCAAAATCAACGAGAATGCGGTTATCAGTTTCTTAAAAGAGAATATCATAACCAGGTTTGGGGTTCCAATTTCCCTAGTCTTTGATAATGCTACTTATTTTTGGTCTTTTAAGATAAATGAATTTGTTTACGAAAGAGGAATTAAGTTGCATTATTCAGCCAATTACTATCCCCAAGGAAACGGATTGGCCGAATCTTCGAACAAAAGCCTTATCTGGATCCTTAAGAAGACTGTGATTGAAAATCAGAGAAGCTGGCACATTGCTCTCCCAAATGCTTTATGGGTAGATAAAGTTACTCCGAAGAATGCTTTAGGAGTTTCCCAGTATACCCTTGTCTATGGTAGAGAAGCCATCCTCCCTCCCAACATCTTACTCCCATCTTTGCAATTGGCCCAAGCCTCCCGAGGTTCCAGCAGTCAGGTTTTGCAATCCAGAATTGACACCCTGCTAAAACTTGAAGAGTATAGGCAGAAAGCCAAGGACCGATTTCACCAACACCAAGACATAGTCAAAAGGTGGTTTGATAAAAGGAAGTCTGGCAAAAGAAGTTTTGAAGTAGGCGACTTAGTTCTGAGATGGGATCATCCACACGAAGGTAGGGGGATGCATACAAAGTTTCAACATTTATTGTTTGGCCCTTACCAAATTTTTGAAAAGCTAGGCCCAACGACATACAAGTTGAAAGACTTACAAGGAGAGGAAGTAACTCTACCTCTCAATGGCCTCGCTTTGAAGCAATACTTCACCTAGTTCTCTGAGGGCTTTTTTGTACATAAATAAACAATCTTGTTTCTTTCTTGCTTACTTGTCTGGTTTTTGTTTTCTTTTATTTTCTTCAATTAGCTTGTTTGGCTTTATACCTTGATTTATGCTCAAAGTTTTTCTTTATTCTTTCTTTAATAAAGCCCAGCTCAGCTTTTGGTGTAGAGGTAAGAAAGATCTTCGAACAAGACTTTAAGATCCTGTAAGGCAGAAACCTACTTACAAAAAATTGTTTTTGTGACTTTGTTTTCACTGTTGAGTCTCGAAGAATCATGAGATCCTCTTTCTGATTGGTCAAGATAACCCTATTTTAATAACTAAGGTTCAACATTTCTTTGCTACTATCTTGGGGCTCCACTCATGCTAACATAAACACCTGTCTTGAGGAAGTGAACTATGATAATAGACCCATGGAAAGGAAGCATGTCTCACAGATGTATAGTATTTAAAATGATCCCATGCTTCAAATCAAAGCCAAAAGAGCTTCTATTAAAGAGTATGATTTCCAGAAATTCTCGCCTCAATCAAAGCACGACAGAGAAAAGCAAAGTACATTCAATTAAGAAAGTTGTTCAAATAAATCAGCCCAATAAGGTTCTTCTCCGTCTGTGAAGCATGATAATCATACAAATTTATCGCTCACACAAAATGACATCATGGATTGAAGAACCAAAATAAAATATGGAAGATTGAAGAAATTCATTTCTAGAAGACTCAAATGACAAAAGTCATCAAGAGGCATCCAAAAGAATGCAAATAGCATGGGAATGAGGAACAAACGAATATGTCTGTGAGATATTGTTACGATCTTGTGGAGTCCTTCTAGTTGACAATCCGAGAGTCGGAATTCCAAATGAACTCCATACTCAGGCCCTAAGAGAGTTGTAAAGAAATATGATTCTGAGTTGCCCTCTTCCAAAATGACCAGGATGATGAGAGTGTTCACTGCATTCATGGAAGTTGAACTACGAAGACATTTTGTTGCCCATATAAACCAACAATTTGTAAGTTTTCTACCCCTGAGGAGAGTTCTTTCAGAGATCTGTGTTCACTAGAGAATCGCCAATTGTTGTTGCTGCAACATCCCCCCCAAAAAATTTGTGATTTTGGGGCCCCTCCTTCTTGTTTTAAGAAAGGTTTGCTTAAAAACTAAGCACTTCCTAAAAATCCTTCTTGTACTTAGTTTTTTAGAAAGACAAGTTTTTTTGAGTTGGTTTTTGTCTCTTTTCTTCTAACTAAGACTCAGTTTTTTGAGTCGCAACGACGGATGAAATCGCCAAGTTTGGCCGAAATGGTGGATGAACTTGCCAAGTTTGGCTGAAATGGTCGACGAAGTCGCCAAGTTTGGCCGAAACAACCACCTCTTTTGTTAAGTCTTTTGCGCTCGCTAGTTTCGGGCGAACTCGTCCAGTCTCATCGCAACGTCGAAAGAACTCGCCGAGTTTCACCGCAACGGGTGGACGGGTTTTTGTTAAGTCATTGAGTCTTTCCGTGTAGGATGAACTCACCAATTTTGGCTGCAACATCGCTCAGACTCACTCAAAGTGTCTGCAGTGCGGTCTCTAGCCTTGTCATTTCCTAGGTTTTCCCTTGCGGCAAGCCTTGTCATTTTGCGCCGATGAAGTAAGCCAAGCTTCGCCATCTCGTTTCGGATAAACCCGACCAGTTCCACCGCAACCCATTTCTCCAAACTCACTAGTTTTTGCCGCAACGGTCGGTCGAACTCGCCGACTCTGTCTGATTTTGACGGTCACATTTAATGCTAAAAGCGTCAAAAAGACCCTGACCGTACTCGCCTTAAACCCCGTTTTAAAACCTCACCAACCGAGTTAAATGCCCACACATGTCGACCAATTATATATAGGGATTAGGGCATTTAGAGTTTTCATTGGTAGATTTTTGTCGAGAACCCCGTTCGAGGCTACGTCAAGTTGCTCCAGCCCAGCCAGGTTGCAGCGCCGTCAACCCTCAACAGGTTCAACTGCTCTCTGCCAGGTAGGTGGTTATCTAACGTCTCCTTTTGTGTCTTTCAGTTGCTAGTCGCTGAGCCAGTCTCGACATTACCATCGCCGCAACTAGTTGCATGGCCCTTAGTCGAATTGCTAAATTTGTTTGGCCATCCCCATGCACTAGAGCTTGTAGCCATCGGCCCATCCAACCCGTTTCCAGTCCCTTAAACCTGCATGCTCAACGTTCCTCGGCCGCATTTACCTGTCACCTGCCTCACACCCTTAATTAAGAAAGTACCAAGCCTCTTGTCTCAATTTTCAAATTAGCAGCATCTTATCCAGTCTCTCTTATCATCCTAGGGAGAAGCATGGTGTTCTTTTTTCATACAAACTCTTAATTCAGGTCTATATTTTTAAAACACAATGCTATTGAAAGAGCTTTCCATTGCTATCTCTCTGAAATATACTTGAGCCATGTTGTTATGCTAGTCCAATGTTTAATATTTTGCATTATGGTTGATCTTATGTCTACTCATGCACGGTCATTGAACAGGGTTAAGCCACGATGCCAAAGGGTAGAAAAAGGAAGGCAAAGATGATTGAACCAGAATCAATGGAGGCAAGAGTCAAAACTTTATTCGAGGACACCAAGTCTGTCACAGGCGTTCCTCCTGAAGACAAGTGGGGAGATATATACCGCATGTTAAGAGACCAAGATATCCCTGGAGCACTCTTGGAAGAAGGATGCTTATACCAAAACATCAGAAGCTCTGGTATATCTAAAGCTTCCACGCGCCTAGATCTGTTTCCCTGTTCAGAAGTGATCGGATGGATCATGGAACATGCAGACGCTGAATTAAGAGTATTATCCGATAGCAAGGGAGAGGCTTTTGCCTCGTTTCACCCAGCCTATATTGCAGGAGCTTACAAATTACCACGTTCTCAGCAGCATCTGAACGATGAATGGTTAGGGAATTTCAATATGGATAATTTGGAAATGGATAGAAAGTTGTTAATCTCAGGAAAGCAGCTAAGAAAAAAGGATAGTGATGAATATGAAGTCCAAAATATGAGGGCCCCTTTCCAGATAATTTCCCTTATGTTGAGTAGAATTTTTGGCATGGTTGATGGAACTTTAATATAGGATACAATGGGTTCCCATAATTCACTACGTGGCATTCAAGGGAACAGTTTTTAATTGGGCATATATCCTCTCGGATAGTCTTTCATCCACCATAACCGCTGTGAAAGAAGGGTTGATCCTAAAGAAGTCAGAATTTTACATGTCATCCTATATCATTGGTTGTATTCTGGAAAAGATTCCTTTCCCAAAGTTGGGTTGCATTTGATACCAAGCCAATACCCCAGTGTACACTGCCTATAAAATTCTCTAGGCCCAAAATTACAAGAGACAGTACAGGCTCATTTGTGAAGAATTCATCATACCTTTGTATGTGCTAATGTTTAATGAAGAACCCAATTGCTTATCTGAGAATGCCATGGAGGTTATGGAAAACTATTGCGATTTCTATTTTTCAGAGAAGGGTACTTATATAAGAATGTATGGAGGCTCCAAACCACCATATATCCTGCCCCAAGTATGCTATAGATTTCATAGTCCTCAGGGAGGCATACAGACAAGTTTTTCTTGATGGAATTGGTGGATTTTTGAATAGATTGAAAAAGGCTTCTTTTCCGCCTTTGCCTTTCTATGTTGGAGCCTATAAGTTTTCCAAGGTTTCATTGGTCGAAGATTTTGTTCAGGAGTTAAGAGACTTTCACTTCGAGGAAGTGGTCTTCCAAAGAAATGATAGGCGAAACAAGGTTGCGGAACATTGCAGAGAGGTCCATGCTCACTTTGATTATGCTCATTACTATGATGAAGATGAAGAGGTGTATAGAGGAATCAGTAACATGACCCCGCTTCAAATTTTCCGTCACCTCAAGGGTGGAGCCAGTTCTAGCTCTACCACTACCCAAGACGCCTAAGAGGCCAAACTACGGAAGGAAAAGGAAGCAGCCGAAGCTCTGACCAATGAAGAGCAGAGGCTTAAAGAGGAAGCTGAGAGGATCCAAAAGGAAGCTTCCAAAAAGGTGCAAAAGGAGAAGGAGGATAAGTTTCGGGAAGACGAAGCCCTTAGGATTCCGAAAGAATAATCCCAGAGGCTTTGAGATGAAGAGAAAAGGCTTAAAGAGGAAGCTACCAAAGAGCAAGAAGAAAGAAGAGCGGTTGAAGAGAGGCAGCTTAAGGCCGAAGAAGAAAATAAAGCCAACGAAGATGCACAAGCTGGGGGGTCTGGTTCGCAGGACATGGATATAGACTCATCCCAGATGGTCCAGACCCCACCCACGCAAGAGAACATCCCTATAGAGGATCTTCCACTGATCCCTTTCACTCCATCGAAAGATCATACTGTGTCCCAGTGGGATAAATTTGTGTTTGATAAGAAAAGGAAGTCCATTGTACGAAAGACAGAGACAAGGTTGAAGAAACCTTTTTCACCCGGATATCATTACCCGGTGAGAAACCATTGTTATTCAGGGCATGCATAATGCTCCTGTGGCTATGGCATCTACTACTGTAGCTGCCGCGAAAGCAAGTGAGCACAACGTGTTCAGAATGCTAAATGAGTTTGAGGCAACCCAAAAAAGAGCTCGTATGCTGCAGCTCACCGTGGTTAATGAGCAGGCCTATAGGGAACTAGTGGTGAAGAAATATAATCGCCTTTTGTTAGATCAAAGAGAATTGTCAGATAAGTAGCAACACCTGGAGCAGGAAAAGGAACACTTGGCAGTCCAAATGATGATAGTGGAAGGAGAAAAGAATGACTTTGAAGCCAAGATCATTCAACTAGAAGAGGAGAAGGAGTTGATGGCCGAGCAACTAGAGCAAGCAAGCAGCAAAGCAATGGACATGATTCCCTTTCATCAACAATCCTGCGACATACTAAAGCAAATGCACGAGTCACAAGAACTACTTACTGAAGATATTTGCAGGCTAAAGGCCATGATAGACAGAATGAAGGAAATTAGCTCCGAAGCTATTAGGCTCAAGAAAAAATAATAATAATAGAAAATAATAATTAATAATAATAATAGAAAATAAACAACCATTGAACCACAACAAACAAAAGTATCCAATAATTTGCTCATATATAGAGAGATTGCAAATAAATATTTAAAAAGTAATAAAAGCATACCTGACATGTAATCTTATTTTCACCTGTAAAACAAATCACCTGACATGCTTGGATGAAAAATTGCATATCATTTTTCAAGTATGAAACAAATTTGTACACATATACAGGGACCAATGCACTTTCCTTGCAAAATTTCCTAGATGCTTTAGATGGCTTTTTTAAACTCATTGGTATGTGATGTTGCATATATTTCAAGTTTCAAGTGTTTTTATACACTCAAAGTTGTTATAAACTTATATACATTTCAATATTAATGTCCATGCAATCAATAAACAATTATAAACAGAGTACAAAAGATGGTCACTAGAATAGGCATGCCCGTTTATAAGAATAACAACATACTATTCAAATACAAAATATATTGATACTAATATAAACACTCTAATGATTTATGGGACACAAAAGTGGTGTATGGTGTATTTCTTCACCTGATATCTTAATTTCTAAGCTCCTTATTATGGTCAAAACTGTATGAAATTACAAAGTCATTGTTGGTCTTAATGCTTGCTGGCATGCTGCTGTAATTCAATATCAAATATTCAAAATAAAGGACTCTCAGGATATACTAAAGGTTTACACCTTACATATTATTGGAAATGTAATTAAGCTAAATACAAACACATTGTAGAAGAAATCACAGACAACTAGCCTTGATCCCTCATATAAGCTAAAATTCAGGAATACCAGAAACCCAAACACATTGAAGAGATGTTTTCATTTGATCTACCTTGACTTGGACACCTTCCTGCCGGATGTTGTTTAAAACTATAAACAAAAACACATATTTTGTCTATGAAATATTCAATTGCAAATCCAATTTCTCTCAGGTACATACAATGTTATACTAGTAGTTAAAGGAGGCATTTTCTACAAAAGAAAAAAAAAAACTACTACTACAAACCAACAAAGTTGAGATTCTCCACAGTCAATACATTTAGAAACAATCACAAGGGTTATTTACTGATTTACATAAATTTATGGAAGATATGTAATGTTTTCTGATGGATTTATGGGCACTAATGAAACCATGGTAATTTGATAAAGATGTTCTTTTTACATGTATTCTTAAGCATTAGAGCCTCCATTGTTTGGTGTGCAGCTTCAAACTCTTCTTTTCTTGGCTCAGGTGGATCGTTGGGATTCCCATATTCAACCACAACTGATGAGAACAATGAATCAAATCGTTTTTTCCTATCGGCTTGACATTGAGATATGAGTGCCACTATGTCTGTTTTGGAGCCTTTCCTTTTCCTTGAATAAAGATTAGTAATCATGCATTGAGATAAATCCCTTGAATATAGAGAATTACAGAATGAGCAAGGATCAACCAGTTATATAGCATACATCATAATAGAAAATGGGATCATAAAGTACTTTGAATGATGTTTGAGAGGGTTTGCAAGTGGTTGTGTTTCCATCACTTCAGCTGCCCACTGGCAATAGGCTTTCGATTCCTTTAGCTCTCCTGAAATACAAATAACTTTGTCCATAAGTGAATGTAAGGAAAATAAAGGTAAACTCAAAAATACTTATTTCAAAAATTTCAAGATAACTGTTGGGCCTGGCCCAAGTTAAGAGAATTTTGGACAAGTTAGTTTTGAGAGCTGCAAAGTAACAGCACAGCGAAGCATCGACAAAGTAGAAGATACAACATTGCGAAGTTACAGAGCCGCGAAGTACCAGTGCTGCGAAGTGCCAGCTCCACGAAGATGCAGCATGGCATAGTTTTGGACGGAAAACGGTATAAATTCTGGTGAGATCGGTCGGTGATCTATTTTGGTTAAGATACTCCAAGATTCCCAGTAGGCAGGTAAGGAGTGGTGAGGAAGGAAAACGACTGGTCGCACGAGCAAAGGCAGCACTACGTGAACCGGCCACATGAAGCCATTAGAGAAGGAACGACGGGATGAAAGCGACCTGTCAACATGCGCTCAATAGGGGGGCTGAAAGCGATGTGACCACGCGCAGAAGGATGGCCACGATGATGAGTTGCTATTAGATCCTAACAGACTTGGGTGGAGGGTAACCGCACCAGTTTTGTGTAACAACCTTAGGGTTTTTGAGCCCACATGAATGTAAAGACGTGAACTACAGGCACAATCTATATAAAGGGAAACTTTTGTAAGGGAAAATGTTAATCTTCATATTGTTTATTGTTGAGTTTTGTTGATCTCTGTTGAGGGACTTATTGTAAGAGGCTCTGTAGTTGTGTGCGCAGAGACCTACTGAAGAGAGAAGAGAGTCTGCAGCTGAGTGAGCAAACTTGAACTCTTGAACCCTTCCCATTGATAATATAATCAACATTTCTTGTGGACGTAGCTCCCATCATGGGGGTGAACCACGTTAAATCTTCGTGTTATGTGATTGAATATGTGTTTGCATCTATGTATTTACTTTTGATGAATGGTTAAGTTCTTGCTTGTGAGTAGATGTATCTTCACTTTTGTATGTATTCGCCATAAGGATAAATGATGGGAATAATATGTTAAGTGATGAACATGTATGCATAATGTGTTGAATGTGCAAGTATTTCTAAGTAATATGAAAGCATAAATCGATTGGGTAAACACTTAAGCCAGGGAAGTCTGCATAGTGCGATTCCCTGAAGCACAACACCGGAAGTGCGCAGTTACATTGTGGTTCGTCGTGTTGTATAAGTTTGCAAGGTTTACAGCCTAAGATGCTTGTTGAATGCCTAAGTCTACATTAAGTGAATTCTTTTGAATTCATGTGATTGCTGAAGACGAAGCGCAGTCCTCAGTTGAGTTGTCCCGTTGTTAAGCGACCGTTCCGGCCCACGCAATCTTTGGATGCGCGATAACATAGTATGAGCCACAAAGTAGGTGGAGCTTCGCGCAGTCCCCCAGTCTGCAGCATGAGTCTTGTAGCGCACTGCTAACCTGTTGAAGTGCGCATCACCAGGTTTTGGAAACCTGATTCCGCAACCTCCCCATAACTTCGTGTCGGGTGAGACCTCAGTCTTCTCGCAGATTGTTGCCGAAAGGGTCGATGAAAAGGGGTTTTGTTGGTTCCCTGAACTGTGCAAAACCTAGGTCTATTTTGGAAACTTAAAGAACATATCTAGAGCCAACAAATGGTTCTGTTGTTGTGCTTGAACTGGTGATGAGCACCGAAAATTGGAATCCAGAGAAAATGGAAATATGGAACTGGGTGGACAAGACAGAAAGGGAGTTTTCCAGAAAAGAGAATAGACATCCACGTCTCTCTGACGTAGAATGGTTACAGAGAGACATGTGGGCGAACATTTATGAAATTTTCTTCATATCTTTTGGAAATGAGTTGCACGAGTGGTTATCAAGTCTCGTAGAGAGAAAGAACTGTTTCCAAGAAGGAGTACCTATAGAGTGGAACCCAAAGCTCATTCAGAGACTTAAAGCAGTAGATAGTCCACTTTCATGAGCAATCGAATTTAAGGTTGACAGTATCCTAGAGGACTTCGTGACAGAGCTCGCTGTGGACACCCTGAAGTCCTACAGCGCAGCAGAGTCAGAGTTCTTCAAGGGATTCAGAGGTAAGTACCTCAACAATCTGAGCTTATATATCAAAGTGCTTTTAGCTGAGAAAGGTGTTTTAAGAATGCAGTAAGATACATAGTTGTTTTGAGTCTGTAATGGTCGATAATACTTATAGTGATACAAAATAAGATATCCATATATTAAGAAGTGGTAAAAGATAGAAGGTTAGTATAGAAAAGAACCTTATTGAACATGAACTCCGCATAGAAACTAAGTTCCAAGTTGAGCCTGATAGCGAAAATCCTCGCGTAGCTACCTATCAGCCCATCACTCTACAGAATCCGCCAGTTCAGAACACTGCACCTCCCAATCCTCAGCATGTCAGTACTAGTAACACCACAGTAGTGAGCACTCAGAACATTCTGCGCAGTAACATCCCTAACACCACACATACCACTGCACAGAACACTGCACCTACTAGAAGGATAATGACCGATGATATAAAATTGCCGATATTTAAAGGAACGGGTCTAGAAGACCCTGAGCAACATTGGTTTCTTTGTGAAGCCGTGTGGAACGTCAAGCAAGTCCAAGATGATGCTGTTAAGCACGCACAACTCATCACTACATTCAGGGACAGAGCCTTAACTTGGTTCATGAAATATTATGTTGAACAGAATAGGACCCTACCAGATTATCAAGGCTGCCCTCTTAAGAGAGTTCAAGAAACCGAAGTCTGCGTCACAATGTATAACAGATCTAAAAGAGATTAAGCAGAAAACAACTGAGTTAGTATGGGAATTTGACCAAGTAAGCTTTGACATTGCACCGCAACAACACCAAGAATGGTTCATAGCTGCGCTGTTGCCACATATCAGACTACCATTGATGCAACATAAAGTTGCATCGAACTAGGGTTTGCCTTCACGGCGACCCAGTAGCAGGCTCGTTCTTGGCGGAGGCAGTGGTTTCATTGCAGAGGGGAGCCGAAGGCAAGGCGACCTTCGCGTTCGACTGGGGGACATGCGACCTGTCAACGGTGGAGCCAATGCGGGAACCTGCCTTCCTGTGGCGGCGGTGGCTGAGCACTGGCGGCCATCGATGGCTGTGGAGCTGCTTCCTGGTGCGGGCTCCTGTGTGCGGCGGTGGCGGCAAACCCCAAGGAGACCTGTGCCATGGCGTGGACTTTCCTTAGTTGAACCATTAAAGTTGGCGGATTTTTTGCAGCGGTGGATCGGCTGAGGATGAAGCCCCGGGGGGCTTTCTTGACCCTGGTTCGTAGTCAGTATTGATCGCACAACTTTTGTGGCGGAGATGACTGCTACCAGGCCGAGATGCCTTCTTTCTTGTTGGCTATCTAGGGTTCGTTCAACCTCGGCGGCCATGGATTCTTTCATGGAGGCCTCTCCTGCGTTTTTGCTTTTTGGCATTGATGGAGCGTGACGGATTTGTATGGTGAGAGGGCGGTGCCTTTGCGCGGCGACCCATTGGGTCTGAGCATGATCCAATGGCGGAGGCGGCGGTTTCAGGTCCTGATCTGAAACCGGTGGCCCAAATTTCACATTCTGTTCATGATATATCTGTTCTCCTTCTTGAGGCAACATTCTCTGGGTTTCTGTTCAACTCATTATAAGCTGTTGTTTCTGCTTATATGGGACATAAATATGTGAAAATGTAGGGATCCTTGTTGATTCTACTACATGTGCAATATGTAATTTTAATCAACTTTTTGAAATAAAATTACGGACTTTTTCCAAGGAAAAACATAAAGTTGCATCGGAGACATAAACTAGAGGCTTCACTGATAGGAGAAACAAGCCAAGGAATGGTCCAGATCCAGAACTAGTTAGCAACTTTAAAGTTACAACTCCAAGACATTAAGAAAGGCAAAGAAGTCAGAGAAGAAGTCTGGTGTACAAAATGTAAAGCAGAGGGACACTCGAAAGAACACTGTCCAGTTTTCAAAGATTACATTGATAGTGGAGCACCAAATCCACTAAATCAACAGCAAGGACTGTGGTGTGAAATTTGTCGATGCAGAGGACATCGGCCTAAAGATTGTTATTTAATCCAGAAATATGTGCAAACAAACAAGAATTTGTATTGCAATTTATGTAAGTCAGTTGGACATGATGATTCCAACTGTAGAGCATATGAACTAATGATAGAAAGGAGGCACGATGTTTACAGAGTTCAAGAATAAACACCGCAGCACTATGAGAATGCGCAGTATGATCAAGGCGCATATAGAGGCTATGGTGGATTTCAAGGAAGAGGAAGAAATACTAGCCCAGGAAGAGGAAGAGGTCAGATGATCTATCTAGAGACTTTACCAACGCTTGTACTACATGTAGATACTGTAAGTCTTTTGACCATGTTATCGAAGCATGCCCAATATTGCAAGCAAAGATGCAGGAGAGGAGAACAGAAGCACCAAACCCGAACGTTCAGATGACCGCAGCAGAGAAAAGAGATCCAAACATCAATGCTGCGACGCACAGATGAAGGAAGAATATCATATTCCCAAAGGAAAACGAGGTTTCGTTATAGGCGACTTAAAATATGACGCCACGTGGTTTGTAGTACAACTACTTGGAGGAAAAGTCTCGCGGAAGGCAAGACCAACAGAAGTACCAGCAGGAGCAATCCACCTCACTGCGACGACAACGCAGGGAGTAAGGTTTAACTGGTGACAGTATCTGCTAAACGAATTTCTGGATGATGTCCATGACACCCAGATCAATGGCACAACTTTTCATTACAGTTGGCTGATGGTGCTGATCGACTTTGTAGGCTGGAAAGAACCAAAGCACTATGTCGGTCTTTCCGCTCTTATCCAGGATTGTCGAGGACCCAGATATGCAAATCTTTGGGCAACTCTGAAGACAAAACAACAACACGCCTCAAATGAAGTATTCCTCACATACTACGAGCAGCTGTGTGATGTCATTGTTCGCACACCGTGCATTTCAAAGGAGGTAAAAACAAAGTATATCCGCACTTTAAATTTTAAAGCTGACATGCATTTCATTTATATTTCAGCAAAGGCACATAAAAGGAATCCAGAATGGTTCCAAGGGAACTATCACCTGGACGAAGTAGGGATTGACTTGATCATGAAGGAATGGGTAGACAAATGGAAGGTCGAAGGGCCACTGGTCATCGACTCCGACTCAGAGGAAAGTGTTCAGACCCCAACAAAGGTCGTTGAAGAAACTGACGAAGAGAAAGATAAAGGAGCCGACGAAGTTTAGACTACACTAAGAGAAAAGAGAAAGGAGCCAGAAAGCACAATACTAGATAAAGTGCAGAAAAAGAAACAGAAAGCCACAAAGCTTCCATCTGAAGCGCAGTTACATGATGATGATTATGAGATCATCGCGGGAAAATTCAACACATTTCTTGAAGACGCACTCGCCGTAAAAGATAATAAGAACGAAGAGATTCAAGCGAGTCTCAAACAGAATCTCACAACCCTGTAAGGCATAGCAGCGAAGATGGAACAAGTCCAGAAAGACTTGGTTCATGATTCTAACTCAGAAGGAAGATCCGGTGCCACACCTCGGCAGCATAAAAATACCTTGGCTCTAACTATGGCACTGCGACCGCGCATCGTCCACATAGACCCACTCAATGTAATTCTTCCAATCGACGAATTAAGTGAAGGCGCAAAGACATTACCGCATGTGCATATTGATATCGCCATGCTACCGCTAGAAGGCCTACATAATCTGCACTTGCAGGTTGTGGAGGAAATCCATGATAGGGATATGGTGATTGTGAGCCAACACCAAAACCTAGAGGCGAATTATAAGCAGTTGCAAGAAGAACATGAGCAGAAGGCTAAGGAGCTTGAAAGTGCGCATGAGTAGCGTCGAAGAATAGAGCAGACTGTCACTTCGGTCTGCGCAGAGACACCAGAATGTGACGAGCAGCCAGAGCTAGCGGATACCATCGTTAAGATTGGCTCGGTAGTAAGCAATCTTAAGGCAGAAATGGTCGATATGGAGATAGACTACAAAGAAATGTTTTCCACCTTGGAAGCACAGAATATCCCGAAGACACCACCGGATCAGATAGAAAATAGAGAAGTAAGAGTGAAGGCTGCCAGAGAGAACATATCCAGTGAAATAGCTAAGTGCCAGAACTTGCTGGATGAAGCAACTAGATTATGGACTACTCTGCAAGAGGACCCTAATTTGTTGCAGGTCCATACAAGTGTACATCAAACAGAAGCAAATTTAGATGCTCTAAATGCGCAGATGAAGACTCTGCCGACAATCGAGAGAATCCGAAGATTTGTGGAGGTCAAGGAGCTCAAGAAGGAACTCCTAGTTTTGAGAGAAAGGGAAGCTGAAACTTTGGCAAAAACACAACCCCTACAGGAAGAAGCTCTTGTAATCTCGCAAAATATTGAAGAGAAGTTGTAGGAACTCCATGCATCAGAGGAAATGGTACAAGAACAGGCTAAGGAAGACCTGTCGCCAGATTTGGTAGAAACCGTCAAGGCAGTTGAGCAAGAGGCCAAAGACATAGTTGCGAAGCTAAGCGCAACTTATGAAGAATTTTCTGCGACGATAGCTCAGCCAGAAGAGGCACATCCCAGTGAATATACTAAGAGTGGCTCGGGGATGAGCCACATGTAAGTGTTAGGGGCCTTTTGGGCCTGACCCAAGTTAAGAGAATTTTGGACAAGTCAGTTTTGGGAGCTGCGAAGTAACAACGCAATGAAGCATTGACAAAGTAGAAGAGACAACATTGCGAAGTTACAGCGCTGCGGAGATCTAGCCTCGCGAAGTGCCAGCTCCGCGAAGATGTAGCATGGCAGGATTTTGGATGGAAAACGGTATAAATTCCAGTGAGATTGGTTAGTGATCTATTTTGGTTAAGATACTTCGAGATTCCCAGTAGTCGGGTAAGGAGTGGCGAGGAAGGAAAATGACCGGTTGCACGAGCAAAGGCAGCACTACGTGAACCGACTGCATGAAGTCGTTAGAGAAGGAACGATGAGATGAAAGTGACCCATCGGCATGCACTCAATAGGGGGGATGAAAGGGTCGTGACCACGTGCAGAAGGATGGCCACGACGATGAGTCGCTATCAGAGCCTAACAGACCTGGGTGGCGGGTAACCGCACTGGTTTTGGGTAACAACCTTAGGGTTTTTGAGCCCACATGAATGTAAAGACGTGACCTACGGGAATGATCTATATAAAGGGAAACTTTTGTAAGGGAAAAGGATAATCTTCATATTGTTTATTGTTGAGTTTTGTTGATCTCTATTGAGAGACTTATTGTAAGAGGCTTTGTAGCTGTGTGCATAGAGACCTACTGAAGAGAGAAGAGAGTCTACAGCTGAGTGCATAGACTGGAACTGTTGAACCCTTCCCATTGATAATATAATCAACAGTTCCTCTGGATGTAGCTCTCATCCTAGGGGTGAACCACGTTAAATCCTTGTGTTATGTGATTGAATATGTGTTTGCATATGTGTATTTACTTTTGATGAATGGTTAAGTTCTTGCTTGTGAGTAGATGTATCTTCCCTTTTGTATGTATTCGCCATAAGGATAAATGATGGGAATAATATGTTAAGTGCTGAACATGTATGCATAATGTGTTGAATGTGCAAGTATTTCTAAGTAAGATGAAAGCATAAATCGATTGGGTAAACACTTAAGCCAACGAAGTCTGCATAGTGCGATTCCTTGAAGCGCAACACCGGAAGTGTGCAGTTACATTGTGGTTCGTCGTGTTGTATAAGTTTGCAAGGTTTACAACCTAAGATGCTTGTTGAATGCCTAAGTCTACATTAAGTGAAGTCTTTTGAAGTTGTGTGATTTCCGAAGAGGAAGCACAGTCCTTAGTTGCGCTATCCTGTTGTTAAGTGGTCGTTCCGACCCACGCAGTCCTTGGATGCGCAATAACATAGTATGAGACGCGAAGTAGGTGGAGATTCGTGCAGTCCCCCAGTCCACAATGCGAGTCTTGTAGTGCGCTGCTAACCCGTTGAAGTGCGCACCACCCGGTTGTGGAAACCTGATTCCACAACCTCCCCATAACTTCACCTCGGGTGAGACCTCAATCTGCTCACAAACTGTTGCCGAAAGGGCCGGTGAAAAGGGGTTTTGTTGGTTCCCTGAACTGCGCAGAACCTAGGTCTATCTTGGAAACTTAAAGAACATATATAGAGCCAACACTTCCCAATTCAACTACCTTTCGAACCAATCCTCCTTGATTTTCCATAAATACAAGGGGAGGGCTTGAGAAAGGGACCGAAGGTTCACGGGAGAAAATTATGCTGGAGGAATTTAGATCTAAGAGAGAGGAGCAGAAACACAGGGCTTGGTTACGAAGGTGCCTGATGCAGAGCAAGGTATAACTGATGTACTTTTTTGGATTTATTAATAAAGATCAAGACATTTCTTCCTTTCCCAATAAGATTGTCAATCTCTATTGTTGATTTTATTATTAATTGATGTTATGTTATGTCGTCAATATCAATATTTATTTATAGTCAAACAGGTTTGAGGAAGGCTTTGGTTTGTTTTACAGGTTGTTGCTGTATCCAAGGACGAGAGAAAAGATTGGACCAACCGTCATAAACAAGGTACATGTTTCTCTTACTTCAACTTTATTTGCTTATAACAACATTTACAAACATTTGTATGTCTGTCTTTTCAACCCCCGTACGTTGGTAGTCTTCCCCAACTATAAGGTAAATTCCCAAACAACAAAAAATTGCTCGCAGATTGTTTCCGAAAGGGCTAGTGAAAAGGGGTTTTGTTGGTTCCCTGAACCGCGCAGAACCTGGGTCTATTTTGGAAACTTAAAGAACGTATCTAGAGTGTTGGGCCTAGCTCAAGTGGGACATTTTTTAGCAAGAAGGAGTTTTGGAATTGCGAAGCTGAGTGCAGTTCAGTTGAAACAATTTTGTATAAGTCTTTGGGATGCTGCGAAGTTATGTGCAGTGCAACTTCGGAAGAGTTGCTAGGATCAGTACTGCGAGGAGGCAGTGCTGCGATGTGTCCAGTCTACGAAGATCCAACAAGGCAGAGTGTTGGACGGAAGATGGCACGTGTTCCGGTTAGACCGTCGGCGGTCTATTTTTGGTAAAGATGCTCCAAGAGTTTCAAGTGGCGGGTAGGAGCAAATCGGGAAGAAAGTGACTGGTCGCACACGCGAAAGATACCACTACCTGAACCAGTCACACAAGACCGTTAGAGGAAGAACGGCTCAGTGAAAGCGACCTGTTGGAATGCGTGCAACAGGAAGATGTGTGGAAGACCACCATGATGGAATATTCGCTACCAGGAGCCAACAGTCCGGTTTTGGGGAAACCGTTACAGTTTTGTAAACCTAAGGTTTTTTTCCTACAGATTGTAAAGACATGACCTACGGGCATGATCTATTAATAGGCATATTTTGTATGGGAAAGGGTTGTTGAGTAAAGGGTTACTCTTCATTGTTGGCCATTGTTGAACATTGTTAGAATATTTAAGCCAAAAATATATTGTAAAGGCTCTGCAGTTGTGTGCGTAGAGACTTATTTGAGAGAGGAGAGTATGCAGCTGAGTGCGCAGACTAAGAACTGTTGTACCCTTCCCAAAATACCAATATAACAACAGTACTTGTGGACGTAGCTTCCATCCGGGGGGTGAACCACGTTAAATACTATGTAGTGTGATTGTTGTGTTTCTGCGTTTGCTTACTTGCCTACTTTGAATGCCTGGATTCTCATTTATAAGCTGTATGTTAATGCTTTTATATTTGTTCGCCATAGGAGAAAGATGGGAATGATATGTTAAGTTTTACATGAATGGATGAATGATGAATGCTCAGTATTCTAAGTCTGCAGAAGTATCAGTTTAGTGAATAATCACAAGTGTATGTAACGTTCAGGTTGTATAACCCTTCATCATGCAACACTAGGTGTGCGCGGCAGTGTATGTTTTGTCTACTTGCATTTGTTATAAGACTACTTAGTCTAAGGCAGTAGATGGATGGCTAAGTGTTGAAGTAAAGTCCTTAAAATCGGTTAAGTCCAGACGAGGAAGCACATAAGTCAGTTGTGCTGTCCTATAGTTTGCATCCCGCCTGAACTGCGCAGTCCTCAGACGCGCTGGTTGCGCGAATAGTTTGTTCAGAGGGCTGCGGACCGCGACGTAGTCTATCGTCGTACAGTCATCAGTTCGCAGCGCAAGTCCGGTAGTGCGATGCGCAGTAAACCTATCCGAATAACTCATCACACCACTGTGGAAACCTGATTCCGTAGTGCCCCCATATCTACACCTCGGGTGAGACCTCATCCTATTCATAGGCTGTTGTCGAAAGGGCCGATGAGAAGGGGTTTTGTTGGTTAAGTGAAACCGTGAAGAACCTGGGTCTACATTGGAAAACCTCTAGATCAGTTTGTACGCCAACAAATGGTTCCATTGCCACGCTAAGAATCCATGATGAGTTAAAGCTGTGATGTGTGAAGTAGAAGAAGTTGAGATGGGCATCGACTTCTGGTATCAAGACAAGAAAGAAATCTGGGCCTGGTGTGACAAGATTGAGAGAGACTTCCCAAGGAAGGAAAATAGAAACCCACATATCTTTGACATTCAATGGTTGAATAAATACTTGTGGAAATACGTGCACAAAGTTTTCTGGGCATCTTTTGGATGCGAGCTACACGAGTGGTTGTCAAGGCTTGTAGAACACATAAACTGTACCCCGCGAAGCACACCGACCGAGTGGACACCAGAACTTATTGAACATATCAAAGCACTAGATAGTCCATTCATCCGAGCAGTCGATTTCTGGGTCGACAGTACATTACAATTTTTTTTGACGCAGTTCGCTGTGGACATGCTAAAGTCCTACACCGCAGTAGAAAGAGAGTTTTTCAAGGGAATCCGAGGTAAGTATCTGAACAACCTTAGTTTATACATTAAAATGCTTCTTGCTGAGAAAGGTGTTTTTAGAATGCAATAAATTTTTTGGAATCTTTCATGGTCAATAGCATTTTTAGTGAGTTTGACGAAGAGACGCATAACCTAAGAAGTGGGAAAAGATATAAGTATACACCTAAGAAGAAGAATTCTAGTGGATCTGGACTCTGCGTAGACATTGACTCAGAACGCACCCTATCTTCCACCTGTCAGCCTATTACGTCCTAGAATCCACCAGTTGTGAACACAACACCTCTCATTGCACCTATCCAACTAGTTCAGAACCCCACAGTCGTGAACATTCAGTAAAGTACCACATTCATTTTTGCCGCACAGAGCGCTATGAAGAACCCTCCACCACCTAGAAGAAGCATGACCGAGGACATTAAACTACCGATATTCAAGGGAATGGGTCTAGAAGACCCTGAACAGCACTGGTTTCTATGTGAAGCCGTATGGAGTGTAAATCAAGTACAGGACGATGCTATGAAGAAAGCACAGCTCGTTACCACCCTTAGAGACTGAGCCTTGCATTGGTTCATGAAATATTCTCAGGCACAACCGAGAACCCTGTTAGAAATCAAGGCTTCACTCACAGCAGAGTTTAAGAAACCAAAGTCAGAGTCACAGTGTATTACATAATTGAAAGAAATCAAACAGAAACCTAATGAAACAGTTTGGGAGTATGATCAGAAATTTAAGACTCTGTTGGACCAAGTAACATTTGTCATAGCATTGCAATAGCACAGCAATAGCACAAGGAATAGTTTATAGCTGCGTTGTTGCCTCACATCAGACAACCTTTGATGCAACAGAAGGTGGCTTTGCAGGAAGAAGCCTTGGAAATCGCGATGAATTTGGAAGCTTCACCGATGGTAGAAACTAGCACTGACAGGATATCAAATAGGGAAAGCAAGAAAGATGGGAAGTCTGGTGTACGGGCTGTAAGGGAGAAGGACACACTAAGGATAATTGTCCTTTATTCCAAGAATTCCTTAACATGGGAGGACCAAACCCATTGAATCCGCACACAGTGCCATGGTGTGAGATTTGCAGAACCAGAGGACATCAACCGGAAGACTATCACATGATACAGAAATACGTAATAACTCCTAAAAACTTATATTGTAATTTCTATAAGTCAGTAGGGCACGCCGAATCTAATTGCCACGCATATGAGCTCATGCTAGAAATAAAGAAAGATATTGAGCACATGTATGGAGGAATGTATAGAGTCCAAGGAGAGACTTTGCAGAAACAAGAAAATGTACAGCAGGATCAAGGAGGATACAGAGGCCGCAGAGGATATCGCGGAAGAGAAAGAAATAACGGTTCGGCGCAGGGATGAGGCCGAGGCCAGGTAATCTGTTATAATTGCAGCCAAGTAGGCCATGTGTCTCGAGATTGTACCAATCCATGCACTACATGCAGCTATTGTAGCTCTTTTGATCATGTTATAGAAGACTGGCCAGTGTTGGAGGTATAAATGTAGAAAAGAAAACGACCAGAGGCGCCGGCCCCAAACATCTAGTTGATCGCAGTAGAAAGGAGACTTGTGGATCCAAGTATCAACATGGTGAGGCGAAGTGGCGCTGTGACTGGGAGGGATAGAGGAGCAGAAGCTTCAACTTAGGGAGATTTTAACACTAAGCAGACTCCTCTTGAGATAATATGGATACAGAAAGCTGCGGGGAAACCACCTGCTTTCGACCTGAAGAAAAACAAAGAAACCTTTGAAGAAGCACGAGATATCTTTAAAGAGATAGCACCTAGATCACCGAGAATCCCGCTATGCATCGAAGTACCGCATATAGAAGATATGCCCGCTACGTACGACAGAACGAGCACCGCAGCAGAGACATGCACCTTTGTTGTGTAGTTCCTCAGGAGTTGTATGAAGTTACTAAAGAGTCCAAATACTATAGCGTAATTGCAGAAGTTGGTAGACCAGTATGAACCGTGAAGCAAAACTAAAACTACGGATAGCACAGTTCATCATATTAAGAAACACAAGAGAACAAGGAGAGAAATGAGACTCAGTGTAAAAATAAGAGATTATGAAATGGATGAGATCATTCTTGATTTGGGATCAGAAGTAAATGTCTTAACCAAGTAGACATGGCAGTAGATGGGGAGACCAAAGCTGTTATGGTCACCTATCCAGTTGAGAATGGCCAATTAGGAGAAAGTCATACCCTTTGGACGACTATCCAACGTGATTGTTGACATTGATGGAGTACAGAGTCATGTAGATGTCGAGGTTATTGAGATTGTGGACGATAGTCAGCCTTTTCCTGCGTTGTTAGGAATTGACTGGGCTATTGATAACCTCGCCATCATCAATCTGAAGACCAAGAAAATGATCTTTGAAGGAAAGCACCTCAGGGTCATCGCACCACTGGACCCTGCGGATGGAGATAGATACAGCGAGCCGATTTAGGAGGAATCCAGAGCTCAAGATTTGGACCGACTGTACAAAATGACCGCGAACCAGGAGGATTATATCAATCCAACTGCGGATCGTACACTTAGCTGGAGATGTGACAGCTCTTGCATTTTAGACTCCGATGCAGGATTGGAGAATTGGCAAAGCCGCATGCACAAAGCATCAACAAGGAGATGCGCACATGCAACAAAGTCACTGTGCTGGATTGGAAAGGAGGTAATCCCAATCCCCGCCTATGATGGTTTTGCTAATGTTTATTCATTTATTAAAGAATATACTGCAACAATTGTAGAAGAACATCGCTTACCAGCATTAGACATAGCGATGCGTGAGATACCTTCCAGATGGTGGGCTACGCATAAGCAGACATTGACCACATGGGATCAATGCAGAATTAAAATGCAGATCAGGTTTGCTGATAAGGTTACCCTACCTTTTGAGAAATATAATGGACAGACAGATCCAAGACAACATATTGATATCTATTCACAAGCATGGGGGGAGAGACCAAAGACAGAATGGGTGCACTTGTTTGTGCACACGCTAGAGGATGACATTCCCAAGAAATGATACTTAGATCTGGAGTTGCGCAAGGAAACTACAGATTGGGCCATGTTGACTGCGAACTTCCAGAAGGACTTCAGCTTTGAGGATGAAAACCCGACTATACACGATGCTCTACAAATAATTAAGGAGTGCATATTCAGAGAGGTTTGTCCACATAGAAATATGACTTTAGAGGAATTCTTCGGAATGGACATCATACCTGCGAGCTTACAGACAGAATGGAAGGAGCAGGCAGAGCATCCTATGGAATGTTACAACCTAGCTGAAATGGTTGAAGGAAAAGAAGACAGTGATGAGGAGGACCCGCGCAAAATTAAGATACCTGAGTCAGAGGGTGCGTGCGACGTAGAGGGACCTCTGTTGGAAATCCCAGACATGAGTGGACCTGTAAAGACAAAGAAAGTGAACATTGGCACCAATGAAGAGCCAAAGTTTGCAGCTATTGGAGACTACTGGGATGATCAGACTGTTGCAGAGATCGCAGATACATTACATGAATATCAAGAGCTATTTTTGACTAAGTTTACAGAGATGAAGGGAATTTTGGGAGACCCAGGGGTTATGAAAATACCTCTTAAGCTAGGTGCGAAGCCTGTTAAGCAAAGACCATATCGCTTGAACCCGCGATACAAAGAAAGAGTGAGAGAAGAGCTGGACAAGATGCTTGATGTAGGGATTATTGAGCCAGTTGAGGAATCTGAGTGGATAAGACCCATGGTTTTCCAAGATAAGAAAAAAAAAGGTGAGATCAGGATTTGTGTGGATCTCAGAAAGTTAAACGATGCTTCCATGCACGACCCATTTCCTACTCCTTTTACAGATGAGGTGCTTGATAATGTTGGAGGAAATGAAGCCTACTCCTTTACTGATGGGTTTTCGAGTTATCATCAAATAAGAATTGATCTTGCAGATAGGCACAAGACTTCTTTTGCTACAGAATGGGGGTCGTTCCAATCCACGGTAATTCCATTTGGTCTGAAGAATGCACCCGCCATATTTTCTAGAGTTGTCATCGCGACATTCAAAGATTTCATGCATAAGTTCTTAGAAGATTATTTTGATGACTGGACTGTGTTCGGATTGCTGAAGAACCATTGCGTGAACCTGAGAATGATGATGGAAAAGTGTAGACAACATCATATTTCCTTGAACTTAAAGAAGTTTGTTTTCCGTATCCCCTATGGGATCCTGCTGGGACACATCGTCTGTAAATATGGTTTGATGGTTGATCTTGCGAAGATCGCCATCATTGTAAACTTGCCAATGCCAAATTCAGTCAAGCAACTACACACTACATTAGGACATACTGGGTATTACAGGAAGTTTATAAAGGGTTATGCACAGATAACCGCAGCAATGGAGAAGCTGCTGAAGAAAGATGCACCGTTCATCTGGAACACAGAGTGCAAACAAGGTTTCGACACCCTGAAGGAGAAAATGGTCACCACGCCGATCCTAGTTTTTCCAGACTGGGAGAAGCCATTCCACGTACATGTTGATGCCTCATGCATAGCGCTGGGGGTTGTCTTAGCACAGCTAGGAGAGGGTGGTATTGACCATCTCATCGCATTTTCGAGCAGGAAGCTCTCATTTGCAGAAAAAAATTACACCACTACTGAGAGGGAAGGCCTCGCTATGGTCTATGCACTGTAGAAGTTCAGGCACTATTTGCTTGGTGCGCACTTCTTCATGTTCATTGACCATTCTGATTTAAAATACTTTGTCAATAAGCCAGTGTTAGGGGGGTGAATCTGCAGATGGCTGTTACTCTTCCAGGAGTACAACTTTGATATAGTAGTTAAACCTAGCAGGTTGAACTTGGGACCTGATCATCTGTCGAGAATTGAGTCAGGGGAAGATCCCACTAGCCTTGAAGACAATCTGTCGAACACGCAGTTGTTTTCTATCCAGATAGCTGATGAATATTACAAAGACATCATAGATTTCTTGACCACTGGATTAACACCTATAGAATTCACTACGCAGCAAAAGAAGCAGCTGGTAGTGCGAGCAGCAGACTTCACCATAATCATAGGTCAGCTATACAAACTGGGACCGGATGAAGTACTGCGCAGATGTGTATTAGAGCATGAAAAGCCGTTCATATTGGCTGATGCACACTTAGGAGCAACAGGAGGTCACTATGCAGGAAGGGCCACTGCGCAGAAGATATTGCGCGTAGGGCTATGGTGGCCTACAATTCACGAGGACTCAAAGGAGCATTGCCAAAGATGCGATGTGTGTTAGAGGATGGGAAAGCCGTCGCGAAGAGATGATATGCTGTTAAATCCACAGTTGACCTTACAGGCATTTGAAAAATGGGCAATTGATTTTGTGGGACCTATAAACCCACCGGGAAAGAGAACTGGTGCGAGGTACATCATTACTGCAACTGATTACTTCACCAGATGGGAGAAGGCAAAGGAAGTAAAGGACTGCAGCGCAGGCACTGCCGCACAGATCATATTTGAAGACATCCTTACAAGGTTTGGATTCCCTAAGATTCTTATGAGTGACCAGGGCACTCACTTTTTGAACAGGACCATTGAAGCATTGACAGAGGAGTTCCATATCCATCATTAGCGCAGTACACCGTATCATCCTCAGGCGAATGGAACTGTTGAAGCATTCAATAAAGTACTGGAGAATGTGCTAACTAAGGTATGCAATGTGAATAGGGATGACTGGGACCTGCGCATTCCCGCAGTGTTATGAGCATACAGGACCACATGCAAGAAGTTGACTGGACATACACTGTTTAGGCTAGCCTATGGGCAGGAATCCCTAATGCCGATGGAGTACATTGTTCCCAGTTTGAGAATAGCAACGTTTACAGGCATGGCAGACCGCGACGCGCTGGAAGAAATACTCTTACACTAAGTTGGTCTGGAGGAGGATCGCTTCATCGCAGGATTTCACCAACAAGTGCAGAAGGAAAGGGAAAAAGCATGACATGATTGCCACATGAAGAACAAGTATTTTCAGGTATGTGATCTAGTCCTCTTGTATGATAGCAAGTTTATGAAATTTCCTGGAAAGTTTAAAATGCATTGGATTGAACCATACACTATTGTACATGTCACTAATGGTGGCGCAAATCAGTTAACCACATTAGCAAGAGATAACTTTCCCGGCTTAGTTAATGGCAGCAGACTAAAACCCTATCGGGATAGTCCCGCTTCACAGAACCTGTGATGATCAGAAAGAAGAAACTTCTAAGTGCCAAGTACAGTTGAAATTGGGCACTATAAAGTTGAAGGAATCTATACGTGATGTGTAATGAGGAAGATGTATATACCGCGCAACACTGTTAGAATGTGCTATTGCGAAAAAAAAAATGAAGAAAAGAAAAAGAAAAAAGGCACTGCGCAGTTGCGAACTCCACAGGGCAATTGCGAAGACCAAGTTCAATGAGAAAAATGCTTACTTTAGAAGCAAGAAATCAGGCACCGCGAAGGGACTGCGCAGGAGTAACAATTGCATGCTGTGCAGTTCGACGCAACACTCAGAAAAATAGTTGTTACAATGTCAGTTGAGAATATAGCCATTATATAGTTGTTTCCAGCAACCGCTTGGGCATTTAACGCACAGATAGCCATTCTGAATGAGGTTACAAAGGAAAGGAACGAAGGCTCCAGATTTGGCCAATGGATACCACAATTAATGCTTATCCATCTGTTGAGGGGCACGGGGGAGGGTTAGCTGCGCCTATAAGTAATGCCGCATTCAGACTCGCAAGTGTTACTGGACACTTAGAATTTTCTGGCAAGAAATACTGTGTGGGTATTTTCAGCAAGCTATCTGAAACCTTGTGAAGTGTAGCTAGTGAATGTCTGAGTGGTCTTCCATAGAAGAAGAGTTCACCATCCAAGAGGCTGTGAAGGTATTTCACTACGGAGGGATTGAAGGGTTAATGAGAACCCCATCCAAGACGGGCGTCTTAGAACCAGGTCAGGCATTCAGACGATCACCAAGACACAGTCTAATGATGCAAGATAAAGGTAAAACTCCAGTAGCACCAAGAACAAAGGTACCCAAGATGGCTTCGACAGTGCAGAAGCCACCAGTAGCGGATAAGGAGATACCTTTGACATTGACCCTAGACTATATTTCACCGCGTGTACTAGACGCATCGATTTTCAAGTTGATGAATAATGCCAAATACGACATCCCGCTATCACCGATCTCAACACATGTCGATGTCGATAAAAACTTGCTGGGTAAAATACCAGAATGTAGATGGGAGGATTATGATCTGCTTGCAATGCAGAAGGAGGAGCCCAATGAACCGAGGTTCCCATAGTTCCAACTTGACCAGTACATGTGCTGGAAGAAGGACGCAAAGGGCAAGCTTAACCTCATTGCCCAAAGTTGGTTATCTGAAGTAGTCTAGTCCGGGATGCTCAATCTGCTCAGAATTTCACATTTCAATAGGTCACCAGAGCTGAATGTGGTGGTGCAAACACTGATGGCACGCATTCACCAGGGTTATTTGTGGCTCGACCGCAACATCGACCTAACTATTGACATCATCCACCGCATTATTGGGTTGAGTAAAAGGGGTAAAGATCCCAAGCAATTTTTCCAAGGGAAGAGAAATGACAAAGAAGCTGTGTCAAAGATGAAGAAAACTCAAACAATCGTCAAAGGAAAGAGGGGCTTTCAGACAGATGACATTGACGACAAAGCAACGAATTTCGTCATGCAGCTGTTAGCAGGTAAGATCTTAACGAAATGCAGGCCTCTAGAGGTCAGTGCCGGCACAGTACTACTTGGCGCCACTGCCGCAGAAGGAGAACAATTTAACTAGTCTCAGTATTTACTGAATGAGTTCATGGAAGAACTAAATGACACGCAGCTCAATGGAGGAAAGTTCCATTATACTTAGCTCATAGTGTTGATCGCCTTTGCCGGCTGGAAGGAGCCAAAGGATTAAGTTGGCGTAATCACTGATAACAACAATTGCAGAGGACCCTGATATGCAAACCTCTTGGAAAATCTAAACTCAGAGAGGCAACACACGACAACTGAGGTTTTCTACCAATATTATATCCAGCTGCGAGGCGCAATCATAGCCACACCCCGGATAACAAAGCAGGTAACAAGCAGGTATATTCGCATTGTTAATTTTTATGCTGACATGCGTAGTATTCATATTTCAACCAAAGAATAGAAGAGGATGGTGGAATGGTTCGCAGGAAACTACCATATGTACGAAGATGATATTGACACTATCATGAAGGAATGGCCTACCGAGTTTTGAGTGGAAATAGTGGATGTCGAAAGCGACTCCGCTGAGGACGAACCCATTCCATGCCCTATCGTTGAAGACAAGGAGACAGGAAAAAGGAAAGAAGCTGAGAGCCCAGGACAGAAAAAGGCGCCGAGAAAGAAGCAAAAGGCTGATAAGAGCCAGTCTGACGCAGTCCTCAATGAGGAGGATTATGAAACAATCACCACGAAGGTCACTAAGTCAATGGAAGATCTACTCACCAAGAAGGAGAAAAAGGAAAAAGTCATTCAGGATGGCTTGTAGAAGAATCTGACCGCGCTGTAGGGGATTATAGAGAAAATCCAAGAAGACCACAAAAGATTCCCCCTGCTGCGGGACTCGGAGTCCGAAGGGAAGTCGGGAGGAACTTTGCAGCATATAACACCGTAGTTAACCATGACCGTCACTGCGAAGTCCCATATCGTCCATCTGGATCCGATAACAGTAAGTTTGCCAATTCCAGAGCAACTAGTGTTAGACACAAAGGATGTCGAGCGTGTGGAGCTTGACTTGGCCAAAATACCACTGCTTAGCTTACATTATTTACATCTGCAGTGTGTTGAGGAAATGCATGAGAGAACTACTGATGCGTCGAAGGGACAAGCTGAGCTGCAAGTAGCTAACAAGCAGTTGGAGGAAGATAACTTGCGGAGAGCTATGGAACTACAGGATGAGTCTGATCATCGCCAGAGGCTGGAGTCCACAATCACTGCGGTCGCAGACGGCATAGATGAATTCAAAGTCCGGGTAGACCCCGCGGATACAGTTGTTAAGATTGGCGAGATGGTTACGAGTCTTAAGACATAGATGTAGGATATGGAGATTGTACATGAGGATAACATCGCTACCTTGAAGGAGCAAATTAACCCACATACCCCTCCAAATGAGCAACAACTAATGTTAAATTTTGAGCATTAATTCACAATACTCTAGGATCTTTACTGAGAGAATAACATATACAGTATATCAATGCATAACAATCACAATAAGCATGACAAGCATCACAAGAATCAAAAGCATGAGAGACAAGAGACACAGAGTTTCCGTGGGGAAAACCCTAAGGTGAAAAACCCCACAAATTCCTCAAAGATAGAGAGAGCAATGGCTCAACCAAAGTACAACCAAAATACACTTGAGATAGTCTCCTAGTAGCAGATGATCCTCCTCCTCACTAGTGCGCCACTTTCTGAGTGAGAGAAGTGTGACTTTCCGAATGATCCAAATAGAGATCTCCCGATCTCTATTTATACTTAACCTGTTTTCCCGGTTACACTATGGGGCCGACTGGTCTATCTAGATACATCCACAATATAATATATATTTCAGGGCCGACCCCACACATGGTGGTCTAATAACCCATCGGCAAGTACACACACTTGCGACACTTGTCAATCCACATGACGACACTTCCTTATAGAGGAATAACACATCTCTAATAAGGGTACAATAAATATATATGAAATACATAGATGAAATAGATTCCGAAGTTACATATACATCAACACTCCCTCTTAACTAGGAAGGTATTTCTCGACACAGATCTACTAGACAAGTCTTCTTCTCAAGATCATCATCATCAATGCATCGTCATCATCATCGTCACTGTTGCTGCTATCTCAACCAATCTCTGACTCTACTCGTCATAGGAAGTTCTACAGAGCCAGTCCTTTTTCATACTGGATGTAGGCCCACCACCTGCAGGTCTTCGTCATCACTGGCCATACTATGGAAATCTCAGGACTTATTACGTGCATCACAAAACCTTAAAAGAGTCTCTTGACTAACAAGAACCCTCAAGAGCATCTGAGGCCTTTTTCATCCTGTCCAGATCTCCAGGACTTATTACATGTGACCCCACCACAAAACCTCGAAAGCGAATCCCAGGACTGATTACGAGCACAAGGCTCAACCTATCGGATCTCCCAGGGCACAAATTACATGTGGTCACCACAAAACCTCGAAGGAGCATCCCAGGACTGATTACGAGCACAATACTCAACCTATCGGATCTCCTAGGGCACAAATTACATGTGGTCATGGAAAAACCTCGAAAGAGCATCCCAGGACTGATTACGAGCACACGGCTCAACCTATCGGATCTCCTAGGGCACAAATTACATGCCATAGGACAAAACCTCGAAAGAGCATCTGCCAGATATCCCAGGGCACAAATTACATGTCATAGGAAAAACCTCGAAAGACTATCTGCAGATCTCCCAGGGCACAAATTATATGTCCTCCCAAGCAAAACCTTGAAAGAGCATTTGCTAGATATCCCAGGGTACAAATTACATGCCATAGGAAAAACCTCAAAAGACTATCTGCAAATCTCCCAGGGCACAAATTACATGCTTATCTGCACAACCTGTTCCACGGCCACAGAGTATCAACTTGATACTCACCATACATCATCCTGATGTACACATGATCATCCTGATCATCATCACTGCAACATCCTGCTGCATGTCATCTGGAGCAACATCCTGAAGCTCGTCATCCATGATCATCCTGATCATACAATGCATATACCTAATGCATACCAAGTATCTACCTGATACATATCATCATACATGATCCACCTGATCATACAGTGTATCCACCTGATACAAATATAAATACATGATACATATCAACATACATGATCTACCTGATCATACAATGTATCCACCTGATACATATACAGATACATGGTCCAAGCATCCAACATGATGCATATACAAAATACATACACATGATCCAACCGATCATATCCAGCATCCAACATGATGCGTACATACATATAAATATAAATGATCCAACTGATCATATCCAACATCCAACATGATGCATACATACATATATAAATGATCCAATTGATCATACAAAGCAGAAACCATAACATCATCCTGATGCTCATCATCCAGCGCTTACATCCACAGCCATGTGAAGGATCTTCCTTCCAACATGCTTAGAATGGCTTCAGCAAATGTGTCCATCACTTCTTCATCGAAGTGTCATCAATATGAAGAACACCAAGCCTCTCCCTGAAGTAATCGAACTTCACCCTGGCTAGTGGCTTCGTCAGCACATCTGCAATCTGCTCGCCCGTCGCAACGTACAGGAGCTTCACAGCTCCTCTCTGCACCATATCCCTGATATAGTGATATTTGATCTCTATGTGTTTCGACCTGTCATGAAACACTGGGTTCTCAGACAGCTTCACACAACTTTGGTTATCACAAAAGATACCGGTAGCATCCAACGGGAGATCAAATAACTCAGACAGTAGCTTCTGTAGCCATACTGCCTCACAACTAGCTGAACAGGCTACAACATACTCTGCCTCAGCTGTACTCAGTGATACGCAGGACTACTTCCTGCTAAACCAAGAGATCACACCTGATCCCATACTGAAGCAACACCCAGATGTGCTCTTCCTATCTGCAGCACTGCCAGCCCAATCTGAATCAACATAACCCTGCAGGTTAAACTTTTGATTCGCTTCATACTTGAGCCTGTAATCCACTGTACCCTTCAGGTACCTCAGGACATGCTTTACAGCAACTAGGTGAACACTCCTCGGATCCGTCAGGAACTGGCTCAATGTGTTCACTGCAAAGCAAATATCTGGTCTCGTGTTCGTCAAGTACATCAAGGACCCAATCATCTGACGATACATAGAGACATAACCTGGCTCAAATGAAGCATCACATAGAAACTTTAGATTCGATGCCATGGGTGTGGCCATGGCCTTGCAATCCATCATCCCAAATCTCTTCAATATATCTACTGTGTGCTTCCCTTAACCAAGGAAGATCCCACCTGCACTCTGCCACACCTCCATACCTAGGAAATGATGCATCATTCCCAAATATTTCATATCGAACTCAGTAGCAAGCTTCCTCTTAGTATCTGCAATCAATCTGTCATCTCCTGTTACAAATAAGTCATCCACGTACAGAAGTAGAATCACAGGATTTCCTTCCTCAACCTTGTAGTAAAGGTTGGAATCCGCTTTACTCTTGGTAAAGCCCAAACTAGATAAGAAACTGTCCATCCTACCATACCAAGTTCTAGGGGCTTGATTCAAGCCATACAAGGCTTTCTTCAATCTGCACACATATGACTCCCTGCCATGTATTTCAAAGCCGAGTGGCTGCTCCACATATACTTCCTCTTCAACTACACCATTCAAGAAAGCAGTCTTGACATACATCTGGTGTATTTTCCATTTCATTGCTGCAGCCAGGGAAAGTACTGTTCTGATGGAAGTATACCTGGCTACAGGTGCAAAAGTTTCTTCATAATCTATTCCCTCTTTCTGAGAGAAGCCACGAGCTACGAATCGCTTTGTATTTCTCTACACTGCCATCTGCAGCATGCTTGATTTTGTAGATCCATTTGGAAGTCACAACAAACTTCTCTTTAGGTCTTGGGACAACATCCCAAACATCATTTTTCATTATTGATTGGTATTCCTCAACCATAGAATCCTTCCATTCTTTCTTTTCCGTTGCTTCTTCATAATTGGAAGGTTCTTTGTTCATAATGTCACAGAGTAAAGCAACATAGCTGGTATGTGATCTGGTTCTTTTCTTTGCTCTGTGTTCTTCTTATGGAATGCCAAATCTTTCTGCATCTTGAATGAGCTCTCTAGCCCATGCAGGTTTCCTCTTGTGAGAGTTATCCTTACGGGGTGGATCTACAGGTCTTGCGGATCTTCAAACTCACGAACAACTTCTGGAATTGCTTCAGTCATGGTAGTGTCTTGAAATCTAGTTTCCTTAGGTTCTTCATAAACTTCGATAGGTGCCTTCCTTGATTTGATGAATGCTGAGTTTTCATCAAATGTTACATCCTTGCTGACATCAATCTTCTTGAACCCTGGAAAGTATATTCTGTAAGCCTTCGAGCTTTCACTGTAACCCACAAAGATACCCTTCTTTCCTGAAGGATCTAGTTTGGTCCTCTTTTCGTTTAGGACATGAGTGTATACTGGACAACCAAATATTCTGAGATGGCTGACTTCATGTTTCTTACCAGAAAAGACCTCTTCTGGAGTTTTGTTGCCCAATATCTTGTGGGGTGTTCTGTTCTGCACATATACAGCTGTTCTAGCTGCTTCTGCCCATAGATGCATAGGTAGATCCTGGTCATGCAGTATTGCCCTTGCTGCTTCCATGATTGTTCTGTTCTTCCTTTCTGCAACTCCATTTTGTTGAGGATTATAAGGAGCATTCAACTCCCTCTTAATCCCTGAATCACTGCAAAGCTTCTTGAAGTCACCTGAGGTGAATTCTCCACCATTGTCAGATCTGAATGTTTTGATCTTCTTGTCAAATTGATTCTCCATCAAGGTTTTGAATTCCTTGAACTTATCAAATACCTCATCTTTGTTTTTCAAAAAGTATACCCAAGTCTTCCTAGAGAAGTCATCAATAAACGAGACATAGTAAACATACCCACTCAGAGAACTAGATGACATAGGACCACATACATCTGAGTGGATGATTTCCAGGATATCTTTTGCCTTGCTTTCACTGCTTGGGAAAGCCTTCTTAATGTTCTTACCTTTTGCACATCCTTTGCAGACACCTTCATGTTTGGTCTTGATTTCAGGAAGACCCTCTACAGCCTTGCTTGCAATTGGAAGTGCCCTATAGTGCATATGAGCAAGTCTTCTATGCCAAAGTTCACTTGGCTCCATGGATTCATGCACCATGGCATGTTCAGGTTGTCCCTTCAATTTATACAAACCTTCCTCTTGCTCTCCAATCACTACTGCATCATCTATGGTCTTTCCCTTTGGCCACATTAGGACTTGGCCATCCACAAATGCAACCCTCATACATTTTGCATCCAATGCAGAGATGGAGAGTAAGTTATTCTTGAGCCCAAGTACATAAAGGACTTCTTTCATCTTCAAATATTTTCCAGAATCTAGTTTGTAGGAGGCTTCACCACTTCCTTTGATTGGGTATTGATAATCATCCCCAAGTTTCACTTTATGGGGTGATTCATGTTCATACAAATTTACAAAAGATTCTTTAAACACAGTCATGTGTTTGGAAGCCCCACTGTCAATCAACCAATCATTACAACCATGGGAGATAGTACCTGTGAGAGCGGAAATTAGAACATACTCTTCTTCACTTGATGAGTCATCATCACTATCACTTTCTGCCCTAGCCTTCTTCTTTGGGGGTTCATCATCTTCGGCAGCATGAGCATGATATCTTCTTTTGTTATTCTTCTTCTTCTTGTTGAAGTTGTTGTTGTCTTTCGTCTTCTTGGGACAATCTGAAGCAAAGTGTCCCTTCTCATTGCAATTGAAGCATCTGGGATCTTTCTTATCTTTCTGATAATGGTGGTGTGAGAATTTCCTGTTATGAGATGATTCCTTCTTGGACTTGCATTTTCTGGCATGTGCTGTGAGAGCTTGATCTTCATTTCCCATCTTTTCTTCTCGGGCCACAAGCCTAGCTTCTTCTTGAGAGCATTCTTCTCGCAATCTGTTGAAGGAGATCAACTTCTTCCTTGCACAAATTCCTTGAATAAAGGAATCCCATGACCTGGGTAGGCCATTTAGAGTGGTCATCACCACTTCACCATTCTCCACCATTTCATCCATTGCTTCTAGTTGTTCCTTGATCTGGGAGACCCTTGAAAAATAAGATTGAATGGTTTCTCCATTCTGAAACTTTACTCCTTTCAATTGGTTCCGCAGGGTCATCTTCCGATTTATGTTCGTCCCTTCAAATAGCTTGGTCAAGGAGTCAAACATCTCCTTGGGTGTCTTTAGAGAAGACACATGGGGTATGAGATGGTCTTCGATAGAATCAGCAATGATTCTCTTTGCCTTGACCAAGTTCTTCTTATGCAATACCTTAGCCTCTTCATCCTCTGGGATAGGGATGTCTTCTTTTACATATGAGTCCAACTCATTCTCTTCTAAGATTAACCCAATCCTATACTTCCAAGCTCGGAAGTTATCAACTCCTTCAAGCTTATCCTCAAGCTTGGTGTGGTGAGACATCTTAAAGAGTACTTCAAATGGAAATAGAAAATATTTAGGTCTTACCACTTGAAATGCTAAAAATTGGATCTAGTCCCGGATTAGGGTTTGTCGGAAAAACCCTAAAAATTCAAAATGTGAATTTCAACTTTCTGAAAGGATAGAAAGATGCGCCTTGATGAGCTGATCAGCCTGGTGTATTCAGAATTTGAGATCAACAAAGCTTTACCCTTCAGATTTTCCTTTTTGTCCTCTCGGGTTCACTGGGGAGAGCCCTGAATTAGGGTTTGAGTTTCCCAGAGATCTACCCAGCCAAAAATCTCGATCCAAAGCTCTAAACTTCGATTTTTGCAAGGAGCTTCCAGCTATGTCTTCAGATTTCAGAAATTCCTATTTTTGTGGAAACCCTAATTTTTAGGGCCAAATCTGAAAATGCTCAGAATTGAATTCTGATTGCACAGATAGATTCTCCTTGATGAGTAGAGTCAATCTACTATACTGCTTTTCCAAAATCCGTGGAGAGAAACCCAATAAACAAGAAACTCAAGTTTCCATCACTACAAAATGTCTTCTTCTCAGGTTAGCTCTGATACCATGTTAAATTTTGAGCATTAATTCACAATACTCTAGGATCTTTACTGAGAGAAGAACATATACAGTATATCAATGCATACCAATCACAATAAGCATGACAAGCATCACAAGAATCAAAAGCATGAGAGACAAGAGACACAGAGTTTCCGTGGGGAAACCCTAATGTGAAAAACCCCACAACTTCCTCAGAGATAGAGAGAGCAATGGCTCAACCAAAGTACAACCAAAATACACTTGAGATAGTCTCCTAGTAGCAAATGATCCTCCTCCTCACTAGTGTGCCACTTTCTGAGTGAGAGAAGTATGACTTTCCGAATGATCCAAATAGAGATCTCCCGATCTCTATTTATACGTAACCTGTTTGCCCAGTTACACTATGGGGCCGACTTGTCTATCTAGATACATCCACAATATAATATATATTTCAGGGCCGACCCCACACATGGTGGTCTAATAACCCATCGGCAAGTACACACACTTGCGACACTTGTCAATCCACATGACGACACTTCCTTATAGAGGAATAACACATCTCTAATAAGGATACAATAAATATATATGAAATACATAGATGAAATACATTCCGAAGTTACATATACATCAACAGCTAAGAGCGGAAGCAATGAAGGCCACAACAGAGAATATTATTGCCAAAGTGGCTAAGTGCCAGAGTCTGTTGGAAGCACCGTCGAAGGCATTCACTGCCCTCGAAGAAGGCCCGGGATTGCTGCAAGTAAAGAATGCAGTGAAAGATAAGCAAACCGAACTGGAGAAGTTGGATACATAAGTAAAGGCCCTACTACCAAGATAGGCTTCAGAAGTACATGGAAATAAACACCCACAAGCAGGAAGTGCAAGCCTTACGCGAAAAAGAGACTGAAATGGGAGACAAGTCGCATCCATTACTGGAGGATGCCGGTACGATCTCGCAGGAGATCGAGGAAAAGTTAAAGGAGCTGCTCGAGAATCAAGAACATGTGGAAGGCCAGATCGACAATGAGATAACACCTGAGATGATGGATACCGTCAGGCAAGTCGAGCAGGATACGAAGGACGCAGTAGAAAAGCTGATCGGCACATACAATGAGTTCGATGCGAAGCTAGCTCCGCAGCCGGAGGAATAGCTTGAAGAAGTTACAGGTGGCTTGGGGGCGAGCCACATGTAAGTGTTAGGGGCCTATTGGGCCTAGCCCAAGTGGGACATTTTTTAGCAAGAAGGAGTTTTGGAACTGCGGAGCTGAGCGCAGTTCAGTTGAAATAATTTTGTATAAGTCTTTGGGATGCTGCGAAGTTGCACGCAGCGCAACGTCGGAAGAGCTGCGAGGATCAATACTACGAGGAGGCAGTGCTGCGATGTGTCCAGTCTACGGAGATCCATTAAGGAAGAGTGTTGGACGGAAGAAGGCACGTGTTCCGGTTAGACCATCGGCAGTCTATTTTTGGTAAAGATGGCTCCAAGAGTACCAAGCGGTGGGTAGGAGAAAATCGGGAAGAAAGCGACTGGTCGCACACGTGAAAGATACCACTACCTGAAGCAGTCGCACGAGACCGTTAGAGGAAGAACGGATCGATGAAAGTGACCTGTTGGCATGCGCGCAATAAGAAGGCCAATAGCGATGTGAAGCATGTGTGGAAGACCTCCACGATGGAATATTCGCTACCAGGAGCCAGCAGTCCGGTTTTGGGGAAACCGTGACAGTTTTGTAAACCTAAGGGTTTTTTCCTAGAGATTGTAAAGACATGACCTACGGGCATGATCTATTAATAGGCATATTTTGTATGGAAAATGGTTGTTGAGTAAAGGGTTACTCTTAGTTGTTGGCCATTGTTTAACATTGTTAGAATCTTTAAGCCATAAAGATATTGTAAAGGCTCTGCAACTGTGTGCGCAGAGACCTATCTGAGAGAGAAGAGAGTTTGTAGCTGAGTGTGCATACTAAGAACTGTTGTACCCTTCCCAAAATACCAATATAACAACATTTCTTGTGGACGTAGCCTCCATCTGGGGGGTGAACCACGTTAAATACTGTGTAGTGTGATTGTTGTGTTTCTGCGTTTTCTTATTTGCCTACTTTGAATGTCTGGATTCTCATTTATAAGCTGTATGTTAATGCTTTTATATGTGCTCACCATAGGAGAAAGATGGGAATGATATGTTAAGTTTTACATGAATGGATGAATGATGAATGCTCAGTATTCTAAGTCTACAGAAGTATCAGTTTAGTGAATAATGACAAGTGTATGTAACGTTCAGGTGTATAACCCTTCATCGCGTAGCACTGGGTGTGCGCGACAGTGTATGTTTTCTCTACTTGCATTTGTTATAAGACTACTTAGTCTAAGGAAGTAGATGAATGGCTAAGTGTTGAATTAAAGTTCTTAAAATCAGTTAAGTCTATACGAGGAAGCACATAAGTCAATTGCGCTGTCCTATAGTTTTCATCCCACCCGAACCCCGCAGTCCTTGGACGCGCTGGTCGTGTGAGTACTTTGTTCAGAGAGTTGCGGACCGCGACGTAGTCTATCGTCGCGCAGTCATCAGTTCGCAGCGCAAGTCCGGTAGTGCGCTGCGCAGTTAGCCTGTCCGAATAACTCATCACACCACTGTGGAAACCTGATTCCGCAGTGCCCCCATATCTACACCTCGGGTGAGACCTCAGCTTGTTCGCAGGATGTTGCCGAAAGGGTCGGTGAGAAGGGGTTTTGTTGGTTAAGTGAAACCGCGAATAACCTAGGTGTACATTGGAAAACCTCTAGATCAGTTTGTAAGCCAACATAGAGCCAAAAATAACTGCAGTCAGGACATGGGTTCACTAATGAGGTCAAATAGAATTAATCCATCCACTAGGGTTCCATTCTCATTGTGATCTTCCCCACCTGTACTCGGCAACTGTTAAATTAATGGCACCAACACAGGTCTGAAGTGATTTTGGAATAATAAACCCCTCAGACCAAGCAATTATGACAAAAGAAGTCCAATCTCTGTAGTGAAGCCCCTCAAGGCATACTTCTTGAAGCACTTCCAAAAAACCAATTCCAAAATAAAAACTAGACCTTCATGGGGTGATTGCATAGACTACACTTGCATACCCATTAATGAAAACTTAATCCTATTAGTTGACACTGAAAGCAAAATTTCAGCATAAAAAGGATGCAAAAGTAGCATCATGAGAGACAAGAATTGTAACCCTCCAATCTTTTAGACTAAACAGGAGGTCGCCTTTTCATTACCAACAAAAGATATTTTATGCGTGTTACCTCTCATGCTGCATAAGGATCCACTTTCATCTTTGACATGATCTAGTTGTACAGCATAGACATGTTGCATTACATTGACTGATCAGTTGTCACATACAAGGGCTTATTGTGGAACCATAGAGGTTACAAACTACAAGCTAGAATATAGACTGAAAACCATGCACCTAGCATGGTTTCCGAATCTAAAAATCAAAGCAATTTTGTTTATATACTAACCTATTAAGAATAATAGGTACAGTTATATATTCTGCCACCAAGGATATTTAGCAGCAAGTCTCTGCATTAGGTTAGACAGTTGATATTTCCATCCAATGAGGACAAACATTTTCCGTTGGATGTGCAATTGCAAGCTTGCGCTTTAATGAGGTAGGGATGGATGTGTACACTCTTGGAAGCAAAAACAATCAGTCACAGGGCCTTTTACCTCTTAGAAACTGAAACTGAGAAATCCTCTTAAAGTTTCCTACATGCATATATTTTCTCAAGATGAACATAAAACGCCGTCTAAAGTTTTCTAAATAGAGAGAGAAGTTACTTAGACGAGATGAGAAGACTATACAAGTTTTATTCGATGGTTCAGATAGACCTTAACTAGATTTAAACAAACTAGAAAAATAACTGAGAACACATTTAGGGTTTTGACTAAGTATAGACATTTTGTATAGTATCTATGCCATTGAGTGCCAAAGTCATCTGAATGAAAAAATATTGTCAGATAAATTTGCTTGTAAACATGTGTTGCAGCACATATATACAAGAAGGATAATTATTCGGTATGAACATTGATATGATAATTTTTATTACCTGATTTCATATCAATCCTGTCGAATCTTCCGTATCTGCCAAACAATCATTCGATCTCTATCTGTCGAACAACATACTCTATGTTTCCAAAGTATAATGGCTTCATCTTCCCTGAGCACCCGATATATTTAAAGAGCATCACTTGGAAACAAAATTAAAAAGGGGTAAAAACTAAAAAATAATCATAATAAGTGACTGCACATAAATTTTGGAATATATTTTAAGTATTAAAAAACCAAAAATTTATGTTCAAACCCCAAAATACACAGATTATTTTTTATGTTGAAACCCTGGGGATGAAAAACCATAAAACCCTCAAACCATTTAGGGTTTCTTGAAGGGAACAAAGAACGATGCAAATGCAAATATTGTATTGAAAATGTAGGGATGCAACATCTTTAAATCCATTCGGATTTTTTTGGAAGGGAAGCAAATATGATGGAGAGAAAAATAATGATGAATCTTAACCAGACAAACATAAATTTCTATAGCGGAATGGAAATCGGGTACATGCTTCTGAAAACCATTTTCATTGCTTCAGTTAAAGAAAAAAAATACATATAATTAATCTAAAGAGTTCCCCAAAAGATGTCATCAAATGCTTTAGGGTTTTTTCAAGGGATCAAAGAATGATGGAGAGATAATGTGATGAATATTCACCAGACAACATAAAATTCAGAGTGGAACGGATATCAGGTACAAGCTTTTGAAAATCGTTTCCCCCTACTTTCAATTCAAAAATAATCACATATTGAATCTGAATAGCCAAAATACAAAGTAATGGATCACTTGGCGTAATGAATCACTATGTGCAATTCGTGGAGATCACATGGAGATCCTTGCAACCATATGGAGAAATTTGCTTTCTCTCAGCAATTCGCGGAGATTAGATATATTGGAGGCCCTATTTTATTTTATTTTCCCTCTCAATCTATTTTCTAATTTACCGCTCATTCACTTTTCACTTTTTTTGAGTTTTCCTCTATCTGTTACATTTGTTTTGTTTATATTCTTCTTTTTTCTTAATTTCTTAATACTAGTTACGTCATTTATTATTTATATAATTATATATATAATAACTATACAATATATTAATATTATATATGGGTGAAAAGATACATGGAAAAAAGGTTTTTGATAATTTATTTATTTTATATGTGAAAGGAGAAGGGGTTAGCTCAAATTATTGGGGTATTATTATTATTATTATTATTCAAGGAGATGGGAACAGATGGTTTTTTACAAAAGGGGAGGAATTATTTTTTCTTCAAAATGGAGGATATTGGTTATTTCTTGTAAGGGAGGGACCCATAGGGACTTTAAATATTTTGGAACTCAGGTGCAAAGAGAACCATGGTGAATGAATGCACATGGAGAATTAATGGAGGTTGTGAAATTGACAATTTTTAGCTAACATGCCACAAAATACATGAACTTGTCGAAACTTTAACAGACTGCTGAGATGGTCAAACGACGATGGTTTTGTTGAAACAGTATATGAACACAACCAGTACAACAAGTTGAATGGAGTGACATTAACTTCAAGACATGGAAATTTCAAAAGGGAAAGACGACAAATATCTAAGACTCGACTCAACCACATATACTGAAAGAACTCATCTATCACTTGATAAACTATATGCAAGACATGATGTATTATCTAGATATCAACTCACCACACCCAAGGCACTAATTAGTAGAGAAACCCCTAAATGAGCATCTCAATGATTCTCCTATCATCTAACACAATAGGTATCAGGATGGCCTCAAAGAAATGATCCCTTAGAAGACATGTATTGAAAAATAATCCAAGTTGTGTACTATTAATGTTACAATTTACTAAATTTTAACACTACAGATGGATTCAGAGAATCCATCTACAGTTTTAAAATCTAGGGGGTCTCCGAATCCATCAGTAGTGTTAAAATTTATTAAATTGTACAAATTCATTATCAAAACTATAATTTTCCATTGCCGGAATGACACAACTAAAAATGACCACATAAATGACCAATCATTATGTGGTCATTTTTAGTTTAGTTCTTATCTCCTGACCAAATTGGTCATTTATCTTGGTCATTTTTAGTTTAGTTCTTATCACATGACCAAATTGGTAATTTATCTTGGTCATTTTTAGTCAGTTCACTTAAATATTTTCTCAGGAACAATTTTCTTTTTTGAAGGGTAGACAGATACATGATGCTATATACACTAATTAAGAGGTATTGCATTCAACAAAGTTAAAAAAAGGTTCCAACTACCATTATTAAGGTTCCAACTACCATTATTAAGGTGGACCTCTCAAAGACTTATGACATGGTAAACTAGTTATTTTTAAGACTTGCCTTGCTTCAGGTTGGTTTTCAGCTTCAGTTTGTCAATTGGGTCTTAGCTTGTGTACACTATGTTTCCTTTTCTATTTAGATAAATGGATCCGCCTCACCTTTTTTTAGACTAGGAATGGGGGTGAGAGAAGGTTGTCCCTTGGCTCGCCTTCTTTTCATTTTAGTGATTGAGGACCTAAGTAGAGCCATCACACTTGCAAGATCAAATGGTTTACTTAGTGGTATAAGGATTGGTAGCAATGTATGCATCTCTCATATGCTTTTTGTAGATGATATACTCTTGTTCTTAGATGGCTCCAGAAGGGAGGTCATTGAAAAATTAAAAGCTATTTAAGCTATCGTCTCAAAAGCTATAGGGTTGGTTATTAATGATAGGAAATCTATTGTTTCTTATATGAACGTGGAATAGGAGGATATTGATTGGATTAATTATGTCACTAGTGCAAAATGAGAGATAAGTGACTAGGCGACTAAAAAAGTCAGTCACTACAGTTTTTTCAAGGGATAAATGACCAAAATTGAGCAATTTTAAGTGAGGAAACTAAAAATGACTAAGATAAATGATTAATTTAGTCACGTGATAAAATATATGACTAGATAACAAGTGACTAAAATAAAAATGACTAACATAAATGACTAATTTAGTCACAAGAATACAAATATGACTAGCTAACAATAACTAAGAATATGAATTAGTTGTTTATGCTAGTCTTTTTTAGTTGTCACCCCGAAAATGGAAAATTACAATTTTGACAATGAATTTGTACACTTTACTAAATTTTGACACTGCGGATGGATTCAGAGACCCCAAAGGAGGTCTCTGAATCCATCCGCAGTGTCAAAATTTAGTAAATTGTAACATTGTAGATGGATTTAGAGACTCGAGTGACGTTAATTGTGTCACTCGGCAATGGAAAGACTGGGGTTTGTCTCTTTTAGGAATTAAGGCTAAGAAGGTAGAATTCAAGTTTTCAGGAACATACCCCAACCTCCTTGATTCATCCACAGCCTCAACTAACTCTTCCCCACTAGATCATAAAAATGTAAAAAAAGCTCGACTGTCCAACCATCTGGGCTTGGGCTTTTGGCCTTGGAGAAATTTTTAAAAACATTTTTAATCTCCTCTAATGTAACCGCATCCTCAATCTTGGCACCTTCCTCATAGCTAAAAAACCTAGGATAATGTTGTAGTACGTTCAGTTGATCTGATAAGTTTGTAGCATTATCCCGCTTATAAATTTCTTTGAAATAGCTGACTACAAAAACCTTTAAATCCTTCTAATTATTCAATAACTCCCCATTTGAATCCTTAAAGTCTCAAATTGAATTAATAATTCTCCTATGATTTGCACGACTATGGAGAAATTTGGAGTTATTATCTCCCTGGGATAACCATATATCACAGCTTTTGAGCCTCCAAGTTTCTTCATCCTTCTTTAGGATCTTTGCCTTCTACATTTCCATATTTATCAATTGATATTTTTTAACAGGAGAAAATAAATCATCATCCACCGTGCCTGCCAAATTTTCAATTTCCTTTTTCAATTTTCAATAAATCCCTTTTATTTGCCATTTTTTTTTTTCCCACCTTTTGACATCATTCTTCAGAAGCATGAGAAGCTTTACTAACCTCAACATAGGCGGTAGCTGAACATTTGGAGAATAATACAACCATCTATTCTTTACCAGCTCACAGAAATCGGCTTCCTCTAACCAAGTATGGTTGAATTTAAAAGGATAGTGCACTTTACTGTGCCCAAAATCCACGTGAAGCATTATAGATTTATGATCCGATACGCCTGTGGACTTAGACTAGGATCGAAATCTCCCCAAGATATTGCAGAGACCTTCATCCATTAAAAACCTATCTAACCTTTTTGCAATCCCCACCTTTCTTGTACACCCATTTGACCAAGTAGGAACCATAACACTTGGAGTTACATATTAAGCCATCCTCACAGAAGGTGGACTCCAAGCAGTCTACAACCATGGGCCAAACCCTAGTTTGGGAATAATTGGAGACCAAAAACCTCCCCTCCGTGTTTTATATATTATCAAGCCACCTTAATTCTATTTACATCATTACCACACAATTGGCTTTTAATAATATGTATTAATAATTTAATTAATAACAAAAAATGTTGATAAATTTCACTATCTTTTTACATGGTTTCCATAAAAATATAATTCTATAGATATTATGCATTTGTCATAGTTTTATGATTTTACTCTTCAAAAATAGTTAATCATTCATTCAAATTTTAGATTCCAATTAGACATACCGCCTAAAATTATTAAGCAATCGTTTTCTTTCACACATATATATAATATATAATAATAATAATAATTAAAATATTAATTTAACTATTTTATGAAAAGAAACTATTTTTAAGCCAATGTTCATAATCCATAATCCATAATCAGCTTAATGATTCAAAATAACTTAGACACTTTTTTTTGGTTTGGTTTCCATACCCTTTGTTTCTATCTCTACCATGGTGTTTTTTTTATTAGATGTGTTTGGGTTATATCTATTTGTATAGTCAATTGGAGAGTCTTTTATGATGTGAAAATAGGGATTATATAACTATTATACACGTATTAACCACTCTCATTCTTTTAGTTTTTCCTTCCCTACCAACTACCTTCCCTTCCATATAAAATCATTCCTATTATTGACGTAGCAACAAGTGAAAGAACAGAAAATTGTTTGTGCATTATAAAGAAGGAATATGTGATCTAAATGTTCATATATCTCATATATCCTAATACCAACCTACCCGAAGAGAATTACATGGTTCTAGGTTTGAGCGGGATCTGTATAATTTAGAATAGGAACGAGGGTTCGAAACTAAATATTTGAGTCTAAACTAAACTTCGATAGCTTAATTTTCTTTGATGATCTGCAGCAATCTTAACAGAAAATATGAATTCACTCCTCTGATTTTGTTGTCCTTTGAAGGGTTTAGGGTTTTAACTCCGTGTTCAAGTGAAACCCATCAGAATAAAATTAAAAAAAATTTAAAAATTACTGACTCTCTTCTATCTGCTGGTCGGCTGTGATCTCCGCTGTCAAAAGAGTTAACCGATCAAAAATAGCAGTGCAACTTATCTTTTGGAGGTCAAAATAGAAATACTTCCTTTGGAAGGGATTCCAAGGCTTCGAATTGAATCTAAAATGGGGAAGAGAAAGAGAAAGCAGAAGCTCAACGAGAATGGAGAGGAGGATTCGCAAAATTCCAGGACAGTGTTTGTGAATAATTTCCCTTATTCTTTCACTAATGCGCAAGCACAGCTGGTAGTACCATCTCACCACTGTAGGAGAGGAAACCCTCATATGCAGTGATAAAATACTGTCTCAGGAAGGAGGGTGCACCAGTTTATGAGTTGGGGATATTTTTTGCACAGGACATACTGTTGTTGGGAGAATTTTCCACCTTGAAGATCACCTTGCACAGATTTCTGGAGTCAAACTGCTGAAGAATTTGTCTACTTTTCCACTGTTGGGAACTTGTCTTGCTTGCACCAACTACCAAGAGTGAATCCAAGCTGAATCGTGGCCATTGTGGGGGACTGTCCAGCGTTGAGGAAGGCTGCATATAAACTGCCACCTGCAGGATGTCTTTCTCTTTAACACACAGGCTGCCAATACATTGCTCTCCAACAGGTCAGATCTGTGGGTTATTTCAGATTTACATTACTGTGTTAAATTTGTTGTACAGACCTTTAAATATCAGTGAACTTCATTTATTTATGCTATAGAAATTAATTGGAAAATGCTGATTAGTTACCATGGTCTTTTTTTAAGTTTAATACAAAGGTTCATGTATGATTGCAAACCTTGGTATGGTATTGAGATAACTTCATTGATGCGTTTAAACTCATAAACAAATTCCTAGTATTAAGCCACTCAACAGTAAGAAAACTAAGAGCAATCCAAAGGGGGCAGTCTACAGGAATGAAGAGCAGTTTCAACAAAGTGTTTGACGAAATGTGTCAACCCAGATTGCATCAACAACTAGTATAAAATCAGATCTGACAAATATTTAGTAGCCTTGACAAGCTCTGTCCACCACATTGTGTATTTGTAAAACTTGTTAAGCATGTCTTCAAGGCTTTTATGAACTATATTGGTCCTGATGGAATATTATTAAAGATTTCATGAGGCTTAGATATCATCATAAACATGCTTGAGGCTTGAAATCTACCATTTTTAAGGACAAAGTATGCAAGCTGTGTGAGGAAAATTCAAACCAAATTCTTTACGATGAGAGAGGTTTGGCCAATCATCAGATTAGAAACCAGGAAAGAAGAATGGCCAATAGACAGATTCTTTCACAAACAATTCTCGGGAGAATATATAGTTAAACCTGGTTATGCAAAAAAAAAGATGGAAGTGGATATTGTAGAGGATAAGATATGGTGGTGGACTACTATCTGGAAGCTACCTAGTCCATTAAAATATAACACTTTGTTGTGCTTGGAATTAGCCAAGAAATTGTTGACTTGGGATAATGGATTGAAGTGAGGATGGGTTGGTCTTGGCATGTGTATTCTTTGTAAACTTAATTCTGAAATAGTACATCATCTATTTGTGACTTTTTCTTATACTAGAGAAGTCTACAGGGAGTTAAACAATAGCTTGGGATCTAAGGCTTCATGGTTTCAGAATTCTTTAGAGGACTATGTAAAGGGATGGCTTCTAGATAGATTTGTAGCCATCTTTAAAGAAATGCCAAGTTTATTTGTTTGCTAGTTATGGTGGAGTAGGAATCAAATACTATTTCAAGAGATAAACATGCCAACAACATTGGTAGCCCATCTCATGGGCAAGACTTTCAAGAAGAATAGGGTAGTTCCAATAAAAAGAAGGTTAGATTCATGGAAATGCAAAACCTAGATATGGAAATTCCTTAGGGTTTCTTTAATGGGGCCAGCTACGGCCATCCACTCGTTTGTGGGGGATGAATGGTTGTTTTTTGAATCATGTACAGTGTTTCCATTTGAATTTTGCAGCTGGTAGAGGATCAAACAATGGTATTGATTTTTTATTTTTATACTCTTTGGCTACTTCTCAAATGCTCACAACAAAAACTTGGATGAGATTAAATTCAGGTTCTAGGATATCCAAACCTGTCATCGATTGGGCAAATAAGAAATGTAGTATCGGGATTTTGGGCCTTGTCCTTTTATCGATCTTTCAAGGTGGAGCTTAGATTTTTTACTAGAAATCGATCACTCATGTTTATAATGATCTCAATTCCCTAGATAATGTTTTATCAAAACGAGCACTAACATTGCAGGATGGTACTCTTATTGAATTTGAGTCCATACAAAATAATCTTCATAAAAAAATTAGAAGTTCCACTATATTAACTAGAAAACAGAGTTTCTTGATACCATGAATAGGTGTTGATTTTAGCTCAGTATCGTTATATGAAATGTCTAGATAGAGTTGTAACATTTATAGTGATGTTTTGTGTTTTTGGGGGCCAATTTGGCCTAGATGCCTATATTGTCAGACAAGTGTTTTTGGACAGTCTTTAAGTACCTTGGGATAGTAATATGTATATTATGCTCATTATGAATATACATATTTTTTTCCTTCATAAAAAAAAAGAGAAACTTGCAATCCTTTGTCCCAACAAAATGTCCAAGACTCTAAGTAACTGGAAGTCATTAATGCAAGCCAATATATCAAAGTATCATTAAATTTTTCTTGTTGTCCTTAATATCTCTGTAATTATGGTGCCAATAGAAAGTAAATTATAAGGTGTCCATATCATAATGAAACAACATGAGAATAAAAACATCCTTAATTATCTAGTATCAATGCATGTGTCAAAATCTTGGCGAATATTTATAGTTCTCCAAAAATATACTATAGATATGTTTCAATTGCAAGATGGAGTAGAGTTGAGCTTACAACAGTCCAAGGTTAAAGGGATACAAGAAGCTTCAATTGCAAGTATGGAAGAAGCCGAATCCTTTCTTTCTCAGGGAATGTAGAAACACACTACATCGGATACCATTGTTAATATCCAGTCCATTCAAGATCTGAAAAGGAATTACAAGGGTATAAGGGCCCATTGTTTCACTTTACAGCCATATATGACAGATAGTGAAAGGGGAAAAATTGTAATCTCTTGTGTAAAAGATTTAGATGGTTATAAATTAGAGTTGATGGAGCAAAGAGCTTCACCAAAAGATAAGTTATGCACATCATTAAATTTGAAGCATGGTCAAAGGAGCCGATTTTTTTTTTCGGTAATTGACATATGGTCATTAGGTTATGTACTAGTTAAACTCTTACTAGTGCAACTTTTATTTTTAGGAAAAAAATCATGCTGATTAACTAGTGGAGATCATCAAGTTTATGGGAATACTAATTCTAGAGGAAACCAGTGATGATGCTTACCTGGTGCTGAATTATAAATGATTCTCCTTGGAAAATGGGAAAACCATCTATTGAAATTGAAAAACAATGGATGGCAGTTGGAACTAGCTCTGGACAGGTGCTAATATATGATCTGCATTCTTCAAGGCTTGAGAAAAGGTTGAGGATACATACACTATGATTAAATATTTTGACAACACGAGATGCACTGGAAATTCTCTTATACTTGAGGGAATGCTTTCTTTTGCCAAATAGAATAGGATAGTATAGAGGGACAAATGAATAAATAATAAAATAATAATAATAATAATAAAATTGCATAATAAGGTTAGTTCAATATTGCATGGATAAAACTCATTTTGAGAGGATATTATGACAAAATGAAGCTGGGACAGTCCTATTTTGGAGGACCATATGGAATCATGTTTAGAATCTTTTTCTATACAAAGTATGTCTTGAAATATAGTTTATAACCTATTTTGAATTTTTCAATTTGGATCTCAAACAAAAAAATATGGCCAAAAGAGTTACTAGGTCTCAAGTAGAAACTCAAGTAGAAAATTCAAGAACAGAGTTAGTACAGCTATGATTTGAGGGATTTAATGGGTCTATTTTTACAAGCTGTTTCTAGTGGAGATAAACCTTCGAATATATTTTGCAATCCAATTTGAATCACCTCAATCTGACATCATACGAAAATGTTATGCTCAAATTACTAACTGCATGTCATAAAAACTGCATTGTGACAATTTTACATATTGACTGTTCATCGGAATATTTCACATATCAAATCATCGTCTTTTCAAAATCTGTTTACAAGGGAGATAGACCTTCAAGTATAGTTTAAGCCAAAATTTGAATCATACCATTTGGAGGTCAGATGAAAAAGTTATGCCACATTTAGTAACAGTATATCTTAAAACCAACATGGTGAAACTCTGCCTCTTAGGTCTGTTCATCAGTGGATTTGAGATATCAAATCAAACTATATTAAAAACCTGTTTCTACTTGAGGTAGCTACATGAGTCTAAATTAATCTCCAAGTGGAATCACATCAATCCATCCTTTAATAAAAAAATTATGCTCAAATTAGTGACTGTTGGTCTAAAATGCAATCTCTGCCTCTTAAGTCTGTCCATCAGTGGATTTGAGATATCAAATCAAACTATATTAAAAACCTGTTTCTACTTGAGGTAGATACATGAGTCTAAATTAATCTCCAATTGGAATCACATCAATCCATCCTTTAATAAAAACATTATGCTCAAATTAGTGACTGTTGGTCTAAACTGCAATTGACAAAAAACTCCATCAAGCAGGTTGCTCCTCAATAGGTTTGACATGTCATTTAAACTCAATTTGAAAACCTGTTTCTACCTGAAGTAGCCCTATGAATCCAATTCAATCAATATTTTGAATCACTTCAATCGGATATAAAATGAAGATTTTCTGAACAAGATACCACCGGGAGGTCCAGGATGGCCACCACTTCTCCACAAGTAAACAAATGCAATTTTCTTCGTCTATCTTCTTTGGATTTGTTTATGCATTGTTGCATTTATATTATGTATTTCTTGGAAGGAGAAAGACTGATCACCTTAAGTGTATCAAATTCCCAAATTGCAAAATGCCTTGGGTGTATGTGTTATGGTGCAATTGGCTTGGGCAGGTCAAATTGTGTTATGTAGAGAATGGATCAAATGCCCAACTTGGAAAATGCATTGGGTGTATGTGTTATGGTGCAATTGGCTTGGGCAGGTCAAATTGAATCTGCAACTTTTAGCTAGAAAAGTGCAAGGTTTGAAGGATGCTACAATTGCAAGCGAGGCCGCCTGTAGCCATTCATTTTGTACACCAAATATTTGAATCCACGTGATGATCCATTCAAATAGCGTATAGTTGTAGGGTATTAGCAATGCACATCTATGGGAGTTGAATGGTTTTAACACTCCTATCAGTAGGCCTCCCTTATCTAGTCCAGAATGTCACCAGATTCATGCTTCATAAAATTGTATCTCCCCAAATGGGGAATACTTAACCAATGTTCCATCTATCTTCTTAACTCATATAAAATGAAAATTACATCACGATTATGCATATAGAAAAACCTAGTACATCTTCATAATCATAACTTCAAAATAAAACACTTTAAGTCAAATCTAACTATCTTCTAACACTTTAAGTCATTTCTTAGTTCCACTTCTCCATGATGTCCTGCTTCAATATTTTGACTCTTCTTTATCTTATTAGGATAGATTTTCTTATATCATGACTTAACAAGAGTGGCTTTAGCACTCCCACTTTATATTCTCACTGATGTACTTAGCAGCCCCATTGACCTCTTTTTCAACACTTGTTGGATATTAACAAAATTATCATATCTTATTATCTTATCCATGTGATGAAAAGAGGCACAATTAAAGATTACTTTGATATTATGAACCTCTTAACAAATGGGCCTCAATAGAAACTTTCCCAAAAGATTTACTCTAAGCAACCATTAATCACTATTAGTGAATCCCCAAAAATCTGAATTTCGGTAGCACCTTTTTCAACTGCCAGCATAAGGGTTAGTTTGAATGCCATAAGTTCTGCAAAATTTGTTGGTGCCCCTACCTAGGACTGTCTTGAATTTAAGCACATGGGTGTCCTTGAAATAAATAACTCCACTTGTCCCAGTGACCTGTGGATCACCTTTTATCACATTGGTATTGATGGAATAAATCTATCCCCAAATAAGCTAGCATTCATCACAAGCCAAATCCCCCATGCAATGATAAGAGGCAATTCTTTGTATCTCTTAACTGCTTGATTACCACACCTAGCAATGTATGTTGATCTGGATTCTTAATTCATTGGATTTTTTATTATTATTTATCTTTATTGATATGTAGGCATCTGTCAAGTTTTCTGAAGGAGAAGAAGCCTAATTCTGATTGATTTAAAGGCACTGCTACATTGTATGTTCCTAATTCTGATTGATTAGACCTTGAAATGGCCCAAACACCTTGAATTCTGTAGCTGCTAACTTTAACTCTCAAGGTTCGGAGGTTATTTTCTTGAGAATAGAGACATGTATGTATACAGTACTTATATTCTCACGCATTGATTACTTGCAAGCATGGTTGTTATTAAATTTATTATACATGCATTGAATCTCTGAGATCTTTTAAAAATTGAAAACAAATATGGAGATGATTTTTTATTGAACATTATAATAGATTCAACATATGTCATATGAGAATGGATCCAAAATCGAGAGATAGAATGGTTAGGCAGAAGAGAACGGTTTTCATTGCGATGATTGTGATGTGGCAGAATATACAAGAAGCCAACACAAAGACTAAGTAAAGGAAGAAGATGACAATGAAACTGCAGAACTTGAGAATGAAAAATTTAAATGAGTAATGAAGTTGAGAAATACAAGCTAAGCTATTGCAAAATATTCAATGGGAGAGGAGTTTTCACAATTCCCTTCAAGTAAGCCTATTCCAACAGAAACCAATATAAATAAATAACAATGATGAAAAGGGTTTAGATAATATTTCTTTATTAAAACCTGCACTTTCCTTGTATCTTCTCCAGATAGATCTGATATCTCAAATCAGCTAATCTATAATATTATTTATCTCTTTTCTTACAAGTAAGACCAGACTTGCTGAAGCCTTTTTGTCACATAACTTCCTAAAATACTCCCAATTCTCTTGCATTTGATATATTTTTTCTAGAAATATTAGATTATATTTCAGAGTAAAGATTTTATTTTATCTAAAGCAAAGCAAATGTTCATGTTCATGTTTTCAATCATTGGAATGTTTATGAAGTACAGACAAATGGTGAATAGTAAATACTAGGAATTAAAATTTTCTTTACTGCTACTAATAATGAGCACATTTTCTTCAGAAGATGATGCTACTTATCCCCATCTTCCATTCAATTTATCTATACAGTAGAGTATTCATAAGAAACACTAAAGTTTTCACTTGGGGCACACATGACCTCTCAAATCAAGGTCCAATATCCACATTAAAAATTCATGCATTGCCAATGGCAGAAGATTTCTATCCGGATTCCTCACATAGAAAGTAAAACATCATATTGGAACAAAAAAAGAAATGGTGTTCATCATGAGGACAAAAATTAAGCTCAACTACTTACAAGTTGCACTACACAATATTAACAGTTTCTACAACATATAGAAAACACCTCAAAACTATCAAGTAACAACCACATTGCATAGAATAAATCAAAATCAATATAAATAGGACATCAAAGATGAAAGCACACAAAGGGTAGAGTTCGCTCTCACCGTATCTAGTTCAAGGTCTGGCAGAAGCATAGACTCAGAAAGTTCCTGCAAAAGCATGGCAATGTATTTAAATATAGCTGGTAAACTTTAATATTCTTCAATCGGTTCACACATTAATACTGAAGCTCCAGTCCAGAATCTAGATAACTGTAAGAAATTCTAGTTCTTGGACATTCAAAAGACTAATAGCCCACATAGATTCAATAAAATAGCCCTGAACTTATATAAATACAAGGAATGTCAGAGCTCCTTAATTCCTGATACAGAGTCCAACATGAAGGAGTATAACATTTGTTCATCGCAGAAGCCCTTTACTTATTCTTCATCTTTGTCTCGGTAGATTATCAATACAACTTTAGTCACAAATTCAACATAAGTACTGCTAATACAATTAGAGATGAAAGTACTCCTATAATCCCTTCACATTATGTTTTGATTCTTAATAGCGTTATTGGAGTACCATCAGAATGTCTGAGTATTAAACCTTTTTATGGTACAGGAATAAACTAATTCTAGAAAAGATTGCTTCCCATATTGACTCCCCATTTGCATTTTGAATGAGATTAATTGTTCCAATGATTATCACACAGATCACACCCAAGTTAAGAGCCCTCACGATTAAAAGCCATGACGTGGAAGCTTTCAGTGTCTATTTTCCATGTAGAATTGTGTTTCTCTTCTCTAAACAAATTGTATTGCTTGATTTTTATCTAAACTGCCCATCAAAATGGCAACAGAATCCTCATGAGTAAAAGCCATGACATGGAAGCTTTCTTTTCAATTTTCCATGTAGAATTGTGTTTTCCTGCTGTCAGATTATTTGTTAGTTGTTGTTTTTTAAGTAATGGAATTCAATTGGTATGAATTAAAAATCTCAACAATTTATAGGCAAAGTGTATGTCCAAGGGACTCTAAGAAAACAGTTCATATTCATTAACTTCATTCTTGGGGTTGGTTGAAGGTCTGTTTGTGGGAAATGGGCATACATTATGGTATTGTTAACTTATTTCAAGATTATTTTCAGACATACAACTGAGATGTCTGCATTTCTGTAACTTAGATTCTATTATTCAGGCTTTTAATATAGGCTTTGGAGAAGAACTCTTTTTGGTTATCAATGATGGCGTTCTTTATGCCTGATCATTTTGTTGTAGTACTTAATGGTGTCAGATTGTGTTTCCATCACACCACAATAAATATCAAGTTATCATTATCAACATAATGTGATGTTTGAGTTGTTACAATGTTCCTTAATACATATTATATCTTCTGTATCTTATATCGTGTGAACTTTATGTATGAATGCCTGAAGTCATGTTTTCAATACATTGTTTTTAGCTGTTTTAAAAGTATTTTTAAATATTTTCCTAATGTTTTGTCTATATGCATTTTTACATTTTGTTGTTTATATTCTCATTTGATTTCAGGATTTCTCCCTGTGATCCCCTCTTATCCGAGGGCATGGAAATTTTGGATCAGTTGATGCGGATCCTCCAGCTGCCATGCGATATACAGAATGCAGGCTGGAAGTAGGTACTTTGGATTTGTTTCTCATGTTAGATTGAACTTTTTGTAAACAGGTTGCTGCATATTTTTATTTGTGTATAAATTGGGGTCACAACAAATGTGTTTGGATGAATGTACTTGTTGCTAAAGATTATGTGGTTTGTTCGCAAATGATATTTGCATGATCCACAGATTTTAGTATTAGCAACATAGTACCTATTAGATATGTATTTTTCTCTATCCGATGAAGTAATTTTGGTTTACTCGGATGCGTTGGAAAGTGTTATAGTTGAAACATTTCTCCTTTAGAACCTTGTGAAATCTTAAATTGTGCTTATGTTCCTGCATTGATCAAAGATGATTTTCCTTCGATTCCCCGCAGGGTTTTCAGTTCGATTCCCTGCATTGAATACGTGTCACTACAACTGCACATACAACTTCATAGGTTGAATTTCTACTAAAGACGTGAGTACCTTTTCTACATCCCGGTCTGGAATTTTAGTTAAAGGACCCATGTCCATAGGAAGTTGGTCTTGATTTCTCCCATGATTACAATGACAGTAACAGGTGCCAGAGGCGCAAATCCCCTTTTTCAGTTTGGAGGGATGGCATATCACCAGCTCAAACGAACCTCCTTAGCGTCCTCACTGTTTTCCTTGCTTGTTTTCTAGCATATGGGTTGTTAAACAGATAATGAATATATGGATTGGCTGACAAATGGATTAGCTGGTAGTCTAGGTGACTAACATTTTTAGTCACCTCACTATTTTCCTTGCTTGTTTCTCCTGCTAGGCTTACAGAACTGCTTTGTAGTAGATCATTTAGCTATGTTAGAGCCGAGAGACCCCTTATGGGTTAGGGGCAGGTTTTTCACAATATACTTTTTTGTTTTTTTTAAATGAGGGCCCTAGTATCAATCACCTGCTGCAATTGTCTGAATGTAAAGTAATGACAAAAGTATAATACAATATATACTCAACTGAATTTGTTAATGCCAATAACAAACAGAATGCCATAGAATTACAAGCACGAAATTAGCTAAATTAGAGGAAACCACAATGTGAATTCAATTTTTTGTTCTTTAATACAAAGAGAACACATTTACTCTCCATTCTTTATTAACTTGAAATTGTATGAATTTGATACCCAACACATTTTGTGAGCTTATATTTCATTACTCAGAAACATAAATACCGGATATGAAAGCTATTTAGGTTTTTTTATGAGTGGTGCATTGCCAGAAACAGAGTACAATAGGTTCAATTTGGGGAAAGATTATTTTTGAATATTTGTTAGATCTATAAAATAAGATTAGAGTGTGTGGGCTTGGGAGTTTTCATCAATAGAATTCAGAAGTACTCTTGATCACTATTCCTTTGCCTAGAATGTTGTAGGTTGGTTTGAATCCAGGGAAGGTTGAGGGAAGTTGTTGGTGCTCTATTTTTTGTTAATTGCAACACTATGGCAGTTTGTGGTCTTAAGTTTGCTGACTTGGCTTGTAGATTCTTTTTTTTTATTAATCTCAAGGGTTAGTTTTTTTTGTCACTTTTCAGTCTACATTTTTCTTGACATGCTTTGTGTATTTTGTTCTTCAAGGCATTTGCTGATGAGATTGGCATTCCATTTTTGGAGACAAGTGCGAAGAATGCAACAAATGTGGAGCATGCTTTCATGACCATGGCTGTTGAGATAAAGAATAGGTGCACTTTTTTGTTATGATGTTTTCCAACCTTTAAAAGGTGCCTATATTATACAATTGTGATGTTAGATGTTTGTTTGACTCCCTAATTTTAATTGTGTGTAATGGTGTAAACCTGTGCCGGCAAATCCTAATAAATCTGATTGAGATTCTACTTTTTCTATGATCCTGCTGTTTTATGATAAAGTTAAGTGGTGATAAAGTAATCTACAGGAAGCCACTTACTGAACCTTCATCTCTGTCAGCAAAATAAAGAGTGTTGGATGTCATAATAATTGATTTTAGCCTCATTTGAATCAAACACGACCTACAAATATTTGTGGAAATATTTCATGCACCTAGTTGTTGCTGCGTTTTTCCAGAGGAGACAATTTCCTATAGGCAGAGGGTTACTGCATTTTATATCAGATTGTATTTGACTTCTTCAGACTATTGAAAGACTGAAATACCTTCAATATTTCTGAGCCTAAATCTCTAAACTAGTGGTGTCTTCTACAACACTCAAGGGATTACGTATTTGAGACAAGAGGTGTGCAAAAAGAACTCAGATCTGCTTCTTAGGTTTATACAACTCTTGTTTGAAGAAGTAGCAATGATTTACATCAGTTGGAAGGCTGTTAGCATCAACATCTTCTATAAAGGGACAAGTCTACTTATCTCAGTAAAAAGAAACACTTCCAGGCATGTAATACAGTGAATTCTTCCTATATATCAGTCCTTGTATTGTTGCTTCTCATTTTCTGTTTCAGTTTGTGTATTTGTGTTTTCTTGTTAAGATATGAATATTTAAATGATCTCTATATCATACATGGCGCTAACCTTTAAACCACAAGTTACTATGCCCTGAAAACACAATTGGAAGCTTTAAAGGAGAGTGCAAGAATCATATTTGAACTAAGTTGTGAAGAAGTTAGTGGGTAAAGGAAGTGTTTAACGAAATATCAAAACCAAAATATTCCAAACAATATATCTTCAAGCCTCTAGACTCCAACAGTATGCTACAGTAGATGGAAAGTGAAGTGTTTGACAAAATCAGGATTTAAATAACCCTTACAGTAAGGCTAACCTTTATCAGTTGGCAAGAGAAAACAAAGTAGCAGTAGTTTAAAGGAGTAGTGGTATAAACAAGTATGACCTAACAACAATTGAGTGAAAAGTCCAGGGTAGTATTGGCAAGGGTTATTACAAAATCAACAATAGAAATTTGTGTTTTGAAAAAAATTCAGAGTTTTGCTGTATTGGTCTCTTTCTATGGCTTTCTTGTTCTATTGTTTTGAGAAATCAGAGATTTTATAAGATATAGATCATTGAATATGATTTTCTAATCTATTATGTTGAGCAGGTTCAGTCCTGAGGCGTTGAGATTCACTTCTAAAAGGGTCTCCTTGGTTGGTTGGTTTAGTTAATTTTTTTTTTATGTTTTTCATTATATACACTTGGTGGTGGAGAATATCCAATTTTAGACATCATTGCATATGGGGTATATTATTTTGTAGGCGTATCTCTTTCTGTTTTGGCATGGATTCTTTAGATTTATTCATACTATGCCGTGATGCCTTAGATGTGCCTGTGCATGGGAATTTTTATAACAATTTTGGTCAGGTTCCAGGCTTCCAGGCTATAAAATCTTGCAAGCATCTTGAGCATATCTATCAATATGCTCAAGATATTCATGCCCAAGTTAATTGTATCCAAAAGTTTGCATGTTGCAAGCATATAAAATTATAAATACGCATGCCCATCATTTATTTATTTGAAATTTTTGTTGCATATGGATTGAACCTTCAATCATATTCTATTATTGTTTGCCTCTTTACTTGTGGCAGAATTACCATATGACTTGTCCCTATTTGAGTGACTCAGATATTTTAACATCAAAAATTTAAATATCAAATTTGATTAACCTCTCATTGAATGCATTTGATCCACGACATCAAAGAACTATATCCCACACTTTATTTGTTGTTTCTAAACAATTTCTTAGATTCAACAGTGCCAATGATAATTCCATTTTCAGTTAAACTTTTGCTTGGCCCTGGACATTTGTAATTCCTGGGTTGCATGCATTTGCATCACTAACCCATCTTCGTAACAATTTTGTTGAGGCTCCAGGCTTTAAAATCTTGCCAGCATCTTAAGCATATTTATCGAGCAAAGCGTTGTTTTCACGAAATTGTTGAACCACAGAGAGACTGATATGTTTCTCTTTTTACATGGAATTATTTCCTAAGATGCAGCGTAGCCTTGAAAGAGGGTTTTCGATAAAACGACTTCCCCTATACTCCAGAATAGAGCGTCCTAGATAGAGTCCTCATTGTGACATCTTGCTTTTAAGGAGATTATATTTTCTATTTTCTATGAAATACTATTGACTTAACTCCATTTATTTTGTATTGCAGGATGGCAAGTCAGCCTGCCATGAATAGCAGCAGACCTGCTACTATACAAATGAAAGGGCAGCCTGTTGTTCAAAAAAGCGAAGTTATATACACTGTAAGAATAATTTTTACTGCAACTGGTTTTGAAGAAGTGAAGTTGAAGATAATTGTATGTATTTTGGATCTCAGACAGGCAAACGTCTCTAGTTGTCGAGAGATCAACAATTGATAGACAATTAAAACAAATTTATTGCAAGTTGGATCTTGTATTCTTTTCTGTCTATGAAGGGCAGCAATTTGCTTTTGTTCCTGATAATTTGTGCAACCATGGATTATTGAACTCATGCGTAGTTTGTAAGATCATTCTTCTTTGAATTTTCATCATTGTCACAGTTGAACTGTTATATCTTAGAATTCTTTTAGTACTTGAAGCATTATTCTTGAATATGTTTGACATTCATTTTGTTCCCATGCAAAATTTGTTTGAATATCATCATTGTCAAACAATAACAACTTCTTAAAGGGTTCTAGCTCACTGGTAGAGCACCTGCCTAATTATAGGTAGGAGATTGGTGGTTCGATTCCTCTGTACCCTATCATAAATTAGTGACTAAGAAAACGATTAAATTCGCATATATACGACTATTATTAGCTAATTTCTAGTATCTTATAGCACGACTAACGTTTAGTCATATTTAGCTTAGTCATTAATATGTTATCATCTAGTAGTTTATTGAGTCATATATTTTGTCATTAATTGTGACAATCAATGACTAAATCAATAACTAAATTAGTGACTAAATTAATGACTAAATCAATAACTAAATTAGTGACTAAATTAATGACTAAATCAATGAGTATCAATGACTTAATTAGTGACTATCAATGACTAAATCAATGACTAGTGAAATACGACTAGAGATAAGATAGTGGAAATTGGATACTATTAGTCACCGACTAAAAAATAGTCGTTTATAGTCGAATTTTAGTCATTTTTTTATCCATTAATTTCTCATTTTGTACTAGTGTGTATTAGATTTTAAATTTGCGGAAGTTCAGAATGGCATCAAATATTTAGGCTTTGTGCTAAAATACAATGACTATCTAAGGAGGGATTGGTCCTAGTTGATTGGGAAGATTGAGAAAAAACTGTAGATTTCGTATAATAAGTGGCTGACACATGGGGAAGACTGCGTTTGGTGAAATCAGTCATGGAAGAAATTCCAATTTTTTGGATCACCTTGGCATATGTCCAAGTGGGTATCTTGGAAATGATAAGGAAACTATGCTACAGTTTCCTATGGAAGGATAATTCAGATGGTAAGCCCTATCCCTGGGCAGCTTGGGAAAAACTAGCTCTTCTTAAAGAACTTGGAGGTTGGGGTTTAAAAAACCAACAATGCTTTGCAAAGGCCTTAGTTGCAAAGGGGATTTGGAGAATTCTGAAACATGAAGGTCTCTCGGTAAAAGTAGTCTATTAGATATATATATATATATATATATATATATATATATATATATATCCTCTTACCATAGAGGAATGGTTCCAGACAAGAGAAAATCCCACTAGAAACGTGTCAAAAGGAGAGTTTTAGTAGCTTTTAACTCTATATTCATAGAGCTTATCCCCAAGCTTGATAATGTAAACAAATGGGAGGATTACATGCCAATATCCCTTTGTGATGTATTTATAAGTTGATTGCCAAGGTTGTTGCTAACAGAATGAAGATCATCCTATCAAGATCAGTGTCTCAAGAACAATTTTCTTTTTTGAAGGGTATATAGATACATGATGTTATAGGCATTGATTAAGAGCTATTGCATTCAACAAAGTTAAAAAAGGTTCCAGTTGCTATTGTTAAGGTGGACCTCTCCAAGGCTTATGACATGGTAAACTAGTTATTTTTAAGACTTGTTTTGCTTCAGGTTGGTTTTCAGCTTCAGTTTGTCAATTGGGTCTTATCTTGTGTACAATTTGTTTCCTTTGCTGTTAAGATAAATGGATCTGCCTCACCTTTTTTAAAACCAAGAATGGGGGTGAGATACGGTTGTCCCTTGGATCGCCTTCTTTTCATTTGAGTGGTTGAGGACCTGAGTATAGCCATCACACTTTCAAGATCAAATGGTTAACGTAGTGGTATAAGTATTGGTGACAATGTATGCTTATCTCATCTGATTTTTGTAGATGATATACTCTTGTTCTCAGATGGATCCAGAAGGGACGTCAATGAAAAATTAAAAGCTATTTAAGGTATCTTCTCAGAAGCTACAAGGTTGGTTATTAATTATAGGAAATCTATTGTTTCTTATATGAATTTGGAATAGGAGGATATGATTGGATCAATTCTGTATTAAATTTTGAAGTAGTGGAATTTCAGGATGGTATCAAATATTTGGGATTTGTGCTAAAATCCAATGATTATCCGAGGAGGGATTGGTCCTTGATGTTTGGGAAGATTGAGAAAAAACTATAGATTTGGTATAATAAGTGGTTGACACATGAGGGGAGACTGCTTTTGGTGAAATCAGTTTTGGAAGAAATTCCAGTTTTTTGGATCACCTTGGCATATGTGCCAGTGGGTATCTTGGAAAATATAAGGAAACTATGCTATAGTTTCCTATGGAAGGAGAATTTAAATGGTAAGCCCTATCTTTGGGAAGCTTGGGAAAAACTAGCTCTTCCTAAAGAACTTGGAGGTTGGGGTTTTAAAAACCCACAATGCTTTGCAAAGGCCTTAGTTGCAAAGGGGATTTGGATAATTTTGAAACATGAAGGCCTCTGGGTAAAAGTAGTCTATCAGAAATATATATATATATATATATATATATATATATATATATATATATATATATATATATATATACCCTCTTACCATAGAGGAATGGTTCCGGACAAGAGAAAATCCCACTAGAAACATGTCAGCCATGTGGAGAGCTCTATTATCATCCTTTGATTTGATATGGACTTGGTTAGTATGGAGACTTGGGAATGGAAGAAGTTTGCAACTACGATATGATCCTTGGATTTGTAGTACAAATCATAGGCTTCCAAATCACATGATTGGTGTTATCAAGGATCAAGGTAAGCGTTTTTTGTTTGAGATAGAATTAATTCTACTCCATTGTCTTAGGTTTGGTTATGGGCAGAGGATCTAGTATTTTAGGAAGAAGATATAAATACTTGAAATATATACATTAAAGATATTCAATATTGTCATATACATTTGGTGGATAGAGTGGATAACTTGGTATGGTCCATAAATGTTTCAGGAGGAACCTACATTCCTATTTTGGGTTACAGAAACCTGAGAGAGGAAGATGACCACCATGAGGTTCATTGGTGGATCCTAGTTGTAAGGAAACTAAATTGTCCTTTAAAAGTAAGATATTTATGTGGATGGTCTTACACAATAAAGTTCATCTTTGGGAGGTGATGATAAGGATATTTTGGATAGGACCTAAAATGTGTCCCCTCTATAAGGAAAATAATGAATACATTGAGCACTTATTTATTTTGTGTCCATGTATAAGGAGAATATGGGTCCATGCATCACATGTTACAAGGATAAACTTCATTTGGAATGGATTGCAATTTATGATTCTTTCCAAAGTTGGCTAAATAATGGCTTATTTAAAGAATACAAAGCTTTAGCAGCCTTAATGATATGGGGAACATGGATGGAAATAAATAGGGCCATATTTAATGACACTCATAATTCTCCAGAATTTTACACTACAAGGAGAACACCCTCTAGCAGAGGTTATAGCGGAAGCCCCTAAAAAAAGATCCCAAATATCTGTTTATAGTGGAGGTCTCTAGAAGAGGTTTTAGCGGAGGTTTTTGACCGGTGCTTTTGTAAACATAAAACACACTGGTTCAATTAAAGTGTGGATGCATCGGTGCAGAGAAAATCTTAATGCACCGATCATGAAAAATCCCCTTTCGATACGAGAAAAAAGTTGTTAGATTAAAAAAAATAGTAATATCGGTGCATTCACCATAGGAAACGCACCGGTGTGTACGTAAATTTAATGCATTGTAGTTGGCCCAAAAAACCATAGGACAAGAATAATATATTAAAAAAAAAAACATAAATGGTGTGCTAGATACTAACAAAAGCACCGTTGTGTTATGTGTATTGCAGCACTGAATCGAGTAAAATTAAAAACAAATTGCGTAAACAATTTTAATATTTTTCTACAAGTATGGTGCGTTTATAGACAATTACTACACCAATGCGTAACTCAAGATAGCACACCAGATTAGGGATAAGTTAAAAATTATTTATGTTTTATTTAAAATGTCGTGCCTTATTTTTTTTATATTTCTATTACATAACGATGTGTTTGTATTCTTCTGAAGAACCTATGCACCATCAAAAAGAACGTGTTGGCTCATCCTGGTATCGAGCACATTGAAGAAGGGTTAAATAAAAAAAATTACCAGCCAAACTATTCATTTTTACCATTCCACAGTGCTCTTAATCTCTCAAGTACTGGTGCCACCTTTGCCTCCCTAAAGCGCCCTGACATCGATGCTCCTCTTACCGACATTTCTCTTGTCCATTTCCTGGTACATGCTTTTTGAATTTTTCTAAACGGTGGGAAGATTTCATTTTTTGGAGTACGTGACAACCATGCCTCTCTGGCTAGAATATGTCCATGTAATCTCTTTGTTTTATTCTAATGTAAACTTTTAGCAGATTAAAATTTGAAATTAAGCTTGAATTTTCATTGTTTAAAAAAAATTAAAAATTTCGCGTGGTGCATTTGCATGCTTCGGCTCACAATGTGCTTCGGTGCACCTTGTAAAATTACAGGGTGCACCAGACACGGTGCACTATTAACCAACAAACACAGTGCATCACTGTATGATGTGTTATATATTATAGCGCACCAAGTCATTTAATTAAAAATTATAAATCTCAAAACAGTGCTTTCATTTATATAAACGCACCAGTGCGTGCAATTCTTCTGACTGGAAACGGTGCATCCCCTCACTGATAAACCAATTGCACCATTAAGACAGTGCGCTCAATTATAGAGCACCACCACATATTAATTAAATGTTTTATAAAACAATCCGGTGTGTTCAAGGAATATAGCACACTGGTGCGTTGGATTACATGAGGCGCACTGATACATGTGCGTCGTTTTAACCCTTAACACAATGAATCATTGCGGTGCGCTATTTTATCAGAGGGCACTGGACAATGTTAATTAAAAGTTAAAATTTTCATTTCAGTGTGTTAATTTTACAGTACACCGGTGCGTTGTATTGTTAGTTACGCACTGTTAACGGTGCTTTTTTAAGGTAAATGCACCGGGGAGATTGGAAAAAAGCTAGTGCTCCTCACTATTTCACAAATGCATGTGGCAATAGCGATGCATTGTCAATTTTTGTGCGCACTACTAGTGGTTCTAAAAAATTTAACACATGCACTGATGCTTCCCGCTTATGGAAGCACCAGTGATTTCTTTTCTTAGGGAAGCACCGACACCGACCCTAGATTCCCTAGTAGTGCTCTGGCGGTGTGTACTATTATTATATATGCAATGTGTCAGTGTTAGTCGTGTTATGAACCCACATGTGCCTTGTATGTAAGTAGTGCACGACATATAGGTGGCACACCATTACCGGTGCATATGTACAAATATGCCCCAAATGCGATGTTGGACTATTTTTTAGGCGCACCGAGTTGGAAATTCAAGTGTTTTTAGAAAATAATATTATTTCTTATTTATAAATAAAATTTTCATTTTACAATTTTTTTATGTTTTATATAATAGATTGGTGTATTTTATATGTTAATCAAAGACATTGGCGTAGAGAGCAACACCACCACCACCAACAACACGTTGACCATTACAATGTTCGACGACCATGGGAGGCTCAAGAGAGAGAGAGGGATTTGTATACTCACCCCATTACTAAACAGAGATGAGGCCTCTTAAGGGAAGTAGGCCTCCTCAAGTTCTATGAGGAGGCTACATCCCTTAAGGGGAACTTGGATTTTTTGATGCAGTTGATGTGTTGGTGGGATCACTAGAGACATGCCTTCCATGTTGGTATTGATCAGTGGTTCTATCCCATTGAGGAGGGTATATATTTTATTATTGGGCTATACAAGAGAGGGGAGGATTTTTCCTAGTTCCTTGATGTCCCAACCGACACAACAACTGAGAGTTAGGTTGTATACTCTTAGAGATATATCAGTGATGTCATCATTCATCTAGCTGATTTTTCAGGTTTCCGATGGACATCTACGCATCTCTTCTTTTGGTAGAGAGGATGTTAGGTGCCTCTTGCTGTTGGTGACCACCATTGCGCACTACACTACTGATGGGAAGCGCAATAGCTGCCCTCTATTATTCTATGTTGATTCTTTAATGCATAGGCTGAGATGCATTCAGTGGTTTGACATTTTTTTGCATTAGTTTTGTTTTGTGCTTAGTAGATGCCATGCACATTTCCAAGGAAGGGCCAAATTCCCTTTTGGTTCAAAGTTGTTCTCTTTATTTTTTGAGAGGTTTTTGGCCATGAGGCCTTCATTTGACCGTCATCCTCGTAGGACGTCGACTGAGGCTCATATGCATATGTGGGGCTAGATGCTACTCAAGAGGGGCCAACTGAAGTTCCATGCAAGGATTACCACAGAGACAAAGGAGCTACTACATAGCGAGGAGGATCACAGTTTAGCCCTAACATGGAAAATTTTAGGGCCGAAATTTCATCCATGGGTGAAATTTTGGGGGTTATAAATATTTAACGTGTGAATTTTAATATGGAATTAAAAAATAAATAAATTAATATATTCATCCAATATTTATTAAACAAATAATAACGAAAAAACAAATCGCCCTTCTCCCTATTAACGAGGAAGAGAAAAAATGATTTCGTCCTCTCAAATTTTCCTAAAACCCTTAGTTCGCCCCTGATTTTCAGTAAAATTTATGTTCAATATTTCATTTGCCCCAGATTCTTAGTAATGGAATCTTAGAGAAGTTGTTTCGCCCTTCTTATTTTGCTTAAATTGAGGATGCAATTGCATTGGCTTCGATTTTTAGTTAAATTCACGTCGAAACCTTACATGCTTCCATATTTTAAGTCTATTTGATCCCAATAAGTTAAAGGAATACATCAAGTTATATTCATAACATGTTATTAGAGTCATAGTGGCTTGAAAATACAAGAAAATAAAAAATTAAGTGCAATGGTGATACAAGAAAATCCTTAAGTGTTTTCTTGGCATTAGTACTTATTTTGCATTCGCCTCCATCTAGATATGTCTGCTTGGTATGGACCGTAGATTTTACTCAATGGTGTGCAAATGATTCAATGCACAGGTAATTTTTCTTACCATGAATGTGCACATGTTACAATGAATTTACTCTTTTAATACCATAAACCCATTTAATGTGCACGCGAGAGTTTCAATTTTCAATTTTATTAGTTATGCATGCCTATGAATATTTTACCGATTATCATGCCAAGTCAAGACTTTGGATGAGCCTAAGATGAAATAGATCTGGTGGAATTATTGAAGGCTTAATTTAATTTCCATCATGATTTCCTCTCTCTGATCATGCAATCATATGCATGCATAATGAATTTGTGGTGAATTTGAGATCTGCACTTTCTCTCACCATAAGCCATGTAATTTTGTGGATTCTTGAGTTTGCCATTTCATAAAATGAGTGTTCCTTTGACATAGATTTGGCATGGATAATTATTTTTAGTTCATTGGTAGGGATTCTTTAAAGCTAACCATTGTTTCCATGTAAAATCTCTATATCCATTTCTTCTTGATGTACTTGATTCATGCTTTAGTTATAATTTCCTTTGATTTTGTTGTATGCTCTTCCATTTCATTGTAGACCTATGGAAATTTTATTTCTCTTGTTCCAAAACTTAAAGGAAGATCTCACTTGTCCATACCATCCTTGATGTTTGTTCAAATGTATTTCTATGAATACACACCTCTTTAGAGATTATACATCAAAGATATATTTGGAAAAATTCTATAAATGGATTTAGTTTTATTTTAATCTATATTTCATAACTATGTATCAACTAATAAATTTCAAGTTACTAGAGTTTTGAACTATATGAATTTCACTAACCACTTATACTATGAAACGAGAACTTTATACTATGAATGAGAACTCTACCCATAAAAACGACGATTTTTGCAAAAAAATCACCAAAAACACCCCCAAAATAGAAAAGTGTTGATACCAGTATACACGCATTTTTTTTCAGGGTAAAAAATAGAGCCATGGCCTAAACATCCCATATTGTTGTTTACAAAAACTTTAAAAACAACCCTAAATTGGAATTTTTTTCTTTCTTCAAGAGATAAATTATAACTTTATGGAAAATTGCATATTAAACAAAAAAACAAATTTCTCTAATAATTTCACCACTCTAATCATATAAAAACAAAGAAATTATGATGCGATTGATAATGAGATAATATATTAGACCATACAAGAACAAATGGTTCATATAAATATTCAAAAACTCCTCTAGAGTTTCAATTACAAAAATCATACTAATAAAAAGCATCTAAAATGCTTCTTCAAATTCATCCATGGATTCTGATACCCCATCATCAAAAACTTCTCTAGAGTTTTCAATTACAAAAATCATACTAATAAAAAGCATCTAAACTACTTCTTCAAATTCATCCATGGATTCTGATACCCCATCAGAATCTACATTTTCTGTAGATGAAGGACTTGATGAAGATGTAGATGACCCATATTCTTCTCTATTATCAATGGGTGCACCATCTGAGTCTACATATATGCCCATAATTTCAGATGTCATATTCCTTCGGGATCTATGGCTTGGTTTAACAGACTCCCATCTTGCAACTTCTTGCTTTGGCAACAACCTCTTGATAATCTCTATAGTCTTGGACCAGAGAGTGTCTTTCTTTGTCAACTTGAAATCATAAACAAGTATATCAACTTCCTCTAATTTCAAGATGTCAATGCGGTGGCGATTTATTTTTTGACCCTTTCTTTTTCTCTTTCTGCAAACCATTTTTTCAACCACCATTTCTGCCTTGTACACACCATCAAATGGGTGTGTATCTGTTGCATACCAATGTACTTCTACTGATACTAATTATTCATTTTCTTTATTGACCTTCATAGCTTTTGCAATCAAGAATGGATAATGACGTAGATCATCTGTAGCCAAAACTGCAATCATGCAACCCTCCTTGATATCTTGTACTGAGCCCCTGTAAAGGTCTTCCATCTCTCGATGCTTTGCAGATAATCTTCTAGAGCCAATATACATTTCTCTTTCCTCTACTTGAGAAAATCAACAGCTTGAGGTTCAACATTTGTTACCTCGTTTTCATTTGATAAACTTTGTGGCCAAGCAAATGGAGACTTCAAATATATATCTCCATTTGTAGAGTTTGAAATTATGTCACTCTGCTCCATGAAAAAATACTCCCACCAAACAGAATCAACAACATCAAAGTACTCATATGTTTCTTCGATAGAATTTTTGATTTCTTCCAAGCATTGAGAAGAATCAACATCTCTACTATGTCACCTTGCATTATGAATCTCTGTAGATGATTGCAATAACAATAAATTTGAAGCATACATTTGACGATTTGGGATGAATTTCAGAAATGCCAAACCTGATGAAGGCCCCCATTTTGTGCTAGTTGAGTACTTCTTGCCCCACAATAGTGTTTTTCCATCAATCTTTTTTATACGAATTTGATGTTGAAAGCTAATGACATTAAGTTTTTCAATGCACCTTTCTTCACCATGCGATCCAAACAGAAATCTTCGCATGTCAACAGTTTGTTCCAATTTCTGTACAATAGGCTCTGGATGATATGCTTTCCCTATAATTTCAATCAATGATGGTAGGCTCCTGACTTTCTTCCTCCTCAATGTCCTTTCAAAATGGCTGAACATTTGATCAATATGATCATGATTATGCCCAACAAGAAGGAAATCAACTTTTACCTTTTTAAAAATTCCCAATTCAACAAGCATGCTTAGATAACCAAACACGATTTGATTTTTGTTTTCTTGGCTTGTGTTGTCCAATTGTAGATATAGAACTTCAAGAAGATCACCAGGCCAATGAGTAATGACATGGTGAATTATGTTGATGGTAAAATTTGCATCATTGTGAATGTTTGGAGCTATAAAGTAAACCCTTGGAACCATTTCACCATTAAAAACCATACACCCAACCAAGTGAAACTGAATAAAATTCCCCTCCTTTAAATTCTTTGGCACACGGACAAAATGTGGCAAGAGTGTTTTTTTTTTTTTTTTTCATGCCATCAATTATCAAACCCATATACTTATGTGGAGCATCATAACACTTCTTACGATGTTTGTAAAACTTTTTCCATTCATTTGATGGTTGATTGCGATGTTCTTGCAGTGTATTGATTATGGAATCTACAAACAACATAACAAAAAAATATTGTTAACTAGCTTTAATAATTGACATTTGTCGATTTTTGTTGTTGTAAACATACCTCTTTCTATCCCTTCTGATCTATTCCTTCTTTCTTTAAGAGAAGCACATGTACTGCAGACCCCCATCCTTGACCTCTTTGGAATGCGGATGTTGTTGAACTTCTTTTTCCACACTCTTGTGAAATATGCATATCTGATGAAGTTGCCATTTCCTTGACCACCTTGAACATAATCCTTGTATAAGTTGTAGATTTCCTGCCTTGTGAAATTATCTAGAATGCGTATTATTTCTCTCTTTGGCATACTCTCTCCATGCTTGGAAAAGAAATCATGCATCCATGATATTGCAATGTATGTTGATGGCCCAGTGATTCGTCCCTGATAATCGTCAGAATAAAATGTAGGATCCTTTTCCAGTCTTGTTTGGATTCTTGATAATAGAAGATTACCAATTGAGTGAATCCATTTGAAAGCATAATTCTTCCAATGCGATAATCATAACCTGTCCTAGTAGAAATCATGCACCCCACTAAATATGAATTTTGCATGCTTTTGTTCATTGATAAATACATCTTCCTTTTCTCCAAGGCATAATTGCAGCCTAAACTTTTCAAACAAATTTTGTGGCAACACTCACTCGAAATCAAAAGAGTAATGGAACTTGGACTTGTGAGCAATTCTTTCCTAGACCTTGTATAACTGGAATCCTTTGGATTGACATAAAAAGGTCTAGTCCTACACTTAATCTTACTCTGCATTGGATTCTGTCGCTGCATATCCTGGACCATTATGTCTGCAACAACATCCTCATTAGAATGAATGTTTTCATTGTGATGCATATGACCCCCCTCATTGAAAATTTCATCACCAAATTCAGTATGAAAATTATTGTCATGATCACTAATAAGTTGATCAATTGTTGACAGATCAATGTGACCATCAACATTATTTGTGCCACTCAATTCTTCACTGAAAGGGAACTCTTGAGATTCAACATTGACATCATTGTTTCCTGTAAAATCCTTACTTGGAGGAGAATCATTGTCTTCATCATTGGTGCTTGTAACATCCTTACTTGGAGGAGAATCATTGTCTTCATCATTGGTGGCTTCATCATCAACATAATGATCATATGTGCAATTGAAATCCTCGTTCGGAGGGAAATCATCATCGGTGCCATTGAAATCTTGACTCGGAGGAAATCATCATCGGTGCCATTGAAATCCTCGCTCAGAGGAAAATCATCATTTGTTCCATTGAAATCCTCGCTCGGAGGAAAATCATCATCGGTGCCATTGAAATCCTCGCTTGGAGGAAAGTCATCATATGTTCCATTGAAATCCTCGCTTGGAGGATAGTCACCATCATTTCCATTGAAATCCTCACTTGGAGGTAACTCATCATCGGTTCCATAGAAATCCTCGCTTGGAGGAAACTCGTCATCAGTTCCATTGAAATTCTCGCTTGGAGGAAAGTCATCATCTGTGCCATTGAAATCCTCGCTTGGAGGATAGTCACCATCGTTTTCTTTGAAATCCTCACTTGGAGGTAACTCATCATTGGTGCCATAGAAATCCTCGCTTGGAGGAAACTTGTCATCAGTTCCATTGAAATCCTCGCTTGGAGGAAAGTCATCATCTGTGCCATTGAAATCCTCGCTTGGAGGAAAATCATCTTCACCATGATTGATGTCTTCTTCCTCACCAAAATCATCATCTGTCCCATTAAAATCCTCACTTGGAGGAAAATCATCATTAATCGCACAAAAATCCTCGCCTGGAGGAAAATCATCATTGGTCCCATTAAAATCCTTGCTTGAAGGAAAATCATCATTGGTGCCTTGAAAATCCTCGCTTTTAGGAAAATCATCATTGGTGCCTTGAAAATCCTTGCTAGGAGAAAAATTGTCATCATCTTGTTTGTTGTCTTTAGGATCCCCACTTGGAGGAAGCTCTTCATAATCATCACATTCTTGCCCTTCATTACTAGTGTCTTCAAAATCTTCATAATTAGGAAGTTCTTAAATAACATGCTTGATTACATTTCTTGCACTGCCAGTAGCTTGGCTAGATGAACAATACATTTCTTCATTGACATTAGAATTTACTTCAGATGAGTCCATGACTTCTCACTAAAAGATAGAATTATAGAAAAATCTTAATCGCTCAACTGCAAAGAAATTTTACCATAGTCCTCACCAAAAAGTAGAATGGTGCAACTGTCAACCAACAATCTTATAGCTATGAGAATGAAAATATCCCTCCAAAATATTCTCTCGAAATGTTTCCCTCCAAAACTTCCCTCCAAAATTTTTGTTCAAATTTTTCATTCAAAATTTTTCCTCCAAAATTTCCCTATAAAGCGCACATTCATAAAACTATTAAAAAAGACGAAAGTATGATATAAAAAATTGAAATAATGTATAAACAAATTACATATTTCTATCTCAGACATATAAGACTAGTAAAATTTATTGTAACATTTTTTATATACAATTTGTAATAAAGTAATGGCTATTTACATTTTTTAACTCCCACATTAATAAAATTAGTAATATTTCGTTTAAACATATCTTATATAAATTTAATAATAATTCAGTAACTAATTTCATTTTTTTAATCCCACATTCGTAAAACAAGTAAAGTTAAACCTAATATAGGATATATAAACCATTTAGATTTCTACTATTCATCATTTAATTTGGAGCAATTTAGTAACACTTTCAAGTTTAGTGTTTTTTCTGTTTTTAATAAATTAGTTAGTTTTATTGTTAATTTTGCAATGATTGTTTTATGGCTTTATTGATTTAGAAATGCTTGTTTTATGGCTTTTATTGATTTATTCTTTTACAATTTTGTTTATCTCACATTTTTAAGAGTGGTTTACTTAAACCTAATCTATCTTATTAATACACTAATTTTTAGACTTTGGAGCAATTCACGAAGGCTTTCAAGCAGAACGAGAAGATTGCAGAGAGGAGCTTCTAGAACTTTCAAGTGAGGAGGTTCTACCACTTTTCGGGTTAGTTATATATATATATATTTTTAATGATTTAAAAAAAAAATTCAAGTAGTATTAATCGAGGCAAGGCTTGCCTATTAGTATTGGGTTTAAAAAAAAAAAATTACCTACGTTTAAAAAAAATTAAAATACCCCCCTAACCTACCCACTAACCCTCCCCCCACTGCCCTCCTCTCCGCATCCCCTACCTTCCCCCTCCTCCATCCTCCCCGCGTCCCTCCCTTCCCCCATGACCACCCCCCTCACCCCTCCCCCCTAATCCCTCCACCGGCCGCCCCCCTCGGCCCCCGCCCTTCCCCCTCCTCCCTCCATCAGCCGCCCCACATGGCCTCCCCCCTCCTCCCTTCCCCCGCGACCCCACACCTCTGTTCCCGGGTGGCCCTTTGGCACCCAAGCGGATGGAGATCGCCCCTCGTGGGAGGCGCGATGCTGGGCATCGTGCCGCCCACGAGGGGCGACCCTTTGGTGCCCAAGCGGGCAGATCTCCGCCCGCCTGGGCGCCAAAGGGCCGCCTAGGAGGAGAGGTGCGGGGACGGGGGAGGGGGGCTGTGGGGGAAGGGAAGGGTTGTAGGGGGAGGGAGGAGGGGGAACGCGGGGGGGCGGTCGGTGGAGGGAGGAGGGGGAAGGGTGGGGGCCGAGGGGGGGCGACAGGTGGTGGGAGAAGGAAGGAGGGGGAAGGGGGGGTGCCGAGGGGGGCAGGGAGGATGGAGGAGGGGGGAGGGGTGGGTGCTAGGAGGGGGAACGGGGGGTCTCTAGGCGGGGGGTAATTTAAATTTTTTATTTATTTATTATTATATAGTTATGGGGGGGACGCTAGGAGGGGGGGGTAATTTAAAAACAAATTTAAATTTTTATTATATAGTTATGGGGGTAGTTATTTTTTTAATTTGTTATTATATATATATATATATATATATTTAACAAAAATGGCTAAGAGATTTTATATAAAAAAAAGAAAAAAAAAAGATTACATAGTTCCGAAGATAGACTGATCCCAAGATAGGACTACGTCCATGACTCCTTTATCATCTACAACTAGTCTTCACTTATCCTGATACTTTCCTTTTCTATGGAAACTGAATCTTCTAACATATTGCCCAAGAAGGAACTGGGCTGCATTTACTACTAGCAAGACCAAAATTGTTGCTATCCTACTTCTTACATACAACTCGATACAATCCAGGGATTAATGATATGAGGTTTGTTGGCTTCTTGTTTTTCTTGGAGAAGTTAAACTTTCTTTTGGCTTCAAAGAGGGTGAAGCTCCTCTTTTCTTTTTGTCGACTTTGATCCAAATTGATGGCTCGACAAAGGCTTCGAGAATGGGTACTGCATTTTCGGGTGCATCCTTAGGGGCTTGGATAACAGTATCTCGTGGAGATACAAGTGGATCTTTGTCATTGGCGGGGATCCTTTGTTCTTGTAGAGTGTCCTCTGATTTAGCCTGAGAAGCATCCTTAGCTTGTGATGGAGCCTCTTCGGATAGATCTTCATTTCTGCTTACTATATAATGCTTGGAGTTTGCTCCTTCCCACCAAGTGGATTTTTGATGAAGCTGTTTAGATTTGGGGATCTGAGAGGCTTTTGGGCAATCTTTTATAAGATGTCCAGTTGCGAAGCAAGATCTGCATCTGAACATCACATTTTCATAGTCTAGCTTTTGCACCCACACATAATCCTTGCTGGTCAAATGGATCTCAGTAGGAAAGCCAATGTTAAAGTCCATTTCCACACAGATGCGAGCAAAGGTAGTTTTGATGTAATCCTTTGTTTCTGGACTGCGATCGTAGAAGGAGCCCAATGCATTGCCAATAGATTTAAGCGAGGCCAAGTTCCAGAGATGCAAGGGAAAATTTGGAAGTCGAACCCAAACTGGAGCAGATGAGATCTGGTCAGTAGTTGGGTCGAAAAGAGGGCTCCAGGGTTTCATAAATAGCCCTGAACTTCCCAAAAACCACGGACCAGAGTCAAGAATGATCTATTTTTCCTCAGGAGAATCGAAATCCACAACAAAAAAACCCAGAGCAAAGGAGTAAATAGAAATTTCCTCAGAAACAAGGGGTTTCCATACCTCCGAGATCCACTTATGGAGAGCAACTAGGCGAGGCCAGAACCCATTGAAGCGACAAACCAAAGCCGACTCTGTGAAATTCCTCGCTTCTAAAAGAGATTCTTCTACCACCACAATGGATGGCGCATGCATTTCCTGAACAAACAAGGGAGGATGAGCACAGGATGCCTTTTCCTTACTAGAGAGTGAGGCCGGGATCGAACCTCCGGCTGGAGACGAACAGGAGGAACGGGTTGTAGAGGCATAGATGGCCATCATTCTGAAAACAGACGTAGGGAGAATCCGGGCAGGCTCGCGGCGGCCGACCAAAGCCGTTTCAACATGACCTAAAAAAAAGCATTTAATTTGTTATTATATTGATAGGGGGTTAGTTAATTTTTAAATTTTTTTTTTTTTTTATATTGTTAGGGGGTAGTAGTGTTAGTTTTAAATTGTTTTTTTTTAAATTTTTATTATATACTTAGTGGGTATGGGCTAGGTTTAATTTTTTTTTGTAAATTAATTATTATATATTTATAGAGGGGTTAGGGGTAGGTTTACAATTTTTAAAATATTTTTCAAAACTTAAAAATCGACGATTATGAATGTAAAAATATTTTTAAATTTTTAAAAACGTTTTTCAAATACAATTTATAGTGACTATTGATGTTGATTTTGTTTAGATTATGAATGTTTGTTGATTGTATTTTAAAATTATACCTTTTGGATATAGGGACAATGGAATCAAGAAAGTTATCTGTAAACGTTTCTGGATCAAGAGCGGCGATGATTGCATCGAAAAAAATAGTTGAGGCATATGAGAATGTTGAGCATTAAGACGAAGTTCTTAGCTTTGAAGATTTAAAATTGAAGATTGCTAGAGAATGGAAATATGCAACAGAAGAAGACAAAACAGATTTCCATTGGCATATGAAGGAAAAATATCATGGAAAACCAGAAAGTATTCACTTATATTGTGGTGCATTTCCATATATTCAATCAGATTACCATTCATTGGGATTGCTGAGAGATATATGTGTGATTTCGGGTACATAAATTGTTTATGCACAAGTGAAGCAAGCCAGGACCTTTGCCAAAATCCGATATTCTTTGAAGATTTCAAAATATAATGCTCACGAAAATTTCATAGATTTTTGTCAAGGGGTCGTGCATGAAATTGACAGCAGGATAGTAAGTTTGAATATTGATTTATTCTTAAATTGGTTTTGTTATAACTTGGATACCACAATGTAATAGATTTAATACAATAATGTTTTTATTTTGCAGTATTTTTCCAATTCGATTTCAAAAATGTTGAAAGGAATTTATTATACAGAGTAAAATCCTATGGATGTCATTAATGCCGCTATTCAAAAGGGACCAGAAGCAAGGAAGAAGAAACAAGTGTCGAATGTTCAAACTGAAGAAGTACAAGCACAAAGAGGAAAGAGCATCCGACAATCAAATCAGGTACCTAGAAGGGTTATATTTAAATCTTCATCTCTCCCAACTAAACATGTTGAAAGTGTTGCAAATGAGCTTGCTACTCCTGCTAGTAAGAGTAAAAAACAATCACGTAAAAGAAATATGGTTGAGAGTGCCTTGATTCCTGTTGAAGGTATTGTGGATTTAGAAGGAACCCCTTCAAATCAGAAAAAAGGAGGTCTGTTGTTACTGAAGCCAATGTTATTCATGAATCTGATAGTGAAACTTCCGGGGGCAGTAGGGAAATCATTACTCCAGGTGCTGATCTAGAGGATGGCATTGTCAAGACAACACAAAATGCCATTCGAGATCGATTTCAGAGGGATAATTTGGTTAACAATGGACATACATTTGAGTTGAATATGAATCAACTTTATAGATCCATAGAAGGGCAAGATCAATTTAGAATTAGAAAACCACATCACTTTCATATTCACAACTTGAAGGCATTGATGAGGCACAATCCCTATGCACATGTGGTTGACTACCTAGTCCTTGTTGACCTGAAAGATGTTCCTACTAGAGATGAATTTGATCAAACAAGATGTTTTCAGTACAAATATTACGTTCTTGGTGGGAATCATTCTGCAGTGGCAAGAAGAGAGTTGATGCAAGAATATCCCAATAACACTATTTTTGAAACAGTTAAATTCATCATTTATGTTGGTTTAATAGATTTAGAAGCAAAGTTGTTGGCATGGGATCATAACACAGATAGTGAATATAGGTTGACAATAACATTTATTCAAAGGGTGAGATTTATCCACAGTGAATTTGTGCAAATATGTGATGGGGAAAAATCTAGAGTTGATGCAAGTTTTCGGAGACAATGTTGTCTGGAAATAGGTCTCCCTATTAAAGAGGATAATGTGAAACAAAAAAATGCCAAAGGAAGTGATGCATTCAGAGCTATAGATGCCTATTTTCAGTTGGCATTTAGAGTTGCAAAAACATGGATTTGATTGATGACATATTTATCTTGCGGGAGAATATTGGCATAAAAAACCAGAAAGTGAAAAAAGGTAGAGCTATTACATGGAGCGGTGGTAAGGCAGGTCCTGACGTCAAGAATTTGCTAGAAGACATGACTATTACACCTTGGAGAACAATACAAGGTGTGAAGGATGAAACATTGATAGCTACACTACTATCACGGGTAAAGTCAGGTGATTTATCCATGGAGGAAATGTGCAACAAATTTGACAAGTAGTTGATGTTTTTTTATGGTACAATGTTTAGTTCTTGAGTTTAACATTTTTGTTATGTTCTAAGTATTCTGTTATATTATTATATATGATTGTAAACATCGTTTATTGTTTCACTGTCTAGTCACAAGGTCTACATGAAAATACAAGAGGATATGGTTATAATGTTGAATGAGAAGAGTTGGGATGATGTCAAATGCAACTATCCAGACTCAATCTCGATAGAAACTTTAAAACAATTTTTTGTAGCATTCAAGAAGGTATGGTGATCTATGATACATCCTATTTTATTTCTTTTCTAATTCAATTAATTTCTATTTTATTACTTATTGGTGTAATTTTCATTTGAAGATGCCAAAGAGGGGTACAGATGGAGTACCAGAGTCCTTCAAAATTCATATCCAAAGAGCCAAAATAGAACGACAAAGGAGACAACGTCTTGCAAACGTTGAACTTGATGATACACTTGATCATTATATTTGGAATGGGATTGACACTGTGCAATATAAAGTCATTTTAGGTGATTGTGTAGACATTGCAAATCTTGTTCCTAAAAAGGAGTACACACTAGTGATTGTAGATATCCCTCATGGATACAATATCCGAAACACTACTTATGATTGTGAGCCTTATACTTACCAATCATTCAATAAAGTGGTTTCAGGATTTGTAGACGTCACAACATCACCACTATGGAGATTTGTTGTTTTCCATTCAGACACACAATTAGGGGGGTTGTTGAAAGCTTTCAAGGGTAAAGGAAAAAAAAGGAAGCAACTTTGTTGGTAATATATTTGCACTATATTATCAATTTTTTGAATTTATAAATCAATTATATTTATTGATAAGTTAATTATTTTTTTCAATATTTTTGTTACAGGAAAAATCCTAATGTTTGTATCTTTGGCAGCGATCCATTCCTGAGTGATATTGAAAGCATACATCTTGCAACTTGGACACAGGATGAGACTTATGAATCTCTTTTAATCAATGAAAAGAGTGGAGGAAAACATAGTAAGATGTTGAGTTATAATGCCGTGGTAAAACAATTACCATATGAAGAAAGGGATTTGAAAGGAGTGACTGTAAACATCTATCAAAAGCCACAAGCGTTGATTAATTATTTCATAGATACATTTTCAAGAGAAGGAGATTGAGTCTTAGATTTGTTCTCGGGTTCAGGTAAACTTTCTCATATTACATATGAAAGCATATATCAAGTTTTATTGTATGTTTTATCCTTCATTATTTTATTGTTTTAAAGTATGCTTCTTTATGCTATTTGACTTAACTTTATTTTTGTTTTTGGTGATTAGGTACAACAATAGCATGCTCCTTACAGAAAGGAAGAAATTGCATATCCATTGATAATGATCCACTCCAATGCAATTAAATAAAGCAAAGAATTAATGCTATTCAAGTTTTTTCAGATGAACTGCAAGAAGTTGGTTTGAAGAAAGGAGAGTTTAGTGAAACACTTGAGGAAAATATGTCAAAAGAGCCTCAACCCCCATTAGGAGGGGTGTTTTGATAGGAGCACTTTGGGGATCTTGCAGACATAGAAGATCCAATGTAAGAGGACATTGATGTCCCTGAGGAAATCCAAGCTCCAGAAAATTCCAACATCGATGAAGAATTTGGCCTGCATGATATTGTTGATTAGTTTCATGTTTTGAAGAAAATGTTAATTTTGATAATTTTTGACAATTTTTTAATAAGATATATTAGTAATGTTTTGACTTTTAGACTTTATTTTAGAAATAAAATTTCTACATATAATGTTTTTAATATGTTTTTTACAAATAATTTGTGTAGTTTTTTTTGAATTTATGTGAATTGTCACTTTTCGGAAAATAATATGAAATAGTATCATTTTTATACAATTTTTTTTTGAAAATTCATTGAAAATGGTTTTAAATGTCTTTATTTATAGAATTGTTTACAATTTTGTTATTAAAAATGTCTTATTTTGTCCATAAAAAATATCTTATTTTATAGAAAAAATTGGAAAATGTATATGTTTTTCATTATAAATTGCTTAAAAATGTATGCTATTTTGCTAAATTTCTAAAAACATACCTGAAAATATAAATTAAATATTTTATGACAAAGATAATTCAAAGGCCCCCAAAAATGCCTCAAAATGAAAATGTGTGATACTGGTATCAACCCTTTTTGAAACGGAGGTAAAAATAACTACTAAAATTAAGAGAGAAAAATGAGAACTGTGTCGAGTTCTTGTTTCAGAGTATAAGTGGTTCACTCTAGTTTTCTGAAACAGAGACATTGGTGCACAAGGACTTGGACTTGCATGCATATGAGACTACTTGATTTTTTTAGGGTAAATAGAAGTAGGGAATTGTATCAAAATAGTGGAAAATATGCACAAGTGTGATACGATTACATAATTGAGCAATTCTTTTTGGTAAGCCTAACTTTTCCTATTACAAAATGCATTAAGAAGAACAATGAGTACGAGTGCCTAAGAATATAATTGTATTGCATATTAATCGAGAGTGTCATAATTGTGTTCCTATAAAAAAATAATGGTAAACAACTTCCTGGATAGATTATGGATGACCCTAATTCACAAAAGGGTTTGTTGGTGAGTTCATCATCCTACTATGGTGGGATGCCTATACACTTTGAAAATCTTGGCATCCTCACTAGACTCTAAAAGGAAATATTTCTTATTTTTATGGACAATAATAAGTGTTGTAACTTGTTGAAAGCCTTTGAGGGAACATTTTGAGCTAGTTAAAATAGGATGGATGTAGACTAGTGGAGATGTAGTAAATTAGGCGGTGTAGAATATCTAAAAAATTGACTCGCCCTTATTAGGGGTGAGGTTATACCTTTTTTATATGGAGTTGGATTTGGTTGCTGGATAAGTTGGAACTGTTAGAGTAGCATGAATTTTACATATGATATATATAAGTATATAAGATCTGCTAGATGTATGGTGGTTGAATATCTTTAAATGCATGAGTTAAACGAATATCCAAGGTTGGATTAGTTTTTTTTCTTCTTCTTGCACAGTATTTTCGTTTTTAGGATAAGTCATTTGCATTTTATTTATTTGAAACCTTTTACTTCAACCCATTTTAAATATTTTAAATTGTAGTGTACCATTCTTATCACGATTTTCAAGGTCACGAATCTTCTTCTTATTGATAGTGATATCTGTTCTTAGAAGACTTTATTCCAAGGACCGTGTGGTAAATAGTTGGTCATGGATATGGTTCCCTTTGGTTTAAAATAACTTGGCACTTTAAATCTTCTTTTGTGTAGGCATGCTATACTTTGTTTCCAAGGTTTTGGTGGTTGTCTTTCATACAACTCCTTATACAAGAACACTTTGATAATGTATTGCAACTCCTTATACAAGAATGGTTTGATAGTGCAGTATAATATTTACTTTGAACTTAAAACAATAAAAATGATTGTACAAATTTGATTGACATATTGTTTACTTGTGGCAAATCTTGTCAAGAACTTGAATGGGTCCTGTGTTGGCAGTTGCGAGCTTTCGGTGGCAATGTAAATTCCAAATTTGAGTGATAATAATTATCTTGAATTTACAGAGTCAGAATAAAATAATAATTATCTTGTATTTACAGAGTCAGAATAAAATAATAATTATCTTGTATTTATCATGTCAGGAAAAATGGTTGGATACCATATCGATGAATCGATATTTGGAATAATTTTATTTTAGAGTAACCATCAAGCGAATCCTGCAAATAAGAAGAATGTTTAATAATCTAGACCAAGTTGGAGTGGTAAATCCAGAAGACAAAATAAGAAAGAAGAATCTTAGTTTGCATGGATGTTTGTTTACATGAAGAAGAAAATTTAAGCATTGAATCTGGGCAGAAAGCGTGGCATTGTTTTCTACGATCCGCATCACCAAAAATCATGACAACCATGTTTTGAGATTAATTCAATTACGATGATTAGATAAAGGTTTATAAATTAAATAAATCAGCCCAATATATATTAAAGATCTACATAATTATCTAAGAGTTGACAAGAGGTTATTAATGTTAGTAGCTTTTTTAAGACAATCACCTTTTGCACATAAGCTTTTCTACTTATTAGTCCCTGCCCGTAGGCGTAGCAGGGACTATAGGAATCGATTTCTTTCTCCTGCATTACTTTGGCACTATTACCAAAACGTTTTAGCCAAAGTTTTTTAGGATAGATTCTGTTATGATCAATGAGGTAATTTAGAGCCTTATTTGGCCTCAACCCCAGGCCACACCATTTTTTATTATTTATTATGCAATCCTGGCATCCTCCACATTGTTCTCCCTCGTTTGCTTATGTAATGTACCCATCTACTGACCCAATGCAAGGAAGGGAACATGGCACTATAATCTGGGCATTTCATAAAGCTCAGCCCACTAATTAGAATCATAAGAATTTATACATTGGTGTGCAGATACAATTAGGTAATATGCACAGCGGAATTTAAAACTAATCCACACACACACTTCATGCTCATCCAGCATATCAAAATAATCATTAATGAAACATTTCAGAAGTAAATACATAGACATAAAAACACTTATCTTCATTATACAACTGTCCCAAGCAACTAGCTATGTCGCTGCAACGTTCCACCCAACCATAGGCTCTTCGACAGCTTATACTGAGTTCGTCCGAAGGCCACCCCCGAGCTGGGCATGATTCTCACAAGGAAAGGGGACATTCCAGCCTACACACAGCCCATTAACCATTTCATCTCAGCCAAGCCATTCCAACTGGGTTTATCAGACTACACTTGAACAATGGATGCTTATTCTCAAGCTCAAGCCAAAGCTATGGGTACCCATAACCCATACCCAACATACTCTTCTCTCACACAGCATGCACAGACATGGGGCAGGGATGCACAATTCAAACAATGGGATTTTACAAAGAATATGGCCATGGGTTTTCTAAAAAACGTTCCCAACCAAAAACGGATTGTGGGATGGGGCAAACAACCACAAGGAGGAAAAACGATTTCTTCCCCAAATATCTCAGCCTTCAACAGCCCAAAACGGTCTCTATTGAATCCCCCATTCGATTTCCCCTTCTTCCCCACTGGTATACAACACGAAAATGCCCTTCTCTACAGGGAGAACGAAGAAAAACGCAGCAGACATGCCTGGAAAACGCCCAGGTGGCTCTAAACTCGTGAGGGAGAAAGAATGATGCATAATGGCTTGGGGAAGAAATTCATGGCTCTTTCTTGCCCAAGGAGACAAAACACGTTTTTCCATGAAGGGTGGCTTGCCCATACCCGAACTTGGACAGCCATACCTCTCCATTCCCAAGGAATTAACTACCTCAACCCACTCTTGGGAGAAATCAATGGTTGGGTACAAAAGTCAACATGGGTAGTTGAGGGTTTGATGGGTTCTCTTATTGACATTTGGCTTGACTCTAGTGGCTCAAGGGTTTGAATGTTTTCCCCCCCAATTCCTTGTGAAATCATGCCCCCATCTCTTTGTTGCATTGGATAGCTAGTTGTGGGTATTTTTTTTATTAAAATGCATATTACATGATATTTGAATTTTCAATGTGCATTGCTAGCACGCAAACCATATGCGTCACTAAATCGATGGCGGGGCCTTGGCCTTGAGCTCTTCACCATGATTTCATATCAATATTACATCATTTATAATGTTAATGCCATGGGGTCAAACTGGGGACATTACATTCCCCTCCCCTTGGAATAACACCGTCCTCCGTGTTCCAACACTTCAGACTATATACTCACTTTACACATGATTCAAAATTCACAAAATGTGACAGGTCTGTCCTACGTTTCATCCCTTTACTTTGAAATTTCAGGATCAAGTCCTCTAGCTTCCACAAGCTGCTCCTGCTAGCTTTGGTCTTCCATCTCTACAGGTGGGCATTGCTCCAGAGAAATCCCTTTCCTTTATTCACCTTCTAGCTGATCCACAAGTCTAGAATTTCATGGATGCCATCCTTCTTGTTGTCTCGGCAACTGTTTGAGGAAGACTTCCAGCCAAAACAAATAGCTTTTGGCCTGCTGCCATGATCAATGTGCACAACTGGCTCTCGCTTTTCTCACTAGCAATCATTTGGCTAGTAACAGCTGCAACAATGGATTTCAATGTCTCTCCTGTGAGACTTATCATGCAATTCCTGTCAGGACAAGCATAACACAATGTTAAAATTAGTCAATTAATTGCCTAATTTACATGAACGTCCCTGCTTTACTCATGAGACTTCCACACATTTCATGCTTTCCCAATATACACAGGAACTCGTTCATGTTCATCCTTTCACCGGAAATAACTATTTCAGCATTCACAATTCATTTCAAGCAATTAAACACAAATTGTTTTCATTTATGACATGCACTCAACAGTATTTTTGTTTCTGAGATGCATCAGTCAAAAAGGAAAGAGAAGAGTAAGAGTTTCCCCCTCTTAGTCTTGTTCCAATCCGGAGCCACACCATCACTGGTGGTTCTATGCTCCTTAGCCTCTTTCACTTCAATGTGAATGCTTGACTTGCCCTTTCTTGGCTACGACACTTTAGTGTCTAAGGTTTGTCTAATGCCTTTCAACTAGGGAACCCTTCCCCATTGTTGCTTACAGAACCTTTGGCTGCTAGGACCCACACAGTTCCACTAGCACCATATTTTTATTACCACTCGTACTGAGCTCTCTTTAGGACGGTCACATGTCCCCATGCATCCTCCAGACGCTTTCATAGTCCTTGCTTTCAACAATACCTACACTCCAACATTGAGTCCATTCACATGTTTAGTGTATTTCCATAGGGTTTATCTCCAAATGAGAATTTAAGAAATCACAATTAAATCATATACACACATATATTCATAAGCAAGAGTTGCAAGATAACCGAATACTTATCTTTATTGGATGTCTTCACTTTATCCCACAGGATCCTTCTTCGCTTTCCAAGCATTGGATTTCCCGTGGATACAACAATGAAGATTGGGCCAGCACGTAGGCTACTCCACAACCATTCGAATAGGAAATGTCAGGCTAGTGCGCTGACGGGTTTTATCAATTGTTTAAGGGAATGTTTGGCCAGCACGCCGGCTGCTCCACAACATCAAGTGGTTAATGCCCAACTAGTCACTCTTTGGACTTATCAAGGACTTTATAGCGTTCAATCAGCTACTCTCTGGCTTTACCAAGAATTTATAGCTCCAACCAGTTACTCTCTGGCTTTACCAAGCTTTTATAGTTCTTTCAGGGTCCTTGCTTCCTGTAATGGCCAAGGTTTCCAATAAAGAAACAACAGTGCATTAGCTTGGTTGTCATAAGACTTATACCTAAAGTCTTCATTATTCCAAACAAGAAATAAATGAAAATGAATACTTATCTGTATGGTGCATTTTCCTCGCTACTCCACAGGTTTCCTTCTCTGCTTTACAAGCCTTAGATCGCCTGTGGGGTGGATGCTTGGCCAGCACATATGCTGCTCCACAACATCATCCGAATAGGCAATTCCAAGCCAGTGCGCTGACTGGGTTTATCAGGCATCCCAAAAATCAGTATGCTAAGCCAGTACGCCGACTGGGTTTATCAAGCATTTCAAAAATCAGTATGCTAAGCCAGTATGCCGACTGGGTTTATCAAGCATTTCAAAAATCAGTATGCTAAGCCAGTACGCCGACTGGGTTTATCAAGCATACAATAACCATTTCCAAGCCAGTTCTCCGACTGGGTTTGTCAGGAAATAACACCCTTCACCAATACCTCCACAACATGCAAGTAACCAATGCCAACCCAGTACACCGACTGGGTTTGTCAGGCATTAATTTAACAACATGCCAAGCCAGTACACCGACTGGGTTTATCAGGCATCCAACAACCTTTCGCCACAACACCCAAATAACCAATGCCAAGCCAGTACACCGACTGGGTTTATCAGGCATACAACAACCATTGCCAAGCCAGTACACCGACTGGGTTTATCAGGCATACAACAACCATTGCCAAGCTAGTACATCGACTGGGTTTATCAGGCAATATGAACAACATAATATGATTACGTGGCTCCTTCTCTCATGCAAACCAGTGGTTCTCTCCAGGAACTCCATAGGTGACTCACTTGACTGCAGGATAGCATGGACCCACAATACCCACTCACACTACACAAGGATGATACCCCTTTTCTGCAACACAGCTTCTCGGGCCTATCCATCCCTTCTAGTATCCTTTAGTGTGAGCGTAGAAAGGTCACCACTGCCCATACAGTCCTCTTGAGCACCCTTTCTTCACTTTGCCTCTTACGTGGAACACCAAGTTGCATTTGTGTAAGCTGTTAGCACAAGAAGGATAAGCAGGATCATTAGTATTGCTGCCCAAAAATTGTAATCATATTTCATATCATTCACTATCAAGTATTGAAACACCAGGAATGCGTCCATTCCCTTAGGGTGTAGTCAATATTGAAAACCCTACCATGACCCAGCACCAGAAAAGGTGTGCACCCCCTTTCTGATGTGCGCCATGTAGGCCCTAATCATACTCAAGCAGTTTGCAATGATATAAATAAGATAGAGCATGCTCTGCATATTAACCCTAATAATTTAGACATGCATGTTCTTGTCTAGGGTCACAGAATACTCATTCATTTTGCATGTGTCTCACATGCTTTCTGGGCATAGCTTTACCATCTCACTTTCATGGTTTACCGACATGCGGTTTGGCTGAGACATTATCAATGGCGTTTCACCCGAAACCCATTTTCAGAGCATGGGATCATTCCCATCTAGTTCGGCTTCTGCAGGCCATCACACATGGTCTTCCTGCAATGTGTCATCCTGGCGCACTTTATCAGATAGCCAAACAGTCAGCAACATTTAGTAATAAGCTTCAAATATGATTGTTCCATAACCAATCAATAGCATTAATAATTAAATTCAATATGAATTTACAATTCTGTCTCCTACAGAAATTGATTTGCTTAGCAATGAGTCTCTCCTCATATTGTTTGGCTCTTGTAAGTGGTATCACTCTACCCATCATGGTTTCACCCTTGCTACCATACCTGAACATCCACCTACAGCATGTCCTCCTGACACAATTCTATATAAGCCAAACAATCAACAACATTTATAAGCTAATTCTCAAATTTGAAATTTGTAACTCTGTTTTTCTACAGAAATTAGATTTGCAACTATGAGACTATTCTCATAAACTTAAACCAGACAATTTTCAGATTCGTTTCATGCGTAAATTTACAACCATGAGAACCTTCTCATAACCTTTGGATTTTGCACATGGTAGATCCCGGTCTTTACTATGGACTTATCCTCATTGCCATACGCAAGACTTTCTACCTGAAAACTGAAACTTCAATAAGCCAAACACGTTGTGAGTATCTACGCACATAATCATTCATTGCCATAACAGTCACTGAAGTGACCTCAGAATTATAATACTCAATAATTCAAACACCTTCAACTGTTTAACATTTGAAATGCAATGAAATATATATACATTTCTATATATGCATCATTATCACAATAGAATTTCAAGACATAGTTACACTATCCATGCAACTTAAATAAATCGTAAATACTCATTATTTCATAGTCATATCATTCATACAACTCTGTCCTTCCACAGAGCATTCTAGTAGCCCATCGATCATGATTTGGCTCTTCATGTACTTACTATTCTGCATTACCATAATCAGGACCACCAGTCCTCACTTGCTTTGGTTATTAGGCACATAACCAACATAGACATGGCATGATATAAATTCATATGAATGCATTGAGATTTCTAAACAGTCATAGGGTGTAAGGATCATTTCCTTTACTTACCCACACCTCACCAAGCTTGGTAGGTTAACAGTCCCAATCGGTATTCAATATCACATGCAAACTAACTCAACATAGCTCATTAGAGAAATTTTGAGGTCAAAAAAAGGCCTCAAAACAAAGAAAATGTACTATAAAATACAACCAATCACATTCTAGTAGATGACATCATCCCCCTTGGTGAGGTGGCATTGCATGAGTTAAGAATGCTTATTTGTCAAATTTTCTATGGTGGATGAAAACACATAGTTAACCAAGGTAGTGGTGTAAGTACTTTTAAGTCATAAAGTAAAGTACTCATAATGATAGTCTTTTCATAAAATAATATTATTGTCATTTTCAAGTAAAGTACTCATAATGAATGTCTTTTCACACTTTCACATAAAATAATATTATTGTCATTTTCAAGTGAAGTACTCTTAATTCATAAAGAAAGTCCTTTCACATTTTTTTATAAAATAATATATTATCATTTTTATGTTTTTAATTTTAAATTATATATTCACTCCTTTCTATTTAATAACATAATGTCAAACTAATAAAGAATAATAATAGATTTAATAAATAATAATAATAATAATAATAATAATGCAATGTGAATTATAATAATATTATTGACATTTTACTTGTAAATAAATTCTCAATTAAATTACATTATTAAATTCATGAGAAAAGTACTAAATATAAAAAGTCAACATAAAATTAAAAAAAAACTCTTAAAAATGTTTTTTATTATTTAATTTCATTTGCAAGTTCAAGACAAATAAATGTTAAAGGACAATACATTTTTGGGAATTTACAATGAATCTTAGTCACATCAATGTAGACTTATTTTATTAATTTCATTTCTAATGAATTTTGAAAAGTAACTCAACCATGGTTATTTATATTGTGCATAGAAAATAGTGTGGGAGGTGACTTGTCATATATACCTACCCCATAAAACCCCCAATTCATAATATTTTAATATATCTCATATTTTTGTAGTACATCTCTTAGGAGGCCCTTTTTTGACCTCAAAATCTCTCTAATGCAAACATAGTTGAAGAGATCTTACCAAATCCTCTTTCAACATTCATGCAATTTGGCACCAATAATCATTACCTGCATGGTTATCATTAACATCGCCTGATGTTACCTGATCAATTGGCCTCTTACCAAGGCTGCTCAGTCCTTTTGCCAACTTTATGATCATAGATTTGTTGCACCATCCTTTCTGCATAAGGTTGTTGGCTTCATGCAACAACATCCTCAGCACCTTTAGCCATACTCTTTGTTATCTTTGGTCCTACAACCAATACCAACATCAATAATGATTATCAACCACAATATTCTCCATTAGTGGTTTATTGCATAAGCAAACTTCATTATTCTACCAATATGCAATATCCCATTTATGCACAAGCATTTCCATATACACTATGCAATGTTTGTTAAGGTGCCATCTAGTGCATATACATCTATGTAATCCCTTACATTTTTAACATTTTTATGCCATATGACAATTTCATAATTATAAGCATGATAACAAATAGGGTTTTAGAGAATTCTTCCCTTTTCAATCCCCCATTGTAACATGGAATTTCTCTTCCATATCATGCACTTGTAGAAATTGTCCATATTGACAACAAAATTTGTTTGTCAAAACAACCGCTGGAACTCTTCTTCACTAAATATCTATGATATATGTAGACCTCATTCAAACTCTGGTCATGCATCATTGTTCCCTGCTGGACAAGCTTTCCAATGCCTATCTTCATGCTCCATTCCGATATCCGGTGCGGAAACTACATCTCTTCAAAAATGACAACTTTCGCTCCAATTCTGCACATTTTACACAGTTGCATTTTTGGTCCAGAATGCCAACTTTAGCCAGTTGCGGAAGAAAATCTACGAGGAATCACAAAAACTTATCTATCGGGAGAAGTTAGTCCATATAACAAGGAACACTCAGCAATTCACGGATTTCAGATCCGATGCACCATTCATCTTCTATGAATTTTTGGGTTTTACTACTTCTCACTTTTCACATTTTTCCAAAATTCCAAATTTTGGGCAAAAATGGCTATCTCCCAAACGGTGCGTTTCTGGGAAATCTTTGTCTAACAGAAACTGTCCATCTTAATGAGAATATGAAATGTCTAGTTCAGTAAAATTTCTGATTCCCACATCTAGGGTCACCTTTTACTGTACATCAGCTTTTCAAAATCCCGAAAAAGTGGCCCGGAACAGTGCTTTTTGGCCTTCTTGCTCACCCCGACTTCACATCCCTTGGAGTTTGTTTCCAAGATTCTGAACTTAACATCGTTCCTGCTTCATGGCCGTGCCTGGTCAATTTATGCTCAAAATGATCTTCCGTCAAGCCTCGGGACTCCGTCCTTCAAAAGTCACTATTATCCATTTTCTGTCAAATCGGAGTGTAATGGGATCGGGGTCTTCACTGGTTCTTTCATGGCCTTCATCAATGGCCTCCGAGCCCCACAGGAATCATCCCATTCTGAGCCCGGATGCTCCCTCTATCCAAAAATTGAGTTTTCGTCACTTTACTCTTTTTTTTTTTTGCCCGCCGCTGTTGCGGAACGGTTCGCTGAATGCTCCCGCAATTGCGGAGCCATTCGGCGAAGGCTTCTGCAGTTGCGGATCCATTCGGTGAATGCTCCCGCAATCGCGGAGCCATTCGGCGAACGCTCCCGCAATTGCGGAGCCATTCGGAGAATACTCCCGTTGCGGAGCGATTCAGCGAATGCTCCTGCAGTTGCGGAGCGATTCGCGGAATGCTTCCGTTGCGGAGCAATTCGGCGAATGCTCCCGCAGTTGCGGAGCCATTCGCGGAATGCTTCCGCTGTTTCGGAAGAATTTCCCGAATTCTTCTGCGATTTCAGAACCGTTCGTGGAATCCTTCCGCAGTTTCGGAAGACATTCCCGAACTCTTCCGCGTTGCGGAACCGTTCGTGGAATCCTTCCGCAGTTTTGGAAGACATTCCCGAACTCTTCCGCGTTGCGGAACCGTTCGTGGAATCCTTCCGCAGTTTCGGAAGACATTCCCGAACTCTTCCGCAATTTCAGAACCGTTCACGGAATCCTTCCGCAGTTTCGGAAGACATTCCCGAACTCTTCCGCGTTGCGGAACCGTTCGCGGAATCCTTCCGTAGTTTCGGAAGACATTCTCGAACTCTTCCGCAATTTTGGAACCGTTCGCGGAATCCTTCCGCAGTTTCGGAAGACATTCCCGAACTCATAGAAACTTAGAAAAATTTTGAATTTGAAAATTTTGAAATTTTTCTTAACTATCAGTGCTGAGCAGGAAGCATACTTACCTCTGCAACTATGATAGGTATCCCATAAAGGCCCAATGCTGCAACCTGGCTCTAATACCAACTGTAATGTACCCACCTGCTGACCCAATGCAAGGAAGGGAACATGGCACTATAATATGGGAATTTCATAAAGCTCATCCCACTAATTAGAATCATAAGAATTTATACATTGGTGTGCAGATACAATTAGGCAATATGCACAGCGAAATTTAAAACTAATCCACACACACACTTCATGCTCATCCAGCATATCAAAATAATCATTAATGAAACATTTCAAAAGTAAATACATAGACATAAAAACACTTATCTTCATTATGCAACTGTCCCAAGCAACTATCTATGTCGCTGCAACGTTCCACCCAACCATAGGCTCTTCGACAGCTTATACTGAGTCCGTCCGAAGGCCACCCTTGAGCTGGGCATGATTCTCACAAAGAAAGGGGACATTCCAGCCTACACACAACCCATTAACCATTTCATCTCAGCCAAGCCAGTCCAACTAGGTTTATCAGGCTACACTTGAACAATGGATGCTTATTCTCAAGCTCAAGCCAAAGCTATGGGTACCCATAACCCATACCCAACATACTCTTCTCTCACACAGCATGCACAGACATGGGGCAGGGATGCACAATTCAAACAATGGGATTTTACAAAGAATATGGCCATGGGTTTTCTAAAAAACGTTCCCAACCAAAAACAGATTGTGGGATGGGGCAAACAACCACAGGGAGGAAAAACGATTTCTTCCCCAAATATCTCAGCCTTCAACATCCCAAAACGGTCTCTATTGAATCCCCCATTCGATTTCCCCTTCTTCCCCACTGGTATACAACACGAAAACGCCCTTCTCTACAGGGAGAACGAAGAAAAATGCAGCAGACATGCCTGGAAAACGCCCAGGTGGCTCTAAACTCGTGAGGGAGAAAGAATGATGCATAATGGCTTGGGGAAGAAATTCATGGCTCTTTCTTTCCCAAGGAGACAAAACACGTTTTTCCATGAAGGGTGGCTTGCCCATACCCGAACTTGGACAGCCATGCCTCTCCATTCCCAAGGCATTAACTACCTCAACCCACTTTTGGGAGAAATCAATGGTTGGGTACAAAAGTCAACATGGGTAGTTGAGGGTTTGATGGGTTCTCTTATTGACATTTGGCTTGATTTTAGTGGCTCAAGGGTTTGAATGTTCCCCCCCCTAATTCTTTGTGAAATCATGCCCCCATCTCTTTTTTGCATTGCATAGCTAGTTGTGGGTATTTTTATTAAAATGCATATTACATGATATTTGAATTTTCAATGTGCATTGCTAGCACGCAAACCATATGCGTCACTAAATCGATGGCGGGGCCTTGGCCTTGAGCTCCTCACCATGATTTCATATCAATATTACATCATTTATAATGTTAATGCCATGGGGTCAAACTGGGGACATTACAGCTTAGCATTTGCATGCTAGATGCGTGTGTCATGGTCCCTTGATGCTGGTGGCAGTGTGCATGCCAAATGCTAGTGCTGCTTGGAAGATTGCATGCAAAGGCGAGGAGGTCGCCTCCTAAGGGCATCTTGTTGAGGTTGTGCATGGGATGGCTTAGTAACAACATCCTGTAATTCACAACACAATTTCTTCCGCTCGGCTCTCAACACCGAAAACACTTTGCGACACTTGGTTCCAGGTGGCTGGTGTGCACTCTATGGGAAGACACTAGTCCTCAGGCTTAGATTATTTTGGTTACTCCATACTCTGAGCGGTGGCTATTGTTTAATCCTTACTCTGAGCGATGGCGATAGTTGCTTGAGTAGAATGTTGTGCATTTGTGAGTTGAACTTGCCAAGATATCTGTCACCTTTGGACCATCCACAGCCTCACAATTTTCCATTTCTTCGGTTTCCTGTCTCCTCTCCAGAAGATGCCTCTTCCTGTAAAGGACATTGAGTTTACGCAGGACTTGCAGTCTGCTGGATCCTATTCCCCAGTTTCCAAAAGAAAAGGTGATGCTCATTTCAATGACAGTGAGCAGTTGGAATGTATTGCTTCTAACTCGTCAGAGTATATGAATCCCAAGAACAATAAAATGAGAAAAGTGAATAAGGATGAGGATCATTATGAGAATGCTGATCTGTCGCTTCAAGACACAACGAGCTCTTCTGTTCACAACCTAGAGGTATGTATTATGATTTACATGTCATTCTGTTTTAGCATTATCACCGTTTTCCATTTTTATACCGCTTCCAAGCATTGATATAAATTGTTTTGCATTACCAGAGTGGTATTGTAGATAATGAAGCTCATATAGAACATAACATGCAGCTACTAGCCGAAAGCATCAGGGATATTGAGGTAAAGGATGCTAGATTTTGTTGTCTTGTTTTAGTTTTTGTTGATGTTTTTTTCTATAAGGTCAATTGGGGCCTATGTGTTTTTGTAGGACCCCTCCTTTAGGGTCCCCCTGAACTGAACCTGAAACTTTAACAACTTCATACAAACAAATTAGCTATAATAGTTACTGGAAAAATAAAATAAAAAGTGTGAATAAATTAACAAAAATAAACAAAATCTTAACCTGTCAAACCGGTCCAGCTGGTCCATTGTCGTCCGCGTCTTCCATAGGATCCCTTCAGCAAAGCTCGTTTAACCATTGGATAAACAACCATTAGATTCGTCACCCAACCATAGGCTTATTCTTCTAGTCGCATGGCCTCCCCCGAACTTTGGGTCATAAAGTTCACACACAATAATTAAGAAACTCAGCTTGGGATTCCCCCCCACCAAAATTTTCAGCCAAACCCTCAATAGCAGCAAGTCATTAACTAATCCAAGATCACGATAGCCATCTAGGATCTGGGTCCCTTACCCATTCCCAATGCCTTCATTTTAAAGGAAAATTCCATGCGACACATGTCGCTTCATGCATAAATATACATTTTATTAAATTTCTAATTTAATAATACTCACCCATCCATGTGTTAGTTTCTCTAGGAGATGCATCAACATTCCTAAGTTTGCTCATGCTTGTCCCCAAGATATTTCACTTAACTCCTAGATTTGTGGTGTAGGTGGAGTGTACTAGGTGTCCATGCCTAGGATTCCATTTTGCTCCTAAATAAATATTTTTAAATACTCAAAAATATTCTTTCATGTGTAAATGCATAAATAACCATTTCCAATATTTTAAATACCAAAATATTCTTTTATGTGCAAATTCATAAATAACAATTTATAATGTTAAAAGTACTAAAAATGCATTTTCCTAAGTAAATGCTCTAGGTGCAATTTATACATTTTTAGGCCATTAAGTTAACAATCGTTTTTACTAGGATCCTGGTGCCACGTCGTTGGGCCTCCCCATTCCTTAATTCATTTCCCCGACATGGAACCACTCTGTTGGGTCCAATCATCAATCGTTTCCATTTCTTGGCAAGGTACCACATCGTTGGGTCCTTGCGTCCACTCTTTCCGTTCTCGGCAGGGTACCGCATCGTCGGGCCCTTCTGCCGCCATCCTTTCGTTTTGAATTGCAGGAAATTCATGTAGGGATTTCAAGAGCCGTTACCTTCTATCCTTCTATCATTTGTCTACACGCTATTAGGGACTAATGGTGCCGAGGAGTGAGTTCGTTCTCACTGTGCGCCCCCCAACTCGTACGTGAACAGCTCCGTCATGGCCCACCTCGTACGCCCTCACACTTTCCTCTTGAGCAAACGGATCAACTCTTATCTACTCATGCGTGGTATTCCATCGGAAGTCGACATCGTCGTCGCTCTCCCCGTGTGTGATTTATCCATAATCTACGACCCTTCAATTCCTTTGTGTGTCCGTCAGTGAATCGTTTCACCCGCCGCTACACACATTTCGCAAAAACATATATTAGTAGTACTATCCTCAATTATCATAATATGATTCATAAATATGTTATTTCGATAAGCATTTATAGTTTACTCGTAACATTACTCATTCACCTAATCAGAAATGCATCTCGTCAATATTTACTTTCTTCATTCTCATCACATAATCAGTCATATAGCTAGTCGTTAAGAATCATTCACATGTACATTTTTCATAATCAAAGTTAATCGTTAAACATAATGTAATCATTCATTTACATCAACTATCCAAATACACATATATCATTATTTTATTGATTCACAATCAGTCGTAGTCATGAATATACTCAATATAACATCAAAGGGTCATTTTATTAATGTTTCAATCAGTTGGGTCACTCAATAGGTGCCTCAAGACCTACAGTAGTCTATGGGCACTACATACACCCCTACTTATTTAGAACTTCGTCCCGAAGTTCATAATAAATGCGGAAATCTATGACGTGTCTCAGTTGCGTCCTCCCCAGTCGCAGAGCTATGACGTGTACGATGTAATCAATCAATTATCCCACTCCACACATATCATTTAATTCATTAATTCATTTATCAATTATAGTCATGCACATCATCGGGTTATTCTCCCTTATTAAGACACATCCTAACCTAAAGGGCCACTTTATTGAAGTCTGTTATGCCGGGTCACTCGACAGGTGCCCTTAAAGTCCACAGTCATTTTAGGGGCATTACATACACCCCCTCTTGTATATAACTTCGTCCCGAAGTTTAAATTTTTTTCTCGTACTTACGACACTAGGCTTAACTTTTAATTTCCTACTCTTATGTTATTGTCATTCTCTTCGATTTTTCTCAAGCAATCATGGCTATAAGCACTAGTAGTTCTAATCATTAGCTTTCTATTTCTTCTAACATATTCCCGACAAAAAGAGTTAGTTGCAAATTTATCATTTCCCCTCATTTAGTAAATTCTCCAATGCATCTGTTCACTAGTATTCTCATCATTTCTATGTAGTAAAAGTTTAAGATATCCCTGGTCTTGGTTCCTCCCCCCTGGTGCATTTTCCTTGGGATTCAAATTTGATACAATCTCTACACAACAATGTCCTTTCCCTTTTAGTTGGCATATTCTAGGCTCTTTCTAATTTTTACTATTTCCTTGTTGCATATGATATTCAATAACAATGACCAAGATCACCCATATTTCCTTCATGTAAGTCAACCAACACTAATTGATCTTAATTAGTGTCATGATTACTTTTTAGCTAGGGAAACAATATTTCCTAGTCACTTTCTTCCTTTATGATTGTTCTCAAATCAAATTCGTAAAATAATTAATAATCCTCATTTACGTGTTTTAAATAAACATTTATATGATACTCTCATCTTTAATATCCTTGAAAATCAACACTACTATCCTTTTACCAAGTACTCACCCATCCTTGGCTTAATCATTCACATTGATTAGTTAACGTGCAACCTTACTATGCTTTGTCCCCTAATTGTTCCTCCACTTCTATTTGAGAGAAGCAATTGTTCAGTACATACAATCATCCTTAGTCTAGTTCATTGTTTCCTTTTACCTTATGTCTCTTTATTTAGGGGTCACCATTATATATGTCTAATCGGATGCGTCACTTCCTCTAAGTTTGTCTATGAACAAAGAATTTCCATATAATCCATTCATCATGCTTCGACACAAGCTAATGCTAATGTCATTTAGACATGTGACCATTTTAATCATGATCTTCTTAGTCTTGACAATAACATTGGTTCAGGGTTAATATAAATTATATGATGATATTTTGAACTCATTAACACAAAATAATGTCCTTTCTCCTAAATAACCCAAAACACCATCTCAATACAATTCCTATCTATAAAGTAACAAATTTATAATGCACTTACTAAACATTTGTAACAATTATACATGTTTTCATCATGATAAACCCCATATAATCTCAATTGTAATTATGCAAATCATGTATCTAAGATAGTTATCATGACTCATATATATATATATATATTTCTTCTTAACACAAACATATTTTATATGTATAAATTTATAGATACCTTTTCATTTAAAATCATTCTCCTAAAGTCCATTATGGTTAAGAATTATTATTATGTTGTGCTTCTAACCGATCCTCCATTTCCTTCTAAAGAAGTTCTCCAAAATACCAAGATAATATCCTGAATACTTATAAATGAAACCATCCACTTTATGTGACACACTTTCTTACCAAAACCTGAATCTTTTAACTACGACACATGTATAATCCATACCTACTATTTCCTAGGTGAATAACCAAAAGCTATAAGTTATCACTAAAATTTATCAAAAATCATAATCATAAACTAACAGATATTACACCGTAAGGAATAGAATACCGAGTTGTTAGGAACCAGTAGTAATAGGGCGAATTACTTCAGTAGGGGGACATCTATCAAGGAAACTTAACAAGCTTCCTAAAGGGTACTAAAACTTATGTCTTCCTAGGTAAATTGTTTATTGAAACACTACTAGTGGAACCATCATTCAGTTATTCTACTACAGAATTGTTGTTTACAACTTTAATACATGTGTATAGATTTACGAGTCATTCCCCACTTCTTAGTACCTTATATAATTTACAAGCATAAATATATCAACCTATGCATTTTTCTCTTTCTAGACATCTTATGCAAATAAGACACACACACACACATATATATATATTAAACACTTAGTATCTTTTTCAAGTATAAATATATCATTATATGCAATTTATTTTTCTTATACATCAAGTATGTAAATAAATCTCTTACTACCTTCTTCTAATATAAACATGTCATTTATATCTACTACTTTAAATCCTAAGGAAATCATGGGTTAGAGCCAATAGCTAAGATTCTTCTTAGACATCTGATACCAAATGTAGGACCTCTCCTTTAGGGTCCCCCTGAATTGAACTTGAAACTTTAACAACTTCATACAAACAAATTAGCTATAATAGTTACTAGAAAAATAAAATAAAAAGCGTGAATAACTTAACAAAAATAAACAAAACCTTAACTTGTCAACCCGATCCAGTTGGTCCATTGTCGTCCGCGTCTTCCGTAGGATCCCTCCAGCAAAGCTCGTTTAACCATTGGCGAAGCAACCGTTAGCTTCGCCACCCAACCATAAGCTCATGCTTCCAGTCGCATGGCCTCCCCCGAGCTTTGGGTCATAAATTTCACACACAATAATCAAGAAACTCAACTTGGGATTCCCCCCCACCAAAATTTCCAGCCAAACCCTCAATAGCAGCAAGTCATAAATTAATCCAAGATTACGATATCCATCCAGGATCTGGGTCCTTTAACCATTCCCAATGCCTTCCTTTTAAAGGAAAATTCCATGCGACACATGTCGCTTCATGCATAAATATATATTTTATTAAATTTCTAATTTAATAATACTCACCCATCCATGTGTCAGTTTCTCTAGGAGATGCACCAACATTCCTAAGTTTGCTCATGTTTGTCCCCAAGATATTTCACTTAAATCCTAGATTTGTGGTATAAGTGGAGTTGACTAGGTGTCCATGCCTAGGATTCCATTTTGCTCCTAAATAAATATTTTTAATATTTTTAAATACTCAAAAATATTCTTTCATGTGCAAATGCATAAATAACCATTTCTAATATTTTAAATGCCAAAATATTCTTTTATGTGCAAATGCACAAATAACAATTTATAATGTTAAAAGCACTAAAAATGCATTTTCCTAAGTAAATGCTCTAGGTGCAATTTATACGTTTTTAGGCCATTAAGTTAACAATCGTTTTTACTAGGATCCCGATGCCACGCCATTGGGCCTCCCCATTCCTTAATTCATTTCCATGACATGGCACCACTTCGTTGGGTCCAGTCATCAATTGCTTCCATTTTTTGGCAAGGTACCACATCGTTGGGTCCTTGCGTCCACTCTTTCCGTTCTCGGTAGGGTACCGCATCGTCGGGCCCTTCTGCCGCCATCCTTTTGTTTTGAATTGCAGGAACTTCATGTAGGGATTTCAGGAGCCGTTGCCTTCTATCCTCCGTCTACAAGCTATTAGGGACTAATGGCGCTGAGGAGTGAGTCCGTTCTCACTGCGCGCCCCCCAACTCGTACGTGACCAGCTCCATTGTGGCCCACCTCGTATGCCCTCACGCTTTCGTCTTGAGCAAGTGGATCAGTGCTTATCTGCTCATGCGTGGTATTCCGTCAGAATTCGACATCATCGTCGCTCTCCCCATGTGTGATTTATCCGTACTCTACGACCCTTCAATTCCTTTGTGTGTCCGTCGGTGAACCGTTTCACCCGCCGCTACACACATTTCTCACAAACATATATTAGTAGTACTGTCCTCAATTATCATAATATGATTCATAAATATGCTATTTCGTTAAGCATTTATAGTTTACTCGTAACATTACTCATTCACCTAATCAGAAATGCATCTCGTCAATATTTACTTTCTTCGTTCTCATCACATAATCAATCATACAGCTAGTCGTTAAGCATCATTCACATGTACATTTTTCATAATCAAAGTTAATCGTTAAACATAATGTAATCATTCATTTACATCAACTATCCAGATACACATATATCATTATTTTATTGATTCACAATCAGTCGTAGTCGTGAATATACTCAATATAACATCAAGGGGTCGTTTTATTAATGTTTCAATCAGTCGGGTCACTCAATAGGTGCCTCAAGGTCTACAGTAGTCTAGGGGCACTGCATACACCCCTACTTATTTAGAACTTCGTCCTTAAGTTTAGAATATATGCAGAAAGCTATGACGTGTCTCAGTTGCGTCCCCCCAAGTCGCAGAGCTAGGATTGTAACTGTCCCACTGTATTTTGACTTGATCAATCAAGGCTAATCATTAAGCAAGATGTAATCAATCAATTATCCCACTCCACACATATCATTTAATTCATTAATTCATTTATCAATTATAGTCATGCACATCATAAGGTGCTTCTCCCTTATTAAGACACATCCTAACCCGTAGGGCCACTTTATTGAAGTCTGTGTTCCGCCGGGTCACTCGACAGGTCATTTTAGGGGCATTACAGTTTTGGCTGTCTGATTAGATCTAAACTGAAACTAACACTGAAAATGATGGCATAGACTGTGTTATTTTCATGGTTGATGAGATAAATTAATTAAGGGACATCAATTGAATACAACTGTATATTGTCATTTCTATTTAATTCATAGGGTGTTTAATATGGTTAAGCAAACATGAGAATCTAGCAGCATACGGTGATTGAATACACGTTTCTGAGAATCGTCAAGTATTGGCAGGTAGAGGAGGTAAATGTGCGTGTGGAAATTCTATGATCCTTTTTATCTCACAGAGCGAAGGTGAGCATTTCCTGCAAACATTAGTACTGCTGCGCCCATCTTTGTTCTAATTAAAGTGTATTATTCTCTAGGTTATCAGGAATTATCAGATCTGAATGCCCAGTGTTTGGTTCTTAGCACTAACGAATTTGCGTTGCTATTTTGTAATGACTATGAAAATTAGCAGAGAAGCAATTTTTGGGGTTGCTGTTGAATACATCAGAGCCCTGAAAAGAAGAATTCAAGTAGTGCAAATAATTGCCGCGTGTTCAAAATATTCTGGTAATCACATATCCACGGGCATATGGAGAGATTGGAAGGAGTGATCAGTTCCAACTTCCATGTAATATTGTATGCAAAGAAAATGCGACGGTGACTGCCACATGCGATGTTCATAAGTAGTCTTCATACTCTTGGCAGAACTTATAACTTAGCGGCCATAAGAAACAATCAAAAGAATCAAACTCACGAGTGATGAAGGATATGAGAAATGCATACAAACATTTTTAAGAAAACTAAAAGACAAAGAGAAACCCTAATTAGTACTAAATTCTAATTACGTTTTTTTTCGTGTTGTAATGATATTGGAAGTTATTCGATCAACCCTTTTTACTACCTACGTTCTCTATTTTCCAGTTGTAATGACATTGAAATTTATTAGATCAATGATGTTAAATAACGCCAATTTTATTCTCATAAACTTCAATGCCTAAATACCCATGACGATGGTCCATGGCAATGCCACCCATTGTTGGTAAGGATTCTCCATGACATCCACTACTTTGCCTTTTTTTCTTCTTCTAATTTATGGAGATATTATCCTTCTATTTTTGTATCTTTGTGTTTCTTTCATTATAGAAGTATAGAGAGTTTAGTAGTCCTTGATTTATTTTTAAAATAGTGAAAAGTAATCTATATCTCAACTTTAAATATCAAATATTATTTTATTTTTTAATTATTAATTTTAAATATTATTTCCTTTACTGAAGGGAAAGGAGAGTAGTTATATGCTTATGATAAAAGTTCATAATGATATGAAATTAAAAGGGCATATCCTAAAAACATTCGAAAGCTGGTCAAGCCATGCTATCCATCATTTTGTTATGACACGTTAATTATTTTTGGTTGTAATAAAACTAAATTTACAAAATAAAACCTTTTCTATCTTTCTATGCACACATCAAAGAGAATTCTATGATGAAACTCAATTTCTGAAAAAGAAGTTTATTTGTTTTTCCTTCGATGCTTAAGAGAATTCTATAATGAAACTCAATTTCTGAACAAAGAAGTTTATTTGTTTTTCTTTTAATACTTATTCTTTTGTAAGCCTTCATTATTTGATAACTAGTCATCCCCAAAGTAATAATTTACATGCTTAGTAACACAATGCTCCAAATGTTTGTCATCAACTGTGTTTATAAGGTATTTTAATTTATTATTTACTTGTGTAAATGCTTAATGCTTATACAATTAGTATTTTCATTTACTATTTACTTGTGTAAATGCTTATTGCTTATATAATTACATATAATAGATATATACCTTAAATGAATAAAAAACTGGGTTCAATTATAACTAGGGCATACATTAAGTGAATAAAAACCTAGGTCCAACTATAACGAGGGCACACATTAAATGAATAAAAACCTAGGTTCAACTATAATGAGGGCACACATTAAATGAATAAAAACCTAGGTCCAATTATAACGAGGGTATACTCAAAAGTTGGGTTTTTATTTATACAATTTATATTGCCATACTATTTAACCCTTGTGTCTATTGAGCTCGGATTTTAATTCCTTGTTGTAGTATTTACAAGTCACCATGATCACATTACTTGAACATTAAATTTATGATGTGAAGATATTCCTTTCTATGTGGTTTTATTAACACAACATACCATTTGATGTAATCATTCTCCCTAAATCCAATGATCGATTTCATGACACTTGGTAGTAATTTTAACTTAGATTTAATTGATAACATGCCAGGTTAAATACAATAGCTATAGTTAGATTGACACGTTAGGTAGGCTAAAAGGCGGTTGTTGCCACTTGTCTTGTTTGTTTCTCTTTTTGAAACTCGTCATGGATTTAGTTACCTAATTGTGAATTAAATCATAGAATATTGGTTCTTCGATATGATTTTTATGACTTGTAAACTGAATTATAGAATACTCTTTCTTCGATACGACTTTTATGACTTGGCAGGGACTTGAAGCTCTGCTTCTATATCCCTTGTTTTGAATTTAGTAAAGATTGATTAGCCAAAAGGATTGGAAATGGTTTTGTAAAATTTAAAATACCTAATGAGGAATAAGGGAAACAAAAACGGGTTTTAAGATACCTTCTGGAAGAAGCTAAATCCATTGGGTGAAGCCCTTTGTAACAAATGCCAGTCATAGAGTCCTATTGCCATTGTTTCTTAATCACACAGGCATGCACAACAATTATGTGATCAATTACTTTCACAATTGATATTGGTATTTTGCAACTCTTTTGCATGCAATCGCCTGATATCCATGGCAATTTCAAGTTAGAAATTTTGAGAGATGCAAATAAGTGATAGAAAATTGAACTAGTCAAATTGAATGTAAAGAGATTTGCCTTGTAAAGTTCCAGAAACAAAAGTACAATAACATTATGCATGTTTCTTACTTTAATATTTGCAAGGTTTTCAACATATAAACCGTTTTCAATATATTTTTTCAAATGCATAGAAAACATTATAACTTGAAAATTACAACCTTAAAAACCTGGTGCATCTACTAATCAGTACAAAAGATGTAATACACAAGAATGAACTAAAATGATTGGATGAAATAGAGAAAGACTATTTATTTGTAAATTAGTATAGGAAGCTTGCAACAAATCTATTTTTGTTTTTGGGGGAGGGGAGGAGGGAGAGGCGGTGAGGGAGAGGTAGTTTTTTTGTTTTTTAATTTTATTTTAAATTTTTTTAAGTGTTTTCAAATTGTTTTTTTTTGAGTTTTTAAAATTTGTTTTTTAAATGGTTTTTTTTTTATAAATTTATAATTTTTTTTTTAATTTATTTTTAAAATGACTTTTTTTAAAGTTTTTATCATTTATGTTTTATAAAGTTAAAAACAAAACATTATTGGAAGAGTTTTTAATTATGAATATTATTAGAATTTTTTTTATTTTATGTAGAAACAGTGGTGAAATAAATTCTTGAATAATTTGTGTTAAAGAGAGTGCAAGTTTTATATAGCGTTACTAAGAGATTTAATAAATACAACTTGATTTTAAGATTTTTGTAAACAACAATAAGTATTGTTTTGGTTCGTGTCTATATTTTTAACCACAAAAAAATGTGGTGCTATTGGTAGCACCACTTTTTGATTCAGGATTGTTTTTTGGTTTTTTTAATGCAAAAATATGAGTTTTTATGGCTAGAGTTCTCGTTTAAGGTATAAAGTTCTCGTTAAGTTGTATAACATGTTTTCAATGCAAGTTTCTCTTCTTCAAGAACTTTAACCTTGTCTTGTGCGCAAATCAGTTGTTCCTCACAGGTGATCATTTTTTCACAAACCTGTGTATCAAGAGACTCTTGAAAATATTGTTTGATGGACAATCCACTCGAGCAGACGCGAGCCGGATCTCCCTAGATCAATGTGAGTCTAGAACAAATAGAACAGACTACAGATGGATTTCCTAGATCTACTTAAGGATCAAGTGCTAGATGTCTTACCTTTTACTTCGCAATCCTCTCTCCTGAATGTTGCTCCACGTCTAGCGGTTGTCAGATCTAAGCTGCAAGACCTGTTAAGATATAAAGAACAACACAAAACGAGTAAAGAGAATCTATACAATAAGAGATCTAAGTAAACAGTTAAGTAGGTAAAATACTGAATATCATCACACATTAACAATGTTGGTGGAAAGCATTTGTATTACTGTAAATAGGGAAATACATAATAGAGACATAGAACTACAACCAAGGCTTAACGCTGCAGCCCTTCTCCATCCAAGCCATTTGCCATATCCTCCCAAGGAAGTATGAGTCTCCCAATAGATGACTAGGGATCTCTCAAGGATGATTTCACCAACATGTAGACAGTATAGACTTCGTCCCTTTGGAGAGGGGTAGAGCTTCACTTATATAGGACTAAGTGGATAGGGTATGGATAGGGTAGGTTGAGATATGGTAGGAGAGAGATAGGGGATCCTCCCAATAGGTTAGGAACCGAAGGCCAGCTCCCCCAACAGGTCAGAGATAGGGATCCAAGTCAGCAACCTTTGAGAATGAGATCGAAGAAGCTATTTTTTCCATTTAATTGACTTCGTCGCACCCTATAATGGAGCAAGGTGCGACATCGCAGGATGCATGAGTGTAGCCTGCTACGATCTCTCAAAACCTAGCAATAAATTCCTTTCCAGATAAATGACTTAGTCAATGGAACTTTAGGGATGTATACACTGAATCTAATGGTGGTAAGATTTTAGGTGTAACAGAATGCCCCCCAAAGCATGAAGCTGTTTAAAGATTGGACAGGTTAAATGCTTTGACAGAAAGAACAACAAAATGGACTTGTCGGATGAAGGATGCCGCTGCAGTACAACTGACTCTGAACTGACAATCTCATATGATGTACAACATGGCTGCCGACCAATACAATGCAGATCCATGGTAGTAGTGACCTACTGAACACAATCATGACTACTACACACAAGCGTAGATCCATGATGAGATGGTAACACAACCACGACCAATACAAATGTGGATCCGTGTAAAATGACTCAATACAAACTCCATCGCAACTTGGGTAAAATAAATCCCTAGAGTCTTCAAGTTGAACTCGCAATGATACAAATCTATCCATGTGATTACAAATGTCTTGACGTCGAACATGGTAGAAACCACTTGATTACCGGTCATTGATGTATACCGTTAACAAGTACGAGGGAAATCGCCATTAATGTCAATGATCCCCAAGGTATCACAGTACATATCATCGAGCATGAATTAATGATTTGAAGTCGAACGCAAGATGAAATCTTTCGATCAAAAGTCAATGATGTAAACTCATGTCGAAAGTGAGGTAACCTGCCATTGAGGCATGCAGGGCCAAGGTACTTGGTTGGTTTCCAGATTCAATCCTCGAAAGATGTATTGAAGTCGACAAAGATGAATCCGTCGAAGGAGGGCCATGATGAATCCCCCATCATCGACACGAAACACGACAAAGGATGTGTAGAGTGGATCGGATGGTACAATCATATGTGAAATTGACTCAGAGTAGATTGACATGATTGAAGGTGTACTGACCGCAAATAGATGAATAGTGAAAAAATGTTCTTGAACATGGGCATGGCATGAATTGGCAGTATTGACATGATGAGTATGACACAAATTCCTAATGCAACTGATGACAGAAGCTTTCTTTGAATGACTCAAAGGAGTGATGAGACTCAGGAAGTAAGCGAAACTCGATGAAAAATAGATGATCCAAGTACTGTATGCAAATGCAGATGAGTGCCATGTTCAATAATGACTAGGTACTGCCATTGATAAAGGTGTAATGCAAAAGCTTTCCTTTTTCCCCATCATGAACGATGAGTGCCTCATGTGTTTTTTACAAGCTTGATGAGGGTAACCAGATGCTCGGTATAGCTCATCTCATAGATGAGTCCAATCCCAAATATTTTTCGAACATGGGATAGGAGGGGTTCGTCCCATGGCGGGCCCTTCAATGTAAGAATTTAACGAGTCCATAAAAGGTAAACTCAGTCGTCATTTCATGTTTAGAGAGTTTGAAAAGAAATAAAGAAGACTCCAATGTTCCTTTTTCATAAAGTTATCCTCATCGCCCTAAAAAAAGGGTAAAACAACGCGGGAGAGGAATCTTCCAATCATGATTGGCTGGAGTATGCCTTTTTCGTAACTAGTGCCCCCTGGTCTGAAAAATGGGTAAACTATCACCAGGAAGATGAACATTCAAATAACAAGCGTGAACGCGACAAGTTCACTTGGAAATCTTTTCATATTTTGAGAGCTTGAAAAGAGCTTAAATATAGACTCCGGGGGGGTTCCTTTTCCGTAGGAGTTTAACGAGCCCGGAAAAGTGATAAATCGTAACTCGGTAATGTATTCTCATAGTTTCAAGAGCATGAGAAAGAACAAAGAGTAAGCTCATTAATTGCAATCTAACGAATAAAAAGATAAACGACAAAAAATCACAAGGGGTGTTCATACCTGAGATGACCATTCCAATGTGAAAATGGCATAGAAAGACACTTCACAACTCCTGCACCCTTGGAAACTAGGTCAAATAGTCAACTGGACGTTCAAAAATAATAAAATCGATCCAAACTATAGAAAATGGCATAACAACATCAGATATTTGAAAAAGGAATATTCCATTTTGTTTATAAATAGAAATAAAAACCAAATATAGTCACCATTGTTCTGTTTGCCAAATTTGGGAGGAGTAGTGCCATTTGGAGCCAAAACTTCACTCGTCGATTCCGGGAGTTATGAGCAGCCACTTCACTCGCCGTCAGGAGCAGGTAACCCTAAAATTCATCGAGCATGTTTGTAGTGGTTTACATTTTTGAATTTCAGTCTTTTTTTGGGTTTTAGCTTGATTTGGGAAGGGCCATTGCGCCCTTGGATCGTCGCAGTTTTCCCTTTCGGGAACTGTGACGAGACCAAGTCATCGCTAAGGTCTCACACCTGGACTGTGACGATGTCGCTCTGTTTGTAAAAATGACGTGCGACGATGGAGACGTCCATCCCCAAACTCAAACTAAGCTCAAAAGAAGGACTTGCAATGGTTGAAGCAAGTTCTAACATTGTTCAAAATCCCCTGTTGACAGGTTCCAAGAATCCAAAATGGTTTTGGAATGGCGGGAAAGGGAGCATGAAATAGATGACATGCATGCTGCAAATGATCTAGAATGCATAGAAGCATTGAGGAACTGTGGGCTCCTCAAATTCTTTCGTATCCAAGGGATGAGATCCAAAATTCCACTATTGACTCATATGCTCCGATGCTGGGATGTGGCCCAGCAATACTTCATGATCGGTGAGCACGAGCTTACCATAGATGTCGAGGACATCTACTTTCTGACTAGACTGTCCCGAAGAGGGGACAATGTGCTACTTACTGGATCACGCGGGAGTGATCGGACCGTGGAAGATATGATCCGACAACATTGTAGTCCCAACACCCATGCATCTAGTGGGAAAATTCCCATCAAATATGTACAGGGTCGTCCATTACGCGCCATACTATTCACCATTACGAGGATGGCGGGGAGCCAAGCTCCTCACTTAGCCACCAGGGCACAGATGCTTTATGCGGAGGACTGTATGTCTCCAAAGATATTTAACTGGTACGAGGGAGTCCTCGCAAACATACGAGCTCAGCTGACAAAGTGTCAGCGGGGAGAGCTCAAACAGTTTGGCTATGGACCGATAGTGATCTCGTTCTTACTGGAACGGGTTCCCCTTTTTCATCCTCAGGTACCACCGGAGGATAGGGACCCTAGAGACCCTCACATGGCTAGGTGGACCGATGTGATGGACCGACATGGTGGGGGCACCATTATTGGATTCCTTCCTGAGTTTTTAACTTGGTTGGAGGGCCATCTACTGATGGTGGAGGACTTCCCATACAGTGGTACGAACTTTAGAGATGATCCTGACTTGCCGCTGCCAGAAGGAGTAACACGGGGAGACCTTGGTAAGAACAAATGACCCTTGTACTTTTAAAGTTTTGTGCATTTATGATTTTTTTGATATAGTGCTGATAGGTGAACAACATGTGTGTGCAGATGTGGGGCTTGTACAACCAGTGGGGACCTTTATTCTTGCTAAGAGAGAGAGAGAGGAGAAGGAGCAGTTGTGGGTCCAGCTTTGCATGATGCCATCGCGGAAATGGATAGATTCTATGCCAACCTGAGTGGGTTGAGACTAGACGTCCCTGAGCCGACGGTAGATGAGGTGCCGCAGCCCATGTAGGTACACACGGTTGGAGCGACTGTGTGCTTCAACACGCTGCTCCGCAGGGTTGTGAGAGCAGTAGACTGTTTCCACAATTAGTAGGCTCAAGCTGTTAGACCACCTAGGGTTGTACGGGCCAGGCGATAGGCCATGTGTTGTTACTATGTGTGTACTGAGAGCTTATAGGCCTCATATTTTTGTACTACTAAAAGCTAAGAGGCTTTAGATTTTGTAGAGACTTACTGAAAGCTGTGGTGCTTCAGACTTTTGTACCAGCACTACCTTTTGAAATTATATATATATACAGACATTCCGATGATTTATACATTATGTGTTTCAAATGAGTGAATGATGTGGTCTTGCTTATGTGTTTGCTTATGAAATGAATTATTTACATGTTATGTCTACTTTTAACAGCTCATGAAATGTGCTTATGTGTGTGCAATGTACCAATCTAAGATGAAGTTGGCCATAGAGTCGGAAACTGTGTTAACGTCTCGTGAAATGTGTAGGTACTGAATGGACTCAAAGGACCTTTCCAGAAGACAGACTCATCGATATAGACGGAGCAAAAAGGGATTGCGGATGGCGTAAACTCGGTTAAGATGAGAGACCACTAGTTGGGAGTCCAAATGGATGACAACGTGGTCCATACCCAAAGAAATGGTGTCAGTTAGGGTTCCAATGACTGCTTGATATTCTGCAACATTGTTAGTCGCGAAACCTAGACACATTCCCCCTAACCTAATGAGCTTGCCGGTAGGTGAATAGAGTATCGAGGCTGCCGAAGCAAGGTTACGGGTATACCGGCTGGTGCCGTCCGCAAATCCGTAGCACGTTGCCATCTGCACATGGAGAAAAAACATGGTATAAGAAACGAAACAAGACCTAAAACACGCAAGAAATCAAAGCGTCACATCACACAGAAAACCACAAACACGCCATGTACAGTATATACAAAAGTACTTATGCGTGAAAGACTCAAGCATAGTACCTCTTCAGGTAAATCTCATTGCGGGGTTCACCTAAAGATATCCCATCATAATCTTCAAGCTCGTAAGCTCCCTTCTCTAATACGTGTTTCACTATGTAAGGTCCATGCCACATGGACTCAAACTTGCCTGCCCCCAGCTTATCATGCTTTTGATCGTAAGTGAGGACCAAATCCCCTTCGTTAAAAACGCGAGGTTCTATTGACTTGTCGTATTGCGCTTTGATGCGTTTCTTATGGGCCTCGTTGGAAAGAGCGGAATCTCGGCGAGTCTCGTCGAGCTTAGCTAGGTAGAGGAAGCGTTCTTCCTCGGTAGTAGTGTTCGGGAGAAGTTCAATGGAGAGATTGAGAGACGGAATCTCGCACTATATAGGAAGGACCTCCTCCAATCCATACACTAGTTGGAAAGGAGTGAATCCAGTGGTGGTTTTAACGAAATTCCTATAAGCCCAAAGTGCAGAGAAGAGCATGTTGTGCCAATTGGATTTTTGCATACCTACGATTCATTGGATCATAATTTTCAAGACCTTGTTAATGGCCTCGACCTGTCCATTCGAATGTGGGTAGTACGGTGTTGATTTTTCATGGCTAAAACCCAATCTATCACTCAACTCATCGACCATATGATTCATGAAGTGGGAACCGTGGTCGGTAACTATTGCTTGAGGAACTCCAAACCACGGTATTACATGGTTGAACATGAAGAGTGTGGCGGTCTTGTCATCGTTCGTGTATGTAGGCATTTCATCGGCCCACCTTGTAAAGTAGTCCACAGCTACAATGACGTAACTATGCCCCCCGACTGAGGTAGGCTTATAGTGCTTGAGATCGATGCCCCATTTAGAGAAGGGGCCAATGGCAATAACCGGGTGTAACGAGGCGGGGTGGGTGCGCTTCTTAGTATGAAAATGCTGACATGGAGGACATTTTTTTATGGCCTCGATACAATCTTTAAAGATAGTTGGCCAAAAATATCCTGCGCGCAAAATATTCTGGGTTGTAGCCATCCCAGAGAGGTGACCGCCACATGCCCCTGCATGGCAGTCATTTAGAACGTGTTCAGCCTCTTCATGAGTTAGACAACGTCAAAGGATAGAGTCGATACCACGACGGTACAAAGTATCACTGATGATCAGATAATACTTTGCGTGGTGGCGTATATGACGACGGTCATCACGGGACAGTTGAGGGATGAAACGTTGGGTTTGAAGATACAATGTGATATCTCCATACCATGGGTCAGACGTACTGATAAGAAACAATGACTTGTCTGGAAAGGAGTCATTGGGATCAGACTCTACGTCAGTATGGGGGAGGTCGCAAATAAGCTCAGCAAACAGCAAAGACTTTTTAGACTTAGCTTTTTCGAAACGAAGATCGAATTCTTGCAGTATCACGATCCAACGTGAATACTTGCCCCCAAGCATCTGACATGTCAGAACGTGGTACATGGGGTTTGAATCGACAATGATGGTGGTGGTGCGAAGCAAAATATAATATCGGAACTTCTGCACGACTATGACTGCCGCGAGAGCGAGCTTCTCAACATGTGAATAGCGAGTTTCAACGTCAATGAGACCTTTACTGGCATAGTATATCACATGTTCCTGGGCGTCCTGGTCTTCTTGAACAAAAACCATGGCGATAGTGGTGTCGGAAGTAGCGAGATATAAAATGTAATCTCGATAGTAATTCGGTGGTTGGATCACAGGGGCATGCGTGATGGCATGCTTCAAACTATCAAAAGAATGTTGAGCCTGGTCATCCCAAATGAATGGGACGTCCTTTTTCATTAATCTCATGTAACCTTGCGTCTTTTGCGCGAAATTACAAACGAAGTGTCGTAAGTAAGTTTCTCTGCCTTGCAGACTCTGAAGTTCCGTAATATTGGTTGGAGGTGGAAGGGCGACGATGGATTCCACCTTCGAGGGATCAATACGGATCCCATCTTTTGAGATGATAAATCCTAGGAGGCGTTCGAACTCGACACAAAAAATACACTTATGAGGATTCAAATGGATATTGTACCATCTTCATCTAAGGAAAACAACCATCAGATGATCGAAGTGGAACTCATGCTGCTTCGAATGGGAAAGGAGATCATGCAAGTAAGGTTCCATAAAGTCCTTCACATCGTGGAAAGCGGATGGCATGGCCTATTGGAATGTAGCACCAACGTTTTTAAGGCCAAATGGAAGTTTGTGATATGCAAACATTCCCCAAGGGTAGATGAATGCAGTGTTGTGTTGGTCGGCCATGTGGATCTCAATTTAGTTGTATCCGGAAAATCCATCCATGAATGAAAAAATGACACTTCCAGCACAATTGTCGATGATCTGGTCAATGAAGGGAGTCAGGTAGTTGTCCTTGGGACAAGATTTGTTGTGGTCCCGATAATCGACACAGACACAGATGGTTCCCTGCTTTTTTTTCACAGGGACGACGTTTGATACCCATTCTGTTAATGGGACAGGGTAAATGAAATTGGCCTTCAAGAGTTTCTCAATTTCTGCCTTGATTGCCGTAGTCTTCCGGGGGTGTACCGGTCGAAACTTTTGGCAAATAGGTTTGATGTCGGGATAGGTTTTGATCTCGTGCAAAACAATGGAGGGGTCTATCCTAGGCATCTCCTCGCAAGTCCAAGCGAATACGTCTCGAAATCGGTTGAATAAGGCCATAGCAGTAATGACTTCTTCAGGGGAACACTTCTGGCCTAACTGAATGTGTTCCACTACACCAGGTTTAACCGAGATGTCGATCAAAGTGGTAGGCTCAATGTTGGATAAGTTGCCTTCAGAATTCGTTTGACACGCGAGTATCAAAGAATGAGAGCCAGAAAGGACATCCGGTATAGAGATGGTGCGAATGTTGTTCTCTACAGTAGCCAAAATGGGAAGGGAGGACGAACGATGATGGAGGTCTTCCCATGGAGGATCATCCACACTCATGATTTCCATGATGGACTCATTAGAATGAAAAGTCCATAGGAAGGGATCGGATGATGTCCACTGTAGGGAACTAGGGGTGGAGGTCACAGCTAAGTGATCCTCCGGGGCTAACTAGATTGCCTCGTACATAAGTTCGGCGGGTGACAAAGGCATAATGTCTCCAATTAGGTGTGTGGTGGCTTCATCAGGTACAAGCCATGAATCAGTGGAGTTGGGAATGGATGAAATCTCCGAGGAGATCATGTTCACCGTGGAAACATGGTTTGGGGGATCCGAAGTAGGAAAGACTCTCATAAGGGATGAATCCTTAAGGAGGCCAACCCCCACACTCTCATACTTTTGCGAAGACTGTCCAATTGAAGGAACGTTATCGCCTGGGTGAGAAGTGGTGTCAAGTGAGCAAAAATCTAGTTGGTCGACTGTGACAATTTGGCCTTGGTGGGGGAATTGCACTATGCGGAAGACTGATGAGGCAACCACGGTCATGGCATAAAACCAATTACGACCAAGCAGAATGTTATAATCTAACGGGGCCGTGACTACTTCCATGTTAATGGTTGTGGTCTTGCCCCCCAACTCGACTGATAAAGCTTGTAACATCCCATGAGGTTGAAAGCCACGCCTGTCAAAGGCTCTAAAAGTGGTAGGAGAACGGTTCAACTCAGGAGAGCCAATGGCTCTCCAACATGAGATTGACATGACTGAAGTGGAGGTGCCCTCGTCCAAAACAGAACGATTAATTGTATTCCCAGCTATGTTTGTAGCAACCTGAAATGCCAACTGATGGGAGAGCCTCGATTTGAAGTATTCCAGTCGGAACATGATGGTATTCGATGAATCCGGGTCAACTGCACCGATGGCAGCGAGGAGAGTCTTGCGCTGATTTGGACAATTTTGTAAGACTTCGAGCGTCAACATAGCACAAGGAGCTTGTGCTAGGTCCTCTATAATGTTGTATTTTTGAACAGCCTGAGCATTGGGATTAAAAAATGATTTTATAATCGTGCTCTTGGGTGGACACAACACTGACTCAAGGGAAGGACTCTCAATGGTGAGAGGCGCAGCCGGTACTATGACATTGGGCATCGAAATGGAAGCTTTTTCAGTATTACATCCAACGAGTTTTTTGGATGGAACGGAGTCATACCAACAAGAACAGGTGTTCAAGTTGATAGTCTCATTACGTACCATGAGAACATGTGCGGTGGTAGATACTTCTCCTTGGGAAGAAGAAGTGTGAGCGATCGACTGCTGATTTTGAGCAGGGAAAGGATCGTTGAGAACTGCGGGTGTGGGTTTTCCCTTAAGAAACTTTTAAACTTCGTCTCTATGGGGGCACTCCTTGGAAAAATGATCATCACCACACAGTAGAAAAGGAAACTTTAACTTCCTTTTCTGTTTGGTATCATCAGGGGTGCTCTTTTGTTCTTGCTGGGTGGAAGATTTCTTAGGTTTCCCCTTGATTTTCTTCTTACCACCAGACTTCTGAGGTGAAGCTGATGAAACAGAATTCACCTCTTCAGTAACAGCAGGGGTGGATGATTTGGTGGTGCTGAGACCAGCCTATGTTGGTGATGGGGCGAACCTTAGGGGTTTGAAGAACCAACATTTTGATGAGGAGGCTGGGTGTGAAGGGATCCAATGATGCCATCGGCTTGGGGTCCCTTTAGTGGTTTTGCGGGGTCATTAGCATCGCGGGGTGTGTTAGGAAGAATATCAAACAATGTGCCGGATTGAGTATAAACTAAGTCTAGCACATGGGCGTGAGTGATGGCTTGTTCTTCAGTGACAACACCTCTCATGGAAACATCTCGTGCTATGGTAGGGATGAGGGACTTCGTAAACCAGTCTACTAGGAGTTGATATGGAATTAGAGCACTAATGAGATGACATCTCCTTCGCCACTCATATATATGATCTGAAATGTGAGTGGCGGTATTCTGACGGAGCGAGGTTAAAAGCTCGGTACCAGTTTCATACCGTATAAGCAGCTGGAAATGAGTCAAAAAATTCATGGCAAGAGAACCAAAATCAAGAAAAGAGTGGGGTGGTAATTCGATATACCACTTGGAAGCCGAACCGATGAGAGTCCTTTGAAATAATCTAAGATGAATCGAGTCGTCTATTAGGGAGTTAGATGAACACCATAAGTGGTATGTCATCACGTGGTTTTTGGGATCTTCACCCGACTTACCATCAAATTTTGGGATATCTGACGAAAGTTTCACCAGAATAGGTGGCCAATTAGTTCCGTGGTAAATGGGGTCATTGGTTAAACGAGATAGGTAAGGTAGGTCCAAATTAGCAAAAAAGGGTAGCTGTGGATTAGGCTATGAGTATTGATAGTACAGATAAGGCGTGTAAGGACCAATATGACCATAAGGTGTACAAGGAGGAAACTGGCCATAGGGGAACGGGCCGCCCGGAACAAAAGAAAGTCCGCCGCCATAGTGAGGTGGTCCATTACCATAATAGGGTGGCCCATTAATGTAAGGTGGGGGCCCTCCTCCTCCACCAGGAGGAGGTGGGACGCCTCCAAAAGGTGGGGGTCCACCACCACCATTGGGGTAGGATGGCCCGCCACCCCCCTCCACCAGGACGAGGTGGCAGACCGCTACCACTGCTAGAATAGGATGGTCATCCACCACTGCCACTTCCAGATGGGTAAGGACCTTCTCTGCCACTTCCACCATAGTAGGGTGGTGGACTGCCACCACCGCCACTAGGATAAGATGGTCCTCCACCACCACCACCATCAGGAGGTGGTGGTGGTCCTTCGCCACCTCCTCCAAGGGGAGGTGGGCCTTGATGACCGAAATGAGGTGGTCCTCCACCAGAAGGTAGAGGTCCGCCTCCTCCAGAGCTATGTGGGGGCCCGCCGCCTCCAATGGGAGGTGGAGGGAATTGAGAGACTGCAAGTGGGGGTCCATGTTGTAAAAAATTTTGCTGTCCCCATAGAGTGTAAAGATTACCGGGGTAGGGTACCCTGTAGAGTTTGTTTTCAAGATTGAGTTGACCCGACACAGGGGTAGGATGACCTGGATAAGCTTGAAACTATGGAGGTTGAATTACGTTGGATGGTCCTCCGACATGGGATAGTCCCGTAGTGGAAGGTCCAGGAGGTAGCGAATTACCAACGGTAGGTTCGATGGGAACTCCAACTATGGTATTATGGTTAAGAGACGGGGGTTCTCCCCCAACAACAACTTGGTGATCACTAGGTAAAGGTTGACCTAACATTGGTTGTTGATTATTCACTGTAGGATTAACGTTACTTGTAAAAAGGGTAGGGGGTAAGGAGTATCCTCCTCTCGAAGTTTGGGGTGGGGGAGGAACAGGTAATGTAACCGTGGTGGTCACAGGTGTGTTGGACTGTTGCTGTTCAACAGGTTGGGAAGTAGGAAGTACTGAACTGGTCTCCTGTCTAGGAGATACATGTGGAGGAATGGATGGTTGGCCAGTTCTAGTAGTGGTCACGTGTTGCGTGGATGATTTTGGTGACTCGAAAGATAAAGAGCGACCTGGGATTGGTCGATAAGAGTATAATGGCGGGTCTTCTACCCTTTGTGAAATACTCTGTTTTCGAAGTTCATCACCCCTAACACGTAATTGTTCCAGACGATCATGAATAGGTGCGAAGATTTTTTCAGGGGTAGGCCAACTGGGTGGGTGTGAAATGGAAAAATGGTTCACTGGGTGACCGGTAGAAGATGTGCAATAAGTTGTTGAAGGACCAACATCGGCTGTAGGGTCGTCCTGGGGTTGGTTTATCCATTCCAACGACCCATGATCTCCCGACGCAACGGGAGGCAAGTCTTGTGAAGTGGGGAGTTGTGCTTCTTCACCCTGCGAGGGATGAGAGGCAGTGGATCTGGAGGAGTACGAGGAAAAAAAGGTCCTCCAACATTCAAAGTGGGGTTTTCCACTTCATGTGACCCGACCCTGGCATGTGGATCCATCCTTACCCTTGAAACTACCTCCTGATTAAGGGGATATTCAGGGGGCAAGTTTTGAATTCTACGGGACCTTCTCTAAGGAAAGTCAGCTAGAGTGACTAAAACAAAAGTTTCTCCTAAGGAAAGCTAAAAGAAAAGCAGACCATACAAAACCCTACACAAACTAAGGCCACAAGCAAACTTATGTTATAAGAGTGGATTCAATAGTCTAAAACCTCACAGGATTGTCAAGGCTTCGCAACTTGCGATATACCGCAGGGTCCAACAATATGACGTGACAAGGAGGATTGGGACCGTACTCTTGCCTACATACCCGATTACCTGGATGGTACGTGCGTAGTAGCTCCCCGAGTGCTTTTTGCAGTGTATTGCTCTGCCATGATGACCAAAAGGTTAACTTAGTTGGTTTCAGGAATCCTAAGGGTGTGTCCCGATTTACGTAAGGTACGTGGGAGCTCAAATCCGTAGTGGTCCTGTCTAATGGACAACCGTTCGGAAAGAGACCTTTCGATATACTACTAAGTACGTGATACACCCTTCGATATACGCTAAGTACTCAAGGTGACTTGGTGGGTACGTGAAGGAGCTCAATATACCCATAAGTACGTGGAAGACTACAATACCCCCGGGATACAGTGCTGGAAAATAATGACAGCTACCACGCTTAATGATGCTGGAACACATCTCTAACTTACATACAAGTTTCTAAATATTTCACCCTAGTTCTACCATTAATTTTATCTGGACGGTTAGGTGAATGCATGAGGTGAGTACATAATCAGAAACATAATGCAGGCCCTAACTACAAGCAAAAAGTATGCTTTTCTTTCGATGAATGCTACCTATGGGAAGGAGAATTTTTTCTTCTTCTTCTTTCTGACAACTTTACCAAAGCAATGCAATGCAACACATCCCAAATCTACGAAAGAGGATATTGAAATATTCTTTTCCTTTTTCAACGAAACATAAAAATTTCCACAACACTACTAAGCCAAATCAAAACATGTTTTCTTTTTCTTTGGTCTTTTAAAAAACAATGCTGAGTAATGAAAAGAGAGAGATCCTAAGCAGAGTATGCAAGCTTTTCACTTTCACTATGATTGCCTAAAAGCATAAAAAATCAAAAGATACAATGTGACTTTTCAAGCATGGAACTACTTTTGCGAAGCTTGAAAGCTATTTGAGTTTCTCAAGAAGATGAATGATTCATAATTCATGAAAAACACATACAATACAATCGTCCTTCAACTTTTCCAAAATATTTGTAAATGAAACATTCCAATGCATATGCAATTCTTCAAAGGATCTTGAAAAATAATAGAAGTGAATTACTTTTAATCTTTCAATGGATGCATCAAAATGATAATTTGACAACAGTTAGGCTTTCAAACATGGATTTTTGAAATGAAAAGATCACTTGCAGCACTCTAACAACTCAGAAAATATCAAGAGAAGGCGAGCACTCAATGAACTGAAAATACATTCAAACACTCAAAGCCAAACAGTAACAAGCAGCACTAAAGCAAACAAGGCTTACAAAAAATGAATGCAAGTGAGTTATGGAACTGATCCAATGCACTTGATCAGATCAGGCTAGGAGAGGAGGGAATGCAAGGGTGAGTGGATGATGGTGGGGGAGACCAATGTGTCCACCACTACCAAAATCTCAGACCTATCCAAGATGGAACCCAAAACAACTCCAATAAAACCAAACAACTCAAACACATAAAGCAAAAGGGATATCTGACTGGATCATACAGTGCAGAGGAAGTTTGCATACAAACCACACTCAAAACAAAAGAGGAGAAAGGTGCCTGTATGGAAAAAAGGGTAGATCGGTGCACTCTGTGCTTGTACACAGTGCGACGTCACAGTTCACCAATGCAGGGAGTGCGATGGTGTCGCAGAAGGACAGTGACAGGGTTGCGACGACAAGCCAACAGACAAAGAACAGAGACCAAGAATGACATAGTGTCACTCTGTGTATATCACCCAGGTGCGACAGGCGAGATCTAAGTTCAAAGATGAGTCAAATCTCCAAGTAATGAGCAATAAATAGGTTTGGGAATGGGAATGCAGATCCAAAGGAAGTTGATCAAAGTCTTCAAAGTGAATATCTGATGGTGAAATCAACTTAAGAAGAAAATGACAAATAAAAAGGCTTGGCAAGAAATCAACTGAAAATATCATTCAACTTGATATCTAGAAAGCAATGTTTCTCCCCAATATGGTTTCTAGATTTGTTTGACGGACAATCTACTCGAGCGAACGCGAGCTAGATATCCCTAGCTCAATGTGAGTCTAGAACAACTAGCACAAACTACAAATGGATTTCCTATATCTACTTAAGGATCAAGTGCTAGATGTCTTACCTTTTACTTCGCAATCCTCTCTCTTGAATGTTGCTCCACGTCCAGCGGTCGTTAGATCTCAGCTGCAAGACCTGTTAAGATACAAAGAACTTCAACACAAAACGAGTAAAGAGAATCTATACAATAAGAGATCTAAGTAAACAATTAAGCAGGTAACCTACTCAATATCATCACACATTCACAATATTGGTGGAAAGCATTTGTATCATTGTAAATAGGGAAATACATAGTAGAGACATTGAACTATAACCAAGGCTTAACGCTGCAGCCCTTCTCCATCCAAGCCATTTTTCATATCCTCCCAAGGAAGTATGAGTCTTCCAATAGATGAGTAGGGATCTCTCAAGGATGATTTCACCAGCATGTAGACAGTATAGACTTCCTTCCTTTGGAGAGGGGTAGAGCTTCACTTATATAGGACTAAGTGGATAGGGTATGGATAGGGTAGGTTGAGATATGGTAGGAGAGAGATAGGGGATCCTCCCAATATGTTAGGAACCAAAGGCCATCTCCCCCAACAGGTCAGGGATAGGGATCCAAGTCAGCAACCTTCGAGAATGAGCTCGAAGAAGCTATTTTTTCCATTTAACTGACTTCATCGCACCCTGTAATGGAGCAAAGTGCGATGTCACAGGTTGCATGAGTGCAGCCTACGACGAGCTCTCAAAACCTAGCAATAAATTCATTTCCAGATAAATGACTTAGTCAATGGAACTTCAGGGATGTATACACTGAATCTAATGGTGGTAAGATTTTAGGTGTAACAAATATTTATATAGATTGTCCTATTCTTCATACTTTGACAACTATTCCTGCAAGAGTTTATTCTTCTTTATTGACTTCTTCAATTCATCCAAAGCACTGATCAATTATCCTTCCCAATCAACCTCTGTAGCTTCTTCTTCTTCAAATTGATTAATAGCCTTAACTTTTGTGACTGGATTTGGAGAAGTATTGAAGGACCCACTAAAGAAGTATTTATCTAGTGATCCTGGTTTGCTTTGCACAACTGTAGCATTATTCTTGACCGATGAACCACTCTTCTTCTTTTCATCATTGCTTTATTATTCCACAAAATCCATGAGTAGTACCTCTTTTGGCTTTTCTTCGCAGTCATTTTCTTCAGTCACATTGCTGTCTTTCTCAGTATACAAAATCTTCCTCTGTTTTGGATTCTTATTTTCAGGTCTGTGCTGAGTACGCACAGCTCTACATCCATGAGAACTAGCTTCTTCCTCACTGTCTCTGTCTCCATCTTCCCTGTAAGGAAACTTAGATGCAAAATTGCATATTCCTCCACATTTGAAACATTTGAAATGCAACTTGTTCTTGTACTTACCTCGTCCTCTTTTCAACTTCCTAATAAAGTTTGACTCATCATCTGATTCATTGCAAGAGTCCTTGTCATGATCATGTTTAGCCTTTCCAGTGGCTTTGAAAGCAACTTCTATTCTAATGGGAATCTTTTTCTAAGTTCTCATCTCATATGCTGTTAAGATCCCCTGAAGCTCGTCCGCTTTTAGGTCTTCAATATTTGCTCTATATTCCAACACATATATCTTTACATCAAATCTCGAGGGCAGAGTTCTCAGTATCTTCTGTACTATAGACTCTTCTTCCAGAGTAACCCCCAGACTCTTGATAGCATTTCCTATCTCATCAAATCGTAAGAAATATTAGGTAATGTTCTCTTCATCTTTCATTTTCAAGGATTCAAATAACCCAGAGTAATTCTGCAACTTTTGCTTCTTTACCTTTTCGTCACCTTCATAGACACCTCTGAGCTTGTCCCAAACTTCCTTGGCTGATGCGCAATGCATAACTTTGACAAATTTAGTGTCTGTCAACCCACATAGTAGTGCGTTTTTGGCTCTTGCATTGCATTCATACGATCTCTTCTCATCTGGGTCAACTGGTACAACTGTTGGGACATTGTAGCCATCGAAAATGGGCTTCCAAACACAAGCTCCTAGCGATTGCAAATAAAATTCCATCCTGACCTTCCAGAAGGTATAGTTTGTGCCATCAAACCTTGGTGCTTTGTTGGTGGAGATACCTTCCCGCTTGTCCATAATTGCAAACAGATCTATCTTCCACATGTTAAGTTGTTACTCAAGACACTCGCTCTGATACCAATTGTTGGAATCTATTTAATACTTAGATGGGGGGGGTGAATCAGTATTAGCATAGTTATGTGTAGTTTTTAACCTTCTTTAATAGATTAATCTGAACTTAATTCTGATAATCAATTATGCATCCACCATAAATAAAACATTCATCCACATATGCACCAAAACACAAAACACATAACACATAGAATTTTTACGTGGAAACCTAAACGGGAGAAAAATACATAATTCTCTTTTGTAATGAAAATATTACATTCAAGGAGGCACCAACTTCCTATCTTTACCAACACAAAATAGAAGGAGGCACCGACCCCCTAGTTTTAAAGGAACCGACCTGAAGGAAGCTAAAAATCCCTATGTTCTCCAACACCAACTGGAAGGAGGCTACGGCCCCCTGCTCCTTGTCCCATCCTCCTGCCCATATATATAAGAATATGATGTTACTTTGCTAAACTTATGATATATGCACACCTCTGATCTTCCGATTTTCATTCTGCTGTGTGCACCTTCTGTATTCAGTAGAATTGGTGTCACTATGTTGTATACAATACTTCACTTCAACACTTCACTTCAAATTCAACACTTCACTTCAACTGACGTCGCACTTCATATACTATTTGTTGTTTCAACTATTGCAGACTGCTCCAAGAGTCAATATTCCATTCTACAACTATGCATATACACTTTCAACTGATACTGCACATCAGCTGATAACTTGTTGTTCTGATATTGAGCACTAGTATTAGATGGAACTGCGCACCTTCTAAGATGTGTCCATTTTTTTTAAGTGCCATAGTCTTCAAACAATCTGTGACCTTCTGTGCATCATATGATTCATCCTTTCAGTTTAACACACTTGTCTCAGATCATGATGCACATACTAACTCTGTCTTTGCGCATATGATGGACTTCTTTACTTCACACACTTCAACTTAGTCTTTGTGTGTCAGTGAAAATTTTTTGCATCACGCATTACAAGATATAATCCAGTTCTGTCTCTGCACGGATCTATCTTAGAACATCTATGAATATCTGCGATACTGTCATTCTATCCTCATGCACTTGCGCATCATCTTCATTCTTCCTTTCTATCTTCGCGCAATCGTCACAGGTCTACAACATCATTCTGTGCACCATCATCTATTCCATTCCTTTGCTTGTGTGCACTCGGCTCTCTGCTAGATCATGCTATTTTGGTTCCACGAGCCCTTGATGCCCTGAATATAAATCTGTATCTTCCACTTACAAGCTCTTCATGCTTGCTATCAAGCTTACTTCAAATCTCCAACTTGATTCCTTATTTATACATGTCCTACATGGATTTTATGTACACAAGTTGGTTATGGCTTTCCTTCTTGTTTGCTTCATGGTTTATGCTTCTGCCACATGTCATGTTCTGCATTGCTGATGTGTCATCTCTTTTGGATCTTGCATAGACATGGTCCTCGGCTTAGTGGGAGTTTAACCCTTGCAGTGTAGTCTTGCGCTCTTGATGTACCATTGCTTTGTGGAACTTGCACATATATGTTCTTGACATAGTGGGACTTTAACCCTTGCAGTGTGGTCTTGTGCCTTTGATGTACCATTGACTATGGAATTTGCGCATATGATGACTTCAATCGCCATACCATTCTTGGTACTTGTGTGTGCTTCAACAACTGAAATATTCTTCCGATTGGTGAGACTTGCACACATTCATAACTTGCATAATTGTTCAACCATTTCATGTTCCATGTTGCTTGTGCACTCTCGATCCTTGTCCAATCAACGCTTGTGCTTTCTTGTGCACTCTTGAACTTTGTTCAAACAATTCTTGATTTGCTTGCACACTCTTCAAGCTTTTGTCCAACCAACACTTTATCTTGTACCTTGAAGGTCTATGATTGGATGGAATTGTGACCTGATTCATGTACCACATGTACTAGATGTACCTTATGTACTTATTCAAACTGGATATGCACTTTTGGATATACTTCTTCATACTGGCATCCATATCCTTCTCCATCTTGCTTGCGCATATACCTCTTCAAAGTAGCTTTCATCTACTTCTTCAAACTACCATAGGAGTACTGAATTATCTTTGACATCAGTTGACATCCTCTTTGACATTAGTTGACATCGATGACAACAAACTTAATCAGTTGACATCAATGACAACCAAAGTTCAACAAAACCTTGATGTAACCAGATATAGGCTAGGTAACTTCCACATACATTAGAAATTTTTCTTTAATGCATGCAATGGGCATGGTTGGTTGATTAGCTTTTGTAGGGTTTGGTTGATCGAATCTCATGGGAACTCCTCATACTTAGAGATGTTGAGTTTATAAGCGTCTTGTAAGAAAATGCTTGACTTAGAACAATCATTTGGTCATATGACTTTTGATATGATTTGACCATATGAATATGAATTTTGATATGTGTCTCCTGTAAAAATTGGTGCCATTTTGTTTGGTTATATGATCTTACCTATAAAAGCCATTTTGTTTGGTTATATATTGTAATGTTTAAAAATTAGTGAGGGTTGTAATTAAAAAAAAAGTTTTTTTTTTTGGTTTGGAAAATTCAAACCCATAAAAGATAAGCTATATTTTGTTTTAATTATATGATGTGTTTTTGTTTTAAAATTTTCGATGTGTATGTTTTGAAAATTATGAACACCATTATGAAAGATGTTTTGAGATAGATGAGAATATGAATCCACAAAAGATAGGTTATTTTATTCAATTATTTGGTGGTTATGTGATATGCGTTTGTATTTCCAAAATTGGTGAAGCTTCGAATTCACAAAATATTTGGTTTGGTTATTGTTAAAATGGCGAAACTTCAAATTTACAAAATATCTAATTTGGTTATTTGAACCCACAAAAGATGACCTATTTTGTAATCACGTTGTTAAATTTTTAGTATTAAATCACAATACTATAGGATCTTTGCTGAGAGAATAACATCTACAGTATATCAATGCATGACAATCGTAATATGACAAGCATCACAAGCATCACAAGAATCAAAAGCATAGAGACAAGAGACCCAGAGTTTCCGTGGGGAAAACCCTAAGGTGAAAAACCCCACAACTTCCTCAGAGATAGAGAGAGCAATGGCTCAACCAAAATACAACCAAATAACACCGAGATAGTCTCCTAGCAGATGATCCTCCTCCTCCTCACTAGTGTGCCACTTTTCAGAGAGAGAGTGAGTTACTTTTCCGAGTGAGTAAAAGAGAGATCTCCTATCTCTATTTATACTCACCTTTTTTCCCAGTGACCTACCGGGGCCGACTTGTCTACTTATATACATCCACATTATATTATATATTAATTAGGGCCGACCCCATATGGTGGTCTAATAACCCATCGGCAAGTACACACACTTGCGACACTTGTCAATCCACATGACGACACTTCCTTATAGAGGAATAACACATCTCTTATAAGGGTACAATAAATATATATATATATAATACACAGATGAAATACATTCCGGAGTTACATATACATCAACACTCCCTCTTAACTAGGAAGGTATTTCTCGACACAGATCTGCTAGACAAGTCTTCTTCTCTGGATCATTGTCATCATCATCGTCACTGCTGCTACTATCTCAACCAATCTATGACTCTACTCGTCATAGGAAGTTCTACAGAGCCAGCCATTTTTCATACTGGATGTAGTCCCACCACCTGTAGCTTCATCATTACCGACCATACTGTGGAATCCTCTGGACTTATTACGTGTGTCACAAAACCTCGAAAGAGCATCCCAGGATGTTACGGGTACACAACTCTGACCTGTAGGATCTCCCAGGGCGCTATTACATGTGACCCCACCACAAAACCTCGAAAGAGCATCCCAGGATGTTACGGGTACACAACTCCAACCTAAAGGATCTCCCAGGGGACAAATTACATGTGGTCACCACAAAACCTAGCAAGAGCATCTCAGGATGTTACGGGTACACAACTCTGACCTGAAATATCCCAGGGCACAAATTACATGTGGTCATGGCAAAACCTCGAAAGAGCATCTCAGGATGTTACGGGTACACAACTCCGACCTGAAATCTCCCAGGGCCCAAATTACATGCCATAGGACAAAACCTCGCAAGAGCATCCCAGGATGTTACGGGTACAAAACTCTGACCTGAAAGATCTCCCAGGGCACAAATTACATGTCCTCCCAGAGCAATGTCTCGAAAGAGCATCCTAGGCTGTTACGGGTACACAACTCCGACCTATAGGATCTCCCAGACATGCTCCTCTGCACAACCTGATCCACGGCCACAAAGTATCATCCTGATACTCACCATACATCAACCTGATGTACACATGATCATCCTGATCATCATCACTGCAACGTCCTGCTGCATGTCATCTGGAGCAACATCCTGAAGCTCATCATCCATGATCATCCCGATCATCACTACAACATCCTGCTGCATGATCCACCTGATCATCAATGCATCTACCTGATGCATACCAAGTATCTATCTGATACATATCATCATACATGATCCTCCTGATCATACAATGTATCCACCTGATACAAATACAAATACATGATACATATCACCATACATGATCCACCTGATCATACAATGTATCCACCTGATACATATACAGATACATGGTCCAAGCATCCAACATGATGCATATACAAAATACATACACATGATCCAACTGATCATATCCAGCATCCAACATGATGCGTACATATAAGTGATCCAACTGATCATATCCAACATCAACATGATCCGTACATACATACAAAAAATGATCCAACTAATCATATCCAAGCATCCAACATGATGCATACGTACATACATAAAAATGATCCAACAGATCATATCTAGCAGAAGCCAGAACATCAACCTGATGCTCATCATCCAGCGCTTACATCCACAGCCATGTGAAGGATCCTCCTTCCAACATGCTTGGAATGGCTTCAGCAAGTGTGTCCATCACTTCTTCCTCGAAGTGTCGCCAAGCCTCTCTCTGAAGTACTCGAACTTCACTCTGGATAGTGGCTTCGTCAGCACATCTGCAATCTGCTCGTCCGTCGCAACACACAGAAGCTTCACAGCTCCTCTCTGCACCATATCCCTGATATAGTGATATTTGATCTCTATGTGTTTCGACCTGTCATGAAACACTGGGTTCTCGGACAGCTTCACACAACTCTGGTTATCACAGAAGATACCAGTAGCCTCCAACGGGAGATCAAATAACTCAGACAGTAGCTTCCGTAGCCATACTGCCTCACAACTAGCTGAACAGGCTGCAACATACTCTGCCTCAGCTGTACTCAGTGCTACGCAGGACTGCTTCCTGCTAAACCAAGAGATCACACCTGATCCCATACTGAAGCAGCACCCAGATGTGCTTTTCCTATCTGCAGCACTGCCGGCCCAATCTGAATCAATATAACCCTGTAGGTTAAACTTTTGATTCGCTTCATACTTGAGCCCATAATCCACTGTACCCTTCAGGTACCTCAGAACATGCTTTACAGCAACCAGGTGAACACTCCTCGGATCCATCAGGAACTGGCTCAATGTGTTCACAGCAAAGCAAATGTCTGGTCTCGTGTTCGTCAGGTACATCAAGGACCCAATCATTTGACGATACATAGAGACATCAACTGGCTCAGATGAAGCATCACATAAAAGCTTCAGATTCGATGCCATCGGTGTGGCCATGGCCTTGCAATCCATCATCCCGAATCTCTTTAGGATATCTATTGTGTACTTCCCTTGACCAAGGAAGATCCCACCTGCATTCTGCCACACCTCCATACCTAGGAAATAATGCATCATTCCCAAATCTTTCATATCGAATTCAGCTGCAAGCTTCCTCTTAGTATCTACAATCAGTCTGTCATCTCCTGTCACAAATAGGTCATCCACATACAGGAGTAGAATCACTGGATTCCCTTCCTCAACCTTGTAGTAAATATTGGAATCTGCTTTAGTCTTGGTAAATCCCAAGCTAGATAGGAAACTGTCCATCCTACCATACCAGGTTCTGGGAGCTTGCTTCAAGCCATACAAGGCTTTCTTCAATCTGCATACATATGATTCCCTGTCATGTATTTCAAAACCGAGTGGCTGTTCCACATATACTTCCTCTTCTACTACACCATTCAGGAAAGCAGTCTTGACATCCATCTGGTGTATTTTCCATTTCATTGCTGCAGCCAGGGCAAGTACTGTTCTGATGGAAGTGTACCTGGCTACAGGTGCAAAGGTTTCTTCATAATCTATTCCCTCTTTCTGAGAGAATCCTCGAGCTACGAATCTTGCTTTGTACTTCTCCACGCTGCCATCTGCAGCATGCTTGATTTTGTAGATCCATTTTGAAGTTACAACAGACTTCTCTTTAGGTCTTGGGACAACATCCCAAACATCATTCTTCATTATTGATTGGTATTCCTCGATCATAGCATCCTTCCATTCTTTCTTTTCCGCTGCTTCTTCATAACTGGAAGGCTCTTTGTTCATGATGTCACAGAGTAAAGAAACATAGCTGGTATGTGACCTGGTTCTCTTCTTTGCTCTGTGTTCTTCTTCTGGAATGCCAAATCTTTCTGCATCTTGAATGAGCTCTCTAGCCCATACAGGTTTCCTCTTGTGAGAGTTATCCTTATGGGGTGGATCTACAGGTTTTTGTGGATCTTCAAACTCACGAACAACTTCTGGAACTGCTTCAGTCATGGTAGTGTCCTGAAATCTTGTTTCCTTAGGTTCTTCATAAACTTCGGTAGGTGCCTCCCTTGATTTGATGAATGCTGAGTTTTCATCAAATGTTACATCCCTGCTGACATCAATTTTCTTAAATCCTGGAAAGTATATTCTGTAAGCCTTCGAGCTTTAACTATAACCCACAAAGATGCCCTTCTTTCCTGAAGGATCTAGTTTAGTCCTCTTCTCTTTTGGGACATGAGTATATACTGGACAACCAAATATTCTGAGATGGCTGACTTCAGGTTTCTTACCAGAAAAGACCTCTTCTGGTGTCTTGTTGTCCAATATCTTGTGGGGTGTTCTGTTTTGCACATATACAACTGTTGTAGCTGCTTCTGCCCATAGATGCATAGGAAGATCCTGGTCATGCCATTTCCCTTGCTGCTTCCATGATAGTTCTGTTCTTCCTTTCTGCAACTCCATTCTGTTGAGGATTATAAGGAGCAGTCAACTCCCTCTTAATCCCTGAATCATTGCAAAGCTTCTTGAAGTCACTTGAGGTGAATTCTCCACCATTGTCAGATCTGAATGTCTTGATTTTCTTGTGAGTTTGATTCTCCATCAAGGTTTTGAATTCCTTGAATTTATCAAGCACCTCATCTTTGCCCTTCAAGAAGTATACCCAAGTCTTCCTGGAGAAGTCATCAATAAATGATACATAGTAAACATACCCACTCAGGGAACTGGAAGACATAGGGCCACATACATCTGAGTGGATGATTTCCAGGATGTCTTTTGCCTTGCTTTCACTGCTTGGTAAAGCCTTCTTAATGTTCTTACCTTTTGCACATCCTTTGCAAACACCTTCATGTTTGGTCTTGATTTCAGGAAGACCCTCTACTGCCTTGCTTGCAATTGGAAGTGCCCTATAGTGCATATGAGCAAGTCTTCTATGGCAAAGTTCACTTGGCTCCATGGATTCATGCACCATGGCGTGTTCAGGTTGTCCCTTCAATTTATACAAGCCTCCCTCTTGCTCTCCAATTACTACTGCATCATCTATGGTCTTTCCCTTTGGCCACATTAGGACTTGGCCATCCACAAATGCAACCCTCATACCTTTTGCATCCAATGCAGAGATGGAGAGTAATTTCTTCTTGAGCCCAGGTACATAAAGTACTTCTTTCATCTTCAATGATTTTCCAGAATCTAGGTTGTAGGAGGCTTCACCACTTCCTTTGATTGGGTATTGATAATCATCCCCAAGTTTCACCTTATGGGGTGATTCATGTTCAGATAGGTTCACAAAGGATTACTTAAAACCAGTCATGTGTTTGGAAGCCCCACTATCAATCAACCAATCATTACATCCATGGGAGATGGTACCTGTAAGAGCAGAAATTAGAACATATTCTTCTTCACTTGATGAGTCATCATCACTACTACTTTCTTCCCTAGTTTTCTTCTTTGGAGGTTCATCATCTTCGACAGCATGAGCATGAAACCTTATTTTGTTGCCCTTCTTCTTCTTACTGGAGTTGTTGTTGTTATCCCTTTTATTCTTGGGACAATCTGAAGCAAAGTGACCCTTCTCATTGCATGTGAAGCATCTTAGGTGCTTCTTACTCTTTTGATGGAATCTTTTGTGGTGAGAGTGGTCCTTCTTGGTTTTGCTTCTTTTGGTGTGAGATGCAAGAGCTTGATATTCTCCTCCCATCTTTTCCTCACGAGCTATAAGTCTAGCTTCTTCTTGAGAGCATTCTTCCCTCAATCTGTTGAAGGAGATCAACTTCTTCCTTGCACAAATTCCTTGAATAAAGGAATCCCATGACCTGGGTAGGCCATTTAGAGTGGTCATCACCACTTCACCATTCTCCACCATTTCATCTACTGCTTCTAATTGTTCCTTGATCTGGGAGACCCTTGAAAAGTAAGATTGAATGGTTTCTCCATTCTGAAACTTCACTGCTTTCAATTGGTTCCGCAGGGTCATCTTCCGATTTATGTTCTTTCCTTCAAATAGCTTGGTCAAAGATTCAAACATCTCTTTGGGTGTCTTAAGAGAAGACACATGAGGTATGAGATGGTCTTTGATAGAATCAACAATGATTCTCTTTGCCTTGACCAAGTTCTTCTTGTGCAATGCCTTGGCTTCTTCATCCTCTGGGATAGGGATGTCTTCTTTCACATATGAGTCCAACTCATTTTCTTCCAGAATTAACCCAATCCTATACTTCCAGGCTCGGAAGTTATCAGCCCCTTCAAGCTTATCCTCAAGCTTGGTGTGGAGAGACATATTTAAGAGTACTTCAAATGGAAATAGAAAAGATTTAGGACTTACCACTTGAAGTGCTGAAAACTGGATCTGGTCCCGGATTGGGGTTTGTCAGAGAAACCCTAAAAATTCAAAATGTGAATTTCAAAATTCCGAAAGGATAGAAAGATGCGCCTTGGAGAGCTGATCAGCCTAGTACATTCAGAATTTGAGATCAGAAAAGTCTTGTCCTTCAAAATTGCCTTTTTGTCCTCCCGAGTTCACTAGAGAGAGCCCTGAATTAGGGTTTGAGTTTCTCGGAGATCTACTCAGCCAAAAATCTCGATTCAAAGCTCTAACCCTCGATTTTTGCAAGGAACTTCCAGTTGTGCCTTTAGTTTCCAGAAATTCCTATTTTTGTGGAAACCCTAATTTTTAGGGCCAAATCTGAAAATGCTCGGAACTGAATTCTGATTGGACAGATAGATGCGCCTTGATGAGTAGATCCAATCTACTATACTAAATTTCAAAAATCAGTGGAGAGAAACCCAATAAATAAGGAACACAAGCTCCGTCACTGCAAAATGTCTTCTTCTCAGTTTAGCTCTGATACCATGTTAAATTTTTAGTATTAAATCACAATACTATAGGATCTTTGTTGAGAGAATAACATATACAGTATATCAATGCATGACAATCATAATATGACAAGCATCACAAGCATCACAAGAATCAAAAGCATAGAGACAAGAGACACAGAGTTTCCGTGGGGAAAACCCTAAGGTGAAAAACCCCACAACTTCCTCAGAGATAGAGAGAGCAATGGCTCAACCAAAATACAACCAAATAACACTGAGATAGTCTCCTAGCAGATGATCCTCCTCCTCCTCACTAGTGCGCCACTTTTCAGAGAGAGAGTGAGTTACTTTTCTGAGTGAGTAAAATAGAGATCTCCTATCTCTATTTATACTCACCTTTTTGCCCAGTGACCTACTGGGGCCAACTTGTTTACTTAGATACATCCACATTATATTATATATTACTTAGGGCCGACCCCATATGGTGGTCTAATAACCCATTGGAAAGTACACACACTTGCGACACTTGTCAATCCACATGACGACACTTCCTTATAGAGGAATAACACATCTCTTATAAGGGTACAATAAATATATATATAATACACAGATGAAATACATTCCAAAGTTACATATACATCAACACACGTAATGTGTTTTTGTTTTAAAAATTAGTGAGGATTCAAACCCACAAATGATATAGTTTTCTGTGGTCAAATTGGCGAGGCGTAAAACCCACAAATGTAATGTACGTAAGGCAGTCTAGCCACTCTAACTCAACAAATTTAAGGCTTGAACTCACCAGAGAGGGATTTGACATAAGAATGACAACTTGGACATTAAGATGGTGGGTTTGACACATTGATAGGATACTATGAAGGTTGAATCAAGGTTCTAACCTTGACAGATGCACTTTCAGGAGTTCGTCACACTTGGGAATATTTCTTTGGCAGAGCCAAAGCTATCAATGCACATTCTCCAAGGACTTCTATGGAAACTCCACTGCTTCTGGTGCAGTATGGAAGCTAATAAACCTTCATAGGACTGATCAGAATTTTATCAACCTAATATAGAATCAAAGTGACCGTGCAATTAACATCTAACGGTAAAAATTACAACTAGTTGCAAAAGGTGAGACTTGGACTAGTGAGAGGGGTGACTTCCAGGTGAATTCGAATGGCCCCAAATGCTTCCTAATTTTTATCCTGGAAGTATAGGTGGACTCTAGTACCTTTGATTTTACTATATGAACCTTCAGATCAGAGTTTAGATACCCAGTAAACAATACAGTAACTTAAAACATAAAACTAGTCAAAATTACTCTACCATAGTGCAACAGTGAAAACAAAGATTTCCAAATAACATTCAATGGTCATGAATTCTGCAATAATATTCATAAATGAGGCCAACAAGATGCCATTGAGTAGAATCAAGATTTATTAGACTTTAATAGATGCTAATAACAGTGCATTGGAGCTTAAACTTACAGAATGCCCATTATCTTGCACATAGGAGAAGGAAAATGTTGGAAATAGATGCAAAAAGAAGAGAGTGAAGAACGATTCTTGTTATTAGTGTAAAAGGAAGTGCACATGCATCAAAATGACCACTCTCGTAGAAACATACTACATGATATATAGAGAGTTAGATGCCCAGGAAAGAAGAGAAGAGGAATTGCCAATTCTACTCCAATACAAGGAATCCTCTACATAACAATGCAACTCTATTGGGGGAATATCGGCTTAAAAATGCAATTGAAATTGAAAGGGTTGTCCACCACCTGCTATAGGACCTCAATGACCAAATAAATGAATAGGTACAACCACAACCTCATCCAAGTGCGCTACACTCAACCACACCACCCATAATTGGAGACTAGCTACTGGAAAGTTCACATCAACTAACTACTACGAACTCTAACTCCAAACACCAACCAAATATACTACAACTTGAATCAGACATGAAAAAATAAATTATTCGCTGCACATGGATCTTAATGAAAAGGATTGGACATCCTCTTCCTCAAACTCCAACATAAAGATATCTTAATATCTTAGTTGGATCAGTGAATGCAAAGGGGCACATCACCCAATGATGGAAAGGGGCACACCAACCAAGCCTCTGAGATGTACATATATCTCAAGAAAAATTCTCAAAGTGACCAAAAGATGTGAATGGGCGTGTTCATCACTCTTTTATTAACCTTTGTTAGCTTTTCTACCACGCTTCTTGGACTTGCCATTGAGGAAATTCAAACCATAGGTGCAATGGATGTTTCTTTGGCAAGTTGCTTTTGCCTTGGACCTACTTGACTTCCCGAATTCACCCTCCTTGGATAAAATTAGCCTCTGGAGCTTTCCTAAGGATTTTAGCTTGCTTTCCTGCTTTTGTTAATCTTCCTTGAGCCTTATCTCTCAAAATCAGGAAACTCCTATCTTCACTGCTTTTCCTACTTTTGGATGCTTTCTGTCCAGCGTTTTCTAAGGAGACAACTCATCTCCCTTATCATCATCCTATGCGCCCTCTCAGGCCACCTAAGCCATGGACAACTCATAAATAAATAACAGAATTATTAAATAAAACAAATTTATGGCCACTCTAAATTATTTATTTACATAAGGTAAATTTAATCAAAATTAACCCCTTAGTAATTTAAAGTTAATTATTTTCCACTAAGACCCATGGAAGTTGAATGGATTAGTGGTGGACCATGGTGCTAAAAAAAATGGGGACATTACAACAAAACAAAAGATCTAATTTAGCTATGGTTAAAATGATAAGGCTTCAATCCCACAAAAGATCTAATTTAACTATGGTCAAATTAGTGAGACTGAATCCACAAAAGATCTAGTTTGACTATTTAGTGATCATGTGATATGTATCGATGCTTTTAAGAATGGAAAAGGCTACTAACTCACATAGATCATTCATAATGTCGAAGAATAATTTGGGTTTTTTTACAATAGCACAAAGAAGAGAAACACAACATAATTTTCATAACTAAAAAAATGGGTGAAGAAACAATTCATAATGTCATAATCAAATAACAAATGTCTTTTTTTTTACAATCTCATATAGCCATAAACGTTTTTTTCATAATGGCAAAGAATCAAAGGGAATAATTTTTTTTACAATGTTGTATAGAATAAGAACACAAAAGAATTTTCATAATGCCAAAGAATCAAATAATATAGGTCAATGACATAGAATAACACAACCAAGTGATACCCAATGTCTCATAGATTAAGACAACCAAATCTAAATAAGACTATATAGAAAGTAGCATAATGGTTTTTGTCTTTTATCAAAACATGTCAAGTAAAACAATATAGAAAATGTCAAAGAATCAAATAATATAACATAGAATAGGCACATGATCTTTTTCATAGTGTCAAAAAATTAAATGGAATCAAATAATATAGATCTGCTGCCACATAAAACGATGGCATACACCCAACACAATCTCGGAATTTGGGTTTTCTTTGTTTGTTCCTTTTTGTTGAGTTCGTGCAAAATAAAGAATGACATACCGGAAGCAATAAAGGAGAAACAAATTCCAAAGGCTCCAATAATTTCTAGAAACATTTGAAAAGATGTCCCTTGATGAATAGTTGTGTGCCTATACCATGAGTATCATGCTAGTAAAAATTCCAAATAGAATGTAGAGGTTATAATCATAGCCATTACAACTTGTGTTTTATAACCTCTGCATTTTGATAACAAGCATAACTTGTGTTTTCAATGTTAATTAATTTAGTAAGTTCATTTTTTAATTTTTTTAATATTTAAGCTAAATTATTTTATTTATTTAGTAAGTTATTTTTTAATATTTTAATATTAGAGCTAAATTATTTTTTGGATATGGTTAGTCTAACTATGAATTTTAACAAAATTTTAATAGAATTTGGGATTTTTTTTAGTTTGTCTAACTTTACTCTTAAAACAAATGTTAAAGTTGAAAATTAGGTGTAAACACGTCTTATAATTAGGGCGGAGGTTGATGTCCCATCAAAGTGGCTACCGAAGAACTCCCTAGCGTGAATGTGGCTGCATAAGATTAGTTGTAGATGACTCCTTTAACTATTGTAGATAAGATCAGTTGAAGATGGGTGTTTATTTGATGTATTTTGATTTAGCAGGAATTATGGTCATTCTGTCTGGACCTCCACAACTAAAATTATGTACAATTTCTAACTGCTACCTTCTACACATGGGGAGTTGCTTGATATCTTTTTGTCTATTTAAACAACCAAACTCGCATTGAAAACAATTTCAGTCCATAGTACATTTGATGGAATGGTTTCTTGAAAATGTCAGGAAGCAGAGGCGTGGATATGCTTCCTACACTAATCAGAGTATTGAGAAAAAAATATTGAGAAAAGCTAAATAACTTGAAGGAAGGATTGAAATTGAGATATATTATCCCCCTTCATTTTTTTAATGTAAAGGTTTTCTATGTATGCACATTTCAATAATATTTGAAGACACACATGCTTATTGTGGGGAAAATCTCCTTAATAGTTAGGGAAAACTATAACATATCAGAATGAGAGATATGGCACCAAATTACCTAGCATTCTTAGATGATCAAGCAAGAAATCAAGAGATGAGAGATAATGATTACTTGGATCCGGATGGTTGTCCCATAGCTTCATCACGTCCACGAGATCCAATGCAAATCCAATTGAGGATATTTGGAACTTGCACACACGAACAAAAATACGCTCTTCATATCTAATGGCTAGATAAAAAAATGAACCATAAAATAAGTCATATCTATCATCAATTGATCCTACTCAATCTATCAGGAACATCGATCCTTCAAAGCAATGTACGTTACATGCAATTAGACATTGAATATCATATTGGGGTGGGGAGGGAGATGAGAGGAGAGATATCTATTTTATTAACAATAACCAATGAGTAAAATTACTTGATCTTTCCATAGGCACCTTCTGAAACCATAAACTGGGTCCCTCATCACCCGAGCCACTAAAAATTAAACTTCGCTATCTTCAATATTCACCTTGAACAATATGAGGAGATCAACAATAGGTTTGAATTTCAACAATCAAGAGAAGAAATAATTTAGAAACAAGGGTTTCCGAAAAAAGAGAAAAAATAAAAAATCATAATCTCCAAGACAATTTCTCTAGCATAAGGATACAAATGGAATTATGTCCCTCATCTATCCCATGAAGGCTTTATTTATACATGTTTTGATACCACTAGAGGGTTGTTCTAAGGAGGTACAAGTCATAAACTATTGTTTCTACCTTTCAGCTTTTTGAAATTTGGGAATTTTAGTGTTTTTTGCCTAATTTTAATGTACATGCTCCTTTCCTTAGGGGAAAAAGTGTGTACCCTCAAAACCACTTTGTTTCGGTGAAAATTGAGTTGGAGTGACTTGTAACTGATTTTTGGTGTGGGACCATCAATTATTGAGGATCTTGATGTGTCATTCAGGGCTATTGTAACTGTTAGGGACTCTTTATATGACATTACGAACATTTGGAGGTCAATTAGGGGCATTTGTATGTCATTAGGGACGCTTATGTGACATTAGGGTCACCTAGATGACATTAGGGTCATTAGGGTTCCATTAGGGTCACTAGAGTGTCAATTAGTGCTATAAAACATTCCCCATAATTTATGAGGTTAGAAAGGGAGTTCGACCAAAATACATTATAATTCACAATAATACACATCCAGTGGGATTAGATGGAGGTTCACAAATGCAGGATTAGAAAAGTTCCTACAACATAGACTAATATATCAAATGACTCTCTTCCTTGAGGTGGGCATACCCATGCTCGTCTATAAACAAGTATGGCTTCCAAATCAAGTACATAATGGATCCATGAAGTATATAAGATGCTGAACCATGGCCATGGAAATATACATAGCGGATCCATGTCAAAAGTAGATCATATCCACAAGCAAATGCAAAGTGGATCTATGTCTCCATGATCATTGGGGGAACAACTAGAACTAAGACAAGAAAATCCTGGTTCTCCATAATGTACCAATCTCATAGAATGTGTGGTATGATCTTGCGCAACATGGGCAACAACTTAATAATGGTAATGTTACCACAACCCAAGGTGTTCAATCCAAACTTGCAATATGTACAAGTCTACATAATGTGAATAAATGATTTGAAATCGAACATGACAGACATTGTTTGATTACTGGTCATTGATGTATACGATAAGAATCATGAGAAAACCCATCGATGATGATAATGGGCATCAAGGTACTTAGTACATTCTAGAAAGTGTTAAGAGATGTGTTGTCGTCGAACACTTGTAAAATCTACCAATTAGGGGACATTTATGTATTCCCACTGTTGATAGAAAGGGAACTTGCCACTTATGAGTGCAATCCCTAAGGTACTGTAAGGGTCTCTAAATCCCTTTCCCATAGAAAAATGAGTTTACATCGATAGGAAGAGATCTAGTGTAAGGAATTCATTAAGGCATCCTCCATCAACCAAAAAGAGCACATAACACAAACTTATTGGTTTTGAAATGTATTGGAAAATTTTTGCACATACACCACCTAGTACATATCTTGCATGAACTAGATGAGAGTAGCACATGAAAAATACCCTTTGAGCAACAACTAATAATGAAAGTTGTTGACAAAGGTGAGGAATTCCACCAATGATGAAAATGGAATCCAAAGTATGGTATGAATCCCAAAATGTGAATAGAGGTCTTGCTGTTGAACATATGGGAAACCACTCAATCAACGACTAATGATGAGATTCCATCTGCTAAGTGCAAGGTAAGCTATCAATGATGAAAATAGGCCTAGGGTGACATCAAATCTTGATCAATATCTCATAGCAATATCTCGTAGTCGATGAGAAACAACCCACTAAATAGTAGTTATTGGGGACCTTTTACACTAGCATGAGTCCAACATTGGTTATGATGATGATACTGAGAACAACTTGGCAATAGGGAAGGACAACATGAATAGTTAGAGATATTGAGTAATGACTGAAGACGACCCTTGAATAGTAGCACAACACAATGGTGACATGGGTAGAATTTAAAACAAAGGGAACAATGATATAAATTTGCAATGCGAGAGGCATTCACAAATACTCCATAGTGATTGGAAGAATAACCAACCAGAGGAGTTCAAACTCAAAAATCATGGTTTGGATTCCTAAGGCAATGTTAAAATACAACGTGCCAAGAGGAATCAAAATTGGTGCTTTGTTCAAGGGTGACACAACTAAGACTTGTTGCCAAAATAACAATGGAGATCTAACATCTTCCACCCCTCTCTTTTTTTGATAAATATTTGATTTTTTACCTATGCAAAGAACACAAAAAATGGATGTGTAGGATGTGGACACTCATTTAGCATGTCTCCTCTGAGGATAAGGGTTCTGAAATGTGGCTAAAATAGAAGCAACTTGGAGAGAAAAAAGAGAGCATGCATAAGTGGTGAGTAGCAAAAGGAGAATTGTAATAAACATGAAACTCATTAGAGAAAGCAACAATATTAAGTGTAACAACATAAATTGAAACAAATTGTGGGATCCATTTGTAGGGTAGCTAGAAAAAGATTGAGAAGAAGTCATGCAATTTCATCACAAAGTCATGGTGGGACTAAGAAGGGACTCTCGAGCCTATGAAAAATTATAGCATGGGTACCAATGAGACAACAAAGGATCTAACTAGGGCACCCATGTTATGTAAGATCTACCACTCAAGTTACAACCTTTTAATTCAAAGAGGACTAATGTCGTGACTTGGTAGGGTGGATCCCAAGGCGTAATTAGATGGAGAAAGTTAGTGCAAAATACAAGGTGGAAATGATCCTTCCCTTTATTCTAGTTCCAAATCATATACCTATTAAGACAGACCCTCGTGGATCAATATTTGATGACACCGAAATTATAAAATGCTATTATCCATGCAGACAATCTCGACAGACAATGTTAGTGTTGAAAATGATCACACAATAATCAAAAGACACTTTATATTTTTTCTGTATATCATTTTTTTGGATTTTGTCATAATAATTTTTTATTTTTTTTTCAATAGAAAAAAATTCAGAATTGATTGATAGCCATAAAATTAAATTCAACATATGCTTGGGAGCATTTCAGTAGTTTGTTGAGTAAAGTTAATTCAAATCATGGTTATATATTCAGAGAGGAAATTGAGTCTAGGAAAAACGTAATAGTAGGATCCTGTTGATCCTACAACAAAACATCACAATAATCATGGAAAATCAAATACATGACCTTCAAATGGTTCCCATATCCATTAGCTATTCATATGGGGCCTAGTTATAATCACAAAATATCCAAAAACGTAATCCAAATGATCATTGCATCCAAAATAATTTTTAATTGAATTAAGAGGGTTGTGAGAAATCATATACAATGCCTTTATACTCCTTTCATACCTGCCATAGTCCAGGTTCCATTTCTAATCCTTCCTTATAGAACCCACCTGCTTACATATTTCTTTCTTTGTATATGTGCTAGAAAGTAATGGAATGGAACATATTTTTCTGGTTCATGATTTCATCTTACATCCACAAAAAAGTATCATATTTTCAAAAGCATATTTCCCCTCCATCCAATTAATGGCCTCTTGTGAATCTCCAAATACTTGTAGACTCCAAACACCTTTCTCTGAAGCCACATTTAGTGCAAGCTTTAAGGCCATCATATCAACTAAATTGTTGGTACCCATACCAATCCCCACTTTTAATTTGAACTAGGGTTGATGAGATAGATGGACAATGCATCCATACCCACAAATAGAGGGGTTCCCCTAGTAAAATTCATTGAATTATAACCATGCCCTGGATCTATCAATTGATTCCTCAATAGGAATTATGGGTGTCTTTATTGGCTTACTTTGTTCATATCCATTTAGGATATTCAATGTTTGTAATGTGCAATGCAAAGGTGGGATCTTCCTTTCCTAGAATATAATTTGGTTTTTGGATAAGCATACACCCTAGGCTATAATAAGGGGGAGGGACCACAAAATTTTTGTAGCCTGATTTGTATCCCACAGTATGATTCATTCTTCTATGATACAACAATTCTAGAAGTTATAGGTACCTAGTAAAGCATCCAATTCCTTCCAAACCTGATTTGTATAAGGACATAAAATAAGAATATGGTTTAAATTTTCCTCACTTGATTTACATAATGAGCACCATGCAGAACCAAATTTATTCCTTTTTTGTAGATTGTCCTAGTTAAGTTCTTTGTTATTGAGCACCAACCACATGAAAATTTTGTTTTTCAATGGACATTTAAATTTCCATAACTTTTGTTAAATTTTTAGAATTTACTTCAATCTGATCTAGGATCTTAACTGAGAGAACAACATGTACATCAAACCTACAGCATATCAATCATGGACACAATAATGCAAGCACACAAGAGACACAGATTTTACTTGGGGAAAACCATAAAGGTGAAAAACCCCAATAACTTCCTCAGAGATATATAGAGCAATGATACAACCAGAATACAAGAGATAGTCTTCTCCTAGCAGAGACTCCTCCTCCACAAGTGCGTTACTCTCCCAAGTGTGAGTGAGAGAATAGAATGTGTAAAATGAGAGAGACACACTCTCTATTTATACACTAACTTGACTTGACCTTTACTCAACTAGGTCGGCCTCAACTTAATCACTTAACATAATGCTGACTGGGCCGACCCCCACTAGGGTGGTCTAATAACCCTTTGAACCACATGGTCGACTCCCAATAGGGTGGTCTAATAACCCTTTGACCCACATGAATTATACAGGGCCGACCCCAACAAGGTGGTCTAATAACCCATCAAGTATAAGTTACGACACTTACAATATAAATGACGACACTTCCGTATAGAGGAATAATAACATCTCTATAGGAATACAATATACATATATGTGAAATACATTCCGAAGTTACATATACATCAACACTCCCTCTTAACTAGGAAGGTATTTCTCGACACAGGTCTTCTAGCACAAGTCATCTTCTCTGGATCATCGTCACTGGATAATCGTCATCGAGTCATCATCATCGTCACTGCTGCTGCTATCTCAATCAATCTCTAAATCTACTCGTCATAGGAAGTTATACAGAGCCAGTCCTTTTTCATACTGGATGTAGGCCCACCACCTGCAGGTCTTCGTCATCACTAGCCATACTATGGAATCCTCAGGACTTATTACGTGCATCACAAAACCTCGAAAGAGCATCCCAGGCTGTTACGAGCACACGACTCTACCTATAGGATCTCCCAGGGCCATATTATATGTGACCTCACCACAAAACTTCGCAAGAGCATCCCAGGCTGTTATGAGCACACAAATCTACCTATAGGATCTCCCAGGGACAGATTATATGTGGTCACCACAAAACCTCGCAAGAGCATCCCAGGCTGTTACGAGCAAACAACTCTACCTATAGGATCTCCCAGGGACAGATTATATGTGGTCATGGAAAAACCTTGCAAGAGCATCCTAGGACTTATTACAGGCACATAACCCAACCTATTGGATCTCCCAGGGACATATTATATGCCATAGGACAAAACCTCGAAAGAGCATCTGCCAGATATCCCAGGGCCAGATTATATGCCATAGGCAAAACCTCGAAAGACTATTTGCAGATCTCCCAGGGCCAAATTATATGTCCTCCCAGAGAAAAACCTCGAAAGAGCATTTGCCAGATATCCCAGGGCCAAATTATATGCCATAGGAAAAAAATCGAAAGACTATCTGCAAATCTCCTAGGGCCAAATTATATGCTCATCTGCACAACCTGATCCATGGCCATAGAGTATCCACTTGATACTCACCATACATCATCCTGATGTACACATGATCATCCTGATCATCATCACTGCAACATCCTGCTGCAAGTCATCTGGAGCAACATCCTGAAGATCGTCATCCACGATCATCCTGATCATATCATTCATCTACCTGATGCATACCAAGTATCTACCTGATACATATCATCATACATGATCCACCTGATACAAATACAAATACATGATCCACCTGATCATACATGATACATATCAACACACATGATCTACCTGATCATACAATGTATCCACCTGATACATATACAGATACATGATCCACTTGATCATACATGATACATATCAACATACATGATCTACCTGAACATACAATGTATCCACCTGATACATATACAGATATATGGTCCAAGCATCCAACATGATGCATATACAAAATACATACAAATGATCCAACCGATCATATCCAGCATCCAACATGATTCGTACATACATAAATGATCCAACTGATCATATCCAACATCCAACATGATGCATACATACATAAACATATAAATGATCCAACTGATCATATCCAGCATCATCCTAATGCATATACAGAGCAGTAACTGGAGCATCGTCTTGATGCTCATCATCCAACGCTTACATCCACAGCCATGTGAAGGATCCTCCTTCCAACATGCTTGGAATGGCCTCTGCAAATGTGTCCATCACTTCTTCCTCGAAGTGTCATCAATCCGAAGAACACCAAGCCTCTCTCTGAAGTACTCGAACTTCACTCTCGCTAGTGGTTTCATCAACACATATGCAATCTGCTCGTCCGTCGCAATGTACAGGAGCTTCACAGCTCCTTTCTGCACCATATCCCTGATATAGTGATATTTGATCTCTATGTGTTTCGACTTGTCATGAAACACTAGGTTCTCGGATAGCTTCACACAACTCTGGTTATACCAGTAGCATCCAATGGGAGATCAAATAACTCAGACAGTAGCTTCCATAGCCATACTGCCTCACAACTAGCTGAACAGGCTGCAACATACTCTGCCTCAGCTGTACTTAGTGCTACGCAGGACTGCTTCCTACTAAACCAAGAGATCACACCTGATCCCATACTGAAGCAACATCCAGATGTGCTCTTCCTATCTGCAGCACTGCCAGCCCAATCTGAATCAACATAACCCTGCAGGTTAAACTTTTGATTCGCTTCATACTTGATCCCATAATCCACTGTACCTTTCAGGTACCTCAGAACATGCTTTACAGCAACCAGGTGAACACTCCTCGGATCCGTCAGGAACAGGCTCAATGTGTTCACCGCAAAGCAAATATTCGGTCTCATGTTCGTCAGGTACATCAAGGACCCAATCACCTGATGATACATAGAGACATCAACCGGCTCAGATGAAGCATCACAAAGAAGCTTCAGATTCGATGCCATAGGTGTGGCCATAGCCTTGCAATCCATCATCACGAACCTCTTCAGGATCTATACTGCATACTTCCCTTGTCCAAGGAAGATTCCATCTGCACTCTGCCACACCTCCATGCCAAAAACAAATAGTGCATCATCCCCAAGTTCTTCATCTCGAACTCGGCAGCAAGCTTCCACTGCGTGTCGGAAATCAATCTATCTTCACCTGTAACAAACAGGTTATCTGCATACAAAAGTAGTATTACCGGATTTCCTTCCTCAACCTTGTAGTAAAGGTTGGAATTCGCTTTACTCTTGGTAAAGCCCAAACTGGATAGAAAGATGTCTATCCTACCAAGTTCTACACACATATATGACTACACCATTCAAGAAGGCTGTCTTGAAATCCATCTGGTGTATCTTCTATTTCATCACTTTTATATTTCTCTATGCTGCCATCTGCAGCATGCTTGATCTGATAGTTCCATTTGGAAGTCACAACAGACTTCCCTTCAGCTCTTGGGACTGCATCCCAAACATCGTTCTTCATGATTGACGGATCATGGCATTCTGCCTGTATCCTAGGAACTTCAATATCTTCAATAGATAATTTTGTTGCTTGAACAAATGTTGTAGTCCTTCTTTTGTAGGTGAAGGTATACGGTCTTTTCTACAAAACAAGTTAAATTGCATGATTAGAAACATCTCATAATTTTCAGACAAATTCTTACACATAAATAAATATGTCATACAGTCATGCAATTATCTTAGCCAATGCTTCAATACAACATTTATCCATGCTCCACAACGTTCTAGATGCCTTCCAGTCTCTACTAGAACATTGTTAAGAGTTTGCACTACTCCCAACATGTCAGCAAAGAGGTTTCATTCTAGATAAGTAGCACTGGAATGTTGTACAGTGCCATAGGCCACTTACCCATCACATGCATATTAGTAGTATACTGTTCATTAATGCAATCATTCTAATATGCACAATACATATCCTAAGTCTAGGAACATGAGCATATACATCATTGAACAATTTTATTTAAACAAACAAATATGCAATAAATGATAATTAAAAATACTTATCTTTGTTTGGTTGTTGGGTAGACTCCCTCTGAGTCTTTGCTTCCTTGCAGGAGCTGCTGAAGTAGCTTCTTCTACACCTTTCTGTTGTGGAATGTAGAAAGATGGTCAACTCCCTCTGAATATCTGCATCCTTGCAGAAACTACTGAAGTGTGCTCCTTTGCTTTCTTGCAGGAAAAACTGGAGTGTGCTCCCTCTTGATCTTTGATTCCTGGATTACCTGTCCTTGAACTTACATCCATCCTTAATCACTATGCATGCTTATTAGTATCATCATTGTGTTATCTTTGAGGTCTCATACATAATCACACATTTATTAGTATAATCTTAATACTATCAAAACACAATAATCTTAAACATGTATAGTCATGATAATTCACAGATAATAAACACTAGTATTCAAGGTTTCAGGGAAGTCTTCTTTTACTCATGCATATTCTTATTTGATCATAGGACTCTTCTGATTAGTTAAATCATCAATGCATAAACCCGTGTTTACTCAAACCTATACCTTCGTGATTCTTCTGGTTAGTCATATCATCAATTATGGTAAGAAACATAATATGCATACAACCATGACTATTCAAACCTATGACTTCATGAATAATCATTATAAACAACACAACAGTATAAGATCCTAACACAAGGTAGGATTCTAGCTTGATATAGGAAAAACATACCTGGATTAGCATGCTAGCTAGTTACGTATAACATACCCGCATAATGTCTTTTGGTTCTCTTCAGTGACTTGTGCTAGTAACCTGCATGTCTCATAGGTGAACCATTGTAGGACCAAGTTATACATACCTCAAAATTAGATCTTCTATGTGATCCATGACAATGGATGAATATTTGTCTTCATGTCACCATGATCATATGTTCTTGAAGTAGAACATGATTTGTCTTTCTTGGTGTACCTTTTATGTTAGCGAACAACATAAACCTCATACAACATCATAATGCATTAATACATTCTTAAGTGTCAAAACCTTAATCAATGAATATCTTCTATTAAGGTGATATGACAAGTCTAGTAATTAATCAAGATTGTACTGCAATGATATGAAGACAAACATATGATAAAATTAACCATGAAACATACCTGTAAGCCATACTTGTCAAGATTTCTTGTAATCTTCTTATGGAAGGCATTAGCCTCATCTCCCTATGAGACAGGAACTTCTTCACTTATGCAGGTGACCAATCCATCTTCTTCTAGGATTAACCCAATCCACTTGATTTGCAAGAACTAGACCTGGAGATGGATTAGGGTTTGTCAAGGAAACCCCAAAAAATTCAAACTTTGAATTTCAAACTTCTGAAAGGATAGAAATATGCGCCTTGATGAGCTGATCAAGTTAGTATATTCAGAATTTGAAAACTGCAAAGTTTCACCCCTCGAAATTGCCTTTTAGATTTCTGGATTCACTAGGGAGGACCTTGAATTAGGGTTTGAGTTTCCCAGAGATTCACCCAACCAAAATATTTGATTCAAAGCTCTAAGATTTGATTTTTCTGAGGATCTTCCAGCCGTGGTCACAGATTTCCAAAATTCCAAGTTTTGTAGAAGCCCTAATTTTCCATCTTTCCGATCAAAGTCCCGAACTGGGGTTTGATCAAGCCTGACCTTCTGCCCAACCAAAAAATCTGATCTTGGTCTCTAAATTTTTGTTTTTATGAGTAGCATCCAACCGTGGTCTCCGATTACAAAAATTCCAACTTTCTCCAAATCCCTAAATTCCGGAAGCCATGAATGAAGGTGCTAAAAAATAATTCTGTTTTGACAGAAATATGTACCTGATTGTTTCTGGTGTAACTCTGAACTTTTTGAATCCAGAGGGTCTGAAATTTTTTCCTGAGATAGCCTGAACCGTTATCTTTCCATCTCAATTGGTCTGACCTCAATTGGATTCTCTGAGAGAGAGTTATACCAAGTGTTGCAACGTGACCTGTTTATGAGATAATACAGGAGAGCCAATTTGTACGGAGTTCCACGTGTCACTGGTTCAACTTCGGCCTCTGAAATTGTTTCCTGAGATAGTAAAGTCTGTGTAATACCTGTAACTTTTTATGAAATTTCATTTGGAGCTTCCTAGCCCAATTTATGACCTTTTTCCCAAGGTCACCTGATTTTGACTCAGATCTGGAAGAGGCAGAAACCCTATATTGTATAGATCATAAATCACGAAGTACAACGAATTAGAGGTTTTCCTTTGGACACAAGGTACATGGAGATCTGATCTTCGACCTGTAAACGTTTCAGATCCGAAAAATTCTCCAAACTGGATTTATAGAGAAAGAGATACGATGACTGGTTTTTACTATATCAAGCCCTAGCATCGTAAGTGCAACAAGTGTCATACATGCCATATCATGTTTTCTTTCAGGTTAGCTCTGATACCATGTTAAATTTTTAGAATTTACTTCAATCTGATTTGGGATCTTAACTGAGAGAACAACATGTACAACAAATCTACAACATATCAATCATGGACACAATAATGCAAGCACACAAGAGACATAGATTTTACTTGGGGAAAACCATAAAGGTGAAAAACCCCAATAACTTCCTCAGAGATAGATAGAGCAATGATACAACCAGAATACAAGAGATAGTCTTCTCCTAGCAGCAGAGCCTCCTCCTCCATAAGTGCACCACTCTCCCAAGTGTGAGTGAGAGAATAGAATGTGTAAAATGAGAGAGACACACTCTCTATTTATACACTAACTTGACTTGACCTTTACTCAACTAGGTCGACCTCAACTTAATAACTTAACATAATGCTGACTAGGCCGACCCCCACTAGGGTGGTCTAATAACCCTTTGACCCACATGGCCGACCCCCAATAGGGTGGTCTAATAACCCTTTGACCCACATGAATTATACAGGGCTGACCCCAACAAGGTGGTCTAATAACCCATCAAGTATAAGTTACGACACTTACAATATAAATGACGACACTTCCGTATAGAGGAATAATAACATCTCTATAGGAATACAATATACATATATGTGAAATACATTCCGAAGTTACATATACATCAACAACTTTTTCCACCACCAAATGGGATTCTCCCTGTTTCCATCCTCAAACATAACCTTGTAGCCTAGTTTAGGAGTATAATCCCCTTTGATAGGGTTCTTGGTCCAAGTCAATTCATATTCCTTTTCTCTAATTTGGGCATGCCTATATTTCAATTTAAAAATGTATTCACCCCACAACACTATTTCCTCATTGGATAAGCCAATACTATTAGCATTTTTCCATTCCTGATCCCAAATGGTGGAAGAGTCACTATCCAAAACCTGTGATAATTTGAATAATACTTTATCATGTAGAGACTCAATTAAATTAGAAGGAAACTTTAATGATTCGCCATACCCAATCCATGGGTCTTCTCCTAAACAAACTTGTTGTCCATTTCCAATTTTCCATGCTAGAGAGTCACCGAGGATGGGGAAGGTATTCACAATAGCTTTCCAAATAATAGAACAATTATGAAAAGATTTAGATGGTAATATGATCCATTCTTTGACTATTCATGGGTTGATATATATTATTTTGTCATAATGTTTAACAAAACAAGAGGTAAATTTTTTTTTGGCATGTAGAATAATAATGAAATTTTTTAATGTTGCAGATGCAGGACCAACATGACCAACAAGGCACTCCTAAATCATGCATAGGAGTCAGCACGAGGATTGAGATGTAGTAGTCATCTCATTTTTTATATTATGTATCCTTTATACCTGTGGTAGTTAGGGATCAAGAACTCGATTTTGTATACATTTCTACACATTTTGTACTTTATGTAAAAACTCCTATGAAAACTATGACCACTTTTATATACAATGTGTTTTTCTCTTGATTCTATGTTAAGATGATATATATTTGAATTTTAATGTGATAAATTCCAATTTAACACATCATTATCTAATTCATTAGATATAAAATTCAACCTTCTTGAAACATGATATTATGAAATTAATTCAAATGAACGTTCAAGAACACACTCTTGTAAAAACTTCCTTATAAGGGTAGAATCAAAAACATGGTATATGCCATTGAGGTGCAACAGTCCCAATTGTGAGTCAAGGTGGACTATGAAATCCTGGAACCCATGTGAAATGGAATCCAATTGTAGTTTGATTATCTCACTATATTCAATAATGTTAATGGTCACCAGTACCAGGCATACTCCTGTTGAGCTCACAAGTTGACCTATGGGAGAATAAATAACTGAAGTGACATAAACAAGATTCTGAGTGTGGTGTCTAGAACCATCCATGAATCCCACAAACACATGTGTTTCTAATGACATCTTTTAATTGAGCACAAAGCATGATGAGCTTTGACCAAGAAAGAAATAAAAAATAGATAAAACAAAATAAAAACAACTAACTACTTATAATACAACAAGTCCAAGGGCATTGCATGTACATCACTACTTAGGAATAATATCTCTTAAGATATATCATATTTCTGGGCTTCTTCAACACATTCCCCTAAAAGTATTCTAACTCATATGCCCCTTTACTAAGAGTTCACCTCACAATGTAAGGACTGAGCCACATAGAATTGAATTTACCCGATCCTAATTCATCGTTATCTTGGTCATATACGAGTACCATGTCCCCTGGAGAGAATTCATGAAGGAAGACCAATTTTTTATGTTGATATTTGACACATTTCTTATGTACCTCATTCATGGTGGCTACATCTCTACGGTGCTCATACAACTACTCCAAATAAACAAGGTGTTCATTTAAAGCGTTGGTATCAGTTAGAACTTCCATGCCTAATTTCAAGGAGGGAATACCATATTCAATGGGAAATATAGTTTTGACTCCATGTACAAGATGAAACAGAGTAAACCTTGTAGCGCTCTTGATTGAATTTCTACATGACCAAAGTGCCAGCTATAACATAATATGCTAGTTATATTTACTCATGGTAATTGTCTATTGGATAATGGTCTTCAAGGAATTATTTACAATGCCTATCTATCCATTCTCTTGTGGATAGTAAGGTGAAGAGTGTTCCTGTCAGAATCCTAGGTTGGCCGCTAATTCCATCATCATTTTTTTTTGAAAATGTATGCTATGGTTAGTGACAATCTCTTTAGGCACACCAAATCGATCAATCACTTGGTTAAATATGAAATGCGATGCTATTTCACCATCATTATTAAATATTGGGATGGCTTCAACCCACTTAGTAAAGTAGTCAACAACCACAATAATTTACTTATGACCTTTTGCCGATGTTGGGTTACATGTTGTAAAATCATCCCCCCATTTATAAGTGAAGAGAACGGTCATGATAATGGGGTATAATATTAGAGCAGGATGCAAGAAAATATTTCTAGGTAACATTTGACATAGATGGAACTTATTCATTTATTCGACAAAATACTTAAAGATAGAATGCCAAAAATAACCTATGTGTAATATGTTTTGGGAAATTTCCAACCTAGATAAATGACTGCCACATGCTCCACTACGACTGCCATTTAAAATCCTCTCATTTTGTTCGTGATTCAATCAATGAAGCAAGTTTGAATCTATTCCTTGGTGATACAAAGTGTCACTGATGATAAGATAATTTCTCGCTTGATGACGAATACATCATCGATCTTCATGAGAGAAGTTAGAGGGGAACCTTTGTGTCTGGGGATACACAAGGATATTTCCATACCAAGGGTTGTTCGAGGCGATGAGAAAAACATGTTCATCATGTAATGATTCATTTTCAACCTTATCCTTATCCTATTTGGTTAACTCCAAATCAACTTGGAAAACACCAAGGATTTTTTAGAGTTAGTTGACGTGAATTCTAAGTTGAACTCTTGTAGGTTCACAATCTAATTATTATACTTTCCCTCCAATATTCGTTGGGTCAATATGTGTTTAAATGTATTGGTATCGGATATAACTATAGTTCGTCGAAGAATAATATTATGGTAAAGTTTTTGGATAGCGTGCACAACTGTTAATGCCATTCTTTCAACGTGCGAGTACCTCAATTCAGGTTCGGTGAGGTTTTTGCTTGGATAATAAACCAAATGTTCCTAATGCAGTTCATATTCCTAAAATAAAACCATACCGATGGAAGCATTAGATGTTGCTAAGTATAATAATAAATATCCTCTTTAGTCCGAGGGACTCAACAATGGGGTGGACATAAGAACCATTTTTAATGCATCAAACAAGCTACATATGCGCATAATAGCCACACACATAATGCTTTATGAATTCTTATGACAAGAGCATATTAAAATGCATAATGACTATAAGTAAATAACGAAAGCTTAAACTATTTCATAAGACCCATGAAATATTATATCAAATGCATAACAAATAAAATCATATTAGCGGAAGCATAACTATCTCCATGTCTAGCACATTTCACACATACAAAATTTACACCATATTTAGTACCCATAATATATCTTATATTAATATACATTAATACACTAAGGTTTGGAAGGAAACACTTCCAATCCTTCCTTATAAATACTTTCCTAAAAAATTCGCATCATACCTTTTGTTGAGAACTGCACAGTAAAACAATTTGCACCAAGATTTGCACGATAAGACCTGTGCAATAAAAAATACCTATGCAGTAAGAACTATCTGCGCAGTAAATACTAAGACTGCGAAGTATGATTCACCCAAAATGAAATAAATGCAATTATAGCTATATGCATAGCTATTCTTCAAGTTATGTAATTCCCATAATTTTCATTTTAACAAAACAACAAAATATTCTTTTAAACTTACTACATAGTAAACATTTTATTAATTTTGCAAAAAGGTTATATGCATAACTTAAGTAGAATAACAATTACCAATCTATCCAAAACATGGAATGTAATATTCCAATATAATAACTGCGTATTGAGGTTAATAATTCAACATATTAACTGCGCAATAAGATTACATGCATAAATTACTTAGGATAACAATTACCAGTTTAGCTAAAATATTGAATGCAATAACCAATTCCTTACTAATTTAATCCATGGTATTTTACATATAATTCCAATACTTGTGAAATAAAAACAAATACCATTCATTATTGGCCCATGGTATTTGTGAAAATGAACTAGGATAGATTTAAACTTCAACATAATCATTTAGACTTCTTTGGATAAGCAAAATTAGCCTGTGTTTTTAAATACAATATATCATTCAATGTAAGGCATAATAAACAAGCCATAACACATGGTAATTGTTTACAATTACCAATTAAGAAAAATGATGATAATTATGTGCATTTCAATGCGATTACCACTCATTACAAGCCCATGGTTTATAATTTCCATACCATGGTTTATAAATGAAAATAGCATTCAAGGTAAACATATTAAATATTCTTTTACCAACCAATGCAGCCCTTTTACCGTTGCATCTTAAGCACCTGGTATTTATATTTATGATTTATATATTAAGCAAGATATGGTTGTGTCCATCTTCTATGAAAAGTTTGAATCTCTTTGATATATTATTACAATAATTTGTGGGAAACACCTTGAATGTATTTCCAGCTACACATAACCCATTCCCAAATAATTTAAAAACAAAGAACCATTAAGGAAATTATACGAAAAGTAAATTTTCCACTTAATTAAAGAATAAGCATTTATACAATTTAGTTTCATTTGTATAACTTATGCATTATTCATAAGCATTGCGTAGAGTTAAATTCACAGTCATTCCATACTTAGGAATCCAACCAAACAATGCATGAATTCATTCTTTATATCTAATTTCAGAAATTAAAATAGGAAAACCATGGAAATTGTTTCACCATTCATTAAATAAACAACATTGAGAAATTAAAGCATCATTTCTAGGAATAAAAATTTATCTGGAAAATACTTGAATTGGGCAACTTGCTCTATGTGAGGTACGCTCCACCCAACCATGGGAATTTTTCCTCATTAATATATGAGAAAACTACCACCCCCGAGATGAGACTCATGCATTCACCAAACATACATCTCACCAGTCCCATAATTTATCTGGATTAAACTCTTGGCAATCAGGAAATTGTTTTAAATCCAATTCCATGCCAAACAATGCATTTCACTTCCTTCATTTCCTTCTGATTACACAACAGTGAAAACACATCACTGTCATCTGTGCTTAGAATTCCATCAAGATAGTTTCCTGTACCATTTTCCATTTCACTGGAATGACCAGAGATTTCCTTCTCACTACACAACAATGATACATGTCACTTCCATATGTGATCAGAATTCCACCAAATTAGATTTCTACACCATTTTCCACTTCACTAGTACAACCAGAGACAAAATGGTTGGAGTTTCAGAAGCAAATATTCATCAGTTTAGTTCATGGGTTCAAGAATTAGTATCAGATTCCATTCTTAGACCATCATTATCTCCCATGTTCGCTCAGACCTCCCACCTGCGCGACTTCTTCTTCTAGGATGAAGGAATAGTGAAATTTCCATTTGCATACATTAGTTTTATGCATGGAAAGATGGAACCATGTGGGTTCTCCAAGAGACCCACATTTACCATTTTTTTATTTATATTTTTGTTTTCAAATATAAACATATAAGCTCTCCCCCTAATCCCACTTAAACCCAATTAAGTCATAATTATTATTTTAATAATAATTTGTAAGTCAATGAAATGTGATTAATACCTAACCATGACTTAGGATCAACTTTAGGGATGTTTTAAAGGTCTAAAAGATACCTAAGGGTCATGGCATAGTTTCCTCCTAGGACACTTTTAACCCCCCTTATTGTCTCTAATGAATGTACATGAGTCCCCGATCTCTTCAGCGTACCACCTCAACACAACCCATTATGGATTTTAATATTAATAATTACAAAAATAGAATACGTTCAGCCTTGCAGGCATTCATAACCATAGTTACATACACCCATAGTCAAACTAGGGGTGTTACATTCCCCTCCCCCTTAGAGTCTGCACTATCCTTGCTGTTCTAATTCTTATAGACATTTATACAATGTTTACATACATCAAATATTCAAAAATACGCAAAGTTGTCTTAGCATTTTAGCTTTCAAGCTGTTTCTTCAAAGATGAATAAGGTTCACCAAACTTTGACATACTTCATCACATTGTTTTTGTTGATGACATCAAGAGATTGTGCCACTCCACTTCAACTTTTAAGCCAACAACAATTGACTTCCAACTGAATTTTTTCCCATGAAATCCAATCACCATGTATTCATTAGGGAAACATATTAAAATTCAACCAATTTATTTGCGTAAATAACCAACAGTTTTCAAGTTTTGCTCAGAATACATTCATGCATTTCATTCTTAGCTTAGCATATGCATCTAGATAGAGATTATTCTAATCTTCTTCATTTTCTTTTACAACAATTTTAACTACTTCAACATTCATTGTTTATTTCAAACAAAATAAACACAACAAATTTTCAACTGTAACATGCATTTCACAACTTTCGCTTTCTAGAAAGTAATAACATAAGTAAAAAGATAAGAGTAAGAGTTCCCTCTCTTTATCCAATCCAATCTAGAGTCCTACATTCATGACTTTGTTTTCTCCTTGGGTTCCTTCTCTTTGAAATGCAGGTGCTCAATTTTCTTAGTCTTCATCAAGGTTGGATTCCACATTATATGTCCCGCAAAACACCAGGAAGGTATTCCTTTAGTGATATTCAGTGTGCGCGTAAAAGAACCACCCAAACCTTGTTTATATTCTATCTAAGACACTTCATATTTGAAATCTATCCATCTAAATTACAACCCGGGGTGCTCCCCATGGTTTTCTCAAAGGATTCTTAGCTAACAGGATCATCATAAATACCACATCATCAATCACTTTTATTGTATTATTATTGTTGTTGTTGTTATTGTTATTAGGTTTGTTCATTAGATCGTGCGCCTCCCTCCCCCTATGAATTTTTTTAGTAGGTGAGGGTTTTTATTAATTTATTATATTGCTTCAATCTTTACTGCAACACCAACTTGCAAATCCTTCTGATCTTTTAGAGAATTCACATCCTCAATGCAAGCGCTCAGCTAAGCATAATTTTAGTTTGAGGAGATACATTCTCAAAGCAACATTGCTAGTTTGTGGTCCACATTACATAGCCACACACAACATACTCTAGTGATTTTCTATGTGTGCGTAGAAAGACTTCCCAAACTTCCTCAATCAGGTTCAACCAACTTGGGGTCCACATTACATCGCCACACACAACACCCTCTAGTGCTTTTCTATGTGTGTGTAGAAATATCACCCAAACTCTGGTCACCTATAAGAGATTATAATTCATACTAGGATTGCAAAATATTCATCTTTATCTTTAATTCCTTACTTCAATATGCAAGCATAAACCTGTATGTATATCTAATAAACACAAAATGGCTAGCCAAGCTCATCAGTATCATGCATTTACAAAATGTATTATCATAAAACTAAAAATGCATTATTATGTAAATTTTACTTCTCAACATTGAAACACTAGGTATGCATCCATTCCCTTGGGGTGTAATGAATTTCAACCACCATGACACAACAAAACACTAGGATTGTGTCCATTCCTTTCAGGAGTGCCATGTCGGTTGGACTTGTAGCTTCAGTATCTTTTCAAAGTAAAAAAACATTTTCTAAATATTATCCCCTATAAGAATTCTTTTCAATATTAATTGAGGTTAGGGTAAATATATCTCCTTTCTTCCTCAAGGCTTGAGAAAATTTTTAATTTATTTATTTGTGCCACATTCTGCAATCAAACAAGATGAAGAACCTCTTGGATGACCCCAGAGAACTCTAATATTGCAATCTCTTTCTCTGCATCCAAATTTTTAGTTTTGCAATTTCATTCTCTATATCACTTACAGGTAATAGAATTAGACACATATAAATAAATGATATCAGATAACTTCAGTTAAAAACTAGTAACAAGTTATAACCAACTAACAAATTTAACAGATAACAACAGTTAACAATTTATAATCAACTAACAACTTATCTCAATTAGCAACATATTCTTAGTTTTAACTTTTCATAAGTTAGCATAAGTATAGAAGTATTAACAATTCAGTTACAGCTCACACAAACGTGGTGAACAAGAATTCAAGCATTCAGACCTGCACCAAAACATGTGAGTGCACCATTATTATTAAGAAAACATTCAACAAAATTCAAACACTTATTGTTGTTTTAGAGTCTTTTGCATATTTAATGTTGCATTCAAATATATATAATTTTCAATTACACTAATTGTCATTAAATAACAACATTCCAATGTTGTATTGACATAAACCATTCTTGCACAGATGGAATCAGGCATAGTCCCATCCAAAATTTTTATCTAGCTGCACAATATGGCCATCTACCATCGGACTTAAACATAAACCAAGCATAAGCTTCAAATAGTCCCAGAGGAATCCAATATAAGACAAACACAAGTCACATACTGCCATCATATACTAAGACACGGGCCACGCACAAGCCTCAAATAATCACCAAAGACTCAACATGGCAAGAACACTTTTTCAAATAGACATACACCATTTGACATTCAACATACCATTTGGTAATCCATACATACCAAACCAAAAAAATTATCTAGAGATACCATTCTGAACACATATACTAATCTGCACCCATACTCATCCAAAAGAATGATTCTCTAATAAGAAATTAAAAGTGCAATGCAATGCATGCATATACAACTTATGCATTTTCCAACACCCGTCGGATCCACTGCGCAAATATGACATTACTCTAAAATAGAGCACATGAGTAGTCCAGTTGTAATTAACTATGTAACTGAATCATTTATTTCAGGAAATAAATTTCCAAATTCAATAACAAATGCAAAAAATCAATCACCAAATATGCATATTCATACACCGTGATCACAATTGATTATGATAAATATCCATGATCATCCAGCTCAGTTTTTTTTTCTTTTCTGACTGCAACATGGCATAATAGAAGCAAGCATCAACATGTTTAACACACTCATGCATCAATATTATCCAAAGAATGCCAAACACACATGCTGACTAGCTATCAAGCATTCAACTAGTCATTGAAAATCATTTGACATGTCCCCAACCTACTACCAGTTGGATACTTGAGGGAATACAGGGATACAAGAAATTCAAACAATGCATAGAAAACTAAGGCTATATTAACATGCCTAAAACATACAAACCAATAAGCCTTCTTGTGAATTTAAATGTAACTACTAAATGTTTAAATGTGATTCCATAGGTTATGCACTATATGCATACCACACCGATCTAATCTATTTAGCTTGTGAAGATAGATAAATACAAGCGATGCATGGTACTCAGCATGTTAGGGAATTGGCTACAACTAGATTCACGCCAAATAATGCATTTCCCTTCCCTGGGTTCCTTTTGATAGTATAACAGTGAGACACATCACTGTTTTTCCAATGCTTAGGAAATTCCATCAGGGTCGGTACAGACACCATTGGCCATATCACTGACATTTAAATCTGGTTTTGTCAACAACATCCCACATCCAGTAGAAAACAATTAATTGGTCCAGGAAAATGGTTACAAGAACAACCAGAGTCAATTTACAAAAATAGGGACCATACACGATAATCATAGATCACAATGGGATTTACCTAAGGAACAATAAGGAAAAGATCCCTCAGCATGAACAACCCAAGACAAGAGTTGACTAGAGACTCCACACAACAACCTAGTTCCATACAATTTAGGCCTTAGGGATAAATTCCTTATGCATTCATTGTTATATTGTTAGTCGGAAACATACAACATCAAGCAACAATTTCTCACCTGAGAAAATCATCTTGCCAGTTATAGATAGCTCCAAAGCTTCACACTCTAAAAGCGACAAATAATCTTACATTTTCAATTAAAAATTCCATCACATGGTTTCATGTACAAACATGAACCATTATAAGTGATTTATATAATACACAAATAAGATGGGAATGTACATAAAATTCTATCAAGGGGCCAAACTCTTGTTTGGTCTCTACCTGCAAAATCTTCTTTCATAATTTCAAAAAATCTGAAATGATATTCTACCTAGAAACATAATACAGAAAGATCTTAAACTTCAGGCAAAACTTATGATGAAGTTTCTATATTATTCAAACATCTTGGCTCATCAAAATTAACTAGATTGAAACTAAGTTATTCCATCCTTACCCATACAAGACAACCATACAAAGTTTGCATTTACTTCACAAACTCAATAATACTAAGAGTTGTAACCTCAGTACTCTCTAATGATCAAAAAATATATTTACCTAAAGGCTGAGTGTCGAAGCCTCAACTCTGATATCAATTTTTAATGCACCCTTCATTACACTAGACTTAAGACACAATAATTTTTTTTAATATAAAACATATATGCATAATAGCCACATGCATAATGCTTTATGAATTCTTATGAAAAGAGCATATTAAAATGCATAATGACTATAAGTAAATAGCGGAAGCTTAAACTGTTTCATAAGAACCATGAAATCTTATATCAAATTCATAACAAATAAATCATATTAGCGGAAGAATAATTATCTTCATGTGTAGCACATTTCACACATACACAATTTACACCATATTTAATATCCATAATATATCTTCTATTAATATACATTAATAAACTAAGGTTTGGAAGGAAACACCTCCAATCCTTCCTTATAAATACTTTCCTAAAAACTGCGCATCAAACCTTTTGTTGAGAATTGCACAGTAAAAACCTTTGCCTTAAGACCTGCACAATAAGACTTGTGCAGTAAAAAATACATGCACAGTAAGAACTATCTGTGCAATAAATACTAACATAATGATCGCACATTATGATTCACCCAAAATGAAATAAATGCAATTATAGATATATGCATAGCTATTCTTCAAGTTATGTAATTCTCATAATTTTTATTTTAACAATAACCCAAAATATTCTTTTAAACTTATTGTGTAGTAAACATTTTATTGAGACTAGGTAGTAAAAACTATAAAAACTATACAGTAGAAACGACACAGTAAAATATTATCTTTCATGGGATTTGCGCAAGAGGGATCACATAATTGGAACAAATGAATTATAGTCAAATCCATAGACAATATTCCAATTATTGCGACGAAGAGGCGCATTCTACAACCCAGTAGGGGGATGTGTAACTCCTTTCGTGCTCATCCTAGAGTTGACATGTGTCCTTTTTAAAAAATAATAAAATATTATAAAAAATAACACGTCGGCTCAAATTAGATTTAAAATATTTACAACAACATAAAGAAAACGACGGAAATTACGTAAATTAAAATCCTTCATTTGCACCTTGAGAGAATTGATCCCTCTCAGTGCTTGATAGATCCCTTTTAAGATGGATCTATGCTGGTGTAATTATCATATTATTATGACAAGGAAGAAAAATAAGGTTATATGCAATAACTGCGCAATAAGTCTATATGCATAACTTAAGTAGAATAACAATTATTAGTCTATCCAAAACATGGAATGTGATATTCCAATATAATAGCTACACAATAAGATTATATGCATAACTTTAAGTAGAATAGCAATTACCAGTCTATCCAAAACATGGAATGTAATATTCCAATATAATAACCGCGCATTAAGGTTAATAATTCAACATATTAATTGCACAGTAAGGTTAAATGCATAAATTACTTAGGTTAACAATTACCAGTTTAGCTAAAGTATGGAATGTAATAACCAATTCCTTACTAATTTAATCCATGGTATTTTGCATACAATTCCAATACTTGTGAAATAAAAACAAATACCATTCATTATTGGCTAGATTTAAACTTCAACATAATCATTTAGACTTCTATGGATAAGCAAAATCATCCTGGGATTTTTAAATACAAGATACCATTCAATGCAAGGCATAATAAACAAGCCTTAACACATGGTAATTGTTTAAATTAAGCAAACTAATGATAGTTATGTGCATTTCAATGCAATTACCACTCATTACCAACCTGTGGTTTATAATTTCTAGCCCATGGTTTATAAATGCAAATACCATTCAAGGTAAAACATATTAAATATTCTTTTACAAACCAATGCAACCCTTAAGATATACAATTACCATTGCATCTTAAGCACTATGTATTTATATTTATGATTAAGCAAGATAGGGTCATGTCCATCTTCTACGAAATGTTTAAATAGCTTGGAGATATTATTAGAATAATTTGAGAGCAACACATGGAGTGTATCTAGCTACACATATTATACGCAAAGTAAAATTTACACTTAATTAAAGAATAAGTAATTCAATTTTAGCTTCATCTATATAACTTATGCATTATTAACAAGCATTGCGTAGAGTTAAACTTAGAGTCATTCCATACTTAGGAATCCAACCAAACAATGCATGAATTCATTTTTTATATCTAATTTCAGAAATTAAAACAGGAAAACCATGGAAATTGTTTTACCATTCATTAAATAAACAACATTGAGAAATTAAAGCATGATTTCCAGAATTAAAACTTATCTAGAAAATACTTGAATTGGGCAATTGGCTCTATGTGAGGCACACTCCACCCCACCGTAGGCAATTTTTCTCATTAATCTATCAGCAAAAAACCACCCCTGAGCTGAGACTCATGCATTAACAAGACATACATCTCACCAGTCCCATAATTTTTTAGGATTAAAATATTGGCAATCAGGAAATTGGCTTAAATCCAATTCCATTCCAAACAATGCATTTCACTTCCATGATTTCCTTCCGATTACACAACAATTAAAACACATCACTATCATTTGTGCCCATAATTCCACCATTTTCCATTTCACTGGAATGACCAGATCAGGTTTCCTTCTGACTACACAGAAGTGATACATGTCACTGCCATCTGTGCTCAAAATTCCACCAAATTAGCTTTCTACACCATTTTCCACTTCACTGATACAACCAGAGACAAAATGGATGCAGTTTCAACATCAATTCTCCATCAGTTTGGTTCATGGGTTCAGGAATTCGTATCAGATTCCATTCTCAGACCATCATTATCTTCCATGTTCGCTTAGACCTCCCACCTACATGGATTCTTCTTCCAGGATGAAGGAAATGAATCCACACTGCCTTGGTGATGAGACCCACACCTTAACTGAAAGCGCTAGCGAGATTTAACACATGCTTTTCCAATTGAATTTACGTGGAACCTAATTTTTTTCCAATTTAGATTTTTTTCATTTTTTCCACAATAGGATTAAATATATTAAAAATTTGATTTTTAAATAAAAATATGTAAAAATAATATACATATATCTTAAAGTATATAATTATTCATTTTAAAATTATTATATGTATCTATATTGAGTAGTTTTCCTTTAAAATTTTTGTATGTATCTATATTTAGTAGTTTTCCTTCAAAATTATTGGAATATATAGTTTGAGTCGAAAGCAAATAAATGACACCACATAATGTTATTTCTATCATGTGTCAATTAAAACATGTTAAAAGCCACCTCTATTGGCTGGGAACCAACTACAATTAGAGATGCAATCTAATTAATAGCTTGTAATACACATTAGTAAATTTCTGAACTTCAAACTAAACGGGACTTGTTGTTATACAACTCTTCTTTGTTCAATGTTGATAATGTTACTATCTATCTAATTAATTATAATTAATATTGAAATTTATAATCCCTACTCAATTATTTTAATTAACATTGTATATTTGAATTAAACATTACCTTAAGATTATGCATTCTACATTATATGGTTGCAATTAAATACAATATGCATGCCTGGAAAGGGTTACAAAGTGTACCTCATCCAAAACTTGAATTTTAAATTTGGTAATGAGCCTCGAGAATTGAGTTGGTGTCACGTCCCCTTACATCAATCTGAATCAAGGGGTGGGATGTGAACTAAATCCGATCTTCCAAATTTATCCCCATAACAATATTACGAATTCATAACAAATAACTTACGTGTGCATATGCATAATACAAATAAACAGTGGAAGTAAGGTCCATCCACACACACACAACATGCATAAACAAGCATAAGAATCACATGCATCATTTAAACACAATCAATGTAAGTATTCATTCCATTCAACACTTAAATAACTAATGAATTGAAAACAACAAAGCCTTCATTGAATACTTATCTTGAAATCAAGTTGTCCTGAGCAACTAGCTATGCAACTGCAACGTTCCACCCAACCATAGGAAAACTGTGCTAATCAATCACTCAATAAAAATTCCACCCCCATGCTGGGAATGATTTCCATAATGAAAAGGAAACAACAAACTCACACATAGCCAAGTATATACCACATCTCAGCCAAGCCAATCTACATCCGGGTTTATCAAGTTGTCAAGGCAATATATAGGAAGGAATTCCTAAGATAGTGAGATCAACCACAGAGCTAGTGGTATGTCTACAAGACTCAACTATCTTGCCACCCACAATACCTACACACCCAACACAAGGAAGTATCCCCTTCACTGCTCCACAGTCCCTCGGGATATACGTTATGTTGGGCCTAGCGTATTGTGAGGTACCATTTTTGACAAAACAGTTTTGGTGTGTACAAAGGAGAAGTGGAAGTGGTTCAGTGAAGTGATCCACTACGAAGAAGCGACCAAGAAACACTAGTACAATATGAGAAATAAGTGACCAAAAAAATGACCAAAATCCACATATAAATGACCACTTTTGATTTGGCGATCACTGGTGGCTAATTTCCGGTCTCTTATCACGCGACCAAAAATGTGGTCATATTTAGTTTGGTCATTTATAGGTTCTCTTTGTGGTCATTAATCTGGTCATATATTTGGTCATTATTTGTCACGATTAATGACCAAATATACGACCAAATTAGTGACCAAAAATATGGACAAATTAATTACCACAGACAGGCTATAACTGACCAAACTAAAAGCGACCACATTTTTGGTCACGTGATAAGAGACCGGAAATTAGCCACCAAAACTGCCATTTGGTCGTTTCTATGCGAATTTTGGTCATTGTTTTGGTCGCTTATATCTCATTTTTTGGTCACTAATTTAGTCTTTTTAAGCCATTTTATATGCAAATATTCATTGATTTCTATAGATAGGGTATGGAGGAAACGAACCACCAATATCCTTCCTATAAGGCAGGTGCTCTTTCATTGAGCTACTACCCTTGAAGTCCTGTAATGTATTAAGAACCATGACACAGATTTCTAGAAGCATTGCAATTGATTCTTGCCTCCAAATCTGAATTTTATCTTAAATGTTATTTGAATAATCTATAAATAGTCTCTCATACTGATAAAGTAGTTCATTTTGTACTTTCTGCAACAAAAACTAGCAACAACAAAATACAAATATCTCAGTTGTTCTTTAAATTCCATGTATGATGAGTTGTGAATAGTCATAGTAGTGGATTAAATGTACTTGACTAGCTAAAATAAAAGATGAAAATAGATTATTTCAACAATAAGTTAAATGCAAGTGTTTTAGATAATAGAAAGAAATTACTTTCAGCACACTTACTTCTAACAACTTTTGTTCATCATTGGAATGCAAATAATGGTAAACTCTTTCTTTTTTACGTTTCAGACACTCCTCAACTTGTAGTAAAAAAGGAGATCCAAGTTAGCCTCTCTTGAAAAATCCAATATCAACATCTTTGACAAATGCCAACAACATTAGAAACCATTTCACCGTTGACCTTAAGCATATAATTTGGTCAAGAATCCTTTAAAATCCATGATGTAGCCTTTCGAGAATAGTAAGAAGTAGTGTCTTCCAACATTGTTGATTCAAAATCATTCTCATAAGCATCCATGTTACTCACAAATGCTAAAAATTTCCAATAATATTTCCTCTCAAAAGGCATCATACAAATGCACAAACTTCTTGGCTTTGCATGCATAATAACCTAAAATCATAGAATAATCTATGTGCAATGCATAAACCATGGACTTGAAATTCCTACCAAGTTACAAAAATAATCCATTGTTTGATGTATAATAAAGATACCTTCAGTACCTTAATATTATAAAAAAGCAAAGTCTTACTGGTTTTGCACTGAGAATTTCCCCAAGAGCATAGATTACACTGTGTGGAATGCATGAACTATAAACCTTGGAGTTCCTAGCAACTCAGATGATTCCAAGAAAAGTTGATTTCTACAAAGAATCGTTAAACTATCACAATTGATTATAACCCTGATTATGAACCTGCTATAACATAATATTCCAATACACAAGTAAAACATGATCAAAATAATTTTTACTCATAAAAGCATAAAAATTTGAGGCATTGTTGGATGAACTAGTTTACAGGCATATCCTTTGTAGAATAATATCACTTTAAGGTAAAAGTTACAACAAAGTCAGAGAGTTTCTCTATAACTAAGATACAAAATGGTATGCCTTTATTAATCATGTAGTTTGAATGAAGTGCTTGTGGATTTTATTCCTTTACTTACCATAGTTAGAGCATTGTCTTTCTCATTTTATTTTTTAAAGAAAATTTTGTATTGAAAATAGCTTGCAATATAGAACTTCACCAAAACTACACCAAAAATACAAGGTTAATTACAATGATCAAGAAAAGCCCCTATTGCCCCCTCAAATTGCAAGGGTGTCCACTTGTGATCATCACAATTTCAATGGGGTAATATCTTGATGATGGATTTGGATGCTCATGTTTTTGCTTCTGCAAATAGATTCTCATGACACATATAATGTATCAGCTATGGGGTTTGATTTCTTCTTGTGACATAATATCATAGCATGCTTGGATTGAGATCCTGTGAGGGTTTAGGATTTTGGTTTAAGGGAAAAAACGAGGCTAGGACATTCATCTAACATTTTCATGGAAAATCTGGTCTAAATCTAGGTAGAACTATAACACTTATCCATCATACTGTCACCCTACAAGTTGAGGATATGAACAACATTTTAGATTTATCATACATGGGGTCATCATACCATTGAAAATTGTAACATACAACCCTACCCCTGACCTTCTTACAGCTGTAAACATCATTGTTTATAGATCTGGGCATATTCTAAGCAACAAATATGAGGGTTTCCTGTAGCAACAACCTTAAAACTAAGTTTTCTAAGTGTTAAATACTTCAAAGAGTAGTATACTCCAATTTGTAGCAGCACTAGCAGGTCTATATGTCACAGCCTTTTCTTGGGATCCCCTTCATCACATTACAACATACTTTTGTGGAATGACCTTTAGATGTAGCCCTCCATCTTTGGGTGATTATTACAATGGACAAAGAATTGTGTGGATAAGTTGAGGGCCCAGTCGCTAGAGGTGCCCTTGCATTCCTTTTAGGGCACTTTTGCATGTCATTTTGTGTCTTTGACAGCTCTCTTAGAATTTTGGTGCAATGTTCAGCCCCTTGAATCCTTTATGGACAATTTGGAGAGGTTTTATTCCATTGGGATGGGTCGTCCTCCTTGGGATCTGATTTGACATGATTTAGAGCATGCCATCGCTCTCTTGAAGCCATTTCTACATGGTTATTACAAGTTTTAAGGAGGTTGTCACCTATTGGGAGCCTTTTCACCGAGAACTACACCAATTGGATTCTCATCTGCATCTAGTCCTATTGTAGTAATTTGCAAAAAAAGTCAAATTATAATGGAGTACTAACCTCATATAAAAGAAAATGTGCATTGATGCCATTAATTCAAATTGTTTTACTGAGGACCCTTTGATACCTGGCTCGTATCACCCCATTCTTCAAAAAATGTCAATGAGAATGCTTGGTAACTCATAAGGAGCTAGGGGATGCTAACCATGGCATGCTTCAAATGAACATTACCTCATTACTCCATTCACTTATATAACTGTGTTGGACTAAATGTAAATATATATCCCATACTTGCCTGGTAATATCCCATATCGAGCAACCTACGAAATAATCAATACCGAGCAACCTTTTTCCCGTGGCACACCAATACCTCCACGACTATTGATCAACTTGTTCCAATCTGTCTAGTCATCCACAAATTATTTCCACTCAAATCCAAAAATATTAAATAGGAAAGGTGCAAATAGTCATCTCCCAACCTAAAAAAAGTGATTAAGAGATAGGAAACAATGTTATGATATGGTTGGTTGGCCATAGACATTGTACACAATCAAGAGCAACAACAACTTGAGTCTTTTGCTAAAGTGTCTATGTGACTATAAGTGGTAGTTTTATGCAAACTTAGCATGAAAAAAAACTAAACCATGCCTAGTAGATCTATATTTTTCTCCACCATGAAGTAATGTCCAACCATAATAATGTGTCTTTGTCCCAAGAGAGAAAGTAAAGAAAAATGAGGCCACTTGCAACTGCATGACCCACAAAATCACTTAAGGCTACGTGGGATCCTCATTCTACGCCAATATTTATCACCATAGGTAAGGACATTAATAGACCAAGATGGAAAAATGATTGTGAAGCAAGGGCTACTTCGAAAGATTCCCATGTCAATTATTTGATACTATAAAGTTTCTTTCTGTATAACATTCCTACATTTTTTTTTATCATGGATATGTTTTTTATTCCTATATATTTGAAAGAAAGCACCATGTACATTTTACATTATCGGTCTAATTCAAAATTGGGAATATCACTTATGTTATACATAGGTTATTACATGCTATTACATACAAAATTACAAAACCATCATAACATAGCTATTACCTTAGTATCTATACTCAAAAAAGGAAGAAGGGAACATTAAACTGCATATCTTTTGAATTGGGTGCTCCTCTAAGCAGATTGAATTGAGGTTTACAAGATTTTATAATTTTTCAGGTGTGGCAGGTGACGAGATATATTTTTTAGTGAGGATGAGGTTAATCTCTGAATGAAGCACACACCTTGGAGATCAATATTGACCATCTTATAGAAACTGGTTTTGCTCCTCTAATTGAAGTCTTTTATTTGATAAATTGATCAAAAGTAGATGCAATTGATGCAACTGAGTTTCTCAAGCCATGGGGTCCATAGATGCAATTGATGTATTTTCAAAAATCCACAAGAATTGTAAATAAAATATGAGTGAAATTGAATATACCGGATTTATCTATTTAAATATTACTAGTTAGCCAAGAACACACATTAATGAACATATAAGCCATGTAAAATATCTTGAAGCAGATCTAGAACTAAGACACCAAATGTAATATTTGAAAAGTAAATACATAAGCTTAAGACTTTTTAAAAACAAAACCTAAGTATCTCTAAATAATTCCGAAACCAAACCATATCCACAAATATAAACATACCATGACATGACAAGGAGACATGGTTGCAGAGAGTTTCCAATCTAAGTTTTCTCCAATAGGAGAGTGTACAAACACTATGTTTTTTGGACCCAAAATCCGACGGCAAGAATGTCGAATTTTCTACATATTTTCGTCGACCATTCGACAAACTTCGTCTTGTTTAAACGTCGGTCCAAATTTGGCTTATATCCAATGATAGGACTTTCTGTCGGATATCCGACCACAATATGACATCGGATATCCAACCCCTTACAGTTAATATGCAGTAGGATATCCGACGCCTAGCACTTAATATGAAGTAGGATATCCGACGCCTAGCACTTAATATGAAGTCGGTTATCATAGGGTTGACGTCGGATATCCGACGACCGTGCCATGTAAAAATGGATGATATCAGATGTTCTTAGTCGTTGTTGGTAGGAAAGAACGTTGGATATTATAGAGCAAGAAGTCAGATATCCGACGACATTGCCATGTACAAATGGCTAATATCCGACGTTCTTAGCCGTCGGTGGTATGGAAAGAACGTCAAATATCATAGAGCATGAAGTTGGATATTCGACGACATTGCCATGTACAAATGGCTGATATTTGACATTCTTAGCCGTTGGTGGTATGGAAAGAACGTCGGATATCATAGATCAAGAAGTCAGATAACTGACGAAAATATGGTAACTTTTAAAAAAAAAACACTATTATGTTGTGATCAAATTTGAAGGTTGGGTCTTAATTTTTATTGGAAGGGAATTTGTTCTTGGATCCCTTCAAAGATGAAGGGCAATTTAAATAATTGTACTTCAATTGACAAGTATAAATTAACTAAACCTTTCCCCCCAAAAATGCAAGAAACAAATATTGCTCATCCATACTTGTACAATCTTAAACAATTGAGCACTCCTTAATATCTACATGATAAAATGGTATATTTTCAATAAAAATGAATTTGAAGACATTAATTTGATATATATGTAACATTAATTTTATAGTTCATTAAAATAACAACTATTTTGTTGTATTTTTTCAGGGTTAGACCACACTTCATTATACAGAAAAATACTTAGACTATGCAATAACCATATTGGGGCATCTGCGTGATCTTATGTATAGTTCAAGACGTTGTAACTAGATATTGTAACCGCGTGATATTATGTATAGTGCAAGACGTTGATCTTATCTACCTCTATGTCAAAACCGTTTTCCATGTTGATGCGGGCCACTGCCCTCCTTATTGTCTTACCAAAAGGCATGAGAATGAGGAAGAAGACTTAAAATTATGGACTTCACCATCAAAGAAGCCTTACAATCACATTGGTAAGGAGTGATAAGAAGATCACAACAATCCAACATGTCTAATCTCAGATGATGGTGCCAATTAAAGACTTATAATATGGTAAATTTAATATAAGACTTACTTGTTGATGTAATTGTATGAAGACCTACAGGTGGTGGGCCTACATCTGGTATGAAAAAGGACTGGCTCTGTAGAACTTCCTATGACGAGTAGATGATATATTGATTGAGATAGCAGCAGCAATGACGATGACGATGATTTGATGACGATGATTAGTGATGATGATCCAGAGAAGAAGACTTGTGCTAGCAGATCTGTGTCGAGAAATACCTTCCTAGTTAAGAGGGAGTGTTGATGTAATTGTAACTTCGGAATGTATTTCATATATGTATATTGTATTCCTATAGAGATGTTATTATTCCTCTATACGAAAGTGTCGTCATTTATATTGTAAGTGTCGTAACTTATACTTGATGGGTTATTAGACCACCTTGATGGGGGTCAGCCCTGTATAAGTCATGTGGGTCAAAGGGTTATTAGACCACCCTATTTGGGGTCGGCCCTGTCAGCATTATGTTAAGTGGTTAAGTTGAGGCCGACCTAGTAAAGGTTATTAGGCAAGTCAAGTCAAGTATAAATAGAGTGCGGAAGGCACTCTATTTGATCATTCACTTTCTCACTCATACTCTCATTGGAGAGTGGTGCACTTGTGGAGGAGGAGAAGCTGCTGCTAGGAGAAGACTATCTCTTATGCTTGGGTTGTATCATTGCTCTATCTATCTCTGAGGAAGTTGTGGGGTTTTTCACCTTTATGGTTTTCCCCTGTGAAACTCTGTGTGTCTATTGTCTCTTGTGTGCTTGCATTATTATGTCCATGATTGATATGATGTAGATATGCTGTATATGTTTTTCTCTCAGTTAAGATCCTAGATCAGATTGAAGTAAATTCTGAAAAACTAACATGGTATTAGAGCTAGCCTAAAAGAAGGCATGGTATGGCATTTATGACACTTGTTGCACTTGCGAAGCTAGGGCTTGATATAGCAAAAACCAGTCATCGTAGCACTTTCGCTATAAATCCATTTTGGAAAAGTTTCAGGATCTAAAACTTTTACAGGTCGAATATAAGATCCCAATGTACCTTGTGTCCGAAGAAAAAATTCTAATTTGTTCTAATTTGTATTTTATGATCTGTACAATCCAGGGAAAATTTTAAGAACCCCCCCTAAATTTATATGTATAATAATTGGGCGAATCCCCGTGATATGTAGGAAAATATGAAGGCTATTTTATTAATGTTATATTATGTATATATAATTTTTTGACGAATCTCTCATTGAATTATATAATCTTGTAAAATATTGGCAAACCTTTCACAAAATTATAAAACCTTGTAAAATCTTGGCCAATCTTTCACGAAATCATAAAACCTTATAAAGACTTGGCGAATCTTTTACTAAATTATAAAATATTGTGAAATCTTGGCGAATTTTTTGATAAAGTTTAAAACCATATATAGTAATAGGAAAACATATTTAAAAAATAGTAAATAGGAGATAAATCTTAATAAATCATCACATAACAAGCCCTCTTTTGGTGGTAGTTTGGTATCTCACTCTAACTATCACAATACATATAAATTCACCATACTCCCGGAATATTCTTGAAAAACAACAATGAAATTTTTCATTGTTGCGACAAGTAAACTCAATATTAATTTGAGATTGAGGAAGAAACACTTGACATCACAAATGTTGATTCAAATAAATGAAAGATTTCATAACCAAATCTGCAAGCCTTTGGAAGTGGAATCAATGCTTCGATACCTTCTAGTTCAATTAAGTAGACTATATGGTTGAACCAAACATTAAAAAATCCACAAGAGCAAGTTAGACTTCCAAAGGCCTCCTTTTAAGGCGATCATCCTCTTAAATTTTTTATGAATTATATTGCATTGATGTATTCCATCATTGGTGCAAAGCCATCCAATTATGAGGCAATAAGTTAAGAGATATTGCAAGGTGTAATGGTGGAGTATAACTTCATCATGAATAATGAAGTTTGGGAGATTGTGTTGAGATCAAGAGAAATTTAATTATTTCATACCAAATGGTTGGACAAGGTGAAGTATGCAACATAGAGCAAACTAAAGTGAAAGGCTTAGTGCATAGAAAAAGGATTCTCCCAAAGAGAGGGACCTGACTATGAGGAGACCTTTGCTCCAATGGCCAAGGTTACTTCCATCAAGTCTATTATATATTTAACATCAATTTTGGTTGGCATTTATATTAGATGGATGAAGAAACATCCATTGTATTTAGCATCAATTTCGGTTTCCATTTATGTGGGATGAAATACAAAATTTGTCATGCCCATTTGTGATGGCTTTCGTTTGAAGATTTTATCAAGAAATTTCTTGAGATAAAAGTAGCAATACCCCCAGAGGCTCCCTTAGATATTTGAGCCTTACCATGGCAATCCTTCCAGAATAGACGTGAGAGCGCCAGAGCCTCCACGTCTTGCATTTTTGTCTCCTGGAGTAACAACAAGTCTAGTCTTTCTGATTTTGTCATATCTCTTAATGCTTCTACTTTGCTTGCTCCCCCCAGACCCCTGCAGTTCCAGGAGACAACTTTAATCATTTCTTAGTCGCTTGAGATCCTGCTCGAGATCTGCCTTTTGGTTTTGCCCCGCCTTAGTTTTTGGTACTTTGCAGGAGCTTTGTTTTCTCTATACTTTTTTTCCTTCCCAGCTCTAACTCCCTTTCTGATTCCCACTCACGGTGATATCTTAGTGATTTCCTCCCTCTTGTGTTTGAGATCAAAGATACATCTTGTCATTCCATTGAATCCTGTGACGACGGAGTGTTCTGGGGAGAAGATATACGGGGCAACAGTGCTTTGCTTTACCATATCCGCCCAAGAACCTCTAGGGGTTGTAACTTCTGCCATAACCGCATCTATCCTTTCCTTTCGGGTAGGAGGAATGGGAGAACCAGAGGGAATGAGAGCGTCCACCTCAGGTTCTGTCACTATGTTATATGGGGATGGAATTTCCCCATCCTCCAAAGGCAAAGACTGAAATTGGTTACTGGTAGTGGATTCTATCCCTTCTTGCACCTTGTCTTTATTTTTCTCTAGTTGAGGTCCATTTTCTAGGGATTTGGCTGTGAAGCTTTCCTCCCCCTTTTTGCTTGCTTCCATCCTTCTTCGGGGTTCCGTTCAGGGGTTTCTTGCACTGCTTTTGGACAATTTTTTACAAAATGACCATATTTGTGACATTTCTTACACTTGAAGGGAAACTGTTCATAATCAACTTTCTGTATGTGCTCCCATCCGTCCATTTGCAGATTTACCACCTATGGGAGGCCTTTTTCTAAGTCGACTTCAACACAGACTCGAGTGCAGGAGAACAACGGTCCTTTTGGCTTAGCTTTGTCGATGTAAATTCCAAGGGAATTTTCGATTGCTTGCAGAGTTTCATCATTCCAACAATGTAACGGTAAATGGGGGAGGCAAACCCATACCGGGACAGCAGAGGGTACGTCTCTTTCTAGGTCGAAAGACAGGTTCCAACGGTTTAAGTAAAGGCCACGGGAACCTAAGAAGTAAGGTCTGCTTCTGAAAATGAGATCTCTATCAATTTTATGTTCAAACAAGAAAGTGAAGAAACCATTACCACAAAAACAGTGCTACAAACCTCCGGAGATCAGGGACATCCAATTTTTATTGATCCAGGCGTCCATAGTTTTGGGGGAAGGCCAGATCCCTGTAAACTGACTGATTAAACCTCTTTCACTTAGGGCAAGGGATTTCAATCTTGAAGCTGCAGACGTGATTTGGATCCTAGGAGCAATCGTGCGTTTGAAAAAGGCATCACTTGAAGAAAAGGAGGAAGAAGGCGGCGACGGAGTGGAAGGTACCAGAGCCCAGAAAGCTTCATCCAAACGGCGCTGGCGATCCTCCATATTTGGCTCCAAAGGGGGATCCATCTAGGCAGTGCCCTCGATGGGGTTGAGGGGAGCCCTAGCTCCGACGGCCAGGACGCTGCAGGACGTAGGAACAGAGCGCAAGAACCCTAGAAATGTGAATTAGAAAACCACAGAATAATTTCACCAATATAATGTGATTATTTGATGTTGCTGTTGCTTTAGATATTTAAAAAATTGAAAAAAAATAATATTTTTGTATTTTTTAAAGTTTGCCAATATTTTCCCTGATGTTGACAATAAGTTGTTTTCGGGCCCTTGGCGATATATTTGCTAACACGATATTTGCTAGAAGATTTATACAGTAGATTGGAGTAAAGCAATTAGCTAAATATTTTGATTTAATGCATTGTTTCAATTAAATCTAATTGTATATTTTTGTTAAATATTTAACCATAGGAACTGTTTTTTTTGCTAATTTATGTGTGAACTATTTTAATTATCCATTGCCTCTTCCAAGTAGACATCTCTTTTAGTATACCACCTTTTGATATTTTGTCAGGGTGTTTGTTATTATCAAGGAACTACTTTAAGAAAATATTTTATGGTAAAATTAAAAAAAAAAAGCTTAAAAATTAGAACAAATAGAAGTCTAACGTTATATATATATATATATATATATATATTAATATCATACATGCTAGGGATGCTACCTTTTACATTGTATGCTTAAGAGACTAAGATTATCACTCAACTTTTTTATTCTCTATGATCGCTAACAACCTATTTTATGCAAGTGTTGTAAATGTGTTTGTGTTTTTGTTTTGTCCCTTAATTACTTGCTTCTCTCTTATGGAATTGTTTCGTATGTTACATTTATTGATGTGGTCTTACAATTATTTTCACAGGAGAACTGTTAGGCTCGTGTTTTGTTTTCAGATAAGCATTTTTAATATTTTATTGTTGCCCTTGTGACTTCCCATATGGCATATCATATGGTGTCTAAGCTAAATTTATTAAAATAATGTTAGTTTTTACAAGTTATTTTAAAATAATGTTAGTTTTTACAAGTTATTTGACCATTCATTAGGAATTTCCATTAATATTGACATTTTCACTGTTCATTGGGAATGCTAGCTTATAGATGAGGACTCTGAGGATTAAAGCTCAGGAGAGGATGGTGAACCTGGATCAGAGATGGAGATAGATTCAGACTTGAAGCAACAACCATAAATAGAACTAGAGACTGTGCAAAGCTCCAAGGTAGGGGGACTCACTGAAGAAGAAAAATCAGATGGATGGTCTGTAGTAAATCGAGATGCAGACAAAGTCGTCAGAAGTCATGAAGAACTTCGATTTATGACTGTTTTCTTATATGGAGATGCATTTTTTTCAGTTGCATCTAACTAAAGAGAGGAGGCTATTTATATTCATCTATATTTGTGCCCTCTAGAGTTGGCAGTTTTTTGACAAGGGTAAACAAAAAAAAGATCAGCATAGAGCTATCTTAAACCCAGATCAATCAAACACCAAGATCAAATAACAAGAAGGATCAAATTTGTTGAGCTGTAAAATATTTATCTTAAATTTTTCACACATCAAGAAAAAAATTTACACATCAAGAAATTTAATCCCTCTTAATGAGTGATAAATCTGAATTTAAGATGAATCTATACTGGTATATAAAACTCCCATTTCTGAGAGTGGCTTGGGGAGAAAAAAAGTTCTTCAAGTACATAAACAGACCATTGTCCTTCCTGCTCATGACTGTCCAAGTTTACAATAACATTGTTTAAGACATGGTTCAAACACAGACCATTCCTATCAAAAATAAAGACAGATAAAACTTACGATAACCAGAACAATGCACGTCTTCATTTTTTTGATGGGATTGGCAACAGTTGGCATAATTTCAGGCTCTAGGGGAGAGCCTCTTTTTATCCGGTGCCTGCTCAAAGAATGTTTTGGACCAAGTGCCACAATGATGGCACATAAATAGGATTACCGACACGAATTAAAGCACGATGGGAAGGGACACATCATGAGGGGGCCTCCTGAGATCCAAGACCTCCTTCCAATGAGCTACTTCCATCATGGCTGGTCACTCTTGACTATTGGAAATTTTCTTTTGATGATACAACCTCGTTTGCAAGCCAGTCGGCTACCTGATTGTCTGATCTCTTGACAATGGACATGTTCAACTTGAATCCTTTGAAATCATTAATTCCTCTTCCACACCATATCATATGACTAGACATTTCGCAGGATGGGCTCTTAGTTTTACCACTAAGGATATCAATCATCAAATTGGAATCCCCTTTGAAGATCACTTTATTTTAGTGACAAGTGCCTCCATTTCTGCTTGATTATTGGTATTATCCAAAGAAATCGATACGTAATTGGCAGAATTTACCTCTCATCTATGAACACGCCCTCGATCCTGTTGGGCCAGGATTTCCTTTGGAAGCCCCATACAAATTTACTTGATCCACTTTTCCCGAGGACTCTAGTTCTGCCGTCTTTACAATCTTTTAAAATTCTGTCCTTCAATGATGAGTTCTAGTGGTGGATACATATATTGAGATGTGATGTTGATTTTCTACGTTGCTATCTATTTGCACCCATCTAACTAAGAAATGAATGACGTGCGAAATTTGTGCCCCTTGAAATTTTCTGGTAATCCAGAACATATGCAGTCTATGCAGTAAAACTTTGGGTGTATCAATTGCAGTTTTTCACACGTTAATTGTATGCAAGATTTAGGAAATGAGAAAGGGACAATTAATATTGTAATAATATTGTCAATTGTAGATTGCTTGTTTACAATTTTTGTGATTCTCATTTTTTAATGATATTCAGGTTCAATTTGCTCAATATATTGTTCAAATGCATGTCATTTTTGGGCGCTGGCAATTTGTTTCTGGCTGGTCTACCTATCAACATTCCTTTTGTTTGTTGTTTAAAAGTAGGTTGACCCACAATGTCTATACAAATGCCTTCATTACACTTTCTTCAGTGATGAGCTATCTAATTTCTATTATAGATATCATGCAGCAGGATCATGGCATATGTGTTTAACATGAACACAAAATGGGGTTGTCGACACACATGATTATGTAATTAGCGAAGCATTACCACAGAACTTGGCATGGGGTCAGTGTCTAAAAGAAGCATCTAATGCAGAGAGCACAGTGCCTTTGATTTTTCCACTGTATTTTTATCTTATGAAGACAAGTTGCAATCTGCCCTAGCTATACCTGTAGGCAAAGAAGTACAGAGGTAGGGAGAGCACAAATCCTTGTCGTTCTCTCATCTTCTTTGATAGGCGCAAGATGCCAAAGCTCACTTCACCCTTTTGAGATTTGATGTAAATTGGGTAGGACGAAATTCTGTCCCATTCACATCATAAGGTCCCCATTGATTCTTTACCAGATTAATAAAAGACATCCTCCATCCCCCCATAAATAATTTTGAAGGGACTATGGCTCTTCTCTCCTCTCGAGTCAATTTCCAATAAGATCGGGAAGTGATCAGAATCACGTTTCTTATCCATTGATTAAATCTCAAATTGTAATTCATAAAGCATTATGATACAGGAAGTTTATTTAGCCTCTTTGAGATTCTTTCTTAAATCTCTTGTTTCTCCAAATTTCAAGATAGAGAATAAAGAGAATAAACTTTCATTTTCTAAAGTCATAAAATCTCAAAACCCAACCACACTTACCGGCAGTATAAAATTGTTGAGGTGGCACATTTCAGCCTCCATTCGCATCCTGTAAATTTACCAAACTGCTCGAGACCAGGAGAAATTAAAATGAAAATATTGTCATAGTTACAAGCCACATTTACCCTAACTTTTCTGTAATTTTGTATTTGGGTGAACGATTTGACAAACGGAAACCATGATTTATAAAAGTGTGTAATTATTGCATACTTGTTTGGGTGCCAAAGGAAACCATTCAATGGCAATTCTACAATCGAATTTTAATACACAGATTGGAACATAAATTCTTGGTTGAAAGAAAACACTAATCGAAATAGAAATCTCGATTTTCACCTCTTCTTATTCACAGATTGCAATCAACTCATCGCCTTCCTAGCATGGATTCACTACATATTTCCAAGACTCATTGTTTCCCATGTTACACAGTGCATGGATTTACTGCACATTACCTCGACCTCGACTCCTTGCTGCCCACTATGCCAGATGGACTGTCACGTTGTGCATGGACTCACTCCATGCATGGATTTACTCCACATTCTGAAAAACAATCCATGCATGGATTCACTGCAAAAGCCAGCGCAAGCTCGATGATAATAACTAATAAAAACAACAGCAATTTGCCAAGGAGCAGGCCTGGTGGAGTGGCATCGATCGAGCGTGAAAAAATAATTGGAGACTGGAGTGAGCTGATCAACCAAGGAGCAAGCCTCATGATAGGCATAGATCGAGCATGAAGAAATACAACAATCTAATCTATGGAGGACCAAACCCCTTGCCAAGCAATGAAGCATAGATCATTAACTGAATTATCTATCTATAGCCCACACACTGAAGCGGAGGGAGGTCGTTTACTGCCGGATAGATTAGCTTTATTATGTGTCAAAGGATTATCATCAAATTGTGAACATGGGAATCCCTCTCATGCACCTCAAAACCTCCGGCAACTAAAGTAACAACCTAGTTCGACTCATTGCTGCTGTAGGAAGGCAGGGAATGTTTTGCAGATTTGTGATTTGGCAAAGAAAACCCAAAATCCTCGATTGCTTGCTCCAAAGGCTCGGATTCCTGAAATTTGGAAAAACCCAAAATCGTTTGAGCTATGATCAAAACCCAAATCGACAAAAATATATATAGAGGGCAAATAAATTTGAAAATGGGTTTCAATCCATAACATGTGGGCGAAATTACCAAGATATTCGATATGCATGATCGACCATGGGAAAAATTACCCTTAGGAATTACCATTTTTATAGATCTGGGCTAACTCGATCTAACCCCCTATTTTTCTTGGCGATGGTGGTTCCAAATTGAATCGAAGAGGGGGGAAATGACCAGATTTTGGTTATCCTTTAAATATTTTATTGGGCTAATATATCATTTATTAAAAATAAATAAATAAAAATTGGGATAATGTTTATAAACAAGGTTTGACTAAAAAATAGCCCATCTAAAAATCAAAAGCTTTAAATTTAGCCCATGGGCTAAGATTAGCCTCTAAAATTTTCTCTGGTACAATCTAGGGTTTCTGCCTCTTCCAGATATCAGTCATAAACAGGTGACCTAGGAAAAAATGTCACAACTTGGGCTAGGAAGCTCCAAATGAAATTTCGTAAAACGTGACAGGTAGGGAACGGACTGTAGTTTCTTAGGTAAGGTTTTCAGAGGCCAAAATTGAACCAGTGACACGTGGCACTCCGTACAAGTTCGCTCTCCCGTTTTATCCCATAAACAGGTCATGTTGCGACACTTGGAATAACTCTCTCTCAGAGAATCTAATTGAGGTCAGACCTGTGGGGTTGGAAAGATAACAGGTCACGCTACCACAGGAAGAATTTTCAGACCCTTTAGATCATAAATTTTGGAGTTACACTAGAAACAATCAGGTGCATATTTCTGTCAAAACAGAATTGGATTTTGAGCACCTTCATTCATGGCTTCGGGAATTTAGGGTTTCGGAGAATGTTGGAATTTTTTGTATCGGAGACCACGGCTGGATGATCCTCATCAAAATCGAAATTTAGAGACTAAGATCGAATTTTTTGGTTGGGCAGAAGGCCGGGCTTGATCAAACCCTAGTTCGGGATTTTGATCGGAAAGGTGGAAAATTAGGGCTTCTGCAAAAGTTGGAATTTCTGAAGTCTGTGACCACGGCTGGAAGCTCCTCAGAAAAATCAAAGTTTAGAGATTTGGATCAAACCTTTTGGTTGGGTAGAAGGGTGGGCTTTATCAAACCCTATTCGGGATCCTGTCGAGAAGATCCAGAAGTTTCAAAGACAATTTTGAGGGGTAAAAATTCACAGTTTTCAAATTCTGAGTATACCAGCTTGATTAGCTCATCAAGGTGCATCTTTCTATCCTTTCAGAAGTTTGAAATTCAAAGTTTGAATTTTTAGGGTTTCTCTGACAAACCCTAATCCAGCTCTAGATCCAGTTTCTGCAAATCAAGTGGATTGGGTTAATCTTAGAAGAGAATGGCTTGGTCACCTACATAAGTGAAGAAGTTCCTGTTTCAGAGGGAGATGAGGCGAAGGCCTTACATAAGAAGATTACAAGCAATCTCGACAGGTATGACTTATCGAGGTATGTTTCGAGATCTGTTCATGATTAAGTTTATGGTATGTTTGTCTTCATTAAGGTTAGTACAATCTTGATTAAGTTTAGACTTGTCGTATCACCTTAATAAAAATTATGAATGCAGATATTCATTGATTAGGGTTTTGACACTTATGATTGTACTAATGCTTTGTGGTGTTGTATGAGGTTGATGTTGTCCGCTAACATGAAAGGTACATCAATAAAGACAAATAATGTTCTAGTTCAAGAACATATGACCATGGTGACATGAAGACAAAGATTCATCCATTGTCATGGATCACATAGAAGCTCTACTTACGAGGTATGTATACTTTGGTTCTACAATGCTTAACCTATGAGATATGCAGGTTACTAGCACAAGTCATTGAAGAGAACAAGAAGACATTGCTAGACATAACTAGCAAATATGATAACCAGGTATGTTTTTCCTATATCAAGTTAGAATCCTACCTTGTGTTAGGATCTTATACTGTTGTATGGTTGATAATGATTGTTCATGAAGTTAGAAATGTAAGTAATCAAGGATTTATGAATATTATGTCTCTTACATTGATTGATGATATGACTAACCAGAAAAGTCTTTTGGTCAAATAAAGAATATGCATGAGTAAAAGAAGTATTCCCTGAAACCTTGAATACTAATGTTTATTATCTGTGTTTGAAATGATCATGACTATACATGTTTAAGATTATTGTGTCTTGATAGTATTGACATTATACTAATGAATGTATGTATGAGACCTCGAGGATAACACAATGATGATACTAGTAAGTATGCATAAGTGATCGAGGATGGATATAAGTTCAAGGAAAGGTAATCCAGGAAGCAAAGATCAAGAGGGAGCACACTCCAATAGTTCCTGCAAGGAAGCAAATATTGAGAGGGAGTCCACCCTACAAACCAAACAAAGATAAGTATTTGAATTGTCATTTCTTGCATATTTGTTTGTTTTGAAATAATATTGTTCAATGATGTATATGATTATGTTCCTAGACTCAAGGTGTGTATTATGCATATTAGAATAATTGCATTAATGAAGAGTATACTACTAATATGCATGCGATGGGTAAGTGGCCTATGGAACTGTACAACATTCCATTGCTACTTATCTAGAATGAAACCTATTTGCCGACATGTTGGGAGTAGTGCAAACTCTTAACAATGCTCTGGTAGAGATTGGAAGGCATCTAGAAAGTTACGGGATATGGATAAATGTTGTATTGAAGCATTGGCTAAAATAATTGCATAACTGTATGACATATTTCTTTAGGTGTAAGAATTTGTTCTGAAAACTATGAGAAGTTTCTAATCATGCAATTTAACTTGTTTTTTAGGAAAGATCGTATACGAGCACCTACAAAAGAAGGACTACAACATTTGTTCTAGCAACGAAGTTATTGATTGAAGATATTGAATATATTGAAGTTCCCAGGATCCAGGAAGAATTCCATGATATGTCGATCATGAAGAATGATGTTTGGGATGTGGTCCCAAGACCTTAAGGGAAGTCTGTTGTGACTTCCAAGTGGATCTATAAGATCAAGCATGCTGCAGAAGGCAGCATAGAGAAATACAAAGCAAGTGATGAAATGGAAGATACACCAAATGGATGTCAAGACAAATTTCTTGCTTGGTGTTCTTCAGATTGATGACACTTCAAGGAAGAAGTGATGGACACATTTGCAGGAGCCATTCCGAGCATGGTGAGAGGAGGATCCTTCCCATGGCTGTGGATGTAAGCGCTGTGTGATGAGCATCAGGACGATGCTCTGGTTACTGCTTTGTATATGCATCAGTTAGATGCTTTGTATGATCAGTTGGATCATGTATTTGTATATGTATCAGGTGGATACATTGTATGATCAGGTGGATCATGTATGTGATATGCATTAGGTGGATACATTGTATGATTAGGTGGATCATGTATGATGACATGTATCAGGTAGATACTTTGTATGCATCAGGAGGATGCAGTGTATGATCAGGATGATCATGGATGATGAGCTTCAGGGTGTTTCTCCAGATGATATGCATCAAGATGATGCTGTGATGACGATTAGGATGATCATGTGATGATGTATCGTCAGATGATTGGGTCCTTGATGCACCTGACGAATACGAGACCATATATATGCTTTGCAGTGAACACCTTGAGTAAGTATTTGACAGATCTGAGACATGTTCACCTGATAGATGCAAAGCATATTCTGAGGTACCTGAAGGGTACAATTGACTATGGGCTCAAGTATGAGGCGAATCAAAAGTTTAACCTGGAGGGTTATGTTGATTCAGATTGGGTAGGCAGTGCCATTGATCGGAAGAGCACTTCGAGGTGCTGCTTCAGTATGGGATCTGGTATGATCTCTTAGTTTAGCAGGAAGCAATACTATGTGGAACTGAGTACAGCCGAAGCAGAGTATGTTGCAGCTTGTTCGGCTAGTTGTGAGGCAGTATGGATTAGGAAGCTACTGTTTGATTTGTTTTGATCTCCAGTTGAGTGCTACTTGTATATATTGCGACAACCAGAGTTGTGTGAAGTTGTTAGAGAACCCGGTGTTCCATGACAAGTCGAAGCACATTGAGATCAAGTTCCACTATATTAGGGATATGGTGCAGAGAGGAGCAGTGAAGCTCCTGTATGTTGCGATGGAAGAGCAGATAGCCGATGTGTTGACCAAGTCGTTGGCCAGAGTAAATTTTGAGTACTTCGGAGAGAGACTTGGTGTACTTTAGATCGAGATTCCTTCCAAGGGGAAGTGATGAGTCCGGAGACACAGATGCACACGAGCCATTCTCACATAGTGGTAGGTAGGTCCTCCTATGGTGTAGCTGTAAAGGCTGGGGCCATTCTCACATGGTGGTAGGTAGGTCCTCCCATGGTGAGATGTAAGGGCTGTTGGGATTTTTCGACATGATGGTAGGTAGTTCCTTTCATGGGACATGGTGATAGGAGAGTCCTCTCATAGTCGTTGATGTAATTTCCGGGATGTTTCGACATGATGGTAGGTAGTTCCTTCCATGGTGACATGGTGATAGGAGATTCCTGTCATGGTCGTTGATGTAATTGCCATGCCTTTCCGACATGGTGGCAGGTAGTTCCTTCCATGGTGACATGGTGATAGGAGAGTCCTCCCATGGTCATGATGTAAGTGCTGTGCCTTTCCGACATGGTGGCAGGTAGTTCCTTCCATGTTGACATGGTGATAGGAGAGTCCTCCCATGGTCGTGATGTAAGTGCTGAGCCATTCCCGGATGGTGGTAGGTTGGTCCTCCCATGCCGGTGTATGTAGTGCTGTGTGATGTGCATCTGGGTTGTGCTCCGTGGACGATGATGATGATCTGAAGACGATGATGTGATAGTATGGTACACAGGTTTTGCAGAGGCATATGATTAGTCCTGAGATGCTCTTGCAGGTTTTGCAGAAGTAGTGTAATCAGTCCTAGGAGATCTTGTAGGTTTTGCAGAGGCAGTGTAATTAGTCCTGAGGTGTACCTACTTGATGGCTTGCTCGCTGAGATTACATGATCAGTATGATCATGAGTATCAGGATGATACTCCGTGGTCATGCACAGGTTGTGCAGTTGCATGTAAAAGATCCTCGGAGATTCGATAGGTTGAGCAGTATGCTCATAATTAGTCCTGGGATGCTCTTTCGAGGTTTTGGCTTAATGCATGTAATCGGTCCTGAGGATTCCACAGTATGGCCTATGATGATGAAGACCTACAGGTGGTGGGCCTACATCCAGTATGAAAAAGGGTTGGCTCTGTAGAACTTCCTATGATGAGTAGATGAGATATTGATTGAGATGGCAGCAGCAATGACGATGACGATGATTCAATGACGTTGATTCGATGATGATGATCAGTGACGATGATCCAGAGAAGAAGACTTGTGCTAGAAGATCTGTGTCGAGAAATACCTTCCTAGTTAAGAGGGAGTGTTGATGTAATTGTAGCTTCGGAATGTATTTCATATATGTATATTTTATTCGTATAGAGATGTTATTATTCCTCTATACGGAAGTGTCGTCATTTATATTGTAAGAGTCGTAACTTATACTTGATGGGGTCGGCCCTGTATAAGTCATGTGGGTCAAAGGGTTATTAGACCACCCTATTGGGGGTCGGTCCTGTTAGCATTATGTTATGTGGTTAAGTTGAGGCCGACCTAGTAAAAGTTATTAGGCAAGTCAAGTCAAGTATAAATAGAGTGCGGGAGGCACTCTATTTGATCATTCACTTTATCACTCATACTCTCATTGGAGAGTGGCGCACTTGTGGAGGAGGAGAAGCTACTGCTAGGAGAAGACTATCTCTTATGCTTGGGTTGTATCATTGCTCTATCTATCTCTACGGAAGTTGTGGGGTTTTTCACCTTTATGGTTTTCCCATGTGAAACTCTGTGTGTCTATTGTCTCTTGTGTGCTTGCATTATTATGTCCATGATTGATATGCTGTATATGTTTTTCTCTCAGTTAAGATACTAGATAAGATTGAAGTAAATTCTGAAAAACTAACATTATAGTTGTCTCTTAATCTTTGCGTACACATTTGATAATTTATGGTTGTCTCTGTGCCTTGACCCAAATGATATTATATCGTGGGGAGGTGCATGCATACTAATCCTTAGTTATCACTATGCAATGATTTTTTAAGTATTAAGATTGATATTAGTTGACTTCATGTGAACATGGGAAGATAAACAATAACAATTAAATAGGAGTTTCCCTTGATGTCAGCATCAACTTACATCCACCTCGTTGACAGCGTTGACCTTCAGTTTTCTTATAACTCTCTAGACAATTTCTTATCTTTGCGTTAGTGATACAAACAACCTCTCATCCTATTTAATATTCACTGTCCAAATTATCCTCCCCATAAAAAGAGGTGAGATATCTTGTCTATTGCAGAAAGATTGGACATAATGGAGAGGATGCAAATGATCTAGAGGATTTGAGACATATCTCATTCAAATATTCTCAGGGAGATTCCAAGGAAATTAAAGAGAAGGTGAAGGATATTGGTTCCAGTGTATCATTTACTCAGCCTTTGAAGTTGTGGGAACTCAAAATTAGTTATGAGGAGCAACCAAATATCACAACAAGCTCCAAGAAATTGTCAAAATTTAGATGACATGCGAGTGGGTTGTAGAAATCCAACATCATAGCCATTCATTGAGCTCCCCTCTGTTTCGAGAATAATTTAATATTCTCTATTGAACAGGGCCAACCACGTGAAGGTGGAAGATCTTATGGCCACTCCCCCCCCCCCCCCCCCCCCTCACATCACTCTCAATTCCCCATGCCCAATGCATGTACTTGAAAAAAAATTACGTGCAAATTCATGCATATTTCATCATGAACTTTCATCTACCATTCATTCAATAAAGGCTAACATTCATTAAACCATTGTTTCATTCAGTCAACACATTCATTCAATAAAAGATAACATCCAATAAACTATTCATTCATTCAGTCAACACATTCATTCAATAAAGGTAACAGTTTACTACACTGAATCATCAAACCATTAAACCATTCATTCATTCATTAGGACAAAAATACTCAGACGACGTTTTTCCAGTCACCTCTTTTTAGTTTTTCTTCTCTTTTGTAGTACATAATCATTAAGAAGACCATCTTGATCTGGACTTTCTCCTCCAGTTCTTGGTTCTTCATCAGGCGCTTGTCTTGATGTCTGCATCCTAAAGTGCTGATCCAGACGTGGATTTTGCGACAAGGGGTTCGGATTTGTTGCAACAATGTGAAAATGTTACATCGTTATATTTGGATATTGTAATGACAAGTATTTCATTTAAAATATGAATGTGTTTTTTTACCTGCTGTGGCCACATCATGTTGTTCATGTTCTTGTCCAAGCTCAACCTGTACAGTTTCAACCTCTACATGCTCTGCAGTTGAAATATGGTGAACTACAATTAATGTTCACCATTTGCAATGCTATACATAAAATTGTAGCATATGAATAAATTCATTACCAGGATTTGAAGCATGATATTCGATTTGTTGTTGTACCTCCTCGACATTAAGGGGATCATTGCTTTCCTGCTCAAAACATAGTCAATATTTTATGTCAAGTATTTATAACGAATAATTTGCACAAGCAATAAATATTCATTAAACTATATAGATTCTATATACCTGTGCACCAGATGGATTAGTACCAGAAGACTGTGTTTTCCTAGAGAATCTTTTTCGGCATTCAACAAGCTCCAAATATGTGCTGGAAGCCAAGCTTCATGTGTTCCTCAGTGGCCAATTCATTGAATTGGTTGGCCTGCATATTTGCATAACGTCGTCAATTAACATGTTGCGGTGAAATAAAACAAAAAATAATTTGCAATTTATTATTTGTATGCATTATTGGTTTTTCGAAACTTACAATTCGTGCTGCCAAATTCGAATAACCACCAGGCCCAAGCTTGTGCTGACCTATTTTTTCTAGTCTTGCCTTTGTGGCCTTTGATGTGTTTGACAGCCTATGCAAGTGTTGAAATATGTTAGATGTTCCAAATTCGATATAGAAATCAATAATAATAAGGTTTAGAATTACATTGCGGAAAGTATTGCATACCTCCCTGTGCCTGATGGTATCTTTCCTTCTTTTCTCTGAGCCCTCTCCTTTCCATCTTCCACTAGAGTTTTCCACTCCATTGCTGGAATCATTGGAGGGTGCTCATACCTATGGTTTTTTTTCCAGGTGGGTCCTATATTGGTCTCAGAAAACCTTCATATGTTGTCCATCCTTTTTCAGGACCTTAGCTTGATTGAAGGTCTTGTCGCTGAATAGGCCAACCAACCGATTAGTGAGGTCATCTTTTAAATATTTCGGTTATCTATCCCACCTTGTTCGGATGGTGGGCCCGAAGATATCCAAGGAAAAGTCATTCATTTGTTTATAGAAAACATCATTTCCTACAAAACGATCATGCCATGATCATAATTAGTTGAAAAAAATGTTTTATCGGTATATTACAATGAAATTATAAACACTAACTTGATCAACGTATATTAATTACCTGGGATCTGCTTGATATTTATTGGGATGAGATCTTCATCCACCAAAAATGTTTCCTCCATTATTCCCGTGCTCGTGACACAAGAAGATCCTGGAAATGTAGCTAGGGCGATATCAATATTACTAGGAGTCTTGGTGTCGACCCCTTCTTCTGGATGATCTGGTGTGCATCGGTCACTAGCGGCCCGTGCGCTCACAACTGGGGTCCATGGTGTTTCAGAATGTGTTTCTGACTGTTCAGGCTACAACAATGGCAAAGGAGTCGATGCACGTGGATTCGTTTGCTCATGATGCGACGTCTCTCCACAAGCCTCGCTGGGGCCAACACCGCCTTAACCACTATTGTGTGGTCTCTGATAATTCTGTAAATACAAACAACATTTTATACGTTCAGTACTATCATATAAAAGAGAAAATTATAAAGTTATAAATTAATTATTTTATGATTCAAGATTCCTCAACTTACTCGCAAGGTTTTAGATCTCCGTTCCAACAATTCAATCTTTCTCTAATTTGGCTTGTTTGCGGAACCTTGATTAGCAGACGATTTCCGCACTATATTTATTCAACATTTTGTCTATCATCTTAAACTGGTCCGTGGCTTCACCAATTATGTCGGTATCATTAAGCATCTCATCCACTTCAAGATATATTGAATATTCTTGCGATGCTGTTTCATACAGTGATTCACTGGGCTGCAACAAAAATATATAAAACACTACTGAGTTCTATCATGATAGATTCCTAAAATTATATTAACAAAACATATATATCATGATATATTCCTAAAATTACAACTAGGTTTACCTGATGCCTGGACGATGGTGTCGTCTGATCCACAACTGTGGACTTGCCTCAATCATCGGTCCCCTGCAAAAAAGAAGTCGAAAACATTATCATAACGAAACCAGTATACACACAAAAAATACATAACAAAATAAACATTATGCTACATATTATATTGGTACAATTCCAGTGAATTATACCTACAACCTTGAGGATCATGATCCACTCATCGGATCAATGATCACAGGTGACTTACCCCGATCTGCTAATATCTGGGAGCTACCTCTTACAGAACCCTAAATAAAAAACATAATGAAAGTCACCTAAATGAATCCAAAACTATTCATGAAAAACACATAAAAAAACTATTATTCATATTATATTTTTACTATTACAAAGATGTATACCTGTTGCGTCGAGGCTACAGAACCGGCCTGCATAAAAAACATAGAGAAAATTACGTAAACGAAACCAAAATATTCATTGAAACATTAATACAATGAGAAAACATTTTGACATATTTAAATTGTACAATTACAATCAGGTTTACCTGCTGCCCCGAGGCTGTTGTCGTCAGATGAACATTCGGGTGTCTTTCCCGATCAACGTTCTGCATCAAATATAGATAACATTATATAAACCAAACAAATATACTAATAATGAAAAAAAAAAGAAAAAAAAACTTTTTTTTCTTATTATATTTTTACTATTACAAAGATGTATACCTGCTCCCTCGAGGAAGATGTACTCCTCCGACCATTTGCTGGCGGGGATTTTTCCTGATCACTAGCCTGGGAATTAAATATGGAAAATTTAAACGAAATAAACTAACGAAAAATCCTTAAGATGTTAAATTCACTAATAAAAGGTTGGGTAAATTGTTAGATGTACCACTCCCATAGTAACCCTTTTTGTATCTACTTGATTCAAATTGTAATTAATAAGCAACTCTTCCCTTGCAGATATTGATTTAATGGAACATACAAAACACGGTTTCCTTCACGCCCCTCAAATTTGCAGTTTGGTTGCTTAATTGTAGACCCTGGTTGTGTACTGTTTATAAACCTCGCAATATTCCCTGTGGCCTTTGGGCTTCCGTCAATGTACATCGTTTCTCCTTTATTTTGATCTTTGTCTTTCAACTGTAAATAGTTTGCTGACAATCCATATCTACGCATACTTCGTGTATATTGGACCAGGCGCATCCAATCTTTGTAATTGTAATAGGGTCCAACATACTCCATCAATTCTGTACATGTGCCATAATGAACCTTTATGCCATCCATGCAAAACAACCCCAAACCATGTAATGACAACGGTGCAATTCGATATATCCTCTCGTCCACACAAAAATATGTGTTTGGTTGAGGAAGATCCTTGGGTACCCATTGTTTCACTAAATGTCTGTACCTCAAGGGCACCTCGACGTTGCCTATTGTCTCATCATCATAGGAACATGACCACCCTTGAGCGCAAAAATATTCCATGTGTTTATGGAATTTTCTTTTGGTATTTTCACATCTAGTCGATAAAACTCTTGTAGACCTACTGGATGTCTCACTTTCCTCTAGCCTTCCTAAACTCCCCTCGCTCGAGGAAGACAGATATGAAAAATACCTGTTTGGTTCTGCCTACACCATGGGAATTTTTTTTATATAGGACCGCAAGGCATAGCACATCTTAAAAGGTGACATGTAGCGCCTTTTATAAGGTGACTTGTACCACATTCCTTTTCTCAAAATGTAGGCATTCAAGTGATGAAGAAGAGGATCACTTTATCTTTCTTAGGAGTATAAATTCATGCAATTATGAGTTGTATTTTATTGCTCCTTTGGGTCTTGAGTCCCATATCACACCATCTAACTATCTTTGTCATCATGGCCCTAATGTCTCTCTCATCCCATCAGTTTGGGTTCATCACCTCGGTAATTGAATTAAACTCACATTTAGTAAGATATTTATGTTTAGCAATAATAATATAAAATAAAAATAACTAACCATTATGGAAAACTTCTAACAGTTTTTATGACTTTCAAAACTAAGATCTTTGAGGTGGTTAATAAGTGTTCACAAATATTCAAAAACAATATTTAATATAATGTTGTGAAACTTGTATAATCTTATTCAAAATATAAACTAAAATACAAACATAGCATAATTCCTCGGACAGATACATCTCAAGATTTATACTTAAGGAAGTATCAGGTTTCTGGAGTGATATGATACCACGAGGGCCAACAACAGAGCATAATCGTATTATTCCTTTTCCTAACAGATGCTAGACTTAAGGAGAGACAAGGTTTTTGTTGCAATCTAATATGACACAGGCTAGTTGCAGAGTATACACCTTTTCTTAGACTCAGACATGGAGCAGAGAGAGACAAAACTCGAAGGCCTCAAATGGTTCTCTACCTAAAACTTAGAGAGGACAGGACCACTCTCTTAGTCGAATGGAATCTTATTATGAAAATATAAATGGACAGGCCCCACTCATAGCCAAATACTTTTGAGATATTTACAACTCATTGGAGTATGAGGGACCATATAATTCTCGAAAGACATTGGATTCAGTATCCCATGCCTTTGAATAAACAGACCTCAGGACCACCCATCTATTCTGATGCATGTGGACTTCTATGCGGGTTTTGACAAGCCATTTTTCTTTCTTTTGAATGTAGTACTCAAGGATTTGATCCTTAGTAATATTGGTCTGCAAATTATCTTTGACTTGTTCGAGAGATTCTCCAACGTCCCGTTTTAGATTATAAATAACAGCTGGTTCTAATGCTGCCAGGTTGATGCCGAATGACTGCCACCAGTCTCTCATCCAATAAGGGCCGTAGAATGGAGGATCCTCATGGATATGTGTACTTTTATGTCCAAACTTTAGCATGGTATAATATGCTCTATCTGTATTTTATTTTCTCAAGAAATCCCACCATATTTTTTTATATTTTTCATAAGTGTGGGTAGTACTTGGAAACCGAAGACTAGCATCTTGATGTGGCCATGATTTCAAAGAACATATCTGGTTAATACAGTAGTATTGATGGTCTAGTTGTAGCCTAGGGTGATGTGTAGAGACCTCTGTCGTGATTAAGTTAAGATGTCATGTACCCACCCTTGGACCCAATGCAAGGGAGGGAACATGCTACCAATCTATGGGGCTTTTCATAAAACTCAACCCATTCATTAGATGCATACAGTTAAAAACAAAATTGTGCAGATGTAAATCAAACAAATATGAACAATGGAAATAAATTCATCCACACACATATTTTCATATGCACTCACTATATCAATAACAGTCATTAATTTAAGCATTGCAGAAGTAAATACATAGACATAACAACACTTATCTTCATTTTGCAACTGTCCCAAGAAACTAGCTATGTCGCTGCAACATTCCACCCAACCATAGGCTCTTCGACAGCTTATACTGAGTCCGTCCGAAGGCCACCCCCGAGCTGGGCATGATTCTCACAAGGAAAGGGAACATTCCAGCTCGTTCACTGCTAATTACTCATTTCATCTCAGCCAAGCCAGTCCATAGTTGGGTTTATCAGGCTACATTTGAAGCATGGATGCTTATTCTCAAGCTCAAACCAAAGCAATGGATACCCAAATCCATACCCCAACATATTCATTTCTCACACAGCAAGCACAAACACTGGGCATAGATACACATTTCCAGCAATGGAATTCACAAACAAGGTGGCCATAGATTTTCCCCAAATCGTGGCTCACCCAAAACGAGCTGTGCGAAGGGAAATGCATCCACAGGGAGGAAAAACGTTTTCTCCCCAACTCTCCCCGCATTTAACAACAAGAACGGTCTCTATGGAACCCCCTTTCCATTTCCCTTCTTCCCCACTGGTACACAACACAAAAATGCCCTTCTCTACTAGGAGAATGAAGGAAAACACAACAAACATGCCTGGAAAACGCCCAGGTAGCTCTAAACTCGTGAGGGATAAGGAATGATCATGGATAATGGCTTGGGGGAGAAATTCACGGCTCTTTTCTTGCCCAAGAAGCAAAACGCGAATTCCCATGCAGGGTGGTTTTCCCATACCCGAATTTGGACAACCATACCTCCCATTCCCCAAGGCATTAACTACCTCAACCAACTCTTGGGAGAAATCAATGATTGGGTACAAAAGTCAACATGGGTAGTTGAGGGTTTGATGGGTTCTCTCATTGACACTTGGCTTGACTTGAGTGGCTCAAGGGTTTGAATGTTTTCCCTCCCAATTCCTTGTGAAATCATGCCCCCATCTCTTTGTTGCATTGCATAGCTAGTTGTGGGTATTTTTATTAAAATGCATATTACATGATGTTGAAGTTCCAATGTGTCTGGCTAGCACGCAAACCATATGCATCAATAAATCGATGGCGGGGCCTTGGCCTTGGGCTCCTCACCACGATTTCATAACAATATTACATAATTTAAAATGTTAAAGTGATAGGGTCTAGATGGGGACGTGACATTCCCCTCCCCTTGGAATAACATCGTCCTCGGTGTTCCAACACTTAGTAATAAATACCCACTTTACATATGCCTCAAAATTCACAACTGGGGGCAGGTCTGTCCTGCGTTTCATCTCTTTACTTTGAACTTTCAGGATCAAGTCCTCTAGCTTCCACAAGCTTCTCCTGCTAGCTTTGGTCTTCCAGCTCTACAGGTGGGCATTGCTCCAGAGCAATCCCTTTCCTTTATTCACCTTCTAGCTGATCCACAAGTCTAGAATTTCATGGATGCCATCTTTCTTGTTGTCTTGACAACTATTTGAGGAATATTTCCAGCCAGAACAAATAGCTTTTGGTATGCTTCCATGATCAAAGTGTACAACGGGCTCTCACTTTTCTCACTAGCAATCACTTGGCTAGTAACAGCTGCAACAATGGCTTTCACTGTCTCTCCTGTGAGACTCCTCATGGAAATTCCTGTTAGGACAAGCATAACACAATAATAAAATTAGTCAATTATTTTCCTAATTGACTTGGAACGTCCATGCTTTACTCATGAGACTTCCCCACATTTCATGCTTTCCCACATACACATGAACTCATTCATGTTCATCCTTTCACAAGAAAATACCTATTTTAGCGTTTCACAATTCATTTCAAGCAATTTAAACACAATTGGTTTTCATTTATGACATGCACTCAACATTCTTTTGTTTATGAGATGCATCAGTCAAAAGGAAAGAGAAGAGTAAGAGTTTCCCCCTCTTAGTCTTGTTCCAATTCGGAGCCACACCATCACTTGTGGTTCTATGCTCCTTAGCCTCTTTCACTTCAATGTGAATGCTTGGCGTGCCATTTCTTGGCTATGACACTTTAGTGTCTAAGGTCTGTCTAATGCCTTTCAACTAGTGAACCCTTCCCCATTGTTGCTTACAGAACCTTTGGCTGCTAAGACCCACACGGTTCCACTAGCACCATCTTTCATTACCGCTCATACTGAGCTCTCTTTAGGATGGCCACATGTCCACATGGATCCTCCAGATGCTTTCATAGTCCTTACTTCTAGCAATACCTATATTGGATGTCTTCACTTTACTCCACAGGTTCCTTCTTCGCTTTCCAAGCATTGGATTTCCTGTGGATACAACAATGAATGTTGGGCCAACATTCAGGCTACTCCACAACCATTCGAATAGGCAATGCCAGGCTAGTACGATGACTGGTTTTATCAATTATTTAAGGGAATGTTTGGCCAGCACGCCGACTGCTCCACAACATCAAGTGGTTAATGTTCTCGCCAACTATTCTCTGAATTTACCAATATTTTTTATTTTATTTTTTATAGCGCCCAACGAGTTACTCTCTGGCTTTACCAATAGTTTATAGCTCCAACCAGTTACTCTCTGGCTTTACCAAGCATTTATAGCTCCAACCAGTTACTCTCTGGCTTTACCAAGAATTTATATTTTTTTTTAGGGTCCTTGCTTCCTGTAATGGCCAAGGTTTCCAACAAAGAAACAACAGTGTATTATCTTGGTTGTTATAAGACTTATACCTGAAGTCTTCATTATTCCAAACAAGAAATAAATGAAAATGAATACTTATCTGTATTGTGCATTTTCCTCGCTACTCCACAGGTTTCCTTCTTTTCTTTACAAGCCTTGGATCACCTGTGGGGTGGATGCTTGGCTAGCACACATGCTGCTCCACAACATCATCCGAATAGGTAATGCCAAGCCAGTGCATCGACTGGGTTTATCAGGCATCCCAAAAAAAATCAGTATGCTAAGCCAGTACGCTGACTGGTTTTATCAAGCACTTCAAAAATTAGTATGCTAAGCCAGTACGCCGACTAGGTTTATCAAGCATACAATAACCATTTCCAAGCCAGTTCTTTGACTGGGTTTGTCAGGAAATAACACCCTTCACCAATGCCTCCACAACATGCAAATAACCAATGCCAAGCCAGTACACCGACTGGGCTTGTCAGGCATTAATTTAACAACATGCCAAGCCAGTACACCGACTGGGTTTATCAGGCATCCAGCAACCTTTCGCCACAACACCCAAATAACCAATGCCAAGCCAGTACACCGACTGGGTTTATCAGGCATACAACAACCATTTCCAAGTCAGTACATCGACTGGGTTTATTAGGCAATATGAACAACATAATATGATTATGTGGCTCCTTCTCTTATGCAAACCAGTGGTTCCCTCTAGGAAATCCATAGGTGACTCACTTGATTGCAGGCTACATGGCCCCACAATACCCACTCACAATTCACAAGGATGATACCCCTTTTCTGCAACATAGCTCCTCGGGCCTATCCATCTCTTATAGTGTCCTTTAGTGTGAGCGTAGAAAGGTTACCACTGCCCATACAGTCCTCTTGAGCACCCTTTCTTCACTTTGCCTCTTACGTGCAACACCAAATTGCATCTGTGTAAGCTGATAGCACAAGAAGGATAAGCAGACTCATCAGTATTGCTGCTCAAAAATCGTAATCATATTTCATATCATTCACTATCAAGTATTGAAACACCAGGAATGCGTCCATTCCCTTAGGGTGTAGTCAATATTGAAACCCTAACATAACCCATCACCCGAAAGGTATGCATCCCTTTCCGATGTGAGCCATGTAGGCCTTAGTCACACTCAAGTAGTCTGGAACAATAATGAGATAATAAAACATGCTCTACATATTAAATCTAATAACTAGACATGTATATCCTTAGTTAGGGTTACCGAATACTCATTCGTTTAACAAATGTATATTTTCTTCATTTGCGAAGAATGGGGGCTCCCTTCTTTGATTCAATAGTCCTTCGGTTTGCCACCCCAATCTTTTCTCATTCCATAACCCACACATGCCTTATTGGCATAATTTACTGTCTCACTCACATGCTTTACCAACATGCAGTTCGGTTGAGAAATTATCAACATTTACAATGGCGTTTCACCCGAAACCCATTTCCAAAGCATGGGATCCTTCCCATCTAGTTTGGCTTCTGCAGGCCATCACACATGGTCTTCCTGCAATGTGTCATCTTGGCACACTTTATTAAATAGCCAAACAGTCAGCAACATTTAGTAATAAGCTTCAAATATGATTGTTCCATAACCAATCAATAGCATTAATAATTAAATTCAATATGAATTTACAATTCTGTCTCCTACATAAATTGATTTGGTTAGGAATGAGGCTCTCCTCATATTGTTTGGCTCTTGTAAGTGATATCACTCTGGCCATTATGGTTTCACCCTTGCTACCATACCTGAACATCCACCTACAACATGTCCTCCTGACACAATTCTATATAAGCCAAACAATCATTAGCAATTATAAGCAAATTCTCAAATCTGAAATTTGTAAATCTGTTTTCCTACAGAAATTAGATTTGCAACTATGAGACTATTCTCATAAACTTAAACCAGACAATTTTCAGATTTGTTTCATGCATAAATTTACAACCATGAGAACCTTCTCATAACCCTTGGCTTCTGCACATGGTAGATCTCGGTCTTTACTATGGACTTATCCTCATTGCCGTACACAAGACTTTTCTACCTAAAAACTGAAACTTCAATCAGCCAAACACGTTGTGAGTATCTATGCACATAATCATTCATTTCCATAACAGTAACTGAAGTGATCTCAGAATTATAATACTCAATAATTCAAACACCTTCAACTGTTTAACATTTGAAATGCAATGAAATATATATACATTTCTATATATGCATCATTATCACAATAAAATTGCAAGACATAGTCACACTATCCATGCAATTTAAACAACTGTAAATACTCATTACTTCATATTCCATGCAACTCTATCCTTCCAATAGAGTGCTCTGGTAGCCCATCACATGTCTACTTTCTTCATGCCGTCGTTCTTCTGCATTCATAGCAGCTTATGGAATGGTCTCAGGATTAGCAAGAGTCCACCATTTCATCTATTATCTAACTGCATTTGAACATATATATGTCACACCCATGCATTCACACAATGCATTTCAACATGTGCACTTACACATGCATGCATATTTACAACATTTACCGAATATTTCAATGCACATCTCTTCAATGCCATCTTGCATGATTTCATGAATACTATGCATTCAAACATACTATGGCCTCACCATGATTATTACATACAGTATGCACTACCATGACAGGTCCATAAGTCCTCAGTTGCTTTGGTTGTTAAACTCACCACCAATATTCACAAATGGCATGATATGAATTCATATGAGAATGCATTGAGGTTTCTAGAAACTATAGGGTGTAAGGCTCCTTGCCTTCATTTACCCACACCTGACCATACTTGGTAGGTTAACATTCACATTTAGGCACTCAATACCACATGCAAACCAAATCATCATAGTTTAACTGTAGTTGAAGGGATCTTACCAAATCCCCCTTCAACATTCATGCAACTAAGCATAAATAACCATTCCCTGCATGGCTGTCATTAACATCGCTTGATGTTACCTGATCAGTTGGCCTCTTACCAAGGCTACTCCGTCCTTTTTCCAACATCATGATCACGGATTTGTTGCACCATCCTCTCTTCATAAGGTTGTATGCAAAAATCATCATCCACATCCTTAGCCATGCTTCGGTTGTCTTTGGTCCTACAACCAATCTGAACATGACTAATTATTAGCAACCACAATAATTATCTTAAGTGGCTCATTGCGTATGTAAAACCTCACTATTTTACTAATATGCAATATCATATACACGCAAAAAAAACATTTTCACATGCACTGTGCAATATGCCATCTAGTACATACTCCCTTCATCTATCTATCCTTTTGCATTTCCAGCATCCCTATGCCATAATTTTTAGTATAGACAACTCAGGAAATATAAATATAATAGCAATGGAGGAGTTAAGGAATTCTCCCTTTATCAACACTGCCTTGTTGCTCCCATTGCTCTTTTGCAAGGCATATTACAACCAACTACTCTTAATGCAATTCCTGCTTCCCATTCCCAAGCATAGAGAATGCATTTCACACTTTCAACAACTGTCTTCCGGGGAACAACGGGGGTCAAGGGGGATTTACCCCTTGTGGAACCTTGTTTTTTTTTGTGAATCTTTCCATTTCGCGCAATCTGGCGCATAAGTTCCAAGGCAATTTTTCCATTTTTGGCACCTGAAAATCTCCCTGAAAAATGGCTGAAATTCCTTGTTTCAGAGCAACTTGTGGAGTTCTTCCGCAATTTCGGAAGAGATTCGAAAATTCCTTCCGCAGTTTCGGAAGAGATTCGAAAATTCCTTCCGCAGTTTCGGAAGAGATTCGGAAATTCCTTCCGCAGTTTCGAAAGAGATTCGGAAATTCCTTTCGCAGTTTCGGAAGAGATTCGGAAATTCCTTCCGCACTTTCGGAAGAGATTCAGAAATTCCTTCTGCAGTTTCGGAAGAGATTCAGAAATTCCTTCCGCAGTTTCGGAAGAGATTCGGAAATTCCTTCTGCAGTTTCGGAAGAGATTCAGAAATTCCTTCCGCAATTTCGGAAGAGATTCAGAAATTCCTTCCGCAAATTCAGAAATTCCTTCCACAATTTCAGAAGAGATTCAGAAATTCCTTCCGCAAATTCGGAAATTCCTTCCGCAATTTAGGAAGAGATTCGGAAATTCCTTCCGCAATTTCGGAAGAGATTCGGAAATTCCTTCCGCAATTTCGGAAGAGATTCGGAAATTCTTTCTGTAAATTAGGAAATTCCTTCCGCAATTTCGGAAGAGATTCAGAAATTCCTTCCGCAATTTCGGAAGAGATTCGGAAATTCCTTCCACAAATTCGGAAATTCCTTCCGCAATTTCGGAAATTCCTTCCGCAATTTCGGAAGAGATTTGGAAATTCCTTCAGCAATTTCGGAAGAGATTCGGAAATTCCTTCCGCAAATTCGGAAATTCCTTCCGCAATTTCGGAAGAGATTCGGAAATTCCTTCTGCAAATTCGGAAATTCCTTCCGCAATTTTGGAAGAGATTCATAGACACTTAGAAAACTTTTGAAAATTTGAAAATTTTGAAAATTTTCTTAACTATCAGTGCTGAGCAGGAAGCATACTTACCTCTGCATCTATGATAGGTAGCCCATAAAGGCCCAATACTACAACCAGCAGCTTTGATACCATCTGTCACGTACCCACCCCTGGATCCAATGCAAGGGAGGGAACATGCTACCAATCTATGGGGCTTTTCATAAAACTCAGCCCATTCATTAGATGCATACAGTTAAAAACAAAAGTGTGCAGATGTAAATCAAACAAATATGCACAGCGGAAATAAATTCATCCACACACATATTTTCATATGCACTCACTATATCAATAACAGTCATTAATTTAAGCATTGCAGAAGTAAATACATAGACAAAACAACACTTATCTTCATTTTGCAACTACCCCAAGCAACTAGCTATGTCACTGTAACGTTCCACCCAACCATAGGCTCTTCAACAACTTATACTGAGTCCGTCCGAAGGCCACCCCCGAGCTGGGCATGATTCTCACAAGGAAAGGGAACATTCCAGCTCGTTCATTGCCAATTACTCATTTCATCTCAGCCAAGCCAGTCCATAGCTGGGTTTATTAGGCTACATTTGAAGCATGGATGCTTATTCTCAAGCTCAAACCAAAGCAATGGATACCCAAATCCATACCCCAACATATTCATTTCTCACACAGCAAGCACAAACACTGGGCATAGATACACATTTCCAGCAATGGAATTCACAAACAAGGTGGCCATAGATTTTCCCCAAATCGTGGCTCACCCAAAATGAGCTGTGGGAAGGGAAATGTATCCACAGGGAGGAAAAACGTTTTCTCCCCAACTCTCCCCGCATTTAACAACAAGAACGGTCTCTATGGAACCCCCGTTCCATTTCCCTTCTTCCCCACTGGTACACAACACAAAAATGCCCTTCTCTACTGGGAGAATGAAGGAAAACACAACAAACATGCCTAGAAAATGCCCAGTTAGCTCTAAACTCGTGAGGGATAAGGAATGATCATGGATAATGGATTGGGGGAGAAATTCATGGCTCTTTTCTTGCACAAGAAGCAAAACGCGAATTCCCATGCAGGGTGGTTTGTCCATACCCGAATTTGGACAGCCATACCTCCCATTCCCCAAGGCATTAACTACCTCAACCAACTCTTGGGAGAAATCAATGATTGGGTACAAAATTCAACATGGGTAGTTGAGGGTTTGATGGGTTCTCTCATTGACACTTGGCTTGACTTGAGTGGCTCAAGGGTTTGAATGTTTTTCCTCCCAATTCCTTGTGAAATCATGCCCCCATCTCTTTATTGCATTGCATAGCTAGTTGTGGGTATTTGTATTAAAATGCATATTACATGATGTTGAAGTTCCAATGTGCCTGGTTAGCATGCAAACCATATGCATCAATAAATTGATGGCAGGGCCTTGGCTTTGGGCTCCTCACCACGATTTCATAACAATATTACATAATTTAAAATGTTAAAGTGATAGGGTCTAGATGGGGACGTGACATAAGATCATGGCAGAGGTGTGTTAACCAATTGCTTTCATCAACTGCTTTTCTCAGGGAGTTGTTGTAAATCATCTCTGGTACAATACTGGATCCCATAGGCATTCTTTTGAGTTCTGGCACTAGTCTAATAAAAGCATCAGATCCCTATAAGTTAGCATCTAATACTTCAGTATGTCTCAACTTCCACCTAGGTTTTCATGTTTTCATATAATCCAACCAACTCTTATTATCATTAATAGTATAGATTTGATGTTTTCCTCTGGTCCAAGCAGATATTTCCATGTTTACTTGTGGGTTATGGGCCCATTGGATTCCGCTTCGACCTTCAATGCTCGCTTGCTCCAAGCTCGATTGTTTTAGGCTTGCTTGCTTTCAGGCTCGCGTGTTAAAAATTAATAGCATACTTCTATGTCAAATATTCTCTTGTTAAAAAGTCAGGAATGCCTTCAGTCAAATTAACAGCACACTTCTGTGTCAAATATTCTATTTTTAATAATTTGATTACTTAAGTCTTATCAACACACATTTGATTACCTGGGTGTAGATGTTTCCGGTAATATACTCGTAAGAGTTACTTTCAGAAAAGGTTGTGCCTCTTAGAGGCTAGTCAACTCTAGGAACCAAGCGACCCCATTATAGGGTTAGTACAAACCAGAGAGAGAGATATGGATGGGATATGGTACGGTCAATCAAGGAAAGTCAATGACAGTCAAAAGGCTTAGTACAATCACAATAAAGATGAGTTGACAGCCAGCAGACTAAGGCGAAAGAGACTCACGGCCTCCAGTAAGGTACAAGGACCAACCAAAGGGTACCAAGACCAACGAGTATGGTACAAGTCTAAAAGAAAAGAGTGGGTATAAATAATCATAACCCTTGGGACTAAGGGGGTGTACTACCTCAAATGTGTACAAAATACCATATTTATACCCATAAGACCAAAAACATAAAAGGTGGTACAAATCAAAAGATAACTCAAGATGAGTAAAAGACCCAAAAGGTAAGAGGCAAGGTACCAAAAAAAAATGAAAGGACCAAAATTAAAGGACAAGGTACCACAAGACCAATAAACAATAGGGTGTAAGGACCAAAAGTAAATCAACCATTATGGGGAAGGTACAAATAAAGTCAAATATATATTGCAATAGCTCCTTGTAACTACCTGTTATTTGACATGCCAAAGAGATGGAAGGTCAAATAATGTCAAATATATGCAATAGCTCCTTGTAACTACCTCTTGTAACTCAAATAGGACCTCTGAAAGGTATGATAGCAAGCAATCTTCCTCACTAAGGTATGGAGGGTGGCACAAAGTGGGTATAAAGACTCATAACAATTTGGGCAAAGGGGGTGTACTTCAAATGTGGAAAAACTACCATAGTACCCATAAGATCACCAAAAACATAAAAGGTGGTACAAATCAAAAGATAACCAAAGATGAGTAAAAGACCCAAAAGGTAAGAGGCAAGGTACCACAAAAAAATGAAAGGACAAGGTACCACAAGACCAATTAACAATAGGGTGTAAGGACCAAAAGTAAATCGACCATTGTGGGGAAGGTACAAATAAGGTCAAATATATATTGCAATATCTCCTTGTAACTACCTGTTATTTGACATGCCAAAGAGATGGAAGGTCAAATAATGTCAAATATATGCAATAGCTCCTTGTAACTACCTCTTGTAACTCAAATAGGACCTCCAAAAAGTATGATAGCAAGCAATCTTCCTAACTAAGTTCTGGAGGGTGGTACGAAGTGGGTATAGAGACTCATAACAATTTGGACAAAGGGGGTGTACCTCAAATGTGGACAAACTACCAAAGTACCCACAAGACCAAAAACATAAAAGGTGGTACAAATCAAAATATAACCTAAGATGAGTAAAAGACCCAAAAGTTAAAAGGTAAGGTACCAAAAAAATATTATCAACAAAATTAAAGGACCATAAGACAATCAACCAAGGTGGGGTACAACTAATCACCTCTCTCTCAAATGTACCATTGTTCCATATAACCTAAAATTCCATCATCACAGTAAAAGGAAAAGTCCACACGGATGATGTGATCACGTGGTCCTCTAGACTACTCCTAAGGTCAAGCGTTAGTGGCTCCATCAAGGGGTATCCAGTCCCTTGAGAAGACCATCTAACTCAACCATCTCGAAGACCTAGGAGAAGAGGACATCACACATCACCAGATAATTGGTAACTAGCCGTGTAAGAACTCAAATACCCTAAAGCAACTGAGCAGGCAGAAGGGGAGCTAGGAAAAGAAAAGGCGCATAGGCCAAAAAAGCAAGCTAAAAAAATTGTATTGGGACCGGTGTCACAGTAAGCGAGCTGAAACAAAAGTGTCTAGAATGCCAACAAGTAACACTAAAAAGAAAAAGACCCTCTAAAAAGGTGAAATAGCAAGCAAACTTCCTAACTAGGAGCTGGTGACCTTGACAATCGTATCCTATGCAAGGTGATGAAATCCAAATCGAACAATACGAAATGAGAGACCAATAATGGAAGGATATCCCTCTACCGAAAGGGATCCTGGGTAAAAGATTCCTAGAAGAAAAGTCACTAAGCTACCTCGTTCATGATACGTCAGAGAAGTTTTTCGACACTTCTGTCTTATCACCCTTGTATCACCAATACGGTAGAGTACAAGGAATATAATGGATCGATATGCATTAGGTGCTAAGTGGAGTGCGACATTCCACAAAGTCCATCCGGAATCAATCCTCGCGGCTTAACCCCTTAAAAAATGGGAGGCCCCTCCACAAACTGGTCGATGACCATGTCAATAAGTACTAGAGTATTTTAGTACCCTAGAGGAAAACAACTATGTCTCAGATGAAAATGACAATTGTGAATTGTTTGGATTCCTATCCCCGGTGTCCTACCTAACTACCAAATTATTTTTATCCTCAAGCGAGGTTAAAGTGTGTTGAGTTAGAGAGTTAAATTTTAATGGTTGTATTACTCAGTCGGGTGATGGAAATGCAACTTGTGGTGTGATGACTGAATCAAACCATGCAAATGCATATGAATCAAATAAGCCTTTCCTTTCGATGAATGCTCGCTAAGGTAAGGAGAGAGTTCTTTCAAGATCAAGAAGAAGAAGAAGGAAAAAATACCTACACTTTGAGGTCGCTAGGGTTATGCGCACGCTGAGGTTTTTTAGCTCATCCGTCGGCTCTCTTTACTGATCACGGTGGACTTTGGACTGCACTTCTTAGCGGCTCCCATGGAAGCTCCTCCGGGAGGGGCTCCTGGCCCTTCCCATACATCACCACAGCCCAAAATAACTCCCAACGCTGCACCCATTCAGGAATCCATTCGGATTGGATCCTCGGATGTCCCTCTTTGAAATAATGGCAGCAAACAAAGAGATCCGTAGACTTCTCAAAATACTGCAACAGCAAAAAACAACCCGAAATGCATAGCCAAAACCATAGATCGGCCAACTCTCTGCCTCCCAACAGAACAAATCAATGCCCGAGCTCAATATATGAAAGACAACACCCTCATAGGCAAGTTCATGGGATTATGGTCCACATAACAGGCTCTTAGAGGATGGATCATAGATAAATGGAAACCTAAAGCACATTTCGACCTGCAACTCGGCTCCAAGGGATTCTTTACCAACATCTTTGAAAGGCTCGACGACAAAGCAAGAGTGGAAGAAGGCGGCCCCTATTTTTTCAACTCAGCTGGTTTGTATTTGAAGAACTGGACAAAAAGATTCATCCCTAAAAAGGAAGATTTCACTTGGGCTCCGGTCTGGATCCGAATGTACTCTCTTCCTCAAGAATATTGGGATGAAGACACCCTCCGAGACATTGGAAACTCATTGGGAAGCTTTGTTAAAGTTGCAGAACAAACCAAATACAATAGGTACACCTCCTATGCTAGAATCTGTGTTTACATGCATATAGCCAAAGCTTTACCAGATTCTATCAACCTCATGCATGATGACTATGAATGGATACAACCCCTAGATTATGAGCACATACCATTCCGCTGTAGACGATGTCATGAGCACAGATATCTATAACGCGACTGCCCTCTAAGTCAAACAGCCACAGACACAAACAAAGATGAAGATGGATTCCAGATAATTGGCCGCAGGAAAAAGCATCATCGTAAACCCCTGCAAGAAGGGAAAAAGTCAAATATAACCGACACCAGCAACAGATTTGATACCCTCATTGATCAACCGAAAGATCTAATGGAAGAACCTGAAAAGATGGAAATAGCTAATGAAAAACCCACAGATATGGGTAACACAACTAAGATCCACACTGACCCTGAAACCCTTCAAGAAGAAACCTATATTCTCCAAAAGGAAAATGACCCAAAATCTTTAGCTTAGGAAGCAGCCAAAACGCAGGAAACAGGGGACCCCATCCACGCTGAAATACCCATAGATGAGTCCATGATGGATCTAGAGATAGGAGATCTAGATATTCTAGGCATGGAAGATGCATGTTCAAAAAAAGCCTTCAACTCCATTTCACCCAAACAAATCCAACTCCTGTCAGAAGAACTCAAAAAAGTCAAAAACAATAAGCTTGGAATACTCAATCTGCCACAAAAAGACAAACAGAATCTCCAAAGGGATAACAAGAAAAGAGGCAGAAAAACAGATCTGCAGAGAATCAGTCAGCTTGGCACAAGATTAATTGAGTCTGGGCAATACACCCAACTCACGGAATTCTTTCCTACTTTTAATTCCGGTTCTCAATGTAGCTAATCTCCTACAATGTAAGAGGGTTGAACGGTGCCTCCAAACACCGTATGCTGAAAAGAAAAATCATGCAAGACAAGCCTACCATAATTTTTCTTCAAGAAACCAAATGTACTGAAAGACCTCTTCCAAAAAACATGTGGAGAGGCTGTAAAACCATGGAAATAGATGCCAAAGGCACCTCTGGCGGCCTATCAATAGCCTGGAACCCTTCGCAAATCTAGCTCAATGATTTCGCTGCCACAGCCCATTCCCTCTCCGCCTCCTTTCATATGGAAGGCATTGACATCTCTAGTTTCCTCATGAACGTTTATGGACCTCAAACCCCTGTTCTAAAGACCCAGCTCCTCAACCATATAACTTTGTTCTCTCAAATTCACTCAGGGAAAATACTCATCATCGACGGGGACTTCAACATGATTACCTCATTACAAGAAAAAAAAGGAGGAAGATGCTTCCTATCCAAGGAAGACACCAGTTTCAAAGAATGTATTGAGGACTGCGACCTTATTGATATCCTTCCCTCAGAAGGCTTCATGACCTGGAAGAACAAAAGAGGAGGAAGAAATCAAATCTCTTCCAGGCTTGATCTCTTCCTCATCACCCAACAAATCATGGAAGCTCCAAGCAACATCTTGGCCGCTGTTCTCCCGTCTGCAGGCTCTGATCATTGGCCCATCTCACTCTCTTGGCAAAACTCAGTTAATCTCAAATTCCGTCCATTCAGATTTGAAATTTTTTGGCTAACCCATCCCACCTTCTTGGATATGGTAAGCACATGGTGGATCAACACCAAAGTAGAAGGGTGCTCCAAAATGGAAATAATGCACCAAAAACTCATACTACTGAGGCCGAAGCTAAAGATTTGGAATCATACAACCTTTGGAAACATTTTCAAAGAAAAAAGCTTGCTGGAGAAAGAGCTGGAACAAACCCAAAAGACCATCATGGAAGAAGGATACTCTGATTCTCTCAAAGAACAAGAACAAAATTTGCATAAACAACTGGATGACCGCTGCCATCAAGAGGAAATTCTTTGGAAACAAAAATCCCGCAACAACTGGCTGAAAGAGGGTGAAAAAAACACTGCATTCTTCCACAGGACTGCGATTCAACACAGAATGGCCAACTGTATCTCATCCATCAAAGATGAACAAGGCGATCTCCTGAGAAACCAAACTGACATTGAACAGGAGCTCACTACTCACTTCAACAACCTTCTCACAGAAGATATACCAAACAGGGAGGAGGCCATTAATAAAGTCACGAGCCATATCCCTAAGCTAGTGATTGCGGAGCACAATGCCTCTCTAATGAAAGCCTTCACTCTTCAGGAAATCAAAACTGTAGTAATGAAAACAACATAAGGCAAGTCCCCAGGACCGGATGGTTTCACTATAAATTTCTTCAAGCATTGCTGGAACTTCCTTAAACAAAATATTCTGGAAATGGTGGATGAATCTAGAAGAAAACGCTGGGTCCTCCCAGCCCTGAATTCTACTTTCCTCACTTTGATGCCCAAAGTGTTAAATTTTTAGAATTTACTTCAATCTGATCTAGGATCTTAACTGAGAGAACAACATGTACAACATATCAATCATGGAGACAATAATGCAAGCACACAAGAGACACAAAGATTTACTTGGGGAAAACCATAAAGGTGAAAAACCCCAATAACTTCCTCAGAGATAGATAGAGCAATGATACAACCAACCATAAGATATAGACACAACCTAGCAGCAGATCCTCCTCCTCCATAAGTGCGCCACTCCTCCTTGAGTGCATGAGTGAGAAGTGAGTGAGTAAATAGAGTGCCTCCCGCACTCTATTTATACTTGACTTGACTTTCCTTTTACCTAACTCATGTAGGCTCGAACTTAACCACATAACATAATGCTGACTGGGTCGAACCCCAATAGGGTGGTCTAATAACCCTTCGACCCACATGGGCGACCCCCAATAGGGTGGTCTAATAACCCTTTGACCCACATGACTTATACAGGGCCGACCCCAACAAGATGGTCTAATAACCCATCAAGTATAAGTTACGACACTTACAATATAAATGACGACACTTCCGTATAGAGGAATAATAACATCTCTATAGGAATATAATATACATATATGTGAAATACATTCCGAAGTTACATATACATCAACACTCCCTCTTAACTAGGAAGGTATTTCTCAGCATAGTTCTTCTAGCACAAATCATATTCTCTGGATCATCGTCACTGGATAATCGTCATCGAGTCATCATCATCGTCACTGCTGCTGCTATCTCAATCAATCTCTGAATCTACTCGTCATAGGAAGTTCTACAGAGCCAGTCCTTTTTCATACTGGATGTAGGCCCACCACCTGCAGGTCTTCATCAGCACTGGCCATACTGTGGAATCCTCAGGACTTATTACGTGCGTCACAAAACCTCGAAAGAGCATCCCAGGCTGTTACGAGCACACAGCTCTACCTATAGTATCTCCCAGGGCACCGAATTACATGTGACCTCACCACAAAACCTCGCAAGAGCATCCCAGGCTGTTACGAGCACACAACTCTACCTATAGGATCTCCCAGGGCAACGAATTACATGTGGTCATGGAAAAACCTCACAAGAGCATCCCAGGACTGATTACGGGCACACATCCCAACCTATCAGATCTCCCAGGGAAACGAATTACATGCCCTAGGACAAAACCTTGAAAGAGCATCTGCCAGATATCCCAGGGAACCGAATTACATGCCATAGGCAAAACCTCAAAAGACTATCTGCAGATCTCCCAGGGCACCGAATTACATGTTCTCCCAGAGCAAAACCTCGAAAGAGCATTTGCTAGATATCCCAGGGAACCGAATTACATGCCATAGGCAAAACCTCGAAAGACTATCTGCAAATCTCCCAGGGCACCGAATTACATGCTCATCTGCACAACCTGATCCACGACCATAGAGTATCAACCTGATACTCACCATACATCATTCTGATGTACTCATGATCATCCTGATCATCATCACTGCAACAATCCTGCTGCATATCATCTGGAGAAACATCCTGAAGCTCGTCATCCATGATCATCCTGATCATCATCACTGCAACATCCTGCTGCATGTCATCTGGAGCAACATCCCGAAGCTCGTCATCCGTGATCATCCTGATCATATAATGCATCTACCTGATGCATACCAAGTATCTACCTGATACATATCATCATACATGATCTACCTGATCATACAATGTATCCACCTGATACAAATACAAATACATGATACATATCACCATACATGATCCACCTGATCATACAATGTATCCACCTGATATATATATACAGATAAATGGTCCAAGCATCCAACATGATGCATATACAAAATACATGCACATGATCCAACTGATCATATCCAGCATCCAACATGATGCATACATATAAGTGATCCAACTGATCATATCTAGCATCAACATGATACGTACATACATACAAAAATGATCCCACTGATCATATCCAAGCAGAAACCAGAATATCATCCTGATGCTCATAATCCAGCACTTACATCCACAGCCATGTGAAGGTTCCTCCTTTCAACATGCTTGGAATGGCTTCAGCAAATGTGTCCATCACTTCTTCCTCGAAGTGTCCTCGATCTGAAGAACGCCAAGCCTCTCTCTGAAGTACTTGAACTTCACCCTGGCTAGTGGATTCGTCAGTACATCTGCAATCTGCTCGTCCGTCGCAACATACAGGAGCTTCACAGCTCCTCTCTGCACCATATCCCTGATATAGTGATATTTGATCTCTATGTGTTTTGACCTGTCATGAAACATTGGGTTCTCGGATAGCTTCACACAACTCTGGTTATCACAGAAGATACCAGTAGCCTCCAAAGGGAGATCAAATAACTCAGATAGTAGCTTCCGTAGCCATACTGCCTCACAACTAGCTGAACAGGCTGCAACATACTCTGCCTCAGCTGTACTCAGTGCCACGCAAGACTGCTTCCTGCTGAACCAAGAGATCACACCTGATCCCATACTGAAGCAGTATCCAGATGTGCTCTTCCTATCTGTAGCACTGCCAGCCCAATCTGAATCAACATAACCCTGCAGGTTAAACTTTTGATTCGCCTCATACTTGAGCCCATAATCCACTGTACCCTTCAGGTACCTCAGAACATGCTTTACAGCAACCAGGTGAACACTCCTCGGATCTGACTCAATGTGTTCACAGCAAAGCAAATGTCTGGTCTCGTGTTTGTCAGGTACATCAAGGACCCAATCATCTGACGATACATGGAGACATCAACCGACTCAGATGAAGCATCACATAGAAGCTTCAGATTTGATGCCATAGGTGTGGCCATGGCCTTGCAATCCATCATTCCGAACCTCTTCAGGATCTCTACTGCATACTTCCCTTGTCCAAGGAGGATTCCATCTGCACTCTGCCACACCTCCATGCCACAAAAAAATAGTGCATCATCCCCAAGTTCTTCATCTCGAACTCGGTAGTAAGCTTCCACTGTGTGTCGGCAATCAATCTATCTTCACCTGTAACAAACAGGTTATCTGCATACAAAAGTAGTATCACTGGATTGCCTTCCTCAACCTTGTAGTAATGGTTGGAATCCGCTTTACTCTTGGTAAAGCCCAAACTGGATAGAAAGTTGTCTATCCTACCATACCAAGTTCTGCACATATATGAATACCTATCATGTGTCTCAGAACCAAGTGGCTGCACCACATACACTTCTTCTTCAACTACACCATTCAAGAAAGTTGTCTTGAAATCCATCTGGTGTATCTTTTATTTTATCACTTTTATAATTCTCAATGCTGCCATCTGCAACATGCTTGATCTGATAGATCCATTTGGAAGTCATAACAGACTTCCCTTCACGTCTTGGGACTACATCCCAAACATCATTCTTCATGATCAACGGATCATGGCATTCCATTTCTTCATCCCAGATCCTGGGAACTTCAATATCTTTGCTGAACAAATGTTGTAGTTCTTCTTTTGTAGGAGATGGCATACGAACTTTCCTACACAACAAGTTAAATTGCATGATTAGAAAACATCTCATAGTTTTTCAGAACAAATTCTTACACATAAAGAAATATGTGATACAGTCATGCAATTATCTTAGCCAATGCTTCAATACAACATTTATCCATATCCCGTAACTTTCTAGATGCCTTCCAATCTCTACCAGAACATTGTTAAGAGTGTGCACAACTCCCAACATGTCAGCAAAGAGGTTTCATTCTAGATAAGTAGCAATGGAATGTTGTACAATGCCATAGGCCACTTACCCATGTATATTAGTAGTATACTGTTCATCAATGCAACTATTCTAATATGCACAATACATATCCTAAGTCTAGGAACATGAGCATATACATCATTGAACAATTTTATTTAAACAAACACATATGCAAGAAATGATAATTAAAATACTTATCTTAGTTTGTTCGTTGGGTGGACTCCCTCTGAGTCTTCTCTTTCTTGCAGGAGCTGCTGGAGTCCTAATCTGCAGTAGCTTCTTCTACACCTTTCTGTTGTGGAATGTAGAGAGATGGTCAACTCCCTCTGAATATCTGCATCCTTTCATAAACCACTGGAGTGTACTCCCTCTTGATCTTTGCTCCCTGGATTACCTGTCCTTGAACTTATATACATTCTCGATCCCTATGCATGCTTGTTAGTATCATCATTGTGTTATCCTCTAGGTCTAATATAAAATCATACATTCATTAGTATACTATTAAAACACAATAATCTCAAGCATGTATAGTCATGATCATTTCAAACAAAAATAGTAAGCATTATTATTCAAGGTTTATGTAGGATTCGTATGGTTAGTCAAATCATAAGAAACATAACATATCTAAACCTATAATTATTCAACCCTATGACTCTTCGGGTTAGTTGAATCATCAATTAAGATAAGAGATATAATATGCATAAAACCTGTGATTATTCAAACCTATACCTTCATGATTCTTCTGGTTAGTCATATCATCAATTATGGTAAGAAACATAATATGCATACAACCATGATTATTCAAACCTATACCTTCATGATTCTTCTGGTTAGTCATATCATCAATTATGGTAAGAAACATAATATGCATACAACCATGATTATTCAAACCTATGACTTCATGAATAATCATTATCAACAACAGTATAAGATCCTAACACAAGGTAGGATTCTAGCTTGATATAGGAAAAACATACCTGGATTAGCATGCTAGCTATTTATGTCTAACATACTCACATGATGTCTTCTTGTTCTTCTTCAATGACTTGTGCTAGTAACCTGTATATCTCATAGGTTAACTATTACAAAACCAAGTTATACATACCTCGTAAATGGATCTTCTATGAGATCCATGACAATGGATGAGTCTTTATCCTCATGTCATCATGATCATATGTTCTTGAACTGGAACATGATTTGTCTTTATTGGTGTACCTTTCATGTTAGTAGACAACATAAACCTCATACAACACCATAATGCATTAGTACAATCATAAGTGTCAACACCCTAACCAATGAATATCTTCTATCATGCATTCATAATTTTGTTAAGGTGATACGACAAATCTAAAGTCAAGATTGTACTAACCGTAATAACATGAAGACAAACATACCATAAACTTAATCATGAACAAATATCAAAACATACCTCGATGAGTCATGCCTATCGAGATCGCTTGTAATCTCCTTATGTAAAGCCTTAGCCTCATCTCCCTCTGAAACAAGAACTCCTTCACTTATGCAGGTGACCAATCCATCTTCTTCTAGGATTAACCCTATCCACTTGATTTGCAAGAAATGGACCTGGAGCTAGATATGGGTTTGTAAGAGAAAACCAAAAAATTCAAACCTTGAATTTCAAACTTCCGAAAGGATAGAATTATGCGCCTTGATGAGCTGATCAAACTGGTATATTTAGAATTTGAAAACTGCAAAGTTTCACTCCTCAATTTTGCCTTTGAAACTTTCGGATTCACTGGACGTGACCCTGAACTGGGGTTTGATGAAGCCCACTCTTCTGCCCAATCAAAAGGTTTGATCCAAAGCTCTAAGCTTCTATTTTTCTGAGGAGCTTCCAGCTGTGGTCACAGATTTCAAAAATTCCCATTTTTACAGAAGCCCTAATTTTCCACTTTTCTGATCAAAGTCCCGAACTAGGGTTTGATCAAGCCCGGCCTTCTTCCCAACCAAAAATTCTGATATTGGTCTCTAAATTTCTATTTTGATGAGTAGCATCTAGCCGTGGTCTCCGATTACAAAAATTCCAACTTTCTACGAATCCCTAAATTCCGGAAGCCATGAATGAAGGTACTCAAAATAATTCTGTTTTGACAGAAATATGTACCTGATTGTTTCTGGTGTACCTATGAACTTTTTGATCCACAGGGTCTGAAAACGTTTTCTGAAATAGCCTGACCTGTTATCTTTCCATCCTGACAGGTCTGACCTCAATTGGATTCTCTGAGAGAGAGTTATGTCAAATGTCGCAACGTGACCTGTTTTGGGATAAAAAAGAAGTGCGAACTTGTACGGATTGCCACGTGTCACTGTTTGAGCTTCGGCCTCTGAAAAATTTTCCTCAAATATCTCCCCCTGTTATCTTTCCATCCTGATAGGTCTGACATCAATTAGACTTTCTGAGAGAGAGTTATGCCAAGTGTCGCAACGTGACCTGTTTTGGGAAAATACTGGAGAGCAAACTTGTACGGCGTTCCACGTGTCACTAGTTCAACTTCGGCCTCTGGAAACGTTTTCTGAGATAGTACAGTCTGTTTAATACCTGTCACTTTGGACGAAATTTCATTTGGAGCTTCCTAGCCCAAGTTATGACCTTTTTCCCAAGGTCACCTGATTTTGACTCATATCTGGAAGAGGCAGAAACCCTATATTGTACAGATCATAAATCACAAAGTACAACGAATTAGAGGTTTTCCTTTGGACACAAGGTACATGTGGATTTAATCTTCGTCCTGTAACAATTTCAGAACCGCAAACATTTCCAAAACAAATTTATAGTGAAAGTGCTACGATGAATGGTTTTTTCTATATCAAGCCCTAGCATCGTAAGTGCAACAAGTGTCATACATGCCATATCATGCCTTCTTTCAGGCTAGCTCAGGTACCATGTTAAATTTTCAGAATTTACTTCAATCTGATCTAGGATCTTAACTGAGAGAACAACATGTACAGCATATCTACAACATATCAATCATGGAGACAATAATGCAAGCACACAAGAGACACAAAGATTTACTTGGGGAAAACCATAAAGGTGAAAAACCCCAATAACTTCCTCAGAGATAGATAGAGCAATGATACAACCAAACATAAGATATAGACACAACCTAGCAGCAGATCCTCCTCCTCCATAAGTGCACCACTCCTCCTTGAGTGCATGAGTGAGAAGTGAGTGAGTAAATAGAGTGCCTCCCGCACTCTATTTATACTTGACTTGACTTTCCTTTTACCTAACTCATGTAGGCTCGAACTTAACCACATAACATAATGCTGACTGGGTCGACCCCCAATAGGGTGGTCTAATAACCCTTCGACCCACATGGCTGACCCCCAATAGGGTGGTCTAATAACCCTTTGACCCACATGACTTATACAGGGCCGACCCCAACAAGATGGTCTAATAACCCATCAAGTATAAGTTACGACACTTACAATATAAACGATGACACTTCCGTATAGAGTAATAATAACATCTCTATAGGAATATAATATACATTTATATGAAATACATTCCTAAGTTACATATACATCAACACAAAGAAGTGGGAACTACCTGCCCTAGTAAGTTCCGACCAATTTCTCTTTGTAATGTCATTTATAAAATCATAACCAAAGCTATTGCCAACAGGCTGAAAGCCCTGCTTCCAATCCTCATATCTCCAGAGCAAACTGGATATGTTGAAGGCCGTCAAATCCTTGATGGGATCATTCTTTCCCACGAAGTGATCCACTCCCTAAAAAGAGCCAAAACCCTTGGTATGCTTGTTAAACTTGACCTCTCCAAAGCCTTCGACAAGCTCAGCTAGGTTTTCATCCAAAAAATGCTTCAGGCTTATGGCTTCAGCAACGAATGGATACAATGGATTCTCACCCTCACCTCCTCTGCTTTTTCCTCTGTCTTGGTCAACGGATTTCCGGCCCCCACCTTCTCTCCCTCCAGAGGCATTCGTCAAGGAGATCCCCTCTCACCCTTTCTCTTCATCCTCATGATGGAAGGCCTAAGCCGCATGCTCAAAACCTTGGTCTCAAACAACAACCTCAAGGGACTCACTCCTCATGGCAGCCAACCTATCACTCACCAGCAATTTGTTGATGATAACCTTCTCTTTGGTTACCCCTCTATGCAGGAAGCTCGCACCCTGAAAGAAGCCCTCAATACCTTCTTGGCAGCCTCAGGCACCACCATCAACCTTGAAAAATCTTAGATCTTCTTTTTTAATACCAATGCTGTAACTCAAAGGAACATTGCACGCATCCTCGGCTTCCAAATCTCTAGTCTTCCGTCCAAATATCTGGGAGCTCCGCTCTTCTAAACTGCCATCAAACACTCCTCCTGGAGAGAACTCCTTGACAAACTTGAAACAAGAATTTCCTCTTGGACATTCAGAACCCTAAATCTTCCCAACCGTCTAATCATGCTTAAAGCCGTCCTCCAATCTATGCCCCTCTATCTCTTTTCAGTCCTAGCTGCTCCCAAATGGGTCATTAAATCCATGAAGAAGATGCAGCGCTCTTTCCTATGGGGAGGTAATCATGAAAACCGTAAATGGGCACTTGTCAGCTAGAAAACGCTTTGCCAGCCTAAATTTGCTAGAGGACTAGGTCTCAGAGACCCAGAAATCAACAATCATGTTCTCTCAGCTAAATCTGGTGGAATTGGGTAACGACAGACAGCACCCCGTGGATCCAACTCTGGAATATTAAATATGCTAAAGACTGGGTCCCACAGCAAAGAATCCACTACAATCTGGACCCTCCAGGCTCACTCATTTGGCGGGAAGCAAATAATCAACGAGCCATTGTATAGCAACACAGTTTCTGGGAAGTGCGTGCAGGCGACCAAGCTCTCTTTTGGCACAATTCCTGGAAACAAAGGCCCAACCTCCACTCACTCACTGAACACCTGGACCTGACACCTCATATTCAAGATCATATCAATTCTACCATCAACGACTATTGGCTACAGGAGAGTAATTATGGCAATCAAATCTGGAAAGATCCTCATACTTGGGACCCACCGATACCCCTCATCAGCGAAGAGGACATTCATACTGAACTACAAACCCGACATCAGAAGGTCAATGAAAAACATGATATACTCAGATGGGGTTATTCCACCAAAGGGACCTTCTCAATCAAGGAATCCTATCAGGTCAAAACTCAGGACAACAATAACCCAAGGAATCCAGTCTGGAAAAAAATTTGGAGCTCGAACCTTTGGCCAAAAGTTACCACCTTTTTATGGCTCCTCACCCATCGTAAAATTCTTTCGTGGGAAAATTTTCTCAAAAGAGGTTTTCAAGGACCATCTTGGTGCATAATGTGCAACTCCCATGCTGAAGATATGGACCACCTCCTGGATTCCTGTGAAATGGCGGACAAATTCTGGATGCTTACAGAGAACATATTTCAACATACCAATAGAACAAAGGGTGACATTGTCAACACCATCTCCATTTGGGACAGCCACCCCTTCCAAAGCAAGCTGCTCAACCGTATCTGGGAACTCATCCCAGGCTTGGTCACCTGGAATATATGGAAGGAAAGAAATCTAAGAATCTTTGAAGGAAAACACAAAAATTTCTCAGAAATCTGGCTCAACTTCAAAACCAACCTCCAAGAAACTCTTGGCATCTCGAGATGGAACACTGCAGATCTCCCAGCAATGCCAGAGGAAAAAATGATCCTGACCAGATGGGAACTCAATTTCCCTACCCCAATAGATCCTCATCCTCTAGCTGCACTCAAAATATCCATTCCAGACTTCTGGAGCAGACCTCCCCCTGACTTCTACAAACTGAATTTCGATGGAGCTTCAAAAGGAAACCCGGGAGCAACAGGATTTGGTGGAGTTTTCAGGGATTATTCAGGAACCATCCAATGCATTTTCCACGGTTCTCTAGGTTATGACACAAACAATGCAACTGAACTATCAGGGCTGGTTGAAGGAATAAAAATTGCCATTGGAAAAAACTACACACCCTTGATAATTGAAGGGGACTCCCAAATCATTATCACCTTGGCAAGCAAAATCTTTCATGGCACTTCGGTTAAGAAAATCTCCCCTAGTTGGATATTAGAACAACGCTTCCAAGAGCTCTCTGAAATTTTGACAGGATTTAGAACCATCTCCTTCCAACATGTCAAACGAAAAGCAAACTCGATAGCTGACATTTTGGCAAACAAAGGTGTAGAAGATAGCTCCCTGCTCACCATTGACACTGCAGCCACAATGGACAACAAAGAGATGCACCAACGGTGTCAAGAAATTGCAAAAAAAGACCTGCACATTCCGGATGATGGTGATCCTACTGCGTCTCCCTCGGATGTCACGTCAACAGAAATGGAGCCACCACACCACCTCGTATGCGATGACAGAACCTACATGCGAGAGAAGGCCCCAGCTACGTGTGAAGGATAGGGCAGCCACCACGACATGCCATCTCCACCGGCTCCAGTTGCCAGGCTAGCCTCCATCCGAGACAACGCTTAAATTCCAGGATCATTCCACTCCCAGCTATCCATTTCACACGCTCAAACTGACTCCGATCACATGGCTTGGTGGGTGGCATTAATGCTGGATCGGTTCCCTACGTCCTCTAACTCCTGTTGGTTTCATTTCACCATTACTCTGTCCCGTGTGAAGCTCCTCCCTCCTAGACGTCCCCTCTGGGATATGAAGAGCTCGGCCCAGTCTCTTACGTTCATTCCACACTCCTAGTTCTCCTTGCCTGCGTCTTCTACTAAAAGCTCATCCCCTATTCATTGCTCTTGTAATTTCTCCAACACAGCCATAAAGCGCACCAGGGGCACTTCCAGGCGCAGCTCCACGCAAAGTACTGGAAAATCTGCGTCGACCGAAAAGGAAATCCCTGCAAATATCGGGTACAAGGATAATGTTTCGATGCCGGTTCGACACTTGGTGGATGACTGGGAATCGAGAAATGTGGCTGAAATCCTTGCTTTTGGTAGCCCGAGCACATAGGTGAATCACTACTTGCTGCTCAAGAACCTGATTGGCAAGTTGGTTGAATAAATGCTGACACATTAGCATTTGGCCAAGATGTCCATAACAGACACCAGGTCCACCATGGCTCATCTGGATGGAATTCTTGTGGCACTGGAATCCAATCTAACAAACCGCCACCTCTACTCGTTGTTTCCTCAGCTGGCTCAACCCATCGGTTTTGGACCAAAAGGTCTTGTTGTAGGTTTCGGGAAGGAGAGCATTGATCTAAAAAAAGGTACCAGCTCTCAGGCAATAGCGCAGGCGACCGGCAACTCTCTTCATGACTCCATGGTGGCACCAATCCCTGGACTCGCCTCTGTCCTGGACTCCCCTGCGGCGGTCATGGTGCAAGGAGTGTCTCCTGGGACCTCCTTTCCAGTTCCATCCACAATCGAGGTTACCCAGCACAAACGCAATCGTAAAGACGGCTTTGAAGAAATCGTCCCACGCAAAATGGAACCCCTGCCCGCCAAGCTCCTAGAACAACAATGGATAGATGATTTCTTCGGTCCCTGCCCCATTTCTGCTGATATCCAAGACTCCAAGGGAACGGAAGCCAACTCTTAAACAAGCTTGTCTAGTTTTGTTTTTTGTCGTTATGTATTGTAGAGTCTCACTCTGTTTTCTGTCTTTCATGATCAATGGATAATCCAGTTACTACTCTAGGTTTTTCTATAATTCTCTATAATATGGGCTCTATAATTATTTGTAATATGGGCCTTGAAAGTAGCACCAGACTGTCATATTCAGCCTCTCTTGATTATTGTACTCTTTTTTGTATTATAATATAATTTTCTATGCAGCTTACAAAAAAACGGAGAGAGTTCTTTCAAACTATAACTACTCTTTCAAATTAAATGAATCCAGCAATAACTTTCTTCTACTTCTAATGGAAAAAATGTTTTGATGTGGAAATACATTCATCCGTTATCAATGGTGGATTGGATCAAATTTCCAAATAATTTTTTTTCTAACACATCCATTGTTTAGAAATATTTAGTCCATCCTTTCCCATTGTTTGGGAACCAAATAACCACTTGGAAGGTAGGAAATGGAAGGAACACTAGACTTGTGGTTTACCCTTGGATTAGAGATGGAATTTCATTTAGGAAAATTCCAATATTACATCTCTAGTAAATGTAAGTTTTGTGGATGGTAATCTTTCACGGGGAGGAGGTTAGATGTTTGTTGAATATTTGGGTTTCGAAGATTTATAAGGTAAGGAGTGAAATAGTTTTGTGCAAGAACTGATAACTAGTAATATTTATGAAAAGAGGAAGAGGACACTCTACTATGGGAAACAAATCTTCAACGAGATTCTATACTACAAGGCTCATATATGAAGCTATGTTTTCATGTGTTCAAGTACAACACAATCAATATTTCAGTAATTAAGGGTTTGGAATACTATGGCTCCTTAAAAAAAAAATATTTGGATGGCTATACCAAACAAGGTGTTAACATGAGACAACCTTCGAAAAATATGTTTTGAGGGTTGGGATGGTGTCCTTTGTGCATAAATTCATTTGAATATTTTTTCACATGTTGGTTGGTTTCCCTTTTTCTAAGGAAGTTTGGCTTGTGGCTAGAACACTTACTAGGGGAGTATGTCATTGGAGTAGAGTTTCATTGGATGAGGCAACCAAAGAGGAAAATATTAGAGTTTCACATCGTTCAATCCATACCTTCATCTAGTCAAGATTGTTTGTGATGTATAAATGAATTGCATCCTACTCTCGACCAACTGCTTGATGACAATAAAATTAAAATTCAATACATATGTATAGTCACTTAACAAAGTATATTACACTCTAAATTGATGCAAAATATTGAATATTAAAATATAATATGTATGATATATATGCATAAAAATCAACAGTCAAATGTGTTATATTACCTTTCACCTTCCTCGATCTGCCTTTCCCCTTCAAGTACTCCCCTTCGAAATCTTTATTGGAGTTCGGATCACACATGCGGCGTAAATTGAGCTTTGATGCTAATATATGAAGATATTCACTAATATACAACATGTTTTGGTATACCATATATCCCTCCATCATAGAACCCTCAGCATATGCCCATTGTCTGACCAAACCCTTCATAAATTTCAAGTGCCTCTCAACCATCCACATGGACCTTGAGTGTGCAGGTCCAAACAATTCAATCTCCTCAACTTGGTGTATGAGGTAGTGTTCATGTGCATTGAAAAATGCCAAAGGTAGATGCTTTTGCATTTCACACATGAGACGAGGAATTTCTCTCCTCCAATACTTTATGTCTTCTTTAGATAACAACCATCTACAAGTGACATGACAACGCGATGAAGAGATTAAAGGAAAAAAAACATTATATTACATAACATGAATTAGAGAACAAAAATAAAATATAAGTTCTATGTTGAATTAAACAAACACTAAGCGCATAGAAAAAAAAACACCACTTACCTCGTGTATTTCCCAATATTATATACTATTTGTTCGACATTGTTGTCAATGTTGTCCGTGATAGAGAGAGGTAGAACATACTGTAACAATATACAAATCGTTTCATTTTTTCAACAAAGAGTAGATAAAAAAAAATACCAACCATATTCACTGGAATAGAAAAAAAAAAAATTAAATGCATACCATAATAGTTACCTTCATGTAGACATGCCAATCGTGCATTTTCACCCCTGCGAAATCACCTTTCTTTGTTATGATATTCTTCATGTTCGCACAAAATCTGGTGGGAAATTTAATTTTTCGCATGACTTCTTTTACGACATTACTTTGCTGGTCCGTTAACATCCATGGAAGTGAGTTTATATTAATTTGCTCTCTGTTTCTATGAACTTGAATGCCGTCTTTAATTGCATGGTTACTATCTTGAATGTCTTTGCAATTTTTGACAAATTTTTCTTTCTCACTCCTTCCATCCAATATTCGCCATAATGTTTCAATCACATTCTTTTCGATATGCATTGTATCAAATAGATGAGCAATTTGTAGGTGCTCATAGTAGGGAAACCTACTAAATTGTCTAGGATAACTTTTCATTCCTCGTGGAAGCCCATTAATGCCTTCATGATCACATGAACGAGAATCATGAATAGTATTTTATAAATAAATTACAAAAATCAATGTCAATTACAGTAAACAACACACAATAAAAAAATACAATATAACATTTCATATACGATGATTCATACGTACCTTGACGATTTCTATTATATTGCAACTTCCATAGGTGAGGTGTCATTCTCTGCGATTTTAATGCAATCTCTTGCTTGCCATTGAACATATGTTTTTTGGTAGTTTGATACCTGTGATTCTTAGCGAGGACGTGCCTATACTCATCAAACACCTCATTTCTTAAGATTTTTGAATGATGATAATTGATCTTAGGACCACAAATTGGACATGCAAATTTCCCCTTTGTCTGAAGACCTACAGAAAGAGATGGAATATTTATGTCAATTATAATTTATACAAAATGACTGGATTATTTTGAAAAACATGCATGCGTAGTATATTAACTAGTTCATAAAATTAAATGCAAATAAAGTGGAGCTTATAATTACATATCGCAAAAATGGGTTAACCCTAGGGCATCATGTTTGTCCATACAAGCATTGCATGGAATTGAAATTTCCTTTGTCGTATTGGTCTAGATACGTCAAACATAGTGATGCCATTCTATTACTTTAGTAGCTCGTCAATAAGAGGTTCGATATATACATTCATATCTTTGACTTGGTACTTACCTGATTGATTTGAACATATAAAAAATATAATTATGAGACGTACCATTTAGATATATAAACCATATTGCACTATAGAAAAACATTAAATATATATATGACATTATGCGACAAAATACGACAAATGAGATACCACTACATTAAAAGAAAAAATGTAGACACGTGAATATTCTTGGAACAATCATCGACAACATTATGTGCTCCCTCTTTATTGTCAACCATGGAGGAATGTTATTATTGATAACAAAAATAGGCCACACCGAGTAAACGAATCTCATCTTTGCAAATGGATTGACACCATCTGCTGCCAAAGAAATCCTAAGATTACGAGGTTCTTCTTTAAAGTGAGGCCATTTTTTCTCCATATCTCTAAATGTAGACCCATCTGCAGGAATCCGAATAATGTCATCTTGACTTCTGTTTCATGTATGGTAATCCATAAACTGCGTTATGTTTTTGCACCTGAACAGTCGTTGCAAACATCGAATAATGGGAATATAACATAGAACCTTGCGAGGCACCTTTTTTGTTACTTGATCTGTTCGATATCTACTGATATGATATTCAGGACATTTTGTTGCAAATTCATGCTGATTATAATATAGAACATGGTCATCGAGGCATGCATGAATTGCTTCATACTGCATTCCAATCTCTTTCATGATGGAAGATAAATGTCGATATGTGCGAGGTAAAATCTTTGATGGTGGTAACAAATATTCACCTATCATGCTACAACAAATTAAAATAAAAATCTAGATAATACAATATAGAAATAATATTAATGAAACATATTCCATCCGTATTAATTTGAATTATGAATTAACAATAAAATTATTAGACGATCATATATACTATGTGATGGAATATATTACATACCTTAACATCTGTGTGGCTGATATGTTTGAAAGACCATTCATAACCTTCAAGTTCATTATCAACAATATAGCAGAGAGAAGATTTGTCTTGGAGCCCTCATAAAGGGGTTCGTATGCCTTCTCAAGAAGAGGTATATCATGAATATCATCAAAATGATCATCATTTTCATGATAATCATCATCATCATCATCATCATCCATTCTAACATTAAATGAATCATGGAGCAAAGTATTTGTAACATCATCTTCAACTATGTTATCTTCTTCAATATGATCATTAACTTGCTCTCCATTAATATTCATAGCTCCATGTTCCTCCGGTACTTGTTCTGGAAGCACTTCCTATGGATGATATGCCGTAGGATGTCTTTCCTTTATAATTACATGAAACCATCAATAGATAAACAGGAAATTCAAACACAAAATGTAAAAATGTCAAACGCAAAATGTAAACATTTTTGTGATGCATTTAAAATGTAACAAATTTTGTACTGTTGGGATGAAAAGAATAATGACCAATTGTACTGTTGGTCAAATAGGTGCATCCAAACTATATATCCAAGAGGCATAATAATTGACCCAATTACTAAGCAAAGCTATTCAAATATAACTCAAAATTTCCCATACTGTCCACTAAGGTAAGATAAACGATGCTATGGTTTCTATAGAGAAAATAGAAGAGAAACAACATGCCAATATAGTCGTTATTTCTATTATCATGGAAAGTGTCACAAATATAGAGAGCTAAGTGCTTTCCTCGGTGAGTGGTTTAGTCTCCTTAGTGAACAAATAAATGAGTTATTCTACTGTACCCTAGATTCAACATGTACAAAAGAAAAAATTATTATAATAAATATTAAATATTAAAATAATATTTATTGTCCATGTTAGTCCCCATCTATTGAAACCACGATCAATAGATATAAGTTAATATAAGAAATATTAAAATAATACATACATTTACAAAAGCAATCAAAATAAAAACATATATAATGCAAAAATTACAAATGGATGATATTCATGCTCCCCCTCAGCGTGTCCATGTTCCCTACAATGTTTTGTGGCTGTTGTGATCAAATTTATTCTCCTCTTAAATCCCCTGCAATGACTACATGGACAATAGCATTTCAACTCCTTCCCACAATCTAGCAAGCAATTGTCGATTTTGTTCGTTTGGATCAAGAATATTGCTAGTTGACATTTTCTCGTAAAGACCTTGAAGGAAGATTATCGATCTTAGAAAATCAATCTCCACACTTCGCTCGCTTTAATAAAAAAAAAAATGGAAATAGAGAAAAATAGTCCGCCGAATAAAAAAATTCCACAAACCGTCGCTTGTATAGCAAACATGTCTGAATGTTTCGATATTTATAGGTTTTAAAATATGACCGTCCATTGGATATCTGATGACTTGAAATTAGTTACCGGTGGAGAGTAGCTGTCCGATATCCGACATGCTAGGGCTATCACATGACATCGGATATCCGATTCCCGGGAACCTTAATATATGGTCAGATATCCGACATCAGCGGTATTAATATCAGGTCGGATATTCGATGACATTGGTCACTATTCTAGGGGCCTCGTCGGATATCCAAGGGACGTTGGATATGTGACAGACCCTTCGCTCGATTTTAAAAAAATCATCAAATTTCATTATTTTGAAGGTGAAATCCGACGACACAGACCTTTTCGTTGGATGTCGTCGAATTTTGGGTTCAAATCTTGTAGTGAAATGTAGCCACAAGTGCATATTCCTTCTCTTCTCTGCCGATACTTTGGGGAAAAATCATGCATACTGAGAATAAGTAATTTGATTTTTTCAAATGAAGTATTTAGGGATGAAGGTAAGCTAAATGTTGAGATCAACTTAAAGGGAAGGAAAATATGACTTGTATAAAGGATCATTCAGGAGCAGAAACACCATATAACTTCAGTTTTGTATCACAATGAGTGCTCTTGGGATAAATTCTAAGACCAACATGAAGACTCTCAAACTTCCCACAGATGATTTCCATTTTTTGGTTGTTTACAATTCGAGTTGGACTTTTCCCAACAATAGAATCCAAGGAGTACTGTAGCATGTATGGAGGCTCCTTATCAGAAATTACAAAGAAGTTCTTTGCATAATTTTAGCTTAAAAGTTCATTAAGCTTCTTCCACTCCTCTTTTTTTTTCAACTGTCCTGGATGTGGCATGTCAGTGACCCCTTCCGAATATTTATAAGCATTATATGGGTTTGATTCTGATGTTGTTAACTGCCTGTAAAATAGAGTATTTTGTTTATAAACATGGAAGTTCTATTAGAAGAAATATTATTAGGAAAGAATCTCTAAAATAACTAAGATCAAATATCTTGCATATTAGTTTGAAACTAGGTGCACCAATCAAACATCAACAAACCATCCAAAATACCACCAACTAGATTTCCTTACACATGCCCTGATCTCTAAGGCCATTTCCTTTGATCTTTCACTCTCAACTCTAGCATGAGCAAGTAGCCTACATATAACAACAAGGGAACCAACAAATGTTAGTCACTATGAGAATATTTATCTGTAAAGCAACAACACCTTTCCACAATCATTTCACTCCAGTGCACAACATGCTACAAAAAATGTGTAAAAAACATAAACATTTATACAGGTAAAAACAATATGCCCACCTCCATATAAGGATAACCTTTGCATCTAGCTCCTCCTCAATTTATTTGATTTATTTGTTGATGTATATGTAACTTCGGAATGTATTTCATCAGTATATTATATGTATATTTATTGTACCCTTATAAGAGATGTGTTATTCCTCTATAAGGAAGTGTCGTCATGTGGATTGACAAGTGTCGCAAGTGTGTGTACTTGCCGATGGGTTATTAGACCACCTTATGGGGTCGGACCTAATTAATATATAATATAATGTGGATGTACTAAAGTAGACAAGTCGGCCCCAGTAGGTCACTGGGCAAAAAGGTGAGTATAAATAGAGATAGGAGATCTCTATTTTACTCACTCGGAAAAGTATCTATCTCTCTCTCTGGAAAGTGGCGCACTAGTGAGGAGGAGGAGGATCATCTGCTAGGAGACTATCTCTGTATTATTTGGTTGTATTTTGGTTGAGCCATTGCTCTCTCTATCTCTGAGGAAGTTGTGGGGTTTTTCACCTTAGGGTTTTCCCCACGGAAACTCTGTGTCTCTTGTCTCTATGTTTTTGATTCTTGTGATGCTTGTGATGCTTGTCATATTATGATTGTCATGCATTGATATACTGTAGATGTTATTCTCTCAGCAAAGATCCTATAGTATTGTGATTTAATACTGAAAATTTAACATGGTATCAGAGCTTAACTGAGAAGAAGACATTTTGCAGTGACGGAAGCTTGTATTGCTTGTTTATTGGGTTTCTCTCCACAGATTTTTGAAATTCAGTATAGTAGATTGGATCTACTTATCAAGGCGCATCTTTCTGTCCAGTCAGATTTCAGTTCCGAGCATTTTCAGTTTTGGCCCTAAAAATTAGGGTTTCCACAAAAATAGGAATTTCTGGAAACTGAAGGTACAGCTGGAAGCTCCTTGCAAAAATCGAAGGTTTGAGCTTTGGATCGAGATTTTTGGCTGGGTAGATCTCCGGGAAACTCAAACCCTAATTCAGGGCTCTCCCCAGTGAACCCGAGAGGACAAAAAGGCAATTTTGAAGGACAAGACTTTGCTGATCTCAAATTCTAAATGTACTAGGCTGATCAGCTCTCCAAGGCGCATCTTTCTATCCTTTCAGAATTTTGAAATTCACATTTTGAATTTTTAGGGTTTCTCTGACAAACCCTAATCCGGGACCAGATCCAGTTTTCAGCACTTCAATTGGTAAGTTCTAAATCTTTTCTATTTCCATTTGAAGTACTCTTAAAGATGTCTCTTCACACCAAGCTTGAGGATAAGCTTGAAGGGGCTGATAACTTCCGAGCCTGGAAGTATAGGATTGGGCTAATCCTGGAAGAGAATGAGTTGGACTCATATGTGAAAGAAGACATCCCTATCCCAGAGGATGAAGAGGCCAAGGTATTGCACAAGAAGAACTTGGTCAAGGCAAAGAGAATCATTGCTGATTCTATCAAAGACCATCTCATACCCCATGTGTCTTCTCTCAAGACACCCAAAGAGATGTTTGAATCTTTGACCAAGCTATTTGAAGGAAAGAACATAAATCGGAAGATGACCCTGCGGAACCAATTGAAAGCAGTAAAGTTTCAGAATGGGGAAACCATTCAATCCTACTTTTCAAGAGTCTCTCAGATCAAGGAACAATTAGAAGCAGTAGATGAAGTGGTGGAGAATGGTGAAGTGGTGATGACCACTCTAAATGGCCTACCCAGGTCATGGGATTCCTTTATTCAAGGAATTTGTGCAAGGAAGAAGTTGATCTCCTTCAGTAGACTTCGGGAAGAATGTTCTCAAGAAGAAGCTAGGCTTATAGCTCGTGAGGAAAAGATGGGAGGTGAAGATCAAGCTCTTGCAGCTCACACCAAAAGAAGCAAAACCAAGAAGGATCACCCTCACCCCAAAAGATTCCATCAAAAGAATAAGAAGGACCTAAGATGCTTCACATGCAATGAGAAGGGTCACTTTGCTTCAGATTGTCCCAAGAACAAAAGGGATAATAAGAACAACTCCAGTAAGAAGAAGAAAGGTAGCAAAAGAAGGTTTCATGCCCATGCTGCCGAAGATGATGAACCTCCAAAGAAGAAGGCTAGGGCAGAAACTAGTAGTGATGATGACTCATCAAGTGAAGAAGAATATGTTCTAATTTCCGCTCTTACAGGTACCATCTCCCATGGATGTAATGATTGGTTGATTGATAGTGGGGCTTCCAAACACATGACTGGGTTCAAGGAATCATTTGTGAACCTTTCTGAACATGAATCACCCCATAAGGTGAAACTTGGGGATGATTATCAATATCCAATCAAAGGAAGTGGTGAAGCCTCTTACAACTTAGATTCTGGAAAATCTCTGAAGATGAAGGAAGTTCTCTATGTACCTGGGCTCAAGAAGAACTTACTCTCCATCTCTGCTCTAGATGCAAAAGGTATGAGGGTTGCATTTGTTGATGGCCAAGTACTAATGTGGCCAAAGGGAAAGACTATAGATGATGCAGTAGTGATTGGAGAGCAAGAGGGAGGCTTGTATAAATTAAAGGGTCAACCTGAACATGCCATGGTACATGAATCCATGGAGCCAAGTGAACTTTGGCATAGGAGACTTGCTCACATGCACTATAGAGCACTTCCAATTGCAAGCAAGGCTGTAGAAGGTCTTCCTGAAATCAAGACCAAACATGAAGGGGTTTGCAAAGGATGTGCAAAAGGTAAGAACACTAAGAAGGCTTTCCCAAGCAGTGAAAGCAAGGCAAAAGACATCCTGGAAATCATCCACTCAGATGTATGTGGCCCCATGTCATCCAGTTCCCTAAGTGGGTATGTTTACTATGTATCATTTATTGATGACTTCTCCAGGAAGACTTGGGTATACTTCTTGAAGGGCAAAGATGAGGTGTTTGATAAATTCAAGGAATTCAAAAACTTGATGGAAAATCAAACTGATAAGAAAATCAAAACATTCAGATCTGACAATGGTGGAGAATTCACCTCAAATGACTTCAAGAAGCTTTGTAGTGATTCAGGGATTAAGAGGGAGTTGACTGCTCCATATAATCCTCAACATAATGGAGTTGCAGAAAGGAAGAACAGAACTATCATGGAAGCAGCAAGGGCAATGTTGCATGACCAGGATCTTCCTATGCATCTTTGGGCAGAAGCAGCTAGAACAGCTGTATATGTGCAGAATAGAACACCCCACAAGATATTGGACAACAAGACACCAGAAGAAGTCTTCTCTGGTAAGAAACCTGAAGTCAGCCATCTCAGAATATTTGGTTGTCCAGTATACACTCATGTCCCAAAGGAGAAGAGGACTAAACTAGATCCTTCAGGAAAGAAGGGCATCTTTGTGGGTTATAGTGAAAGCTCGAAGGCTTACAGAATATATTTTCCAGGGTTCAAGAAGATTGATGTCAGCAGGGATGTAACATTTGATGAAAATTCAGCATTCATCAAATCAAGAAAGGCACCTATTGAAGATTATGAAGAACCTAAGGAAACAAGATTTCAAGACACTACCATGACTGATGCAGTTCCAGAAACTGCTCGTGAGTTTGAAGATCCACAAGAACCTGTAGATCCACCTCGTGAGGATAACTCCCACAAGAGGAAACCTGTATGGGCTAGAGAGCTCATTCATGATGCAGAAAGATTTGGCATTCCAGAAGAAGAACACAGAGCAAAGAAGAGAACCAGATCACACACCAGTTATGTTGCTTTACTCTGTGACATCATGAACAAAGAGCCTTCCAGTTATGAAGAGGCAGCAGAAAAGAAAGAATGGAAGGATGCTATGGTTGAGGAATATCAATCAATTATGAAGAATGATGTTTGGGATATTGTCCCAAGACCTAAAGGGAAGTCTATTGTGACTTCCAAGTGGATCTACAAAATCAAGCATGCTGCAGATGGCAGTGTGGAAAAATATAAAGCAAGATTCGTAGCTCGTGGTTTCTCTCAGAAGGAAGGAATAGACTATGAAGAAACCTTTGCACCTATAGCCAGATATACTTCCATCAGAACAGTACTTGCCTTGGCCGCAGCAATGAAATGGAAGATACACCAGATGGATGTCAAGACTGCTTTCCTGAACGGTGTAGTAGAAGAGGAATTATATGTGGAACAGCCACTCGGCTTTGAAATACATGACAGGGAATCTTATGTATGCAGATTGAAGAAAGCCTTGTATGGCTTGAAGCAAGCTCCCAGAACCTGGTATGGTAGGATGGACAGTTTCCTATCTAGTTTGGGCTTTACCAAGAGTAAAGCGGATTCCAACCTTTACTACAAGGTTGAGGAAGGGAATCCTGTGATTCTACTACTATATGTGGATGACCTATTTGTGACAGGAGATGACAGAATGATTGCAGATACCAAGAGGAAGCTTGCAGCTGAATTCGATATGAAAGATTTGGGAATGATGCACTATTTCCTAGGTATGGAGGTGTGGCAGAATGCAGGTGGGATCTTCCTTGGCCAAGGGAAGTACACAATTGATATCCTGAAGAGATTTGGGATGATGGATTGCAAAGCCATGGCCACACCTATGGCATCGAATCTGAAGCTTCTTTGTGATGCTTCATCTGAGCCAGTTGATATTTCTATGTATCGTCAGATTATTGGGTCCTTGATGTACCTGACGAACACGAGACCAGATATTTGCTTTGCTGTGAACACATTGAGCCAGTTCCTGACGGATCCGAGGAGTGTTCATCTAGTTGCTGTAAAGCATGTTCTGAGGTACCTGAAGGGTACAGTGGATTATGGGCTCAGATATGAGGCAAATCAAAAGTTTAACCTACAGGGTTATGTTGATTCAGATTGGGCTGGCAGTGCTGCAGATAGGAAGAGCACATCTGGGTGTTGCTTCAGTATGGGATCAGGTGTGATCTCTTGGTTTAGCAGGAAGCAGTCCTGCGTAGCACTGAGTACAGCTGAGGCAGAGTATGTTGCAGCCTGTTCAGCTAGTTGTGAGGCAGTATGGCTACGGAAGCTACTGTCTGAGTTATTTGATCTCCCGTTGGAGGCTACTGGTATCTTTTGTGATAACCAGAGTTGTGTGAAGCTGTCCGAGAACCCAGTGTTTCATGACAGGTCGAAACACATAGAGATCAAATATCACTATATCAGGGATATGGTGCAGAGAGGAGCTGTGAAGCTCCTATATGTTGCAACGGACGAGCAGATTGCAGATGTGCTGACGAAGCCACTAGCCAGGGTGAAGTTCAAGTACTTCAGAGAGAGGCTTGGCGTTATTCAGATCGAGGACACTTCGAGGAAGAAGTGACGGACACATTTGCTGAAGCCATTCCAAGCATGTTGGAAGGAGGGTCCTTCACATGGCTGTGGATGTAAGCGCTGGATGATGAGCATCAGGATGATGTTCTAGTTTCTGCTTGATATGATCAGTTGGATCATTTTATGTATGTATGTACGCATCATGTTGGATGCTGGGTATGATCAGTTGGATCATTTTATGTATGTATGTACGCATCATGTTGGATGCAGGATATGATCAGTTGGATCATGTGTATGTATTGTTTATGCATCATGTTGGATGCTTGGACCATGTATCTGTATATGTATCAGGTGGATACATTGTATGATCAGGTGGATCATGTATGGTGATATGTACCATGTATTTGTATTTGTATCAGGTGGATACATTGATGATCAGGAGGATCATGTATGATGATATGTATCAGGTAGATACTTGGTATGCATCAGGTAGATGCATTGATGATCAGGAGGATCATGTATGATGATATGTATCAGGTAGATACTTGGTATGCATCAGGTAGATGCATTGATGATCAGGAGGATCATGTATGATGATATGTATCATATATTTGTATCAGGTGGATACATTGATGATCAGGAGGATCATGTATGATACTTGGTATGCATCAGGAAGATGCATTGATGATCAGGTAGATCATGCAGCAGGATGTTGCAGTGATGATCAGGACGATCATGGATGACGAGCTTCAGGATGTTGCTCCAGATGACATGCAGCAGGATGTTGCATTGATGATCAGGACGATCATGGATGACGAGCTTCAGGATGTTGCTCCAGATGACATGCAGCAGGATGTTGCATTGATGATCAGGACGATCATGGATGACAAGCTTCAGGATGTTGCTCCAGATGACTTGCAGCAGGACGTTGCAGTGATTATGATCAGGACGATCATGAGTACATCAGGATGATGTATGGTGAGTATCAGGTTGATACTCTGTGGCCGTGGATCAGGTTGTGCAGATGAGCATGTCTGGGAGATCCTATAGGTCGGAGTTGTGTACCCGTAACAGCCTGGGATGCTCTTTCGAGATATTGCTCTGGGAGGACATGTAATTCGTTGCCCTGGGAGATCTCAGGTCGGAGTTGTGTACCCGTAACATCCTGAGATGCTCTTGCGAGGTTTTGTCCTATGGCATGTAATTTGGGCCCTGGGAGATTTCAGGTCGGAGTTGTGTACCCGTAACATCCTGAGATGCTCTTGCGAGGTTTTGCCATGACCACATGTAATTTGTGCCCTAGGAGATCTTAGGTCGGAGTTGTGTACCTGTAACATCCTGAGATGCTCTTGATAGGTTTTGTGGTGGACCACATGTAATTTGTGCCCTGGGAGATCTTAGGTCGGAGTTGTGTACCCGTAACATCCTAAGATGCTCTTTCGAGGTTTTGTGGTGGGGTCACATGTAATAGCGCCCTGGGAGATCCTACAAGTTGGAGTTGTGTACCCGTAATATCCTGGGATGCTCTTTCGAGGTTTTGTGACGCACGTAAAAGTCCTGAGGATTCCACAGTATGGCCAGTGATGATGAAGACCTGCAGGTGGTGGGCCTACATCCAGTATGAAAAAGGACTGGCTCTGTAGAACTTCCTATGACGAGTAGAGACAGAGATTGGAGGAGATAGCAGCAGCAGTGATGATGACGATGACGATGCATCGATGATGATGATCCAGAGAAGAAGACTTGTCTAGCAAATCTGTGTCGAGAAATACCTTCCTTGTTAAGAGGGAGTGTTGATGTATATGTAACTTCGGAATGTATTTCATCAGTATATTATATGTATATTTATTGTACCCTTATAAGAGATGTGTTATTCCTCTATAAGGAAGTGTCGTCATGTGGATTGACAAGTGTCGCAAGTGTGTGTACTTGCCGATGGGTTATTAGACCACCTTATGGGGTCGGCCCTAATTAATATATAATATAATGTGGATGTACTAAAGTAGACAAGTCGGCCCCAGTAGGTCACTGGGCAAAAAGGTGAGTATAAATAGAGATAGGAGATCTCTATTTTACTCACTCGGAAAAGTATCTATCTCTCTCTCTGGAAAGTGGCGCACTAGTGAGGAGGAGGAGGATCATCTGCTAGGAGACTATCTCTGTATTATTTGGTTGTATTTTGGTTGAGCCATTGCTCTCTCTATCTCTGAGGAAGTTGTGGGGTTTTTCACCTTAGGGTTTTCCCCACGGAAACTCTGTGTCTCTTGTCTCTATGTTTTTGATTCTTGTGATGCTTGTGATGCTTGTCATATTATGATTGTCATGCATTGATATACTGTAGATGTTATTCTCTCAGCAAAGATCCTATAGTATTGTGATTTAATACTGAAAATTTAACATTATTTGCTCTCCAGTATGTGTATTTGTTGAAAATACACTGCATAAAGATGAACATACTTCCTACGAAGTTGACACAGACTATAAACATTTTCTCACGATAGATGGTGCCTGAGAAACTCAAGTACAATAAAAGATGTTGAGAGTGTTTCCACAAAACAAACTTCAAACTACAACTTGAAAAGAAAATTGAACCCTAACCATACATGAAATCCATAATATGAAAGGCATCTCAGGTATTCACCAAAGTTTGCCTCAGATTCTCCTTAAGTTTCAATTATTTTATGAATAGGCAATTATTTTATTGAATTCAAAAAATGGGAATAAATTTATCTTCTCACTAAACCATCACAACTGAGCCCTGATGCTATCTATGCACATAAATAACAATGCATAGCATAAAATGAAACTTAAACCAAAGCATGAACAATATAGTAGAATAAAACATAAGCTACTAAAAACGAAAACAAAAGTTGTTTCAAACAAATCCTTCCTTCTGGTGTATACTTAGATCAAGCTTCAAGATCAGATATCAACCCTCATGGCAGATCAATCATGGGACAACATCACATATGGGAGAGAGTGACTGCAGAGAAAGGCATATGGCTACTGCGGAAGGTACGAGTACATAAGAGGAGGACAAATGGTTCAAGATAAAGCACTAACCATCAACAAACCCCATCAAGAAACTCAGCAAGTCCTATGGAATTAATCTCCAAGGAACTCTAGGTATCTAGGACAAACCCTAGCTGTATAAACCCCTTCAAACACAAATATACATGTAGTATAAAATTGAAGATTGGATCACATGTGAGAAGGAAAAGACTCATCCCAAAGTCAGATAACCTCAAAACAAGAATGCTAAGGTATGGATAGACTCGTTGGAATGAGGAGAAGCCAAAAAAGTGAACACTCAAGCTGGAATGACCTGCAAACCCAAAACATTCACCCGACACAAGTACTTAGTAAAACCCCAGATCAGTGCGTTAAATGCATAGTAGAATATCTCATAAAAAAATCTATCAAGTGAAGGCTAGGGTTCTCTTTTATAACTTGAGAATGGATTTCTAGAAGGCCCCCCTCCTAATTTATCATTGACCCCTTAGGATCCTTTCCCTTTACTAGCAACTACAACTTAAGGATAAGATTACACAACAACAAGACAAATCGTTAGGGGATTCTTGGGGGAGTTCTATAAAACCTCGACGATTTGGACCAGATGACCATTTTTCAATGGAATCCGACATTTTTTATTTTGCAAAATTTGTATTTAGCAATGTTTCCATCGTCATTTTGATGGTAAAAATGGATTCAACACCCTCAAAAATCCCTGGGCACCCAAAATATTCAAAAATTGACAACTGTAACATGGATTTTGACAAATTATGATCAGATTTTTCCAAAATACTGTCGAGTAAACATGTATATTCCATCCAAAATCGTCGAATTTTTAGACTATTGCCTTCTAGGGAGGGAATTGCACAAATAACACATCGTTTGGATTTCTTGCAGGTTAGCGAGGCTACACAAGTCACCACAATTCATCACAAGGAGGGGCACATAATTTATCTGAATCTCTCTATAGGTATGTGGTCCATATAAATAACCAAGAAGCACGTCATCAGTGTATACATATTGGAAGGCTTTGTCATAAGTGCTTGGGACTTTTGCCATATCACTATACAGCTTGGTCCCATACCAATAACCCCAGGAGTGAGTTGGGGGCCCTAGATCACTGCTAGGGACCAAATCATGAACAATCATAACTATTGAAACACGAAGGATTCAATAACATCTATTAATTGAGCAACCGTGCAATAATATGACATAAAATTTTTTAGGCAAAAATATGATTGTCAAGCCACATCCAACACTGACTACATTCAATTTTATTATTTTCCTTACTTGTATGGTTTTCACAACAACACAGGATAGTTCAATACTTTCACAACTAACAATTCAAATGAATTTAATTTCAATAACGTTGAATGAAAATCACACACTTTATCTTCACTTAGAGTTATGTTACTACTTTATGCTAGCTAGGTATTTGGATTATAAATATGTGCGTGTAGTACCTTAGACCATGTTTGTTATCGATTTCCTGGAAATCTACATTGGAACATGCTTCATTGTAGTGTAAGTGTCTAGAACATGAGATTTTCAATTCTACACCCATTTCTTTTCACAAAAAACTAATCTAGTCCAACTCTGAAGGGCACACAAAAAGAACTAAACTACCTGGACATGCACATGTGATGATAAATTTGTTTTTCATTTGAAGCTCATGAGGCTAAGCTTATGCTAAAATACTGATAAAAATACATGTATAAAATCACTAAAACTAAAACCAAGCCACTCTTGATGTAGGCAAAGAAATTAAGACTTTCTATAAATTCATTAAGCTTCTTCCACTCCTCTTTTTTTTCAACTGTCCTAGATGTGGCATGTCAGTGACCCCTTCTGAATATTCAGAAGCATTATATGGGTTTGAGTCCGATGATGTTGACATCCTGCAAAATAGAGTATTTTGTTTATAAACATAGCAGTTCTATTAGAATAAATATTATTAGGAAATAATCTCGCAAATAACTAAGATAAAATCTCTTGCATATTAATTTGAAACTAGGTGCATCAATCAAACATCAACAAACCATCGAAAAGACCACCAACTAGATTTCCTTGCACATGCCATCTCTAAGGCCATTTCCTTTGATCTTGCACTCTCAACTCTGGCATGAGAAAGTAGCCTACATATAACAACCAGGTAACTGACAAATATTAGTCACTATGAGAATATTTACCTGCAAATTAACAATACCTTTCCACAACCATTTCACTCCAGTGCACACCAGGCTACAAAAAATGTGTAAAAAACATAAACATTTATACAGGTAAAAACAATATGCCCACTTCCAGAGAAGGATAACCTTTGCATATAGATCCTCCTCAGCTTCTTTGATTTATTTGTTCTCCAGTTTGGGTATTTGTTGCAAATACACTTCATAAAGATGAACATACTTCCTACGAAGTTGAAACTGACTAGAACATTTTTCCCAAGACAGATGGTTCCTGAGCAACTCAAGCACAATAAAATGCGTTGAGAGTGTTTCCACAAAACAACCTTCAAACTACAACTTGAAAAGAAAATTGAACCCTAACCAGACATGAAATCCATAATATGAAAGGCATCTCCAAAAGTCAACAAATTTTGCCTCAGATTCTCCTTAAGTTTCAATTATTTTATGAATGGACGATTATTTTATTGACTTCAAAAAATGGGAATAGCTTTACCTTTTCATTAAACCATCACAATTGAGCCCCGATTCTATCTATGCACATAAATAACAATGCATAACATAAACTTAAACTTAAACTGAAGCATGAACAATATAGTAGAATAAAACATAAGCTACTAATCATAAAAACAAAATCTTTTTCCAACAAAGCCTTCATTCCGGTGTATACTCAGATCAAGCTTCAAGATCATATATCAAATCTCATGGTAGATCAATCATGAGGCAACATCACATACGAGAGAGAGTGATTGCAGAGGAAGACATATGGCTACTGCAGAAGGGACGGGTACATGAGAGGAGGACGGATGGTTCAATATCAAGCACTGACCATAAACAAACCCCATCAGGAGACTCATCAAGTCCTATGGACTTAATCTCCAAGGAAATCTAGGTCTCTAGGAAAAACCCTAGCTAGATAAACCCCTTCAAAAACAAATAGACCTGTAGCATAAAATTGAAGATTGGATCACACGTGAGAAGGAAAAGACTTATCCCAAAGTCAAATAACCTCCAAACAAGAATGCTAAGGTATGGATAGACTCGCTGGAAGGAGGAGAATCCAAAACAAGTGAACACTCAATATGTTATGACCTACAAACCCAAAAGATTCACCCCACACAAGTACATAGTAAAACCCCATATCAGTGCATCAAGTGCATATTAGAATATCTCATAAAAAAATCTATCAAGTGAAGGATAGGGTTCTCTTTTATAACTTGACAATGGATTTATAGAAGGTCCCCATCCTAATTTCTCATTGACCCCTTAGGACCCTTTCCATTTACTAGATGGTACAACTTAAGGATAGGAAAACACAACAACAAGACAAATCATTAGGGGATTCTAGGGGGGAGTTGTCTAAAACCTCAATGATTTGGACCAGACGACCATTTTTCAATGGAATACGACATTTTTTATTTTGCAAAATCTGTATTTAGCAATGTTTCGATCATCATTTTGATGGTAAAAATGGATTCAACACCCTAAAAAATCCCTGGGCACCCAAAAAATTCATAAATTGATAGTTGTAACATGGATTTTGAAAAATTCCGATAAGATTTTTTCAAAATCCTGCCGAGTAAACATGTGTATTCCGTCCCAAAATGTCAAATTTTTAGAGTACTTCCTTCTAGGGAGGACATTGCACAAATAACACATCATTTGGATTTCTTACAAGTTAGGGAGTCTACACAAGTCACCACAAGTCATCACAAGGAGGGGCACACAAGTTATCTGACTCTCTCTATAGGTATGTGGTCCATATGAATAATCAAGAAGCACGTCATCAGTGTATACATATTGGAAGGCTTTGTCATAAGTGCTTGGGAATTTTTCCATAGCACTATACCACTTGGTCCAAGACCAAGAACCCCAGGAGTGAGCTGGGGGCCCTAGATCACTACTAGGGCTTTGCATAATAGATTTAACACTAGGAATATTATCAATGGTAAGTGATAACACCTCCTTAAATTGCTTATATTATATAAAATTTAAATACCTTGAATTAGGGTACATTTCCACACATTTTTTTCATGCATAAAAAGGCCTTACGAGCCATAGAAAACTCAAATGCAATTTGTCAAGAAACAGTAAAATTGCAAGCTCACAAATAAAAAAACCCTCATATTTTCCTTTTCAATAATGAGACCTGCAACCCAGAAATGAAGAGATTTTCCAAATATCTTCCAACATATGTTTAGAAAATCTAGATGCAATCTATTGTCTAATACATACTACAATTACAGGATACCTCTCAACAAGAGGCCTTAGGAGCATGATTTGTACCAAAATAGATTAGAACATAAACAACAACTCAAATTTCAATCTCAAAAATAAAAAACTAAAAGCAAAAAGAAAAGGTTCGAAAAAACTAAAATAAACTGATTTATTAAACATGATTATCTAGATTGATGATTTTCCCAAAAAATTCTTTGTCCACCGAATGAAACTCATTTCTGTCTCCTTCAAATGTTCACATCCATTAACTTTATCTTCATAGGCAAGGGGGATGTTACTTGTGACATGAATGAAATTTACGTTGGCATCTTCTGGACCAAGTGGCACTCCATGGATCATAGTAAGTGACTGAATTCGTCCAGTGCCGACAATAGCACTGTCATATGGATCTAGTATGTTGAATTTATCACCTATCTGGAATTGTTTACGTTCACCTAGATTTAATGGGCACTGTAAAAAAAAAGTATACATAAATATAAGAAAACAAAATTACAATTAAATTCCAAAAACATGCATAATTATTGATATAACAAAATTAAATGCACTCACCGAGTCAATATTTGATATATGTCTAGCATGAGTTGGCACTAATTGAAAATGATGAGGCGCATTAATGTTGGGATATTTTCGACTAAGTGAGACTGCAGTTTTTCCTTTAATTATATCCTGCATGTGATTACATCATGCAAAAATCAAATATATCATTATAACGACACAAAAATATAGTAGAAAAATATTAAATATAACATTAAAACACTATAAATAAGACCTAAACCAATTAAATCAGATTATGAAATCAAGTGAACAAGTGTTCACAGGGGAATGATAATTAGCTTACCTCATCTAAATCACTATCACATCCCTTGTTTTTCCATGAAGTGACAATAGGTTGAATGGAGGAGGCTATGGTTGACATTGTCTCTGTCAACCCATTTATGCATTCCATTACATGTTTATAGTTCTCACTATTTTTTTGAACAGTAGATGTGGTTTGGGTTTTCTCAACTTCATTAGATGGCAGTGATCTTCCATTTGGATTTCTTGATATATGCTCATGTTTAGTATTGTCTAAATCTACCATTATTATATAGTAAACCATTTCACTCACATCTAGTTATGATCTATTAGCTCCATGAACCTACAAATAATTATCAACACATAATTAGTTGGATATAAATACAAATCAAAATGCAATATAACACAATGTACTTATAAATATACTTACAAAAATTCCATACATAATGTATTAAGAAAAAATACATATGCTTACAAACATGTTTCGATTGTCTTGCCACCCACCATGACCCAAAATAAATCAATCCTTCACATAATTATCTCTTTCTTTCTTCCCTTTTGTGTTATTTTGCATATACTCTTTAGCACACATACTTTCCTTCAAATTTCCCACTTTCTGGAAGTCAAGATGCTATCCCTATTTTTTCCATCCAATATGGATTTTCTGCATTTATGCCTAAAATTATTAATCAATTTTCTCATTCTAGTCTTGTAATATTCGGTGGTAATCCTTCCACCAACAGTCTCAAAGACTCTATCCATTTGTCGAATCACTTGATCCCAATTTATTTCATCTTGATATGCAAAACTGACTTTGGTGACATCCAAATGAGACCTTACTCTCGTGCCCAACTATGAGGCCCACCTTGAAGCATTTGGTCCAATGGGTTCACCATCTTTTACCTCAACCAAACAAGCCTTTTTCCCTTCTGGTTTCCTTACTTTGGCTTCTCTTTCTGTGGACCTATACATGCCTTGATTAAATCTTCATTTTTTTACGAAAGCTGATATATCTTCATTCAAATCAAGACTGGGTGATGTTGAACAAGCACTCATATTTGTGGATACAACAAGTGTTTTGTCTTTGGGAGTTGAAGGCCTAATTAGTTCAATCAAATCAAGATTGTGTGATGCTGAATGAGCACTCACATTTGTTGACACAATAGTTTTTTTTTCTTTGGCAGCTGAAGGCCTAATTGGTTCCTTTTTGGCCACATTATAATTAGGTGTGGAAATAGCTATGTCACAAATTTGCTTAGATGTGCCTTCAAATCTTTGTTTTAGTTTTAAATAAAGGTCTCGCATACTTGATTTTGATCTAGGATGTACAAAGTCTTCATGAATTGTTGGGCCTGGCCCAGATGGGGCATTTTTGAGCAGGAAGGATTTTGAGAACTGAGGAGCTGAGCACAGTTAAGTTGGAACAATTTTGGGATAAGTTTTGGTATGCTACGAAGTTGCGCATAGCGCAATGTCGGAAGAACTGTGAAGACAGTGCTGTGAGGAGAACAGTGCTGTGATGTGTCGGTCAACAGAAGATCCAGCTAAGCAAAGTGTTGGACATAAGACGTCACAGATTTTGGTTAGGTCATCGGAGATCTATTTTTGGCAAAGAGGCTTAACAACTACCAAGCGGTGGGTAGGTGCAGATCGGGAGGTAGGTGACTGATCACACAAACAGAGAACTACTACTTGAACTAGTAATCTAAGGCCGTGAAAGAAGGAACAGCTCGGGGGAAGCAACCCGTTGGTGCGTGCGTGACAGAAGATCCTCTACTAGACATCAGCAGTCAGGTTTTGGGAAAACCGTGACAGTTTTGTAAACCTAAGGGTTTTTCCTTCGTAATGTAAAGACATGACCTACTGGCATGATCTATATATAAGGAATTTTTGTATAGGAAAGGGTTACTTTTTGTACTTGGGTATTGTTGAACATTGTTAGAATCTTTGAGCAAAAAGCTATTGCAAAGGCTTTGCAGCTGAGTAGGCAGAGACCTAATTTTGAGGAAGAAAAACGTCTGCAGCTGAGTGCGCAGACGAAGAACTGCTGCACCTTTCTTACGATAATAAAACAACAGTTCTTGTGGACATAGCTTCCCATCCGGGGGAGTGAACCATGTTAAATCTTGTATTATGTGATTGCTATGTATGGTTGCCATTATTTAGTTGTTTGAATTATTTACAGTATGAATGCTTGAAGTTACAGTTATCTGGTATATGTTTACTTTTATCTGTATTCACCGCGGAAGGGATGGAATAAGATGTTAGGTAGCTCATACATGGATAAATGTTAATGATCAACATCTCGAAGTATTTGGTTGCATGAACTTGTTAAATAATCACAGAGTAATTGTTAAGGTAAGATCGCGATATCAGAGCGCGCAACATCGCACATTTCACTTATTTACATAAGTAATAAACGTTAATCGGTCTAAGTATTGTTGAAACGAGTAAGGACAAAGAAGTAAGGGTGAGTGGAAGTGATCAAGTATTGTAGTCGTCGTGTGGTCTAGTTGACGCGCCGATCCATTAGAAGTGCTGCGCGATAAACTGTTGATAGCTTGTTGTCTTAGGCTAGAAGTAACCCCACTTCACAATATGTGGATGCACTGGTTGCGCAAGCATCCTTGCTTGCCGTAGTACTTGATGCAAAGTAGAAGACTTCACGCGGTCATTGACCACAATGCGTAGTCTGTCACCGTGCTGCACATTAACCAGTTTAAACTCTCAGATCACAAGGTTCTGGAAAACTGCTTCTGCAACCACCCCCTCAGCTTTGCCTTGGGTGAGACCTCAGGATGCTTGCAGTTTGTTGCTGAAAGGGCCGGTGAATAGGGGTTTTCTTGGTATCTTGCACCGCGAAGTACCTGGGTCTACATTGGAAAAACCTTTAGATCAGAATAAACACCAACAAATGGTTCTGTTTCCGCGCTAAGACTCAGTGATGCGATAGTGTATTTGAAAAAATTGATGTGCGAAGAAAAATACAAGCTCCCATTGGGTTCAGACAATTGGGACCTAGAAAAGAAAGATATCTAGGCTTGGTCTGATAATATCGAAAGAGATTTTGCAAAGAAAGAAAACAGACACCCACGTCTATCTGACGTAGAGTGGTTGAACAGATACTTGTGGAGGGATATCCACGAGATTTTTTGGGTGTCGTTTCCAAATGAGCTCCACGAGTGGATATCGCACCTCGCAGAAAGAAAGAATTATTCTCAAGGAGGAGTACCTACATAGTGGAGTCTAGAGCTTACTGAACAACTCAAAACAATAGACAACCCACTGTCGCGAGCAGTTGACTTCTGGGTTGATAACATACTAAAAGGATTTGTGACTGAGTTTGTTGTAGACACGCTGAAGTCCTATAGCCAAGCTGAACCTTATTTTTTCAAAGGATTCAGAGGTAAGTTCCTGAACAACCTCAGTCTATACATTAAAATGCTTTTAGATGAGAAAGGTGTTTTACGAATGCAGTAGTAATTCTGAATCTGTCATGGTAGAAAATAGATATATTGATTCTAACGAAGAAAACCATACTTTGAGAAGTGGAAAGAGACATAATCTTACTAGTGAAATGAATCCCAGAGGATCTAAAAACCACATAAATATAGAAATCCCGTGTGACCTTAATAATCATACTACTCAATTATCAAGCACCATCCAGCGTATTACACCTCAGAATCCATCAATCCAGAACCCACCCGCTACGAGCATCGCGCAACCCACCCCACAGAACATCAATACTAGTAGCACCGCAGGAGCCAGTACTCATACCGCCACGACTCATACCATTCCACAGCATACCATATCTAGCACGACCCAACAGCCTGCATCTATTGTTGTTGCAGGGAACTTGTTGCAGAACCATACACAATCTGGAAGGAGGATGATTGATAATGATATAAAACTGCCAATATTCAAAGGAACAGGTCTAGAAGACCCTGATCAACACTGGTTTCTATGTGAAGCTATTTGGAGTGTCAAGCAAGTTACATATGATGCTATAAAGAGAACACAGCTCATCACTACTTTTAGAGATAGCGCGCTGCATTGGTTTATGAAGTATTCTCAAGCACAGCCGAGAACCCTAGTAGATATCAAGACCGCGATCACAACAGAGTTTAAGAAACCCAAATCAGAATCACAGTGCATAACAGAATTGAAAGAAATCAAGCAGAAACCTATTGAATCGGTCTGGGAATTCGACCAAAAATTTAAAACATTATTGGACCAAGTGAGCTTTGTTACAGCTCCGCAACAACACCAAGAATGGTTCATTGCTGCACTGTTGCCCCATATCAGACAACCACTAATGCAACAGAAAGTTGTGTCACGGGTAGAGGCCTTGGAGATCGCGATGAAGCTGGAAGCTTCACCAATCGGAGAGAGTAGTTCTAGGATGTTACAGATCCAGAACCAGTTGGCTACCTTGACATTAGAATTGCAAGGTATGAAGAATGGAAAGGAACACAAACATGAAAAAAGACATGAAGTTTGGTTCACAGGATGCAAAGGAGAAGGCCACACCAGAGAACACTGCCTTCTATTTCAAGATTATCTTAATAGTGGTGCACCAAGCCCAATTAATATGAATCAAAGCCAGGTGCCGTGGTGTGAAATTTGTAGAACCAGAGGACACCGGCCTGAGGATTGTTACCTTATATAGAAATATGTCAAAACACTTAAAAACTTATACTGTAATTTCTGTAAGTCAGTTGGACATGATGAGTCTAACTGTTGCGCTTATGAGCTAATGAATGAAAGAAAGCGAGATATGGATGCAATGCGAGGTGCTAGTATGTACCGCGTTCAAGAAGAAAACCCACCCAAACAGGAGAACACCCACTATGATCAGGGTGCATATAGAGGTCGAGGAGGTGGATACCGCGACAGAGGAAGAAATTATGGCCCAGCTCAAGGAAGAGGCCGAGGCCAGGTAATATGCTATAAATGTGGCTAGCCAGGTGACGTATCTAGAGATTGTACTGATCCATGCACAACATATAACTATTGTAAATCATTTGATCATGTTATTGAAGACTGCCCTGTGCTTGAGGTAGAAATGCAGAAGCAGAGAAGGATAGAAACTCTGAACCCTAACATTCAGTTGATCGTAGCAGAGAATAGACCTATAGATCCAAGTATAAATGTAGTGACGCGCAGTGGCACGGATACAGGAAAAGATAGAAGTGCATAAGCCTCAACTTATGGAACAACTGATATTAAAAAGACCCCTGGAGAAATAGTATGGATTAGAAAATCTCCTGGAAAAGCACCTCCTTTGAACTTAAAGAAAAATAAAGAAGTATTTGAGGAAGCGCGGTACACGTTCAAACAACCACCACCTACTTCACCAAGAATCCCGTTGCGTAGCGAAGTACCGCAGATAGAAGACATGCCACTGGCATATGACCAGACGCGCGTTGTACCAGATACAGCCACTTCAGTTGCGCAATTCCTACGGAGCTGTATCAAATTGTTAAAGAACAAAGACACTCTTATGGAATTTGAAAAACTGATAAATCAATATGAATCACACAGTGAGAGAAGGACTGGCCATGGCGCAGTACATAACATTAGGAGTCCCAAAAGAACCAGGAGGGAAATGCGGTTCACTGCACAGATTGGAGACTTTGAGATGGACGAGATCATTCTTGATCTCAGATCTGAAGTAAATGTATTGACCAAGCAGACATGGCAGGCGATGGTAAAACAAAAGTTACAGTGGTCACCTATATAGTTAAGAATGGCTAATCAAGGCATAGTTATACCGTTGGGGAGGTTACCCAATACCATTGTCGACATTGATGGAGTTCGAAGTTATACAAACTTTGAAGTAATGGAAATCGTGGATGATAATAATCCTTATCTGGCATTGCTGGGTATAGATTGGGAAATGACAAACTCCACCATCATAAATCGGAAGACAATGAAAATGATATTTGAAGGCAATGACATAAGGATTGTCACACCATTGGATCCTTCGCAGGGGGAGAGATATGTTGAACCAATTCAAGAAGAGTACAAAGCTCAAGATCTTGACCGTATCTATAATATGACAACAAATGCTGCGGATTATACTCATCCTACTGCGTTTGGAACGCTCAGCTGGTGCTGTGATAGTTCTTGTATCTCAGACTCTGAGGAAGGATTAGAAAACGCGCAGCACAGAATGTATGGAGTACCTGCCAGGAGATGCGCAACAATTACAAAGTCACTCCGTTGGATTGGAAAGCAGGTAAGTCCAATCCCCACTTATGATGGTACAATTAACGTCTATTCATTTATCAAAGAATACACTGCAGCAATTGTAGATGAACATCGCGTCTTAGCATTAGACATGGCACTGCAAGAAACACCTGCCAGATGGTGGGCTATGCATAAAAAGACATTGACAACTTGGGACCAGTGCATAATAAAACTACAGATCAGATTCGCTGATAAGGTTACACTACCATTTGAGAAATATAATGACCAGATGGATCCAAAGGATCATATTGCAGCCTGTGCAAAAGCTTGCGAAGAAAGACCACAGACATAATGGGTACATCTCTTTGTGCATACATTGGAGGAGCCTATTCCAAAGAAATGATATCTAGAAGAGGAGCTATGCAGAGGAACCGCGGATTGGTCTGTCCTCACTGCAAGCTTCCAGAAGGAATTTAGCTTTGAAGATCATCCTACTATGAATGACGCGCTGCAGCTTATCAAAAGAAAGATATTTAGACTAGATTGCACAGAGGAAAACATGACACTAGAAGAGTTTTTTGAAGCAAACAACATACTTGCTAGTCTACAACCAGATTGGACAGAGCAAGTAGAGAAGGCCTTGGACTGTTATAACTTAGCCGAAAAAGTTGAAGATAAGGACAATAGCGATGAGGAGGACCCGCACAACATAAAGATTCATGAATCAGAAGGAACGCACGAAGTAGAAGGAGCTCCACTGGAAATTCTGGATATGAGTGGACCGGTTAAAACAAAGAAAGTGAACATCGACACCAGTGAAGAATCGAAGTTCACAGCAATAGGAGACTGCTAGGATGACGATACAATTGCGGAGATCACAGGTATATTACAGGAATATCAGGAAATATTCCCGACCAAGTTCATAGAGATGAAAGGCATTCTGGGAGACTTAGGAGTGACGAGAATTCCTCTTAATCCTGGTGCGAAACCTATAAAGAAAAGGCCATATAGATTGAATCCGTGCTACAAAGAACGAGTTAAGGTAGAACTCGACAAGATGCTCGATGCACGGATCATTGAGCCCATTGAAGAATCTGAATGGATAATCCTGATGGTTTTCCAAGACAAGAAAACAAAGGGTGAGATCAGGATCTGTGTTGATCTCAGAAAGCTGAATGATGCTTCAATGCATGACCCATTTCCTACTCCTTTTACCGACGAAGTACTTGATAACGTTGGAGGGAATGAGGCATACTCTTTTATTGATGAATTTTCTGGATACCATCAGATAAGAATTGATACGACTGATAGGCACAAGACATATTTTTCCACATAATGGGGATCATTCCAATATACAGTGATGCCTTTTGGCCTGAAGAACGCACCAACTATATTTTCTAGAGTGGTGATCACAGCATTTAAAGAATTCATACATAAATTTTTAGAGGTTTACTTTGATGATTGGACCATTTTTGGGCTACTGAAGAACCATGCCGCGAACCTCAGGATGATGCTGGAAACATGCAGACAGCATCAAGTTTCTTTGAATCTAAAGAAATGTATTTTTTGTGTTCCTTATGGGATTCTATTGGGGCACATAGTCTGTAAACAGGGCTTGATGGTTGATACTGCAAAGATCGCAGTTATTGTAAATTTGCCTACACCTAATTCAGTTAAACAATTGCGCATTACACTAGGGCATACCGGCTACTACAAAAAATTCATAAAAGGGTATGCGTAGATAACCGCAACAATGGAGAAGCTTTTAAAGGAAGATGCACCATTCATTTGGAATGAGGACTGTGAGAAAGGATTTGACACATTGAAAGAGAAAATGGTCACTGCGCCGATCCTAGTTTTTCCAGACTGGAAAAAGTCATTTCACGTCCATATTGATGCTTCATGTATAGCATTGGGTGTTGTTCTTGCTCAGCCAGGAGAAGGAGGCATTGATCATCCCATTGTATTTTTTAGCAGAAAGCTATCATCTACTGAGAAGAATTATACCATTATTGAAAAAGAAGGACTCGCAATGGTATATGCGCTACAAACATTTAGACACTATTTGCTTGGTATGCACTTCTCTATGTTTACTAACCATTCTGCATGGAAATACCTGGTCAATAAGCCGGTGTTAGGGGGGCAGATATGCAGATGGTTTCTACTATTCCAAGAGTATGATTTTGAAATAGTGGTTAAGCCAGGCAGGTTAAACTTAGGACCTGGTCATCTGTCCAGGATTGAGTCAGGAGAAGAGCCTACGAATCTTGAAGACAATCTGCCCGACGCGCAGTTTTTCACTATACAGGTCGCCGATGAGTATTATCAAGACATTATTGACTTTCTAACTAAAAGGTTCACACCTGAACAATTCACTACGCAGCAGAAGAAGCAGCTGGTAGTGCGAGTCGCAGACTTCACCATTACTGTAGGGAAACTGTACAAATTAGGACCTGATGAAGTACTGCAAAGGTGCATATTGGAGCATGAGAAGCCATATTTATTGGTCGATGCACATTCAGGAGCATCAGGAGGCCACTATGCAGGAAGGGCTACTACGCAAGACTATGGTGGCCAACAATCCACAAAGATTCGAAGGAACATTGCTAGAGCTACGATGTTTGTCAAAGGACAGGGAAGCTGTCAAGAAGAGATGAAATTCCATTGAATCCTCAGCTGACCTTACAAGCATTCGAAAAATGGGCAATTGATTTCGTGGGACCTATCAACCCACCGGGGAAAATAACTGGTGCGAGGTACATTATTACTGCAACTGACTACCTCACCAGATGGGCAGAAGCAAAACCAGTAAAAGACTGCACCGTAGCCACAGCTGCCGAGTTTATCTTTGAGAACATCCTTACACGATTTGGATGCCCAAAAATTTTGATGAGTGATCAAGGCACTCATTTTCTGAACAAAACTATTAAAGCTTTGACCAAAGAGTTCTACATCCATCATCAGCGCAATACGCCTTATCATCCAAAAGCGAATGAAACTGTTGAAGCGTTCAATAAAGTACTCGAGAATGCGCTAACCAAGATATGCAACGTAAACCGCGATGACTGGGACCTACGCATTCCATATGTATTATGGGCATACAGAACAACATGCAAGAAATTAACTGGACATACACCTTTCAGATTGGCTTATGGGAAGGAAGCAATAATGCTAATGGAGTATATTATTCCCAGTTTGAGAATAGCTGCATTTACAGGGATGGCAGATGCAACACTGGAAGAAAGGATGTTACACTTGGTTGGTTTGGAAGAGGATCGCTTCATCGCAGGCTTCCACCAACAAGTACAGAAAGAACGTGAAAAAGCATGGCACGATTGCCATATCAAGAGCAAGTCTTTCCAGGTAGGTGATCTAGTCCTCCTGTACGTTAGTAAATTCATGAAGTTTCCGGGGAAGTTTAAAATGCATTGGCTTGGGCCATACACTATTATCCATGTTACTAAGGTGGCGCAACCCAGCTAGCTACTTTAGCCGGTGATACATTACCAAATTTGATAAATGGAAGCAGACTAAAGATTTACCGCGATAGTCCTACTTCGTAGCATCCAGTATGATTAAGAGGAAGGGGAAAATTTCTAAGTGCCAAGTACAGTTGGAATTGGGCACTAGAAACTGTGAAAGAGTCTGTACACAAAGTTGTAGAGATATATCCATGTACCGCGCAACATTGCTAAGGCTACGCGTAAAAAATAAAAATAAAAATAAATAACTAAATAAAAGAGAAAAGAAAAGAAACAATGCACTGTTGCGACATTGAAAAGGAAACCCTGAAGAGAAAAGAAATTAGACACCGTGAAGTAACTGCGCAGGACCAAAGATGACCTGCCGCGCAGTTCGACGCAAGGCTAAAAAAAAATAGTCGTTACAGTGTCAGTCGGAAATATAGTCGTTATGCAGTACTTTCCTACCGACTGCTCGGGCATTTAAACCACATCTAGCTGTTCAGAACGACTTAATGAGGGAATTGACCGAAGCATCTGCCAGATTTGGCTAACGGATACTACATTTAATGCTTATCTAACCGTTAAGGGGTGCGGAGGGGGATCTACTGCGCCTATAAATAATACAGGAGTTAGACTCGCGGGCATTACCAAAACACTTAGAAATTCTTGCGGACATTTTTTTCTGAGTTAGTTCTGCAAGTTATCCACTAGTTTGTCGAGTAGTGTGCAAGTGAATGTCACAAAAATCCTTTGTTGACAAGGATTTCATGGTCGAAGAGACTGTGAGGTTGTTCCAATACAGAGGGATTGACGGGTTAATGAGAACCCCAAACAAGAAAGTCATCACTGAACCAGAACAGGGTCCAAGAATATCACCGAGACACGTCCCCTTAATGCAAGACAAAGGAAAAATCCAGTAGGGCCGAGAACAAAGATACCAAAGACAAGTTCGGTGGGGAAAAATAAGCCCATTGCCGATAAGGAGATACCTTTAACTATGACCCCAGATTATATCTCACCGCATGCACCAGATGCACCGGCCATTAAACTACTGAAGATTCCAAAGTATGAGATACCACTCTCGCCGATATCAAAGCATGTTGAGGTGGACCAAAATCTATTGGGTAAGCTTCCCAAATGTAAATGGGAGGACTATGATCTTCTTGCAAGGCAGAAGGAGAAGCCTAGCGAGCTGAGGTTTCCACAGTTCCAGCCCGACAAATACATGTGATGGAAGAAGAATGTAAAGGCGACCTCACTTTGGTCATGGAAAGCTAGTTGTCCAGAGTAGCCAAGTCAGGGCTACTAAACTTGCTCAGGCTCCCACATTTTGACAGATCACCGGAGCTCAATGCGGTGGTGCGAACTCTGATCGCATGCATCCACCAGGGATATTTATGGCTTGACCATAATATAGACCCAACGATTGACTTAATCCATCGGATAACTGGGTTGAGCAAAAGAGGAGTAGACCCAAGGAAGTTATTTCAGGGGAAAAGCAAGGATAAAGAGGTAGCTGCGTTAATGAAGCAAACACAGTCTGTTGTCAAAGGGAAGCGAGGCTTCCAAACGGATGACATAAATGACCAAGCAATAAGGTGTTGATGTATATGTAACTTCGGAATGTATTTCATTTATATATTTATTGTACTCCTATAGAGATGTATTATTCCTCTATACGGAAGTGTCGTCATTTGTATTGACAAGTGTCGCAAGTATGTTAACTTGCCGATGGGTTATTAGACCACCTTGTAAGGGGTAGGCCTGATATAATGTAATATGAAGTTATTGTACCTAGCTAGACAAGTCGGCCCCATAAGGTTATTGGGCAAACAAGACAAGTATAAATAGAGATCGGGAGATCTCTATTTGGATCACTTCAGAACTCACACTTCCTTCACTCGGAAATTGGTGCACATGTGAGGAGGAGGATCAGCTGCTAAGAGGAGTCTATCTCTTGTACTTTGGTTGTGCTATTGCTCTATCTATCTCTGAGGAAGTTGTGGGGTTTTTCACCTTAGGGTTTTCCCCATGGAAACTCTGTGTGTCTATTGTCTCTCATGCTTTTTCTTCTTGTGATGATTGACATGCTTGTTATGATTGATATGCATTGATATACTGTACATGTTATTCTCTCAGTAAAGATCCTAGAGTATTGTGAATTAATGCTCAAAATTTAACACAGTATCAGAGCTAACCTGAGAAGAAGACATTGTGCAGTGATGGAAATTAAGGTTTCTTGCTTATTGGGTTTCTCTCCACAGATTTTGGAAAAGCAGTATAGTAGATTGACTCTACTCATTAGGGAGAATCTATCTGTCCAATCATAATTCAATTATGAGCATTTTCATATTTGGCCCTAAAAATTAGGGTTTCCACAAAAATAGGAATTTCTGAAATCTGAAGACATAGCTGGAAGATCCTTGGAAAAATCAAAGTTTAGAGATTTGGATCGATATTTTTGGCTGGGTAAATCTTCGGGAAACTCAAACCCTAATTCAAGGTCCTCCCTAGTGAACCTAGGAAAACTAAAAGGCATTTCTGAAGGGTGAAGCTTTGCAGATCTCAAATTCTAAATACACCAAGCTGATCAGATCATCAAGGCACATCTTTCTATCCTTTCAGAAAGTTGAAATTCACTTTTTGAATTTTTAGGGTTTTTTTGACAAACCCTAATCCAGGACCAGATCTAGTTTTCAGCAAAGCAAGTGGTAAGACCTAAATCTCTTCTATTTCCATTTGAAGTACTCTTTAAGATGTCTCACCACACCAATATTGAGGATAAGCTTGAAGGGGATGATAAATTTTGAGCGTGACAGTATAGGATTGGGTTAATCCTGGAAGAAAATGAATTGGACTCCTACATCAGCTCTGAGGTCCCTATCCCATAGGATGAAGAGGCTAAGGTTTTGCATAAAAAGAACTTGGTCAAGGCAAAGAGAATCATTGCTGATTCTATCAAAGACCATCTCATACCACATGTGTCATCTCTAAAGACACCCAAGGAGATGTTTGACTCCTTGACCAAGTTATTTGAAGGGAAGAACATAAATCGAAAGATGACTCTGTAGAATCAATTGAAAGGGGTCAAGATGTTGAATGGAGAGACCATTCAATCTTACTTCTCCAAGGTCTCTCAGATCAAGGAACAACTTGAAGCTGTGGATGAAGTAGTGGACAATGGTGAAATTGTTATGACCACTCTGAATGGCCTACCTAGGTCATCGGACTCCTTTATTCAAGGAATCTGTGCAAGAAAGAAATTGATCTCCTTCAGTAGACTGTGGAAGGAATGCTCTCAAGAAGAAGCTAGGCTTGTGGCACGAGAAGAAAAGATGGGGAATGGAGATCAAGCTCTCACAGCTCACACCAAGGGAAGCAAGGTTAAGAGGGAGAAATATCATAACAAGAAACATTCTCACCCTTATCACAAGAAGAAAGATCTATCTTGTATTCGATGTTTCGAATGTAATGAAATGGGACACTTTGCTTCAAATTGTACCAAGAAGAAGAAAGACAACAACTTCAACAAGAAGAAGAAGAATAACAAAAGAAGATATCATGCTCATGCTGCTGAGGATGATGAACCTTCCAGGAAGAAAGCTAGAGCAGAAAGTGATGATGATGACTCATCAAGCGAAGAAGAGTATGTTCTAATCTCTGCTCTCACAGGTACTATCTCTCATGGTTGTAATGATTGGTTAATTGACAGTGGGGCTTCCAAACACATGAATGGGTTTAAAGAATCTTTTGTAAGCCTATCTGAACATGAATCACCCCATAAGGTGAAACTTGGGGATGACTATCAATACCCTATCAAAGGAAGGGGGGAAGCCTCCTACAAATTAGAATCTGGAAAGTCCTTAAAGATGAAAGATGTGCTATTTGTACCTGGGATCAAGAAGAATCTACTCTCCATCTCTACATTAGATGCAAAAGGTATGAGAGCTGCATTTGTAGATGGCCAAGTCCTAATGTGGCCAAAGTGTAAAACTATTGATGATGCAGTGGTGATTGGAGAGCAATAGGGAGGATTGTATAAATTGAAGGGACAACCTGAACATGCCATGGTGCATGATTCCATGGAGCCAAGTGAATTTTGGCATAGAAGAATTGCACATATGCACTACAGAGCATTACCAATTGTAAGTAAGGTTGTAGAAGGTCTTCTTGAAATTAAGACCAAGCATGAAGGTGTTTGCAAAGGATGTGCAAAAGGAAAGAACATAAAGAAGGCATTTCCAAGCAGTGAAAGCAAGGAAAAAAGTATCTTGGAAATTATCCACTCCTATGTATGCGGCCCGATGTCATCCAATTCTCTGAGTGGGTATGTTTACTATGTCACTTTCATTAATGACTTCTCTAGGAAGACTTTGGTTTACTTCTTGAAGAAAAAAGATGAAGTGTTGGATAAGTTCAAGGAATTCAAGACCTTGATGGAGAACCAAACTGATAAGAAGATCAAAACATTCAGATCCGACAATGGTGGAGAATTCACCTCAGGTGACTTCAAGAAGCTATGCAGTGATTCAGGGATTAAGAGAGAGTTGACTGCTCCTTACAATCCACAACAGAATGGAGTTGTAGAAAGAAAGAATCGAACAATCATGGAAGCAACAAGGGCAATGCTGCATGACCAGGATCTATCTATGCATCTATGGGAAGAAGTAGCTAGGACAGCTGTATATGTGCAGAACAGAACACCCCACAAGATATTGGACAACAAGACACCAGAAGAGGTCTTCTCTAGTAAGAAACCTGAAGTCAGTCATCTCAGAATATTTGGTTGTCCAGTATACACTCATGTCCCAAAAGAAAAGAGGGCCAAGCTAGATCCTTCAAGAAATAAGGGTATCTTTGTGGGTTACAGTGAAAGCTCGAAGGCTTACAGGATACACTTTCTAGGGTTCAAGAAGATTGATGTCAGCAGGGACATAACATTTGATGAAAACTTAGCATTCGTCAAATCAAGGAAGACACCTGTTGAAGTTTATGAAGAACCTAAGGAAACTAGATTTCAAGACACTACCATGACTGAAGCAATTCCAAATGTTGATCATGAAATTGAAGATTCGCAATAGCCAGTAGATCCACCCCATGAGAATAACTCTCACAAAGAAAACCTACATGGGCTAGAGAGCTCATTCAAGATGCAGAAAGATATGGCATTCCAGAAGAAGAACATAGAGCAAAGAAGATAACTAGATCACATACCAGCTATGTTGCTTTACTCTGTGATATCATGAACAAAGAACCTTCCAATTATGAAGAAGAAGCGGAAAAGAAAGAATGGAAGGATGCCATGGTCGAAGAATACCAATCAATAATGAAGAATGATGTTTGGGATGTTGTCCCAAAACCTGAAGGGAAGTCTGTTGTGACTTCCAAATGGATCTACAAGATCAAGCATGCTGCAGATGGTAGCATAGAGAAATACAAGGCAAGATTTGTAGCTCGTGGCTTCTCTCAGAAAGAGGGAATAGATTATGAAAAAAAATTTGCTCCTGTAGCCAGGTACACTTCCATTAGAAAAGTACTCGGTCTGGCTGCAGTGATTAAATGGAAGATACACTAGATGGATGTCAAGACTGCTTTCTTGAATGGTGTAGTCGAGGAGGAAGTGTATGTGGAGCAACCACTCGGTTTTGAAACACATGATAGGAAGTCATATGTGTGCAGATTGAAGAAAGCCTTGTATGGCTTGAAGCAAGCTCCTAGGACTTGGTATGGTAGGATGGACAGTTTCCTATCCAGTTTGGGCTTTACCAAGAGTAAAGCAAATTCCAACCTTTATTACAAGGTTGAGGAAGGCAATCCAGTGATACTACTTTTGTATGTGGATGATATGTTTGTAACAGGTAATGATAGTCTGATTGCCGATACCAAGAGGAAGCTTGTAGCCGAGTTCGAGATGAAGGACTTGGGGATGATGCATTGTTTTCTAGGCATGGAGGTGTGGCAGAGTGCAGATGGTATCTTCCTTGGACAAGGGAAGTATGTAGTAGAGATCCTAAAGAGGTTTGGGATGATGGACTGCAAGGCCATGGACACACCTATGGCATCTAACCTGAAGCTTCTGTGTGATGCTTCATCTGATCCGATTGATGTCACTATGTATCGTCAGATGATTGGGTCCTTGATGTACCTGACGAACACTAGACCAGATATTTGCTTTGCAATGAACACATTGAGCCAGTTCCTGACGGCCCAGAGGTGTTCACCTGGTTGCTGTAAAGCATATTCTGAGGTACCTGAAGGGTACAATTGACTATGGGCTCAAGTATGATGTGAATCAAAAGTTTAACCTACAGGGTTATGTTGATTCAGATTGGGTAGGTAGTGCTGCAGATAGGAAGAGCACATCTGGGTGTTGCTTCAGTATGGGATCAGGCGTGATCTCTTGGTTTAGCAGGAAGCAGTCCTGCATAGCATTGAGTACAGCCGAGGCAGAGTATGTTGCAGCATGTTTGGCTAGTTGTGAGGCAGTATGGATCCGGAAGCTACTATCTAAGTTATTTGATCTCCCATTGGAGGCTACCGGTATATTTTGTGACAACCAGAGTTGTGTGAAGCTGTCTGAGAACCCAGTGTTCCACAATAGGTCGAAACACATAGAGATCAAATATCACTATATTAGGGACATGGTGCAAAGAGGAGCAGTGAAGCTCCTGTATGTTGCGACAGATGAGCAGATTGCAGATGTGCTGACGAAGCCACTAGCAAGAGTGAAGTTTGAGTACTTCAGAGAGAGGCTTGGTGTCCTCCAGATCGATGACACTTCGAGGAAGAAGTGATGGAGACATTTGCTGAAGCCATTCCAAGCATGGTGGAAGGAGGATCTTTCACATGGCTATGGATGTAAGGGCTGGATGATGAGCATCAGGATGATGCTCCAATTACTGCTCTATATGTCCATCCTGTTGGATGCTGGATATGATTAGTTGGATCATTTATATGTATATGTATGTATGCATCATGTTGGATGCTTTGATCAGTGTGATCATGTATTTGTATATGAATCATGTTGGATGCTTTGATCAGTGTGATCATGTATTTGTATATGCATCATGTTGGATGCTTGATATGATCAGTTGGATCATGGATTTGTATCAGGTGGATACTTGTATGATCAGGTAGATCATGTACTTATGTATGTATCAGGTGGATGCATTATGTATGTATCAGGGGGATGCATTATGTATATCAGGTGGATGCATTATATGATCAGGTATATCATGTATGATGATATGTATCAGGTAGATACTTTGTATGCATCATATGGATATATTGTTTGATCAGGATGATCACAGATGACGAGCTTCAGGATGTTGCTCCAGATGATATGCATCAGGTTGATACTATGTTGATGATCAGGATGATCACAGATGACGAGCTTCAGGATGTTTCTCCAGATGATACGCATTAGGTTGATGGTATGATGATGATCAGTTTGATCATGTGATGATGTACATCAGGATGATATATGGTGAGTATCGGTTTGATACTTTATGGCCATGGACAGGTTGTGCAGGTAGCATAGAAAAGACCCTTTAAAAACCGGATAGGTAGAGTGGTGTGCTTGTAACATCTTGGGTTTCTCTATCGAGATCCGGACAGGTAGAGCGGTGCGCTCGTAACATCCTGGGATGCTCTGAGTAGGTTTTGCTACAATTTCACATAGAAAATATCCTTTAAAATTCGGACAGGTAGAGCAGTGTGCTCATAACATCCCGGGATGCTCTATCGAGATCCAGAAAGGTAGAGTGGTGTGCTCGTAACATCATGGGATCCTCTGAGTAGGTTTTGCGAAAGTTCACACAGAAAAGATCCTTTAAAATTTGGACAGGTAGAGCGATGTGCTCGTAACATCCTGGGATGCTCTATCGAGATCCAGACAGGTAGAGCGGTTTGCTTGTAACATCCTGGGATGCTTTGAGTAGGTTTTGTGAAGGTCAACATGTAAAAGATCCTGGGAGATCCGATAGGTTGAGCAGTGTGCTCGTAATCAATCCTGGGATGCTCTTTCGAGGTTTTGTTGATGCATGTAATGAGTCCTGAGTATTCCACAGTATGGCCAGTGGTGATGAAAACCTACAGGTGGTGGGCCTACATCTAGTATGAAAAAGGACTGGCTCTGTAGAACTTCCTATGATGAGTAGATTCAGAGATTGATTGAGATAGCAGTAGCAGTAACGATGACGATGATTCACTGATGATGATCCAGAGAAGAAGACTTGTGCTAGATAATCTGTGTCTAGAAATACCTTCCTATTTAAGAGGGAGTGTTGATGTATATGTAACTTCGGAATGTATTTCATTTATATATTTATTGTACTCCTATAGAGATGTATTATTCCTCTATACGGAAGTGTCGTCATTTGTATTGACAAGTGTCGTAAGTATGTTAACTTGCTGATGGGTTATTAGACCACCTTGTAAGGGGTCGGCCCGATATAATGTAATATGAATTTATTGTACCTAGATAGACAAGTCAGCCCCATAAGGTTATTGGGCAAACAGGATAAGTATAAATAGAGATTGGGAGATCTCTATTTGGATCACTTCAGAACTCACACTTCCTTCACTCGAAAAGTGGCGCACATGTGAGGAGGAGGATCAAATGCTAAGAGGAGTCTATCTCTTGTACTTTGGTTGTGCTATTGCTCTATCGATCTCTGAGGAAGTTGTGGGGTTTTTCACCTTAGGGTTTTCCCCACGGAAACTTTGTGTGTCTATTGTCTCTCATGCTTTTGCTTCTTGTGATGATTGACATGCTTGTTATGATTGATATGCATTGATATACTGTACATGTTATTCTCTTAGTAAAGATCCTAGAGTATTGTGAATTAATGCTCAAAATTTAACATAAGGTTTGTCACACAGCTGTTAGCAGGAAAAATTCTCAGAAATTGCAGACCGTTAGAAGTCTTTGCAGGCACAGTACTAGTCGACGCTGCAGCCGTCGAGGGAGAAGAATTTAATTAGTGTCAATTCTTACTGAATGAGTTCCTAGAGGAACTAAATGACACTCAAATCAATGGTGGATACTTCCATTTCAACTGGCTAATAGTATTGATCGCCTTCCATCAACAGTTGCTGGAGGTAGAGAAGGAAGTGAAAGAAAAGCAAGAAGCACTGGAAATGATGGGTGAAGAAATTAAGGCGCTACCAGCAAGAGATAAGCTGCTAAAATATAGAGAAATCAACACCCTCAAGAAGGAAGTGGAAGCCTTACGTGAGAAAGAGACAGAAATGGGCGATAAGTCACAGCCATTGTTAGAAGAGGCCGGCACAATCTCGTAGGAGATTGAAGAAAAGTTAAAGGAGTTGCACTAGAATCAAGAGCAGGTGGACGGCCAAATCGACCACGAGATAACATATGAGATGCTGGAAACAGTCGGGCAAATTGAGCAAGATACGAAGACTGTGGTAGAAAAACTGATCGGCACATTCAATGAGTTTGCTGCGAAGATCACTCCACAATCAGCGGAACACCTTGAAGAAGTTGCAGGTGGCTCGGGGGCGAGCCACATGTAAGTGTCAGGGGCCTGTTGGGCCTGGCCCAAGTGGGGAATTTTTTAGCAGGAAGGATTTTGAGAACTGCGGAGTTGAGCGCAGTTAAGTTGGAAAAATTTTGGGATAAGTTTTGGTATGCTGCGAAGTTGCGCATAGCGCAGTGTCAGAAGAACTGCGAAGACAATGCTACAAGGAGAACAGTGTTGCGATGTGTCGTTCAACAGAAGATCCAGCTAAGCAGAGTGTTGTACAGAAGACAGCACAGATTCTGGTTAGGTCATCAGAGATCTATTTTTGGCAAAGAGGCTCAATAACTACCAGGTGGTGGGTAGGTGCAAATCGGGAGGTAGGTGACTGATCACACAAACAGAGAACTACTACTTGAACCATTCATATAAGGCCGTGAAAGAAGGAACAGCTCGGCGGAAGCAACACGTTGGTGCGTGCATGACAGAAGATCCGCTACCACACATCAGTAGTCCGATTTTTGGAAAACCGTGACAGTTTTGTAAACCTAAGGGTTTTTCCTTCGTAATGTAAAGACATGACCTATGGGCATGATCTATATATAAGGCATTTTTGTATTGGAAAGGGTTACTTTTTGTTCTTGGGTATTGTTGAACATTGTTAGAATCTTTGAGCAAAAATCTATTGTAAAGGCTCTGCAGCTGAGTGTGCAGAGACCTAATTTTGAGGAAGAAGAACGTCTGCAGTTGAGTGTGCAGATGAAGAACTGTTGCACCCTTTCCTACGATAATAAAACAACAGTTCTTGTGGATGTGGCTTCCCATCCGGGGGAGTGAGCCACATTAAATCTTGTGTTATGTGATTATTCTGTATGGTTTCCATTATTTAGTTGTTTGAATTATTTACAGTATGAATGCTTGAAGTTACAGTTATCTGGTATATGTTTAATTTTATCTATATTCACCGCGAAAGGGATGGAATAATATTTTAGGTAGCTCATACATGGATAAATGTTAATGATCGGCATCTCGAAGTATTTGGATGCATGAACCTGTTAAATAATCATAGAGTAATTGTTAAGGTAAGATCGCGATATTAGAGCACGCAGCATTGCGCATTTCACTTATTTACATAAGTAATAAACGTTAATCAATCTAAGTATTGTTGAAATGAGTAAGGAAAAATAAGTAAGGGTGAGTGGAAGTGATCAAGTATTGTAGTCGTCATGTGGTCTAGTTGACGCACCGATCCATTAGAAGTGCTACACGATAAACTGCTGATGTTGATGTATATGTAACTTCGGAATGTATTTCACATATATGTATATTGTATTCCTATAGAGATGTTATTATTCCTCTATACGGAAGTGTTGTCATTTATATTGTAAGTGTCGTAACTTATACTTGATGGGTTATTAGACCACCTTGTTTGGGGTCGGCCCTGTATAAGTCATGTGGGTCAAAGGGTTATTAGACCACCCTATTGAGGGTCGGCCATGTGGGTCAAAGGGTTATTAGACCACCCTATTGGGGGTCGTCCCAGTCAGCATTATGTTATGTGGTTAAGTTCGAGCCTACATGAGTTAGGTAAAAAGGCAAGTCAAGTCAAGTATAAATAGAGTGCGGGAGGCACTCTATTTGCTCACTCACTTCTCACACATGCACTCAAGGAGGAGTGGCGCACTTATGGAGGAGGAGGATCTGCTGCTAGGTCATGTCTATCTCTCATGGTTGTATCATTGCTCTATCTATCTCTGAGGAAGTTATTGGGGTTTTTCACCTTTATGGTTTTCCCCAAGTAAATCTTTGTGTCTCTTGTGTGCTTGCATTATTGTCTCCATGATTGATATGCTGTAGATATGCTGTACATGTTTTTCTCTCAGTTAAGATCCTAGATCAGATTGAAGTAAATTCTGAAAATTTAACATGGTATCAGAGCTAGCCTGAAAGAAGGCATGATATGGCATGTATGACACTTGTTGCACTTACGATGCTAGGGCTTGATATAGCAAAAACCAGTCATCGTAGCACTTTCGCTATAAATATGTTTTGGAGAAGTGTTCGGATCTGAAATTATTACAGGCTGAAGCTAAGATCCCCATGTACCTTGTGGCCAAAGGAAAACCTCTAATTCATTGTACTTTGTGATTTATGATCTGTACAATATAGGGTTTCTGCCTCTTCCAGATCTGAGTCAAAATCAGGTGACATTGGGAAAAAGGTCATAACTTGGGCTAGGAAGATCCCAATTAAATTTCGTGAAAAGTGAAAGGTAGTACACAGGCTGTACTATCTCAGGAAACGTTTTCAGAGGCCGAAGTTAAAACAGTGACATGTGCCACGATGTACAAGTTCGCTCTCCTGTTTTATCCCAAAACAGGTCACGTTGCGACATTTGGCATAAATATCTCTCAGAGAGTCCAATTGAGGTCAGACCTATCAGGATGGAAAGGTAACAGGCCGAGCTATCTCAGGAAACTTTTTCAGAGGCCGAAGTTAAAACAATGACACGTGGCACACCGTACAAGTTCGTTCTCCTGTTTTATCCAAAAACAGGTCACGTTGCGACATTTGGCATAACTCTCTCTCAGAGAATCCAATTGAGGTCAGACCTGTCAGGATGGAAAGATAACAGGTCAGGCTATCTCATGAAATGTTTTCAGACCCTGTGGATCGAAAAATTTAGAGGTACACCAGAAACAATCAGGTACATATTTATGTCAAAACAGAATTATTTTTGAGTACCTTCATTCATGGCTTCCAGATTTTGGGGCTTCGTAGAAAGTTGGAATTTTTGTAATCCGAGACCACGGCTGGATGCTACTCATCAAAATAGAAATTTAGAGACCAAGATCAGTATTTTTGGTTGGGCAGAAGGCCTGGCTTGATCAAACCCTAGTTCGGGACTTTGATCAGAAAAGTGGAAAATTAGGGCTTCTGTAAAAATGGGAATTTTTGAAATCTGTGACCACGGCTGGAAGCTCATCAGAAAAATAGAAGCTTAGAGCTTTGGATCAAACCTTTTGATTGGGAAGAAGAGTGAGCTTCATCAAACCCCAGTTTAGGGTCACACCCAGTGAATCCAGAAGTTTTAAAGGCAAAATTGAGGAGTGAAACTTTGTAGTTTTCAAATTCTGAATATACCAGTTTGATCAGCTCATCAAGGCGCATATTTCTATCCTTTCGGAAGTTTGAAATTCAAAGTTTGAATTTTTGGGGTTTCTCTGACAAACCCATATCCATCTCCAGGTCCAGTTCTTGCAAATCAAGTGGATAGGGTTAATAGAAGATGGATTGGTCACCTGCATAAGTGAAGAAGTTCCTGTGTCAGAGGGAGATGAGGCTAAGGCCTTACATAAGAAGATTACAAGCGATCTTGACAGGTATGACTCATCGAGGTATGTTTTGAGATTTGTTCTTGATTAAGTTTATGGTATGTTTGTCTTCATGTTATTACGGTTAGTATAATCTTGATTTTAGATTTGTCGTATCACCTTAACAAAATTATGAATGCATGATGGAAGATATTCATTGGTTAGGGTGTTGACACTTATGATTGTACTAATGCATTATGGTGTTGTATGAGGTTTATGTTGTCTACTAACATGAAAGGTACACCAAGAAAGACAAATCAAGTTCTGGTCCAAGAACATATGATCATGATAACATGAGGACAAAGATTCATCCATTGTCATGGATCTCATAGAAGATCCATTTACGAGGTATGTATAACTTGGTTTTGTAATGGTTAACCTATGAGATATACAGGTTACTAGCACAAGTCATTGAAGAAGAACAAGAAGACATCATGTAAGTATGTTAGACATAACTAGCTAGCATGCTAATCCAGGTATGTTTTTCCTATATCAAGCTAGAATCCTACCTTGTGTTAGATAATGATTATTCATGAAGTCATAGGTTTGAATAATCATGGTTGTATGCATATTATGTTTCTTACCATAATTGATGATATGACTAACCAGAAGAATCATGAAGGTATAGGTTTGAATAATCACAGGTTTTATGCATATTATATCTCTTATCTTGATTAATGATTCAACTAACCTGAAGAGTCATAGGTTTGAGTAATTACAGGTTTAGACATGTTAGGTTTCTTATGATTTGACTAACCTTAAGAATCCTACATAAACCTTGAATGCTAATTCTTATTATTTTATGTTTGAAATGATCATGACTATACATGCTTGAGATTATTGTGTTTTAATAGTATACTAATGAATGTATGATTTTATATGAGATCACAAGGATAACACAATCATGATACTAATAAGCATGCATAGGGACCAAGGATGAATATGAGTTCAAGAACAGGTAATCCAGGAAGCAAAGATCAAGAGGGAGCACACTCCAGTGGTTTATGAAAGGATGCAGATATTCAGAGGGAGTTTTCCATCTCTCTACATTCCACAACATAAAGGTGTAGAAGAAGCTACTGCAGATTAGGACTCCAGCAGCTCCTGCAAGAAAGCAAAGACTCAGAGGGAGTCCACCCAACGAACAAACAAAGATAAGTATTTTAATTATCATTTCTTGCATATGTGTTTGTTTAAATAAAATTGTTCAATGATGTATATGCTCATGTTCCTAGACTTAGGATATGTATTGTGCATATTAGAATAGTTGCATTGATGAACAGTATACTACTAATATACATGGGTAAGTGGCCTATGGCACTGTACAACATTCCATTGCTACTTATCTAGAATGAAACCTCTTTGCTGACATGTTGGGAGTTGTGCACACTCTTAACAATGTTCTGGTAGAGATTGGAAGACATCTAGAAAGTTACGGGATATGGATAAATGTTGTATTGAAGCATTGGCAAAGATAATTGCATGACTGTATGACATATTTCTTTATGTGTAAGAATTTGTTCTGAAAACTATGAGATGTTTTCTAATCATGCAATTTAACTTGTTGTGTAGGAAAGTTCGTATGCCATCTCCTACAAAAGAAGAACTACAACATTTGTTCAGCAAAGACATTGAAGTTCCCAGGATCTGGGATGAAGAAATGGAATGCCATGATCCGTCGATCATGAAGAATGATGTTTGGGATGTAGTCCCAAGACGTGAAGGGAAGTTTGTTATGACTTCCAAATGGATCTATCAGATCAAGCATGTTGCAGATGGTAGCATTGAGAAATATAAAAGTGATGAAATAGAAGATGCACCAGATGGATTTCAAGACAGCATGGTGTAGTCATATATGTGTGCAGAACTTGGTATGGTAGGATAGACAGCTTTCTATCCAGTTTGGGATTTACCAAGAATAAAGCGGATTCCAACCTTTTCTACAAGGTTGAGGAAGGCAATCCAGTGATACTACTTTTGTATGCAGATAACCTATTTGTTATAGGTGAAGATAGATTGATTGCCGACACGCAGCGGAAGCTTACTACCGAGTTCGAGATGAAGAACTTGGGGTTGATGCACTATTTGTTTTTGGCATGGAGGTGTGGCAGAGTGATGGAATCTTCCTTGGACAAGGTAAGTATGTAGTAGAGATCCTGAAGAGGTTCGGGATGATGGACTACAAGGCTATGGCCACACCTATGGCATCGAACCTGAAGCACATGTGTGATGCTTCATCTGAGCCGATTGATATCACTATGTATCATTAGATGATTGGGTCTTTGATGTACCTGACAAACACGAGACCAGATATTTTCCTTGCAGTGAACACATTGAGTTAGTTTCTGATGGATCCAAGGAGTGTTCACCTGGTTGCTGTAAAGCATGTTCTGAGGTACCTGAAGGGTACAGTGGATTATGGGCTCAAGTATGAAGCGAATCAAAAGTTTAACCTGCAGGGTTATGTTGATTCAGATTGGGCTAGCAGTGCTGCAGATAGGAAGAGCACATCTGGGTGCTGCTTCAGTATGGGATCAAGTGTGATCTCTTGGTTTAGCAGGAAGCAGTCCTGCGTAGCACTGAGTATAGCTGAGGCAGACTATGTTGCAGCCTGTTTCAGCTAGTTATGAGGCAGTATGGCTACGAAAGCTACTGTCTGAGCTATTTGATCTCCCATTGGAGGCTTCTGGTATCTTCTGTGATAACCAGAGTTGTGTGAAGCTGTCCGCGAACCCAGTGTTTCATGACAAGTCGAAACACATAGAGATCAAGTATCACTATATCAGGGATATGGTGTAGAGAGGAGCGGTGAAGCTCCTGTATGTTGCGACGGACGAGCAGATTGCAGATGTGCTGACGAAGCCACTAGCCAGGGTGAAGTTCGAATACTTCAGAGAGAGGCTTGGCGTTCTTCAGATCGAGGACACTTCGAGGAAGAAGTGATGGACACATTTGCTGAAGCAATTCCAAGCATGTTGGAAGGAGGATCCTTCACATGGCTGTGGATGTAAGCGCTGGATGATGAGCATCAGGATGATGTTCTGGTTTCTGCTTGGATATGATCAGTTGTATCATTTTTATGTATGTATGTACGCATCATGTTGATGCTGGATATGATCAGTTGGATCATTTATATGTATGCATCATGTTGGATGCTGGATATGATCAGTTGGATCATGTGTATGTATTTTGTATATGCATCATGTTGGATTCTTGGACCATGTATCTGTATATGTATCAGGTGGATACATTGTATGATCAGGTGGATCATGTGAGGTGATATGTATCATGTATTTGTATCAGATGGATACATTGTATGATCAGGTGGATCATGGATGATGATATGTATCAGGTAGATACATGGTGTGCATCAGATGGATGCATTGATGATCAGGATGATCATGGATGACGAGCTTTAGGATGTTGCTCCAGATGACATGCAGCAGGACGTTGCAATGATGATGATCAGGATGATCATGGATACATCAGGATGATGTATGGTGAGTATCAGGTTGATACTCTATGGCCGTGGATCAGGTTGTGCAAGATGAGCATGTAATCCGGTACCCTGGGATATTTGCAGATGGTCTTTCAAGGTTTTTCCTATGGCATGTAATTCGGTGCCCTGGGACATCTGGAAAATGCTCTTTCGAGGTTTTGCTCTGGAAGGACATATAATTCGGTGCCCTGGGAGATCTGCAGATAGTCTTTCGAGGTTTTTCCTATGGCATGTAATTCGGTGCCCTGGGATATCTGGCAGATGCTCTTTCGAGGTTTTGTCCTATGGCATGTAATTTGTGCCATGGGAGATTTCAGGTCGGAGTTGTGTACCCATAACATCCTGAAATGCTCTTTCGAGGTTTTGCCATGAACACATGTAATTTGTGCCCTGGGAGATTTCAGGTCGGAGTTGTGTACCCGTAACATCCTGAGATTCTCTTGCTAGGTTTTGTGGTGACCACATGTAATTCGTTGCCCTGGGAGATCCTATAGGTAGAGCTGTGTGCTCGTAACAGCCTGGGATGCTCTTGCAAGGTTTTGTGGTGAGGTCACATGTAATTCGGTGCCCTGGGAGATCCTATAGGTAGAGCTGTGTGCTTGTAACAGCCTGGGATTCTCTTTCGAGGTTTTGTGACGCACGTAATAAGTCCTGAGGATTCCACAGTATGGCCAGTGATGATGAAGACCTACAGGTGGTGGGCCTACATCCAATATGAAAAAGGACTGGCTTTGTAGAACTTCCTATGACGAGTAGATTCAGAGATTGATTGAGATAGCAGCAGCAGTGATGATGATGATGACTCAATGACGATTATCCAGTGACGATGATCGAGAGAAGATGACTTGTGCTAGAAGAACTGTGCTGAGAAATACCTTCCTAGTTAAGAGGGAGTGTTGATGTATATGTAACTTCGGAATGTATTTCACATATATGTATATTGTATTCCTATAGAGATGTTATTATTCCTCTATACGGAAGTGTTGTCATTTATATTGTAAGTGTTGTAACTTATACTTGATGGGTTATTAGACCACCTTGTTTGGGGTCGGCCCTGTATAAGTCATGTGGGTCAAAGGGTTATTAGACCACCCTATTGGGGGTCGGCCATGTGGGTCAAAGGGTTATTAGACCACCCTATTGGGGGTCGGCCCAGTCAGCAATATGTTATGTGGTTAAGTTCGAGCCTACATGAGTTAGGTAAAAAGGCAAGTCAAGTCAAGTATAAATAGAGTGCGGGAGGCACTCTATTTGCTCACTCACTTCTCACACATGCACTTAAGGAGGAGTGGCGCACTTATGGAGGAGGAGGATCTGCTGCTAGGTCATGTCTATCTCTCATGGTTGTATCATTGCTCTATCTATCTCTGAGGAAGTTATTGGGGTTTTTCACCTTTATGGTTTTCCCCAAGTAAATATTTGTGTCTCTTGTGTGCTTGCATTATTGTCTCCATGATTGATATGCTGTAGATATGCTGTACATGTTGTTCTCTCAGTTAATATCCTAGATCAGATTGAAGTAAATTCTGAAAATTTAACAGTTGATAGCTTGTCGTCGTAGGCTGGAAGTAACCCCATTGTGCAGTTTGTGAATGCGCTAGTTGCGCAAGCATCCTTGTTTTCCGCAGTACTCGACGCGAAGTAGAAGACTTTGCGCAGTCATTGACCACAACGCGCAGTCTATCACTGCGCTGCACATTAACCAGTTTAAGCACTCGCATCACAAGGTTGTGGAAACCTGCTTCCGCAACCACCCCCTCAGCTTCGCCTTGGGTGATACCTCAGGATACTTGCAGTCTCTTGCCGAAAGGGCCAGTGAATAGGGGTTTTGTTGGTATCTTGCACCGCGAAGTACTTGGGTCTGCATTGGAAAAACCTCTAGATCAGAATAAACACCAAGATGAATATCATCTTGGACATGATCATCATCATGTGATATATCAAGAAGCGTATCAATAGTATTGTCAACATCTTCTCCATGTACTGATCCACCAAGGCGTAGGCTTCTGCGAGCTAGAGGCAATGTTCCTTTGCTTGCCTTTTTTTTTTGCTCATTTTGTGTAGAATCGACCTTTACCCTATAAAATAAAAAACTTATTAAATTAGAATTGAATGCATAGATGGCCCACATCATCAAATAGATTATTTACAAATATCATAAAATATGCATAAAGTGGAAAAGTACGAGCAATAACTACTTACCGATTTTCCAAACCATGAGTTTGCAACGATGTGCCTTTACTTGCCTTTTGGTTCTGCTCTTTTTCTCTAGAATCCAACTTTTCCCTATGAAACAAAAAAACTTATTAAATGAGAATCAAAAGCATATATAGGCTATGCCATGAAATAGATTATAAACAACTTTCATGAAAGAAGCATAGAAGTGAAAAGGTACAAGGAATAACTACTTGTTTCCCAAACCAAGATATGACATATATTCTTCATTTCTTGCAATCTGTTCTTTAAGAACAAGCTCATATTCTACAACATTTTCATCATTGTTTTGGCCACTTTTACATTTCAAAATTGTATTCTTCATAGCCTTTATGTCCAACATATCTCATAGAAAACATCATTAGTACATGGAGTCATGGACCCAATGTTGAGATCAATGCAACAAGGTGCTATAATGACACCAAAGCACCATATATATACTGGCCCTTCGAAGGAATCCATATCATAAATCCTATCAGTATTCCTCCCTTATCCAGTCTAGAATGTCACAATACTCATGCTTCATGCAATTGTGTCTCCCCAAATGGGGATTACTTAACCAATGCTCCATCTATATTCCCAACCCATATAAAATCAAAATTAAATCATGATTATGAATATATATAAAACCTGGTACATATTCATAGTCATAACTTCAAAATAAAACACTTTAAGTCAAATATAACTATATTCTAATAAAAACAAGGATGATCAACATCACCCCCATCAACATTACCATGTACCCCCATGATAAGCATTACCTTGTACTTTTCCAATTAGCATATTGTTGTTCCATCTGATCAACATTACCCCCACATAAGTATTCCAACATTGCATCAATAAGACAAACCAACTCAAAGCAAAAATATTGCTTCTCTTGACACAAATAAGTACCCTGCATTTGACTATTTCTGGTGAACTAATTGTGGGACGTGGCTAATAAGACATTTGGTGTTCCTGAAGCACAATTAATGCATCTAGGTAGTGTCCTTATGATCAATGATAAAATGATGGAAGAAAACTATGATGCTATAATTTCAAAGAATGAACTTGTTTTACTTCTCCCTATTACACTAATTTACCTCTGTTCAGAGTCGAGATCAACAAAAGTGTCATTTTTGGAGTTATAAAAAAAAGATCATATCTCACTATTTTAAAATAATTTGGAAAGGATTCTTGAAGTGGGATCAGTATGTTTGTCATCAAATATTTGAAATTTTACCGTGTGATGAAAGGAGACGTGACACCACATAAGATCTTGCATTCTTTCATCTTTTGTTAACATTGAAACTCAAAAACATCCATTTATAGCATTTCTTATACATAATTTGACAATAAGGAACAAAAGGCCGTCATATTTGAAACATTGCACAGTACCAAAAGCAAATATTTGGCTAATCCCATGGCCAAAACAATAAAATACATACAAATCTTAGTACATATTTTAGTACAACCATTGGCTAATACCATGACAAAAACAATAAAATACAATTTGCATAGTGAAAATTTATTCCATAAATTTAAGGTGACAAATCATCATCATCATGATTTGCATTTCCATCAAGATCACAATCGTGCTCACTTGTGTATGCATCTGCTTCATTATCTCCATCATCCTCATACAATATATTTTCTTGACCATGCATTACATTCTCTATCTCAGTATCTTCATTGGGAATCAAAGTTTCTTCTTCCAATATAACTATATTGTCATCTCCAGCTTCTTTTTCCAATATTTGTTGTAAACTAGTACATTACTCATCGACCATTATATCAGCATATTCCATTAATTTCCTTACAGAACGAGACTCTACTTGAATGGCGTACGACCATCCTAAGCTTGTTAGATCACCAATTAGAAATGACTAGGTAATTTGAAGAGGGGAAACATACGGCTCATCGGTATTTGATAACATTTGGCGTGTATTTGCACGTACAAATCCATACTCATCATGTTGTATTGCAGATGGTTTGATCCAATTATGTTTTAATAATATGGGACTAGTCTCACCATAATCAACTTGAATAATTTCCTGTATGAATCCAACATACAGTTTCTTTTCAGCGTTGTGATGAAATTCAACACTAACAATACAATAACAATTTTCCTTTCCTGTGTCCTTTTCTTCCACTCTTAAATGACTACCATATAAGGCCCACATCCCACTGAAAGAAGTAGCTAATATATTTGGAGGTCGTGAGAGCTCAATTTCCTCGATCGTTATATCCTGACCTTCTTGTCGTGCATCACTAATTGCATCAACAATACAATCATCAAATTTTGGAAAAGAACCAACTCCAATATTCAAATCCTTAAGTGTATGCCTTTGATATGGACGCATCCCTGTTTGAATCTCTTCTCCATATTTTCTACATAGAATATGAAAATACAAGATAGTAAGAATGATAATAATTTAACTATTAAATGAAATTAAATAAATAAATTATCGTGTAAATAATATTTCACCTGCGCCACTTATCAAATGAGGATGTGTTTTGAAGAACATAGGCATGTATCGCAGTTCTTTCCTCGTTTGATAGCTTGACACGACATCCATTTCCTTCTAATAATTCACCTACAACTCTCCCCTCTTCGTCATCATCCCATACATGTCGATTGACATTATTAAGATACTTCATATATTCTGTGCAAAATCCTATGGCCTCCTGCATTGCATATCCCTCACACATGCTACCTTCTGGTTTTGCCTTGTTACGAACAAACTTTTTTAGAACCTTCATATATCATTCTATATGATACATCCATCTCATTCTTATCGGGCCACAATGCTCTAGTTCATGTTCTATATGTATAAGAAGATGCATAGAAATATTGAATATTGTTGGTGCAAATTCCCGTTCCAATAAGCAAAGGACTTCAACAAACTCTTCCCTCAAATTATATACGTTTGAAGGATCTAACACATGCATACTCATTCTCTTCAATTTAGGCCCAACCTTATAATTTCCAATCTTGGCCCTTTTTCCAAACTTGATATGACCGCAATAGGTAAAATATCATGCTAGTCATGGGTTTTGAGGCCTTTTAAGCCATTAATGTCATTTTGTCTTCTAACATTACTACTCACATATCCAGTAGGAAAGCGAGTCTGAGAGATCAACGTTAAGAACTATGCACGTTGTTCCTTTATCCACACATAAGGAGAAATGATTTTTCTATATTTTCCATCACCATATTTTTCAACCCAAATATTTCGACGAATATTTAGTTCTTGAAGGTCTAGGCGTGATGAGACTGTATCATATGCACCAAAAAGAGTTTCTATAATAGCAAAAGCTATGTTTTTCTTAGTATGCATAAATTCAAAAATATGCCTAATGGTTATATGCTTAAAGTATGGCAACTTATAGAGTATGTACAATCGTTTTACACCACTTTCATTAAGTGGATCATTTTTACTACCAAGAATGCCACCATTTTAAGTAAACTGCATTCTGAATAATGTAATCACTTGTTATTGCCGATGGTACTTCACAATTCTCTTCCTTTCCATTGAAACATGAATTTTTTCGACGATATGGATGCTCCATTTTAAGGTAAGCACAATTTCCACAATAAATACTCTTACGCAAACTACTTGAGTGCCTCACAAAACCCTTAAAGACGCAAGCCAGACATCCATGGTATCCATGAACATTGAGACTAGTCAATGTTAAATTTTCAGAATTTACTTCAATCTGATCTAGGATCTTAACTGAGAGAACAACATGTACAACATATCTACAGCATATCAATCATGGAGACAATAATGCAAACACACAAGAGACACAAGATTTACTTGGGGAAAACCATAAAGGTGAAAAACCCCAATAACTTCCTCAGAGATAGATAGAGCAATGATACAACCAAGAGATAGACATATCCTAATAGCAGATCCTCCTCCTCCATAAGTGTGCCACTCCTCCTTGAGTGCATGAGTGAGAAGTGAGTGATCAAATAGAGTGCCTCCCGCACTCTATTTATACTTGACTTGACTTGCCTTTTACATAAATCATGTAGGCTCGAACTTAACCACATAACATAATGCTGATTGGGCCAACCCCCAATAGGGTGGTCTAATAACCCTTTGACCCACATGGCCGACCCCCAATAGGGTGGTCTAATAACCCTTCGACCCACATGATTTATACAGGGCCAACCCCAACAAGGTGGTCTAATAACCCATCAAGTATAAGTTACGACATTTACAATATCAATGACGACACTTCCGTATAGAGGAATAGTACCATCTCTATAGGAGTACATACAACATACATATATGAAATACATTCCGAAGTTACATATACATCAACACTCCCTCTTGACTAGGAAGGTATTTCTCAGCACAGGTCTTCTAGCACAAGTCATCTTCTTTGGATCATCGTCACTGCTGTTGCTATCTCAATCAATCTCTGAATCTACTCGTCATAGGAAGTTCTAAAGAGCCAGTCCTTTTTCATACTGGATGTAGGCCCACCACTTGCAGGTCTTCGTCATCACTGGCCATACTGTGGAATCCTCAGGACTTATTACGTGCATCACAAAACCTTAAAAGAGTCTCTTGACTAGCAAGAACTCTAAAGAGCATCTGAGGCCTTTTTCATCCTGTCTAGATCTCCAGGACTTATTACATGTGACCCCCACCACAAAACCTCGCAAGAGCATCCCAGGCTGTTATGAGCACACAACTCTACCTATAGGATCTCCCAGGGCACGAATTACATGTGGTCATGGCAAAACCTTGCAAGAGCATCCCAGGATTGATTACGAGCACACAGCCCAACCTATCGGATCTCCCAGGGAACTGAATTATATGCCAAGACAAAACCTCGAAAGAGCATCTGCCAGATATCCCAGGGCACCGAATTACATGCCATAGGAAAAACCTCGAAAGACTATCTGCAGATCTCCCAGGGCACCGAATTATATGTCCTTCCAAAGCAAAACCTCGAAAGAGCATTTGCCAGATATCCCAGGGCACTGAATTACATGCCATAGGAAAAACCTCGAAAGACTATCTGCAAATCTCCTAGGGCACCGAATTACATGCTCATCTGCACAACCTGATCCACAGCCATAGAGTATCAACCTGATACTTACCATACATCATCCTGATGTACACATGATCATCCTGATCATCATCACTGCAACATCCTGCTGCATGTCATCTGGAGCAACATCCTGAAGCTCGTCATCCATGATCATCCTGATCATACAATGCATCTTCCTGATGCATACCAAGTATCTACCTAATACATATAATCATACATGATCCACCTGATACAAATACAAATACATGATACATATCACTATACATGATCCTCCTGATCATACAATGTATCCACCTGATACATATACAGATACATGGTCCAAGCATCCAACATGATGCATATACAAAAATACATACACATGATCCATCCGATCATATCCAGCATCCAACATGATGTGTACATACATATAAATGATCCAACTGATCATATCCAACATCCAACATGATGCGTACATACATATAAATGATCCAGCTGATCATATCCACCATCAACCATGATGCATACATACATACATAAAAATGATCCAACTGATCATATCCAACAGAAACCAGAACATCATCCTGATGCTCATCATCCAGCGCTTACATCCACAGCCATGTGAAGGATCCTCCTTCCAACATGCTTGAAATGGCTTCAGCAAATGTGTCCATCACTTCTTCCTCGAAGTGTCCTCGATCTAAATAACGCCAATCCTCTCTCTGAAGTACTCGAACTTCACCCTGGCTAGTGGCTTCATCAGCACATCTGCAATATTCTCATTTGTCGCAACATACAAGAGCTTCACAGCTCCTCTCTACACCATATCCCTGATATAGTGATATTTGATCTCTATGTGTTTTGACCTGTCATGAAACACTGGGTTCTCGGACAGCTTCACACAACTCTGGTTGTCACAGAAGATACCAGTAGCATCCAACGAGAGATCAAATAACTCAGACAATATCTTCCGTAGCCATACTGCCTCACAACTAGCTGAACAGGTTGCAACATACTCTGCCTTAGCTGTACTCAGTGCCACGGAAGACTGCTTCCTGCTAAACCATGAGATCACACCTGATCCCATACTGAAGCAACACCCAGATGTGCTCTTCCTATCTGTAGCACTCACAGCCCAATCTGAATCAACATAGCCCTGCAGGTTAAACTTTTGATTCGCTTCATACTTGAGCCCATAATCCACTGTACCCTTCAGGTACCTCAGAACATGCTTTACAGCAATCAGGTGAACACTCCTTGGATCTGTCAGGAACTGACTCAATGTGTTCACAACAAAGCAAATGTCTGGTCTCTTGTTCGTCAGTTACATCAAGGACCCAATCATCTGACGATGCATAGAGACATCAACCGGCTCAGATGAAGCATCACAAAGAAGCTTCATATTCGATGCCATAGGTGTGGCCATGTCCTTGCAATCCATCATCCCGAACCTCTTCAGGATCTCTACTACATACTTCCCTTGTCCGAGGAAGATTCCATCTGCACTCTGCCACACCTCCATGCCAAAAACAAATAGTGCATCATCCCCAAGTTCTTCATCTCGAACTCGGCAGCAAGCTTCCACTGCTTGTCGGCAATCAATCTATCTTCACCTGTAACAAACAGGTTATCTGCATACAAAAGTAGTATCATTGGATTGCCTTCCTCAACCTTGTAGAAAAGGTTGGAACCCGCTTTACTCTTGGTAAAGACCAAATTGGATAGAAAGCTGCCTATCCTACCATACCAAGTTCTGCACATATATGATTTCCTGTCATGTGTCTCAGAACCAAGTGGCTGCTCCACATACACTTCTTCTTCAACTACACCATTCAAGAAAGCTGTCTTGAAATCCATCTGGTGTATCTTCTATCTCAACACTTTGATATTTCTCTATGCTTCCATCTACAACATGCTTTATCTGATAGTTCCATTTGAAAGTCACAACAGACTTCCCTTCAGCTCTTGGGACCACATCCCAAACATCGTTCTTCATGATCGACGGATCATGGCATTCTTCCCGTATCCTGGGAACTTCAATATCTTCAATAGATAATTTTGTTGCTGAACAAATGTTGTAGTTCTTCTTTTGTAGGAGATGGCATACGATCTTTCCTACACAACAAGTTAATTTGCATGATTAGAAAACATCTCATAGTTTTCAGAACAAATTCTTACACATAAAGAAATATGTCATACAATCATGCAATTATCTTAGCCAATGCTTCAATACAACATTTATCTCGTAACTTTCTAGATGCCTTCCAATCTCTACCAGAACATTGTTAAGAGTGTGCACAACTCCCAACATGTCAGCAAAGAGGTTTCATTCTAGATAAGTAGCAATGGAATGTTGTACAGTTCCATAGGCCACTTACCCATGCATATTAGTAGTATACTGTTGATCAATGCAATTATTCTAATATGCATAATACACAACCTAATTCTAGGAACTTCAACATATACATTATTGAACAGTATTATTTAAGAAATGAAAATTCAAATACTTATCTTTGTTTGTTTGTTGGGTGGACTCCCTCTGAATCTTTGCAACTCCATTCTGATGTGGATTGTGAGAAGTGGTCAACCCCCTTTGAATATTTGCATCGTTGCAGAAACTACTGAAGTGTGCTCCTTTGCTTTCTTGCAGGAACAACTAGAGTGTGCTCCCTCTTGATCTTTGCTTCCTGGATTACCTGTCCTTGAACTTATATACATTCTTGATCCCTATGCATGCTTGTTAGTATCATCATTGTGTTATCCTCTAGGTCTCATACATAATTCATTAGTATAATTTATCAAAACACAATAATCTCATGCATGTATAGTCATGATCAATTCAAACACAGATAATAAACATTAGTATTCAAGGTTTCAAGGAAGTCTTCTTTTATTCATACATATTCTTATTTAATCATAGGACTCTTCTATTTAGTTAAATCATTAATCAAGAGAAGAGATATAATATGCATAAAACCCGTGATTATTCAACCTATACCTTCATGATTCTTCTGGTTAGTCATATCGTCAATTATGGTAAGAAACATAATATGCATACAACCATGATTATTCAAACCTATGACTTCCTGAACACAATAGTATAAGATCCTAACACAAGGTAGGATTCTAGCTTGATATAGGAAAAACATACATGGATTAGCATGCTAGCTAATTATGTCTAACATACCCGCATAATGTCTTCTGGTGCTCTTCAGTGACTTGTGCTAGTAACCTGCATGTCTCATAAGTTAACTAGTGTATGACCAATTTATACATACCTCGAAAGTAGATCTTCTATGTGATCCATGACAATGGATGAATCTTTGTCTTCATGTCACCATGAGAACATGTTCTTGAAGTAGAACATGATTTGACTTTCTTGGTGTACCTTTTGTGTTAGCAAACAACATAAACCTCATACAACACCATAATGCATTAGTACAATCATAAGTGTCGATATCTTCTATAAGGTAATACGACAAGTCTAGTAATTCATCAAGATTGTACTTGTAATGATATGAAGACAAACATATCATAAACTTAATCATGAACAGAATTCGAAACATACCTGTAAGCCATACTTGTCAAGATTGCTTGTAATCTTCTTATGGAAGGCCTTAGCCTCATCTCCCTCTAAAACAAGAACTTCTTTACTTATGCAGGTGGACCAATCCATCTTCTTCTAGGATTAACCCAATCCACTTGATTTGCAAGAACTGGACCTGGAGATGGATATGGGTTTGTCAGAGAAACCCCCAAAAATTCAAACTTTGAATTTAAAACTTCCGAAAGGATATAAATATGCGCCTTGATGAGTTGATCAAGCTGGTATATTCAGAATTTGAAAACTGTAAGTTTCACTCCTCAATTTTTCCTTTGAAACTTTCGGATTCACTGGACGTGACCCCGAACTAGGGTTTGATGAAGCCCACTCTTCTGCCCCATCAAAAGGTTTGATCCAAATCTCTAAGCTTCTATTTTTATGAGGAGCTTCCAGCCATGGTCACAGATTTCAAAAATTTTCATTTTTGCATAAGCCCTAATTTTCCCACTTTTCTGATCAAAGTCCCGAACTAGGGTTTGATCAAGCCCGACCTTCTGCCCAACCAAAAATTCTGATCTTGGTCGCTAAATTTCAATTTTGATGAGTAGCATCCAGCCGTGGCCTCCGATTACAAAAAAATTCCAACTTTCTCCAAATCCCTAAATTCCGGAAGCCATGAATGAAGGTACTAAAAATAATTCTGTTTTTTGACAGAAATATGTACCTGATTGTTTCCGGTGTAACTCTGAACTTTTCGATCCACAGGGTCCTGAAAACGTTTCCTAAGATAGCCTGATTTGTTATCTTTCCATCCTGACAGGTCTGACCTCAATTGGATTCTTTGAGAGAGAGTTATGCCAAGTGGTCGCAACGTGACCTGTTTTGGGATAATACAGGAGAGCAAACTTGTACGGTGTGCCACGTGTCACTCTTTGAACTTCGGCCTTTGAAACATTTTCCTAAGATAGCTCACCCTGTTATATTTCCATCCCGATAGGTCTGACCTCAATTGGGACTCTCTAAGAGAGAGTTATGCCAAGTGTCGCAACGTGACCTGTTTATGGGATAATACAAGAGAGTGAACTTGTACGGTGTTCCACGTGTCACTGTTTCAATTTCGGCCTTTCAAATTTTTTTCAGAGATAGTACAGTCTATGTACTACCTGTCACTTTTTACAAAATTTCATTTGGAGCTTCCTAGCCCAAGTTATGACCTTTTTCCCAAGGTCACCTGATTTTGACTCAGATCTGGAAGAGGCAGGAAACCCTATATTTTACAGATCATAAATCACACAGTACAACGAATTAGAGGTTGTCCTTTGGACACAAGGTACATGGGGATTTAATATTCGACCTCTAAATATTTCAGATCTGAAAACATCGCCAGAACGGATTTATAGCGAAAGTGCTACGATGACTTGTTTTTGCTATATCAAGCCCTAGCATCGTAAGTGCAACAAGTGTCATACATGCCATATCATGCCTTCTTTCAGGCTAGCTCTGATACCATGTTAAATTTTCAGAATTTACTTCAAACTAATCTAGGATCTTAACTGAGAGAACAACATGTACAACATATCTACAGCATATCAATCATGGAGACAATAATGCAAACACACAAGAGACACAAGATTTACTTGGGGAAAACCATAAAGGTGAAAAACCCCAATAAATTCCTCAGATATAGATAGAGCAATGATACAACCAAGAGATAGACATATCCTAGTAGCAGATCCTCCTCCTCCATAAGTGTGCCACTCCTCCTTGAGTGCATGAGTGAGAAGTGAGTGATCAAATAGAGTGCCTCCCGCACTCTATTTATACTTGACTTGACTTGCCTTTTACATAAATCATGTAGGCTCGAACTTAACCACATAACATAATACTGACTGGGCCGACCCCTAATAGGGTGGTCTAATAACCCTTTGACCCACATGGCCGACCCCCAATAGGGTGGTCTAATAACCCTTCGACCCACATGACTTATACAGGGCCAACCCCAACAAGGTGGTCTAATAACCCATCAAGTATAAGTTACGACATTTACAATATAAATGACGACACTTCCATATAGAGGAATAGTACCATCTCTATAGGAGTACATACAACGTACATATATGAAATACATTCCAAAGTTACATATACATCAACAGTCAATGTGCCATATGCAGGAAAATCATGTATCGTAAGCAATAAAGAAGCTCTTAAAGTGATCTAGATTGAATCATTGTCCCTTGAAATTTGAATTGCTTCAATTCCTTTCCACCATTATGCTAGCTCATCAAATAATGGCTCTAAATAAACATCAATTGTATATGAAGTCACACTTTTATTTCCTGGAATAATCAATGACAACGTCAAGAAAAATGGTTTGGTTTTTAACCATAGAGGCAAGTTATAATTTATCAAAAACACTGGCCATGTTGACCATTTAGTACTATGATCTGAGAATGGGTTCAGCCCATCTAGAGATAAACCCAACCTTATATTACGAGGATCTTGGGAAAAATCAGGCCATTTTTTGTCAAATTCCATCCATGTCTTAGAATCAACCATAAACCGTTGTTTTCCATCGTTGCCCTTATTTTGGGGATGCCATTGCATAATCTCAACAATGTCTCGACATCTATACATTCGAAGTAACCATGGTATTACTAGAAAGTGGCGAAGAATCTTTCTAGACGCTGAATTTGATTTCAACCCTGGTTTATACCTCGGTTCTTTACATTTCGGACATTCGTTCTCACTTGCATGATTTTTGCGAAATAATACACAACCATTCACACATGTGTGGATGTTCTCATACTGTAATCCTATCTTAGTGATTTGAGCTTTACATGCACTCCATTTTGTTGGAAATGTGGATTCAGGTGGTAAAAATTGATGTAACAATGCCAATAACTCATCAACACTCTCATTTCTCCAACCATGCATGATTTGCAAATTAAGAATTAGAATGATTGTTGTCATATGACTTAAGCTGCAAGTACCATACACAGGTTTTGAAGCATCCTCCATCAATTTTTTCCATTCATCCTTGAAACCCTCATTCATCATTCTATCAACTTCAATCCCTTCATCTAATATTGTTTGCTCTTCATTTGTGTTTTTTTCCTCTTTGTCTATGCTTGGTCTGTCTACGTCTCTCATGCTTTTCAATGGTATTCTATTTGGATAACTATTTTGAGGGAAAGGGATTATACCGCTATGACTGAATCTCAACATATGTTCAAAAATCACTTGCCTTCTTCTCTTCTTCCCACCACGACAATCCTTACATGGGAATGCATATTTCTCCAATCTATTCTCATCGGCTATTCTCTCATCAATTGCATGGTATTTATTGTAGGGCCCCTCCTGTAGGGTCCTTCCGTCTTAACCTGAAACTCAACAACTTGATACAAAAGAGATTAGAAACCATAATTACTAGATATATAAAATAAATTAACTAAATAACTTAGCAAATATAAACAAAACCATAACCTGTCAACCCGATCCATCTGGTCCATTGTCGTCTGCATCTTCCGTAGGATCCCTCCTGGCAAAGCTTGTTTAACCATAGGTGAAGCATCCGTTAGCTTCGCCACCCAACTGTTAAAATTTGAGCATTAATTCACAATACTCTTGTATCTTTACTGAGAGAATAACATATACAGTATATCAATGCATAACAATCACAATAAGCATGACAAGCATCACAAGAATAAAAAGCATGAGAGACAAGAGACACAGAGTTTCCATGGGGAAAACCCTAAGGTGAAAAACCCCACAACTTCCTCAGATATAGAGAGAGCAATGGATCAACCAAAGTACAACCAAAATACACTTGAGATAGTCTCCTAGAGCAGATGATCCTCCTCCTCACTAGTGCGCCACTTTCTGAGTGAGAGAAGTGTGTCTTTTCGAATGATCCAAATAGAGATCTCTCGATCTCTATTTATACTTAACCTGTTTTCCCAGTTACACTATGGGGCCGACTTGTCTATCTAAATACATCCACAATATAATATATATTTTAGGGCCGACCCCACACATGGTGGTTTAATAACCCATTGGAAAGTACACACATTTGCGACACTTGTCAATCCACATGATGACACTTCCTTATAGAGGAATAAAACATCTCTTATAAGGGTACAATAAATATATATGAAATACATTCCAAAGTTACATATACATCAACACTCCCTCTTAACTAGGAAGGTATTTCTCGACACAGTTCTGCTAGACAAGTCTTCTTCTTGGGATGATCGTCATCGATGCATCGTCATCATCATCGTCACTACTGCTGCTATCTCAACCAATATCTGACTCTACTCATCATAGGAAGTTCTACAGATCCAGTCCTTTTTCATACTAGATGTAGGCCCACCACCTGCAAGTCTTCATCATTTGTGCGAACGGTCTGATAGAGGTGGCCTCTCAGGACTAATTTTATGTGCGGATGCAATACCGGAAAGAGTATCCCAGGAAAATTTATGTGTCTAAGCACGACCAGAAAGATATCCCAGGACTAATTACATGCATCTCCTCCACAATACCTTTAAAGAGCATCCAAGGAACATTTATGTGCTGTAGCACGACCGGCAAGATCTCTAAAGAGCATCCCAGGACTTATTACGAGCATACATCTCAACCTCTCGGATCTCCAGGATTGATTACATGTGGATAGACAAAACCTTTAAAGAGCATCCTAGGAACATTTATGCACCGCAACACGACCGACAAGATCTATAAAGAGCATCCTAGGACTAATTACGAGCACACAGCTCAACCTCTCAGATCTCCGGGACTGATTACATGTCTCCGTAGTAATACCTCATCCCAGAACTGATTACGAGTACACAACTCAACCTATTGGACATTTGAGGACTGATTACATACTACATAGCAATACCGGAAAGAGTACCCCAGGAACATTTATGTGTCGCAGCACGACCGATGAGATCTTTCAGGACTGATTACATGCTATTTGCATAACCTGCCACATATCATCTCTGACCTCCAATTATCAACCTGATACTTATGATCCAACGGATCATCATCGCACGAGGCATCATCCTGATGCCCATGATCATACTGATCATCATCACTTGTACCATCCTGGTACATATCATCTGGAGCAACATCCTAAATCTCATCATCATGATCAACCTGATCATACAATGCATACACCTGATGCACACCAAGTATCTACCTGATACATATCATAATACATGATCCACCTGATCATACAGTATATCCACCTGATACAAATACAAATACATGATACATATCAACATACATGATCTACCTGATCATACAATGTATCCACCTGATACATATACAGATACATGGTCCAAGCATCCAACATGATGCATATACAAATACATACAAATGATCCAACCGATCATCTCCAGCATCCAACATGATGCGTACATACATGTAAATGATCCAACTGATCATATCTAGCATCAACACGATGCGTACATACATATAAATATAAATGATCCATCTGATCATATCCAACATCCAACATGATGCATATACAGAGCAGTAACTGGAGCATCGTCCTGATGCTCATCATCCAGCGCTTACATCCACAGCCATGTGAAGGATCCTCCTTCCAACATGCTTGGAATGGCTTCAAAAAATGTGACCATCACTTCTTGCTCAAAGTGTTGTCGATCTGATCTGAAGAACACCAAGCCTCTCCCTGAAGTACTCAAACTTCACCCTGGCTAGTGGCTTCGTCAGCACATCTGCAATTTGCTCGTCCGTCGCAACATACAGGAGCTTCATGGCTCCTCTCTGCACCATATCCCTGATATAGTGATATTTGATCTCTATGTGTTTTGACCTGTCATGAAACACTGGGTTCTCAGATAGCTTCACACAACTCTGGTTATCGCAGAATATACTAGTAGCATCCAATGGGAGATCAAATAACTCAGACAATAGCTTCCGTAGCCATACTGCCTCACAACTAGCTGAACAGGCTGCAACATACTCTGCCTCAGCTGTTGTCATGTCCCAAATTTGGAATTGAGTCACAATGGCCTAATCACATTAGCCATATTCATTAGAGTTTGTAAAATTGATGTTAAGGGTCAAATAATTGCCAAGGAGGAAAATTACTAGTTTCCTAGGTTTGGGGTGGAAGCTTTGGGATTTGGAATAAGGGGGATAATAAATGATGTTTAGACATTAGAAGGGTTAAATTATTTAATAAATAGAGTGAATAAATAAATTCAAGAGAAATCCTAGATGACAAATGGTTTTGGAGACATATGGAGGATGTGGGACCCACACTAGCTTGATTTTTCATAATACATGGTATCTCTCTTTTGCAAATTCGAATTAATGGGAATGTGAACACTCTTGGGTGAGTTGGTAAGTCATAACAAATGTCATTTATCATCTTAGGTCGAATTGGGAAGGATTGGTAACCTCCATGGAAGATAAAGAGTCAAAGTGGAAGTTTGTGGACACTTGGGCTAGATTCCCTAGCCCCTATGACACCAATGATGGAGCATCTATGAAAACTATGACAAATTGCAGACCTGACCTCTGACATCTGACCACTATGACATGTCAGCCCCAAAAATAGGCTCAAGGAAGTCGAATTTGGGAGTTGGAGAAGCCAAAGAGACTCAAAATCAAATTTGGGAGAAGATGGAAGGTTGGAACTAGGAGACAAGTGGCAAATGTGGAATATTTCCTAAATGGAAATCTATTGAATCTATTGAGAGGATTTCGACCCTTAGAAGGCTAATGTTGGTTATAAAATGTAGAAATGAAGTATTAGAATGGATTTTGATCATTTGTAGAATTTGCAATTGCATTTGTGAAGAGGGAGAGCTAGTGGATGACTAGTTTCTTGCCTTAGCCAATTTCGAGGGTGAAAGATTCCCATCCAAGTTGGCAATTGGAAAGGCCATTCAGACCTTTCATTTGGAGCTTTAATGGAGTCTTTATTTGCAGGTGTAAGCTACAGGGCAGCTCATGGTTTCTTCTATTGCAGCTCGCTCCTTCAACCATTTCCAGTTTTGATGGCATATTCTTGATCCTTGAGGGAGGGCATTTTTGGTGAGCTATTGTACTCTTTGGGGGAGCTTCTAATGCACCATTTCTTTTGTAATATGAATTAAATACTCTGTTCTTCATCTACAGAAATTTTCAGGTCGAAATTCCAAGTAGAAATGTATAAATCTCATTTTTAATGGAAGAACAATGCCATTTCCCCACTACCTTGTTGTGAACCAATGTATTGATGATGATTTCGAATGAATGGATGATTATATGATGCATTTGTGATTAATGGACTGCCATGGATTTATTTTACAAGTTTCATGTACTGTACTTGAGCATTTGAAGTATTTTTACTCAGTTTAATTGCATCGGGAGAAGAAATAGTGCCATTTCCCCAAGGGTCGAATTGGTGATTTTTGCAGTTGAATGGCAGAGGGTGAGAACAGTTGTAATAAACCATTAATGGTGCATATGAGACCTTAATAACATATTTAACACATTACATACCTCTGTTCATAAATTTGAGTGGGTTTGGAGGCATTTGGGAAGCCATTTTCAACGCTTACCTTAGGGGGATTTGAACCCCAAATTACTAGTAAAATTGCATACTTGGTCCAGAATCTTAAGAGAGTTTGCAGAGGTCTTTTGGTGGCCATATGTTATCCCTGAACATCATATTCAATCCCTAATATCATTCATACACCTTCCTTGAATATTTGAAGGCATTTGGAGTCAATTTGAGACCTAGAGACCAATACTAGTCAAAGGGAAATCACTAGTAAAGTTACCTACATTGACCAGAATTGAAAGAGTATTTGCATAAGTGTTTTAAAGGTACAAAGGCATCCTTGAAACACATATTTATGTTCTAATATCATTCATATACCTTCTCAGAAGATTTGGGATCATTTGGGGCAAATTTGGGACCTAGAGATCGAAACTAGTCAAAGGTCGAACCAAGGAAAAAAGTGGAAAATTGCAATTTTAATAAAATTCCTAACAAGGGACATTACAGTGGTATCAGAGCATGGTCCTTGCACCTGTGTATTAGGTACATACATTCAAGAATAATTGGCAGCCATGTCTTACTATTATGATGAATCCTATGAGTACAATTCTTATGAGGAATATGCAGATGCTTATGAGCAATATGAAGCAGAATGTGAATGGTACGAGGAAGAGGTGCCATCATGCAACACTTCTTACAATTTCAAGAGAAATGAAGATTATTCTTATGACTTTAAATCTGATGAATATGAGTGTGTCACACCAACCAAGGATAATTCTATGAGTGAGTTCCAAAGATGGAGAGCAAAATATAAAACCTTGCCCCAACAATATCAAAAATATCAAGAATATCTTGCTTTTAGCAAAAATACACAAAATGCCATGTCTTTTGAGTACTATGCTGAACATGTTTTTGAAAATAGGCCCAAAAATGAAGATGTGGAGTTAGTGAAGAAAGGTTTATGCCCTTCTTGTAAAAACCCTTCGAGCGAGTATCACATATGTGTGCATGAAATGATGTCCTCCTTGAGGAGAGCTTTTGAGATTTATTCAAGAAGAGATTCCAAATATATTGATCCTAAGGAAAACAAGGGGAAAAATGCATCAGCTTGCTTTAAGGAGCAAAAGGAAGATACATCACAAGATCATGAAGAAGATTCTATTGAAAATATGGAAGATCATTTCGAGACACCTTCTAGCTTAGACATGAACCAAAGAGCATCTACTGATGGATGCTTAAACTATGAAGGAGTACCTACTGATGGGTGCTCACACCTCTATGTTGGTGACATAGAGATCACTTTTGAAAGTGTTTCTACAAGTACAAGTTTCATTAAGCATGATAATGAAGACCTTGTAGCAGTTGAAGAAGAACCAAGATCAACTTCCCCATCACCACTTGAGCTTCATGAAGTTGGTCCAAGCAAAATTGAAGAAGATGAGGAGGTTCATTTGCAAGAGCCTAATTTTCTTGAAGGGTCCTTAAAGATGAATGAAAATAAGATCCAAGAGTCCCTCAGCATTCTCCATGACACTCAAGAATTGGTGTCAAATTCTTGTTGGAGAGCTACTTCATTGGAGGAAACATCCTCCCTTGAAGACATGGAGAAGATTCAAAGAGCAATGTGCCACATCAAAGGTAATTTCATGTCTTTGCTTTTTGATAGAAACCATTTGTTTGAGCTTAATGAATTGTTACATGATGCATACTTGAAGAATAATGAGGATATTCATAAGCTCACAATTCAAAATGAGCAACTTCTTGAAAAGTTGCAAGATACTTGTTTTTCCTCCTATGTTTCAGATTGTCAAATGGTAGATTGTTTGGATGATTCTCATGACATGGTGGATCATGAGAAATGTGAAAATTTGAATGTTCTTGATGTGTTTGAAGATGAACTTGAAGAGATCCAAACACTTGATGTGGTGGAAGAGGAATTTGAATTGCCTCTTGATGAAGGTTATGCAATTTTTAAAGAAGAGCATGATTCCTCTACATTGGAACCAAACTATGACAAAGAGTTCACACTTTTGAAGGAGCTGCATGATACTACCCACATGGATCCTTCCCATGATGAAACTCCTGAACTTTTTGATCATTTGGGTGAGTTAGTACATTCTCCTACATCCTACAATTCCATGTTTTGCAGTATTAGTCTCAATGAAGTATGGTTGAAAGGGTTCTTTTTGATGGTGCCACATGAGGAGTATGGAACTCCTAGATTTAACTTTTATGATGACATGGTTGGAGCACATTCTTATTCACATTTGTAGCAGCATAATTTGTCACTTTATGATGATTCATATCTACATGGATGCACCTATGATATGGATTTGAGTCACTTGAATACTCATGGTTTTTCTTGCTCAACATTGGGTTCATTTGATGTTAGAGGAACTTCATCCAACACTTGGATGAATAGATTTATGATGGGAGAACATTTTTGTTGGCAGCCACGTACTTTGTTACATCTTTATGATTCTCACATTCATGGATGTATGGGTGAGACTTCTTTGAGTCATTTGAAGTCTCCTTGTTTTTTCTGCTCATTATTTGGTTCAGATTCTAGTGGAGATTCTTCATTCACTTCTTGGATGAAAGAATACATGGCTGAATCTTTTGATGCATATCACATCCTTTTGGAGCAGCATTATAGGACATGGGATCCTCACCTATGTCATTGGAGCAGATTTGATGGGTCACTTGAAGCTTGTATGCACTTGGAAAATGGTGGTCTACTTGCTTGGAGGTATAAGCACTTTCATGACTCTTTGATGAAGCATATCCTTGATGTACATTTTCATTATGTTGTTATGTACTTTGATGATATATATTTGGTACTCATGATGTTTGGAAGAATACATACAAGAAAATGGGATCCAGGAATCCTCTTATCTAATGGTGTAGGTTGGAGAGCACTCTTAATTGTTGGGGTGCAATACAAGCAATGGGACCCTGGAATAATTTTTGTCTCATTGGTTTCATTTTTTGGGGGGAAGCAAGCAGCATGGGAGATGGATTCCCCACTTAATAAAGTGGTTTTAATAAGAGTAGTGCAGCAGCAAGCATGGTGGTTCCTCTCTAAAATATTCATGGAAACTCAAAGACTCAAGGTTTGGCAATTTAATGACAACTTCAAAGAATTATACAGAAAGCAGGTTCTTCAACACCCATGTTTGAAATTGCTTGAGGACAAGCAATATTGGGAAGGGAGGATTTGTCATGTCTCAAATTTGGAATTGAGTCACAATGGCCTAATCACATTAGCCATATTCATTAGAGTTTGTAAAATTGATGTTAAGGGTCAAATAATTGCCAAGGAGGAAAATTACTAGTTTCCTAGGTTTGGGGTGGAAGCTTTGGGATTTGGAATAAGGGGGATAATAAATGATGTTTAGACATTAGAAGGGTTAAATTATTTAATAAATAGAGTGAATAAATAAATTCAAGAGAAATCCTAGATGACAAATGGTTTTGGAGACATATGGAGGATGTGGGACCCACACTAGCTTGATTTTTCATAATACATGGTATCTCTCTTTTGCAAATTCGAATTAATGGGAATGTGAACACTCTTGGGTGAGTTGGTAAGTCATAACACATGTAATTTATAATCTTAGGTCGAATTTGGAAGGATTGGTAACCTCCATGGAAGATAAAGAGTCAAAGTGGAAGTTTGTGGACACTTGGGCTAGATTCCCTAGCCCCTATGACACCAATGATGGAGCATCTATGAAAACTATGACAAATTGCAGACATGACCTCTGAAATCTGACCACTATGACATGTCAGCCCCAAAAATAGGCTCAAGGAAGTCGAATTTGGGAGTTGGAGAAGCCAAAGAGACTCAAAATCAAATTTGGGAGAAGATGGAAGGTTGGAACTAGGAGACAAGTGGCAAATGTGGAATATTTCCTAAATGGAAATCTATTGAATCTATTGAGAGGATTTCGACCCTTAGAAGGCTAATGTTGGTTATAAAATGTAGAAATGAAGTATGAGAATGGATTTTGATCATTTGTAGAATTTGCAATTGCATTTGTGAAGAGGGAGAGCTAGTGGATGACTAGTTTCTTGCCTTAGCCAATTTCGAAGGTGAAAGATTCCCATCCAAGTTGGCAATTGGAAAGGCCATTCAGAACTTTAATTTGGAGCTTTAATGGAGTCTTTATTTGCAGGTGTAAGCTACAGGGCAGCTCATGGTTTCTTCTATTGCAGCTCGCTCCTTCAACCATTTCCAGTTTTGATGGCATATTCTTGATCCTTGAGGGAGGGCGTTTTTGGTGAGCTATTGTACTCTTTGGGGGAGATTCTAATGCACCATTTCTTTTGTAATATGAATTAAATACTCTTTTCTTCATCTCCAGAAATTTTCAGGTCGAAATTCCAAGTAGAAATGTATAAATCTCATTTTTAATGGAAGAACAATGCCATTTCCCCACTACCTTGTTGTGAACCAATGTATTGATGATGATTTCGAATGAATGGATGATTCTATGATGCATTTGTGATTAATGGACTGCCATGGATGTATTTTACAAGTTTCATGTACTGTACTTGAGCATTTGAAGTATTTTTACTCAGTTTAATTGCATTGGGAGAAGAAATAGTGCCATTTCCCCAAGGGTCGAATTGGTGATTTTTGCAGTTGAATGGGAGAGGGTGAGAACAGTTGTAATAAACCATTAATGGTGCATATGAGACCTTAATAACATATTTAACACATTACATACCTCTGTTCATAAATTTGAGTGGGTTTGGAGGCATTTGGGAAGCCATTTTCAACGCTTACCGTAGGGGGATTTGAACCCCAAATTACTAGTAAAACTGCATACTTGGTCCAGAATCTTAAGAGAGTTTGCAGAGGTCTTTTGGTGGCCATATTTTATCCCTGAACATCATATTCAATCCCTAATATCATTCATACACCTTCCTTGAATATTTGAAGGCATTTGGAATCAATTTGAGACCTAGAGACCAATACTAGTCAAAGGGAAATCACTAGTAAAGTTACCTACATTGACCAGAATTGAAAGAGTATTTGCATAATTGTTTTAAAGGTACAAAGGCATCCTTGAAACACATATTTATGTTCTAATATCATTCATATACCTTCTCAGAAGATTTGGGATCATTTGGGGCAAATTTGGGACCTAGAGATCGAAACTAGTCAAAGGTCGAACCAAGGAAAAAAGTGGAAAATTGCAATTTTAATAAAATTCCTAACAAGGGACATTACAGCTGTACTCAGTGCTACGCAGGACTGCTTCCTGCTGAACCAAGAGATCACACCTAATCCCATACTGAAGCAACACCTAGATGTGCTCTTCCTATTTGCAGCACTACCTGCCCAATATGAATCAACATAACCCTGCAGGTTAAACTTTTGATTCACTTCATACTTGAGCCCATAATCCACTGTACCTTTCAGGTACCTCAGGACATGCTTTACAGCAACCAGGTGAACACTCCTCGGATCCATCAGGAACTGGCTCAATGTGTTCACTGCAAAGAAAATATCTGGTCTCGTGTTCGTCAGGTACATCAAGGACCCAATCATCTGACGATACATAGAGACATCAACCGGCTCAGATGAAGCATCACATAGAAGCTTTAGATTCGATTCCATGGGTGTGGCCATGGCCTTGCAATCCATCATCCCAAATATCTTCAGGATATCTACTGCGTACTTCCCTTGACCAAGGAAGATCCCACTTGAATTTTGCCACACCTCCATACCTAGGAAATAATGCATCATTCCCAATCTTTCATATCGAACTCAGCAGCAAGCTTCCTCTTAGTATCTGCAATTAATCTGTCATCTCCTGTTACAAATAAGTCATCCATGTACAGAAGTAGAATCACAGGATTCCATTCCTCAACCTTGTAGTAAAGGTTGGAACCCGCTTTACTCTTGGTAAAGCCCAAACTTGATAGAAAGCTGTCTATCCTACCAAGTTCTGCACACATATATGACTACACCATTGAAGACAGCTGTCTTGAAATTTGAGCATTAATTCACAATACTCTTGGATATTTACTGAGAGAATAACATATACAGTATATCAATGCATAACAATCACAATAAGCATGACAGGCATCACAAGAATCAAAAGCATGAGAGACAAGAGACACAGAGTTTCCGTGGGGAAAACCCTAAGGTGAAAAACCCCACAACTTCCTCAGAGATAGAGAGAGCAATGGCTCAACCAAAGTACAACCAAAATACACTTGAGATAGTCTCCTAGAGCAGATGATCCTCCTCCTCACTAGTGCGCCACTTTCTGAGTGAGAGAAGTGTGTCTTTTCAAATGATCCAAATAGAGATCTCTCGATCTCTATTTATACTTAACCTGTTTGCCCAATTACACTATGGGGTCGACTTGTCTATCTAGATACATCCACAATATAATATATATTTTAGGGCCGACCCCACACATGGTCGTCTATAACCCATTGGCAAGTACACACACTTGCGACACTTGTCAATCCACATGACGACACTTCCTTATAGAAGAATAACACATCTCTTATAAGGGTACAATAAATATATATGAAATACATAGATGAAATACATTCTGAAGTTACATATACATCAACACCAACCATAGGCTCATGCTTTCAGTTGCATGGCCTCCCCCGATCTTTGGGTCGTAAAGCTCACACACACCTTTCAAGAAACTCCTCAATGGGTCTCCCCCCCACAAGAATTTCTATCCAAACCCCAATTGTAGCAAGTTGCATCTATCGCAAGAATTATGATATCCATCCAAAAACCGGGTCCCTTAACCATCCCCAAAGCCTTCCTTAAATAGGAAATTCCCCTGCAACACATGTTGCTTCATGCAAAATACCCATTTCCTTAATATTCAAAAAGTAATTTATCTCACAAATCCATGTGTCAACTTTCCTAGGAGATGCACCAACATTCCTAAGTTTGCTCATGTTTGTCCCCAAGATGTTTCACCTAACTTCTAAACTTGTGGTGAAGGTGGCGTTGACTAGGTGTCTATGCTAGGGATTCCATTTTTCTCCTAAATAAGGATTTATATTTCTTTAAATACTCAAAATAATCTTTTATGTGCAAATGCATAAATAACAATTAATATTATTTTAAATGCTAAAATAATATTTTATGTGCAAAAGTATCAAGTACTAATTTCTATTGTTTAAAGTACTAAAATGCATTTCTCTAAGTAAATGTTCTAGGTGCAAATTTATACGTCTTTATGCAATTTAGTTTAACAATCATTTTTACTAGGATCCCGGTGTCGCGCCGTTGGCCCTTCCCGTTCCTTAACTTCATTTCCCCGACATGGAACCACTCTATCGAGTCCAGTCATCTGTCGTTTCCATTTCTCAGCAAGGTACCACATCGTCGGTTCCTTGCGTCCACTCCTTCCATTCTCGGCAGGGTACCACATCGTCGGGCCCTTTTGCCAATATCCTTTCATTCTGACTTGTGGGAACTTCATGTAGGAATTTCAGGAGCCGTTACCTTCTATTCTCCGTCTACACGCTATTAGGGACTAATGGCGCTGAGGAGTAAGTATGTCCTTACTGAGCGCCCCTCAACTCGTACGTGACCAACTCCGTTGTGGCCCACCCGCATGACCTCAAGCTTCTCCTGAGTAAGCAGATCAATGCTTCTCTACTCATGCGTGGTATTCTGTCAGAAGTCGACATCGTCGTCGCTCTCCATGTGTGTGATTTATCCGTACTCTATGACCCTTCAATTCCCTTGTGTGTCCGTCGGTGAACCATTTCACCTGCCACTACACACATTTCTCACAAACATATATTAGTAGTACTATCCTCAATTATCATAATATGATAAATCTGCTATTTCGTTAAGCATTTATAGTTTACTTATAACATTACTCATTCATCTAATTAGAAATGCATCTCGTCAATATTTACTTTCTTCATTCTCATCACATAATCAATCATACAACTAGTTGTTAAGCATCATTCACATGTACATTTTTCATAATCGAAGTTAATCGTTAAACAACATGTAATCATTCATGTACATCAACTATCCAGATACACATATATCATTATTTTATTGATTCACAATCAATCGTAGTCATGACTATACTCAATATAACATTAAGGGGTCGTTTTATTAATGTTTCAATTAGTCAGGTCACTCAAATAGGTGTCCTCAAGGTCTGCAGTAGTCTAGGGGCACTACATTCATTCGATGACAAAAATGGTCATTGACTCATCTTCAATTTTCTGCATTCAATTATGACACCAATATGTTAATATTACTTTCAACTATTTTCATCTATCTCATCTTGAATTGAAATGCAATATCAAAACCAATTTCTAGAAAGAAAAAAAAGGGAATTTAAGACTTAATTTTTTCACTTTCCATTGAAAAAGGTTTATTAGGTTACTATTTATTAAGGAGGGTTCCTGTTCATCAGACAATGTAATTCTTTTGATCACCAATATTTACATTCTTAGCCCAAAAATGTCTCAAATATTGGTGCCTGTAAGTTTATTATTTTTTAAATTAAGTTCCAGTACAAGTATTGAAGTGTTGATGTTTGAGAAGCATCGAAAGCCATTCTCTAGGAGATTGCCATCAACCCAAGGCTAAGGACCTAGTTTACTAGTTAACTAGTTTAACTTAGTCAGATGACTTTGAACTTGGTTCTTTTCTCTTTTCTGGTAGTCTAATAGATAGATAGAGTAGTTGTGTGGGAGAGATAATTTAATCAGAACTAGGTATTTGAATTTTATATCTTTCATGTATAATAAGTGAGGTCTTCTAGTACTGTTAGAAGTGGTGTTTTACCACATTGGGAGCATGTATCTAGATGGATGCTTAATTGTAAATTAGTTTAAGTACTATCAATTTGGCTTTGATATAATGTTGAGGAACATATATTTTAGAATCTCCCAAATGTTGGTCAAATTCTTCTTTTAAAATAGAGATATGTGAGATGGTAACAAGGTGGACTACATTATTTAACTCTTGAACTCAACACCTCTAAAATATCGGTCAAACCATGACCATTCAAAATATGCATAGATATATGTGTCAACAAGTAACTAGGTGGTAGAATGATTTGGATATGTTAACCCTTGATTTCAGAACCATCTCAAAATTGATCAAGATACCCTTAAAATATGGTTGTAATAAGACTTGAATACTGAAACTTCCAAATACTTGTCAAACTAAACCACCCTCTACAAATATATATCTCTACAAAAGTTAGATGTATAAAGCAAGCAAGCAATGCCGGTTTAATCTCATTTTGCATCCTCTTATACAAATGAGAACAATAGAAAATGTTTAAAACTTGCCACAAGAAGCAGATGACTAAAGCAAGTGAAAGCATAGCTCTAAAGGAATTGTGAGGCAGGAACAATGACAAACATTGGAATTTTCCCAAGTAAGAACAAATCATAGTGGTAAATTCATACATTTGTGTCATTTTCTATGTTCCTAGGGATAGGATTTATACTTGCATTGGACGCTAGCCCCAGATTTTTTTTTGCAAGTCCTTGAATGGGTAACATAAAGTGAAGCAATGAAATAAACTATATTAGTGCCCACAAATGTTTAGTTATCTAGGATTCCATGTAGATTTATGGATTGAGGGTACATACATTTTTTCCACTTTCGTTAATGCACATGCTACATATGTGCTAGATTGTAGGTGTGGTTTTCACAACTGTATGATCCTTGTATCCTTTCCACAATACCCAAACACTATCAAAATGAAATATCTCCAAGGCATGCAATGTGGTCAATGAAAAGAGTGCCTGCATCTAGCAACTCATAGAAGGAGACTTTGGATTTCGACACATAGCTAGTGGCGCCAATGTCTCTCAATGATATTTTGTTCTCATTCTACTAGAAATGTTATTAATACTATTAATACTCTTAAATACATAGATATAGATTAATGGAATATCATTATTTAAGGAAAAAAAGGAAACAAACAACATATACACTTTCTCTAGCAAGCAGAGGACATAATCAATGCAAAATTTGTCATTTGACAAGGGTTCTTAAGGAAAGATTTCAAATGCACATAGTCTATCAAACAATGGGGCAAAAGAAACTATGTCAACATTCCATGTAAATGTCAAATAACATCTACATGTTTACGAAGGGGCAATAGTATTGTTTCTTCACAAGTTTGGACAAGACTGGACTTTGGGCTTGGATTTTCCTGTGACATCAAACAACCAAAATTTGAAGACATTCCTCTGGAGCATCATAGCAGGGAACATAAAATAGGAAATAAACCAAGCAACAAAGATTTCAATAGGATGTCCTGAACCATCATCTGAAGGCCTTTATTTGCAGACTTTGGACCACAATACGAGAAAGTACTTGTTCTTCAAGGCAAATGTATATAGATACAATGGCCTTTCAGCTATTAAAATATTGCATTCTATGCAATTAATGAAAAACGATGGGAAATGAATTTTCCTTTCGACTTAATGTAAAGTCTAGACAAATCATTGAAATACATTTGAGCAATTTTTAGGAATTGCTGAAGCTATTTAGAAAGCACTAGAAGGAAATAAACAAAGAATCATAGGACATGGCCACTTTGCATTTAATTTGGTGAGCATTTTCACAATATGAAAACGTGAATGTAGTACAAGATTCCACTTGTAAGTCAAATTCCATTATAGAATCAAGCTCTAAGAATCCATATTTTCCATGAGAAAACATGTAGAAATCATGTGGACTTCTATCCATGCTAACCAAAAGGCTAATGGGGAAAATCCCCTGGTACAATACAAAGGATTCTGCAACTAAGAAAGACCATGCTATTTGGAAAAATGGTTGGATTAAATGCGCAGTGCAACTTCCAACTGCCCTAGTGTGTCGATTTCAAAATTCCAACTGCCCATGATATCATCCATGGCATGATCCCACTACCCTTCTCTCTATGCATGTTTCTATGGTCCTAGGTTTTTGGATTATCAACATAGAGAATAAGTGTAGCTAGCAATTCATAACAAAGGAAATTAGAGTCCAGGAACCTAATGAATGATATAAGGATTTGTTTTAGGAAAACCATACACCCTGTTACTCTAGACATCTGGTTCTAATAGGTAAACCCTAGGTAGAGGAAAATTGACTTGTCAGCTGGAAGAGAACATAAGATTTTGCAACAAATGATCACAACAATCAGCCTATCTGAGAACTATCATTGACTAAAAGAAACTATATTAGTTTCCAGGAATTCAGTAAACTTTGTTGACAAGGATCAAAAGGACATAAATGAAGAATCTGAACACAGGGCCATTTGGCATCTAGCTTGGTGGAAATCTACACAGTATACACTGCCAGCTGTCTAGATTGAGGTGCATTTTCCTATCACACACTTGAAAAACAGCAAGCAACCCTCTAGGAGACATAGAATTATTACTATTTAACACAATGTACTATGAGTGCAAATAACTACTACAACCGGGGATCCAGAGCAACAAAACCTCAACCTTGACACCAACATATCTAAGAACATAAGGAACAATACAAGATGACATAGATCAAGAGGACAAAGTCCAAATTGCAATACAAGTTAAGTATGCCTTTCTTGATTCGTCCATTTGGGGCATTTGGGAATTTGATGCATTTCATAGTGGGTTTAATTCAAGCAATGTTTCAGGATGCTTAGAAAATGGTTGGTGTAAATGTAGAGTACAGTTCAGATTCGACCCAGGGGGGGAGTGGGTTAATGCATCTGTTGGAGGATGCAAGTTGTGCCTGTGTTGTTTGTGCATTGCAGGCGTAAGGGATTTTAATGGCCTTGTGCATTGCAGGCATAAGGGGTTTTAATGGCCTTGCAAGTTGTGCCTGTGTTGTTTGTGCATTAAACATAAATCATAGAAATAATCTACACCAGCTTTTGAAGACCACGATTTTTTTGGGGCAAGAATTGGAAAGGACAGAAACAAACACAATCATCACGGGCAAGCAAAAAATGGAAAACAACACAAGTATCTATGCTAAAAAACAATCATGGAATCAATCAACTCAACCTATGTCATAGCTCCATTCTACAAGTTTCATATAATCTACTTGCTTGTCTGGGGATTGTTTCTTAGGAAGTTGTTCCATATATATATCACAAATCTTAAGAGCCACCATCGGTATGCCTAGAAAACACGAGCAATCTCACACCAAGCCAGGGACACATCCATCAAGAATTTCTAGGAAAGAACTATAAATTTTACCAATGAATATAACAAGAAACACACATGTGAAATCACTTAACCCACTAGGAATGTCCATTATTTGTTGCATGTTCAAGCACATGCAAGCAAAAAAGTTGGAACTACTCCCCAACAGAAGCACACACCCCAACCTTGGGAACGTAGCCAATGACACAAATTTATTTGGAAACATTAGGACCAAGAGAAGATGGTGTCCACCAATAGAACAAGGGACAGACAAAGAAAAATGAAAACATGGATAAATTCAAGATCATAGATCCAATTCACAATAGAATACAAGCAATGAAATCATTAAGCCAAAAAATACCTATACATCCACGTCCCCTCAAGACATAGACATTTTCCAAAACAAATATATCTTATCTTGCTCAATTTTTTTTTTTTTTGCTGTCAATTTGATGCCCTGCCAAAAGACAGGGGAAATATAATTTGGGCATAGATTGCCATGAAAATGGAAGACTCCAAAGGAACAAAGGCAAGAATGGAAACATTGCAAATCCATAAATTCCATCTCTTGAACCTAAAAAGGAAACTGGATGAAACAATTCTATAGACTTTCTGCCAACATAAGCAAAATATCTATACAATCTAGAAAAATAAACAACAAACAACATACATATTTACTCCATATGCTAAATTTACACCAATGTTTTTTTGTCTCTCACAATCTGACTGGTTTCCAGGTCGACTCTATATGATTTAATGATTTGAAAATAAAATGAAATGTGCTCCTTCGCTCTCATACAATAGGTGAGGGTTCTATAATCTGGGAATCTATATACTGTTGGTGATGCTTTTGTCAGATTTTTTTCGTTGTTCCAAGGCTTACGAGGACCGGGTTAATGAAACAATGATGAGTCACTACATATTTGTTTAATAAACCATGATGAGATGCATAAGCAACAAAAACCACTTAAATATACAGAAAAAAATAAACCACGCTTCACCCGTTCCGAAGAAACAAATTCTGCCAGGCGAGGGTTCAAACCACATCAGAAATAAATTCAAATTGGGAACATGCTTTTAGGGCAGAAAATCACAAGTGTGAAAGGCATGGCACAGAGAAGACATGAAAAAAAGGGGAGAAGAAACCGAGCATTCGCTAACATGAGAAGGAGAATTAGAAGTAGATTTTAACTTCGTTACTGTAGAATCCCTCACTCGTCTCTTCAGGAGCCTCCAAGTTCTCTCTAGTGCTAGGTTTTTCTCCATTGCAAGAAGTCCAACTATATAGTGAAATTTCCAAACCTCAAACTTGATTTCCAATGGGAAAGAGTTGCCATATTAATTGACCAAAACCCTGATTTCACACCCCATTCAACCGAAATGCCTCTCAAACACAAAGAAACCCCCTTCCCTCCCGCCAAAACAAAAAATTTGGTGCCAATTAGAGCTCTTATCACACTGGTAGTTAATTCATAACTCCATTGAATGTCCACATAGTCATCCATCTTGTCACTGCTCTTCAGAAACCAACTCCTCCACCAATTGAGGGTTTACCCTGGTAGCAAATTAGACATTGCAGTGTTAATCTTCTTAACCTTGGTCGCATAATTCTCCGAACTCACAGACGCCCGAGGCTTCCAAAGCCAATTTTCTTGCATAACTTGGCTGTAATACCCGGCATGCAATGTGACCCAAAGGTTCCAAAAACAATTCCTTTCATAACTCGACCGTAATACCCGGTTTGCAATGCGGGTATGGGAAATGACTCATTTTTCAGACAGGCACTCAGAGGTGAAGGGTGGGGTGGAATAACCCTGCTCTGCAATGCAAGCATGTCAATTGATAAGTGTAACATTTTTTTTTCATTTCATTTTAATATTATAAATAGTTTTTTATTAATATATTATATTGTATTTTATATTATATTTTATTTAGTTTTTTAAAATTTCATTTTATTTTATTTATAATATTATAAATTGTTTGTTTATATAATTAATATATTTTATATAATGCAAAATATATTATATAATGTAGAATTAAAATTTTAATATATATATTATACCTATATATTGAAGTCACCCGACCATATTGGCGACCCCATATAGGTTAGATAATGCAAGGAGAATGGCCAAAATGGGCTTAATTTAAGTTAAATAGAAATAATTTTAGATAGAAAACGAGACATGTCTCAGTTCTATATGATGATCACTCATTGAATGTTCTTCAACGCAATGAAGGACAACTGAATGAAACACGCAGATAAGTATGTTCCAGGAAAGCAGACCGACCAAAGAACACCATGACCAAGAACACATTGTCAAAACATAGAGAAGGGGAAATATAAACAGAATGAAGAAAACGACTAGAATATATGTCGTCTTACATATCAAGAAATCATACTGCAAGAGATCAACGTAGTCACTCACATGACCGATGATCATTCAACAAATCAATAGGATCGAGACAGAATCTTTCCTCGCAAGTTTCCCCACGCATGCGAACTAGATGTCCACCACGAACTTTGCAGTTAATGCGATCACCTACTAATAGTAAATGCTCAGTGGATGTCACGCATATACACTAGTACAATATGAGATATTAGTGACCAGGCAAGAAAGTGATCATCATTGCATGTTAAAACATAAGAATAGGCAATGATGAAAACTAAAAATGACCAAACACATGACCAATTATTATGTGGTCATTTTTAGCTTACTTCTTATCCTGTGACCAAATTGGTCATTTTTAGTTTAGTCCTTATCCAGTGAACAGAATGGCCATTTATCTTGGTCATTTTTAGTTAGCTCACTTAACATTTCTCAATTTTGTTCATTTTTCCCTTCAAAAAACTTTGGTGACCAAATTTTTTGGTCGCCTGGTCACTAATCTCTCATGTTGTACTAGTGAAAACAGGAAAACAATCATATTGATCGATTCAATGGTCGGATTTGAGTCAGTTATTTAGATTTGGTCCATATTATAATAATGAGTCGGTTAGGAAGTTGAGTCGGTTAGATTTGGTCTAGTTCTCTCTAGGGTGTGCATAGAAAAGTAGCCAAAGCCCTAACATATTTTGGTGAGGTTACACCCTGCACTAGGTTTATCAAGCCAATTCCAAATCCTTTTCTACTCCTGGTTTCTTACACACCAGCTTAGTCCAAAACAAGGGATTCACATAACACGATTTCCATGAGTGTCAAAATCGTGGGCACACCAAAAACAAATTTCAAAAGGGTAAAACGACCACTGGAAGACACATAGTGAAATCCCAATAGGTAGATGAGCAACTGAGTAACAAAAATGGATCTCACAGACTCCCAATTCGATTTCCCTTCTTCCCAATGTTCTAAAACATAAAAAATGGCTTTCACAACTAGAGAAAGAAGGAAAACGCAATAAGAATGAGGAGAAAAAATCCCAGCAAGCAATAGGGACATGAGAGAGAAAATTCCATTCATGAATAATGGGTTGGGAAGCAAATTCGTGGGTATTTCCTTTCCTAGGAAAAAAACCATGTTTTTCCAAAATTATGGCTTTCCCATACACAAAATTTTGGACAGCCATACCCTCTATTTCCCAAAACAATAACTACCTCAACCACCTCTTAGAAGAATTAAATGATTGGGTTCAAAATTCAACATGGGTAGTTAATGGTTCATGGGTTCTCTCATTGAAACTTGGGTTAACATTATTGGATTGAAGGGTTTGAATATTTCCCTCCCTATTCCTTGTAAAAATCATGCCCCCATACTCTTGTTTCCTTGCATAGCTAGTTGTGGGTATTTTTATTAAAATACATTTATATCATATGTACGATTTCCATCGTGCCATGCTAGCACGTGATCTACATGCATCGATTTTCTTTTAATTGTTGATATATAAATGATAAATGGATGGCACGGTCTTGTCCTTAAGCTCCTCGCCATTATTTTATAACAATATTACATCATTTACATGTTTAATTCCAAGAGGTGAAAATCGGGGTGTTACATTCCCCTCCCCCTTAAATTAGCACTGTCCTGAGTGCTCTTCAAAATTGATAAAAAATGGATATGCCACTCTCATGGCATCCTCCAGCTCCCATGTAGCCTCATCAGGATTGTAGTGCTTCCATCGCACCTTCGCCTATTCGATGGCTTGATTTCGGAGCAATGTTACCTGCCTGTCTAGGATGCGCAATGGCTCGATTTGGAACTCTCCCCTAGGTTCCACCTAATCACATGGTTAGGATCATGTACATATTTCTTAAGCAAAGAAACATGAAAAACATTATGAGCTCTAGTGTTAGCAGGAAATGCAAGTCTAAATGAAACTAGCCTTATTCTTTCAAGTACTTCAAATGGCCCACAATATATAGGTGATATCTTGGCACAACTCCCAAGATTCAAGGAACTGGAACTCTTCCTTGGCATCACTCTAAGATAAACATGATCCCCAACACTAAAATCCCTATGCACCTTGTGCTTATCTACATAGATTTTCTGTCTACCTTGGGATGTTTTTAAATTCTTCCCGATCTTTGCAAAATCTTGTTCCATTTCCTTAAGAAATTATGGCCCAAGTACATTCTATTCATTGGATTATCCCAAGTCACTGGTGTTCTGCACTTGCATCCATAAAAATTCCTCAAACAAACTCATACCCAATGATGCTTGCTTCCCATTATTATATGCAAACTCTACCAAGTGTAGATAATCCTCCCACTTGGATGGTTTGTCCATTACATACATGTGAAGCATGTCTTCAAGAACCTGATTTACTCTTTCAGTTTGCTCATATGTTTGAGGATGATACGATGTGGTAAAGCTAAATTGGGTACCCAAATATGCAAAAATACCTTTATAGAAATTTGAAGTGAACTTGATATCCCTATCAGAAGTTATTGCCTTAAGATATCCATGCAATCTAAAAATTTCCTTCATGAAAATATTTGCAATGGCCTCAGTTTTATATGTGTACTTAACCGGTATAAAATGTGCCTCCTTTGTTAACTTGTCGACCACCACCATGATGGAATCATGCTGCTTTATTTTCATCAGCAAACCTATAATAAAATCCATGGAAATTATCTCCCATTTCCATTGTGGAATTGGAAATGGATGCAATAAACCTATTGGGTGTTGGTGTTCAACCTTCACTTGCTGACATTTCATGCAATTAGAAATGTATTCAACGATGTCCTTCTTCATCCCTGACCAAAAATATTGCTTTTTGGCTATAGCAATTGTTTTCTGATATCTTGGGTAATTGGAATATGGAGCTTTATGGATTTCATCCATAAAAATCCTCCTCAAGTCAACCACATTTGGAATATAAATTATATTCTTATAAGTAAGAAGTCTGTCACCTTCCAAATGATACCCTTCATACCTCTTTTCAAAGTTTTGTTGTTGCAATTTGTACTTTATCTGCACATACATTTCTTCTTCAATAATACAATTAACAATCTGTTTGCTCAAATCTAATTGGTAGGTACTAAGGGATTCCACATGCATTTCATGTACTTTTCTGCTGAGTGCATCAGCCACCTTATTTTCTTTTCCCTTTATGTGTTTGATCTCAAAATCAAATTCACACAAAAATTCCATTAGAAATGTATTCAACGATGTCCTTCTTCATCCCTGACCAAAAATATTGCTTTTTGGCTATAGCAATTGTTTTCTGATATCTTGGGTAATTGGAATATGGAGCTTTATGGATTTCATCCATAAAAATCCTCCTCAAGTCAACCACATTTGGAATATAAATTATATTCTTATAAGTAAGAAGTCTGTCACCTTCCAAATGATACCCTTCATACCTCTTTTCAAAGTTTTGTTGTTGCAATTTGTACTTTATCTGCACATACATTTCTTCTTCAATAATACAATTAACAATCTGTTTGCTCAAATCTAATTGGTAGGTACTAAGGGATTCCACATGCATTTCATGTACTTTTCTGCTGAGTGCATCAGCCACCTTATTTTCTTTTCCCTTTATGTGTTTGATCTCAAAATCAAATTCACACAAAAATTCCATCCATCTAGCTTGCCTAGCATTTAATGTTGGTTGCTCAAACAAATATTTCATACCACAATGGTTTGTCCTTAGATCAATTTTTTTCCCATCAAGTAGTGCCTCGACATCTTTAAAGCATGCACTATAGCTGCAAGTTCTAAATCATCGGTGGCATATTTATTCGCATGTTCCTTCAACTTGCTTGACTCATAGAATACCACATGGTTGTCTTGTATAAGAAATCCTCCGAGTCCTTGGTTGCATGCATCAGTACACACTAAAAAGTATTTTTTTGTGTTTGTAATTTTTAAAATTGGTGCACTCTCAAGAAGATTCTTCAACCGCTGGAAACTTTCTTCACATCTTGGTGTCCACTCAAATTTCATTCCCTTCTTTTTCAAGGAAGTAATTGGATTAGCAACCTTGGAAAATCCTTTAATGAACCTCCTGTAGTAACCAACAAGTCCCATAAAGGATCTCACCTCTGTTACGTTCCTTGGATTTGGAAAATTCATAATGGATTCAATATTCTCGGGATCAACTGATATTCCTTCTTTTGAAATGATCTGACCCAAATAATGAATTTTATCTTTATAAAATTCATATTTGCTCATCTTTGCATACAACTTATGCTCCCTCGGCAATTGCAAGGTTGTTCTCAATTTTTTTTCATGCTCTTCTTCATTCTTAGAATAGATAAGAATTCCATCTAGAAAAACAAGAACAAACTTGTCCAAATACTTGCTAAAAACACTCTTCATGAGACACATGAATGTAGTTGGTGCATTAGTGAGACCAAATGGTACCACCACAAACTCATAGTGCCCATACCTTGTTCTAAAATATGTCTTATGTATATATTCCTCTTTGAATCTTACTTGATGTTAACCAGACCTCAAGTCAATCTTTAAAAATACATTTTCCCCTCTCATTTGATAAAAAAGGTCATCAATTCGAGGTAATAGGTATTTTTTCTTCATAGGGACTTTGTTCAACTGCCTGTAGTCAATACATTACCTGAATGTTCGATCTTTATTTTTCACAAATAATGCATGTGCTCCCCATGGGGACACACGTGAGTGATATATTTATTTTCTAACGGCTCTTGTAACTGTATTTTCAATTCTAGCAATTCTGGTGTACTCATCCTGTAGGGTGTCTTGGACACTGGTGCAACTCCTGGCAGAGGGTCAATTGTGAAATCAATGTCCTTCTTTGGAGGAATTCTTGGAATTTCATCATGAAACACATCCTTGAATTCTTGTAGCACGCGATAGTCCTCCAACTTAGGAGTTTCATTTTATGTTGACTCCAAAACATGGGCTGCATATAATTGACAACCCTTCCTGCAGAACTGCTTCAGCTACATGGTTGAAATGTGCCTAACATAAAGCACCTTTGGAATGTCTTTTACAACCCTTGGGTTTCCTTCTTCATCCAGGAATTCAAAATTATTTTTGTAGTAGTCAAGTTTAACTCTGTGTGCTTCTAACAAGTCCATTCCAATGATAATATCATAGGAACCAAGTGGCAGAATATTCATGTTTGCATAAGTGAATAGCCCATCCATATCTAATGGACATTTCTCTACCATTTCACTAACTTTTCTCTTGGTTCTTGTGGCTAGTTGAACTAACCGTAATTTACTATGCTTTAATTTCTTAAAAGCAAAAATATCAACAATTTTTAGGAGTGATATAACTATGAGTAGATCCAGGGCCAATAAAATAGAAACAGATTGCTTAGCAATATTACCTTCAACTTCAACCATAGTCGATTGATGGTATTCCTGGCGGTCCTCTAGTGTTGCATAGATTCTAAGGATGGTCTTTTTCACTTGACCCATATTTTTAGCTCCTTGGATGTTGTGAACTTGCTTTACATTCCCATTCCAATGTGGATAGTTCCTAAGCATATATTCCTCTCCACATCCCCTACATTGAAGTGTCTCTCTTGGATCCTTTGGATCTCTTGGCTTGTCTCCTATGATTTTATTTGGCTTAGTCACACCCTATGGTGGATGTCTTTGCTGATTTCTGAGATGAGGAGGTTTGAACCCCTTTCTCCTTTGATCAAACTTATCATTCTTCTTGTCCTTCCATGCCTTATGGAAGTCAAGTTTGTTTTTGTTACACAAAATTTTCGTCAACTGCATTAAACCTCTGCACTAAACCTTGTGACCTCATGTTACCACAATCCCTAAAGTCACTTTCATGGTGGATGCTCCTTGATTTCCTTGTCCTGCAGCTGAACTTGTTTTGTTGCCTTGATTCATTTTGATGCACCAGAAACCCGCACCTAAACCCCCTTGATGCAGTGCGCATCACTGGAAACTCGCATCGATGGCACAGCTTTCCTTCATAGAAACTTGCATCAAACCATATTGGCGCATGTTGCTCCATTACAAAGCGTGTCAATCTCTATACAAGAAAAAATTAGGTTCTTGAGAATCTCTAGAGCGAAATATCATTGGATATACTTTCCTTCTTATTCCTATGGGTCTAGCTCGATCTCCACAACTGTTGGGATAATTTCTCATCCATATCTTACCCTTATTCTCCTATAAACGAGACCTTTGGGCATGAGTGTAAGGGGAGGAATTGATTGCAACGAATTGCTAGAGAAATTATCCCAGAGCATTAGACTCTTGATGCGCTTCCCTTCAAGACTAGGGTAACATGTTGGAATATGATGAATCTACCAGGAGGAGACTACAACACCAAGGCTTATGGTTGTATTTCTTTCTGTTGTTTTTAATACAATGATGCATTTTCTACCCATACTTGATTTTTATTTTCATGTATAACAAATCTCCATGGACATTTGTTTAGATCATTTATATTGTTTCTAGTTCAATTTTTTTGCTACTTGTTTGTAATGGATCTGTAACAGCTTCTCTCATATGCGAAGTTGGATCATAGTAGCTTGAAGATAACAAGGAAAAAATTCATATCAGAGGTAAGTTTTTATACTTAATCTCTTGTGAATATTCAATTGATCTAGGTGAAGGTGTTCTTGTATTGTCCCCCTTTGTTCTAGTTTCGACTCATTCAAACTAGGGAGATTCACTCGTGTCTGCATGTGAGAACTAATCCGTAAACAAAATTGGAGAATCCGTTGGAGAGAATATCATTAAATATACCTTTATTTCCCTTGGGATTCCTTTAATATATTGTCACTTATCTTTCCTTGTTTATTGCAATTTTAGCATCCTTGAGTCATTGGGTGATCCAGATTAAATATGACACCTAAAATATATCTACATCCTTTGGGGTTATGACCTTTTTTGTCCTTTTTTCCTTTTGAAAAAATGCTCTATGTTTTCATCGACGTTCCCTCTGTTCAGATGTAGTGCATCGACAACACGCTTGGGTAATATAGTCAATCACTTCGATCTTGATTGACACGTTGTGTTCCACAACAGACCGCAAATCTGTGCAAAATTTTTCAATAGGGTCAAGATCCCCTCTTAGGGTCAGATTAGGTGTTCCTATGAGACTTTTTCTACTTGTATTAGTCACAATCTCAGTCGATATTTGTCATTTTCCTCTTTTCTTTTGTTTTTTGGATATTTGGAGCCATGTTTGGCCCTTTGAGTCAAAACTAGTATTTTGCTTGCATTTTTAAGTGAAATGAATTGTATTTTTGAATAGTGTATCCTACAATATTTTTTACCCATATTAAGGTTTCAAAATAATTTTTGGTTTGGTCTAGATTGGCTTGTTTTAAAGACTTGAAAAGTGTGGGATATCCATGTCTTTTTTAGCCTCATTTTCCTGGGTTGTGCATCTTGTTTCCTTTACATGATGAGCTATCTATTGATTGTTGGAAAATATTGATTCTTTGTTTCCGCTTTAGTTCAAAGAGAAGATTAATTTTGTCCCTCTTTTGCTAGATTCACAAAATTGGAAAACATAAATATTCTTCTTGCCTTAGTTTGATCATTTGACATTATTGGTCTTACACTCATATGAAGAAGAAAGGCTTTTTTCAAGTTTGTGTGCATTTGAGTTAGACAAGATTGTTGAGTGTTTTTTTTTCTTGCATTTGATTGGAAACGTTTGTGGAATCCTTCTTTCCATAGCTTAGATGTGTCTTTTTCGAGTGTAAAAAGATAGTAAACGGATTAGAATTCTTGCATTTGGTGTTCGTAGAAATATCTCGTTTGTCACTTTAGGATAGTTTTGGGTACATGATTTTGAATTTTTTACTTCTTTCCATCATTTTGAAAAAGCTAAAATTGCATTTGCATAGAGTTGTGCATTTGGGAAGAAAAAATCTCTCTCTCTCTCTCCTTCTTAAGTAGGAATTCATCGAAAATAATATTTGCATCTCATACTCACATGGTTTTGAGTTAGGTCCAAATTTCATCTTTCCACTTAACCAAATAAGATAAAATCAAGCGCTAGTTAAGTTAAAATCTTTTAGCAACTTGGTGTGATAGGTTAGAGACGTGTTCTAGCGTCGTAAAACATAGGATTTGTCGCTATTTTCCTACACTACATTCCAGGGACTATGCAATTCTTCCACGTACTAGTCAGTATATAGAACGTCCTTTCACATACTTAACAGTATATAGAAAGGTTCTTTCATGTACTCGACGGTATATAGGAAATCCCCTGTCGAACAATTGTTCATTAGACAACACTACTACGGATTTGAGCTCCCATGTACCTTGTGTATATCGAGATACCCCTATAGAATCCTGGAACCATATGAGTAAACATGCTGAACGTCTTGTTGTCGTAATACACCGAGAATAGCACTTAGGGAGATTACTATGCACAAAATGTCATGTAGTTGGGTTATACATCCAAGGGTATGGTTCCAATCCTCCTTGGTTAGTGCTATGAACAATTGGGCTGATTATAACTGTTGGACCCTATAATATATCGTGAGTTGTGACAGCTTGACACACCTGGGAGGATCCATATTTTACATCCCACCTATTCACAAGTTTTACTGTTGCTTTTAGTTTGAGTAGCGTTTGTTGTGCATGATATTTAGAAGGCCTTAGAAATTTTGGATATGGAAACCTCTTATGGGACTACCAATCAAGAGACCCCTTTTCAAGGGTTACCTTTTGTTTTTCCTCCAGTTGGAGATATTGGTACTCCCTTTATAACCACTTTAAATATTCATAGATTAACCATAGGATTACCAGTATGGTTACTCAATCCGTTGATTCTAGTTGTTTCCAATGTTTCAAATGCTAACACTCCACCACGAGAGTGTCAACCCAAAATTGATCCTTCCCCTTCTTCATCATATGTATCTTCTTTCGTTTCTTCTTCTCTCTTGATAAAAGCAATGGTGTTATTAATCAGGAGGATAAGAAGAAGAAGAAAAGAGAGATTAAAAAGAAGAAGAAGGATGAGAAAGAGACCAAGCATCAACCATATGCCTCTGATGGCACTCATTCTATTCAAATACCTCATAGACCCAACTTCTCTTGCAAGATTTATAGGGGTGATCACCTTCTTAAGGATTGTCCTGGTATTTCCAATGTGTTAGAAGAGTGGTATAAAGCCTCCAAACGACCCATCTCATCATAATCTAGACATCAGACTAACAATACCCCATCGACCAATGACTCTATGGTTATGGGTCAAAAAGTTAAAGTCAAGAATCCTTGTTTGTTATGCAAGGACATGAACCTTAGTTACCTTTGTCCTCACATGGATGAAGCTTCACAATTGTTGGAAGACATTACTATATCTCAGAAACACCTTCCAACAATATATAGTAAGTTGTCTCTTGACCCCCCATTGGTTGATGAAGTAGTCTATCCATCTCCATCCACGGTCAATCCCACTCTTTCCTCAAGAGTGAAGAGCAAGTAGTTCATCCCAATTTTCCTTTGAAGAGTGAAGTTGAAGTGGTCAAGTCAGTGGCATCACTTGATCCCACTCTTTTATTGGATAATGCTAAGACTGAAGTAGTCACCATGGCACAATCTTCGTCTCATTCTACTCTTCCAATTGAGAGTGAACTCACAACCACCAATATTTTCCTAGTCAGTTCATATTTTTATAGGAAAGGGGAGATCCTATGCATTTTCATAGGACCTCCTCCAAGTACTGAGGTCATTTCCTTTTATTGGAATAGTCTAATAGAATCTCATCTTCCTTTCAGTGTTCCTTCTCAGATATCTGTAGGAGTTCCCGATAATGAAATATTTCACACTATAGTTGATGAAGGAGCTTAGTTAGTATTTTATCCTCAACTGCTTGGAAAGCTATAGGTTCTCCTCAGCTTGTGCCATTCATTGACCAGATACTAGCCTTTAATAGAATACTTACTCGACTGTTAGGGATCCTCCCTTGGTTACCTATTACCTTAGGAGGGAAAACTGTCTGCATTGATTTTATGGTCATCCAAGGTCCCTTAGATTTTAACCTACTCCTTGGATGAGATTATGTTTATGCAATGAAATCTGTAGTGTCCATGCTCTTTCGAGTGATGTATTTTCGTCATCAGGGAAACAAAGTGACCATCGATCAACTTTCCTTCATGACACCCAATCATCGCATGAATTCCATTCATTAGAATTCCCTTAATGTTCCACATGTTTTAGTGGTTTCTTCCCATTAGGGATGGGGGGCATGTCTCCAGCCTCTGGGAATCAGGATGGATTTACCCCCCTAGCTTCTTACGCTAGGGGGCACACTACCAACCTGTGGACATCATGTTGGGTAGGAACTAATTCCAAGCATAGTTTACTTTTGATTTCAAGCTTGTGTAAAAATGAAACCAGTCCCAAGCATAGTTTACTTTTAGTTTCGAGCTTGTGTAAAAATGAAACCACTTATGAGCATAGTTCCCTTTCTGTGTCAAGCTCGTTAAAAAATGAAATAGGTCACCATGAGCAGATTTCTATTCCTATGTCATTCTCGTTAAAAAATGAAACAGATGACTATGAACATGGTTCCTTCTCTATGTCGGGCTCATCAAAAATGAAACAAGTCATCACGAGCATGGTTCCTTTTTTATGTCAAGCTCGTTAAAAAATGAAACAAGTCCCCATGAGCAGAGTTCCTTTTCTGTGTCAAATGCGTTAAAAAATGAAATTGATTCCTCTCCCATTGAGTCGAGTCTTCCACTAGACTTAGTACTTGAACCTTATTTTCATCCACCTATGCCATTTGATCCTTCTCCCTCCTCCGTCTCTAGTGAACATATGTTTATTAGTAGACAGGAGTTTAATCGAGTGAAGAAGTATATTAGGCGAATGAAATGAAGCTTGGGGGGCATGTCTTCAACCTCAGGACATCATATTGAAGTCAATTCGATAGCCTCTCCATGCAATGTTGGATTTAAGTCGCTTACTTCTAGAAATCGTGTTGGGGGCATGTACCAATCTCTGGATATCATGTTGGGAAAACATCGTCCAATGGAAATCTTTTCGAGCATAATTTGTTTTGTTTTCGAGCTCGTTAAACCATGAAAATCATCCCGAGAATAGTTCATTTTCTATTGAAAGCTCGTTAAAAAATGAAGCAGATACTATGAGCATTCTTCTAACCTATCTTCGAGCTCGTTATAAACTGTAAAATGGTGTCAAGCTTACTTTTTCACTTTTTCGTGCTCTGGTTAAAAACATGAAAAGTGGCTTGAGCTTACTATTTCATTTTTCGTGCTCTGGATGCAAATATGAAAACTATTCCAAGGGCTATTGGTACCATTATCATACTCATTAAAAACCTAGTAAAAAGTCATCGATCTTAGTCTTTTCTCTTTCTCGTTCTTGTTAATACATGGGAATAAGTCATCGAGAACACTTTTATCACTTTTTCGGGCTCATAAAAACTTTATGAAAAAGGAACCCCCATGGAGTTGTCTTTAATAACTTTCTAGACTCCTAAAATAGGAAAAGATCACCAAGTGAACTTGTCTCTTTCACGCTTGTAAAAGGGTTTGAAAGGTCGTCTATTCAGTGATAGTTTACCTCTTTTTCGGACCGTGTCGACTATTTACAAAAAAGAAATACCTTAGTCAACCACTGATTAAGAGAGTTCTTCTAGGAATTATTTTACACTTTTTCGATCCTAGGGACTAACTTTACGAAAAATTCCACCCTGGACTCTTCTTTTGACCATTTCAGACTCTCTAAATGTGAACCGCCACCGAGGTTTCCTTCTTTGGACATGTAAAATTATACATGGAAGGACCCTTTTTAGGACCGAACCCTTCCTTTCTCAGGTTTATAAAACATGTGATACTGTACTCGTCCGAAGGACGAGCTATAGAGAGCATCTATTATCCTCCTCAAGATCGTTAATAAAGAAAGAGGTACTTGTCAATCATGATAGGGAATAAGGGAAGGGAAATGCGTCTGAATATATATTTATGGCATCTTATCGTCTCCCTTGAACATGGCACCTATTTGTATTTCATCCAAAAAGTTGGGTAATCATATTGCCTTTGAGTCATTTCAATTCCATGAGTTCATTTACTCCTTTGGGTCATTCGAAGAATGCCTCATTCATGTTGAGTTATTCCTTGATTTCCATCTCACCAAGTCAATGTTTCCAAGTCATTCTTCCTTCCATAAAATGTTCAAGGGAAGTCCTTTGTTTGGGTAAAAATTTGCAATTGTCAAACTCACCATCGTGTCGGTCATCTCTGAAACAGTCTCTCAATAGTACTTTTCGATACACCTTGTGTCAGTCCATACTCAATTGATCTACCATCCAAAATCCTCTTCCTATATTGGTTTTGTGTCGATGATGTGGGATACATCATGACCCTCCTTCGACGAATATATCCCTGTCAACTCCAACACATATTCCAGGGGTTATATTTAGAGACCACTAAGTAACTTGAAGCCTGCATGCCTCAATGGCAGGTTTTCTTGCTTTCAACAATAGGTTTCCATCATTGACCTCTAATTGAATGATTCCACAGATGTTCGAATCCAACTCATTTATTCACATTCATTGGGATGTACTAAGATACCTTGGGGATCATTGTCATCACTAGTGATTTCCCTCGCACTTGTTAACGGTTCACATCATTGACCGATAATCAAGTGGTTTCTACAATGTTTGACCTCAACACATTGTAATCACATGGTTAGATTCATATCACCTTAGGAATGAGTAGAAGAACTTGGGTTTGTATGATCTCTTATACCCAGGATGCGATGGATATTTTTTTAGTAGGTTCCCACACAAATGTTATAATGGAGACCTCATTGATGTACTATCACATAGATCCAATCTTATATTGGTCGTGGTTGTGTTATTATTTCATCATGGATCTACACTTGTATATTAGTAGCCATGATTGTATTCAGTCATTTAGATATGGATCCACGTTGTATTTTGGTGGCCATATCCTCAGTCAATACCAGCATGGAGCTGTAATGTATTGGTTGAAATCCATGTCTTGAGTCATTGAGATGTTTAGCTCAGAGATGTCAGAATTTATATTTCAAAGTCCTTGATCATTGTTCTTAGTTCTCCTACTGGTGGTTCCTCTCTCTGATGGTCATATCAAAGTACATCACCTATCCTTTTCTCTAGCTTCATACTTTGGGGGTAAATCTGTTACAAAGATTTTTTGTTAGTTGCACCAAACCTTGTGACCTCATGTTTCCACAATCCTTGAAGTCACTTTCATGGTGGATGGTCCTTGATTTCCTTAACCTGCAACTTAACTTATTGTGTTTCCTCGACGTGTTTTGTTGCACTAGTAACCCGCACCTAAACCCCCTCGGTGCAGTGTGCATCACTGGAAACTCGCATCGATGGCACAACTTGCCTTCAGAGAAACTCACATCGAACCATATTGGCGCATATTTCTCCATTACAAATCGTTTTGATCTATGTACGAGCAAAAAATAAGTTTTCGAGAAGCTTCTAGAGCGAAATCTCATTGAATAACCTTTCCTTCCTATTCCTATGGGTCTATCTAGAGCTCCACAACTATTGGGATCATATCTCATCCACTTTCCTTAATCTTCTCACCCATCTCTTATCCTTATTCTCCTATAAGTGAGACCTTTGTGAATGAGTGTAAGGGGAGGAATTGATTGCAACGAATTGTTGGAGAAATTATCCCAGAGCATTAGACTCTTGATGTGCTTCCCTTCAAGACTAGGGTGACATGTTGGAATAGAAGGAATCTCCAACGCCAAGGCTTACGGTTGTATTTTGTTCTATTGTATTTAATACAATGATGCATTTTACTCCCATACTTGATTTTTATTGTCATGTATAGCAAATATCCTTGGTAATTTGTTTAGATCATTTATATTTTTTCTAGTTCAATTTGCTTGCTACTTGTTTATATTGGATTTGTAATAGGTTCTCTCATATGCAGAGTTGGATCGTAGCATCTTGAAGATAACAAGGATGAACTTCATATGAGAGGTAAGTTTTCTCTACTCCGTCTCTTGTGAATATTCAATTGATCTAGGTGAAGGTGTGCATGTATTGTCCTGCTTTGTTCTAGTTTCGACTCATTCGAACTAGGGAGGTTCACTTGTGTCTGCATGAGAGAACTAATCCGTAAACACTTTTTGGTTTTATCATAACAATACTAGGCCTTTCTCATGGCCTCCTCTAGAGTTCGATGTTCATCAAACTCAATTCTTTCTTTATATGACTGAGATAGTCCACTTAGAGAACGCTAAATTTTCACCTTAGCATCTATGATATACTTGACATATATCAATAGCTCAAAGAATTTGTTTGCATATTCTTCCATGGTCATTTGGCCCAATTTCAGTTCATGGAATATTTGATTTTATCATTGTAGTAACTATCAAAGAGGTACTTATGCTTGAAGTACTTCTTGAACTAATTCCAAACAATCTTCCTTTCATTGATCATCTTCACTTTCCTAAGGTGATCCTACCATATAGATTCTCTTCCATTTAGATTGAATATGGCCACCCTTGACTTCATATTTTCAGAGTAGTCTTGGACTTAGAAATACTTCTTCATCCCAATAAGCCAAGCTTCAACTTCTTGACCATATTTTATGTCACCATCAAATGTAGGAGATTTAGCCTTCTTAAATTCCCCATGTGAATTGTTCTTGTAATGTCTCTTCCTCTTATTCCTGTGAGATGAATATCTTGATCCTTCGATGGATTCTTCAGAGTCGGATAATTCACTAGAAGATATTTATGGAGTATATGTCCTATCTCTAGAAACTCTTCTAGATCTATTAGACCTCTTGTGGGAATTTCTCTTTGAACTACTCCCACTCTTTTCTGGATTTGCTGAGTTATTCCCAGAGTTAATCCTCCTTTGAATTTATGTCAAAATTTGTAGCATAGTTGCATTCAGCTGATTCTATTCTTCTTGAGCTTTAATCAGGCTCTCATTGTCTTTTCAACAACTCTGTAGTTCCACCCTTAGGATCCTCATGGTGGCTGCAATATCTGGATGAGTCTCTTGGTTTCTTCTCCCATTGGATTCTGTCTCTGCATTCTCAACCTGTATGTTCTATCCCATGGCATTTGTCTCAAGCTCATAGGGATCATGTGCATTATCCATGATGACGATCCTCTTGGCCCAACAAAGACAAAAAATTTCCAAACTGAACTATATGGAGTGCTTTAGTTGTCTTTGATATGATTATGGATATTCAAAATGTGTTCATATAAAACACATTTGTTAGATTTATCACATTCTTAGAAAATTATAAAAATTATTGTCATGCATCCTGGCTATAACCCATATTGTCATTCTCGGTCAAATCACAAAAGCTTGAAATCACCCCTTCAAAATCCACAACCCACTAATTTTTTACACTACTTCAATAGTCACAGTTGAACCCGAGATTTAATGTAGGGACCTGTAGCTAGGGTTTTACCCCTAGCTTGTGCAAATGAGCACCTACTAAGGAGAATGGACTCCTTAGTAGCAGTTCAGTAAATGTAAATTATTATGCTAAAACAGAAATGTAAACTACTCTAAAACATGTGCATGAAACATAAACAACAAGATGTAAATAATGGTTTTTGTATTAATATTACCTCCAATGTGAAGGTTGGTGAAGCTCTTGCAATGTCCAAGAGGGTTGCTCCAAGCTCCAATGTGCTCCTCCTCTTTCTCCAATGGTGGAAATGGGCCAAAAGGGGCTCTCAAGGTGAAAGTGGCTCAATGGTGAGCTAGGGTTTCAAGAGAGATTTTGGCAGAGTAAGGGTATACTTGATTGTGGATGATGGAATAAGGGATCTCCATCACCTATTTATAGTTTTTGGTGGTGGAGTGCTGGCCCATGGTTTTGGGAACCATATGGTTTAGGGCAGCTGTATAGGGTTTTTTCCTCCTTTTCCTCATTATTTTATATTTTTTATTCCCTTTTTAGAGGGTTTTTGCTATTTGTAGAGGAATTTTGGATATTTTTGGAGGAAAAAGGGGTTTTTTTAGCCTTTTTGAGGCTATTTTGATGGTTTTGTGGACTTTTGGAGGCATTTTAGGCCTTTTGGAGGATTTTTAGTGGGATTTTTTGGGTTTTTAAGGGAAATATGGTAGGAAAATGGACAAATGAGCCATGTAATGTGGTAGATGAGGTAATGAACACTTTTTGGGTGTTAACAGATTGCCCCCTGATGTGCGAGGGCAGGAGCTCATCGTATGGCCGATGGACATCATAAGTCATGAATGGTTTTCCTGGGGTGTAGAGAGAAGAGAAGAAACAAACTGAAGCTCGGAACAACGATCCTGAACAAACTGCAAGAAATAAAAGTACATAACCTCAATAATGGAGGAGGAATCATCTGATCATATGGACGAGGTGGGCATTCCCATGCTCGTATCAGGATATAACATAATAATAACAATGGGGTCCAAAAATGGGGACCTGACATATACATGGCCTCAAAAAATGAATGAGGCAGAATCTCAATATATGGACGAGGCGGGCATACCCATGCTCGTATTGAGATACATAAAAAGAACTGTGAGGCCCGAAAAAGAGGGACCTGAAAGATACATAGAGAACCACTGTGTACATCATAAGGGTCCAAAGGGGACACAAATCTGGGACATACTGCTGGGCTGACCATGTCTGAGCTGAAGAACTGATACACTGGAACAATCAACAGTGCTACTGAGTGTGGTACCAAAGAAACTAATGAGCTGCTGGATCAGAGTGACAAGGGGTACACTCGCAATGGTACATTGAACTGGAATTGATCAGGGACTGAACCGGGTACTCAAGGAAGTATGTAACGGGAGAGCTTCCGAATACAATCGCCAACGCAGCCCGGACATCCACGGGAACATACAACTGGGTATTCCGGAGTGACTCACCAATGTGCTAGAGTCGGGGGAAATCCGTGGTCTTCGACAAATGATGGTAGGTATGTAAATCCTACGCGATTCTCAACGATGCGATCAAGGTGCTGAAGTCGAGCATGTGAGAAACAACCATTCGGAGAGGCAATGATGACTCCTCCCAAAATAGTCCGTAGGCACTCACCACAGATGGTGATGGGTCCAAGGCGCAGGGGCCTCTGAGTTTATCCTCTGGAATAGAGGGGATGTCGTCGACAGAGGGAGACCTGCAACTATCAAGGCAGTGATGTTTGTTTGACAGGAGCGCGAGGCAGAGAACCGAAATGTGATAGTACTGATGGTAAGACAAACAAACTGGGGGGAATAACTGGGCAAGTAGAGTGGGTGGACTCAAAATTCCTTTGTTCAGAGTATGATAATGGTGATGATCTGGAAGCAGATGAAACTGACTGATGGGAAAGGGATCATAGCTGTATTGGATCTGGGATGGTGACTGGGCTGAGGAAGACTCAAGTGGGGGAAAAAAGGCAGGAGACTGCAGAATACTCTGAACAAAGGCGACCTGATTGGGGGTGCTGCCGAGATGAGCGATCATAGTGTCGGGAGGCACGGGATGACTTCTTCATGGGTTAAGGAACTAGAAGAAGTGTGTATAAAATGGTACTGTCGTGTGGATTTATACGAGCCCAGGACAGTTCATGCTCGTGGTTTCTTTCAATTTTAAGGAGTCTGAAAGCAATAAGAAGACTCTGAAATGATGGAATGGTACTGTCATGTGGATTTTACGAGCCCAGGACAGTTCATGCTCGTGGTTGCTTTCAATTTTAGAGAGTCTGAAAGCAAATAAGAAGACTCCAGGGGGTTGCTTTTTCATATGTTTAGTCTCCAAGGCCCAAAGAAGCATAAAAGGATGCAATGAAGAACTCTTCTAGCCGGTGTGACAAGAGTATTCCTTTTTCGTAATTAGTCTACCAGGTCCGGAAAAGGGTTAAACTTATACCAGATAGACGCCCTTTCAGGTACTTTTAATGAGCATGAAAGGAAGCAAGATTACTCGGCGATCTTTTCATTCTTTTAGGAGTCAGAAAAGAGCTTAACAGAAACTCCCTAAGTGCCTTTTTCGTAAAGGACTTGTCCGACCCGAAAAAGGGATAAAATTATACCGAACAAAAGGAATGGCCAGGCAAGGAGGAAGTGTTCAATCAAGGAACATGTATGATGACCAAGAACAAGGGTGGGGGGGAACACTGGTGGGCCTCCTTGCGGGGTGAATGAAATGGTGGCAAAATAACGAAACATTTGTAGTATGACAGGAGTGGATGGCTCATGTAAAAGTGTGGAACAATCCGATGGTGGCCGATGTGGCATGCAAACCGAGGCAGCAAGGTGTTGGGACACAATGTTGAAACTGTACCAGGTGAGAGCGAGAAATGATCTCAAGCATCATCACGAGCTCGGAAAAATGAATCCGACGATATAAAGAGTGTCGAAAATGGACAACGACCGATGTGGAACGTAAACCGAGGCGACGGGGGGCGTTTTGGAAAAAATACCCAAAAACTATGGGGGTGAGAGCGAGAAATGGTCTCAAGCATCAGCACCGGCTCGGAAAAAATGAATCCGATGATATAAAGTATATCAAAAATGGGCTACGGCCGATGTGGCACGCAAGCCGGGGCGACAAGGTGTCGGAACACAATGTTGATATTGGTCCCGGTGAGAGCGAGAAATGATCTCAAGCATCATCATGGGCACGGAAATATGAATCTGGCAGTGCAAATGGTGCAAAAAATGGAGGTCATAAGGACTCCGGAATGGTCAAAGGAAATAACTAGGTGTATGAAATCAAATATACAAGTGATATGTGACCTCAAAAAATGGTTGAGATCACGCATGTGAAAAGGTGAGAAGGGTTAATGACCTGCCCCCATGCTATGTGCAGGGGGTTTGTGATTGTGGATCACATATATGTTGGTTTGAACAATGGGTTCACTGACTTGCTGAGATAGATGTGATGGGGAAGGTTCAAAATGATTGATCATGCCCCTTATCCCAGGGTCGGGGTAATCTATTATGCCCCCGAGCTCAGAGGTGTCAATGTGGTACTCTATGATAGCGAGGTAAAGACCAGGCATTTCGGTATAGGACCAGGAAAAGACATCACGAAATTCCTAGAAGAGTTTTTTGTACTCCTCAATCTCTTGTTCACTACAGGAATCTCCTAAGGCAATGCATTCATTGACGCCAGGTGGGTCAGAGATATCTATGTGGATGACGGGTGAAATATTGGTCATGTTTCCTTCCTAAAAGGCACCCGGAGCAGGAATAGGGTCCTTAAACCAGTCGACCTTGGTAGGAAGGAAATCTTTGGATTCAACTGCAAATTGGGTAGCGGTACTAGAGGAAGATGCTTCTGGGAGGAAATACGAACGATGGTGCATGTCATCCCAGGGATAGTCCGGGGCAGTGAGTGCCTCAAGAATCTCCTCATCAGTACGGAAAGTTTGGGCCATCAAATCAGTTGACGTGGGAATGGTGGTGGAAGAGATCATGTAAATGGTGTTGACCTCCCCTGATGGGGGTGAGATCGGGGGGTGAATCTCTTCAATAGTGGTCGGTGTCGTCTCAAGATCTAGATTGTTCATCTCATAGAGAGCCGCTCTGTAATCCAGGAGATCGGGACAATGATGTGAGTAGTGCCCGTAAACACCGCATATAGCACAGGGGTGGTTGGTACGCAGGGATTTATCTTTAGGATTGGGGTGGGGTTTAGTTCGACAACAGGGATGTTGGGGTCGTCGTCGAGCATCTGCATGTGTTCCTGTAATGCAGGTAACTGTGGACACTGGTGAGTTGCATGGCCTAACTCATCACACAGTGAGCATTTGGGAGGAGCACGAAAGACTGGGGGGTTTTTGACTATCTTGGGAGGTGGTACAACAGTGTAAGGTTGGGGACCTTTGCCCCCAGTGGGTTTGGGAGTAGGAGGGGGATTCGTGGAGGACGACGGGGTAGAGACACAGAGGGGTGGCTGGGTGGTAGTAGCCATGGGTTGCACCGGTTGGAGGACGACGCTTAGTGTCGGCGGGGGAACGGGAGGCGAAAGATACCAGACGAGTAATCCCTAGGTTAGCCCAGGGAGGCTAAGGGTATCCATAACCGGGGAGCTTACTACTCCCGAGGGAGGGACTAGGAAGGGGATCGTATGGATAGGTGTAACACCAATGTGGCTAGGTACCAGTTGTGGTTTAGGCAATAAGGGTGGCTGATTGTTAGGTGCTTGGTTATCGTGGGACAGGGTACATAAGTCAGACACTTCAGGCGTAGATGACGGGGGAGGAATGGATTGGAAAGTGGATGTCATCGGCGGGTCTGAGTAAACTCTGGGTCCCAAAGAGGAAACAAATGACGTAGCAGCACCACTGACCGGTTGTTCAACCATGGGGAGAACATTTTCGGGTGCAGCGGGGGCAGTTGGATCATAGTAAGTAAGTTGGTCGATCTTAACCACGCGTCCTTCATGGGGGAACATCATGGTGCGAAAGACAGAGGAAGCGACTGCCCGCATAGCATACATGTAGCTGCGACCGAGTAAGAGGTTGTAATCAAGCTGGGTGTTGATGACCTCGATATCGATGAGGACGGTTTTACCACCTAACTGGACAGGGACATTGGCTAGGAGACCTTAGGGTTGAGCCGAACGACCGTCATAGGTGCGTAACGCAGTGGTGGATTGCTGGAGGGTAGGGGATCCCAACTTCTGCCATACGAATGTAGACATAACGCATGTGGAGGCACCTTCATCGATGATGCACCGATGGATGACAAGATTATTAATGGAAACAAAAACTTGGAATGCTAAAGTGGAAGGCAGGCGCGGTTCGGACTGGTCCAAATCAAATGCCATCAAATTTGAATCATTTGGGTCAATAGCCCCAATGGCTGAGAGTAAATTCTTGCGCTGGGAAGGGCAGTTCTTCAAGACTTCCAACGCAGACATGCCGGCGGGAGATTGGGCTAGGTCGTCTACAATGTTGTAGTTGGACGCAGCGCGCGCATTGGGGTTGTTGTTGATACGGTGAAGTGGGAAGCGAGGTGCTTTGGAAGCACCATCTATTGGAGGTGGAGGTATACATAATGCTTGATCAGTGGGATGAGTGTTAGTAGTTTTATCAGCGGGAGGGGCTTCAGAGGTGGAGCCATATTGGTTCCGACGGTTCTGGAGGTTGACATCAGCAGATGACATCATCAACAAGTGGTGGGTCCCTGAGTCAAACATGGGTTGATCAGGGGCGGTGTATGTGATCTGTTGTTGTTGGGGTTGCACGTTGGCTTGAGGGGGGGCCAACGGCTGTGTGTTCACCATGCCTTGGGTTGGTAAGGGGTTTTGCAGCACCAAAGGTGGCTGCTGAGGTTGTGGGGGGTTGGGCGGTGCTTGAGGAGCCGCATGCCCTTGGCGATGGGCCTCATCAACCCAAAGTTGACGAGATCGCTCCAAGTGTGGGCAAGCATGTGTGTAGTGGCCATAGACCCCACAAATAGAACAAGGATGGTTTGTTCGCAAATTGGGGTTTTTAGCCTACTTGGGCGGGCGATCAGGGTTTTGGTTAGCGGGGGCCGCGTTGTTGTTGTCTGGGGGATTAGTCGGTTGACCACCTTGGTCTGTAGGTTGGTTGTTCCCATGATTACGGCCCTTGCCACGGTTTTGTTGGCCCTGGTTGCGTTGGTTGTTCTGGTTTTGCTGTGGGTTGTTTTGGGCGTAAACTTGCCCTTGAGCAGCAGGTGGGTTTTGAGGTTGTGTCGGTGCAGAAGCAGGCTGCGGTGGATGATAGGTAGGTGGAGGCTGCGCAGGTGCGGAACCCTGAGGAGGTTGCTGATATGTCTGCGGAGTAGGTTGTGGGTTTGCCGCAGGGGCTGCCTGTGGTGGATAATAAGTTGGTTGGGCTTGGGAAGGCGCAGGCGCTGGTGCAGCCTGCTGGTGGTAATAAGCTAGTTGGGCCTGAGAAGGCGCATGAGCTGGTGCAGCTTGCTGATGGTAATAGGGCTGAGGTGCGACCGGGGGGGTGTAAGCAGGGGGCGTATGGCTGAAGCACTGAGGTGGACAGGTGGGTCCATGGGAGTGATGGTGATGTGTCATAGGAGCATCTGAGTTGGTATCCCCAGACTGTGAGGTAGCCCGAGAAAGGTCGGGGCCCGGGGTAGGACGTACTATGGAAAAGGGTTGGGGATGCGAAGAAACACGGCCAATGATGCCGTCTGCAGCGTGGGATGCCCCCGGCACATTGTGCTGGGAGGACTCGCCGCGAGGGGTGTCAGGTATAATGGTATACAGGTAACCCGACTGGGCGTAAATGAGGTCAAACTGTTGTGCCTTAAGGATGGCCTCTTCTTCAGACTAGGGTCTTTTGGAAGCTACATCCTTAGCAATGACAGGAAGAAGGGACTTGAGGAACCAATATAGGAAGATGCGGTTGTCTAATTTGATCTTGCATAAGCTACGGCGTCTACGCCACTCATGAATGTGGTCCGTGATGTGGGTAGCCGTGTTTTGTTTGCAAGATAGTAGGATCTCAACGCCTGCATCATAGCGGACAGGTAACTGGAAGAACTGCAGGAAGGTCGAGGCAAGGGAAGTGAAGGTGGCATGGGTCCCGTGGGCTTGCTCGATATACCACTTGGCTGCAGAGCCAGTGAAGGTACGTTGTAACAGACGGAGGCGAATAGAGTCATCCACTATGGAGTTGGAGGAACACCATAGATGGAAGGACATGATATGGTTTTGTAGGTCCTCTCCTACCTTTCCCTCGAACTTAGGGATGTCAGAGGGGAGATTGGTGGGAATGTGAGGCCATGCAGGGTCGTGTCGAATAGGATTGTTGGTCAGTTTGGCTAGATCAGGTAGGTTGAGGCTAGCCATGAATGGCAGACTGGAAGAAGGATGTGACACAGTAGTGGGTTGGGCCAAGTTGGGGCCCATGCCCCCCAGTAGAGGGGCAGGGTTGGGAATGTTTCCCCCAAGTGGGGGGACTAAGGTAGTATAGGATGGGCCTGCACCACCATGGGTAGTGTGAGCCACTGATGGAGTGGGGACAGGTATTCCCGCTGCAGGAATAGGTGCCGTGAGGGGAACGGTAGATGGGGGCCCCATGGAGGGCATACCCAAAGCAGGTGTAGTAACTGGTGTAGTGGTGGATGTACCACCAATGGTCCCTATACCAAAAGGAGTGGAAGTCGTGCCAGCCATGGGGCCAGTAGGGGCAGTTTAAATAGGGTTCTCAGACTCTTATTCAGAATCGGAGGTAAAGTAAGGGGCGTCAATATCTGGTGACGGAGTCCTATGCCGTTGACGAGTGGAGTCAAGTGACAAGGCTCTAGATCTGTGATAAGTGGTATCACGTGATGATGATCTGTGGCGAAGACGGGTGGTGTCAAGTGAACCGTGCTGTGGGGGCTCACCCCTGAGGCACCGAGAATGTCTCGGGGACTCAATGGTGATAGATGGTGTCTAAAATCTGTGGGTTGAGGTGAGTCAAAAACAGTTCAAAAATCCTAATGCAACCAAGTGTGCAGAAGGAGAGCTCAAAAAACAAGGCACTCAGGCCAACAACCAACTCAAAACACCCACTGTAACAGTTGTGCTACAATGAGTGGAGTACCAACAAAATGGTCAGAATACCAACAAGCAGCAGGTTTCCTAAAAATAAAAAATGGTGAACTCACTAGACCAAAAGGAGGTAAGGGAGCAAGCAAACACCTAACTAAAAGTATTCTGACTCAACTAGACATATCCTCTGCAAGGTGATGAAATCCAAGTCAGACAATATGAATAGGAAAGCCAAGTGGCTAAGATGTCCCCCTACCGGGAGGACACCGGGTAGTCAATCCTAGAAGAATGGCAACTAAGATACCCCATTCATGACACGTCCAGAAAGGTGAATCTGCCGTTTGGTCCTTTTACCGCAATACCCCAATACAGGGATATCCCGAGAACTGTGAAAGGTATCCCTTCAGTTACTGAATGGAGTGTGGTATTCCACTCAGGCCTCCGGAACCAGTCTCGCGACTTCAACCCTCCTAGGGGAGAGGCCCTCTAGTAAACTAGTTGTGACCATGCCAAAAAGTACTAGGGGATTTTGGTTCCCTAATTGGACAACAGCTATGTCTCAAGTGTAAGTAACCGAGGGGTGTTATTGGAAGCCTATCCCCCCGATCCTACCTAACTACAAAGATTCTTTTGTGTTCCCCAAGTGGGGTTAGAATATTGGTTGAGTTAGATAGTTTTTTAAGGCTCACTTGAATTATGTGACAGAGTGTGTGCTCGTGAGATGATGATGAACCCAAGTAGAAAGTGCCACTAGGGAGGGCAACTTTCTATCTAGCAATAACAATACAGAAATGAACTTTTAAAATGCACAATTTTCTTTTTCCAATGTAAAGTGCTGAAAATGTAAAAACGATTCTGTAAATGAAACAGAAATAAAAACTACAGAAAAATGTTGTAAGGAAGGGTGGCTGCAGTAGGACAGAGGGCTGTGCTGGTGCAGAAAATAGTGCAGCAAAGTTCTGGGTTCAAAACAAGGAAAAATTCACAAAAATCAGACCGTGGGTTTTGGGAAAATCTGGACGGTCGGACCGCGGAAAACAAATGAATAGTCGCAGGCGGGTTGCAGGTTCTGGGCTGAAAAATGCAGTCGGGACGTAGGAAAAACGTCGAAAGGCGCAGGCGGGTTGCGGGAAACTGGCCGAAAGCCGCAGGCGGGACGCAGGAAAGACGCCGAAAGGTGCCGGCGGGTTGCGGGAAGCTGGCCGAAAGCCGCAGGCGGGACGCAGGAAAGACGCCGAAAGGCGCCGGCGGGTTGCGGGAAACTAGCCGAAAGCCGCAGGCGGGACGCAGGAAAGACGCTGAAAGGCGCCGGCGGGTTACGGGAAACTAGCCGAAAGCCGCAGGCGGGATGCCGAAAACAGGGAAATAGCAGTAGTTAGATTGGATCAAACAGGCTAATAGCCGCGGCCGAATCGCAGGTAACAGACTGAAAGCGGCCGACAGGTAGCCGGAAACAGTCTAAGAGCCGCGGATGGGTCGCAGGTAAGTGCCTGAAAGACGCGGTCGGGACGCGATTGTTGAGGGGAAAAAACCCGGTATACAGCGGCCGAAAGGGACAGCCGAACAGAAAAAAGATTTAAAAATTGTAACCATAAATTCAAACTTAGGGGAGTCGCCAGAACTGTAGCTAGGGTTTTACCCCGAGCTTGTGCAAATGAGCACCTACTAAGGAGAATGGACTCCTTAGTAGCAGTTCAGTAAATGTAAATTATTATGCTAAAACAGAAATGTAAACTACTCTAAAACATGTGCATGAAACATAAACAACAAGATGTAAATAATGGTTTTTGTATTAATATTACCTCCAATGTGAAGGTTGGTGAAGCTCTTGCAATGTCCAAGAGGGTTGCTCCAAGCTCCAATGTGCTCCTCCTCTTTCTCCAATGGTGGAAATGGGCCAAAAGGGGCTCTCAAGGTGAAAGTGGCTCAATGGTGAGCTAGGGTTTCAAGAGAGATTTTGGCAGAGTAAGGGTATACTTGATTGTGGATGATGGAATAAGGGATCTCCATCACCTATTTATAGTTTTTGGTGGTGGAGTGCTGGCCCATGGTTTTGGGAACCATATGGTTTAGGGCAGCTGTATAGGGTTTTTTCCTCCTTTTCCTCATTATTTTATATTTTTTATTCCCTTTTTAGAGGGTTTTTGCTATTTTTAGAGGAATTTTGGATATTTTTGGAAGAAAAAGGGGTTTTTTTAGCCTTTTGGAGGCTTTTTAGTGGGATTTTTTGGGTTTTTAAGAGAAATATGGTAGGAAAATGGACAAATGAGCCATGTAATGTGGTAGATGAGGTAGTGAACACTTTTTGGGTGTTAACAGGACCCTAACCTAGGTCCTCTATTTGTTTTACATCTCTCAATAAAAATATGTCTTTTACTGTTTACATTTTGTTTCATATTTATGTTTTCTAGTTTCTGTTGTTTCTGTTGGCTGTAAAAATAGTATTTACAGTTTCAAATAAATATATATCTACTAGTTATTGTTCTAACATCAAATGCAGGTTTTCATTCTCAGTAGCATACATATAAGCATGTAATTTACCACACTAATCTCTTAAGTTACATGATATTACATAAGTAAAATTTACAGAGTTAAAAGCCATTTATACCTGACTAAAAAATACCTATAGATAGCTAGTAGATCCACCCTTGTTGTTTTTCACCTTGTTGTTCCCTTTTGTTGAATGCCTTGTTGTTTCTTGCAACCAAAAACCTTCCCTAAAACTATGAAACTCAACCAACCCAAACAGTTTTTCCACCTTTCCAACTGGCGAGGTCTTGCAAACCACCCAGCTCCAAAGGTACCCCTTTGGACCCCCGAGCCCAAACCGAGTACACGCCAACCTGCTCTCCCTTCTAAATTTTCTCCAACAAAAACCACCCTCTCCTCTCTGTAATTTTCTCCTTGCTCTCTAAATTCTTCAAAAATCTCTAAGGTAAAAGATGCCCCCTTTCTTCCCCAACCATCCTTCCACTTAACCCCTCTTCCTGTCGACTCAATGCTCCCCATTACTACCCTTATCCTTTACATTCAATTCTAGCTAAGATGCCAGTCCTCCTTTTCTCCCTCGAGACATGTCCACATTTATTGATACCATCAATACATTAATTAATTAATTAATTAATTAATAAATTAATTAATTAATAAATGAATTATAAATATTATCCCTTTCTTTTATGCAAACACCGTATGTAAAAGTCAACTAAATTATTAATGTGGTTCCACCGCCATTTTCTTTTCAAGTAGTCATAATTACAGTTTAATTAATATTTTAATTTATTAACTAAAATAAAATATAATTATAAACTTTGATATAAAATGGCATAAGGTAATGTATGCCTTAATTAATTCATAATTAATTTAGAACTAATGCATAATTAATTCAAAATTAATTCATAATTAATTCATAATGAATTCACAATTAATTTAGAACTAATTCATAATTAATTTATAATTAATTCGTGATTAATTCCTAATTAATTCCTAATTAATTTATAAATGATTCATAATTAAATTACAATTAATTCATAATTGATTAACTTATAATTAATTTATCATTTTCATGAACAATTCCCAAGTGTGTACCCGACACTTGTTTATCAATTTCATATTACATCTATTCGTAAATTATCCTATGTTCCAATTAGCTTCTGCATGGTCATCATAAAATTTAATAGATATAAATTAATTCTTATCCATACAGTTTAATTAATTATCTAACCTTGCAATTAATATTAACTTATCAATTTAATACTACTTTAATTAACATTACAATAATCATTTAACATGTTAACCCTTAGTCTTTACTAATCAAACTCATTAACATTTAATTAAGTGTTACTAACCAAATGCATTATTTACTATCTAATTTAACCGTAACTCGTTTATTAATCATTAATGTACAATAATTAATTATTAAGCAACACTAATTAACATTATTACTCAGCAATATTTCACGCAATTCATAAATATGTAGGCGAGTTATGTAAACGTAGCTACTGCTTACATACCTCACGTAAGTACACTAAAAGTAATAATTCACACACATATATCATAATCATGAAACTTATTCTTTACTGGCACATGTTTTAACATAGTTTGCAAGGTGTCGCCTTTTACCTAACTGTATCTTATTGAGTTACGACAATTCATACATTACCAAGTTACGACACATAATCAATCAAGGTCTTTCCCACACACATAGTTAGATCTTGTTTCCATCCCGACTTCGAGCTACACCTATATACCTACATCATCACTAACTTCCACATCCTATCCTTTCCTCTGCTGGACTACCCTGAAATGTCAAGCCATGACCGGTTCCAGCTAGAACCCGTAAGCGGAAGTGTCAACTACATCGACTAAGCTTCCCCAGTAGGCAACCACCAGTCATCATCACACACCTTGGGGAGCGCATCATAGCACAACCCTCCCATGACTCTGGGTTTCGGGGATAAACAGTGGGTAAAGCCTCCACCTCCCTAATGGAACAAGGGACTATGTCTACCCGACATAACAACAACGTTGCACTTGTACTCGATCTATCATTGTATAACCAATCTGGGTGGTTGAGTTTCCTAAAACCCTACCCCACCCATGTCATAATATACATCATAATAATAAGCATGCGAAAGTAAATAATGCATCACTCGCATACCATTTATCTTTCGAAGTCCATGTCCTCGAGGCTCTCCCACCCCCTAGGATCCAGCAATCACTTAGCCGTTTTAACCTGTAAGTCATTCCTCAACATACAATATAGAGTATCGTGCATAAATCCTCAACATATACACATACATTTCATTAATGAATTCATTTATTCGCCATACACCTGGCATAACATTCATTTATTCAACATATAACTATAATGGTATCCACGTACCCATCATTTAGTAATTTGCATATATAATTAACACATGATACATATCTAAACATAGCTACCGATCATAATACTAACATCACACACACACACACACATATATATCAGATAAATAATATAACTATATGTCCACAGTGTCATCAAACCGATGAAGTCTCGCAATCAAAAAAATACAACATATAATAGTAGTTCAGGTAGTAATGTCAAAATGGGGCATTGCATTTAACTTTGTAGATATAAAAAAAGAAAAATGGGGGTCAAGGGGGCTTTCCCCCTTGCGACCTTTGTTACTGCAGGGAGGGTCAAGGGAAACGCCCTCATTTTTTTAAAATTTTGCGCAATATGGCACATAAGTTCGATGCCATTTTTTCAATTTCTAGCACCTGAAAATCTCCATGGAAATTCACCTGCGAACTGCTCAATTTCTCTATCTCGGCGTGATTCTCCAAACTCGTCGAAAAGCTCTATCGGTGAACCTTCTCCAACCTCATCAAAACACATTGGTGGGATTTTCAAAAACTCTTTGATACACGACATTGTAGAACTTTCCAAAAATCACCGAAACCCTTCATCGGCGAATTTTTCCCACACACGCCGAAACGCATCGACGGATTTCTCAAAACCTTGTCAAAACATGCTAGCGAAATTTTCAAAACTTGCTGAAACGCATCGGTGGACTTTCCCTTTCTTTGTCGAAACTCCTTTCTCAACAAATTTTCCTAAACTCACCAAAAATGTATCGGTGCACTATTCCTTTCCTTGCCGAAACGCCTTTTTCAGTGACTTTTCCAAAAAATCACCGAAAATGTATCGTCGAACTTTTTCCTTTCTTTGTCGAAACACCTTTTTTGACGAATTTTCTAAAACCCATTGAAAATGTATTGGCGGAATTTTCCTTTCTTCACTGAAACTGTTGGAAGACTTCTCAAAATGTCACCAAAACACGTCAGCGAATTTTCAAAAACTCGTTGAAACTTCTGCAGATTTTTTCAAGACTCGCCAAAACTTCGGTGGATTTTTTTCACAAAAATCGCCGAACATTTTGACGGATTTTTACAAAACTTGCTGAAACTTCGACGTATTTTTACAAAACTCATCAAAACTTCGGTAGACTTTTCCATTCTTCGCCGAAACTCTTTCGGCGAATTTTTCCAAAACTTGTCGAAATGTCATCAGTGCAACTTATCTAAGTTTACCGAAATGTGTTGGTGCAACTCGCTCAAATCCACTGGCACACACTTACGCAAAAACTTATAAATTTTTCTGATAGGAAATTGTAAGCAGAAAGCAATATTATGACTGCAAGTTGTTAGATTTAGCCCATACGAGACCAATGTTGCAACCTGTAGCTTTGATAACACATTGTCACATCCCCTTCCATAAATCTAACTCAACGGGAGGATGTGAACTAAATACGGGCTTCCAAATTTCGCCCCATAACAATATTACAATTTCATAACAAATAATTTACGCGTGCAGAAGCATAATACAAATAAATAGTGGAAGTAAGCTCCATCCACACACATACAACATGCATAAACAAGCATAAGAATCACATGCATAATTTAAAGACAACCAATGTAAGTATTCATTCCATTCAACACTTAAATATCTAATGAATTGAAAACAACAAATCCTTGATTAAATACTTATCTTGAAATGAAGTCCCAAGCAACTGGCTATGCAACTGCAACATTCACCCAACCATAGGCCAGCTGTGCTCATCAATCTCTCAACACGGTTTCTAGCCCCAAGCTGAGCATGATTTCCACAAGGAAAAGGGAACAAAAAAATCACACATAGCCAAGTAATACCACATCTCAACTAATCCACTATACAATTGGGTTTATCAGGATGTCAAGGCAATAGATAGGAAGGAATTTCCAATCTAGTCAACTCAACCACAGAGATAGTGGTACCTCTAGAATATTCAACTAGCTTGGCACCCACAATACCTACACACCCAACACAAGGAAGTATCCCCTTCACTACTCCACAGTCTCTCAGGCCATACCTTCCCTTCTAGTGCTCTTTAGGGTGTGGATAGAAAAGTAGCCAAAGCCCTATCATATTTTGGTAAGGTTACACCCTTCATTAGGCTTATCAAGTCAATTCCAAATCCTTGTCTACTCTTATTTTCTTACACACTAGCTCAAGCCAAAACAAGGGATTGGATTAACACGATTTCCATGAGTGTCAAAATCGTGGGCACGCCAAAAATGGATTTCAAAAGGGGAAAACAACCACTGGAAGACACAGAGCGAAATCCCAATGGGTACACGAGAAACCGAGTAACAAAAATGAATCTCACAGACCCCCAACTTGATTTCCATTCTTATCCACTGTTCTACAACAACAAAAACAACTTTCCCATCTAGAAAAAGAAGGAAAATGTAGTAAGAACAAGGAGAGAAACGCCCAGCAAGCAATAGGGATGTGATAGAGAAAATCTCATTCACGAATAATGGTTTGGGAAGCAAATTCGCGGGTCTTTTCTTTCCCAGGAAGAAAACCACATTTTTCCAAAATGATGGCCTTCCCATACACGGAACTTTGGACAGCCATACCCTCCATTTCCCAAAACAATAACTACCTCAACCACCTCTTCGAAGAATTAAATGATTGGGTCCACAATTCAACATGGATAGTTAATGGTTCATGGGTTCTCTCATTGACACTTGGGTTAACATTATTGGCTTCAAGGGTTTGAATATTTCCCTCCTAATTCCTTGTAAAAATTATTTCCCCATACTCTTGTTTCCTTGTATAGCTAGTTTTGTGTATTTTTATTAAAATACATTTACATCGTATTTGCGATTTCCATTGTGCCATGCTAGCATGCGATCCACATGCATCGATTTTCTTTTAATTGTCGATACATAAATAATAAATCAATGGCGGCGCCTTGGCCTTGAGCTTCTCACCATGATTTTATAACAATATTACATCAGTTACATGTTTAATGCAACAGGGTCAAAATCAAGGTGTTATAGTTGGGTGCATAGATATTGTCATTAGACCAATTTAGTATTGTACTTTTTGAGTCCCTTGCAAAAAATTCCTTATTAGCATTTATATATGGCATATATACTATAAATTTGTATGGAATTAAAAATTGTATTAATATTCAACAACACTAATATAATAAATTTCATTAAATACAATATATTTATTATTTTAAATTTTTAAAGATTGATGAAATGTTATTATTAAAATTTAATTGTTAAAATAAAAGTGAAATTTCAACTAGACTAGCTAATGTTCATATTATAATTTAACAATACAACTATTCATTAACTATTAATACAAGAGTGAAACTAGAACAATAACATATTCATTTATAACTCAAACTCTCATACTATTTGATGGCCACTTTGATGAATCTTGAGTTTATATGTTTTTCAAATAAATAAATATAAACTCAAATAGCACAAAAAATAATGATTATGCAAGAACAAGATAATAAAAAATGGAATACAAACACATAAATCATTTTAAACAAATGTGTAACTATTGTTCTTGTGATGAACCTGCAATAATTAATTAATGCAAATACACGAGATATCAGAAATAATAGAACAGAATCACTTTTATATTGATCACGGGCCACTTTGAGGGGGCAACCTCCTTTGAGCAAGCTCAATACAATTAACTTAACGGTGCCTTCAATGACCTCAACACACACTTATATACTAAGTCTATGCCCAATACTATGAGTCAAAACCATGGGACATATAATACTACAGGACGACTTACAAAGCATATGCATCCAATACTATGGGTCAATACTATGGGCTAATATAAACTACGGATCAACAAATACTACGGGACGACTAACGAAGCATATGCGTCCAACAAAAATATAATAACATAGTAAAGAGAAGGGTTGACATAGGTTCCTAACATCCCCTCTCCCTTAGAAAAAGCTTTGTCCTCAAAGCTTGGGTTGGAGAAAGTGCTGCAGAATCTGAAGGAGTGGTTCCTCGGTAGCATCCTCGGGTTGCATTTCGGGCCACTGACGCCTTTGGAGTGTCAAGGAGAATTGCTTGGAAGGCTGTAGATGAAGAAGAACCCTGTCAGCTGCGTGGAAAATGCGCTCAGAATGGTGCTGATTAGCTTGTTGTTTCAGGCGAATTCTAGCCATGTGAAGATTGTCCTGCAGAATGAGAAGAATCTGATCGCGGTTTCGAAGAACCGAGTCAATTTCCTGAACTGGGGAGCTGCTAAGGGTGTATGGAAGAAGAACTGGCGGTGTTTTACCATAGACTGCTTCATATGGTGTCATTTGAGATGTGTTATTGTACCACCAGAGCGCTGCTAGGAAATCCATAGAAATAGTTGGCCAAAGATGTGTAGGGATGGGCAAGGGTTTGAGTAATCCCGAAAGGAGTGTCGTTTCACCCTTGTTGACTTGGAAAGTATCATCGTCAGCCACCATCTGTTGAATTGTCATTTTGAGTCCCTACCAAAAGAAGTTACATTGTTCTCGGTCATACATTTTGCAGAATCCAGAGTGCCCTGTTGATGAAGAAGCATGGAGTTCATAGAAGAGATCGCCCTGTTGAACATATTGCAACCAATTTGGAACAAGCAGAGAAAGAGCTGTAAGAGAAACTGGGTCATCAATTATGCGAGAAGGAGCATCTTCCACCATATTTTCCTTACCCTTCTTGTAAGTCAGCACATAGGGATAACCCATGAGTTGGATAACCCATTTCAGGTGTGTTGGGGAGGAAACCCATTGTTCCAAAAAAATTTCCAGACTCTGGAGATCAGTCTCGATGCAAAAATAATTCCCTAATAGGTATGGCTACCACTTCTGTACTGCATGCAAAATAACCATCATTTCCTGCTGAGAAGTAGATGTGGCTAAATTCTTACCGGAAAGGTCTCGTGAAGGTAGCAAGTGCATTGGTTCTACAAAGATACCTGCATATCTATCCAAGGAAGTAGTGGAGACTGTTGATGGGTGCATCTGAATGGAATTTAGCTGAGCGATGACACCATGAGAATTCTTCTTAAGGATTTTTTCCAGGCGATGTGAACTGATGATGCAGAGAGACCCTAGTTGTAATCCCATAAATTTGTTGTGCCCCATTAACTTTAAACTGCATCCAAAGTTCAACAAAATCCCATAAGATGGGGCCAAGTGTGCGTAACCATTGAACGCCCAAAACCACATCACATCCACCTAAGGACAATGCAAACATGTCAGAGCGTAGGTTATAATCTTCCATAGATATACGCACATTGTGACACTTCCCCTTGCAAGGTAAGGTGCCCCCATGGGAAACCATGACTTCAAAGTTGGAGCAAGGATGGACAAAACAATCAGCCTGTTTGGCAATCCGAGGGTCAATGAAGTTATGAGTGCTACCAGAATCAATGAGTATGGTAAGAGGGAGCTTCTTGAAGTATCCCCTGACCTGCATTGTTTGTGGGGTGGTGACGCCGGCTACAGCATGGAGAGAGATCTCGGGTGGTTCGTCCTGAGATGGGGTGTCAACAGGCGGGTGTTGAATGTCGACATGATCATCTACTGTATCTGTAGCTTCTTCACCAAGTTCTAAGGCAGGCGAAGAATCCACATCCAAGAGATAGAGCTTTTGGTGAACACATCGATGTCCCTAAGTGAATTTCTCATCACAATTACAGCAAAGCCCTTTTTCTCAGCGTGCTTGCATTTCTATTTTAGACAAATGCTTGATAGGAGTTGGTTGAGGAGCAGGCGTGATGGGAGGTCGTTGGGAACCCATATTTCTGAAGGGAACAAAGGTGGGTTTGGAACGTTGTTGAGCTGCGATCTTGTCCTCGGCCAGCTTAGCTAACCCTAGGACTTCCATCATTGTGTTGGGACAAAACATTTTGACCTCTGAGCGGATCTCATCCTTGAGACCACTGATAAAACAACTCTTGTAGAATTCATCAGACAATCCTTCTGTCTGATTGGCCAATTTCTCAAATTCTGTCTGATACTCTCTCACTGTGCCAATTTGGTGGAGTTTAGTGAGTGCTCCTGTGAATCATCAAAAGCACTAGGACCAAATCGTGGCAAAATGAGTTGGCAAAAATCTGTCCAGTTTGGCTCGGGATGAGCTTTGATGTACCAACGGTACCATTGAAGGGATTCCTGTTCCAAATGAAAGGATGCAAGTGGAACTTTCTGGGCATCAGAAGTATTATGCAGATTGAAATATTGTTCTGCTCGATATATCCATCTAGTTGAATCAGTACCATTGAAGCGAGGAAAATCAAGCTTCGGCCCACGAAAATTGCTAGAAGAAGAGAACCCGGTGGCTGCAAAAGATTATGGTTGTCTGGTATTGTTCATGGCTGAATGCTGAAGATGGAGGCTGAGAAATTTTTCATCTAGATCTTGGAGTTTGGTTTGGATGGCTGCAAGTGCTTCCTCCATGGTGTGTTCTCCTGCACGGGTGACAACCATAACCAATTTTTTTTTTTAAGGTGGAATGGGTAGAAAAACACAAACAGAAGTTGATTTAGTAAAGGAAAATTTGGATTGGGGAAACAATCAGATGGGTAATTGGGGTTTGACTAGAGTTTGGACACTGTCGAAAGGACAAGAAGGAAAAAAGGGGGATTTCAGAAGCGGGGTGATAGAATGAGAAAATTTGGCAGAGAGGGACAAAGAAGCAAAATTCAGAAAGGAACTTCGTGGTAAAATTTGAAGGTGATTGGGTGAAATCAGAGGAAGTTATGGCAAACCCTAAAAATATACAAATGTGGGATTTCGGGCTTTGGGAAGGGGAATTGGGGAGAGGGTCCTCAGGAATGAAAGATGCAGAATGGGATGATAGGGGTTCCCAAAAAATTTCAAGGGAAACAGAGTGAAAACAAGGGAGATATGGGGAAAACACTAGGTTTTTTTTTTTTTTTTTTTTTTTTTTTTTTTTTTTTTTTTTTTTTTTTTTTTTTTTTTTTTTTTTTTTTTTTTTTTTTTTTTTCAGAAATGGATCTGCAATAGCGGCGCGGAAAGGATCTGCAACAGATGGATCTGCAACGGCGCGGAAGGGATCGAAAACGGCTGGATCTAAAACGGCAACTAGATCTAGAACGACTTTCAGAATGGATCTGCAATAGCGGCGCGGAAAGGATCCGCAACAGATGGATCTGCAACGGCGCGGAAGGGATCGAAAACGGCTGGATCTGAAACGGCAACTAGATCTAGAACGACTTTCAGAATAGATCTGAAACATCTGGATTTAGAGCGGAAGTGATCGGCAACAGTTCAACTGAAAATAGATATGGACCCCAGGTATGTACGGCTTCCTAACAGTTCAAGTGTTTCACTCAGCCACCAATGTTGTCTGACAGCTTGCGTATTGGGGCAATGCCCCTCACTCCATGGCTCAGGTAAACTGATAACCGCTTTGCCACAAACGACAGCTCTTGGTTTACCTCATGGGTGGGAACTAGTCAATTAGGTAGGGGTCGTTGCCCTTTTCGCTGGCAGGTCCTCTCAATGGGCCAGCTACTTTGGGGTTCCTGTGGTACTCCTCACAATGAGTTTTAGGGCTTATGCCCAAGTACTTCCCATAATTAAGCGGATAAGGATTATTCCCAAATCTGAAGCTATAATAGATGTGAAAAAAAAAATTGGCAAAAATTCCACCCAACGAGCCCAAGAAAGTGCTCTGATACCAAATGTGATGAACCTGCAATAATTAATTAATGCAAATACACGAGATATCAGAAATAACAGAACAGAATCACTTTTATATTGATCACGAGCCACTTTGAGGGGGCAACCTCCTTTGAGCAAGCTCAATACAATTAACTTAACGGTGCCTTCAATGATCTCAACACACACTTATATACTAAGTCTATGCCCAATAATATGAGTCAAAACCATGAGACATATAATACTACAGGACGACTTACAAAGCATATGCGTCCAATACTATGGGTCAATACTATGGGCTAATATAAACTACGGATCAACAAATACTATGGGACGACTAACAAAGCATATGCGTCCAACAACAATATACTAACATAGTAAAGAGAAGGGTTGACATTGGTTCCTAACAGTTCTTCATAATCAATAACATCATATGTTATGTTTCAAGTTGCTTACATTAAAGAATAAATATTACTTCAAAACTAAGCATGTAAGCATGTAAGTGTATTTTTTAATTTTCTAAAATTTAAAAAAATGCATGTTTTGTATTTATGGGATTTCTACTTCCTTATTTTAGTTATACTAAGTTTATTTATTTATATATTTTTTCTTAATCATATTTATATCCATATCAATACTTGAATATTGTTACTATGATGTATGGTATTATTCATTCATTAAAATTAATAACATGGTATTTGATAGTTACATAAAGTATCATCACTTTTTATTATTAAATAAAAAAAATAAAAATGTCTTATTAAATTCCACTTAAATTACTTTGGTTTATTAAACGCGTGTTCATCTTCCTTTTATAAATAATAATAAACTATTTGATAACGTTAAACACTTTCCCTCTTTTACACACAAAAATAACTAAAACTCATATAATACCAACATCATTGAAATGACTCCATCTTTCCTCTTTCAAAAAACAACTAAAAACATATATATAATACCAACATTATTAGAATGACTCCCATCTTTACTCGAATAAAAAGGCAACCTTATCACTTAGAATATCAATTTCCTATAAGAAAGAGTTTTAACATGTAGTAATGATAAAACAACTACTATTTTAATCAAAGGCCTTATATCTAGGTGTATATCAATTTTTAAAACAAAAAGATAAGGCGGTGACTTTTTATAAATGTGGAATGAAGTCATTGATGGGACAAAGATAGTGCGTGCATGATGAGATCTAAAAGTATGCTTGTATTACACATTGGCATTTCAAAACTATTAATTGAGTTCGAAGGTAGAGTCAAACAAGATGATATAAACATTATGCAACGTATTTTCTTTGCACGGTATGACACATAAGCCATCACCTTGTGGAGCTCATATTTGTACAACAAATATTCCCTTCATTCACATTAAAAATTAACTTGAAGTTGAAGGTCATATTATTTGATGTTGATGTTGAATGCTAATGGAATCTTTTAAATTTGTTTCAAAGTAAGTTAATTTTGTAGTAAATATATTTTTAATGAAAAATTTTGTAAAAAAATGGTTGAAAATTTAGGATAAATAGAGTTTATTATGATTCATGCATCTTAAAACAATGTCTTTAAAGATTTTATCTAATTATAAATCAATTTAAATTGCAAAAAAATAGTATGCTAGAATGTCAAGAAGTTTGACTTTCTATATGGTTAGACTTTAACAATTGAAAATAATTTTGTTAGTAGATTAGGGATGAAATTTAGCCTGTGATCTAATTTTTGATGTTTTTTTTACAAAAATAATTTTTCAATTTCCATTTTTTTGAAATTATTCCCATGAAGGTGTCTGGCCTTTATAGTTTCCATGATGGAATCCAGAGTTAGTGGTCAAATGTGTGAGTCTTGCATTGAACTCTCTATGCACACATAAATGGATCGAACCCCACCCTTTTGTCATACTTAAGACCAGGCACATAGAGGGGGTTCTTATGAGTTCCATATATCCAAAACATATGCTCGTTGATTTTCCATAACACGAGTATTCATTTCCTTCTGAAAATCATCTAAGTTGTTAACACCATCATATAATAGAGGATCTAGAACTTCTACTCCAATCCATTGGACCGATTTTATCACTGTGTAGTGTCATGAAGAGAGTTCATATCGCTTGTTCTGTCAATCATCCAATGATTCTTTGGAGTTGCTATCAAAAGAGTGAATGCTTCTCCAACTAACAAAGCCATCTACTCTAGTATTCATGTAATCCCCCCTTTTTCATGTTGTCAAAGTGTAAATGTTACCTAGAACATCTCTTTCCATATTCTCATGTACAAGTTCAGTATACCTCGGTCCCTGGAACAAATCTAAAGGTTGCGTAACTTTCATGCCATCAATTTTAAAGGTCATAGTTTCATTCTTCAGGTCAACCACTCTGTAGTTATTATAGGCCCATTCTATCCCAATAAGGCCAGATATGGATCAGTTCCACCCATAATTTTAATTACTTCGATATAAGTGATGGTATGCACACCTACTAAGTCAACTTCAACATTCTCCAATTAACCAATAGGAAATATGCAAGATTGATTATCCATCCTCAACTAAATTGGGGAGTAAACAAGGGGAGGACGACCCATAGCCTCCCAATACTTTTTAGGAAGTATGTTAACATCGAATCCCAAGTCCAACATCACATTCTTGATATCATATCCATGGATTTGAGCATTCAATCTAAATTATCATTGAGTCCTTTTCTTCCTTCTTTTCTGCAAAAACTAAGTTTTTCTTTTAGGAAGAGAGGCACATATCTCTTCATCTTCTTCCACAGCACCAATAATTGATTGAATAGTTTTCCACAACTTACAAGTTGCACCTTCATCCTCCAAGATGTCCTCCAGAAGACTAAACCATAAAGAGATAGGGTCTTTTATCTTACCTATGGATCATGGATTCCTCTTTCTTTGACAACTCCTTCTAGGTGGCATGATATTTGTCCTAGCATTCTGGGATAGTTCTGGAACATTTATGGCCAGTGGAGTAGGAATACGTTGAAACATCTCGGTGGCATCCTTGAAAATCTCTTTTTGGTGTACTGGGTCAAAAATTCTATTCTTGCGAGGCTACTTTCAAGATGTCGGGTGAATCTTGACCAATCACATCTACACCCATTCTAGCTCCTCCTTAGGTGACAACAAATCCCACTAGACTGTGGTATTCTTGTGGTTCAAAGTTAATTAAATTCAGTAGTCTCTATGCACGATATTCTCATTTCGCAATAAGCTTTGGGAATTCTTCCATATTATGAGTGTTTATTCTAAAATAATTGTACCATGGTATTTTAGGCAGGGTACAATCTCATGTCAGATGACCTACCTCTTTATAGTTGTAATAATGTATTGGACTTGTGCATCCACCTCTGCCAGCTCCAAAACCTCTTATGTATTCTCTCCTACCTTCTCTTTCTTGTCGTTGCTGCTAATATGATATTTGGTATATAGATCGATAAAATATTTTTGTTAATGCATCCAGAGCTCTGCACTTATCGATACTATGCACGGTAGATCCAAAAAATTCACAATATACAATGTTAAATTGTCAAAACCCATAAATTTCGAAAAATTTAAAATTTTTAAAATAGCACGTAATATTAATAAATGCATTCATTGATCTGTTTGATTTGTTAACATGATCTTAAATGTGTCTGAATGATCTGTTGTTATACTTATATTTCGTTATGAGTTTCTTTACCGTTGCTGATTGTTTTTCTGCTTTTCAACCACAAGGGGGGAGTTGTCATAGCAGACTGGGCTTACTTAGCTTCCGAGCTAATGCATCAAATTGTCTTTCTCTTACAGATATACAGGTAAAGTACAGGTCGCTGCAAATAATCTTTAAAGCATTAGAATTCATTTAACTGTACCAAACATTCAGTAAAAGTCGAACATGCTAGACAGGTTGTCAAGTGTTTAAAGGTAGAAATCCCTTCAGGTGGTATTCATGTAATCTTACTGATAGAAAGTTGGAATTTACATGAGAATATGATAGCTATTGTTCTTGATCAAAAGACTTAAGTATCCCTATGGAGTATTGTTTCCTTGATATTATTATTATGTTGCAATGATATCTCTTATCTAGCACTGTATAATGTCACTGGATTAATATATTCAGACCACTTTTACTTATATGTTGTTACTGTATGATGCCAAGTTAAATAGACTTGAATTATAATTTCGATTTACAGCTTGAATGCACAGGAAACATCTTATACAAGTCTTCTCCTATCATTTTAGGGGTTTAGCATTGATTATAAACTACTTCTATTTGTAAGATCGACGGTTGATAAATTTTGTAAGCACCTTCAGGCTTAGTCCTAAATCATCATGATTAATTTCATTTATGATCCTTTCAGACTATACTGTCACCAGGTATGGTTATAATAAATCACCTAAATCTGCCTAACAAATAATTCACTTTAACATCCTTGTACTTCTTGGGTATGAAGAGTAACAAGTCTATTCATTATTACAAATAATTCAAGGACTTATTTAAGAAGCTAAGAATATAGTAATAACAACAAATATTACTCCAATCTACACCTCAATTTCTTATAGACTTATTAGAAAATGTTTTATCTCTTGTCTTCCACAAGGGACTACGGTATAGGGCAAAAGGTGAAGAGTTTTTATGGAACACTTCATATCTAACATATTAACCACATTGTTATAACCATTCTAAATAAAAATCATTTCCTTCTTGTCTTAAATTACCTTCACGACTGAAAATCTAACAATAATTGAATTGCAAGGTTTAAAAGAATGTAAGGTAACATTTTCATTATATGAATAGCAAGGTTCATGGTATTATCTTAATTTTTTAAATGTTAAAAGGACAACAAGTGAACTATGGTTTTGCCACCAATATAGATAACCATGCGATAAATTTGTTTACCCAAGCTATGATATTAAATGGGTAAAAGTGATGGAAATTTCATCGAAGTCATGGACACTATTGACTAATGCATGATCTTATTGAATGTAGGGCAAGGTGATATTATTCACTATGCAAAGTTTGTTGGCATTGTTTTGTATCATGGATTATATAAAACCGTTTCGAACTATGGTGTCATGACCCTAAGGGAATATCCATGTTATCATTTTAATTGGCAAACAAATGATGAAGTTCTCGTCGTAGAAACTATGAAAGGTTGACCCACTGCATGGGAAACATTAAAAAGGGTACGTGGTTGTTTCAGATCCAAGTGTTGATGATATAAAAGGTTGACTAACCCTAATCCTTTCATTTCTTCCCTTGCCTTCGGGCTCGGCCGCTCTGTGAATTCTTCTGTCTGAAATTCGCTGAAACAATGGTGGTAACAGCTCCCATGCTGCTACAACTCTTCGTGCCTGTCTATTTGTATGGTTTGGGAGTCGTTGTGTTTTTCTTTTAGCAGCTATAGGTTTGTGAAAGCCCTAGGGTTTATCCCTTTTTTACCAGTTCCATCCCTGTCGCGGCTTCCATTGTCTGCATATTTGACTTAGTTCTGTAACAGCTTCCATTGTGGAATAATCCTTTTGCTTCTGCCAGTTGCTCATTCGGCGACGAGGACGGGTTTACACCTTCTCTGCTCGTGGTTGACGGGATAATTACTGAGTTTGGAACTCCATTCAATTTCGATGGTAAGCTACAGTTACTCCTTCGTCTTCTAGTTTAAAATAAGTGGTTTAACAATATAAAGTCTGTAACTGATGTCACTCTGTCATTTGCAGGTTCTGGCCCTTTTCCAAGGCGTGGATGGCACAAGCCTTTGACGAAAAGCATCTCGGGTAAGCCTGGTTTTCACCATGGCACTTTCCTCCTTGTTGGTGGTCTGTATGGTTGGGGTTTTGGTTTGACAGAAAGGCACAGTGGTTAAAGCAGCCTTGCTAAATCGTTTAACTGTATGTTTAATTGAAAATAATATGGGTTTAACCCGGTGTTGTATTTAAATGTTACGGCTTCGGTCGGTTTGGTAGCTATTTATTCTCCCTTTTTGGCACTTAGGTTTTTCTGCAGAAGAATTGTATTGTAAATTTTGAAGAGAATGAAGGCTGTGAGCCTATTCTGTAGGTGAGGTTACGGCCTTGGGTTGTTAATACTGTACTCGTAATTTTGTGCTCAGGGTATTACCCAGGGTTTGAAATTTAACTTAATATAAGGTTTTGCCTATCCAACAGGCTTGTTTCTTCTATGCGTTTTTCTTTTGTTCTATGCTATGTACAGTAATAGGAAATTCTTTAGTTTTTAAACCACTTATACAGTGGATTTGTGACTCGGCTGTAGGCAGAAATATTGTCTTAAGTATTTAGCATTGGTTTTGTTTATAAGTTTTTCCTGCGTAATTTAAGCTTTGACAATGTGACTTATTAAAAGTCCTTCTATAAATTTGAGCTTGTTCGTGGCGTATATTTTTAAATTCTATGTTTTTATACTCGCTTATAATGTGAACTCGAGCTGCGGCCGTAGGAGAAAGTCAATGTCTTACTTCGTAGTATTGATTCTGCTTGTAAAATCTGGAGTTGTAGGGTTCTGTCCAAATTGTACAGTTGAGATCTGGGTTTTAAATACTTATTCTATTATTTTGATTATTACCCTATTGGTAATTTGAGAGTAAGAAGAGAAATGATATTACTAGGTTGTTTGAGCTCGACAATGAGCTAAAATACAGTTCTATTATTTATTTGGTTTTTAAACAATGACCAGGTTTCTACGAAAATGACTCTGTAGATAGAAATGAAATTCAAGTGAAATTTTTTACGTTAAAGCATTAGCTCAATAATGAGTTAAACAGGGTTCTGCATATTGATTTGATTGTCATGTAAAAACTGGTTAATTTTAATTAAGGTTTGTGCATTGGTGTAGAGAACCTAACTGTGGCTACAAATCCTCTGCAAGTTTATTTATCATGATATCAGTACTGTAACTTTTGTTGTTAAAAGTATTTTTATTGTTTCCTACGACTGTTTATTTAATTCAGTAATATACAGAGTGCAATTATTTAAATGTAATCTTTACTTGTCTTATTCAATAATTATAATTAACTAGGTTTATAATTAGATTAATAAAATACTGAAAGTCTTACAGTCGTGTTGAGTACTTGATAGATACATTGTTATATATGTAATAATAAATTACTATTTACGTATTACTATATATTGAATACAGTATAACAACCTAAATAGTAATAATTACTCCTTAGCTGATAAACACAGTAACTCTGCCAAATCTAACTATGGCTATTCTGAGATTTTTAACTTTCTAAATAATTACTCCTCAAACATATAGGAATTAAACACAGCATACATCCATCCATATGTAATAAATATAAAGGAAATAAATAACAATCATAAAGCAATAAAATAACAGAACCTGTATAAGCTGTGGACAACAACAGCAATGGGAGGTTGCTCCTCCCTACCAACTCCTGGAGAGTGCCCAGACAACACTTCTCAGGACCCCCGAGCTTGCACTGGTCTTCCTGGATGGAACTAGGTGCAGCAGAATAATTCACTCAGCCCAAACAGCTATACTGGAACCAAGTTACTGCAACATTCCTCCCAAACAACTCCCTTACTGTATATTTCCCTCTTCCTCAATGGGACTCTTGAATAACATTCACCTGAATGTATTCTCCCTCCAGAACAATTTGAACCCCAGCTCAGTTCATTAATGAGCCACCTGCTCAGATTCCACTTTCTTGGGGAATCATGACCCCAAATATAGGGAAGTTGCCACCTGCAACTTAGGAAGTGTTTGAGGATGCTGCCACTTGTCTTTTGCCTTTCCACCTAGTTCCATCCACCAATTTAACCAGTAACCTCTTTTAACAGCTCTCCCATGTTGTTGTCTCCATAATTTATTTATTAATAATAAAATATTCTGAATTACATTCCATTTCTAGTGACTCTGCTGAGTCATCAATTCCTACTTAGCATTAAATTTAACATAATGTCTCAGGAATATAATAAAACAATTACATAATTTTTACAAAATTGGGGTATGTGACATACACACCCCCTTAAAATGTAACATCGTCCTCGATGTTACTTATTCCTCATCCTCAGCCAACTTCTGGAATAGATTTGGGTATGCTTCCCGCATCTTACTTTCCAGTTCCCAGGTAGCTTCTTCAGGACTAAGGTGCTTCCATTGCACCTTCAGCTGTCCAATTGTGCGGTTCCGCAGAGTAATTTCCCTCCTCTCGAGGATACAATCCAGTTCCACCAGAACTTCCCCTTCTGGTTCTACCTGTACAATGTTCCAATCAATAACATGAGTAGCATCATGAACGTACTTTTTCAGAAAAGAAATATGAAAAACATTGTGCACTTTTAAATTAGGTGTTAATGCTAGCTGATAAGCAACTTGACCAATTCTAGATAAAATTTCAAATGGACCACAGTAACGTGGCGCTAATTTTGCATAACTCCCTAGTCTTAGGGAGCTCTTCTTTGGTCTTACCTTGATGAACACATGTTCACCTACCTGGAACTCTTTAGGAGTTCTTTTCAAATCTGCCTGGCTCTTTTGCCGATCCTGGGCAATCTTCAAATTTTCCTGCACTTGTTTCACAACATGTTCCATTTCTTTTATTATTTCAGGACCTAACACTAATCTATCTACTGGATTATTCCAAGAGATAGGAGTGTTACATTTACGTCCATACATAATTTCAAAAGGACTGAACTTAGCTGCCGATTGATAGTTGTTATTGTATGCAAATTCTGCTAAATGTAAATATTCCTCCCACTTACTTGGTTGATCCTTAACATACATTCTTAGCAAATATTCTAATACATGATTAACTCTTTCAGTTTGTCCGTCCATGTGAGGATGGAAAGAAGTGCTGAAATTCAGTGTTTTGTTTAATCCTTTAAACAAGGATTTCCAGAAATTTCCTGTGAATTTAGGATCCCTGTCTGAAATAATAACTTTTGGGACCCCATGTAACCTAAAAATCTGTTTCAGAAATATATCAGCTATATTTGCAGCCTTGTAAGTGGTTTTAATAGGAATAAAGTGTGCTGATTTACTCAATTTATCTACTACCACCATAATGGAATCATTCTGATTTTGATTTCTGGGTAAACCGGTAATGAAATCTAAGCTGATTATTTCCCATTTCCAACTAGGAATAGGAAAAGGTTGTAATAACCCCGCTGGATGTTGATGTTCTATTTTTACTTGTTGACGGTCCAAACATCTAGCTATATACTCAGCTGTTTCAGATTTCATATTAGGCCAAAAATAATCTTTTCTCAACATGGTGACAGTCTTCTGGTAGCCTAGATGCCCTGAGTAAGGGGTTTTATGCACTTCATCCATAATTAGTAATTTAACCTTGGATACATTAGGCACATATAGTCTGTCCTTAAACAATAAAAATCCATCTTTGTTTAGGCTATAACCCTTTATTAAACTTTCTGTAGGTTCTTCTTTAGCTATAGCCTGTAACTTTTGATAAATTTCATCTGATTTTATCCCTTCGGACAGCTGTTCATTTAGATCAGAGGTATAAGTGCTGCTAGCTGATATAAAATTCAGCCTTGCATTTCTGCTCAAAGCATCAGCCACCTTATTTTCCTTTCCTTGTATGTGCTGAAATTTCGAAATCGTATTCACTTAAGAAGGCCAACCATCTTGCTTGCCTTGCATCTAAGTTAGGCTGATCTAAAAGGTATTTTAGACCCTTATTATCAGTCATTAAAGTAAACTTTCTGCCTATTAAGTGATGTCGCCACATCTTTAAGGCATGAATAACAACAGTTAATTCTAAGTCATAAGTGGCATAATTCTTTTCATGAATTTTCAGCTTCCTGGACTCATAGGAAATGACATGTCCATCCTGAGTCAACACTCCGCCTAGACCGTCATTACAAGCATCGGTGCAAACCACGAAATCCTTATTAGGATTTGCTATTCTTAGAATAGGCACAGTTGTTAATAAAGTCTTTAATTTCTTAAAGCTTTCTTCACACTTCAAGTTCCAATCAAACTTCTTGCCTTTCTTTTGCAAGGAAGTGATTGGGTTGGCTATTTTTGAAAAGCCTTCAATGAATCTCCGGTAGTAACCGGTAATTCCCATGAAGGATCTAACATCTGTTACGTCTTTTGGTACTGGCCATTCTTCGATTGCCCGGATCTTTTCAGGATCAACTGAAATCCCTTCCTTAGTCACTACGTGACCTAAGTACTGGATTTCATCTTTGAAGAAGTCACACTTACTGAACTTCGCAAAGAGCTGCTGCTCTCGTAGTTCTTGTAAGACTATCCGTAAATGTTCTTTATGCTCCTCTTCATTCTTAGAATAAATTAAAATGTCATCGATGAATACGACAACAAATTTATCTAAGTATTTATGCATTATATTATTCATTAGGCACATAAAGACGGCTGGGGCATTAGTAAGCCCAAATGGCATTACGACAAATTCGTAATGTCCATACCTAGTTCTAAAAACTGTCTTGAATATGTCCTCTTCTTTAATTCTCACCTGATGATAGCCTGATCTCAAGTTGATCTTAGAGAACACTGTAGCTCCACGTAGCTGATCAAACAGATCATCTATGCGAGGCAACGGATATCTGTTTTTAATTGTCATCTTGTTTAGTTGACGGTAATCTATGCAGAGTCGCATAGTTCCGTCCTTCTTTTTAACAAAGATTACTGGTGCTCCCCAAGGGGACACACTGGGTTGAATGTAATTCTTATCTATTAATTCCTTTAACTGTGTTTTTAATTCGTTAAGCTCCAGAATATTTATACGATACGAAGATTTTTAATTGGGAACAGCACCGGGTACTAGTTCAATTGTGAAATCCAGTTCTCTCTTGGGAGGTAATCCTGGAATTTCCTCCGGAAAAACATCAGTAAATTCATTCACTATCAGAATATCCTCTACTGTTATCTGGCTTATTTCAGACTTAACTACCTCATCTGTAATAGTTACAGCATAGGCCTTGCACCCTTTTCTGATTACTCTTTTAAGTTGTAAAGCATAAATCTGCCTGATTACTGTTTTCCTAGGAATACCTTTAACAGTTACAGGCTGTTCATTGTTATTTACACACGTAAAAGTTTTATCAAAACAATTTAAAACTAGCTTATGCTGTTCTAACCAGTCCATACCAATAAGTATGCCATACGAGCCAAGTGGCATAATATTTAATTTAACAGTAGTTCTAAAATCCTTCATATCTAGATCACATTCCTTAACATAACAGTTCACCTTCCTTTTTGCCCCGGTAGCTAGTTGTACTGACCAAGAATTATCGAACCTTTCAACAGTCAGATTACATTTTTCTACTATCTACGGTGAAATATAACTAAGGCTAGCACCTGGATCTATTAAAATAGTTACAGGGGTTTTGTTAACCATACCTCCTACTTCCACCATGGAAGTTTGATAGTTAGCTTGGCGGTTCTCCAACGTTGCATTGATTCGGGGCATAGTCCCTGCAAAGTCTCCAACAGTCATTTCATCTTGTATAGTATGAATATTGCCATTTGGTTTCTTCCGATTCGGGCAAACTAATGCATGGTGTGGGCCATTGCATTCCCAGCACTTAACAAGCTCCTTTTGTTCAAAATTATTAGTGTAATTTCCATGATTGTTAGAAACCTCCTTGCTGCCCTTGAAGTTGTTGGAATTATTAGCAGCTCCATTTTTACTTCCCTGGAATTTTTTACCATTAAAATGGTTTCTGTTCTTGTTATTCTTCAAATTTTTATGGGGTACAAACTCCTTTTTCCTGTACTCCAGCTCATTACTTTTCTTTTTAGCCTTCCAGTTGGCTATTCCTTCTTTCTTTTTGTTCTGTTCAAAACAGAAATTAGCTTTTCGCGTAGCTTCTTCCAGAGTTTTGGGGTTATCATATTCGATTATGTCTTGATATGATATGGTAGGCAGCTAAGAAACCGATGTACCTTAGGTTTCTCTTCAACAAAATACGACACATATCTCAACAGACTTAAGAACTTACTGTTTAAGTCCTTCATTGTCATAGATCCTAGCTTTAACTCATAAAATTCCTTGGCCCTTTCTTCATAGTATTGTTCGGACAGAAATTTCTTTTTGAAGTATCTTTTAAACCTACTCCAATTGACCTCTTTTTCTTTGATCCCCTTGACCCTTTTCAAGTCTTGCCACCATATATCCGCCTTTCCAGAAAGGTTATAGATGGCCATTCTTGCCTTCAACTAATTTGAATAGTTGTATATCTGGAAATATTTTCTCATCCCGGATAACCAGGATTTTGCCTCTTCTCCTGTCTCAGATTCTCCATTGAAAGTTGGGGGTTTTATTTTCTTAAACTCCCCGGAAATCTCTTCATAAGGCCTGAACTTCTTCTTTCTGTTATACAACTCAGCCTCACTACTGTCACTAGTAGTGTGATAGCTTTGTTGTTCCCTTCTTCCTTCAGATGATGAACTGCTGTCTGATTTAACTAGTTTCACCCTTTTAGACCCCTTTTGATGACTAGCTCCTTCAGATTCAGCTCTTTTGCTTCTTCCTTCTGTCTGAAATTTTTCTATCAATAATTGATTTAACTGCTCTTGAGTTTTCAGAATCCTTTCATTATCCTTCTTGACTGTTTCTATCTCAGTCTTTAAACCTTTTATGGTCTGCATCAGTTCCGTGGAGTGAGCAATTACCTCCTCTATCACAGGTTCTCTGGACATTTGTCTTGTCTCAGTGTTTGGAGATTCCTCCTCAGCATATTCTCCTAGATTCTCCATACCTGTCTATTAGATTCAGAAAAGGAAATTTTTCAGCTTTGTTTAATTGAAACAAAAATACAAATTAGTACATTATATATTTATATATATAAATTTTCTTTTTATTGTCACCGTTCTGCGAAAACTAGTTGGGCCACATCAAGGCCTAGTATTTGAACCATGCTCTGATACCACATGTCAAAACCCATAAATTCCGAAAAATTTAAAATTTTAAAAATAGCACGTAATATTAATAAATGCATTCATTGATCTGTTTGATTTGTTAACATGATCTTAAATGTGTCTGAATGATCTATTGTTATACTTAGATTTCGTTATGAGTTTCTTTACCGTTGCTAATTGTTTTTCTGCTTTTCAACCACAAGGGGGGAGTTGTCATAGCAGACTGGGCTTACTTAGCTTCCGAGCTAATGCATCAAATTGTCTTTCTCTTACAGATATACAGGTAAAGTACAGGTCACTGCAAATAATCTTTAAAGCATTAGAATTCATTTAACTGTACCAAAACATTCAGTAAAAGTCGAACATGCTAGACAGGTTGTCAAGTGTTTAAAGGTAGAAATCCCTTCTGGTGGTATTCATGTAATCTTACTGATAGAGAGTTGGAATTTACATGAGAATATGATAGCTATTGTTCTTGATCAAAAGACTTAAGTATCCCTATGGAGTATTGTTTCCTTGATATTATTATTATGTTGCAATGATATCTCTTATCTAGCACTGTATAATCTCACTGGATTAAGATATTCAGACCACTTTTACTTATCTGTTGTTACTGTATGATGCCAAGTTAAATAGACTTGAATTATAATTTCGATTTACAGCTTGAATGCACAGGAAACATCTGATACAAGTCTTCTCCTATCATTTTAGGGGTTTAGCATTGATTATAAACTACTTCTATTTGTAAGATCGACGGTTGATAAATTTTGTAAGCACCTTCACGCTTAGTCCTAAATCATCATGATTGATTTCATTTATGATCCTTTCAGACTATACTGTCACTAGGTATGGTTATAATAAATCACCTAAATCTGCCTAACAAACAATTCACTTTAACATCCTTGTACTTCTTGGGTATGAAGAGTAACAAGTCTATTCATTATTACAAAGAATTCAAGGACTTATTTAAGAAGCTAAGAATATAGTAATAACAACAAATATTACTCCAATCTACACCTCAATTTCTTATAGACTTATTAGAAAATGTTTTATCTCTTGTCTTCCACAAGGGACTACGGTATAGGGCAAAAGGTGAAGAGTTTTTATGGAACACTTCATAGCTAACATATTAACCACATTGTTATAACCATTCTAAATAAAAATCATTTCCTTCTTGTCTTAAATTACCTTCACGACTGAAAATTCTAACAATAATTGAATTGCAAGGTTTAAAAGAATGTAAGGTAACATTTTCATTATATGAATAGCAAGGTTCATGGTATTATCTTAATGTTTTAAATGTTAAAAGGACAACAAGTGAACTATGGTTTTGCCACCAATATAGATAACCATGCGATAAATCTGTTTACCCAAGCTATGATATTAAATGGGTAAAAGTGATGGAAATTTCATCGAAGTCATGGACACTATTGACTAATGCATGATCTTATTGAATGTAGGGCAAGGTGATATTATTCACTATGCAAAGTTTGTTGGCATTGTTTTGGATCATGGATTATATAAAACAGTTTCGAACTATGGTGTCACGACCCTAAGGGAATATCCATGTTATCATTTTAATTGGCAAACAAATGATGAAGTTCTCATCGTAGAAACTATGAAATGTTGACCCACTGCATGGGAAACATTAAAAAGGGTACGTGGTTGTTTCAGATCCAAGTGTTGATGATATAAAAGGTTTCCTAACCCTAATCCTTTCATTTCTTCCCTTGCCTTCGGGCTCGGCCGCTCTGTGAATTCTTCTGTCCGAAATTCGCTGAAACAATGGTGGTAACAGCTCCCATGCTGCTACAGCTCTTCATGCCTGTCTATTTGTATGGTTTGGGAGTCGTTGTGTTTTTCTTTTAGCAGCTATAGGTTTGTGAAAGCCCTAGGGTTTATCCCTTTGTTACCAGTTCCATCCCTGTCGTGGCTTCCATTGTCTGCATCTTTGACTTAGTTCTGTAACAGCTTCCATTGTGGAATAATCCTTTTGCTTCTGCCAGTTGCTCATTCGGCGACGAGGAAGGGTTTACACCTTCTCTACTCGTGGTTGACGGGATAATTACTGAGTTTGGAACTCCATTCAATTTCGCTGGTAAGCTTCAGTTACTCCTTTGTCTTCCAGTTTAAAAGAAGTGGTTTAACAATATAAAGTCTGTAACTGATGTCACTCTGTCATTTGCAGGTTCTGTCCCTTCTCCAAGGCGTGGATGGCACAAGATTTTGACGAAAGGCATCTCGGGTAAGCCTGGTTTTCACCATGGCACTTTCCTCCTTGTTGGTGGTCTGTATGGTTGGGGTTTTGGTTTGACTAAAAGGCACAGTGGTTAAAGCAGCCTTGCTAAATCGTTTAACTGTATGTTTAATTAAAAATAATATGGGTTTAACCCGGTGTTGTATTTAAATGTTACGGCTTCGGTTGGTTTGGTAGCTATTTATTCTCCCTTTTTGGCACTTAGGTTTTTCTGTAGAAGAATTGTATTGTAAATTTTGAAGAGAACGAAGGCTGTGAGCCTGTTCTGTAGGTGAGGTTACGGCCTCGGGTTGTTAATACTGTACTCGTAATTTTGTGCTCAGGGTATTACCCAGGGTTTGAAATTTAACTTAATATAAGGTTTTGCCTATCCAACAGGCTTGTTTCTTGTATGCGTTTTTCTTTTGTTATATGCTATGTATAGTAATAGGAAATTCTTTAGTTTTTAAACCACTTATACAGTGGATTTGTGACTCGACTGTAGGCAGAAATATTGTCTTAAGTATTTAGCATTGGTTTTGTTTATAAGTTTTTCCTGCGTAATTTAAGCTTTGACAATGTGACTTATTAAAAGTCCTTCTATAAATTTGAGCTTGTTCGTGGTGTATATTTTTAAATTCTATGTTTTTATACTCGCTTATAATGTGAACTCGAGCTGCGGCCGTAGGAGAAAGTCAATGTCTTACTTCGTAGTATTGATTCTGCTTGTAAAATCTGGAGTGGTAGGGTTCTGTCCAAATTTTACAGTTGAGATCTGGGTTTTAAATACTTATTCTATTATTTTGATTATTACCCTATTGGTAATTTGAGAGTAAGAAGAGAAATGATATTACTAGGTTGTTTGAGCTCGACAATGAGCTAAAATACAATTCTACTATTTATTTGGTTTTTAAACAATGACCAGGTTTCTACGAAAATGACTCTATAGATAGAAATGAAATTCAAGTGAAAGTTTTTATGTTAAAGCATTAGCTCAATAATGAGTTAAACAGGGTTCTGCATATTGATTTGATTGTCATGTAAAAACTGGTTAATTTTAATTAAGGTTTGTGCATTGGTGTAGATAACCTAACTGTGGCTACAAATCCTCTGTAAGTTTATTTATCATGATATCAGTACTGTAACTTTTGTTGTTAAAAGTATTTTTATTGTTTCCTATGACTGTTTATTTAATTCAGTAATATACAGAGTGCAATTATTTAAATGTAATCTTTACTTGTCTTATTTAATAATTATAATTAACTAGGTTTATAATTAGATTAATAAAATACTGAAAGTCTTACAGTCGTGTTGAGTACTTGATAGATACGTTGTTATATATGTAATAATAAATTACTACTTACGTATTACTATATATTGAATACAGTATAAATACCTAAATAGTAATAATTACTCCTTAGCTGATAAACACAGTAACTCTGCCAAATCTAACTATGGCTATTCTGAGATTTTTAACTTTCTAAATAATTACTCCTCGGACATATAGGAATTAAACACAGCATACATCCATCCATATGTAATAAATATAAAGGAAATAAATAACAATCATAAAGCAATAAAATAACAGAACCTGTATAAGCTGTGGACAACAACAGCAATGGGAGGCTGTTCCTCCCTACCAACTCCTAGAGAGTGCCCAGACAGCACTTCTCAGGACCCCCGAGCTTGCTTTGGTCTCCCTGGCTGGAACTAGGTGCAGCAGAATAATTCACTCAGCCCAAACAGCTATACTGGAACCAAGTTACTGCAGCATTCCTCCCAAACAACTCCCTTACTGTATATTTCCCTCTTCCTCAATGGGACTCCTGAATAACATTCACCTGAATGTATTCTCCCTCCAGAACAATTAGAACCCCAGCTCAGTTCATTGAGTACTATTTATAAGATTGTCTAGGTCTTTGTTGGGTTAACTGTCATTAATGAGCCACTTGCTTAGATTCCACTTTCTTGGGGAATCATGACCCCAAATATAGGGAAGTTTCCACCTGCAACTTAGGAAGTGTTTGAGGATGCTGCCACTTGTCTTTTTCCTTTCCACCTAGTTCCGTCCACCAGTTTGACCAATAACCTCTTTTAACAGCTCTCCCATGCTGTTGTCTCCATAATTTATTTATTAATAATAAAATATTCTGAATTACATTCCATTTCTAGTGACTCTGCTGAGTCATCAATTCCTACTTAGCATTAAATTTAACATAATGTCTCAGGAATATAATAAAAAAATTACATAATTTTTACAAAATTGGGGTATGTGACATAAATACTGAGGAATAATTCTATAGAAGGTGACAAATTCACAGTGGATGTTCAAATGCCTTGCAGATTTCACAATATTCGTTCAAGGAGGAGCTCTAATAATTCTGAAATATTGTCGGGCATCTTCATGCATGGAATGGGTTTGATGCAACTACTTGTGCGACACCCGCATTTGGCCCACTAGCAAATAGTCTTCCTAATGGGGTTACTCCTCCCCTCAAATGTGGACATTCTAATGTGTGATGACCTTATATCATGCAACTTGTGCACCAGACTTGCACTTGAATCAGATTAGGTATAGTCGACTCCTATATCTTCTCGTTTAAAACAACAATTGGATTATGAACATGCAATAATTCAACAGTAGATGATGATGCTCTAGTTGGAGCTCCACCGAGATAATTAGCCATTGCTTCAATCTTCATCACATGCTCTAGAGTGGCCTGAGGTGAGGCAAAACCCTGTTATGATAACAGGACTCGAGTGAATGGTAAAAAACCCTGAATGAAGCATTCCTTATGATGTGCATCATGAACAGTGAAAAATAGTTTGGAAGAAACATCTCTAAATCGTTATGCATAATCCCAGACATATACCATCGGAACACTCTTCCCTGCAATCCTAGACATATAATCTCTAAATCGTTATGCATATTCCCAGACATATACGAGCTTCATATACCATCATAGCACTCTTCTGTGCTACGTGGTCTAGAATTCAACCAACTTTGAGGCTAGGGATTTCCCTCTGGAGTTCCAAATGGATTCATACAGGAACTAGTAATGTTCTGCATTTACTTCTTTTCTTCATCCCCATAATTTTGGGCACTTCATAGACAAAATTTCTTGTACCCCAGCTATGCTGGTGACTGGAGGTACTACCAATACAAATCCCCGGGGTCTGGGCTGAGCAATGGTTCTACTACTCAAATTTCTATTACTTCCACCTACTATTGCACCAACTTGTATACTACTAGGTCTAACAACTATATGATTGTAACAAGGTATCGTAAAACATTATTATGAAATGGAATTACCAAATTCTATAAGTGCACTCAAGGTGTGTACTATTGATGTTACTTCCAATATCTCCTCACACAACAATGGGGGGTTCGCTTTCTGGGGTTCCACTGTTTTCTGCAGGTCCTAACAATTCTGAATATTATACAACATCTTCAAGGGCTAGCTCATATGACTAATTCAACAATATGCTACTTGGTAATTGAACTCCTTAGCCTCTTCCTCATTGACAGTAGGCACACCTTCTCCCTAACCCTTCCTTGTTGGGTCATCCTACACCTCTATTTCTCTTCCTTCCAAGCATGAACTCGCCAATTCCTCTTGTCATTCCATCTTCCACAACTCACTTACTCCTTCCATATTGTTCTCTCCATTCCACAACTCCTCTTATAGTTGCATACTTATTTTCTTCAATTTTCTCATCTGTGTCTTCCACCACTTTTCACAGATTGTTGATCTTCTTACTACATGTTCATCCCTTGCATCATTATCAGTTATCCCCCCCATTGTGAAAAATTCCTACTTTCCACAACTCTACAACATCACCTTGACCATGACCCTAGCTGCGCAAGGGTTTTAATCTTCCATTCTGGTAAGGTTAAGTGGAAATATTAGTATTCAACCATCTAGACCTTGATCCATAGAAGGATTTCCTTCAGTAGAATTCCTCTTTCTCCCTTCTTAATATCTTCTTCAACCCTAGATATGGTGTTACATCATAATCTTCCACCCTGTGAGCATCAGCATTCTTTGGCCTATAGGATCCATTTTAGTGACTCAGATCCATTTTTATCCTTCAGTGATACCAATTTGCCCTATTTTTATTACTACCCGCATGTTGCATCACTATAGCATGCGTACCCGCGAGTTGCATCAATATAGCCCGCGGGTATCAAGTAAAATGGTAAAAACCACTATTAATTACTTTTTACTCCCAAAAAGCAGTCATTGGGTGACCTTTGGCTCTCCATCTTCCCAAGTAACGTCTCGATGTGTCCTTTCACCTACCTTTGAGAGGACTATATATTGAGCACATATGGCTTATGGACGGGAGGAAGAAGAGAATAGTAAAGGCACTCTAGTGGATTTTTTCCCTATCTTGAGTCTGCACTCATTGATCCTTGTAGTTGTGGACCATTTATGTTCACCTTCCAAACTCCTTTCTAGTTTGAGTTTTCCATTCATGGAGGATTGAAGTGGTGGAGGCACAAGTGGATTGATCTAGATCTTGGTTCGGATTGGTTACTGGCAAGAGGTCGTATCACTTTGTACTTCTTCTTGTTCATTAATAGAAATGCTCATATTCTCGTCCATTCATGGTGTGAATGTTGTTTATTATACATTGGGTTACGTTTGCTTATGATATTATGGACCATTGTTATTGATAATGTTAATGTCAATTATATATTATATGTACTTGTTGGATATTGGCTGTCAAGACTAATTTGCAGATTACAATTGCGTGGATTGAAAGCTCCAACAGGGATCAACATCAAACGTTGGATCGAGGTTGGTTACATTTCTCCATTATCTTAACATTGTCATTTATAATAGCATTGCTTTGAGAATTGAGTAGATTTTTGGTAGTCATTTGTCTGTTGTGGTATTCCCAAGCCATAGTGAGTTTTCTCCAATACATATGGACTGGTTATTGTTTGCTGCAAATTCCACAATATATCCTATCAAATTAATTTCTAACCAACATTCAATAGCTCTAGTTAATGAGGTATCTAGTTAGTGTAGTGCTTCTAGATCTCCTTGAGTCCACCGCATAGTTCTTTATTGTTGATTACTATGTTCTTTGGATTCCACAAGTCTTTTCAACCACTTGTATAACTCTACAGGGAGATCAACCCACATAAATGCATACTGATCAAATACTAGTCCCCCTTAAATGATGTATTCTCTTAGTTTCTATGGATCCCATCCTCGCAACTCGGCTTCCTGTAATACAAATTCCTCGAACCTCTTCTCCCTCTAGTCCTGAATCCCGCTTTTCAAAATCACTTTATCCATGCAATTAATGGCATCATGTTAGAAACCAAGTCCCAACAATGGAACCATTTTTTGGCGCAAAATATGATAAGAACAAGGTTCTTGTGCAAGTGCCAACAAAGGGGCCTGTTGTAGTCTAAAGTGGTATCATATTCATTCCCCCAAAGGAGAAGGTATCGTTAGAAGCACTACCTAGACCTGTTTATGATAAGGAGGGTTAGCTACAATAATAACACATCCATAATACTATTCCATGACATGCATTCATCATATATCCATTTAGCAATTGAAACAAAGTTATGCACACATCATAAAGAAAAGGACAGAAACATTCGATAACATTCTTAACATTCACAATATATACTTAGAAAATTTGGGAGCCCAATAAATATTCTTCTTTATTGATTCAAAAATATTCATTACATTTCACACAATCATCTTTACAACCATCATCTTTCATTCTATGGAATGACCCATCACAGAACTAGTACATGAACAAACCCATAATCCCATGGCCTGAAAACAGAACCCATAGATAAAACTTAGGAACTCCTTGATGATGCACAATTTTTAGCTTGATGCTAGCTCTAGATGATTGGATTCCTTGATGATTTTATACTTGGAATCTTGAATGCTTTCTCTTCAACTCACACTACTCCTTTATAGTCGCAGGAGTGGACCCAATATCGTTACAAGTCCAACGACTTATCCAAATTCCACTTTGCTCTCTGCTCAATCTTCCATGACTATGTACTATCAAAAATGAAGGAGCCAACACTACTAGTGTGTGTAATAGGAGTCAATGCACATACATGGTGAGGGGATAGTCTCCACTGTAAAGACCACAAATTTCAACACCTATGTAAATGAACTCTACAACATATAGACAATTTTAATCACCATTGTAGATATATTAAAGTTTATTACACATAATGAAAATAAAAAAATTAATTTATATTCAACATAAGGAGGAATTGACTTACAATACAAGTGAAGCTATAACTTTTGAGCTCCAACCTATCACTCTTACCAATTGCAATCAATTGGGAAACCAAGTGTGATGATATACTATCCTCACAACTCATCTCTTAGTCAATACAAATGATGTCTCCAAATACCTCATTCAACATCCTATGCCAACTTACATCCGTGTTTCTATCTTTTGAATCCATAGCACCAATGAAAATTCCACAAGATTAAGATCCTCCCAAGGAAAAGATGCCTTCACCACCTCCTCAACATACTTTAAATAATCATTCTTCACATCCATCCATGCAAAAATCCCATGTGTATGATCCACTTGTCATCAAGAAAATAACTCTTCTTTACTTAATCATGCAACGTTTAGTTATTTTTTCTTTATTTAACCAATTTCCCTTAAATTGTTTTTTACAAATTTCTCTCTTTTTACCTTTTTATACCAAATTACATTACTATTATTATTATTACTATTACATCATTATCATCATCAAGACTAATTATTATCTAATTATTTATTTTCATCACCAAAGTATGCAATTAATTTAAATAGATATTGGGCATTACATATTCCCCCCCTTCAAGGAACATCATCCTAATTTTAACTTTAATTATGTTGTTATATCATTTTTTAGATTATGTGCATAGAGTAAGTCATTAATCTATGACCCATATCTATGAGTATTAGTCACAATTAATAAATGTCTCGTGATTTTGAATAGTCCACTTAGCACTCATTACATCAAGTGATGCTCATAGGGGTGAAGAAGTGGGATCGAAAATAGCGAAATGAATTGTCTAGCATCCATTATAACCTTTGGGGATTGCATCCAATAACCAAAACTTGTTGGTAGGTCACCCATCCTAAGACTCCTTTGACTAAGTGTGCTTAATCGTGGAGTTTTCCCCACAATCAAGTCCACTTAGCTTGCTACCTCATTTGCAAAACCTTAGCAAGTATTGTGCCTTATGAACTATTTACTTAGAGCTCCCTTGAATCTGGTATTTAAATATTAAGGGGCTTCCATAGTCCAACATATGATATATTATGTTATATACATAGATTAAGTCATTAATCTATGAAACATATTTGTGAGTCATAGTCATAAGCGACCAATTTCTCAAGATTTTGAATAGTCCACTTAACACATTACATCAAGTGATGCACGCAGAGGTGAAGAAGTGGGAATGAAACTAGTGAAATGAATCACATAGAATCAACCATCACCTCTAGGATTGCACCCAATAACTAATACTTCCCAATAGGTCACCCATCCCAAGACTCCTCTAGCTCAAGCATGCTTAGCTATAGATATTTCCCCACAATCAAGCCCAATTAACTTGCTTCCCCATTTGCAAAAAAATAGCAAGTGTTGTTCCTTATGAACTATTTAGTTAGAGTTCCCTTGACTCGTATATTTAAGTATTGAGGGGCTTCCAATATCCTACATATGATATGTCATTTTTTAGATTATCTTTTTTTGATACTAAAGAGTCACAATGGTCTAAACCGTATTTATGAGTAAGAGATTCATTTATATTTAAATGATAATATATTAAAAATGTAGATTAACATTAATACATTCATATAAAACAAGAAAATCCATGAAAATATGTTGGGATCCTCCATAGGGATACAATAGGGGCCTATGGGCCCATTAGAGATAAGAGTAAGATAAATATGGTGGTGATTTAATGTAATGTGGATTAGGTCGACAATGTTAGTAATGATTAAATGAGGTATCATTAGGTAGTTAGAATTTAATAAATGTAATGTGTCCTTGTTAAATAAGGTCCACTATGTATCAAGGAAAATTTTAAGGGCGAAAATTAGCCCATGGGCTAATTTTCGATGTTCTTTTTCAAAAAACTATTCGCCAATTTCCATTTTTTTCTAAAATGATTCAACAAAATTTGATAGGACAAAAATATTTTACTGTAAACATCTCCAAAATTGCACAAAAAATATATAAAATCCTTAGAAATTTGAATATTTTTACAAAAATATTAGTCAACATTTTATGGTTGGAAATTTAAGAACCAGTAAGATACACCAAGGTTTCTACAATTGAAAAAATTATGGATCCTTAAAAGTTTCCCTGCTAGGTAGTTAGCATTTAGTAACTATAAATAAATATGGAGTCCTTCTTATTGAGAAGGTATGAAAATATTATTGTAATGGAGCTTGGCTCATTGGGAGGTTGGCCCCTTGAAGATCTAAGTGAACAAGAGTTGATCCTTCTGTAAATGGATCCTTGTAAGGTGTTGCCGCACCTTAAGAGTATTTTAATATATGAAGTAAAGGGAATTTCTATCTTATTCTCGGATATATATTGTGATTCAATTTTAAGGGTTAAGGATTGTTACAACTGGCATTAGAAAACTTTCTAGGGCATTGTTGGCAACAACAATTTTCTACTTGTCGTTTTTTGTGATTTGGAGGCATGACAGACAGATTTTCAGAGTGGTTAAATATTTGAATGCTTTCCATAAGATAACTACATATTTGTATTCTCCTTGAAAAAATATACAGTTTCAAAAGATAAATTGCTTCAAATATAGGTCAGATCAAGGAGATATTGTAGCTCTGAATCTATTATTTTTTAAGGATTTTTAGTGATGGTCATGGGTATTGCAGAGCACATATTTTTATGATAGAGTAGCTATGTCGCATCTATACCTATTCCATTTGCTAGAGAATTTATAGGGCTTCAATTTGGTATATTATATAATATACTTTTAATTAATAATTAGAATACAATAGGCGTTGCAACTTTCCACTTGCACACCATAGTAGAACCACATGTTGTATTGAGTATGGAATACATATTTTGTATTAGTGGAAAGGGAATATATTTTCTATGCTAATGATTCTATGATGCAACTGGAATGAAATTCTGTTAGAAAAACAATATCGCAGAGCAATAACAATAAATAGAAATGCAAATATAATCACACATACATTACAATAGAGACACAGGTATATCGTGGTTCACCCAACTTGGGCTACGTCCACACTAAAGTTTCCAGTCCTTGTTATTATTTTGTCCAACAAAGTGAAGGGATACAACCTGCAGCACAATCGCTACACTTTCTCATCACAGTCTCTCTTGTTGATCTCAGATATCTTTACAATGCATAATACCTAATACATCAACCCTAGCCGTGTTACAATGTCTTTCTTTTATAAGGGAAATTCAATGGGAAAATACCACGGGTTACCCAAAAACCATGGGCCCAAAAACTGGTGGCGAAAACAGCCCCAAATTTTTTTCTCAAGGGTGTTGCCCTCGAATCCCCTCACCCTCGTGACTCGAGGCATTTCCCCCAAACCCAAAGGTAGGGGAATGAGTGTACAGTCCTCTGGGGTGCATGGATAAGACAATATCATCTATGAGACTAGAAGATCTGGCTCCATAACCAACAATATCCCACCTGGAGATTGATCACAGCAACTCCATCGCTGCTGCACTTGCTGGACTTGGACTTGGCAACTTTCTCCTCTTCACCTTCATGCTAGAAGGCCAACTGAAACCGAGCAGGAACTCGGTTTCTCTCTGGTCACTAACTTTGTGAACATGTCTGCAGGATTCTGGCTAGTGTGTATCTTTTCCAGCTTCAACAGTTCATTTTCCAGAACAGGGCGTATGAAATGGTAGTTGAGTTGTATATGTTTAGTCCTAGAATGGAATGTTGAGTTCTTTGCAAGATGAATGGCACTCTGGCTGTCACTGTACAACTTTTTATCCTTCTGCTTCTTACCCAATTCCTCCATAAACCTCTGCAACCAAATCATCTCTTTACTAGCCTCTGTAACAACAACATACTTTGCTTCCATTGTTGAAAGTGCAACAACCTTCTGCAGTTTCGAAATCCAACTTACTGTTGTTCCACCTACAATAAACACATACCCTGTGGTGCTCCTCCTGCTATCCTTATCACTTTCCATATCTGCATCAACATATCCCTGTAGAATAGTGTCTAAACCTCCAAAACATAATGCCTGAGTGGTGGTACCTCTCAAATACCTAAGAATCCACTGTATTGCCTTCCAATGTTCTTTACCTGGATTGTTCATATATCTGCTCACAACTCCCACTGCTTGTGCAATATCCTGTCTTGTGCACACCATGGCATACATCAAGCTGCCAACTGCTGATTGATAGGGAATATTAGACATATAATATGTATCTTCCTGTGTCTTGGGACACATTTCCTTACTTAGACTGAAATGGTTGGCCAAAGGTGTACTAATTGGTTTTGCATTCTGCATTCTAAACCTCTCCAACACCTTTTGTATGTACTCACCCTGAGACAATGTCAATTTGCGGTTTTTCCTGTCTCTCGTTATTCTCATACCAAGGATTTGCTTTGCAGCACCTAAATCCTTCATCGCAAATGAATTAGCTAGCTTCCTTTTGAGTACATTTATATCCTGCATGTTAGACCTTGCAACAAGCATGTCATCCACATACAATAACAAGATAATAAATCTTTCATTGTCTAGCTTCTTGAAATAAACACAATGGTCAGAATGACATCTACTATAACCTTGTTCTGTCATAAACCTGTCAAATTTTAAATACCACTGCCTTGGAGCTTGCTTCAAGCCATACAAGCTCTTCTTCAACCTGCATACCAAATCCTCCTTCCCTTTGACCTCATACACTTGTGGTTGTTGCATATATATCTCTTCCTCCAAATCCCCATGGAGAAAGACTGTTTTTACATCTAATTGTTTAAGATGCAAATCTTCTACCGCCACTAGACTTAAGATAGTCCTAATTGAAGTCATCTTAACAAAAGGAGAAAATATTTCATCAAAATCTATACCTTTTCTCTGTGCAAACCCCTTTACAACAAGTTTGGCCTTATACCGCTTCTTACCTCCTTCTTCTTCCTTCAACCTGTAAATCCATTTGTTCTGCAATGCTCTTTTACGAGCAGGCAACTGAACTAGATCCCAAGTCTGGTTTCCTACCAATGAGTCCATCTCCTCATTCATGCCTTGCTCCCACTTCTTTCTAGTTTCCACCTGCATTGCTTCTTCATAACATTCTGGTTCACCAGCATCAGTCATCGACAAATAATACATTGAAGGAGAGTATCGTTTAGGGAGTCTACTTAACCTGGTAGATCTTCTTGCAGTTGCAGGAGTTTCAGGCACTTGCTGTTGTTCTTGATTTTCTAGCACCTTTGGAACTTCATTTTCTGTAATTTCATCAAGTACTATGTACTCTGTGTTTTCCTTTTCCTGTTTCTTTCCCTGCAACTAATCTTTATACATGACCTTTTCATTGAATATGACATCTCTACTTCTAATGATTTTGTGATTTTCATAATCCCATAAACGATAACCAAAATCATCAACCCCATATCTAATAAAGGTACATTTCTTGGATTTAGCTTCAAGCTTTGTTCTATTTTCTTTATCAATATGGACAAATGCTTCACAACCAAATGTTCTCATAAATGAGTAGTTTACATTTTTATCTGTCCATGCCTCCTCTGGAATACCACCATCCAAAGCACTTGAAGGTCCTTTGTTTATTAAATAAACAACAGTATTTACAGCATCCACCCAAAACTGTAAGGGCAAACCTGCATGCAGTCTCATACACCTTGCATGCTCCATGATCATTCTGTTCATCCTTTTTGACACACCATTTTCTTGTGGTGTTCCTGGGACTGTCTTCTCTTTACGAATCCCATGGTATGAACATTAACTATCAAACTCCTTGCTGCAGTACTCACCTCCATTATCAGATTTGAGACACTTCAACCTTTTTCCTGTCTCATTCTCAACCAAATCTTTCCACTTCTTAAAAATAGCAAACACATCAGATTTCTGTCTAATGCAATAAACCCAAGTTTTCCTAGTTGCATCATCAATAAATGTAACATAATAATGAGAGCCACCAAGAGATTGCACCTGAGCCGGTCCCCATACATCTGTATGCACTAGCTCTAACTTTTCATTCTTCTTCTATTTCCCAACCCTGAGAAATCTGACCCTCTTCCGTTTTCCATAAACACAGTTCTCACAGAATTCCAAACTTACCTGCTTCAAAGCTGGCAGCAACTTCCTTGAGTGGAGAATCTACATCCCCTTCTCACTCATGTGGCCAAGCCTATGATGCCACAATGTTGTATCTGTTTCTGTGGAAGCTAAAGAGATAGAATGGTCAGTATTATGAGGACATAAATACAACGTACCTACCCTATCTCCTTTTGCTATCACCATTGATCCTTTAGTGATCTTCCACCCCTTTTATCCAAATGTAGATAGACAGCCGCCATCTCCCAACTGCCCTGTTGAGATCAGATTTCTTTTCATAGCAGGAATATGCCTAACATCTTTTAACAACCAATTAGTTTCATTCTTAACTTTTATCCATACCTTACCCATTCCAACAATTTTACATGGTTCATCATCACCCAATAAAACATGTCCAAAATCGCCTGGAACATAATCATGAAAATATTTCCTATGGGGTGTAGCATGACATGAAGCCCCTGAATCTACTACCCAATAATCACTAGTATTATCGAATGCAAGAATCAAAGCATCTTGTAACACATCACCTGCTACATTTGCTTCCTGGGTAGTTTCCTTATGTGCTTCTCCTTTCTTCTTTAGAGATATGCAGTCTTTCTTCAGTTGTCCTTTCTTTCCACAGTTCCAGCACTCTATCTTTCCCAGTCTGGACTTGGATCTGCCCTTTTTATAGTTGCTGCGATTACCTTGGATCTTTCCTCTCTCCTTTTGTCTTCCCCTGGTCTCCATGGTCAATGCATTTCCTGATGTCTCACCTATGCTTTTTCTTCGCATTTCCTCACTAAGAATAACACCAATAACATCATCAAATTTCAAGGTGTTTGAGCCAGAGACAAAGTTACTTACAACCATGACCAAGCTATTCCAGCTTTCTGGAAATGAACACAAGATTAGAAGAGCCCTAACCTCATCATCAAAGTTCACACTTATAGAACTTAGTTGATTTGTAACCGTATTAAACTCATTTAAATGATCAGTAATAGATCCACCTTCAGACATATTCATATTAAATAAACGCTTCATTAGAAATACCTTGTTGGAGGCCGAGGGTTTTTCATACAGCTTACCCAGTGCGATCATCAAACCCTCCATTGTCGTTTCTTTTGAGATATTGAAAGCCACCGATGAAGCCAGGCTCAACCGTATTGTTCCCAGAGCCTTTCTGTCAAGAACCTCCCATTCTTCGTCCTTCATGGCCGGCTGCTTTGCTCTTCCTCCCAACGACAGGAATAGATCCTTCTGGTACAGATAGTCCTCCATTTGCATCTTCCATAACTGGAAGTTTTGGCCGTTAAACTTCTCAACCTTAAACTTTCCTTCTTCCACCATTTCTCCCACTCGAACCAGAAACCCTAGCTTCCTGTGGGTTTATCTTCCAAATAGACCTTTGGCTTTGATCCCTTTTTAAACAGGATCGTAGAGCAATAACAATAAACAGAAATGCAAATATAATCACACATACATTACAAGAGAGACACAGATATATCGTGGCTCACCCAACTTGGGCTACATCCACACTGAAGTTGCCAGTCCTTGTTATTATTTCGTCCAACAAAGTGAAGGGATACAACCTGCAGCACAACCGCCGCACTTCCTCTTCACTGTCTCACAGTCTCTCTTGTTGATCTCAGAGATCTTTACAATGCATAATACCTAATACATCAACCCTAGCTGTGTTACAATGTCTTTCTTTTATAAGGGAAATACAATGGGAAAATACCACGGGTTACCCAAAAACCATGGGCCCGAAAACTGGTGGGGAATGAGTGTACAGTCCTCTGGGGTGCACGGCTAAGACAATATCATCTATGAGACTAGAAGATATGGCTCCACAACCAACAAATTCAACATGGATCAATGAATGTTATGAGACAATAGATGCATGGAGTGATTTAGAATGATCTTGTGAAGATTGGTATATAGACAATTGTAATTTTTGGGAAGATAAGTACTTCAAAATTCTCTTTGGTGACTCTCCTCCACCATATGAATAGTATATCATTGAGGGATTACATGTGTAGGTGGTGCTTACTAGTTTCTAGTATGGTTATTCTATAGTGGTAGAGTTCCTTACAAAGCCACCCTTTTATGGCTATATAGACGATTCCTTTTCTCAAGGTGGTTCTATTTATCTTGATCCACATGATTATGGTGGGTATTAGGATCACACCACTCAACAATTTTTTGAGCTAAGGTGTCATCAATTGGGAGCCAACATGAGCACCTATGTCTTGGACATGTGACTTGGGTTTATGGATGAGATTCTTGGACTACTTCAATGTTGAGGCCAACATTTGTACATGGGACCTCAATTTCCTTCACTACGTTAGTGTTGCAGTCAACACCCATACATGGGACCTTGGATTATGTATGAGCCCCTCATGGGCACACTTCTTGGACCACTTTTACTCTCGACATTGAGGGAAATACCGATACATAAGAACCTAGATTATGGGTATATATCATAGGTACACGAATTGAAGACAATGATTCTCAAAGTGGGCAGGATAAATATGTTTTGTTATTGAATATTTATTGGTTAATGTTACCTCATATCTCAATGAGATTTTCCTTCTCCTGATGATGGACTCGACTATGTAGTCTAAAACGTGTTGAGTACAAAGATACCACATAGGTTTTCCATTCTATATTTGAAAATAGGTCGACAATGTTAGTTAATATTAACAATGTTGTTGGGTAATTTTCACTATCAACATTGAGGGAAACACCCATACATGGGAACCTGACTTATGAGTATATATCATATGTACAAGCAATGAGGACACTGATTCTCAAAGTGGAATGGAATACCTAGATCCTCCCAAGGGGTGTAATATGGGCCTATGAACCCATTAGAGATCATAGTAGGATAAGTATGGTGGTCATTTAATATAGTGTCAAATAAGTTCACATTGTTACTTATTACTAAATAAGACCCCATTAGGTTGTTATCATTTAATGAATGTAATGTGGCATCATTAAAGAAGGCCCACTGGGTAGATAGTATTTGGTAACCATGAATAAGGATGGAGTCCACCTTATTAAGTAGGTATGAAAGTGTTATTATATTGAAGCTTAACTTATTGGGTGGTTGGTCCCTCGAAGATCCAAAGTGAATTGGAGTTGATATTTTCATAAAAGCATCCTTGTAAGTTGTTTCTTTCTTTAAGGGTATTTTGATATAGAGGTAAATGACCATTTTTATCTTATTCTTGGATATATTGTTTATGATTCAATTTTAAAGATTAAAAATCACTACAATTATTATAATAAAATTAATTTTAATGTTACTACTATTAACTTTAATTAATTTAAAATCAAAACTATATACTCATTAATTAAGTTGAAGGATTAGATTATTATAATGCGTTAGCACTTGGTAATACCATGATTGTCAAAACTTGTCATTCCAAGTAGCTTGTTTTGGAAAATTACCAAGAATCTATCTTTTTCCACACGTCCTTTAAGTTTAGGGTTGTCTCTCCATTTTAAACAAAGATAAAGTTTTAATTAAGGTTTTGATTTTCAATGAAGATTCATTGTAGGTGTAAGTTTGGAATGGATAGAAAAAGTTGTTTGTAAGCCGCCGCCACCACAACAACCTACATTTTGAAATATTGCATCCTATTGTTAGCACGAATGAGAGATTGTAATTACATGTAATTTGGCCTTGATCTAAAGACATATTAAATCCATTGTAATTGAAAGTAAAATACCCAAGTAGCTTACTGAAAATCATATCACATGCAAAAGTGAGGGAGCTTCTATTATCTATATTAGAATAATGGAATCTCCTAATTCTTAGTTTCTTCTCTACTTTTTTACGAAGCATTTCTCTCTCACTTCTCTATTTTTTATGAATAAGTAAATGCATGTTAACTTAACCAAAATTGATACATTCAAACAACACAAACATTATTTATCAGAATTGAACCATTAACAATATCAAGTTGATAATTTATTGTAATGTTCCTTTTCAAAACATGATATAATTTTAAAAAAATACACACAATTAAATACGATATGATTAAAAACATAACAAATATCCATACCAAGGATAAAATTGACATGAGCATTTGGCATATCTTCAGAGTAGAACGGTACCTTCAAGTCGAGCCATTACCATGCTATTATTGTAATGAAAAAAATCAACATTTGTTTAATTATATTGCATTGACCTGGAACATGGGTCAGTTTTCTATGTTTCCCTGGTCACTAAAATATATTTTTTCATATCTTTATTAGAATGAAGGCTGCACATCTATTCTACATCATTTTAATGGTACTAAACATTTGTTGAATTATATTGCATTGACCTCGAACATGAAACATGAGTCAGTTTTTTTTATGTGTACCTTGTCACTAAAAAAATACTTTTGCATATCTTTCTTATAATTAAGGCTATACATCTATTGTTCATTTACTTTCATTTACTAAATTTCTAAAATTAATAACTCTCTATTTGCTCAATTTCTAACATTAATAATTCTTTATTCTCAATTATAATTTTTATTTTATTTTTTAAAATTCAACTTAAAATAATTTTTTAATTTTATTTAAGATGAATTATAATTATTTAAAATGATATTACTAGACTTTAAATATTAATTTGATAATTTCACAAAATTAATATATCATGAAAAACCTAAAATATTAAATTCACCAACATACCTATATTAATAATCACACTGAACCATGTTATTGAAGATATTAATATTAAATACATTGAATATTATTTATCAAATGCATTGAAATAACGACATTAATATTACATTAATGCATTGACAGAAACACAAGCCCTAACTGAACCAACACTTATCTAGCTCGTTTGTGGCCATCGTTGCCATCGCCTCTAAATCTATACAAGCTGGCATTTTTTTACAACATTCTTTGTTTTTTGGTCGGGGACTTATATTTTATTACTCCTAGCACATGTCATTCTTAGGACTCCTAGTTTTAGATGCTAGCACCCTTATTGTTCTCAAAGTTTTTCCATTGACGTTTTACTGCTTGATCACAACTCAACCAACATCTATTCTTATTGTGTGAAGTGAAATCCAAGCATATTCTTCCTTCCTCTCCCTACAAGAAAAACAAATAAAGCATATGCACATCTTCTCGCTGCAACTAAAAATCTAATTTTATACAAGCCAACATATCCTTTGATTGCCACCAGACAAGGTGGTAGACACAGGCATGGCGGCCTCTCAATATGATGCCTTCCTTCTCATCTTCGTTCAATTCAAAGGAGTTTGTATCATTATTCCAGTTTGTGTATAATTGAATTATGTTATCAGAGAATTGATCAATATTTTTTTAGGTTTGATATCTAAGCGAAAATAGAAGTGGGACGTGATACCTTGAGTTTACGTGCTTATGCCTATGATCATTTGGGTGAAATGAAATGTTGATGTAAACAAGAGAAGTGAAGGAAATGCAATTCAAACCCAGAGGTCCAACAAACTAGTGCAAATGGAAATCTAGTCCAGGTATGCAACAAAAAAAACCCAAGTCATAACACAGTAACTATGGAGAGGCTTCTAGCCATAGATTCATACCTAGATCAAGTGCATGAGTGGGGCTTCATAGTTGTCCCGAGGGAAGCTAGGTTAGAACCTTCATACCTTGTGTAACTCTAGTGGCAAATCATTTTTCCATTCAACATTAAGGATGGCCTCGGTTCAGATTTGCCATATCATACTTCAGGTGTGGGTTCCTAGTTTAGAAAAAAAGTGCATGAATCAAACCATCCAAATAATGGTGAGGTCATCCAAATTCAAAAGCTCATAGCTTGAGTGGGTGTAACGGTTAAGAGCAACTGTTTCCTCCTAGAATATCATAGATTCAAATCTGTAGGGGGTAGGATATGTACACCAAAATTAATTGTTAAAATAAGATTGAAATATCAACTAGAATAGATAATGCTCATGATAGTTTAATAGTACAACTATTCGTTAGCTATTAATAAAAGACTGGAACTAGAACAATAAAATATCCATTAATAGTTCTCAAGTCTCATACTATTTGAATGACACTTTGATGAATCTTGAGTCTATGTTTTTTCATATAAATAAATATAAACTCAAATAACATAAGAAATAATGATTTTGCAAGATCAAGACAATACAAAATAGAATACAAACACATAAATAATTTGAAACAAATGTGTGACTATTATTCTCCATAATCAATAATATCATAGATTATGTTTAAAATTTGAGATATGTTTCAAATTGCTTACATCAAAAAATGGATGTTACTTTAAAATTTAAAATTGAGCATGTAAATATATTTTTTAATTTTCTAAAATTTAAAAAATGAATGTTTTTGAATTTATAAGATTTATACTTCCTTATTTTAATTATACTATATTTGTTCTTAATCATATTAATATCCATATTATACTTTAATATTGTTACTATGATGTATGGTATTATTCATTCATAAATATTAGTAACATATTATTTGGTAGTTACACAAATGTATTATCATGTTTTATTATTAAAAATAAATAAAAATGTCTTATTTAAATTATTTTAGTTTATATGTATTTATTTATTTTTCTTATAAACTAGCTTAAATCTAAATCCTAAGCTCTATCAAGCGTCTAGAGAGATCAAATCACCCGAAGTACAAACTTCTTCTCAAAAAACTCATTGAGTGCAATTCCATCAAATCAAACACCTTCTCTCTTCTACACATAAAAACAACTAAAATAATATAATATCAACCTCATTAGAATGCTTTATTTTTATTCAAATAAAAAAACAATCTTATCACTTAGAATATCAATTTCCAAGATTTCTAACATTCTAACATGCATTAATGATAAAAACAACAATATCAAAAATAACGCGGTGACTTTGTTGTAAATGTGGAATGACTTCATTGATGAGACGGATAGTGCGTGCATGATGAGATCCAAATGTATTAAATATTGGCGTTTCAAAACTATCGAGTCAAACAAGATGATATAATAAACATTATACAACATACTCCTTGCACGGTATTACACATAAGCCATCACGTAGGGATATACTTTTCATTAAAAAAGTTAAATTCTTTTGACGTGTATTAATTTGGTTCTTAAAAAACAAAATTTTACAAAGTTCCATAATATTTTGAGTAATTTCAATATTAAACTTAATATTTTAATTATAAATTTTATAAAAATTTGGTTGAAAATTTAAAGATATATAGAGTTTTATTATGATTCATGCATCTTAAAATAATAGTTTTACAGATTTTATCTAATTGTAAATTAATTTAAATTGTTAAAAAATAATCAATATGCTAGAATGTCATGAAGTTTGACTTTTTATATAGTCATATTTCAACATTTGGAAATAAATTTATTTTAAGATTAGAGGTGAAATTTAGTCTATGGACTAATTTTCTATGTTTTTTTTCTAAAAAAAAAGATTTGTCAATTTCCATTTTTTCTAAAATGATTAGTTCAAATTCAAATGGATATGAATATTTTACTCTAAACATAGCTACAATTATCCAAAAACTATATAAAATCCTTATAAATTTTGAGAATTAAAAAAAAAAAAAAATGCCAAGCATTTTATGGTGGGAAATTTAAGGAATAGTAAGATTTACCAAGTTTTGTAGAAATGGTTAAACAATGAGTAATATTGAGGGTGACTTATTTTACTTAGCTAACAAAATATATTAAAATATTTGATGAAAACTTTGATATATAAGAGAGGGAAAAATCATTTAGGGGAGGCAGGTGCGAGAGGGGTCATCTTTGACCCTAGAGGAAGAAAGATCAAGTTCTTTGCTTGGGGTTTAGGCAAGCGAACGGACAATAAGGAATATTGGGTCGCGCTAATGCAAGGTATGGAATTTATGTATGAATTAAATATAAATGATTTCAACGTCTTTGGCGACTCCTGGATTGTCATTCAATTGATGCATGGCCTTTAGTTTGGCAAAGAGGAGGGGGGAAGTCCAAAAAAGAGTTGACTTTCTTCCCGGGCATTTCCAGAATCAATTTCTTTCACGTCAAGCGCAAGAATAATCATGAAGATGATCAACTTGCTAATGTTGGCTCTAGACTTAAGTAAGGGGAAATGTTGATTGATAATACTATCTCATCTTTCAAATTGTTATGCGCCCTTTATCCTTAACATCATTTTATTGTCCCTCTGCCCAAGTGCTTTTGGAATTGGGACAATTGTGACATCTATCTAACCTCTCTGCCAGGTTAGACGGAAATGAGTCTCATTTTGTGTAGTTGAAGGAAATCTTGGAAGAAGTGCAGGAGGATATCAATGGTTTGTACAGAGGAAATGGTGGCCACACTCATGACTAGGTTGAAGCATATTCAAGGGACTAAGTCTCCACCATCCAACCAATTGTTGATGAAGAGCCTCCCTAGGAATGAAGTTTCTGGTTTTACTCTCTAGTTTTTGCTATGTTTTTTCCATTATATTAGTGGACAATATATTAAGGTTTACACAGTTGGAAGTAGCAGAACAAATTTTGGAAAGCTTTGTAAAACTCTATATCTGACTGAGAAGACTATGAGATTTTCCTGCATGGAAGTATTATGTTCAGACCTTTGTTCTATGCTTTTTTATGCCTTGGGGGCTTCTGTAAATCTTGTTTTTAATATTAAAAGGATTTTTATCGTTTCCGTTAAAAAAAAGATAGTGAAAAAATCATTCATGTAACGATAATAACTTTTATAATAGAATGTATATTTCCACAATTCATCATATTGTTGGGTTTATTTCTAGATTTAATTGTGTGAGGATAGGATTGATGGGTTTGCTGTTTCAAGTGGACACTCCACCCATCATTAGGGATTGTATCAAAACTCAAGATCGGATGAAACAATCCCTGATGGTAGTTGGAGTGTCCACTCGAAATGTCGGACCTATCCTATGAGGCTACAGAAGAAGAACCTACCCCTAAGGTGAGCAATATTGCAGTGCTGTCAGGAATGCCTCTCTTCCATACACTCAGATTCAAAGGAGTGGTTCAAGGACAATCAGTCACTGTGTTAGTGGGTGGAGGAGCAACATATAACTTCATTGATTCAACTCTGGTCGAAAGGAGGAAGCTACCTACTGAAACATTTGGAGGCTTCACTGTTATCATTCTAGGTAATCATTATATGGATTGTTCTAGATGGATTCGTAAATTGCATATATCTATAGGGGACCATACCATAACGGATAGCTTTTATGTTGTGAATGTGGTTGATAATAACATGGTTTTGGGAGTCCAATGGTTGGATTCCATTGGGAAGCACTCCATACTACCAAATTCCTGAGATGACCTTCAAAGGAGAAGATGGAAAGGAGGTAGTGTTGAGAGGGATAAACACCTACCCAAAACAAGTGGTGAGTGCACATAGTATGAGATCCTTACTAAGGAATGGAGATATTGAGTGGGCTGCAGAGTGCCTAATCACCACTGAGGGTACCTCTTTGGAAGTAGCACAATATATGGAAGACATACATAAATTTCTCCAAAAGCATAAGAGGGTGTTTGGGGACCTTCCTCATTGTAGGCCACCTGATAGAGGACTGGAGCATAGGATTGAGTTGGATATAGGAACCACACTTATCAAATTCCATCCTTACAAGCACCCTAAAAGATTCAAGGATGAGATAGAGTGAACCATCAAGGAACTACTTGACTTGGGATTCATTAGACCAAGCTCAAGTCCTTTTGCATCATCTGTGGTCCTTGTGAACAAGAAAGATGGGACCATGCGCATGTGCATAGACTATAGAGCTCTCAACAAGAAGAATATCAAGAACATATATCCTATCCCAAGGATTGATGAGCTCATGGATGAACTCCATGGGGCCAAGTATTTTTGAAAGATTGATCTTCGCTCTGGTTACCATCAAATCAATATGCGGGGAGAATACATCCAGAAGACAGCTTTCCGGTGTCACCATGGGCACTTTGAGTTTCTGGTTATGCCTTTTGGCCTAACCAATGCACCTGCAAATTTTCAATCTTGCATGAACAGAGTGTTTAGCAGGCAGCTCCGTAAATTTGTACTTGTTTTCGTTGATGATATTTTAATCTATAGTAGAACTTGAGAGGAGCATTTGCACCATTTGGATATTGTACTAACAACCTTGGAAAATCAATCTTTCTATGCAAAACTATCCAAGTGAGATTTTGTATCTTGGTCATGTGATTGGAAAAGAAGGATTTAAGGTTCACATGTAGAAGATCCAAACTATTGTGGATTGGCCAAGTCCTAAAAATCTCACTGAATTGAGAGGATTTATTAGATTATGCACTTACTACTGGAAGTTTGTCAAAGGTTTTTCAAAGTTAACATCTCCTTTGGCAGACCTTACTAAGAAAGGAGCTTTCAATTGGTCAGAAGAAGTTGAGCAAGCATTCAATAACATGAAGGAGGTAATGAGCAGTTGTCATGTTCTTACACTTCCAGATTTTTCTCAACATTTTGTTCTCGAGTGTGATGCTTCAGGGAATGGAATTGGAGCAGTCTTGATGTAAAAAAGAATCCCTTAGCCTTTGAAAGTATAAATTTGTAGCCCCATGATAGACTATATTCAGTCTATGACAAGAAGATGCTATCCATCATGCATGCACTAGTCAAGTTCAGGCAATATGTGGTAGGTGGTAAGTTCATCATCAAGACTGATCATAACGGTTTGAGACACTTCCTGGACCAAAGGGATTTGAATGATAGGAAAAAAAAGTGGGTAAGAAAGGTCTAAGCATTTGACTTTGAGATTGAATACAAGAAGGTTAAGATGAACATTGCAGCTGATGCTCTTTCTAGAAAACCAACATTTGCATTGATCAATTTTTATGATGATTGGAAAGCATAGCTTGGAGTAGAGTATACAAAGAATCAGTGTTCTTGTGATTTGTTTGATGGACTAATTCATGATGATACTTACAATATTCTCAATGATATCATCTATCATAAGGTTAGGATATTTTTAGTTCCAAAATACTCATTAAAGAAGAAGATCCTTGAGGTTGCTCATGATGTGCCTCTAGAAGGACATCCAGGGTTTGTGAAGACTTACAAGAAAGTGAAGGAAAGTTCCACTTGGAAGGGATTTAAGAAGGAGGTGATGGAGTATGTTCGATCATGTGTGGCATGTCAGCAAAAAAAAGTAGAGCATACTCATCCAGTAGGACTCTTACAACCACTTCATATTCCTAAACATAAATGAGAAAGTGTATAAATGGATTTCATAATGGGGCTCCCCAAAAGCCAAGGTAAAGAAAGTATTTTTGTTGTGGTTGATAGATTGACTAAATATGCACATTTATTCGCTGTCACAACTAATATTGCAGCCATCCAAGTGGCTGAAATTTTCATCAAAGAAGTCTTCAAGCTTCATGGCATACCCAAGTCCATCATCGGTGATAGAGATAGCAAGTTCACTAGCAATTTTTGGCAAGGGTTGTCGAACAACTTTGGACATGAGTACCAGCTACCATCCATAGAACGATCGCCAAACAGAAACAATGAACCAATAGCTAGAAGGATACTTAAGAAACTATGTTACAGGCCAACAAAATTCATGGACTACTTGGCTCCATTTGTGAGAGTTTTGTTACAATACTACTTTTCATCTCTCGATTAGAATGTCTCCCTTCAAAGCTCTATATGGATATGATGCACTCACTTTTGCTGAACTGATATTTGGTGATTGTAAGACACAGAAGCAAAAGGATTGGATCCAAGAGAGTCAATACATACTCAGAACTCTCAAAGACAACTTGCGGGTAGCACAAAACAAGCAAAAGGTGCATGCAAACAAGCATAGAATTGAGTGAGCTTTCCAAGTAGGAGATATGGTTTATTTGAGGTTGCATCCTTATAGACAGTCCTCATTGAAGTCTAAGGGGGCTAAGAAGTTGCATCCAAGGTTTTATGGTCCCTACCAAGTCCTGAGAAAGACCGGGGAAGTGGATTATGAGTTAGAATTGCCTCCAGGTAGCAGGATTCATAATGTTTTCCATGTGTCCTGTTTGAAGAAGGAAATAGGGAAACAAGTTAAGGTTTCACAAGACTTGCCACCCCTTTATTATGAAGGAAATAAAGTGATAATTCCTGAGAATATTTTGGAGGTATGAGAGAAGAATCTAAGGAGCAGAATCATTAAGGAATTTTTGGTGCAATGGGAAGGACTGCCTAGTGAGGATGCTACTTGGGAAGGAGAACATATCTTACAACATCCCATTTTAAAATTGATTGAGGACAAGCAATCTTGGGAGGGGAGGAATTTCATGTCCCCTCAATAGTGATAAATGGATCAATTTCCTAACCCAACCAATCCCTTGGGTTGAGGAGACAACTTCATTTACTTGGGGTTAATTTTGAATTTTAGGCATTTAATTAATTATGAAGTGTGATTTATTTTTGCCTAAAGTTTATTATGCACTTGAAAATAATTATTTTTCATTCATTAAGTAATTTTATCTTAAATAAAAGAGGATAATGCTCCACAAGTGCGCCATAGTGGATAAGGTTGACTTGAGAGATGACTTGCAGAAGAAGTTAGGAGAAAGCATCCAAATCTAGAAAATCATGAAAAAGGAAAGAAAGATGGTGCAAATCAGAAAAGCAACAAAAACTCGGGAAAAAAAGCATAAAGCAAAAAGAAACACAAAAGCAAAAAGCATGATAAGGAAGAAAATCCAGAAAAAAGTAGTAAAAAAGGTAAAGCAGAAAGTGGAAAGCAAAACAAAAAAGGAAAAAGGAGGAAAGGAAAGCAGAAAATGAAAAAGGAGGAAAGAAAGGTTTCATTATCCATCCATGAGGGTGCATTAGCCAAGGATACTTGATCCTCAAGTCATCCTCCATATATAAATAAAGGATTGCATATGCCCTTCACATATTTTGTCAGTTTGAGTATTGGTTTGAGTGTAATTGTGCCTCAGAGACTTGGGAGATGTGCCCCTAGTCTAAGCTGGGAGATGTGCCCCTGTTTCCTGTGAGAGGATGATGGAATTCATCCATTTTAAATAATTTTATTGCAGGTCCTGTATCTGATTCAAGTCTGGTTTGAAGTTCACAAGAAGTGTCATGAACTCTATGGTTCGAATCTTCAAGGTTTCCATTGATTTCCAGTGCTAGTTTGTTGTATTGAGAGGAGTGGAGTATTGGGATATTATGAGAAGCCCCTTGGATACTATATGATGTATTTTATAATATTATGATCCTTTTATATAATTCATAAACTTTTAAAATGCATAAGTCTGAATTATTCTGAGTTTTCTACACCCCTTCTAGATTTGCATAGATTTGAGCTAGTTTCCAGAATGTATTTGATAAATGAATGAGCCTTGATCCAAATGAAGTAATTCTTGTTCCTGGAGTTATTTAAGATGTCATATGAATGATTACAAGTCTCATATCATAAATTAGTGAGCCTCTCAGTGATTTTTGGAAGTCCTAAATTCAAACTAGTTGTGCAATCCTAGTAGGCATTTTTTCTTGTATCTTTGTGAGAAGTTATCAGAGCGTTCTCAAAATTTATGGAGTGAACCATGAATGTATATTGACTGTAATTTGATGTTATTTATCCTCCTTAAGTCAAAATAATTCACCAATAGCTTCCCGTCAATGTATAGTTGAAGTACTAGTTTGCAAATGCTAGGGTGCCCAGGAGCATTGGGGTAGATTTCAGCCTGGATGATTTCGAAACATCAATGGTACCAGTTCTTTGTGCAAAGGTATTATCATCTATCATAGTACTCCTCCTATTTAGATAACTTAATATTTCTTACCTACAACCAAACTATCCCATTGAGTCCATTGCCTTCCACCGAGTCTTGTAGGAGATTGAGTTAGTGTATCATCAGACCTAGTTGGTACATTACAGTTTTAACGTTGATGTTTTAAATCAAAAATCTCTTTTGGGTGATGTTTTAGCATTTCGTAATTGCAAATTCTAATTCCTTGGGGATAAGAAGAGCTAAATGCCTACGTATCGCTAATTTTATTTACTAGTTAGAATGACCCTACCTATTTTTCAATACCGGCTTTCCATCAACATAACTTAGAAGTCTATTGATTCAACAAGCTAGAATAACATAGGTCTTTATGAACCTAGTTTTTTTACACTTTCCTGTGCTATTCTTCTCACGCCATCACAAATGGTGTAGAAATAATCTCAAAATGTTGTAGCTATACAAAGTACAAACATCTTATAGTTGAAAAGGAAGTGATACTATGCTTCACGAAAATATGGCTACAAATTCATAGTAGCATTTTCAAGTAGTTTTATTACATAAAACTTTTGTAGAACATGTATTCATGTTCATACCACAATACGATAGTGTGAACCATTCTCTTGGAGTAGTTTCAATGCAATATATAATTTGTAAAAGATCAAGGCAATAGAATCTTGAGGATGATGTGCTATTGATGTAATCGATTTTTCTGTTAGGTAATGGGATGATGCATTCCATTCTTCTAAAATTTTGCTGCATTGAGGTGCATTGTAATAATTATTTACACTGTTACTGCTTGGACAAACTTCACTTTAAAACTGTAACACAGATTAAAAGTTTACAACTTTAATCCTGCTATAGGCTTGCTTAGGTAATCATAATGCTGTAACTGCTATATGCTTGCCGAAATTGATAATGTTTGCTTTATGCATTAATTTCTTTTGAAGCTCTTTTGGTTGATGACCACTTCAGGGAGGCACAAAAGAGTTGTTTCTTTAAACTTGATGAAATAAAACAAGCTCAGTAGTGAAGTTCTGGGCATTTCAACAGCAACGCAGAATCATTTCTGGGCAATTTAAACAACCATTAATAGGACTATACACCAGCATCTCAGTAGTGAAAACACTTGATGGGAATTATGGGCATATTTTGAATGGTTCTGAGCATGATTCCTGGGAAGATCGGTATGTAAAAGTGCAAATTGAGACTCCTGGAAAACCTAAGGCAGATTGTTTTTTCCTAAACATCATTTGGAACTGTGTGTCTACATCTTAGTGGCAGCCAACAGAAGAAAAATTCATTATCAAAAAACACATGATGGAAGTCATCGAAGCTATCATTGAGGTATTTCATTCCAACAATATTCTTTCCACATCAATATTAATTACAAGAAATGAAATTTAAATTACAGAAAGGAAGGCTTAGAGCAGAAACAACATCAGAATAAATGCTCCATCTAAATATCAATTTCATCATCCGAGCACATCAACAAACAGACTAACTATAACAATTAGTAACAATAAATAGAAATATGACTTGGGTTTCAAACAAGAACCTTGATTTCGAATATAAAACAAGAACCTCCAGCTCCTAAAGAGGATCCTCCCTTTGGTAAAACAAGAACAAATTGATGGTGACTCGAACCCTGAGTAAAAACTGAGAAAATGTCAACAAAAACACCAGCAAACAACAAGATAATCACATGATACACAAAATGGTAGCAAACACTGCTTACCCCATGATTTTATCCAGGATGAAGAGCAAAGGAGGCGCATTGAAGAAGGACATTCATGCCCTGACAGGATATTGGTGTGTTAGTACATTGAACCATCCAAGCATTTAAATCTCTTCCCCTATCTCCACAAGGCAGGTTCAACTTAGATAATTGTCCAGGAGCTTAATGAGGCCCGACTAAGGCATATTGAAGACTTGACTAATGGGATTCTTTCTTTCTGCTAGGATGGTCTAGGGGAGGGTTGTCTATTCTTAAGCGTTTTTTTTACCAGTAGTGGTGCAGCTTAATTCCCATGTTCCCGAGCTTGTTTTTCCACCAAATTTTTATGACATATACTTTGTCGTGTTCTCTATCTAACCATATTAGTCTTGAGGTGTGACTAATCCAAAATGATGCCTTGTCAGCCACAAAGTTCCAAGTTGTCTAGTCTTAGTGTGCCTTAGTGTATTTTTGATTGGGACCAATGCTTGAACATTGATGTGACTTAAAGTAGATGTGACTTAAAATGATTTTCCAATTTCAAATATTCATTTTATTTCAAAATGTAGTTCAGTTTTTTTATATAAATAATTTTAAAAACATGAAAATATTAAGAATTACTTGTACATAAAGTGCTTTTATGAACCACTTATAGTAGATAGTTGTTTCAAAACTGAGGTCAACCAACACCATTACTATGTCCACCACTGATCACCCTATCTCAACTACTGATCTTCCCGCTCAAGAATAGACAACCCTCCCCTAATGGCTTATAGCTGAAGGTTCAAGGTTCAAGAAGGGATTCTGGGAATCGACCTGAGCTGCATTTAAGTCCTACACCTCCCGCAACCCTGTCTACCTTCCTACCCCGCAACCCATTTCACTTCCAAATTCTAATCCTATCTCCAACTTCTCAGCCCAAAATGTGCTAAATTTGGCTAGGCTCGGGGTACTTGTTGCCGTCCTCAATCATCCTAGGCACCATACGTCATGGGTTGTGGGGTTTTTATGCAGTCAACAGGTATCGGGAGCGTGGAGCGTGAAGGTGATGGGACTTGCCACTATGAGCATGGACTGTGAAGGTGAAGCGACCAGCGCATTCATGGAGCGGGCCACCATGGAGCATGTAGGATGAAACAACATGCAGCTTGAAATGACCTCCAACGCGAAGCGACGTGGAGTAATCCCATTAGCTTAATGAACGAGGAATCTGCTACAGGACAGAGAATGATTTTTCGTTGAATAAATGCTTACGACGTAATTATTTTTGTTTTACATACATATATTTTAATGAGAAGGCATGCAAATGAGTTAATTATATAATAAAAAGAAAACAAAATATTTTTTATTTTCCCCACATTCTTTATTACGTGCAATAAAATGATTAATATTCTTACTCTTTCTTTTTTACATTTAATGTAATAATTAATATTTTCTAAATTTTTTTATTACATATAATTAAAAGAAATACTAAAAAAACTTTAATATAAAAATTTAAACTTTGATATAAAAATTTGAAAATTAATAAAAATCGATAATAATACAAATCCGATGTAAGCATTCCTTCCTTCACTATTACTACTTTTCATTTCATTATATTACACCACCTCTTATAAATATTCCTTCCTTCATTGCTCATTATTTTAGTGGTACTGTTACTATTAACAATCTATTTGTTCAATTTCTAGTATTAATAACTTTCCGTTCTCAATTTTTTATTTATTTCTTTGAAATTTAAGTAAAATGATTTAAAATGATATTACCAAACTTTAAATATTAATTGATAATTCTCAAACATAAATAATATTAAAATATTAATATTAAATACCTAAAATATGAAATTCTCTAATATACATACATTTATATTAAACCCACATTAATATTAAGTTAATGCATTGAGAGAAACACAAGCAATTTGATTAAGGTTGATAGCTAAGAGAAAATAGAAGTGGGTGATACCCTCACTTTAAACCAATGCAATGAGGTGGGTGATAATCGGAGTCGAATTTCATAAACTTAGGTATGTTAATAAAAATTTGAACATGTCGACGTACTTATGCCCATGATCATTTGGGTGAAATGAAATGCTAATGTAAACAAGACAAGTGAAGGCCATGCGTTTCAAACCCCAAGGTCCAATATGCTATAGCAAATGGAAATCTCGCCTAGGCATGGACCAGAGAAAACCCACGTCATAGCAACTATGCTATGGAGAGGCTTCTGGCCATAGAGTTATACCTAGAACAACTGCATGCATGGGGCTTTATAGGTGTCTCAAGGGAAGCTAGGTTAGAATCTTCATATTTTGTGCAATTTTGGTGACATTATTGTTTTTCCATTTAACATTAAGGTTGGTCCCGGTTCAGATTTACAGTTCTTGGTTTAGAAAAAGGAAAGTGCATGATTCAAACCATCTATATAATGGTGAGGTCACTCAAATTAATTGTTAAAATAAGAGTGAATAGCTAATAATCATGATATAGTTTAACAATTCAACTATTCATTAACTATTAATATAAGACTCAAACTAAAACAATAAAATATCTTTTTTTTGTACTAGGGGAATCAACAACTGGGGACTGGGATGGTACTCGCTTAACACGGGGTCCAGGGATCCAATCCCGCTACCACTATACCCCTAGGTGCACCAACATAGCTTGCAAGCATGGGGCACAGGTAAGCCGAGGTGATTTGAACTCGTGACATCCATTTACAACATGTCCTTCATATCAAGCGAATCACCGATTGAGCTACACCCCCACGGGCACAAAATATCCATTAATAACTCAAGTCTCACACTATTTGATAGCCACTTTGATGAATCTTGAGTATATATATTTTTTCATATAAATAAATATAAACTCAAATAGCATAAGAAATAATGATTATGCAAGAACAAGACAATAAAAAATGGAACACAAATGCACAAATCATTTTAAACTACAAATGTGTGACTATTATTCTTCATAATCAATAATATTATATGTTATGTTTAAAATTTGAGATATGTTTCAAGTTGTTTACATTGAAGAGTATGTAGATATATTTTTAAATTTTTTAAAAAATTTAAAATATATGTTTTTGTATTTATGAAATTTCTACTTTCTTATTTTAATTATATTATTTTATTTCTTTATATATTTTTTCTTAATCATATTCATATTCATATCCATATTAGTAGTTGAATATTGTTACAATGATGTATAGTATTATTCATTTATAAACATTTGATATACTATTTGATAGTTACATAAATATGTATTATTATGTTTTATTATTGAATAAAATAGATAAAAGTGTTTTATTAGGGTTCAATTAAATTACTTAGGCTTATTAGACCTTTGTTCATCTTTCTCTAATAAATAAAAACCTATTTCGTGAAGTCAAACACTTTCCCTCTTTTTGAAAATACTAAAATCATATAATATCAACATTATTAGAATGATTCCATCTTTACTTTATTAAAAATGCAACCTTATCACTTAGAATATCAATTTCCTATAAGAAAGAGTTCTAACATGTATTAATGATAAAAACAACTACTAATTTAATCAAATGCCTCATACCTAGGTGTATATCAATTTAAAAAAAAAAAAAGGCTGTGACTTTGTTATAAATGTGGAATGAAGTCATTGATGGAATCCAAAAATATGCTTGCATTAACCATGGGCATTTCAAAACTATTAATTGAGCCAAACAAGATGATATAAACATTATGCAACATATTCTCTTTACACGGTATTACACATAAGCCATCACGTTGTGGAGGTCATATTTGTCCTTCAAATATTCCCCTCGTTCAAATTAAAAATTAATTTGATGTTGAAGGTCATATTATTTGATGTTGATGTTGAATGCAAGCGCGCATAGTATTTGATGATGATGATGTTCAATGTTAATGGAAATTTGTTTGGGAGTAAGTTAAATTTGTAATAAATAGTTTTTTAATGATAAATTTTGTAAAAAATTGATTGAAGATTTAAGAATAAATAGAATTTTAATAGAATTGTATTATGATTTAGGTATCTAAAAACAATATTTTTAAAATTTTATTCAATTAGAGTTCAATTTAATTTGTTAAAAATAATTAATATGTTAGAATGTTACTAAGTTTGATTTTTTATATTGTCTAATTTTAACAATTGAAAATAAATTTGTTAGAAGATTAGAGATGAAATTTAGTCTATAGGCTAATTTTTGATGTTTTTTCTAAAAAATTTTTTTTTGCCAATTTCCATTTTTTCTAAAATGGTTCGTCCAATTATCACTAGATAAAAATATTTTACTCTAAACATAGCCAAAATTATCCAAAAACTATATAAAATCCTTAGAAATTTGAGAATTGTTTTAGAAAAATAAGGCCAAACATTTTATGGTTGTAAATTTAAGAATTAGTAAGAGTTACCAAGTTTTTTACACTTTAAGAAAATTATGTATCCTAAAAAATCAAAATATATTATTTTTGAATAATGGTAAATAAATATTAGACATTTATTGGGGTTGATATACATATAAAGAACAATGAGTAATATTGCGGATGCCTTATTTTACTTAGCTAACAAAATATATTAAAATATTTGATGGAAACTTTGATATATAGGATAGGGAAAAAATCATTCTTGTAACAATACTAGTTTTTATAATAGAATGTAGATTTCCACAATTCATCATATTGTTGAAATAATTTCTAGATTTAACTATGTGAGGATAGGATTTATGGGTCGAACATTTCGAGTGGACACTCCACCCATTAGCAGGGATCGTGTGAAAGCTCAAGATCAGATCGTACGACCCCTAATGGTGGGTGGAGTGTCCACTCAAAACGTAGGAACCAAAAATCCTATCCTCACATAGTTAAATTCAGAAATTAACTCAACAACAATATTTTTTAGCTTTATAACTTTATTATACAAAATTTGGTTACTATTTGTATTAATATGATGTAAAGGGGGGTTGTAGCCATAATGTCCAACATTTTCATGCAATTTTTTTGGAATGAAATAATTCAAAATACTTCCATAATATTCAAGATGTATAAAAAAGAACTTCTAGACCTTCTTATTCTTATATTTTGGACCCTATTATCCACTAAATGGCTTGTACACAACCTTCTATATTGACCTGGAACAAAAAACTTGTAAAACATATTAAAATTCATATATGTTTATAGTCGTACCCTCAATGGGCATTCTTATCCTGGTGTGCAATTGATGAGAGGTAAGAGGGATCTTGACAATCAAATTTCTCAGAGTGCTTCTCTAGTGCTCCTCCAGTGCTTATCCATTGCATCCTCTTCCATTGTTGTAGCTTGGTCTTGTCTAAGATATCCAACTAAAACTACTAGAGAGATAGAGATCCTTAGTTCTTCATACACAAGACTTTATTCTAATTCTAAGTGTAAAACTTTATCTTGCGTTTCTTTGATTTTAGCTTCTTCATCCTCCAACTTTTATTTTTTGCATTCTTCCCCTACCTTCAAGAAAACTTATTTTCTTTAGTAATTCTCTATCTGAGCTTTCATAACTATCAGTTGTATTCTTGTTACCTTTAGATCCCTTGCACAAGTTAGCTCCCAATCCTTTTTCCAAGTCTTCCACCTTATCATGGCCAAAGCCACACATTCTCGATTGTCATCACTAGGGTGTTCATAACAATGAATTGACTTGCGTAGATATGATTGCTCACAGTGTGTACAATAGTTTGGATTCCTATGAGTCTTGTCCATCTGTGCCAAACAATGCCTTTTAAAGTCCTTGAAACAAAATCCCTGAATTCTATGTTTGCATTTGCCTCTAACACTCCCTATGAGTTTCGCGACATGGGTTACCCCCTATCGTGGATCTTAACTTTTGCGATTGTAGTGGAGATTAATGCTTGTGGGTTTTGATTCAATGACAATCGTGCTCCAACAAATGGTATCAGAAAGATAGGTCTCGAGTTCAAAACTGTTGAAGAATATAACTTCGGAAGATATTATTATTTGTACCATTTGTATTGTACACCCTACGGGGATTATTATTGATGTAATTGATCATGTAAAATTCATTGAAAGAGTCAATGTAAACCCTAACAGTGAGGTCGGCCTGGAATAATCTAGAAAAGAATATTTTATTGTAATTTGTATAAGTCGGCCCAGTTAGGAGAGTCAAGCCGACCCTGTTTGGTAAAAAGGTCATATCGGTTGATTAGTATAAATGAGGAGTTTGAGCTCCTCATTTGGTCACCACTTTCACTCATTGAGTTTGCATCACTAAGATAGATAGAGTTAAGTGAATAGCTTCTTTTGAAGTCTTCTTGTTTTTGGGTCTTTGCATGAGAGATACTATTGTACATTCTAACGAATCTACATAGAAGAAGTTTGTTGGGTTTTTCTACCCTGAGAGGGTTTTCCCATGATAAATTTGTTGTGTTCTATTGTCTATGTTGTGCTTGTTTATATTCCAGTGATCCATATTGTTATTGCACTTAAAATTTAACATGGGTTCAGAGCAGGACTGAAAGAGAACATTGTGCAGCTGCTACAACTACAACTGTTGGAGATTAAGGCTTCATGCTTGAAACCCCAGAAGGAAAAATATAGTCATATGATAATTTTCAATCACTTTTGGTAAAGTTCAAGGAGATGAAACCCGTACATGCGGAATATGAAATGTTTATGTACCTTGTGTGCAATTTTCATCCTTAGATTCACTGTACTTTAGGAGATATTATCCATGCTTATCGAGGTTCCAACCTCTTCCAGAATTTAGTTTTAAATAGGTGACCTAGGGAGAAATTCTATATCTCAGGCTAGGAAGATCCAAATCGAATTTAGTAAGATGTTCCAGAAATCGAATGGACTGTATTTTTGCTGGTGTGAGTTTCAGAACCCGAAGTTGAAACAATGACATGTAACATTCCGTACAAGTTCGCTATACTGAAACAATCCATAAACATGTCACCTTGGGAAACTTAACATAAGTTCCACTTGGTTAATCCAATATTGATCTAAACTATGGGGTTAGACAGAGGAAAGATGATTCTACCTTGGGAAAGAGTTTCAGACCTTGAGGGGCATAAACTACTAAGATACATCAGAATTAAGACCTGACAATTCAGTAGAAGAAATTGAAGAAACTAGGGCATCAAATATTTTGCAGTTCTGTCCACAGATTTGGGAAAATGAGTACATTTATCAACTCTCCTTTAGGAGGCGCATCTTTCCATCCAATTAGATTTGCAAGTCGCCAAAGTTGAACAATTAGGGTTTCTCTATTAAACCCTAGGTTCACTAGAAGCAGTCTTCAAGAAAAGCATTGAAGCAAGCATCTAGTTGAAGCACTCCCACTAGTAAGTTCCATTCTCTCTATTTCCATTTGAGATTCTCATTTTATCAGGATGAAAAACAATACGAATCTTGAGGACAAGATTTATCGAGATAAGAACTTTCGGGCATGGAATTATAGAGTACTTCTTATACTAGAAGAACATGATTTGGAGACAATGTACACAAGAAGAAGCTCGATTGATAGAAAGAGAAGAGAAGATGGATGAAGATGACAATTAATCCCTAAAATCTCATGCCAAGAAGATAAAGGACAATAATAAAGAACATTCTCGCAAGAATAAAATATTTCATAAGAAGTACCTCTCATAGCTCAAATGTTTCACTTGTGAGAAGAAAGGACACTTTGCGAAAGATTGTCCCAAGAAGAAAGGAAAGAAGAAGAGACACCATACTCACATCACAGAAGACGATGAGCCAGTCAAGAAGAAAACTAAAGAATATTCCTCTAGTGATGATGAACATTTATTTGGATCTAGAAGGATTTTCAAACTAGGAAGATGGAAGAACCTCTTATCCATTTCAACATTGGATAAGAAGGGATGCAGTTATGATTGGTGATGAAGAAGAAGGGACACACTGATTCAACACCGGTACACAGTTCCATGTGATCTATGGTGTATAAGACTTGCTCAACATTGTTGATCATAAGCAATAAAGGAACAGGTCCTTAGAATCAGATGATGGAGTAGAGCACACTATAAGAGACTCCAGTAATTCCTGCAAGGAGACAAGGATCAAGAGGGATCCTACCAAACAAAAAAGATAAGTATTGAATTTCCTGTATATCTAATTGCTTAAAATGATATTGTTTAGTTTTGTACATACTTATGTTCCTATATTTAGAAAGTGTATTATGCATGTTAGAGTGTTTGCATTGATGAATAGTATACTACTAATATGCATGTAATGGGTAAGTGGCCTATAGTTCTATACAACATTTCATTGCTACTTATATAGAATGAAACCTCTTTGCTGACATGTTGGGACTAGTGCACACTCTTAATTATGTTCTAGTAGAGATGGAAGGAATTTAGAAATTTACCGTATGAATGCGGGATATGGATGAATGTTTTGTTGAAGCATTGGCTAAGATAGTTGTATGACTGTGTGACCTATGTCTTTATGCATAAGAATTTGCTTTGAAAATTATGAAATGTTTCTAATCATGCAATTGAATTTGATTTGTAGGAAATATTGTGTACCATCACCTACAAGAGAATAATGATGAGACTTGTTCCGAAGAACAAGTGACGAAGCTTTAGCTATGACATTTAGATTTACGAAATCAAGCATACTACAAAAATACAAAGTGACGTTTATTTCATAACAAGGGAGTCGATTATGACAAAACGTTGCTCTAGTGGCTAGATAGAATTCCTCAGTGGTGGATATTACACTAGATAAATGGTGTAATTGAAGTAGAAGTGTATATCGAGCAACCTACAGGATTCAGGACTCTCTATAGAGAAAGACATGTGCGCGGATTGATGAAGGCTTTGTACGGGCTCAGAAGGTACCCATGGGATAAAATGATGATCTTGAGGATCACCTAGACTGATGAGATATCAACCTTTGTTACAAGGTTGAAGATGAGGATCTCATAGATGGGTGCAAGAGAGAACTTGCAATAGAGTTCGAGATCTTGTTATCCCGTTACCTATAGAAATGACATAGATGGATACACATAAGATCATCAGAAGAGAAGGCTACCAGTCACTCCAGTCCAGAATGTCCTGATGCAGAGAGTACAAGATGCAGAGGGAGTGTCACCTACCCAATTTTTGAGAATAATTATTTTCTGCTATTATTCTTTTTGCAAAAAATACTTTGTGTTAAATTATAATTACAATTTGTAATTATGACCAAGTAGGTCAAAATTGAATGTGATGACTCATTCTTATTATTTAATAAATGAAAATGGGAGACAAACACTCAAAAAAGTTGTTACAAGAGTATCCACTGGCCCACTAGGAGGAATGGAAGCTGTTGGAAGGATTGGGACAGATGGCAGCATTTGCACTCTACCATTAGATGTTGGTATGGGACAACTCCCCCTAATTTTTTGGAATTTCCCTCTCCAGGTGGAGAGAGGTGAGCAGGAGGCTCACTAATGACCAGTTAATTACAAAAGACCTAGGCAACTTATAAAGGGCAATTCGAATTGATCAGGAAACTCTTATAATGTTTTCAACAGAAACATTCCTCATGCTCATCAGGTGATGGTTGAGAGATTCGAATAGGGGAGGCTGTGGAGAGTGCAAGTATAAGACTGCAAATGTATGAGAAGGATAGGCCAGAGGTGCTGGTGCTGATCCCATGGAATTACTAAGCTTGTAAGGCTGGATATATAAATTTTCTTGCTGCTGCAAGTTGAAGTCCTAAGCTACAGAACCTTCTTCCTCCTGGTGGATCAGTGGATAGGCTCGGGGGTCCTAAAGCAGACATCTTGGCTATTTGGAAGCAGGTTGGGTGGAACAGGTTTCTTGAGTGATTTGCTCCTCCCATTACCCTCAGGTTCTATGCTGCTGTGTTTTCTTTTTCAAATCACATGAATGCTCTCAGAAAATGGCTTAGTATTGTTATTTAATGATAAATAGTAGAAAATGTCAGATCCTAATTAACTTAGATTTGCTGAACTGATAAAATGACTCCTCTACATTTTTCCCCATGCGTGGAGCTGCATCGTACTCCAGTACAGAGAGGTAGCATTAAATCTGCCTAACTAAAAGTGAAACCTAGCATGCATCTAAATATCTAAACCAAAGACCACCCATGCACAGACTGTGTTATCATGCATCTTGTATTTTAGTAGCTATAGATTAGATCTATGCATGTATTGTTTTACTATCCAATTCTGTATGCTGAAACAACTTAACAGAAACAAATTGTAGCAGTAGGTTCTTTTCTTATTCCTGAAGGTGATCATTATGTTAACAACTAGAGTTGCTGATTTTTATTAATTATTTCAAAGAAAACAATAGCATGCATTCTGTTTAACCATATTCCCATTTTTCCATCTTCTTATTTCTTTTAGAATCTGATTGATCTTATATGAATATTGTCTTCACTGTATTATATTGTACAGACAGAAAGAAAGCTACTGTGTTATTTTATCCTTGCATCAGAGGACCAAAATGGACGAATACAGGAATATATAGTTAGAATAGAAGAACTGCATATTCATAAGCAATCTAATTATCTGACGATTGCACTGTTATTTTCCTTGTTTTTCCCGAACTATCATTTGCATATGATAAAACTTACACCACAGAATACGAAGTTATTAACAGCTAGGACAAACATAGCTTTATTAAATTGACAGATTAAATTATAGTATCTATACACCCTAGCTGGGGTCAACAGGTTTTCAATACATTATCATTTATAAACATTTAAGCAGTTGCCAAATCGACGGTTTCATTACCATAGACAATTTAATTGCAGAATCAAGAGTTGTTATTCTTATTCCTTTAAAACATCAATATAGACAGGTAGATTTCATTCACGTCAATAGCTAGGGTTTAACATTATCACTTATGCCTTCAAAACAAAACCACTTCCTCTCTATTTCTCGGCGTATAGCCACATTTTAATTAAACAACTGAAAACATGCCTTTCGATCCTTGGATCTGAGTTCAAGAATGATAAGATTGAAAAACATTATACGCAGACATAAAACCCAAAATATCTTAACCGACTTTTAGATATAGATACAAAAATGAGAATACCAATTCACTAACATAGCCATTAAATGCTGAAATATTATCGTTTCCATTAAAAATAACAGTGGTTACACCCTACGGTTGCCACTATATTTTGCTGAGGGTTCCTTTCGAAACCCCACGCCATTTATGCACACATCAAATACTGAGACAAAGTTATAGTCTACATATCTCCACATGCATCAACCCAGAAGTACACAAAAACGATAAGACATAAACGGAAAGATGCAAGATGATTTGCAAACACAAGAGTTCAACCCTGCTAAACTCGCCGTGCCCAGGAATGGCCGGCCACATATTTTAAACATTTACATCACATACTATATCAACAAAACTCAAAACTGAAGGTTGCACAAATGCTACAGGAAAGACAAAAGCCACTACCATGAAGGCATGCTACCAGCACTTGCTCATTAAGTCTGATTCCAGGAGAACCACTAAGGAGGGATACCACCAAATCTTACCGGTGGGTTCGCTTAAGTTCTCTTCCCCTTCAACTATTTCGGCACCCTGTGGATTCGCCGAGGTTTACCTGCCAATAGCCATGCAACAAGTTAAGCATCAGATCATGAGGTAGAACACATGCAACAATGAATAGTAGGAAAACCTTTGCAACGTTACCTTACCTGAGTTGTGACAGAGTTTTCCACGTAGCCAACATCCATCCACTGTGAAGGAGATGCACCCAGGTCGAAGACCACAATGAGGGATACCTCCCAAAAAATTCCAACTCAATTGAAAACCCAGACTTGCAAGCTACGGCAACGCCAGCACAGATACACTCATTCCATCTGTAGATTACCACACCATCGTTCCAGACTTGGCTTCCACGGATAACCTTTACTTGCAGACCCAAGGTTGCTACCAGTCTCAGAATCGAGCCCAAGGGAGGCTAGAAAAACCAGCAAACCCTAAGTGCCTCTCGGCTGGTTGGCCTCACCTCCCAAACCCTACCACCAAACAAATGACCAAGAAACGTTACAAAGAATCCATAAGTTACGCAAGGGTTCAGCTCATCCCAATACACAACGATCAATGACGGAGATCCATCCTCATTAAGCCACGTTGGAAGGTGGTAGGAGTAGCAATAAATGGCTCATCTACCTCCCAAGCCATGGAGTTTCCATATCGGTTGATAGTAGGGTAGGAGGCCGTTACAACTCAGCAGTTTCCAAACCTTATCACATGCCGAAACATCCACATAGATGTGCACGTAACACGATCCCTAACACGGTGTCCAGGCACAATAATTACAAACCTAATCATTTAATACACCCTCGATTCGTATGCAGGATTTTGCAGGGCCATCATTCCACCTGCCAACCCATTCAAACCAACGTTAAAAGTTTCAACATGTAAATATTATCAATGTATAATGATCACCGATAGCATATAACCAATGTCTCATACGATCCCATATAATCATTTTCGAACCACATTCATAGCTTATGAATATCCACTAAGGTCATGAGCAACCATAGGGCACGGTTTGACTCTGCCCATTACATAAAGTCCATTATAAAGTTCAATATAGGGATTATTGTAGAGCTCATGAAGCTTGTCCACACCATAAGTTATATAAACACATCGTTAGGGTATGGTGCCACCCAAGGAACCATCGCATTCATTGCATGGTTGGGTATTAATACTTCAAGCGTCACCATTTTAATTTCCCAGGTAATAGATTTTAGAACCATTTTGTCAATCTCTCCATAGTATGACTTAAGACCATGCGTCCTTGTCATCAACCTGTCACCGTCTTTATTATAAAAAGAATTACTTAACAGCTGCAAGGAATTCATGGAATGACCTTACGTAAACTCATCAACAGTTATTGGAAACATTCACAACAAACACACCCTGAAATAGACGTTATCTACAGTCTTGAGAGAGATAGGTTCATCTTACAGAATTGGAAGGAGACCATACTTGTAGCATTGAAATTCATAAGCAGTTTCGATTTATATCGCAATTATTAAGAACTCTGAATTTTATCGCTATCTCTTACCTACGAACCTACGCATGGAGGACAAGTGCAGTGCTTTAGTGGAATAGATAAGTAAGCCTCGGGGCACCTCGTGGGACCCCTTTCATCATCATCCAGAAAAGTTAAACTGTCAGCACTTGTCAAAAGAATTCTATTTTCCAATGCATCATAAATTTTCAATCATTCCAACATACAAATAAAGTACATAATCATTAATTGATTTTCATGACATCATTAAAACACAAAAGACACAAGCATTAAATTGTTACTACCAATCGACACTTTTATTAATTGCTGAATATTGATTATTATTATTTCCGCATTTTACAATATTAGCTCTTTTTATGGCGATTTTTTTTTTTTTTAAATTTTATGAAAATATCGGGATGTTACATGTGGTATCAGAGCTCATGTTCGAACTCTAGGCCTAAAGACGGTCCAAGAAACACACAAACAAAAAATTTATGACTGTGAAAATTTTCACTAACTCAAGTTTAAATTATTTTGTCCTATACAGAAAAATTTCTTTGATTACAGATATGGAAGGATCAGCTGAACACATAAGTGGCAGATTTCTGCCAAACATCCCAAGTATGGAACAACAATTCCAGGGCAATCGGGGTAATGATTCATCATAATTATTGCATGCTTTTCATGAATTAAAAGCAGAAATCCAGTCAGTAAAATAGGACAATGAAAGGATCCTGCAGACATAGGAAGAATTGAAGCAAGCACTATTTGACCAGTATCTAAAATATGAACAGAACTTGGAACATACTTATGAAACTAAAGAGCTATCCCAGGAAGGCAAGAACAAACAAATAGAAATAGCTGAAGAAAACAACAACTCAACATCATCAATAGTTGCCAAACAACCACATAAAAAGAAGCATAACTACTCTAGTGACAGTCGTGAAGGAGACTGTAAGCCAAAAAGAAAAAGGAATAGACAGTACGAACATATATCTGGTGAATTCAAGAAAATCAAACCCCCAACTTTCAATGGCGAGATGAAAAAAGGAGAGACAACAGAAGCATGGCTGTCCGGCATGAAAAAGTATTTTCAAATCTACGACTACTCGGAATCCTTGAAGGCAAAGATGGCAATTTATAATCTGACCGGGAAGGCAGATATTTGGTGGCAAGATCTTAAAAGGGTAAAAGGTATTGAGTTGGAGTACTTTTAAAAGACACTTCAAGAACAAGTTCTTATCTGAGCAGTATTATGAAGAAAAATCCAAAGAATTTTATGATCTAAAACTAGGGACAATGAATATGAAAGAACTGAACAACAAGTTTTTAAGTCTGCTAAGATATGTGCCGTATATGGTGGAAGAAAAACCGAAGGTCCAGAGGTACCTAAGTTGTCTACCTTTCCACATCAAGGACAGGATAGAGTACGATAACCCTAAGACCCTAGAGGAATCCATGAGGAAAGCCACTTTTTGCTTTGACCAGAATAAGAGAAGAGAAGGGGTACCTAGCTGGAAAAACTCAAAACCCAGTAACTTTGAACAAAAAAAGAAGAATTTTAGATATGGCGACAATTCTAGTTTTCAGAAGAAAAATTTTCAGAATCAAAAATTTCAGCAGAACATAAATAATCAGCAACAGAAATTTACAGCACCCAGAAATGTCCCCATTGTTGCCAAGACCAATGAACAGAAGCCACCTATAAAATGCTTTGAGTTCCAAGGGCCTCATTATGCCTCATACTTCACCCTCAGGAAACGGGCGACCAATCATATTCACTCCATACAGTCTGAAGCTACTGTAGGAGATGTGGCAAGAGAAGTACCCAGAATTAGTGCAACATTAGACAACCGACAAGCAGAACACCAAGTCTCAATGGTGGAGGTCGAAGGTGGAACAAGGCGGCGATTTTCCAATGGAACCAGACTGTATTCTCGCAAGGAAAGAAACTCTTCTCCGGAACCGCACGGTTGGCCAAGTAAAAGTGAAATGGAAGCACTATAGCCCAGCAGAGGCTACCTAGGAGTTGGAGAGTAGTATGCGGGTTGCATACCCAACTCTGTTCCAGGAACACTCAATGAGTGAATAAAGCAACATCGAGGACGATGTTGAGGCTTAAGGGGGGGTGTATGTCACCTACCCAATTTTTTAGAAATAATTATTTTCTACTATTATTCTTTTTGCAAAAAAATACTTTGTGTTAAATTATAATTACAAGTTGTAATTATGTCCAAGTAGGTCAAAATTGGATGTGATGACTCATTATTATTATTTAATAAATGAAAATGGGAGACATACACTCAAGAAAGCTGTTACAAGAGTATCCACTGGCCCACTAGGAGGAATGGAAGCTGTTGAAGGATTGGGATAGATGGAAACATTTGCACTCTACCATTAGCTGTTGGTATGGGACAACTCCCCCTAATTTTGTGGAATTTCCCTCTCTAGTTGGAGAGAGGTGAGCAGGCAGCTCACTAATGACCAGTTAATTACAAAAGACCTAGGCAGCCTATAAAGGGCAATTCGAATTGAGCAAGCATCTCTTGTAATGTTTTCTGCAGAAACATTACTCATGCTCATCAGGTGATGGCTGAGAGATTCGAATAGGGGAGGTTGTGGAGAGTGCAAGTATAAGTCTGCAAATGTATGAGAAGGATAGACCAGAGGTGCTGGTGCTGATCCCATGGAATTATTAAGCCTATAAGGCTGGATATATAAATTTTCTTGCTGCTGCAAGTTGAAGTTCTAAGCTACAGAACCTTCTTCCTCCTGGTGGATCAGTGGATATGCTTGGGGGTCCTAAAGCAGACATCTTGGCTGTTTGGGAGTAGGTTGGGTGGAACAGGTTTATTGAGTGATTTGCTCCTCCCATTACCCTCAGGTTCTATGCTGCTGTGTTTTCTTTTTCAAATCACATGAATGCTCTCTGAAAATGGCTTAGTATTGTTATTTAATGATAAATAGTAGAAAATGTCAGATCCTAATTAACTTAGATTTTTTGAACTGATAAAATGACTTCTCTGCATTTTTCCCCATGCGTGGAGCTGCATCGTACTCCAGTACAGAGAGGTAGCATTAAATCTTCCTAGGTAAAAGTGAAACCTAACATGCATCTAAATATCTAAACCAAAGACCACCCATGCACAGACTGTGTTATCATGCATCTTGTATTTTAGCAGCTGTAGATTAGATCTATGCATGTATTGTTTTACTATCCAATTCTGTATGCTGAAACAACTTAACAGAAGCTAATTGTAGCAGTAGGTTCTTTTCTTATTCCTGAAGGTGATCATTATGTTAACAACTAGAGTTATTGATTTTTATTAATCATTTCAAAGAAAACAATAGCATGCATTATGTTTAACCATATTCCCATTTTTCCATCTTCTTATTTCTTTTAGAATCTGATTGATCTTGTATGAATATTGTCTTCACTGTATTATATTATACAGACAAAAAGAAAGCTACTGTGTTATTTTATCCTTGCATCAGAGGACCAAAATGGACGAATATAGGAATATATAGTTAGAATAGAAGAACTGCATATTCATAAGCAATCTAATTATCTGACGATTGCACTATTATTTTCCTTGTTTTTCCTGAACTATCATTTGCATATGATAAAACTTACACCATAGAATACCAAGTTATTAACAACTAGGACAAACATAGCTTTATTAAATTGACAGATTAAATTATAGTATCTCTACACCCTAGCTGGGGTCAACAGGTTTTCAATACATTATCAGTTATAAACATTTAAGTAGTTGCCAAATCGACGGTTTCATTACCATAGACAATTTAATTGTAGAATCAAGAGTTGTTATTCTTATTCCTTTAAAACATCAATATAGATAGGTAGATTTCATTCACATCGATAGCTAGGGTTTAATGTTATCACTTATGCCTTCAAAACAAAACCACTTCCTTTCTATTTCTCGGCGTATAGCCACATTTTAATTAAACAACTGAAAACATGTCTTTCGATCCTTGGATCTGAGTTCAAGAATGATAAGATTGAAAAACATTATACGCAGACATAAAACCCAAAATATCTTAACCGTATTTTAGATACAGATACAAAAACGAGAAGACCAATTCACCAACACAGCCATTAAACCCTGAAATATTATCGTTTCCATTAAAAATAACAGTGGTTACACCCTATGGTCGCCACTATCTTTTGCTGAGGGTTCCTTTCGAAACCCCACGCCATTTATGCACACATCAAATACTGAGACAAAGTTACAGTCTACGTATCTCCACATGCATCAACCCAGAAGTACACAAAAACAATAAGACATAAACGGAAAGGTGCAAGACGATTTGCAAACACAAGGGTTCAACCCTGCTAAACTCATCGTGCCCAGGAATGGATGGCCACATATTTTAAACATTTACATCACATACTCTATCAACAAAACTCAAAACTGAAGGTTGCCCAAATGCTGCAGGTGAGACAAAAGCCACTACCGCGAAGGCATGCTACCAGCACTTGCTCATTAAGTCCGATTCCAGGAGAACCACTAAGGAGGGATACCACCGAAGCTTACCGATGGGTTTGCTTAAGTTCTCTTCCCCTTCAACTATTCTGACACGTTGTGGATTCGCCGAGGGTTACCTGCCAACAACCATGCAACAAGTTAAGCATCGGATCATGAGGTAGAACACATGCAACAATGAATAGTAGGAAAACCTTTGAAACGTTACCTTACCTGAGTTGTGACAGATTTTTCGACATAGCCAACATCCATCCACTGTGAAGGAGATCCACCCAGGTCAAAGACCACGATGAGGGATATCTCCCAAAAACTTCCAACTCAATTGAAAACCCAAACTTGCAAGCTACGACAACGCTGGCACATATACACTCATTCCACCTGTATATTACCACACCATCATTCCAGAATTGGCTTCCACAGATAACCTTTACTCGCAGACCTAGGGTTTCTACCGGTCTCATGATCGAGCCCTAGGGAGGCTAGAAAAACTAGCAAACCCTAAGTGCCTCTTGCCCAGTTGACGTCACCTCCCAAACCCTACCACCGAACAAATGACCAAGAAACGTTACAAAGAATCCATAAGTTACGTAAGGGTTCAGCTCATCCCAATACACAACGATCAACGGCGGAGATCCATCCTCATTAAGCCACGTTGGAAGGTGGTAGGAGTAGTAATAAATGGCTCATCTACCTCCCAAGCCACGGCGTTGCCATATTGGTTGATAGCAGGGCAGGAGGCCGTTACAACTCAGCAATTGCCAAAACTTATCACACACCGAAACATCCACATAGACGTGCACGTAACACGATCCCTAAACGGTGGCTAGGCACAATAATTACAAACCTAATCATTTAATACACCCTCGATTCGTATGCAGGCTTTTGAAGGGCCATCATTCCACCTGCCAACCCATTCAAACCAACATTAAAAGTTTCAACATGTAAATATTATCAATGTATAACGATCACCGATAGCATATAACCAATGTCTCATACGATCCCATATAATCATTTTCGAACCACATTCATAGCTTATGAATATCCACTAAGGTCGTGAGCAACCATAGGGCATGGTTTGATTCTGCCCATTACATAAAGTCTATTATAAAGTTCAATATAGGGATTATTGTAGAGCTCATAAAGCTTGTCCACACCATAAGTTATATAAACACATTGTTAGGGTATGGTGCCACCCAAGGAACCATCACATTCATTGCATGGTTGGGTATTAATAATTCAAGCATCACCATTTTAATTTCCCAGGCAATAGAGTTTAGAACCATTTTGTCAATCTCTCCATGGTATGACTTAAGACCATGTGTCCTTGTCATCAACCTGTCATCGTCTTTATTATAAAAAGAATTACTTAACAGCCGCAAGACATTCATGGAATGACCTTACGTAAACTCATCAACACTTATTGGAAACATTCACAACAAACACACCCTGAAATAGATGTTATTTGCAGTCTTGAGAGAGACAGGTTCATCTTACAGAATTGGAAGGAGACCATACCTGTAGCATCGAAATTCATAAGCAGTTTCGATTTATATCGCGATTATTAAACACTGTGAATTTTATCGCTATCTCTTACCTGCGAACCTGCACATGGAGGACGAGTGGAGTGCTTTAGCGGAATAGCTAAGTAATCCTTAGGGAACCTTGTGGGACCCCTTTCATCATCATCCAGAAAAGTTAAACTGTCAGCACTTGTCAAAAGAATTTTGTTTTCCAATGCATCATAAATTTTCAATCATTCCAGCATACGAATAAAGTACATAATCATTAATTGATTTTCATAATGTCATTAAAAGACAAAAGACACAAGCATTAAATTGTTACTACCAAGCAACACTTTTATTAATTGCTGAATATTGATTATTATTATTTCCGCATTTTACAATATTAGCTCTTTTTATGGCGATTTAATTTTTTTTAAATTTTATGAAAATATCGGGCTGTTATAGGGAGGATGGTAATGTTAGGATATTCCTATACTCCATCCTAGTCCTAGCAGCATTTTCATTATTTGCATTTTCAGTCATGCATGCACTTTAGGGTTTGCATGCATTATTTAGGGTTTGTATGCATTCCAGTCATTAGTCCCAGCACCTAGCCCTCAGTTAGCTAGCCCCCGAAGCTTCCTTCCACTCAGTTTCAGCCCTCCTAGAGCTTAGCGCACCCTCCTTTCACCTACTGCATGAGAAAGGAGCCCTTCCTTACGTACCATTCAGTTATATTTAGTTATCTTTAGTTCTCTCCTTGATTTAAGGCTAGACTGACTCTCAACTGACTGTATCACTCTGATGGACCTCCAGTCAGACTTGACTTCCCATTCTGACTTCAGTTAGCTCCTCATGTGTCCTCCACTTAGCCTCCTTCATTCAGTTAGTTCCATTTACACTCAGTTACACCTACCACACTCAGTTAGACTCAGTTTGACTGATGGTTGACAGTTACTTGAGCATTGATGACTGCATTGATGATGAGATAGACTACTAGTTGTGCTCCGATGACACTCCAGTGATCTTTTGATCACTCCATGAAGGCTAATTCGAATTGCCACCTTAGGCATTCGAATACTCATGCATTGTACTATTTATTTGTCCATATTGTGATTAATTAATTAGTGTGTGTGAAGTATTTTTGCTTCTATCCGAGTTCTACTGTATTATTATTCTGTTGCTCATTACACTGCATTAACCACTCTTCTTCTATCTTCCTGCTTAATCATAATTACTCTTGTGAGGTATACATCATCTCTTAGATCTGCTGTGAGGATTTTCACAGGTAATTAGTTACAAAGGGAGAAAGAAAGCTCCACTTTAGAGGGAGTGACTACATCACAGATTGGGATACCTTATCACTTAGCCTCTATCCGTGGAAAATGTTGTTTGCGTCAGTATCTCAGGGATATGCTCAGAGTGATACCGAATTTCTCCCCTCACAAAGATGAAGTATATGTGGTGCAATTTGAGACAGGTACCTAGAACATGATACAACAAGATAGATCGATTTCTGATGAGCTTGGGCTTTACCATGAATAAAGTGAATTCCAACCTTTACTATAAGGTTAAAGAGGGAAATCTTGTGATTCAACTATTATATGTAAGATGGCTTGTTTTTTACAGGTGATGAGAAGATCATAGCAGAAATGAAGAGGAAGATTTCCAGAGAGTTCGGCATGAAATACCTGGGTATGATGCACTATTTCTTAGGTCTTGAGGCGTGGAAGAATCCAAAGGAAATTTTCCTGAGTCAAGGAAATTATGCAGTAGAGATCCTGAAGAGATTCGGGATGATGGAATGCAAGGCTATTGCCACACCTATGGAATCAAATATGAAGTTGTTGAGTAATACTTCTTCAGAATTGGTGGATGCCATGGTATATGGGCAGGATGATTGGTTTGTTAATGTATTTAAGGAACACAGGGCCATAATTATGCTTTGCAGTGAACACTCTGAGTTAGTATATGGTGGATACGAGACATGTTCACTTGGTTGCGGAAAAGCATGTGCTGAGGTACCTAAATGGTACGGTTAATTATGGCCTCAAGTATGCATCAGATTAGAAGAATAACCTAGAGGGTTATGTTGATGCATATTGGGATAGAAGTGTCACGGATAGAAAGAGAACATCAGGGTGTTGATTTAGTTTTGGATTAGGTATGATCTCATGGTTCACTAGGAAGTACATAAGCGTGGCACTCAGTACAACCGAGGCTGAGTATATGGCAGCTTGTTCGGCAAGCTGCGAGGCAGTGTGGATTTGGAAGTTGCTATCAAGATTGTTTGATCTCGAGTTAGAGGTGACTTGTGTCTTCTGTGACAACCAGAGTTGTGTGAAGTTTTCGGAGAACCATGTGTTCAATGACAAGTCGAAGCACATCGAGATCAGGTATCACTATATCTGGGATATGGTGCAGAAGGGAGTAGTGAGACTCCAGTATGTAGAAATAGAGGAATAGATAGATGATGTGTTAACCAAGCCTCAATCAAGGGTGAAGTTTGAGTACTTCAGGGACAAGTTTGGAGTGGTCCATATCAAGAGGGATTGATGAGCTCAGATGAGGTAGTAGGTAGTGACGCATCATGTGACGTAATTGAGTCTCCTAGGATAAGAGAGGATGTGGACGAGCGGTGAGCTAATGAAGGTAGTTATGGTGTGCAACATAATGTGT